>CM022297.1:353458059-355858059 GCA_011799875.1 Thinopyrum elongatum | reverse complement strand
TGGTCAACGTGGTCAACAAACGAGAGTCATCGGAAGATGACTGTACGTGGAGAGGCTAACAGTGGGGACGCACCACGCCCATGGACGCATTCATGCAACTGCATCCTTTTTACGCTGAAAAATAATGTTTTCTCCCCCTAACAGCTGGGATCCACCAGCTACATCTTCACACGCAAGGAAGTGCGTCCTTATTACGGGCAAAAAAAAAAGATTCCACCCCCTGACAGCTGGGACCCATCAGCTATATCTTCGCACGCAAGGAAGTGGCTCCGTATCCTCCCTGACAGCTGGGACCCATCAGTTATATCTTCGCACGCAAGGAAGTGCCTCCTTATCCTCCCTGACAGCTGGGACCCACCCGGTCGAAGCGTACGTAGCCTTGTCTGTCTGGTCGCGAATGTGTACGTACATACTGGTCGTTCGGTCTCTCTGCAAGGATGAACCGTGGACGAGCAAGGAGCGGCATGTGTGATGTAGATGTTGAGGGAGTCCTGTCTAAATCGTGTACACGTACGTACAACCACGCTGCAAGAAAGTAAACACGGCTACGTACGTACATAAGGGTGGGGTCTCGAACACGTACAGCGACGGCATCCTGTTCATCGGTAGTCAACCGGCTGGGTCGGAACGGACGAAACCGCGTCGTGTTCATTGGGAGGCAAGCGACTGGGTCAGAAATCATCATGTTCATCGGGAGCAAACTGACTTGGATGGAACAGGACAACCGGGGTCCTGTTCATCGACTCGGGGTCTCGCGTCCCGCAAAACGGAGGAAACAGAGTTCTCTTCGACTGCCTACGGTTGAAACGGGGTCCTGTTCATCGGGAGGGGTCTGGCGTACCGCAAAACGGATGAAACGGACTTCTCTCCAACCGCCTACGGTCGAAACAGGGTCCTGTTCATCAGAGGGGTGTGTGGTGTACCGCAAAACGGGACTCCACGGGCTACTGTTCATCCACCGTCAACTTCCTTCAGCCTCCACCAGCAACTGTTCATCCACAGGCTACTGTTCATCCAGACTCCACGGGGGTCCTGTTCATCCACCCCAACCGGCTGGGCGTGTGTGGCGGCCTCCATGGGATCCTGTTCATCCAGCGGCAACCGCGTACTACCACGGGGTCATGTTCATCCAGCGACAACCACCTACACATGGCCGGGGTCCTGTTCATCCAACCCCCACCGAGAACTGTTCATCCACACCCAACCCAACTGGCTCGACTCACCACGTCTCGACTCGTTCTATGTATCGCGCACGTGGCAGCAACGGGCACTGTTCATACAGAGGCAACCCAACCGGCTAGCTACGTCTCGCATGGGGGTTCAATCGGCTTCAGTAAGCAGCAGCAGCGTGATCGATCGGGTTCAGTTAGCAGCGGAGTCGGTTGGGTTCAGTTAGCAACGAAAGGATCGACGATCGATCGACTTCAGTATGTACGAGTGCGATCGCACAGGTTCACGCCTCGCTCGGGTTCAGTTATAGCGAACACGGCTCGCACCACGCGCGCGTACGAGAGGGAAACGCACAAACCACACTGCATCGCTCGGCCCGATCACCCATTGTAACAGGGAACTCCACGAAAATTTCCTCGCCCTCACTTCTACCACGATTTTTTATGTCATAGATGGCCCAAAGAATGTCATCCAGGTGCGTCCCCGACCCGCCTAGGACGAAAAGACCATTTTCTGTCATGATTTTTTGTCATAGAAGTAGGAGCCCACCACAACTATGATGATACGTGCTTTTGTCACAATTATCATCATAGAAGTGTCATAAGCATGACAGAAAAAAAAATTGTTTGGCCCAAAATGTCATGGATGTGTCTTTTTTTTAGTGGGGGAGCCCTCGCGAGGGTCTTCCTTGGGAAGCCTTGAAGATGGGTCGTGCTGGGCCTGCTGCACGCGCCGTGCCTTGGGCGGTAGGCAGACGGGCCTGCAACGCACACGACACCGCCCGTTAAAGAAGGGGGCAAAATGGCGCGGGCCCTAACCACCTGCGGGTCAGGCGCGACACGTGGTGCACGATGGGGTGTGGGACGCCCCACTACGCCATGATGCCTTGGCAGCTACCCTGGCTGACATAAAGCCTGGCGGGTGCCGTGCGGGGTCATCATTGTTCTTCTTGTCTCGCATTCACCTTGCCGCACCTTTCCCTCTCCTCGCGAAGCTCCCCCGATCCAATCTCGCGTGCGGCTCCTTCTCCTCCTCGCTTGCTGTCGAGACGCACAGATGGCACCCGTGGGTAAGAACACGAAGTCCGCGGCTCCGATATAACACCCTGGTTTTCGCTCCCTGTTTTTGTTTCTTCGCGGGATTTGGCTCCCATCTTTTTTCTCGATGTTATCAAATTTTCTCTAGCTCTTGGGTATTTGAAGATGGTCATTCAGCCTTGCCTTTCCTATCCAGCCAGAGATTCTCTTTAGATCAACCTTGCCACCCAAGATCTATTCTCAGGATTTTGCCGCCGAAACCCTACCTTCCGAGTTGCCGGAAGGGAAACCCTGATCCTCTCAGTTACAAAGGTACCCTAATTTCCTTTGATCCGATGCCTACCAAACTTCTCCCAGTGATCATCCCACATCCATAAACCCTGGATATGCAAAAATATTGCCAAGTCATTTGCAATATTTTTCATTTATAATTAATTCCTTTTTCTGCCAGTTAAAGGAATTAAATCCAGGAAAATATCTATCCATCTCCAAAGTTCATGAAAACTTGTGGAGATATTCTTTGTGATCGTATTGAGCTAACATAAAAATATTGGCCATAATTAAATAAGGGAAATTGCATTTTCCTATTTAATGCCAATATTGCATTTCGGGCAGTTTCTAAAGGAACTACCATTTTGGTAGCCAGGAAAAATCCCAAAAAAATTGTGGAGCTTATCCTATCCATACCTTCACCATTTCCATCAATAACCCAAGTTCCACCCATTAAATTTTGAGCACAACACCAATTTGCAAATTCTATCCAGTTGGGCAAATTGCTAAGGAAGTGCTTCAACCCTTGATCCATTTGAGCTGAAATTTTTCATGGTGATTCACATTGATAAATAACTCATGGAAACCAAAAACCAGCTCAATCCATCTATCCATTCATCCACAACATTTTTCTCAAGTTTCTGTCCATTTGGAAGTGCTGTGAAGGAAGTACCATATAGGCATTTCCAAATGAGCTGAAACTTTTCCAGTATCTTTATATGTTCAAATAATTCATCTCCTCAAAATTTCAGTTCAATGCAAGCTAGTATGTGAGTGCCACATCAAAGTTTGCCTTTCTGTTCAGCAGGGTCCATTCTACAGCATGTGCCCCCAATTCTTATCCAACTGGCCTAAAAATTTACCAGGGTAGTTACCTTGGTAGATCATTGCTCCATGCCAAAAACCAGCTCATTTCACCCAGCGATATCTCCAGAAATCTCACCAAACACCTTCATATCAGATCACATGTGAGCTCTCATCTGTCAACTCTTGTCATCACTTGCATCCAAACCATGATGGGTCAACTCACTGACCTCTAATCTATACAGTTGACATGATTTGAGGTTGCTACTATGCCCTGGACACGTGGTGCCCTTGGTGACAACCCAGAGAGCGCGCCAAAATGGCGCTCTACACTTCATCAGCCCCGTTCGGTCACCTGTGGCCAGCCTTCGCTCGTCCGCGCATGTCTGGTGGCTCCGCGACATCCACGTACCCCTCTCCCGCACCTTCTCCCCTCTTCTTTCCTACTCCTCATGCCATGACAGTCGCCGCCGCAGCACTGTCCCGTCCATGAGTATCGTCGTCTTCCCCTCTCGTTGGCTCCTTCCTCCCTGAGCCGTCCACTCCCTCTGCAGCGCGTCAGGTCGGCACCTCTCCCCTCTCGCCACCTCGCCGGAGCTCCAGGAAGGAGATAAGCATGCCACGGCGGCATCCTCATCCGCACGCCACGGCCGCCTAAAAGTAGGCCATGGCCCGAGCCTCCCCGTGCATCCCAACCACCCCAGCTCCTCCCTCTCCCTCCTAGCAGCCTCCTTGGCCCGTCAACCACTCGCCGGAGTCCCTCCTCGCCGCCCTATGCCACCATGGTCGCTGCCTCGGTCCTCCTAAATTGGAGCTGCCCCGAGCCCCTCCTCTCCTTAATTCTCCACCAGAGGCCTCCACCACCGCCCTAGACCCGCCCCGCAGCTCGCTGCTTCCTCTCCAAGGCTGCAACGCCGTGCCCATTTCTGGCTGACACCATCCGCTGCCACGGTTGATGCTCCGCTTGCCCCTGCGCTTCCCAGCGGTCGTGCCACCCATGAATGGGTGCGCCTCGTCCTCCTGATCGCAGCGGTAGGCGGAGCTCCGCCGGGGATGGCTCTTGCCGCCGGCTATCACCGGTCGAGCCCTCCTGCTCAGCTGAGCACACGCGGGAGGAAGACGACGCCCACTCCCCCTCGCCTGCCAGTGGGTCCCAGCCGTCAGCGACCTAAGCCTCGGGCCCGCGGGAATAAGTGGAAGCGTAATTCGTGGATTACGTATTCACATTTAGAAAGCGTATTCCGTTCCCTCTTCGGGACATAATACGTTTTCTCTATTTGAAAACGTATTCGCTGAAATACGCCTTCTGTCTAAACCCTGCCGGCCGAATCCACTATTTTATGAGCGTTCACGTGGTAGCATCAGAAAAGCATATATTATTATTTATTTTTCTGCTAACGAACGAACGACTGTATCTCCGCAACCGTAACTCCGATTCAGGTGAAATCAACGCTCACGTCTTCAGTTCGTCGAGCCCGTTCCGATGGAATCATGTTTCATAATGTTTACACATTCTAAAAATGACCATTTTGCCCCTACCCTTCATTCAGCCCCTCCGAGAGGGAATCTTTTCCGGCGGATTATCCTGCGAGGCTATCGCACTCTTCCCGGAGTATTTCTTCGCCCCAGGCAAGCTGACCATCTGATATATGCCCTAAAGCATTGCTCTGTGATATTTCTTGCATGTTTAAATTAATATGCTTGTGCTTGTCTGTTTAGTAGTGAGCTGTATGTGACTCTGACGAACCCTTGCTTGCACTTTCTTCGGTGACGGCACCACGCATGTGTTCTGAGCTGTTTCCGGCCGTCCGGGGTGGATGCCAATTTTTATTTCTCTTGTCAGCAACTGTCAGTGTTCTGAGCTGCTTTTCGGCCGTCTCAGGCATCTGTTGAATTTCTTTCCGTAGCAGTGACCCTATGCTCCGAGCTGTTTCTCGGCCGTCTTAGGGAGCTACTACATTCTTCTTATCAACACCGTCTCATGCTCTGAGCTGCTTTCCAGCCGTCTTGAGTCGGGGTTGAGTTATTCCGGTAATGTCCCAGATCTGAGTTGTAAAGACCGTTCTGGTGGCTACTGGTTTCTTTGCCGGTTTTGTGCAAGGGTTCCGATGGTCGTCACTTACAGCTAGAACTTGTAACGTGATAATTTGCCATTTAAATCTTGCCTCACTAATTACTCATTGTGATGTTATAAGGAGATAGATTATTATGATTCCATAGTTGCTACCACATACATTGTTGCCACCATGTTAAGTTATTATGATAAATAACCATGCTAGCTCAATAATGGCTAAAGCTAAACCTAGTCGGTTGATCAGAGTCATCTGTCCGGACTTATCTGTGCAACCACATTTGTCGGTATGGGACGGCCTTGACTTAGTCTGATCGCGTGCTCTTTTATCAGTACCGCCAACTAGGGAAGGTTATGCGTGCGCGCTACCCTGGCCCGGTAGGCGGCGATAACCTTGTGAGCCCAGTTGATTGTTTAACCCGAAAGTCCCCGTTTGGGACAGTTTAGTTTGGCCACGACGGTGGCAGGTGTCACGAGGTGACACGGGGGCCACCCAGGTCAGGACTTCGGGGCAGGATGATTGCCGGTGGTACGGTGGAGGAGTCACGGGTTAGGCAGGTTTCATTGGAGCAACCCTGGTCCACCCAAATGGGATCACGAGGTCAGGTGCTCCTTGGTGTGGGTAAAGTGAGCAACCTCTACAGAGTGTAAAATCTATTCGAATAGCCGCATCACGGTATTGGACAGTCCGTCCAGACCTCACTAGGTGGTCAACCGTAATAATGATAATAATGATGGAAGAACTCGTCTTGTGTAGACATCAGATGATGTCAGGAATATGATATGTTAGCCATGGGATGGCTATATGGTGAGTGGTCGGATGACCGAAGGACATGGATTGGATCCTGAGATTGTTTGAAGTATGGATCACTTACTTGATATGCTTTACTGTATTTTACCTTAGTAGTTACCTTGCTAAATAAATCTGTTATGATTTAATGATTAATCTTGCTAGATAGGTATGCTATGCCATGATAATTAATGTTTCTCTAATAACAAATGCATGCTTCAATGCCATGGCTTGCTTTGCTTGGTGTATATGTTAGTTTGGTTTGCTTGCGAGTACATTCAAAAGTACTCAGCGGCCTTCAATGTGGCCAGGTTCACATAAGGATCAGCCATCCATCGACGAGGAGCCGGAGCGTTCGCGAGCTAGGAGCGTAACCCAGTCAGATCCCTGTGGATTGGAGGTGCATCAGGACCATGCTGCCTTAGATAGAGCCTTTCCGCTGCCATCACCTCTATAATATATATCATGTAAGACTTATATATCCATTAATAGAAATGCCTGTGTTCTTGATACTTGTTGTAAACGTGCATGCCAGAGCGATTTTCTAGGCTGGTATGCGTGGCGACCGTCTGGCTACAGTGGTAATCAGGCGGGGTGCCACATCCGATTACGAGCTCGCCTCCCATGGGGCTGACGCTCTGGCCCTCCTCGATCATCAAGGAGGAGGACTTGGGCCCGGCGCTCCTGCAGATAGCCGATGAGGGGAACGAAGGGCAAGTGACCAAGATCTGGTCAGGCTCGCAAGCGTGGGGCAGCCTGCCAGAGTCTACCTACCCCTTTTTCCTCCACAACGTCTATGCCAGGTTGGTCCCGCCGTTCTCCGATTTCTTCTACGCCATCCTCTCCCATTTATCAAATCCATGCTCTCCACCTTCAGCCCAACTCCATCCTTCTCATGGCCATCTTCGCCTTTTACTGCGAGGCCTTCGGCGGCGCTCTTTCGCCACTTCTTCACCCTGTGGTTCACCACCCAGGACAAGCGCTCCACGTGCATCTCCTTTGTCGACGTCAAAAGCAGAGGCGGCCACCTGAAAGCCGGGAAGAAGGCGGAGGGCTACCGGTAGTGCTGGGTCTTCATGGACGCGCGTCGCGCCAACCCGCGCCTGATGACTCCGGTGGCGCCGCCCGAGCAGACCCCTTGATGGGGCCACGAAAAGCTCATTGAACCGACGGCGGAGCCTGTCCTGGAGTGGATAGCCATGCATGGGGAGAAAGAACTGACGGGGGCGAAGATCATTCAAGAGTTCCTGGGGCAGCGCATCATGCCGCTCCAAGCGCACTCGCAACCCATGTGGGAGTACGCCGGCACGGGGGACGCGATGAGGCTGCACATCGCCGGTCTGACAACCGAGGAGCTGGACGTGGCCCTCGCGTCCCTGCTTGGCCACCTCCATGGGGACCCTCCGGAGGCCGCGGCTCCGCTGTACAGTAGCGATGTCAAGGAGGAGTTGGTCGCGGCGATGCCCACATTCGACGAGTAGGGACTCGTCCTGCGTGACCACGCTAGCTCGCCCTGGTGCTGTCCTCTAGCATAACTGACAGCGATGCGGACTCAGAGGAGACAGAGGTGGCCGACCTTAGGAGGGCGTCGCCGAGGAACCGCCGCCAGCTCCTCCTTGACCTCGAGGATGACGACGCTGCTGCCGACCCTCAACCTACGGATTCCCCGCGCCTCATCGGGGCGTCCAGAAGCATGGAGCCAACTCCCCCGGCCACGTAGCCACCACGTGAAGCGGCTCCCGGTGTGAAAGCGGTCGAGCCCCCGCCGGCCGAGGCCCTTCAGGGGGGGCCCTCGCGTCTCCCTCAGGAGCGGCGACGTGGCAAGGCTTGCCGAGGGCCGCCCCGAAGTCTGACGCTCGAGCCACGCTCGACCGGCTTGGGGCAGACCTCTAGGATGCCGAAGGGCGCCTCGCCAAGGAGCTTCTTATGCTCGCCTCGGGGTGGCGTTAGCTTGAGACTGCCAGGAAGGAGGCTCAGGACCGGGGCAAGGCCACCATTGCGGAGAGCAGGAAGGAAGCCGCCGAAGTGAAGGCGGCTCATGAAAGCGTGCTTGCCGAGGCGGGGGCGGCTTCCAAGCTCTGCGGCGAAGCAGAAGCCAACCTGAAGGTGCTCCAGGATGAACGGCTCACGCACGACAACTCCAGCTGCGGGAGGACGACCTCAAGTCCCGGGAGGCGAAGCTCATAGACCGCGTCTCCGAATTGGCGAAGGTGGTGACCGAGCAGGCCGTGGAGCAGGAGCGCTTGGGGGCATTGCGACGCCGGGTGACTGACACCCAAGAGGCACATGCCAAGCACGTCTCTGAGATTAACGCCAAGCTCGACGCCAGGGAGAAAAAGTTCTGGGAGGACGCCAACGCGAAGACAGTGGCGGACTGTGCCACTTTTTCTTCGCTCGAGCTCCAGCCCGCGAGGCGCAGCGCTCCATATGCAGGGAGGGGCTCGGGGCTCCTCTAGCAGACCACGACACCGGCTACGCCGCGCTTTCCTCCAAGCTCGTGAAGGATCTCGAAGGCGTGACCCTGACGGTGGACGGCATCTTGGAGGAGGAATGTCGTGACCTCTTCTCTGTGGCGGCGACGCACATCTTCAACCACCTGCTCCTTCACGATCCCGGCTTTGACTTCGGTGCAGTGATAGGCCCCATCCCCAAAGAGTCTCGCGATGAACTGGCGGAAGCTATGGGCGGCCATGTGAGCGCGCTGCTTGGGAAGTACTCCTGCAGTGGCGGTGAGGAACCCAATAAGGCTGCTAGGGACACCGGCGACGGGGCGGCGACGCCTCTTCTTAAGGATTTTTATTTACCTTGCCTATAATGGACTAAAGCTGCCTCGCGGAGGTGTGAGACACTGGTCTAATTGCTTGAACATTTTTATGCTTGTAATAATTGTTTGCGACCCGCGGGCTTCCTCTCCGAGCCTGGTTTTCCCCTTGCTTGCTTTCGCACTCTATGTTGGCAGGGCTCAACTCTGTGCATGCCTCAGCCATCACTGGGTGTCAGGTCGCGATGCCTAGACAAAGCCAGGAGGTGAGGGGCTCCAGTAGTTAGTGAAGACTCCCGAGGCGCGATGCTCAGGAGTCCCCCCTTGATGCACAAGCAGCCTACATGAGGGAAAACGCTAGGATCGATGGGGCCGCCCTAAAGGAATCCATACTTAGCTTTCCTGTGGTGACGCTTGTTCGCCGCTTGCTGGTGTGCTCTACGGGGCCTTTTGATTCGCTCCTGGGGAAACCTGCGCATAAAGGTTTTTGCTTCAGGCGACGCGCGTGCTCGCCAGCTCGCACATGGGTATCACCCAAGGAGACAAGACACCAAGGGCCTTGGTGCAGTGACGTACATGAGGGCAGGCCCACGAGCCAGAGCCCAGTTCCTTGGGTTTTTCGGTGCTGCTGGGACTAACCCGAGCACATGCACCGTGTCCAGCCCCCGCTCGCATGAGGCGCATGGGGGAGCCGCAAGCGCGCAATACTGAAGAAGGTGGCGGCTGCCGTGGTAGGCACGGGCTATCCTGAGGTCAGTGCAGCCCTTGGGGCGCTACTCAGTTGTTTATCCACCAACACAGAGCATGGGGCTTCCACTTGGGCATGGGCATGGTCAGAGTCTGACCGTTCCACTAGCGCGGGGCATGGGGCTTCCACTGGGGCGTGGGTATTATCGATCCGCCAGCGCGGAGCATGGGGCTTCCACTGGAGCGTGGGTATTATCAATCCACCAGCGTTGAGCATGGAGCTTCCACTGGGTGTGGGTGTTAGCTCTGTTTCAGAGTCTTCGGGGCGTGTACAACTGTGTCTTGTTCGTATGCTTGGGAGCCACGGCAGAACTGGAGGTATTGGGTGTCCCAGGCAATAAGCACAGGGTCCCCGTTCTCCACTGGCAGTTGGGCTGCGTTAGGCTCTGGGCCATGGCGAATCTTCTGCAACCGTGGGAGGCGGCCACACGGGGGAGACTCACGAGGGAGCCTCGGCAGTACCTACATGTTTGCGGACCGGTGACGTGGGGGTGACGCGCGCCAGGCGGTCATCCTGAGGCCATCGCATGCGGAGGTTGGACACCAAGGACCAATGGAGGTGACGTGTACGGGTCCGGCCCGTCAGACGGAGCTCGATGCCTTTGATTTAGCGATGATGCAGGGACGGACCCGAGCATAGACGCTGTGTCGGGTTTCCTCATGGAATGATCATGGGAAGAGTCGCCGTGTGTGCGGCACCTGAGGTGGCAAAGCACCAGACTCACAGTTGTCTAACCTGAGCCGCGCCCTTCCTCGCCTGCTCGTGATGGTCCCATGAGGGGACGGGACACCAAGGACCCGTGGAGGTGACATGCACGAGAGATGGCCAGCGAGATAGAGCTCAGTCGCTTGAGTTTAGCAGCGCTGCAGGGACGGACGCGAGCACAGACGCCATGTCCTATCCCGGTCATGGGGCGGTCAAGAGCAGAGTTGCGATGGTGTGGTGAATCGAATGGTGTCGAGGCACCAATCACACAATTTAAGCCAGCAAGAGAACTTTATCAAAGCATAACCAGGTATAGTACATGACCAAAATGATGGGGCTGCAGGGGCGGACCCTGGCCAACCTAAGGATAATGCAACCCGAGGGGCGCCTTCAACTGAATAAACCAAAAAGTCACCTGGCAATCATGCTACGGGAGCGTCGGGGAGGTTGGTGAAGCGTGCCATGAAGGATCACCCCTTAGGGCCGGCCGGCTCCTGAAGTCCTGGAGGCTTGCGAAGAGCGGACGCCACACGAGGCGCCAACAGGAGGCGCGCGAAGCGCTGATATGTGGCACCCGCGTTCAGCAGACCGAAGGGCATGCAGACATAGTTGGTGGCGACGCCCTGCTCTGGCTGACGCGCGACAGCCAGAAGATGTCCTGAGAGCCGGCCCTGTTGAGGCCCGCGATGTCGACACACACGCGCAGCTCGCTGCCCGCGTCGGGAGCGGCAACTGAGTCGATGGGCCGCGCGGGGCGGCGCTCGCAGTGCATGGCCCGCGC
Source organism: Thinopyrum elongatum (assembly GCA_011799875.1). Classification (NCBI taxonomy): domain Eukaryota; kingdom Viridiplantae; phylum Streptophyta; class Magnoliopsida; order Poales; family Poaceae; genus Thinopyrum; species Thinopyrum elongatum. The sequence continues at coordinate 355,846,922 of CM022297.1, read as the reverse complement.
TTCCTACAGCTTGTGGGTCTCCTTGGTGATGAACTCTTGTGCTCCTGGTAGCTGGCGCCTTGCTCCTTGCTTACGGGGGCATGCGTCGAAGCACGCCTCCAGGTGGGGCCCGAGCACCTCCCTCATCAGACTGGTCAGGTCAGACGCCCTCCAGATGGAAGCCCCGAGCCTGCCCTGAGGGAGGCATCGGGCACACCTTCCTATGCGGGGGGAAGGCATGCCCCGGCGGCAGGGGCAGAGCCCTGGGTATCGCTGCCAGCCAGTTGCTTGTTCGCCTCAGGGCGGCTCTTGGGGAGGAGCTGCTTCTTCTTCACGGGGGTGGAGGCTCGACGATGTTCTCGCCATCAGGCTCGTCAGCCGCAGCGGCCCGGTAGGCATGCTCGAGGCAGCAAACCGCATCCTTCTCGTCACAGGCGATAGTAATGACGCTGCTGCAGCTAGGCATCTTGAGGATGTTGTAGCCGTGGTGGGTTGCTGCCATGAATTTGGCGAGCGCGGGGTATCCCAGGATAGTGTTGTACGGGAGGCCGACACGGGCCACACCAAAGTTGTCACGGGTGCCGAGGGTGACCAGGAGGCGCACCTGCCCCAAGGGAGTGGTCGATCCATCCGTCACCCCGGAGAAGGGCCTGGTGGGCATCAGCTGGTCGTAGGGCACCTGGAGCGTTTCGAAGGTCGTGATGGAGATCATGTTGAGGCCGGCCCCTCCATCGAGGAGAGTCTTGGTGACCGCGACGTTGCTGATGGTGGGAGTGCACAACATGGGGAGAGCACCCGCAGTGGGCGAGCACCTGAGGTGGTGCCGGGGCCGGGACACAGTATCCCAGAAATTAACACCTCGTGTCATCACCAGCCCAGGATTACTGTTACTGCTGGACATGTCCTTGTTACAGATCTACCAAGCTATTACAAGAATTGGATACAAGACCATAAAGGTCTAATGATACAACAGGGATTCCGGTGGTGGATGACGGAAATGACTCGTGGTACTCCAGCGTCGATGGGGCTCCATTCCCACAGGAACAGCTGACCCGGATAATTCCTATCCGCGTGGCTGCTATCCTAGGCTTCACACGGTCGTCGTTGTGGTACTCCTTGTAGAACTCCTGACCTGGCCAAGTAAATAGCCAGGGACAAGCCTGTGAGTATGTTTGATTGTACTCGCAAACATCATGAACAAAAGATATACCGAATGCAGCTGGTAAAAATATATGATCATGATGAGCCAAACTATATGCATACGCTCATGTTGACTGAAGTTTAAATCATGACAATAAAATGATATGAACGTGAACATAGCATGTTAGTCATGATCAAACTTATTAGAAATAAAGCAAATGAATTCCACGGGTAGTCTAGCCAGCCCAAGTGACACTCAGCAAAATAAAAGAAATGCCAATCGGGTGTCCACAAGAGTAGTGGCAGGACCGCCTGTAAACTCGAGGGACGTCACGAAGAGGTATTGAAGAGAAATGCCAGTCGGGTGTCAAGTGACGCCACGGTCGGACTTGAAGAGAAATGCCAATCGGGTGTCCACAAGAGTAGTGGCGGGATAAACCACCTGTTAACTCGAGTGACGCCACGAGAGGTCTTGAAAATAAAATTGAGTGCCCGGGGTAGTCTAGCCAGCCCCTGAGACACTCAGGAAAATAAAATAAGAGAAACGGGTTAGTCCACAATAATATGCATAACCATAATAATATTAACATGCATAGCAAAATATTCATGGCAGCATCAGGGTGACAATAATTATCCTGCAAAATAATTCAGGCACATTTTAATTATTTCCTCCGAAGACCGATGCTAAGACCGACACTTGACCAACCCAGACTATAGCCCTTAACCGCGGACACGGCTATTCGAATAGGTTTAAAACTCTGCAGAGGGTGTACTCTTTACCCACAAGTAAAGGATTTTTTTAGTCAGTACCGTGACACTGACTAATTCCCATTACTGTCTTTGGGTTGAAAACACACCTGACCAGCACACATCAGATTAACCGTCCGGATGCCAGGAATCACCAAAAGCATCGTTCAAGAAAACTTTAAGATGGAGAGACCAACGTCCTGCATGGGATCACTATTCATACACGCGGATTACAAGGGGTGCCCCCCTCTCAGTCACAACTGGAAACACCCATGCCCCCTGACTCGATGACAGGATTTAGTCCACCAACATGGAAACCCTCATCGTAGCCCTCTATGTTGTGTGTGCACGAAAAGGGATTAACAACTTACTGATCCATACCCCACCTGTGGCAGGGACAAGTGGCAGCACAAATCAAGTATGGGGGTTACCGGAACAAGACTCGATCTACGGTCGACTCAGGAGGCTCAAATATTTCCTGCAGTGATTAGCACAATATATTTCCTTGGTGGCCCCCAACAGGGTCACCATCTGGCATGTCCCAACATGCCCTTATGATTCATTCTCGTCTCAACGAGATTTCAGTCTCACGGTCACTTTTCTCGTGACTGATTCTTTCCTGCAGATTAGTCCGAATCACATAGACATATGTGACAAGTGAAAGTGACCAACCTTATTCATGCTACATGCAGATGCAATATCATCAAGGAATCATGCATGCATAACTAGCTATATGCAAAAATTTATTCAAATTCAACATACTCATGATTTAATTATTCCTGCAACTAATTCAACCATGCAATCACCATATCACGTGTCCAGGATGCTTGCCTTGAGCATGCAGAAATATTGGGTGCACTCCAAAAGTTTGAATTATTATCTCCCCTCCATTTCCTATTTTCAAAAATATTGAAATTACCACATATAGTAAAAACAGTGCCAAAATTTGTTTCAAATATTTTTGAAATAAATACTAAAATAAACTAGATGAAAAATAAGAAATACCAGAAAAAGAATCAAATTATTTGGAGTTCATATGATTTACCTAGAGAGTTTCTAAGCTGAAACAATTGATTAAAAGGACTATTTAATTGACCCAGTGGACAAAATGCTTAGGAAAAATGTTCACCTAATCTAGATAAATAGAGAATATTTTTATGAGACTGTAGGAATTTGAATCACTAGATTTGGATACGAAATGGAGGTTGTGGAATTATTGGAAGTTACTGGAAAAAGAAAAAGAGAAAGGCAGAGGGGCGCCCTAAGCGCGGTTTAACCGCAAGGTGCTACTGGGCCGGCCTGGTCGATCGACCACACGAAGAACTACCACGTCGAAAGCGTACTCCAGAAAACCGTTTCCACTTATGACGGGCCCAGCGCGGTCTCGGTCGCTGACAGTGGGCCCCACCTGGCCCACTGGTCAGGTTTGACCGGGTCAGCGCCGGCGCTTTCTCCCTCCTTTCCTCTGGCCGAACGGGGCGCGGCCTTCGGCGACCCTCACCGATGATTGGGGGCGCAGCACTGGAAGGTAGGCACACCACTGTGCTCAGGGACTCGTGGTGAACCCGACGAGGTACGGCACGGTCCCCGGGGTCCACCCATTCATCGGCGGTGAGCTCTCCAGCAGAACTCCGGTGACGGCGATTTGGGCATTTCGCCTCTGGTCGATCCCAAGCGAAATTGAGTGGTGGAATTGAATCGTGGGGTTGAGGTGAAGCTTATGGAGAAGGAATCGGGGGAAGGAGGCTCTTGAGACGCCAGAATAGCCCGAGGGGTTGCGGCAGAAGCTTCAGCCGGAGAGGAAGAAGACGGCATCCCCAGGCTCCGTGCTTGTTCTGGAGGGTTACCGTGATGATGGTGTGATGATGGCGACCTGGACTGAGGCTCAGAGTGGCCTTTTATAGGCGGAGCATGGCGGTTCCGCGGCTCCCGTGGATAAGCGCGGTGGCGGAGGCCACTAATGGCACCGGAAGAGTGGTTGCAAGGGCGGCGTGACGTGGGCAGGCTTATGGAGGAGGCCACCATCCAGGGAGTGAGCTGGCGGGCTCGGGGAGGTGCCAGGTAGCGTGGACAGTGCCCTCCCTGAGCGGATTGCGGCGGCGGCCATTAATGGCGGTGGTTGAGGCCAGTGAGGGCGGTGGAGTGGTCGGCGGGGTCAGCGACTGCGGATGAGGTCGGTGGGCTGGTGGTTAAGGCGGGGCAAGCTGGCGGCCTCGGATTTGGCCATGTGGTGGCGTGTCCAAGCCAAAGTCAACGGCGATGGCGGTGGTCGGTGGTGGACGGTACTAGAGGCTAGGGGAGGTTGTCGGAGATGCTTAGCGTGGACGGCGGGGTCCAGTGGAAGACTCAAGCGTGTGGGAGAAGCAGCGGGGAAGCAGCAGGGCTTGATGCCAGAGGCTGCAGAACGCGTGCTATGGACGCGCTTCGTGCACGCGCACAGCGGGCTCGAGGAAATGCCAGTGGCATCTAGAAGAGTTGGTTGCAAGGGAGACTTAGTAGGGTGGGGGGTCCTTTAGATGGCAAGACTGGTGGACATGTTGAAATGGCAAGGGAAGCAGGTGTGCAGTGCATGATAAAAACTTTGCCAAATTCTGCCATGCACTCTAGGTGTTTAACAAAATGCCAAGGCCACCTAGGGGACTACTCCGGCCACCAAAATTACCAGGTTGGGGTCTCTTTAGGTGCAAACTAGGATGGCAAGGTCAGTTTGGAAAAATAAAAATCTTGATAGTGCAAGTTTTTGAGAAAACCATTTCTAGACAGAAACTAGAGGGCATTATTTGGTGAACTAAAAGGATTCCAATGGAGCTAAAATTTTGGACTTAAGGGTTTGGTTGGAAGGACAGTAAGTGGGAAAATTTTCAGAATTAATGGAGCAAGGAAAATAGGGGTTGTAGTGCAACAGAGGCATTTAAAATATTGAAAAAGCCATCAAAAGAATTATTTAGGGGCAAATTTTATTCTAAAAATAATTCCTACTGTTATCCAAGTATAGATGAAATGTTTTAAGAAAACTACCAAAGCCACAATATTATTTTCAAAAATTTCTATATGGAGGGAAGAATTTTAAAAACAGAAAATACTCTGAAAATAATAAAGGACTTAATATAATTCAAAATTTTATTTCTGGCCAAAATTTTACTTAATAAAAATATGATTAAATTTTTGGGGTGTTACAGGTGGTCCTTGGAGTCGCAGGTGATGGCGTACTGCGACCACTTGAGGGGCCGCATGGCCTCAAGCCTCGGGAGAGCGGCGTTCACCTCGCGAGAGAACTGCTTGAAGATGCGGTTGGACACGGGAGCCTGTGCTTCGTCGAGGATGCAGGCTATCGCGCGAGGCTCCTGGTAGCCCCCAGCCGCCTCGTCTTGCTGGTTGTTGTTGTTCCTCATGGGGGGTGGCGGCAGCGGTGGAAGGGATGCGTTGTCCTAAGGGCGCACCTCACGAGGCTGGTCATGCCAAGCGCCCTCATGAGGCTAGTCTTGCCAGGCACCGTCACGAGGTTGGTCATGCCAAGACTCGCACATGTTGCCGTTGCGGTTGTCCCATTGGCCGCCGCCACGGCCGCCTCCACGGCCAGTGCCTCGGTCGTTGCGGTCAGAGCGCCGGCCCAGGCACTCATCGCGGAGCACCCTAAGCTCGTGGTAGTCGTTGGTGTTGTGGGTGCGCACATTGTGGTAGACGCAGAACAGGCGGCTGCTCCCTTCGGGCTCATCACGGTCATGGCCATGCTTCTGCTCGGGCTCGGCTGCCAGCACAGCGGGGCCCTTGCGCTTGACCTCCTTGCCCTTGGGGTCGTTGTGGAGGAGGAGGCGGCCCTCTTCGGCCTTGCACACTTGTCAGCAAGGTTGAACAGCTCCAGCACCGTCCTCAGGTCATTGTGGATGGGGAGCTTCTCGCACATGCGGACGTCCTTGACGCCGTTGGTGAACGCCATGATGATGGCTTCGTCCGAGGGGCGCAGGACCTTATGGCGCACTTGGCTGAAATGCTGGATGTACTGGCGGAGGGTTTCATCTGGGCACTACTTCATGCACCGCAGGTCGTTCATGGTGAGGGTGCGGTCGTGGGTGCCCTTGAAGTTAGCGATGAACAGCTCGCACAGCTCGCCCCACGAAGAGATGGACTCCTCGGGCAGGTTCATGAACCAGGGGAGCGCCGTCCTTGAGGTCCATGGGAAACCAGTTCGCCATGACCTTGTCGTCGCCGTTCGCCGCCTCGATGCTCAACGCGTAAAGCTGGAGGAACTCCGTTGGGTTGGGGATGCGATCGTAACGCGGGGGCAAGTCTGGCTTGAACATGGGAGGCCACACCACCTGGCGCAGCTCGCGAGTGAAGGCCCGGTAGCCGATGTAGGTTGAAGGAGTTCCGCGTGTGAGAGCGGGGCGATTCTGGCGCCCAGTCACCGTGACCTCTCGGACTGCTCAGTCCTGGCGCTGCTGCCGCTGCTCGAGGAGCACGCGCGCATTCGATGGTGCGCGGTGGATGATCTGGCAGCTGGCCGCGTCCCGGGCCAACGAGGGTGCTTCACGCGGCGAGTCGCAGGGTCGCGCTTAATGCCGAGGCTCGACAACGTTGCCGTACAGGGGAGGTGGCGGAGGCGCGCCATGCGCGACGTGTCCGGCGCAGGACGACGCGACCTGAGATGGCGGAGGACGGAGTGAGTGAGAGGGCGCCGGGGCCTCTCCCGCGGCGTTGACAAGCTCGGTGATACAGCCAAGCCAGGCGTCGTAGCCTTCATTGGTCGGGCGGTAACGCAGCAGTTCATGTGCCATGAGCAGTGTAGCCTGAGCATTCACTGGCCCACGGCGGGCATGGGAGGACGAGGCGGTGGCAGGAATGAGCGAAAGCATGGCGGTGCGGCCGTCAGGTTGCATGGAGGGGAGCAGGGAGGAGTCCTGCTGCTCATGTGCGGCAGGGTCGATGGCGGCATTGGCCTTGTTCGAGGCAGAGTGATGGTGGTCACCACGGCCTGCGGGCTCTGTCTGAGCAATGCGAGCCGCTTGGTGCTCGGCACGGACACAGCGAGCGTCACCCATGGAGTTGATGAAGCGGGAGCCAAAGCGGAGCGAAAGAACTGAGGCACACCCCTACCTGGCACGCCAAATGTCGGAACAGGGGCTCCAGGGACCCAAGAAACGTTCGAATTCTGGGGTGTGCTTGCAGAACCTCGCTTAGTCCAGCCTCTCAGCTTGCTACCTCACGGCGATGCTCCGGCGTGCTCGAGCGCGAAGGAAGAAGGACAAGAACACAACAATTTACCCAGGTTCGGGCCACCTTGCGGTGTAAGACCCTACTCCTACTTTGTGTGGATTGCCTCGCGAGGGAGGATGAATATGTGGGTACAAGCGGCCTCGGGAGGCTTCAAGAGCTGGCCTCGGGGATCCAGAACTTTCTCCTCTAAGGTGGTGCCCTAGCTCTATTTATACTGGCCTTGGTCCTCTTCCCCCGAAACCCTAGGCGGGAAGGGTTGCCACAACGGCCAATTTTGAAGGGCGACAATAGTACAACTTATCCTAACAAAAGGTGGTCTCTGCCCGCTAAAGCTTCCTGGCGTGATGCATTTGTGGGCTCGGCGATGACCTCCGTCTTGGTGACCCTGCTGCCTTGGTCTTCATGCACCAAAGTGGCAACCTTTGGGAATTGCTTTGGGAACCGGCGAGCCGTCCCGCTCCCTTAGCAAGGAAGAGGAAAGTTTCACCATCCGCGCCTGCTGGCATGGCTCCTGGCGCCACTCGTCGTGGCTTGCAACACCCACGTGCAGCGCGAGGCAGGCCTGATGAGCCTAAACATCTCTGGCCGCGAGGGGCCTCAAGCGGCATCTTCTGGAGGCTGCACTGCGCGAGGCCCTCGGGGGCTCGGGATGCATCTTGCTGGTGTGTACCTCGCGAGGCGGGGGGCCCTCGTGAGGGTCTTCCTTGGGAAGCCTTGAAGATGGGCCGCCCTGCGGCTGCTGCACGCGTCGTGCCTTGGGCCGCAGGCAGACGGGCCTGGGTACCCCCAGTCCCACGGGCCCGACAATTACTGTACATCAGAGGATGCCAGTGCCACTCCCAGTGCTCCGCCAATGCAGAGGTCCAAGCAGGTTGCCAGCAAGCAAAAGGAGAAAGCCAAGTCCGTGAATGAATTGTCTGCTAAGGAGTTCTGTATGTTTTGTCGCCGCACCTCGTATCACAATGAGCAAGATCTAGCTCTTATCAACTATCCCTTTTGGACCAAGCAACAACGGTCCATCTATCTGGATGTGGTCAAAGGAAAGAAGAATCTTTTTGTGAGTGTCAGGTCCATTGATCTGGATCATATGCAGAAGGATCCCAAGTACTTTGGTGAAGCTCTTGATTTGTGTGCCCAGTTGGATATCATCATGCTCATGGTGTTCAACAAGGACTTTGATGCTGAACTTGTGGCCCGGTTTTATACCACGGTTCACCTCGGAACTGATGTTGAGAGGACATTAACATAGATGACAAATGGAAGAGTGTTGTCTGCCAAGTGGAAGGATTTCATGACCGTCATGGGCTACGATGATAACGGGCTTGAGAACCCGGTTGGGTTGCGCCCTCACAAGGAGACCGCAGCCACGCGCAAGTCAAAGCTCTGGCCCTATTACACGGAGAAGATTTCTCCTAGCACCAAAAAGAAGACCTATGAGTTATGCCCGTTGCTGGATATCATGCATCGCATTTTCAGGCACACACTCTTCCCTTGCATTGGGAATTTGGATCAGGTTCACTCTTGCCTTGTGGACATGTTGCTTATCTGCCAGAAGGAGAAGAACACGGCGCAAGTTTTGGATGTGTCCCATGTCATGTGGTCAGAGCTTCACTCGGCCGCGATGGAGCGCAAGTGTCCCATCTATGGTCCCTACTTGATACTTCTCAGTAAGAAGACTTGGGCATCTACCTTTCTAGATGAGATGTTTGTGACTCATGATTTGACTACTCATGAGGTTGTTCAACTGAGGCAGAAGGACAACTGGGGTACTCCTGCTGCTCCTGAGATGGAGGCTCCTGAGGTTGAGTATTAGGGCGATGATGAGCCCGACTACGAGCCGTCTAGCGAGGAGCCGTGTTGGGCTATGAAGCTCCAGAAGAACATGAAGAAGTTGTTCTATATTGAGGCTTAGGGTCAGTATAAGGCTCATGTGGCAGAGAAGAAGGCCCACAGTTGTGACAAGCTCGTCATGAGCCAGATTGGGCTGGAGGTTGCCAGCGGGTCCAAGGACAAGATCATGTCAGAGGAGGAGTGGACGTCCAAGCTTTGCCAGTGGACAGCCCAGAGGTCGACCAGCCTACTGCTGCAGATGTGGAGTCCAGCAATCACAAGGAGTGGTGATGATGATCTCATGTATTGCTACCACCTTGGATCGTGGTAGTGCTCTTTGCCCTTTTGGTGTCTCTATGCCAAAGGGGGGAGTTTAGGGATTTGCCGAGTCATGAGTGCATCTTATTTGCTTGCTTTCTTCGCTCGTGAACTCTTTTGTCGTTTGCTTTGGTTTGTGGTTTGTGTTTGTGAGACCTAGTGACCGAGTCATATGGTGTGAGACATATGCTACCCTTCTACTTTTCTATGTATGTCTAAGTACTTTTCTAGCGTGTTTGATTATGCTTATCTTATGCCCTATATTTATGCTCACATTCTATCTCTTGCATCCATGCTTATCTCTCATATTATGTGAAAGATTGTGGATGTCACCTAGAGGGGGGGTGGTGAATAGGCGCTTTCAAATAATTACAGTTTAGGCTTGAGCAAATGCGGAATAAAACTAGCATTTAATTTGTGAAGCACAAAACCTAAAACGACTAGCCTCACCTATGTGCACCAACAACTTATGCTAAGCAAGATAAACAACTAAGTGATAGCAAGATATATAACTTGGCATACTATGGCTGCTACAAAGTAAAGTGCATAAGTAAAGGGCTCGGGTAAGAGATAACCGAGGCATGCGGAGACGACGATGTATCCCGAAGTTCACACCCTTGCGGATGCTATTCTCCGTTTGGAGCGGTGTGGAGGCACAATGCTCCCCAAAATGCCACTAGGGCCACCGTAATCTCCTCACGCCCTCGCACAATGCAAGATGTCACAATTCCTAAGGGACCCTTGAGGGCAGTCACCAAACCCGTACAAATGGCAACCCTTGGGGGCGGTCACCGAACTCATACACTTTGGCAACCCTTGGGGGCTGTCACCGGAACCCGTACAAATTGCTCGGGGCGATCTCCACAACCTAATTGGAGACCCCGGCGCTTTCCCGGAGCTTTACACCACAATGATTGAGCTCCGAACACACCAATCGTCTAGGGCACCAAAGCACCCAAGAGGACAAGCTCTAGGGTGCCCAAACACCCAAGAGTAATAAGGTTCTCAACTTTCACTTCCATGTATCTCCGTGGAGAACTCAAACCTATGCACCAAATGCAATGGCAAGGGCACACGGAGTGCCCAAGTCCCTCACACTCAAACCCCACCAAAGCAACGAAAGCTACAGAAGAATATGAGAGGAAGAACAAGAAGGAGAACACAAAGACTTCCAAGATCTAGATCCAAGGTGTTCCCCTCACATAGAGGAGAAAGTGATTGGTGGAAATGTGGATCTAGATCTCCTCTCTCTTTTCCCTAAAAAACTAGCAAGAATCCATGGAGGGATTGAGAGTTAGCAAGCTCGAAGAAGGTAAACAATGGGGGAAGAACACAAGCTCAAAGGATAAGAACCACTGGGGAAGAAGACCCCCTTTTATAGGAGGGGAAAAATCCAACTTTTATGCCTTCAACCTGCACACGAGCGGTACTACCGCTTAGGTGAGTGGTGCTACCGCTTGGGCGGTAGTTCTAGGTGTAGCACTGAGAGAAAGCAAGTTCAGGCGCGGTAGTGCCTCCGGAACAGGACTACCATCCTCACAAGCGGTACTACCGCTTAGTGTCTCAGGACACAGAGAACTAGCGGCAGTAGAGGGAGGGTAGGACGATAGTACTGCATACATCGGTACTACCGCACCCTACTACCGCTCTACTACCGTCGAGGCTGCGAGGGACTACAGAAGCAAGAAGATAAGCAGTAGTGTGACGGTAGTCGATCGTGGAAGTACCGCGATAAGCAATACTACTGCTGGGCAGGTGCAGTACTATCGTGCCCAACTGCGGCCCTACTGCCGTCGAAGTGAAAACAAGTCCAGAAGCCTGAACACAGGAGGTAGTGCCTGCGGCATTGGACCATGGAAGTATCGCGCGAGCGGTACCACTGCTACCCAGGGCGGTACTACCGCTAGTGAGCTTCAAAATAGCCCAAACAAAACTGATTGATACAATAAAACCTGAACTGCCATAACTTCTGGAAATGAGCTCTGAATTGTGGAAACTCAATCTTGTTGGATAGATGACAACAAATACAATCCAATAACGAAGTGGCAGGGGGAGTATGCCTATGATATAGAGATGTGAAACCTCCATCAGAGAAGAACCGACATAAACTCCAACATCAAAAACATCATAGAAGATGCATATGTGAACTCTGTTTTTTGATGAACTCGAGCTTGTCATGAAGATGACCATAAGCTCTAAAACTCACAGAGAGAAACACCAAACAAGAACTAAGAAAGATGATGCAAGGATGCAATGGTTTAAGCTCTCTACGAACGATATGCCCAAGCTACTCACTTGAGACCCAAGAAAGGTTCGAACTCTGGGGTGCGTGCGAAGAACTCAATCTCCCCAGCCTGCCGACTCGTCGATCTCACCGCCTAGCTCGATGAACAGGAAAGGAAAGGGACTCAGCAGTTTACCTAGGTTCGGGCCACCTTGCAGTGTAAAACCCTACTCCTGCTTTGTGGTGGATTGGCCTCGAGGTGGGCTGAGGATGAACTAGTACAGAGGGAGAACAACCTCAGGAGGAGTGTTCTTGTGCTGGTGTGTGCTGGTGAGGATGATCTGGTTCCCCCCTTATATGGTGGTAGCCTAGCTATATTATAGTGGCCTCGGTCCTCTTCCCCCAAAATGAAGGCGGGAAGGGATCCCACAACGGCCAAGTTTGAAGGGAGACAAGTAGTACATCTTATCCTGACGAAAGGTGATCTTCGCCTGCAAAGCTTCTGGTCGTGACGTCATGGTGGCCTCGGCGATGACCTCCGTGCTGCCATCCTGGTCTTGTAGCACGGGAATGGAAACATTTGGCTGATTCCTTGGGACTCTGTGTCTGCGCTTACTTCCTTAGCACTGAAGAGGAAACCTGCTGTACTGTGCCTGTTGGCACCCGCCTGGCCTTGGCCGTCATGGCTTGCGTCATCTGAACCTCACGAGGTGGGGCTTGCATGGAAATCTCTACTCCTCAGGAGCCAGCCTGGGGGAGCCGCTCCCTCCGGAGGTCTTGGAGTCATCCGCCTCGTGAGGCTTGGCCGCTCGCGAGGGTCTTGTGTTGTTGATGCTGGAGAAGGGCCGTACCAGGCCGCTGATGAAGCCACGCTGTGGGCCGCAGGTAGGCAAGTCTGGGTACCCCGGTTCCCAGAACACCGACAGATAGTACGAAAATCGATCCTATAACCCAGTCTCCCAACTCCCACAATGAGACCGGCAAAATAGAAAACCTATCAAGGGCAAACCTTTGCCTTGCACATAGTCCACTTGAGCTAGATGATGACAATCTTGACTTCCTCAAGTTGGACCACCTTTATTTATTGCGTTGGCTCAATAAATACTAGTTGATTGCTCCCCCATACTCCACTATGGGTGAGCCACTCTTTGGCACATCCTCACAAGTCCATTGTCACCACAATGGACGGCAAGCTTCAAGCATGATCTCTTCATGATGCTCCACTTGAACTTGCACACCGCAATATTGATGACGATCACCACTTGATGTCATCCTCCATGGGATATATGATATTTCCCGTTTGATGCACGATCATGGAAACATACCTAACCCCACAAACAACTCTCATATAGACCACAGGTTAGTACACAAAGTGTAATGGACAATGCTTACCATACCACGAGATCACTTGATCCCGCTTTGTCGGATTCAGGGCTCCGCAGACCCAAGGAGGTTCGAACTCTAGGGCGTGTGCGAAGATCTCAACCTCTCAAGTCGTTCAGCTCGTCACCCTACAGCCCAGCCTTGCCGGATTCGCGTGAGTGGGGGAGAAGATGAACATGGCAGTTTACCTAGGTTCGGGCCACCTCGCGGTGTAAAACCCTACTCCTGCTTTGTGGTGGATTGGCCTCACGAGGAGGTTTGAGGATGAACTAGTACAATGGTTGAGCTGCCTCGCGAGGGCTCGGGGGGTCAGAATGAGTCGACCCTCTCTACGGTGGTGGCTAACCTATATTTATAGTGGCCTTGGTCCTCTTCCCCAAAGCTTAGGCGGGAAGGGATTCCACAACGGCCAATTTGAAAGGGGACAAGTAGTACATCTTATCCTGATGAAAGGTGGTCTTCGCCTGCAAAGCTTCTGGCCGTGACGCAGCTGTGGGCTCGACGATGACATCCGTCCTGCCGAGCTCGTGGTGTTGGTCTTGTTGCACCGGAAAGGAAACCTTTGGAGGATTCCTTGGGAACCCGTGTCCGTCCTTGTCTCCATAGCACCAAAGAGGAAACTGCCTCCTCTACGCCTGCTAGCGCCCGCCTGGCCTCGGTCGTCATAGCTCATGTCATCGCAGCCTCGGGAGGCTGGGTACCTGCATAGAAAACTCCGCTCCTCGGGAGGCAGCCTGGGGAGGCCGCTCCTTCTAGAGGTCTTGGTGTCATCCGCCTCGCGAGGCCAGGGCCCTCGCGAGGGTCTTGTCTTGGTAGTCTTGTAGATGGGCCATACCAAGCCGTCGAGCGAGCCACACTGTGGGCCGCAGGCAGGCAGGTCTGGGTACTCCCGTTCCCAGAATGCGACACGCTTGGTATATCTTCTACGCTTTGTGTGTTGATCAACTTGAATCACTCTTTGTACTCAGTCTTGATCAACCTTGAAGCTTTCCAACTCTCTTCATTAAGATGATGTCTTGAAGTTAAACATGAATGTTCACAAAATCTTCTTCTTCAAGACATGCTTGCAATAGGCTCAACTCTCACGTGACCAATCTTTGGATAACTCCCTGAATAGCACCTTAGTGAACACATATTCTTCTTCTAATAACCTTGAAAGCAACAAATGATCTTCAAGCAATACATATGGACAAACCCTTCAAATATAACTCAAGGCAACCATTAGTCCATAGAGATTGTCATCAATTACCAAAACCAAACATGGGGGCACCACATGTTCTTTCATTATGTTAATGCAAGTGTTGCCTGTCTATAAAACATAGGGGGGGGGGGGTGTTGATCCTAGTGTGTGTGCTTTGCTTCCAAAAGCATACCTAAATAGTGCACATATCTAGGGGGAGCCCGTCTATATTTTGTAGATGTTGGGTTGTTGTCGGATTTCGGGTTCCGCAAACCCTTGAGAGGTTCAAACTCTGGGGTGCGTGCGAAGAACTCGTCCTCCCCAGTCTGCCTACTCGCTAATCTCACAGCCTAGCTCGACGAACTATAAGGAAAAGAGACACAACAGTTTACCCAGGTTCGGGCCACCTTGCGGTGTAAAACCCTACTCCTACTTTGTGGTGGATTGGCCTCGAGGGGCTGGGGATGAACTAGTAGAGTGGCGAATAGCCTCAGGAGGAGAGGTGTTCTTGAGCTCGAGTGAGCTGGTGAGTGTGTGGGAGATCTGGCTGATCCGTAGATGCGATCGTCCCCCCTCCTCTACAGTGGTGGCTAAGTCCTATTTATAGTGGCCTTGGTCCTCTTCCCAAATGAAAGGCGGGAAGGGATCCCACAACGGCCAAATTCGAAGGGAGATAGCTAGTACATGCTATCCTGACAAAAGTAGTCTTCACCTGCAAAAGCCTCTGGTCGTGACGCCATGGTGGGCTTGGTGATGACCTCCGTCCTGCCGTCCTGGCGGTCTTGGTCTTGTTGCACGGGAATGGAAACCTTTGGCTAATTCCTCGGGACTCCGCACCTGCGCTCGCCTCTTTAGCACCGAAGAGGAAACTGGTACACTGCGCCCGCTGGCGCCGGCCTAGCCTTGGTCGTCATGGCTCATGTCATTCGGACCTCACGAGGTGAGGCTTGCATAGAGATCTCCGCTCCTCGAGAGCCAGCCTAAGGAGACCGCTCCTCGTGGAGGTCTTGGTGTCGTCCGCCTCGCGAGGCTTGGCCCCTCGCGAGGGTCTTGAGTTGTTGTCGCTAAAGCTGGGCCGTACCAGGCCATCGATGGAGCCACGCCGTGGGCCGCAGGCTGGCAAGTCTGGGTACCCCCGTTCCCAGAACACTGACAGTAGCCCCCAGGCCCAAGGCGCGCTCGAACATGGCTTCGAGGCGAAGCCAAGGGGCAAGTGCGGAGCACCGCGGGCCCTAACCGCCTGCGGCCTTGGTCGACGCGTGGCGATTGATGGGACGTGGGCGTCTCCGCCTCCCCACGCTGCCTCAACAACCGTTCGACTTGATGAGACTCCGCTGCATGCAGAGAAGAACCATCATTGCGTGGGATCGTGGAGGCCGGTGGTTGGCCTCCCTCCGGCTATAAATGAGGGGAGGGGCAGAGCCCCCCCTCACTCATCTCCATCTTCTCGCTGCCCGCTCCTTCTTATTTTTCCTTGTCACGCCATCTTGCAGCAACATCCATGGCACCGATCAGAAGATTCTTCGTGGTGGAGAAGGGAAAAACCCCTTGGGAGGAGCCGGGGCCACTTCCGCCAAAGAAGAGGCTCGGCCGTCCTCACGACGCCGGCAAAGGGCAAGGGGTGACGCGGCCTTGGTACGAGCGGCCTCCGCCTGGCTTCCCGCTTCCTCTGTACGCCCGCGCACAGGGCTCTGGACAGGGTGGCAATACCCAGCGCCGCGCGGGCTGGGGTCTTGGCGGACGGACCGAGCCTGCGCGGCCAGCATGCCGGCGAACCCATGGCGAGGGGACTTCGCACGAGTTCGTGGTGTGGGCGGCAATGCCGCCGCGCACGTGGATCCAGCTCCCGAGGTTCTTCGCCGAGGAGATGCCACCGAGGGGGCCACTTGAGCTGTGGCTGCTGCATGCCAGGTGCTGCGGCCTGGCCACTGGGGCGGACGTCGAGGTCGTGCCCCCGGGCGATGTCTTCATGACCCGAGGATGGGGCAAGGTCGCCCGCGCCTGCCGTCCAGAGGGGGCCCTCGCCATCCACTTCGAGTACGATGGCGCCTCTACGTTGTTCTTCAAGGTCTTCGATGAGGAGGGCCAGCGTTTGGAGTGTTGCCCCGGGAGAAGCAGTCCGTGCAGCGCGGCCGAGGACGTCGAGCCCGCCTCCGGCAGCTCCTCCAGCAGCAGCGACGACTCCTGGGAATCCAACGACTCTCCCAGGCCCAGCGATTCTCCGGAGTCCAGTGACGACAGCTACGTGCCGCCGAGCTCTCGCCGTGCCCGGAGCGCGGCAGCGGCGTCCGCTTGGCATCGTCGGTGATGCCCAGCAGCTGGGGTCCCTTGACATTTCCTTCTTTTGTTTCCCGTCGCGGAATTGTGACAAACCCCATGGGGGTATGTAAAAAACTGTAATGCTTTTGCTCCAATGTCCATTATTCCTAGTATGATGTTGCAGCCGCACATCTTGCTTTGGCATGGTTCCCCCTTTTCGTTCTCACGGTAGCTTAGTGCTCTTCGCCGGCAGGTCCCAGTCCCCAGGAAGGCTTCAGCCGTCGCTGGTATGCCAGGTCGCGATGCCATGGTCAAGGCCAGGAGGTAAGTGGCCCGAGGTCCGGTAAGGGCTCCTGAGGCGCGATGCTCAAGAGGTCCCCTTTGGCGTGCAAGCAGCTCCCTGGAGTCTGAAAAGGGAAGCGGCATTGCCGAAGCGAGATTGCGAGAATCAAAATACCGGACGATGAGGTTCACTCTGATATGCATGGGTGACTTATCTTAGTAGGCCTGACGTGATTCCTTTGCCTTAATCTGTATGCAAAAAACCTTCGGGCACAGCCCTGTGGGGCGTAAAAGCATTTTTGAAGGTCGGGCCCCTTATGATGTATGAAATGATGGTACGCCTTTCGAAAATAAGATTTGGAATATGCTGTCGCGACCCCGCAGGCTCCCGAGTGGGGTAGTTGTTGCAACTTATCTTGGTTCCATAGGTCTTGAGCAAGTCCTGAGGTCACGGACGGGCCTTTCTCCTGAGGCGAGCCTGCGGAGGCTTGCGAGGTTTTAAGTCTCCCAGGAAGCCTGCTGGCCCGCCCAAGAGGGCCTCGCGAGGAGCCGCTTGCCGGAACACGGCAAGGTGTGCGCGCGACGATCCTGCGGTGATCACGCTCCAGCCACCTGGGGGGCCGTGGCATCTCTGGAGCTAGCCCGGGCGTGCTTGGACGCGCGCATACCACGCCCAGCCCCCGCTCGCGTGGCGCTCACGGGGAGGGGTAGCAGGCGTGAGCCTCACTCCTAAAACACAAAGCCAGAAAGCAAGAAATCTCCACGAGATGAGAAAAATTCCCCCCATTTTTCTTTTAATAAACACATGAAATTCCAAATCTCATTCCAAAAGGCGGCAAGACGAGTTACAGAAAGAAAGGCGGAATCAAATGGCCGCGTCCGGCACCTAGCTAGTCTTCTTGTCTTCTCACCAGCGCGGAGCATGGTGCTTCCACTTGGACGTGGGTGGGAGCCCCCGTGAGGCCCGAGGGCGGCACTAAGGAGACTCCGGGGCGTGTACAGCCCCACTCATTATTACGTGAGAGTGTCACGAGTGGATACCTTCAAAGGCGTGGGGCCTTGCTTCACGTCGCCTGACGAGGGCCCCGCCTTGCGCCTCCCCCGACCACCGTTGGGGCGTCCGGAAACCAGGACAAGACCAAGGGGCAAGGGGGATGCTAGCGGCGCCCTCGGCGACCGCAGGCCCTCCGCCGGGGGGAAGGGCTCACCGGCGCCTTCCCCGGCAGAGGACCTACCTCCGTGCAGCGCCTTGCTCCATGCGGTGCGGGGGAGGCCCTGGCCCCGGGCTCCCCCCGCGCATCCCCCAGTGTACTTCACCCGCCGGCAGTGGTGCCATCGCCATGGGGTCCCTGGCCGCTGTTGTGGCTTGGTTCACCTGCGGTCCATGGTTAGCGTAATCGTGCTCCTGAGATATCGGCTGTACCCAGTGGCTTTTGTCGTTGAAGGTGTCGGTGAAGTTCCGGGGCGGCTCGCGGAGAGGCTCGGCTTCATGTGCCCCCGACGCCCAGGCAGATGAGGAGAACCCGCCGGGACATTCTCTTGACGCGTACTGTAGATCCATCATGGGGGGTACGTTGGCATCTGGGACTGCCGCGCCAGGGTCGTTGTCTGGGTGCCCCACGCTGCTGGCCACCAGGTTTGGTGCCAGGCTCTGATGGCCGCAGGGTGGCGCCTCGGTGCAGCCCCAGGAGGGACCGCCCGAGCTCGCCTCGCCCGGGGGTGGCGCCGCTAGGTCCTTATGGTGCTCCAGGGAGGGTCGCGCGGGCGCAGCGGGGGCCCCCGCGCGCCCCTCTCACAGCCAGTCATGTAGGCAGGGTGTAGAAAGGCACCGCGCCCCTACAAGCGGCGTCAAGCAGCTCGGCGACCCGCTCCAGCTGGGCATCGCGGCCGCCTTCCGCCAACCAGCACCGCAGCAGCTCCCGTGCCACGATGAGCGCAGCTCACATGTTCGCCTGCTCCTGGCGAGATTGTGGCGCCGTCGCTGCGGCGTAGCTTGAAGATCGCATGGTGGCGCGGTTGCGGCGTGGCTCGAGGGCAGGTGATGACGGCCCCCGCCGCCCGCGATCAATAGAACCGGGCGGTGAGCGGGCGGCGAGGAGCGTGGAGTGGAGATCCTCTTGGGCTGACGGAAGTGCTCGGGCAGGCCGAACAACCCAGTGCTAAACATGCGCCCTCGGGGCGTCAGCAATGAGAACTGCTGGGTGGTGGCGAATCTGCTGGCAGAAGAGAGTCTCCGATGCACCCCTACCTGGCGTGCCAAATGTCGGATTTCGGGTTCCGCAAACCCTTGAGAGGTTCGAACTCTGGGGTGCGTGCGAAGAACTCGTCCTCCCCAGTCTGCCTACTCGCTAATCTCACAGCCTAGCTCGATGAACTATAAGGAAAAGAGACACAGCAGTTTACCCAGGTTCGGGCCACCTTGCGGTGTAAAACCCTACTCCTACTTTGTGGTGGATTGGCCTCGAGGGGCTGGGGATGAACTAGTACAGTGGCGAACAGCCTCAGGAGGAGAGGTGTTCTTGAGCTCGAGTGAGCTGGTGAGTGTGTGGGAGATCTGGATGATCCGTCGATGCGATCGTCCCCCCTCCTCTACGGTGGTGGCTAAGTCCTATTTATAGTGGCCTTGGTTCTCTTCCCAAATGAAAGGCGGGAAGGGATCCCACAACGGCCAAATTCGAAGGGAGACAGCTAGTACATGCTATCGTGACAAAAGTAGTCTTCACCTGTAAAAGCCTCTGGTCGTGACGCCTTGGTGGGCTCGGTGATGACCTCCATCCTGCCGTCCTGGCGGTCTTGGTCTTGTTGCACGGGAATGGAAACCTTTCGCTGATTCCTCGGGACTCCGCGCCTGTGCTCGCCTCTTTAGCACCAAAGAGGAAAATGGTACACTGCGCCCGCTGGCGCCCGCCTGGCCTTGGTCGTCATGGCTCACATCATTCGGACCTCACGAGCTGAGGCTTGCATAGAGATCTCCGTTCCTCGGGAGCCAGCCTGAGGAGGCCGCTCCTCGTGGAGGTCTTGGTGTCGTCCGCCTCGCGAGGGTCTTGAGTTGTTGTCGCTGAAGCTGGGTCGTACCAGGCCGTCGATGGAGCCACGCCGTGGGCCGCAGGCAGGCAAGTCTGGGTACCCCCGTTCCTAGAACGCCGACAGTTGTCGGGGGGATGACCCCTGGGTAGACAGCGGAACCCGGATCCTTTTTCGAAACATCGGGGCGACAGGCGCCCCTCGACCCAGCAGACCACTGGCCGGCTTCCTGGCGCAAGCTGTCTTAGCACGTCGACTTGGCCGGCCAGCTGGCCGTGTGCCAGATAGCCACGGGTCAGCAGCCGTACCATCCGGATGTTTGACAAGACAAGTCCCCACCACGGGGTAGACGTGGAAACAGTGTGCTACCTACCTGCGCTGACCGGAGCAAGCATGGCTACAATGCTCCCCCGTACCACTGACCGGGGCGGGCAGCAACCGGGCGAGGTGGCACTATAGTCGCATAGCACCAACCACTCCATGACACCAGGCAAGACGGGTCACAGTGCCGTGCAGATGGCGGGGCCCGCGCCCGGCGGAATCGGCGAATCTGGCGACCCGGCGGGCCCTACTGCCGGCCTCCACACGATGACACCAGGGCCCCACACCTATGTAATATTACCGTTGTACCCCGGGGGGCAGCCTATAAGACCCCCCGGTGCCCCTCGATGCAGGGAATCTTGGCCGTTCAACCCCCACACACCCACTCACGAGGCATGGAAGAAGACCAACTCCTTCTTCCTTCTCGGCCCAAACAGCTCCAGGAGCAAGTTTGTAGCCCTTGTGCTTTCCATACTACATTCGGCAGGACTAGGGGTGTTACCTCCCCCAGAGGGCCCCGAACCTGGGCATGTCTCGTGTCGCACACTTGCGCGTGCTAACCACGCCTCTGGAACCCACCAACGTCTTCCCGTAGGCCCCCACTTTTAGCCATCCCATGGCATCTGCCGTGAGATCACCACGACAGTTGGCGCCCACCGTGGGGCTGCTCGTGGCGTCGGCCGGAGTCAAGTTCCGGACGAGGCCCGTCACCAGCTCCGGCGAGCGCATCATGCACGGCGTGGTTCCCGCGTCCGACACGGGCATCGCTGGCCCTGCTGCTGTCTCCATCGTCCCCTTCGACGCGTTCCGCGTCGTCGTCGTGCTCGTCCCCGACGTCTTCCCGATCAAGGTGTATGACATCACCGACTCGCCTGTTCCCATTGGCCGTGCCATCTCCGACGATGTTGCCGACCTCTGTACCCGCATGGAGGTGTTGGCCACTGGCTCCAGCCACACCGCCTCGCGTGACAAGGCCTAGGCGGATGCGGCCGCTACTGCAGCGGTTCACGCCGACACGGTCGACCCGCTGCGCGCGACGCTGCAGAACCTGCGCGCCCCCATCACGACCAACGCCAACCCGACCGCGGCTGCAGCGCAGCTCGAAGAGCACCGCCAGCGCCTGCTGGATGAAGCCCTGGCCCTCGCTGTCGAGCGGCGCCGGGTGATATCCACCCGGCGCGAATACGCCGCCCCCCATGACCTTATGCCGACCGATCCCGAGCCCAGCCGGAGGGCCGAGGTGCGGCGCTGTGGAGACACCATTGTCCGCGCACTCCGTGCAAACCTGCCCGTATAGAACACTCCTGTCAAGAACATGCGAGCCGCGGAGACGGCCATGGTAGACCTCGAGTTTCTAGAGGGCGAGGAGCGGCAGCAGCACATCCGCAAGCGCATCACCGGGGCAAACGAGCAGCAGAAGTGCTTCGACTCGGCCCAGCCCGTTGCTTCCACCTCACATGACCCGGAGAACCTGGACGAAGACCACCGGTACAGCTGCAGGCCTCTTCCCTGCATCCCGATGGTAGCCAGTCTGGCAGGCGCCGGGGAAGCAGGGTCGGCGCAACCGCACCCAAACGATCAGCGACGACCAGTACGACGAGCCAGCCATGAACGACCAATGCCAGTCGTATGCGCCTCTGCAGTAGACCCGGCGTGAGCGCGTGGCCCCAGCCGGCGCCACTGCCCGTGTCCCTGCGGCCAGCCGGTTGGGACCCCGGCCCGCTTACGACGACAACAGCGCCCGCCACCGCATCGAGCAGCAGGCTCGCTCCCTCAAGGTGGAGGAGGAGAGCCCGGTCGGGCCGGCTTGTTTCGGCCCGCGCATCCGTGGTGAGCCCTTCCCCAAAGGCTTCACGCTCCCCCGTGACACCCCCAAATACAACGACACCACCAAGCCGAAGGGCTGGCTCACCGACTACACCACCGCCATCGGCATCGCGGGCGGCAATCAGCACCTCGCCGTGCGCTATGCACCCCTCATGATGCAGGCCTCCGCCCAAACATCGATGAACAGCCTGCCGGCTGGCAGCATCAACTCTTGGCTCGACTTCGACCAGGCGTTCGGGCGCAACTTCACCTGCACCTACAAGCGGCTCGGCCGTCCCCGCTAGCTCGCTATGTGCGTCTAGGGGCCGGATGAGACCGTCCGCGAATACCTCACGCGCTGGACCGAGCTACGCAATAGTTATGAGGGGGTGCACAAGGTGCAGGCCATCCAGTACTTCATTGACGGGTGCCGAGACGGCACTCCGCTGAATCACAAACTCATGCAATCTGAGCCGACAACCATGGCTGCACTCATGGCCTCGGCGGACAAGTATGCCACAGCCGATGCCGCCATGAAGGTGCAGGTCCTGCTGGACACGGCCGACAAGGCCCTGCCGCCTTCGCCCGCCACCTCGCGGCCGGCTGGCGAGAACAGCCGACACTAGCAGGACAACAACAACAACAACAACAACAACAACAACAACAACAACAACAACAACAACAACAACAAGAAAAACAAGCGCAAGGGCGAGCAGCCGGCTCCCTGATACAAGAACAGCCTCGTCGCGGCCACCGAGACAGCGCAGACGGCCGAGCAGGCCAGCAGCCGACGGCAGTGGACCGGCAAGGCCGACTGGTAACCCGAACTCACCTTTGAGTAGATGCTCAATGCCTCCTGCAAGAACCACAAAGGCGCGAAGCCGTCCACGCACAAGCTTCACCCAGCGCCTGATGAAGGGCAACCTGCCACCTCCTCCGCCTCCTCCGTCGCCGCCGCCTCCGACAGCAGGCGCCAGGCACAACAAGGCCTTCCCCAACCCGAACGTGTGCTACGTTGTCTTCACCAGTGAAGGCAGCAACAAGCACAGCGAGCGCCGACACCAGGAAGAGGTGAACGTCATGGTTCCCTGCACTCCCCAGTACATGCACTGGTCCGACCGCCAGGTCAGCTGGACTCGGGAGGACCACCGGCCGTAATGCCCATGCCGGGTGGCAACGCCTTCGTCCTCGACCCAACCGTTGTCGCCGAAAGGCGCACCAGCCATTTCTTGTGGGTTCTCATCGATGGCGGCAGTAGCATCAATATCCTCTACCGCGACACCATGACCAAGCTTGGCATTGTCCGCGTAGGCAACCGACTCGGCCGAGCTGCCCTCCGGGTCATCGAGCAGCAGGCCAAAGTCATCGGCCGGGACCTCCGCGCCGTCTTCCGTTCGCGCCATGACAAACTCGTCGTGCGCGGCGGAGGACGCAAGATAATTGGCCCGTGCCGCAATTGCCGCTGCCTGCGGTGCCATCACTTTCGCCGCCCCGGCGCGCTGGGCGGCCAGCCGGCCCAAGTCCACGCCCGGATACCATGACATCACGAACTGGAGCATCACCTCCGCGCCGGCCCAAGCCGCGGAAGCCCTCCAGGCGTCGAATCGTGCCACGCCGGCCTGCAACCATTGTGCCAGCGGGGTGACGCTGTTGGGCACCACCGCGTCCGGCCAAAGGGCGCTCGTCATGCCCAGGCCGGCCGCGAACTGCCGGTTCATGTGCTTCTCCACCGCCACTAAGTGGGCCTTAGTGGCAAGGATGAGCTACGAGAAGGTCCAAGCGGCGTGCTCATCGATGTCCACCCCGGCCGCCTGCTGATGAGCCCGGTGGGCGAGCACGGCCGCCACGGCCGACTCCTGCATCTCAGGAAAAAACCCTGATGAAAGAACAAGAGAAATCAATAAAACGAACAAGAGTTCGGCCAGGTCATGGTGCCAGACGGGCAAGGAGGAAAATAAAAAGCACTTACGGACGAAGGCTTCATCGAGAAGCTGCACCTCGGCCAGCATCCCGTTCTCCCGCAGGGCCTAGGCGAGGCCCCAGCTCTCGAGGTCCCGCCCGAGCTGGGCGCTCTTCAAGGCGGCTTTCGCCAATTCCGCGTTCTTCGCAGTGACCGCCTTCTCGTGCTCCTCCACCAGTCGACTTAACTCGGCCTGGTGGGTAGACGACACCTTGGCCTCCTCCGCTACCAGCCGGTTCACCTCGGCCTGAAGCTGATCGCAGTCGGCGGTGGCCCGGTCATGCTGTTGGCTAGCCTCTGCAACCGGATTCGGAGCCCCGACACCTCGGCCGCGGTGGCTGCACCACAAAGTCTTCGATCAGACGCCGAGCGAAAGAAAGAGAGAAAGCTTTAAGATTCGACCCGGTTGCTCCGCAGCCGACCCGAATCTCGGGGGCTACACCCAGCAGGTGCACTGCCATGCCCCCACTGGAAGCATGCGAGTCATACCTCGGGCCTGGCGCAGCTCCGCCTCCTTGACGGCAAGCCGGGCCTTAATCCCGCGGCACCGCTGCAGGAGCCGGTTATACGTCTCCGCCCTCAGATCATATAGATTGTGCACGAGGATGGGAGTTTAAGAAAAAGAGAAAAACGCTGGTAAAGACTTGACCCGGCTGCTGCGCAGCTGGCGTGGGCCTCGGGGCCACACCCAGTGGATGCGCTGTTGCGCCCCCACTAGAAGATAGCCAAAGCAATCAGTCAAAGCCACGAAAACAAGAAGATTTACCGCGACCGCCTGCTCCAGGTGCCGCGCCTGCTCCTGCTCTTCCCGAACGAAAGCCTGCAGACGACTGTCTCGCCCGCGGAGTTGCAGGCACAAGGCGTGAGCTGCCACGTCCTCCTGGGTGCGGGGCCCGATCATGACCTCGCCCGCGCTCGCCCAGGACTACTGCGCCAGTGTCCGGGTCGAGGAGCCAGCGCCGGATCCGCTCGCCCTGATGGTTGTGCCAGGTTCTCAAGGGCCCACGGCTGGGCGACCACCATGCATCGGAGTCCCCGGTCGCGGCGTCTGGGGCCACTGTCGGCCGCGTCTCACTGGCCACTGCGGCGTCCGGCCTGCGGTCCTCCTCGCAGGGGTCGGGCCCTCTGGCCGGGTTGGCCCGGGGCAGTGTGTCCACGACGATATGCTCGTCAACCTCTGACTCGCCATCGGCCGTCTCCGTTCGCATAGTCGCCTCGTGCTCCTCTTCCGTATGGGGCTCGAGGACCATGACGTGTGGCATTGAGTTCCCCTCCCGTGCCGGCCAGGCCGCCTCCACGGCGATCGGCCCCTGCGCCTCGGCGGCCTTGGCCCAAACCCGGGTTAAAGCCTCCTCGGCCCTCCTCGTGGCCTCCGTCGCCTACTTCTCCGATGTCGCCTGATCCCGCCATGCGGCGCGCTTGGCCACGCCGGGTTTCAGGCCGAATTGCTGGGCCACGAGGTCCTCCTCCACGGTCCAGTTCGGCGCCCGCTCTATGGCTCTGCTCTAGGTCCTTCGCTAGACGGCTCGCCCCCAGATGCAGCCGCCGTCGCTGTTACCACCAAGTCAAGGGCGGATCTGCGTGGTAGGAAAAGGGCATAAGAGAAAAGAGAAGAACAAGACGACGGTTGGCGCCCAGACGTAGAAAAGCAACGACAGGCAACGAAAGAAACAAGTCCACTAACCCGATGCCCGTCGGGATCTCCTGCGTTAGCCCGGTCGACGGGGAGAGCAGGCGCTTCTTCTTCATGGCGCTCTTCCCATGCGCCGGATGTGCTGTGGTCGAGCGCTTTGCAGGTGGCCATGGCTCAACCGACTCCTTTCTGTGCGGTCGAGAACTCGTGGCCGGCTCGCAAGATGGCCCGGTCCCGGCCGTCTTCCGCAGCCGCCTTGGGGGGGGGGGGGGGGGGGGGGGGGGGGGGGGTCGACACTGGCGTTCCCTCCCGACGGTGGCGCTGCACCACGGCCAACAGTCAGGTCCTCGTCGTCGTCGTCCGACCATTCACACAGAAGATCTGAAGCCGAAGACTTACCCGCATGGCGCGCACCATCGTCTTCGACGCCGGCTAGGTGCACTTCGGCCGCCCCCTCATCTTCGATGATGCCCCCTTCTCGGTCCGAGTTGGGCAGGTCGTCCACCAGGAGCTGAAGGTTCGGCCAGTCGTGGCCCTCCTAGCTCGCGAACAACTATAGCTCCCCCGTCACGTCAGGGCGCAGAAACAGAGTTGAGGCAGCAAAGAATAGTGACCAAGGACTCACCGACGGCACAGGGTTCTGCCGGTCGTAGGGTGCCTTCCCGAAGTGCCATGTCGCCCCGTTCAGCCCGGCCTTGGAGATGTTGTTGACCCGCTCGGTGATTTGCTTCGGCTTCAGCTCCCGGATCGACATCCGGCCAGGGTCATGCCGGCCGCTCATCTGGCATATCTTGTGCACCCGGCGCCTCATGAGGGCCGCGATGAGATCTGTCTCCAAGAATCCATCGCATGTCGTCATCTCCTTGATCCGGTTGCGATGTTAACCATCTCCTATGTCAGGTTCTGGGGCTAGTAGCCCCAGTTCAGCTTGGTGTGCGGTGTCTCATTGATGAACGGCGGCAGATTGATGAGGTCCACCACCGAGTTGATGTTGGGCACGTAGAAGGACTTCTGCCATTTCTTGGTCGAGTCCTCGAGGGGTAGTTTGGGGAACGGCCCGTTCGGCCGGCCGGTGATCATGGCCACCCCGGAGTCTGACATGACGCTGGCTGCCGCACACAGTTGCTTGAGTAAGAAGAGTTTCGCCCGCAGGTTGGTGTTCAGCATCAGGCCGAGAAATCCCTCGCAAAGCGTGGCGATGCCGGTGAGCTGCATCACAACATTGGCGCCCAGGTGGTGCAGCTGCAGCTCGAAGAACTCAAGGAAGGCGCAAAAGAAAAGGCTCGCGGGGAGGCCAAACCTGCGCGTGAAGTGAGTGTAGAACACCACGTATTCGCCCTGCCGCGGCTCCAGTACCCTCTCCCTGCCAGGCGCACGCACAGCCACTGCCTCTGCCGATGGCAGCCGCTTAGTGTCGCGGAGGTACCTGATATTGGCGTCGCTCGTCTCGGAGCCCTCCCAGGAGCCCTTTGGCCACACCATTGCCGAAGCACTTCGAGGGCGTGGACGCGGGGACGAAGCAGAAGGAGGAAGAAGCCGAACACGTGCGCGGCAGATGGTGGTGTTGCGAGCAGTAGCTCGAGTGACGAACGGGCTCTGCGGCAGGGCTTCACCCAAGGTCTATGGAGGAGAAAGAGGAGGGGACAGCGGGGGCGCGTGCGTGGGCGGTTCCGCCGCCCCTCACATTAACTACATTGGGAAGGGCAACCGCCCAACCTAGCCATAATAAATCCCGCGCGCGCGGGCCAAGGGCGCAGCGTGGCGGGGCCTAGCCAGCTGCCGCGTCCCGTCGCACGCGTGGCCTGGCAGGTCCGCACATGTCGTGGGCTCACACATGGTAGCCCGCCGGGCCGTGGCGGGCGCAGGCCCCAGCGAGAATCAGAGGACAACCCATCGGACGCTTCCGTTTCCTGCCCAACCTAGGTGCCGTGATCCGGCTTCTAGAAGCTAGCATCCAGTGGGTGTTGCCTGCTTCCACGACTCCAAACCAGCGTTTGGATGGCGGGTGCCACCCACCCCGGTGCTTCTACTTCATCAACAAACCCTCGGCCTCGGGGAAAGCTACAAAGGCCCTCCTGTTCTGAGCCGGCGGGCCTTCAAAGCTTCGGGGACTACTGTCGAGGGATGACCCCCGGGTAGGCAGCGGAACTCAGATCCTTTTTCAAAACATCAGGGCGACACGGCAGACCATTGATCGGCTTCCCAGCGCAAACCGACTTAGCATTTCGACCCGGTCGACCGGCCGGCCGTGTGCCAGATAGCCGCGGGTCAGCAGCCGTCCCTTCCGGACGTACGACAAGACAAGTCCCCATGATGGGGCAGGCGTGGCAACAGTGCGCTACCTACCCGCGCTGACCAGAACAAGCATGGCTACGGCGCTCCCCCGTACCGCTGACCGGGGCGGAGAGTGACCGGGCGACGCGACACTGTAGCCGCACAACCGCAACCACTCTATGATGCTAGACGAGTCGGGTCACGGTGCTGTGCAGCCGGCGGGGCCCGTGCCTGGCGGATCTGCCGGATCTGACGACCCGGTGGGCCCTACTACCGGCCTCCATACGATGACACCAGGGCCCCGCACCTATGTAAACTTACCATTGTACCCCGGGGGGCCAGCCTATAAGACCCCCAAGTGGCCCTCCATGCAGGGGATCTTGGTCGTTCGATCCCCACACACCCACTCACGAGGCAAGGCAGAAGACCAGCTCCTTCTTCCTCCTCACCCCAAACAGCTCCAGGAGCAACCTGTAGCCCTTGTGCTTTCCATACTACATTCGGCAGGACTAGGGGTGTTACCTCCCTTGAAGGGCCTCGGACCTGGGTACGTCTCGTGTCACACACTTGCGCGTGCTAACCATGCCTACGGAACCCACAAGCGTCTTCCCGTAGCCCCCCACTTTTAGCCATCCCATGGCATCTACCGTGAGATCACCACGACATGGGTTTTCTTATTATTATTGTTATTTACTTCGTGCAAATCCTGTATTGTCATCAATCCACCAAAAAGGGGGAGATTCTTAGGGCATTTTTCTCCCTTAGTGGTTTTGGTGATTGATGACAATGCGTTTGCAGACTAATCGTGTGCATTGAGCATTTCAGATAATCTATCATATGGCACAAGACGATTCAAGCTCCTTGGAGTTTTAAAAGTAAAGGCGGTTATTTTCCTGCTTTTCTTTTTTGGTGGTTTTTAGTCGTAGGAGAGCCGTACTATTAAGAGGGTGTCTGCTTCGGAAAGGTTTGGGCGAAATCAACACATACACATTTTCATTTGCACCCTCGTTCCTTTCCCGCTTCGATGGAGTTCGCTCCTCTGTTTTCTGTGATTGTGTCCTGAAGGCCTCAAGCGGTAGTACTGCTCTAGGCAGCGGTAGTACCACTTATAAGCGGCAATACCACTGTTCAGTGCCGCGTGTACTACCGCTGCTTCTGGGGACTCGACTTTTGTGTCAGGTTTGCATGGCAGTGTGACGATAGTGCAAGCGGTATTACCGCTTACAAGCGGTTGTACCGCCCCACTTTCGCCTCCTTCTAGACTCGTCGCGCTCTCAGTGGTAGTAGCGTGGCTGTGGATGCGCAGCATAATGGCTTATAAGCCATAGTACCGCTCTCATCAAGCAGTAGTACCAATTTTAAGGTACTGCCACAATCCCCTGTTCCTGCCCTGTTTCTCTAGGCCCCTGAGCTGCAACCCCAGCGGTAGTACCGCTCCGGCGGCATTACCGCCTCATGGCACCGCGCCATTGCACTGCTCTGCGGGTACTACCGTCCGAGCGGTACCGCTCTCTAGAGCGGTAGTACCGCTTATATGCGGGCCGAGAGCAAGAAAATGGTTGGATTTCTTCCCACTATAAATAGGGGGTCTTCTTCGCCAAGAAGATCAACCTCTTCCTCCCCCAAGCTCCATTGTTGCTCAAAGCTCCATTTTCACCCGATCTCTCTCAGTAGCCAACAAAACTTGTTGATTCTCTAGGGTTTGGTTGAGAATGCCCTAATCTACACTTCCACCAAGAGAAATTTGATTCCCCCTACTAATCCCTTGTGGATCTAGTAACTCTTGGGTGTTTGAGCACCCTAGACAGTTGAGGTCACCTCGGAGCCATAATCCATTATGGTGAAGCTTCGTGGTGGTGCTGGGAGCCTCCAATTAAGTTGTGGAGATTACCCACCTTGTTTGTAAAGGTTCGGTTGTCGCCTTCAAGGATGCCACTTGTGGAATCATGGAATCTTGCATCACTACAAAAAAAACACTTTCGTGATGATACGTTTTTGTCACAGTAGGTCATGTTTTTTTCATGCACGTACATCCATGATGATTTTATCACAGAATCAAGATAGTCATACATATGTTGTCGTAGAAGTGTTCCATGACAATACCAAAATTATCATCATGGAATTGTCCACTTCCATGATGATAAATGGCGCGTCATGGAAGTGCTTTCGTCAAGGTTAGCCAACACGTGGCATGCATCGTAATGGGTCGCCGTTATGCTATCGGGTTCGGTTTTGAATCCGATAACCTGTTAACAGCCCGGACCAATGGTGATTTTCCACGTGTAAAATTCTCATTCGCCACAAGAACCATGTGTCAGCTCGCCATTGGTATAGATAGACGCACGTGGCATGGCCCAACAGTGGCCCATTTAGCTTACAAAGGCCGGCCCGTATGACTTGGTCAAAAGCTAGCGGGCTGGCCCATGGAAAGCCTGTTAACGGTCTGTTCGCATATAGCCTATTTTACAGCCCGGTAACTCATGGCCCGTTATGGCCTTTCCGAATTCGGCCCAACAGCGTCATGTGGGCCGTCCTGTATAATACCAACCCGTTTCACTTTCAGACCATGTATGGCCCGTGACGTCTTTCGGCCCATATGAGGCCTTTCGTATCTTTGGGCCCTTTAGTGGCCCGTAGTACTCTGGCCCATAATAAACAATATATTCTTTATGCCCATTAAGGGCCCATGACTCACATGGGCCGTTCCAGCCCGTGTTAGCTTTCGGCCTACCGAGGGCCCATAAATTCTTGGACTCCTTTCCGGCCTCGATTACTTCCGGTCCGTTACTGGCCTGTTCTCCTAATTGGCCAAATTCAGCCTGTGGTTAGAATTGGCCCGTTTGTGGCCTGTTAATGACCCGTTATGCCTGTGACAGAATTAGGCCTTTGATGTCTTCCGGCCTGTTAATGGCCCGTTATCGTGCTGGCCAGATACCAATTACGCCCATTTACGGCCCATGTCGTGGTCCGGTTTTCGCACACGAATTGTTGGACCCATATGCGGCCAATGGATCCTATAGCCCGTTGGAGGCCCATTTATCCGACGGCCCATAGGAGGCCCATTGATTCTACGGCCCGTCAGAGGCCCATTGATCCTATGGCCCGTACGAGGCCCACTGATCGTACGGCCCATAGCAGGCTCAAGGTTACCATGGTCCGATCTGGCCCATTAAGGCGATTGTTGCGGCCACTAGCAAACAAAGGAAAAGAAGACTACGAAAATAAATAAGCCAGAAACTAATGCTAGGCTATTAAGGCGATTGCACAGATTACATCCACTGGGCATCAAAGTTCGCCACCAGTGCAAATATAGGGAACACCCTACACTATACAAAAATGGCTTGCTGTTTTCTTCAGCTGGTTGCTGCACGTTAAGAACAAATTTTGTATCGCAACAAAACAAATTACAGCCATATAACAAAAGGAAGGTTGGCATAAAAGTTAACAGTCTGGCAGATAAATGCACCATTAGAAGTTCAGAAGCTCAGTTCATTTGACCTGACTGTTATGTTTTCATGATGTACTGTCCGATGGAGCACCATAACCTTCGCCTTCATTTCTCCTAGGCTCCTGAACAACATAGCAAATGTCTGATAGTCTGGTTTCAAAACCATGCATATCTTGATGACATCGAACAATGGATGTCCTTGTTTCACAAAGGGTCTCTGTTAGGGATTGGACTTGTGTCTGGAGCGCAGATATAACATTGTTTTGAGCTTGCATATCTTGATCATGAGGCAGTTTGGATGAGATTGCCTTAACAACCAACCCAGTATTACGCAGGAACATGTTTTTAGCATTGTTAGTGAATAGGTACTGACCCACTCCAGCAAGAGGTGACATTGCGGTTATGGTTGCCTCGTCACCATCAGAAGGTGGCGGTCCCACCATTTGTTCCATAGCTTGCTGAAAAGTTGAGTTTGTACATTAGTAGTACCAGAATGGAAGATATTAAGGAGGCAGCAAAACCAAACAAAATAGCTTTGGTCTATATACTGAACTTATTTTGGTGAACCCATGTAAAATATTAGTTGTATTTTACTGCAAAGTACATAATAATACCAGGTTCCAAACATATGACCATGTACAATGGCTAATGTATTGTCTATTTCTTCACATTGTATTGACAACTAAGGATAAAGAGATAAAGTTTATAATACAGTAAGCATAGTATGACATCTTTCATATCACAAAACAACTGAGAATAGACATACAGGCAATTGTAATGTTGTGTGGGCAAGTCCAGCACGGAACTAGATTATAGATTAAGATCAAAGGAACATCGCTCCTCTCTTTTAAACCTTGTAAGGTGCAATGATACGCTAAGACAATTGTGTATAAAATTGAAAAGAGCAATAGACATTGGCTGCAAACCGTGCAGTTCAATGTACAAGTCAGAGTAAGCAGTAGTTAAAAGCAATGAGGAGTAAGGACTTACAACAGCGGCTTTGACTGGTGTAGTCATGCCCTTCGTCTTGCTGGTGTGACAGTCCTTGAAAATTTCCACAGCATTTGGTTCAGGTACTTTTTGGTCCTTGCGGGCTTTCCTCTGCATATGGAACAAGTCAATATAGATCTAATAATATGGCACAATGAAAAGAGTGAAACGGCAGCTAGTTACAAGAACCTCGCAGTGTGCAATATAGCTATGAGATCATGTCGTCTGTTGGAGTTTCACTTTTGTACGGTTGGCCTTGTTCTTTGAACAGTTCACCTAGAAGAAGATAGATTTGTGAGGCACATGCATAAATAGGAGTTCAACATGTGATCTGATCACATATATATAACGTACTTGATACTTTGGATCAGACCAGTGTTTAACAAGGCCTCTCCAGTCTTCATCTGTTATATTTTCCACTAGAGATGTTTGGGCAAGTTCACTGTTAGCCTTGCCTTAAAGTGAGTTTTTCTCAAGTTATACCGATACTGTCGTAGAGAAGACTTGAAAACATGGGTGCATGCTTGCCTAGTTGCATCATCTTGGCTATCCAACTTGAACCTCATCTGTTGAAAATTATGGAAGTCTCATTACCAGCGACCTAGAAAGTATCGGACAGAGCAAGACGACATTACTAATTTCCGTACATAACCATACCTACAGATAAATGGTCGAGGAAGGTGTTAAACTGGGTTTCGTCTTTGTCATTCCTGTACTGAATTCATGTTGGGCGGATACATGCATGGCACCTAACGGCTGGCTCTGATACTAACTTGGCTGACTCTGTAGCATCATGTGGCCTTTTTAAACCTGCCTCAAAATGGATCTCCATTCTTCCTCCTCTAGATTTAGTTAACCTTCGAGCATTATCCCTGATGTCTGTTTCCTCTTGCGCCTAGGTGCTAGTTCAACAACAAACATGGGAAGTGTTAGTGTACATCAAACTGTGAGACTACATATAAAGAAGCATGCAACTGTAACTTGACTCGAGTAACTACCTTCTAGCTGTTGAAGCTCACAAGGTTCATCTGATCTTGCCAAGTCCTCTTCTGTCAAGAGTGCTTCAGAAGTAGTGGCAAGGGAGCTTGGGAACTTGCCGCTAGCTGAGTTACCGAATGAGTAACTCGTGCAGATGCTGGTACTGTGGAAGAAGGTGTTGCGACAACTAGGGCTGTCATTGCTTGTTTGGTGGCAGCTTTTCGTTTGCGTTCAGATTGTTTTGCAACTGATGTAGCAGGGGATACCGTGTTTGTAAAATCATCCGGAGGACTTGGACCTTCTATTGCACTATCAGTACCAGAAGAATCCGCATACCTCTTCCCCTTCCGTCTCCGGTCCTCCCGAGTACTAACACCATCCCCTACCATTCTGGGTTCCTTCCACTTTTTCTTTGCCATGTCAAGTCAAGCCGACAAGAAAAAGGAATAAAATTTTAGCTCTTTAGAACAAATTAATGCATGATACAGACGAACTGAACTTTGATGTTAGACAACCGCATGATAGGAGGATGTAATATGTACGAAAAACAAGACGACATGAGATAATCAGACCTATGATGTGTAAACTAAGCAGAAGGCATTTCAATAAATTAGAAGCAATGCAATGGAAGGTAGACACCATATGAAAGATGCTACAAATAGTACTCTGCCAAGTTAACATTGTCTCGTCATAACTATCATTTAAGAAAATGTGAAGCAGTACAAGAAATAAATCATATGCAAGATGCAAACAACATCAGACTACCAAGTTAAAGGTGTCTCATCATAAGTGATTGATGCAAGATAGACACGAACAGTACTTCGATGTTAGAACATGTAATACAGAGATGTAGTATATGCAAAATAAGGAAGACATGCCATATTCTCATGTATATTGTGTAAACTAAGCAGATGTAATTTAATAAAATTAGAAGCAATACAAGCTAGACACGGTATGCAACATGCAAGCAAATATCACACTGCCAAGCTAGACAAAGCATCTGGGATGTTGGTTCCGCCGGAAGATCGCCATTAGTCCCTGCCTTAATTTTTTCCTTCCTCTTACTTAAATTTATTGCCATGTCAAGTCAAACCCAGAAGAAAAATGAATAAAAATTTGCTTTTCAGAACTCATTGATGCAGGATGCTGACGAGCACTACATTAATGTAAGGCGACCGCATGATAGGACGATTGAATGTGTAAGAAAAGGGACAACATTGCATATTCATAGCTATGATGTGTAAACTAAGCAGAAGGCATTTCAACAAATTAGAAGCAATGAAAGCTAGACACCATATCTAAGATGCAACAAATATCACTCTATCAAGTTAAAACTATCTCGTCATTAGTGCCATTTCAACAGATTAGTAGTGCAAGCTAGAAAAGAATGCAAGATGTAACCTATATCATAGTCCCAAGTTAAATGTGTCTTATGATAAGTGATTGTTGCAGGTTACACAACAGTAGTACTTTGATGTAAGAACATGGTGTGATAGACAAATATTGTATGTTCTAGAAACAGGAACACGTGCTTTATTCACAAGTATAATGTGTAAAGTAAGCAGATGGAATTCAACAAAACTAGAAGCAATACAAGCTAGACATCATACATAACATGCAACCACATATAACAATGCCAAGTTAGAGGGATCACCTGTGATGGTGGACTAGGGGAGACGTGCTCATCAACAATACAGCAACGTTGAGTGTCTATGCATGTGTTGTCTTGCAAATCTTGTTGGGGGGATGGCGGAGCAGAATCTGTAGAGGCCCTCCGTTTCAGTTGGTCAGAAGGAGCACCATTATCCACTACCTTGCAAATTTCCTTCCGCATTATTGATTTTGCATTGTCAAGTAAAACCGACAATAAAAAGCAATAAAATTCACTCTTCAGAACACATTCATGCATGATACTGATAATCACTACTTTGATGTAAGGCAAACACATGATACAAGGATGGAATATGTATGAAAAATAGGACGGCATGGTATAGTCACAACTATTTGTGTAAACTAAGTAGAAGCCATTTCAACAAATTAGAAGCAATGCAGGCTAGACACCACATGAAAGATGCAACCAATATGACTCTGTCAAGTTAAAAGCGTCCCATCATAAATGGCATTTCAACAAATTAAAAGCAGTGCATGCTATAAATCATATGAAAGATGCAACCAATATCACACTACATATACTAAAGGTGTCTCGTCATAATTGATTGATGCGGGATACAAAAAAAATAGTAGTTTTATGTAAGGACATGCTTAATAGATAGATGTAGTATGTACCAAAAACAGGAAGGCATGTCACATTAACAGGTATAATGTATAAACTAAGCAGAATAGCAAATGCAATTTAACCAGATTGGAATAATTACAATCTAGACACCATATGCAAAATGCAACCACATATCACACTGCCAAGTTAGAGCATGCACCTGCGATGGTGGTGTAGGGGAAATGCGGTCATCAACTACAAAGCTACGTTTACTATCTTCATCTAGCCTTGCTGTTTCTTGAGAATCATGTGGGGAGGCTGACACTTCATTCTTTAAAAGAGGATCTTGTCTCACATCATCATCAATCCATGAGCCTGACTGTCTCATCATAAGTGATTGATGAGGGATACACAAGAACATTAGTTTGATGTAAGAACATGGTTAATAGACAGATGTAGTAGTATATACCAAAACAGGAAGGAATGTCATATTCAAAGGTATAATGTGTAAACTAAGCAGATGCAATTCAACCAAATTGGAAGCAATACAAGCTAGACACCCGGCTGGAGTGGTGAGCATGATCATCGAGGACCAGAGAGCCTGGCGGGAGGTGGGCTGCTTCGCCACCACCGTGGCTTCTTAGT
This sequence comes from Thinopyrum elongatum, assembly GCA_011799875.1. Lineage (NCBI taxonomy): Eukaryota > Viridiplantae > Streptophyta > Magnoliopsida > Poales > Poaceae > Thinopyrum > Thinopyrum elongatum. The sequence continues at coordinate 355,811,072 of CM022297.1, read as the reverse complement.
TGGCTTGCAGGTGATGCCTGTATGTGCTGGGCTTGTCACTTGCTCGGCCAGTGCCTTGACTAACTATTTGGCTTCTGGTGCTCTGTGGTCTTGTGCTCTTTGCGACCGTCGTCGTGATGTAAAAAAATTATTTCCTTATCTTAACAAAGACAGACTTCAGCCTTTCGAATACAAGCTAGACACCATATGCAACATGCAACCACATATGACACCGCGAAGTTAAAGCAAGCACCTGGGATGGTAGTTCATGGCGAACAAGATCATCAACTACAGAGCTACGTTTACTATCTCCATCTGCTGACACTGCACCCTTTAAAGTGCTGAGACGTGTCTTGCTTACCCGGGCCTTAAGCTGGAGCAGCTTCTCTCTTTTCTATCGTGAACTTATCAACAGTGTAGCAGAGGCTGAAATAACCATGCATTAAAAACAATAGTGAGAGCATGGGTGAAGTGTGTGCAAAACTAGTGGAGTGTAAAAGTAGCAGATAACAGGTGGCTGAAAAATAAATGACAGGAGACATATGATAGCTCTACAACATGCATGGCACACGAAATTAGATTCTAGGATTTTGTAGTATGAGCACAGGGATGGCTGGGAAATGCAGGTACTCCTCCAGCACACCCCCACATGTGGTATCCTATCAAAATAACAGTCTATTGAAAATAAATAGGTCAGTCAATTTTTTTCCGAACCGTCCGATCTACAAGTAATGGGCAGATGGCCTTCGTCTACCTCCCGCCAGTCATTGTTGACGATCTTTCTCAAACCGCCAGCGACCACCGGCCCAGACCACTGCCTCGGTTGCCCCGCCCTTCCCTCACCCTCAAACCACCGCCGTGCTTGGCACCGCACCCCGGCCAACCCTTTAAGCCCGGCCGACCTCCAGATCGGGCGCCAGCAGCTCCTAGGCCCCACACACCCCTAAGATGAACACCGAGGCTCTGCTTCCCTGGCATAACAGGCGGACTAGCGCCTCCGCGGGTGGTGCTTCCTTTAATTGGGAATCAACAAACTAGAAATTGAAATCCAGGGGGGCGATGGACCTGTAGCTAAGGTGAAATAGTATATGAGGTGAAACCTTGTGGGTCGTGAGTTACTAGGAACATCTAGTATCAGGAAGAAGGTGCAGTAAGAAGCGGTAAACTAGTGTCTTCTATGGGATGAATACCGTGCAAGCAGACAGGTAAATTTGCACGAATAAGGGAAGAGGAGTACCAGCTCCGGTTCCCAGTGCTCTGTCCTCCTGATTTTTCGGCGATGTTCTTCATTTTACCGGTGGACCCGATGTTGTGGAGGACGGTGGAGCCTTGGACGAACCCATGGACAAATTGTTGACGGTGTTGCGGTGGCCGTCTATCGGTGGAGGGGAAGCAGATCTGAGGCGGCAAAGGACGGCGTAGCAGTAACAGCTGTGGTGTGGTGGATGGTGGCGACGTTGGAGCGGCAGCGATGAGGCGCATGACGACGTTGTTTAACTGGCTCGGGTACGGTGCACGTCGGCGTCCTAGATGCAACTTGGCCTCAGCTTCAACTAGTAGCCGTGGAGGGCGTTGCGGTTGCGTTTGCGGTGGACGACGACGTCGGGGTATCGGCTCCGACGTGATGGAGGAGGGCCGCGGTTAATGGGTGGGATGGGGTGGCGGATGGAGGACGCTGGGGTTTCGCGGCTGGTGGAGAGGTAGTTTTGGCACCAATGGAGTATGAATGGGGAATCGGACGGGGGCGGTGGGGGGGGGAGCTAAGGGGGAACCATGTTTTGGTCTGGGACGCGCTTGTTATAAATTTGAGGAAAGTACAAACTTTGCCCCCCTCTTAAATTTCGGACCTACTGTGGGTTGGGGGTAGGACGATAATCCTAGGTGTCCCCAATAGTGGGCGGGAGCAATTTCGGCCAATCACATGTTGTGTTTAGGCGGCCACGGTGTATGAATGTTTTTCGGAGGCGGTTGTGTGGCGTCTAGATGAATTACAAACCTACCCCAGTTTAGACCTTTGGACGTCGGGCCGGTAGGTTTCACGGGTCAGAGTCTTTTTTTTAGAACTCACGGGTCAAAGTTGGAAAATTAATTTTCTTCTACCAAACATTAGTCTCACGCGGTTTCGGGCGAGTAGAGGCTCTTTTGGTGCTTTGTTCAAAATTTTGAAACAGAAGCATTCACGTTTAGAGTAGTCTTGAACTTTGAGGATTGACCTAAATAGACAATGTTAAATTTGACCTTGTATGTTTGAAAACCACATTAAATTATGCGCTTCTTTTTGAAAATTTCACTCTTGAAAATCTTATAACTACGAATATTTTGGAATGGAGGAGGTAAATTTGAATCTATTTTCTACATGACTATAAATGCTATAATGTTCAAAACCAGAGCAAAGATTGACGCCCCCTTAATTTAGGTATCATTTACAGATGCCATGATCTCGAATTCAAATAATTGAATGGACTTCATGTTGAATTCAAATTTTTTAACCACCTTAAGTTGAATTCAAATTTATGCTAGTTCCTAGCTAGCTATTTATGTCAGGGGGATGAACCCCGGGTAGCCTCATCCAGACTCAATAACTTTTCAAGACATCGGGGCTGGTGAAGACCCTCATGCCGGCTGGCCACGCGGGCTGGCTTCCAGAAGACGGCACACCCATGGAAGTTGGGTTTGGGGGCGGGCCGACTTCCATCAGCCGGCCCCTCCTTCCCCCTCGGAATCCGCACTCACCCACTACGATGGGACGGGGCATGGCAACAGTGCCACCTGCCCCCATGAATCCCGGAGGAGCATGGCTACAGTGAGAGCCGACCCAACGGCTACCTACCCGCCTGGCGTGGGACTCTAGCCATGCGACTCGTGACGCGGCCCTCGTCAGCAAGGACCATGCTGCGGCAGAAGGCAATCGGAGTGGCCCACAGGCTTCCAGAAGACGGTGCATCCCTCGAAGGCGGCCTCGGGGGCGGGCCGGCTTCCAGCAGCCAGCCCCTCCTTCCCCTCGGAGTCTGCGCTCACCCGCTACGACAAGACGGAGCGTGGCTACAGTGTGCGCTGACCAAGCAGCCACCTACCCGCCTGACGCGGGGCTGTAGCCAGGCGACTCGTGACGCGGCCTCCGTCATCAAGAACAGGGCTATAGCAAAAGGCAATCAACATGGCCCGCAGGTGGCGGGCCCTACCTGTCGGCCGGATTCTCGGCAGCCAGCGGGGCCCTCTAGAGGCGGGCCCCAGCTGCCGGCGGAGAACTCGGCAACCTTAGACACTGACGTCCGGGTCCTACACACGGCCATATTACCATTGTACCTCTGGGGGGTTGGTCTATAAACCCCCCAGGGTTCACCCATGCAAAGGGTGGAGCCTTCATCCCACACACACCATAGCTAGGAGAGGAGAGATAGCTCTACCCTTCTTCTTCCTCTAGCAACACAGCTCAAGGAGCGACCTTGTACTCTCTTTGATCATAGTCATCATGCGAAGACCCCGCAGAGCAGGACTAGGGGTGTTATCTCCCCGGAGAGCCCCGGACCTGGGTACGTCTCCTATGCGATCGAGCTCGTGCTCACTCCCGCTTCCAGGGCCCGACGACGTCCTCTTGGCTCCACCCATGATAAGCCACCCCCTGGCATCTGACGTGAGATTACCACGACAGTTGGCGCCCACCATGGGGCCGTTCGCGGCATCGGCCAGAGATACGTTCTGGACGGGAACTACCTTCCTCTCCGGCGAGCGTGTCACGGCCGGCCTGGTCAGCCAGCCCGATATGTTCGCTTGCGTTTGCACCAGCGCATCGCCCAACGCGGGAGCCGTTTGCCCCGCGAGCTGCCTTGTCGACCTCTTCGGGAAGCTCAGCCTCTTCGATGCAGACGCCGCCGACGGGTTCCCCGGCGATGTGGTGGTCATCGACGACTCGCTCCCTCCCGTCTCTAGCGTCGCCTCTGCTTGTGCGCTCGATGCCGGCGTCTTCGTGGAGGTGATGGTCACTGGCAACAACCAGGACTCTGGCGGGGCCGTCCAGGACCCATTGCGAGCAGCAATGCAGGACCTGGCAGCTCCCGTCGGAGCCAACGCCGACGCGGCGACGCTAGAAGAAATCCGCGTCAAGCTCCTCGACAGCACCACCAAGATGGCGTCCATCAAGCACCGCGCTGAGGCCAACCAGCGCGAGATCGACCGCATAGCTGGTGGCATGCCGGCTGCGGCCGAGCCAAGCAGTGCTGGCGCTGTCCGGCAATGCGGCGCGGCCATCGCCAGCATGCCGGGAGTCGAGCGCCCGATCTACGATACCCCAGTGCAAAACCTGCGCGCCGTGCAGGCGGCGGTAGAATAACTCAATAACCTGGAGGGCGACGAACGGCGCAGCCAACTAGACCGCCTTCAGGAGCTCCTCAACACTGCGAACACGTAGCAAGACGCGTGCAACCACGTGGTGGGAGCTGGCCGGCAGGCCGACCCCTCGGAAGGAAACCTTCCACCCCGCTGCGAGAATGGGGCGACCTCCCGGTCCCCAAGCGGCGGTGGCCGCGACCAGCGGAACCCGGAGCCGGCTGTTAGCCGCAGCCGGCGCTCCCACGCGACGGTTGCGAACAACCGGCAAGTTCCTCCAACAGCGGAGGGCCGACGCCAGCAGGATGAACGTCCTCCTCCTCCCCGCAGGGAGACGTGGGCTTCTCCGGCGCCGGTTGGCCACCCGTCCCTGGGAGGCCGGCTAGGCCCCCGTGAAGCAGTCGGTGAGAATGACGCTCGTCACCGGATCGAGCGGCTAGCTCAGTCCCTGGCAGTGGAGGAGGAGGATACAGTCGGCCCGGCTTGCTTCGGCCCCCGCATCCGTGACGAGCCCTTCCCCAAAGGGTTCACGCTCCCTCGCGACACTCCCAAGTACACCGGTGCCGTGAAGCCGGAAGATTGGCTGACCGACTACACCACAACTGTCAGTATAGCGAACGGCAACAAGCGCGTTGCCCTGAAGTATGTTCCGCTCATGCTGCAGGGCACGGCCTGGACATGGCTGAACAGCCTCAAGGCCAACAGCATCAACAACTGGTTGGACTTCAGCGACGTCTTCATCCGCAACTTCAACAGCACCTACAAGCAGCCTCCCAAGCCTTGCCAGCTCTCCATGTGCATTCAGGGGCCGGACGAGTCCGCTCGCGACTACCTGACACATTGGGCCGAGCTGCGCAACTTCTGCGAAGGGGTGCACGAGGTGCAAGCCATCGAGTACTTCACCGCCGGGTGCTGGGAAGGCACCCTGCTCAAGCACAAGCTTCTGTGCGACGAGCCGGCTACCTTGGACAAGCTCCTGGTGGTGGCGGACAAGTACGCCACGGCCGACTCCTCCATGAAGTTGGAGATTCGGGTTGACGTGTCCGGGAAGGTGATCCCGCCGGCTTCTCCAGCACCGGCTGGTGACTCCAACCGGCGCCAACAGCCGAACGACAACAAGCGCAAGGCCCCGCAGCCGGCTTCCAACAGCCGGCAGGTGGCCACTGTCGAGGATCAGCAGCCGGCCGGGCAACCCGGCCCCAAGCGTTAGCGGGGCGGCAAGGGTGCCTGGCTGCCTGCCTTCTCCTTCGAGCAGGCCCTCGATGCCCCGTGCAAGTTCCACAGCGGCGCGAAGCCGTCCAACCATAAGACCGGCAGTGCAGCTGCCTCACCCGAATCACCAAGGGTGAGGGCTTGCCGCCTCCTCCAGCCAGCCCGGCAGCTCTGGCTCCTCAGCAGCCGGCCCGCCCTGTCGGCATGCTCCAAGATGTATTCCCCAACGAGAACGCCACTTACATCATCTTGACCAGTGAAGCCGACGACAAGCACAGTCGGCGTCAGCAACACCACGAGGTGAACGCTGTCATTCTTGAGGTCCCCCAATTCATGCACTGGTCTGAAAGGCCCATCACCTGGAGCTGCAACGACCATCCGGCTGTGATGCCTTCGCCGGGTGCTCATGCCATGGTGCTGGACTCCACCTTCTCGAGCGAGAGGCGGGCTTGCCGCTTCTCCGGAGTCTTGATAGACGGCGGTAGCAGCATCAACATCCTCTACCGTGACACCATGGAAAAGCTGGGCATCAAGGAGAAGCAACTCCAACCCAGCCGGACCGTGTTCCATGGCATTGTCCCTGGGCTTTGCTGCTCTCCAGTAGGCAAGCTCAAGATCGACGTCCTGTTCGGCAACAAGAGCCACTTCCGCCGCGAGCCCATCTGGTTCGAAGTAGTCGACTTGGACAGCCCCTACCACGCGATCTTGGGTCGGCCTGCACTGGCCAAATTCATGGCGGTTCCACATTACGCGTACTTGAAGATGAAGATGCCGGGTCCCAAGGGCATCATCACCATTGCCGGCGACTACAAGAAGTCGCTCACATGCGCCGCGGCTAGCTCCCTGCTGGCCGAGTCACTCGTCATTGCCCAAGAGAGGCGCCTCCTTGACCGGGCTGTGGCCATGGCCAGCGAGCAGCCGGCCATGCCTTCTGACCCCAAGGAGGTTGAGGCCGAGGGCTCCTTCCAGCCGGCCAAGGAAACCAAGAAGATCATCTTGGACCCGGCGCACCCGGAGAAGTACGATGTCGTGGGGGCTAACCTCGATAGCAAATAGGAAAGCGAGCTCGTCGACTTCCTCCGTGAGAATCGGGACATCTTTGCATGGTCCCCCAAGGACATGCCGAGTGTTCCGAAGGATTTCGCCGAGCACAAGCTGCATGTGCGGCCGGATGCTAAGCCAGTCAAGCAACCCCTCCACTGCCTATTAGAAGAGAAGAGAAGGATCGTTGGTGAAGAAATCGCCCGGCTTCTGGCAGCCGGCTTCATCATGGAAGTGTTCTACCCGGACTGGCTTGCCAACCCAGTCTTTGTTTTGAAGAAAAACAATAAGTGGCGCATGTGTATCGACTACACTAGCCTCAACAAAGCCTGCCCCAAGGATCCATTTGCCTTGCCCCAGATTGATCAAGTGATCGAATCCACGATCGGCTACGAGCTTTTGTCCTTTTGGACGCCTACTCCGGCTACCACCAGATCAAGCTTGACCCGGCCGATCGACTGAAGACCGCCTTCATCACCCCTTTCGGCGCCTTCTGCTACATCACCATGATGTTCGGCTTGAGGAATGCCGGCGCCACCTTTCAGCGCTGCATGCAGAAGTGCCTTTTGAAGCAAATCGGCAGAAACGCCCACGTCTATGTGGATGACATAGTGGTGAAGACGGAGAAGCGTGGTACCCTTTTGGAGGATCTCAAGGAGACCTTCACCAACCTGCGCCATTTTCAGGTCAAGCTCAACCCGGAGAAGTGCGTCTTCGGAGTACCAGCCGGCCAGCTCCTTGGCTTCCTTGTTTCTAAGCATGGGATAGAGTGCAACCCCATAAAGCTCAAGGCCATTGAGCGGATGAAGAGACCGACCCGACTGCGGGACGTCCAGAAATTCACCGGGTGCCTAGCATCTCTCAGCTGGTTCGTCAGCCGGCTGGGTGAGAAGGCCCTCCATCTGTACCAGCTGATGAAGAAAACCACATGCTTCGAGTGGACCGACCAGGCGGACGAGGCGTTCCTCCAGCTCAAGCAGATGTTGTCCACGCCGCCTGTTCTGGCCGCTTCGGCTGTGAAAGAGCCCATGCTCCTCTACATCGCCGGCACCAACCGGGTCGTCAGCATGGTGATTGTTGTCGAGCGCCCAGAAGCCGGCAAGGCACGGCTGGTCCAGAGGCCGGTCTACTACCTCAGCGAGGTGTTGTCCGCCTCCAAGCAGAACTACCCCCACTACCAGAAGATGTGCTACGGCGTGTACTTTGCCGCCAAGAAGCTGAAGCAGTACTTCCAGGAGCACACCATCACGGTCGTCTGTACCGCCCCCCTTGCCGAGATCATGGGCAACCGAGATGCCTTGGGCCGGGTGGCCAAGTGGGCCATCGAGCTGGCTCCCCACACCATCCTTTATCAGCCCTGCACCGCCATCAAGTCCCAAGCGCTGGCCGACTTCCTTGTCGACTGGGCCGAGACCCAGTACCTGCCGCCTGCGCCAGATTCCACGCATTGGAGGATGCACTTCGACGGTTCGAAGATGCACACCAGTTTGGGAGCCAGCATCGTCGTCACTTCTCCCAAAGGCGACAAGCTGAAGTACACACTACAAATCCACTTCGCCGCCTCCAACAACGTGGCCGAGTACGAGGCACTCGTTCACGGGCTCCGACTGGCCAAGGAGATCGGCATCCACCGCATCTTATGGTAGCGTGACTCGGACCTTGTGGACCAACTGTCTTCTATTGACTGGGACGCCAGGGACGCCAACATGGCCAGTTACCGCTTCCTCGTCCAGTAGATCAGCGGATACTTCGACGGGTGCGAGTTCATTCACGTGCCACGCGCCAACAATGAAGCTGCCGACGCCCTGGCACGGATTGGCTCTACCCGGCAAGCCAAACCAGCCAGTGTTTCCCTCGAGTGCTTGCGCAAGCCGTCTATCTAGCCTTCGCCAGAATCAGAATCCATCTTCGTGCCGGCTGACCCTAAAGTAGCCGGATCTGGCTCGGGGACTTCAGCAGGCGGCCTGGGGTCTTCTGCAGGTGGCCCGGGGGCTCCAGCACCTAAACCCGGCCCGAGAACTCCAGAACCTGTCCCGGGGACTGCTGCAGTCGGCCCGGGGACTTCCATGACGCAACAGGGAGTGGCTGCCTCCAACCCGCCGCCTCCCAACCCGGCCACCCTGGCACTGGTCGCTGTCATGACGGTGGTAGAAGCCCCATCTTGGGGGCAACCCATCCTCAACTTTCTGGTGAGCCGCGAGCTCCCAGCCGATGAGGTGTTGGCCCAGCAAGTGCAACGCCGGGCGACTGTATACACGATCATCAACAGAGAGCTCGTCAGGCGCAGCCTGACTGGTGTCTTTCAGCGCTGCGTCGAGCTGGAGAAAGGCATAGCAATCCTTAGGGACATTCATCAAGGAGAATGTGGCCACCATGCCGCCTCCAGAGCCCTCATCGCCAAGGCTTTCCGCCATGGTTTCTTCTGGCCGACTGCCCTGGACGACGCCAAGGAGTTGGTCCGAAAGTGCAAAGGGTGCCAGCGTTTCAGCACCAAGCAGCACTAGCCGGCCTCAGCCCTCAAGACTATTCCCATCACCTGGCCATTTGCCGTATGGGGGTTGGACATGGTGGGCCCATTCAAGACTGCACGCGGCGGCATGACCCATCTGCTGGTTGCCATGGACAAGTTCCCGAAGTGGATTGAAGCGAAGCCGATCAAGAAGCTGAACGGCCCCACAGCCGTTACATTCATCGCGGATATCACCGTTCGATACGGCATCCCGCACAGCATCATCACCGATAATGGCACGAACTTCGCCAAAGGCGCCTTGGCTCGTTTCTACGCAACGCAGGGCATCCGACTAGACCTCGCGTCGGTTGCTCACCCGCAGTCAAATGGCTAGGTGGAGCGGGCAAACGGCCTCATTCTTTCCGGCATCAAGCCTCGGCTGGTCGAGCCGCTGGAGCGCTCGGCAGGCTGCTGGATCGAGGAGCTGCCGGCCGTCCTTTGGAGTCTTCGGACCACGCCAAACAGATCAACCGGCTTCACACCTTTCTTCCTTGTGTACAGGGCCGAGGCCATCATCCCAACGGACATCGAGTTCGACTCGCCTCGCATCCCCCTATACACGGAGGCGGAAGCAAAGGAGGCCCGCGAAGATGGCATTGACTTGCTTGAAGAGGCCCGGCTACTGGCACTTAGCCGGTCCGCCATCTACCAGCAGAGCCTGCGCCGCTACCACAACAAGAAGATCATGTCACATGCTTTCCACGAGGGCGACCTTGTGCTCCGGCTGATCCAGCGAACAGCCTGCCAGCACAAGCTCTCGGCTCCTTGGGAGGGGCCTTTCATCATCAACAAGGCACTGGGCAACGACTCCTACTACCTCATCGATGCACAGAAGCCCAGGGCACGCAAGAGGGACACAGCCGGCCAGGAGTCGGAGCGCCCATGGAACGCGAACCTTCTCCACCCGTTTTATAGTTGATGTAGTGTATGTACCACGCTATCTTTTGTACTAAGTAAAGACAACAGGTACCCCCAGGAGCACTTGGGGGCTACCTTTTTATCTATATGATAAGCTTCGCCTATGTATGAGCATTCATTCTTTTCGCCCTGCCCGGGTCCGGTCAGCCGGCCCGGGGGCTCGCTGACTTGGCCCAAGTTGGTACCATCTAAAGTCGGCTCAGTAGTATGCCGATGCCAAAGCCCTCTCTTCGCCCCAGCCACAGCTCGCAGTGTGACTGTCCAGCTGGCAAGAGCTAAAGGCTGGAAACACTGTCCACACGAAAAACGACAAAGGAAGAACGCCAGTTCAGGCCAAGCCGGCCTCTCTCCTACCCCGTCCGGCTGCACAGCAGCCGGCTGGCCGACTTCTCGCTTGACAAGCCACGCTTTAAGCGGCTGAAGTAATTTGCCTTCTCCAAACGGCCAAGTCCCTGACCCGGCCACAGACCACAGCGCAGCTGTCCGGCTGGCAGGGCGATAGCCAAAGGAACACGGCAAAAGAAAAAGCCAAAGAAAGCAAAGGCAAAATCGAGTCAGAACTCGGCGAGGCACACAATCATGCGGGGAAAATAAATTCATTTACATTGCAAAAGGCCAGCGGCCGGCATTCATCAAGGTTTAAAATACACCCCAAGTGGGTGGAACTGCGCATAACTAACTTGTTCTTGAGCACAAGACAGAAAAACTTAAAGAGACAAGGGCCGCCTAGGCCGGAGGCACTACGGGCTGCTCGGACGAGTCGGCGGTGGCGGTGGCACCGGCTGGCGGACCCTCCGGCTGGTTGGTCTCGGTCTAGTCGGCAGCTGAGGCCGGATCGGGTTAATTCCAGCTGGTCGCTCCATCATCTGGCGCAACACCATCGCCTTCCTCGTCCTCGTCCTCCTTCGTGGCTTCGTCGCTAGAGGCGATCTCCTTCGCTGGGTCCTCCCTCTCGTCCGGGTTCAGCCCGAACCAGGACGGCGGCACCTCGGTGCCGTCTTCTGCCCGCTCCAGGATGAAGACATTGCCGTCGGTATACTCAGCGAGGGCCAATGCGCGAATGGCAATCTCCTCACGCTCCGCCACCAGCTCCGGCGCCGCCTCCTGGCGAAAGGTGGCGAGCTGCGCCAGGCTCATGCCCGGGTACCACGCCTTCATGAACTCCAGCGCTGCCTTGGCGCTGGCCCGTGCCGCAGCGCCCTTCCAGGCGTCGAGCCGCTCCCCAGCCACCTCCAACCAGTCAGCGGTCCGACTAGGAGTCCGGGGGACCGGCACACCTGGCCAGAGACCTTCCAAGACCTGCGACCCGGCGCGCTGAAACCGGCGGAGCAGGCGGCGCACCGGCTCAAGACGCAGCCGAACGGCCAGGAACTGTTCTCCCAAGTTTCGGGGCCGGTTCGGCGCAATATCCATGCCCACACTCCTCCGCTGGTCAAGCCGTGCCTCAATCGCCTGGCCGATGGAACCAGAGCTGTCCGGGAAGTACTCTGTCCAAAAGAAGGCAAAAGAATTAGAAGCCGGCTAACCGCGGTAGCCGCCAACTAACCAATCAAGGAAGAAAGAAAATCTACCTTCGAGCAGATCCTCAATCACCGAGTAGCCCTTCGACAGGTACTTCTCCTTTTCGGCCTAGCCCGAGCGCTGGGACTCGAACTCGGCCTTGAGGCGCTCCCCCTCGTCCTTCAGATGCCGGACCTGCTCCGCATGCCGGGTCGCCTGGTCAGCCAGCTCCTTCTCGAGCCAGTTGTGCTCCACGATCGCCTGGCTGTGCTCCAGCTCTTTGGCCTGAAGCTGGCCCTTGAGCTCATGCACACGGTCCCGCAGATGGGCGGCGGCCTCTGCAAAGGCAAAGAAGAATCATCAGCAGTAGCATCAACAAAGACAAGAAGTCACCGGGAAGATCCAGCCCGACTGCTCAGCAGTCGGCCTGAGTCTCGGGGGCTACACCCAGTGGGTGCGCTTGTGCGCCCCTATTGAAAGCCGACCTACGTACCTGGGCTCTTCTTCAACTCGGCGGTCCAGTTGGCGAGCATCTGGTTTTGGGAGTTGAAGGCGGCCGCACGCAGGTTGTGGTAGTCCTGCGGCAAGCACGACATCTCAGCATTCGGAAACACGCCTTAAAGTTCCAACCCACCTGCTAAGCAGCCAGCTTGAAACTCTGGGGCTACACCCAGTGGGTGCGCTGGCGCGCCCCCACTGAAGATCGCAAAAACAAAAAACAAGGTCAAGAGCATACCCGGAGAGACGTCTGCATCGCCACCATCTCGCTCCTCGCCTTCAGGAGGGTGGCGCCCTGGGCGGAGAACTTGTCCAGGACGTCCTGCACCGCGAGGTTCAGGGTGGCCGTGCCGGCCCCTGACGCCCAACCAGGCGGAGCAGAACTCGTGGCCTCGGTGTCGGCTCCCTGCAAGCTCGCGATCCTGATTTCTACCGGCCTCGGCCGGAAGCCGCCCACGCCGGGCGCTGGCGCACGGCGGTGCATGTCGTCATGGCCTGGCTCATCACCAAACCGGCGGCGGCCAGCGTCATCTCCGGCCCTCCGGGGTGGCCGTCACCCCGCTCGCCAGCACCCGGCGCGTGCTGAGTCACCTCCGCCTCCGGGATGACGTAGTCAGCAACCTCCAGCTCCGGCGCCGTCTGGTCGGCTCCGGCTGCCCCAATCGGCACCTGGGCCTCCACCACCGGCACCTCCGGCTACTCAAGAGTCATAGCATCCGAGATCCCGCTGCCAGCCAGATCCTCCGTGGCCTTAGCTTTGGCCTCCGCCTGCACCTTGGTGTTGGCCTCAGCCTGCGCAGACGCAGCAGCCTGGGCATCGGCGTCCGCCCGCGCCGCAGCGGCTTCCCGCTCCTCCTGCGCCTCCCGCGCGTTCCTTTCCGTCGCCTCCCGAAGGGCGGCGGCCGGGTCCATGCGCCGGGCCTCCTCAAAGCCGCCTGTCGACCCGATCAGTGAGGCAGATGGAGCCTGTGATATGGAGATGGCGGCCCTGCTCAGCAAAGCAAGTAGAGATGAGAAGTCTGCAAGAAAGAAAAGCAACCAAGGCGGTGCGCTTAACGCACTTACCCGGACACCATTAGGCGATCCTTTGGGGTCGTTCAGATGGCAGCCACCTTCGCGGCCTCCTGCCGGTTCACCGCGGCCGCTTGCTTGGCCTTCTTGGGCGGCCGCTTGCCAAACAGCCCCTCGCCGCGATGTTTAGCCGCGCCGGGTGCACCAGTCGGCGCTCCGCTTGGCGGCCGCGCCGTCGAAGGGCCGCTGCCTGCCCCCTCGACGCCTTTGGGGCGGCGCTGCCCCTCTTTGTCCTTATCGTCATCCGGCCAGGACCGGACGTTTCCATCTCCGCCTGCGCCGCCTCCTGCGGCTCCGCCTTCTTCCTTGCCGCCTCCCCCAGTGGTGTCGTCCTCGCCTCCGTCTTCCAACGCGGCCGCCCCTAGCTCGGGGTCGCCCACGTCGCTCTCCTCGTGGTCCGGCATCCATTGATGGCCCGGAGCCGGCGCGCCGGTTGCTACCTGACTAGGGAAGCACTGCCCCATGTCCGGGTGGTCAGGTCGGATGAAGAGCACTGCATAAGCAAAGAATGGGGACCATATACTAACCGGCGGTGGCGGGTTGGCGCGAATGTACGGCTGCTTGCCGAATTGCCAGTCGGCCTCGCTGAGCTTGCTGTCGGAGAAGTAGTTGACATGGAGGACCACCTCCACCATCGGCAGCTCCTTCGTGGACATCCAGCAAGGGTCGCGGCGGCCACTCATGTCGCAGATCAGGTTCAGCCGGGCTTGGAGCGGCAAAACCCGGCGGTAGACGAAGGCGGCCAGCAAGTCCGCCGGCTTGAGGCCCTCCGAGTCCGTCATCTCCTGAAGCCAGACAAGGACGTTGGTGATGGAAGCCGGCACCGGTTTGGGTTGTTGCCCCCAGTTATTCCGTGGCTCGCCAGGCGGGCCGATCGTGAAGGCCGGCAGGTTGATGTAGTCGCGAGTCGGGTGGAGGTTGCGGACGTAGAAGTACGACTTCTGCCACAGCTTCGCCGACTCCAGCAGAGTGATGGGAGGAAAGTGGGTCCCAGAGCCAGTGCGCCGCACGGCGATGCAGGATCCGCACTGGGCCGGCTCGCCCTTGGCCTGGGTACCCAACTTCAGGTAGAAGAACCTGCCCCACAGCTCGAGCATGGGCAGGACGCCGAGGTAGCCTTCGCAGAAAGTCACGAAGGTGGAGAGAAGCACCACCGTGTTGGGAGTGAGGTGGTGAGGTTGAAATGTAGAAGTTGAGGAAGGAGCGGAGGAGGCCGCTCGCGGGCAGGCCAAATCCACTGAGGAAATGGCTCCGAAAGACGACGAACTCGCCGGCCCTCGGTGCCGGCGAGATCTCCTGCTTGTCTGGGATCCGCGTCCCCACGACCGCCTTGACAGGAAGCTGCCGCGTCGCGTGGAGGAACTCCATGTGGCCCTCATGGACATTGGAGCCATCCCACTCGCCTCGCGCCATGGCTTGCGGTGGCCTGGCAATGGTGCGGCGAGGCTGGACGGTGGCAAAGCTGCGGCGGCGCTTCGACAACGTTCGGCGTGACGGCGCAGCGGCATCAAGGAAGCAGAGGGGCGAGGGAAGAATAAGAGAGTGGAGGGGGCGAGCTTGCGTCTGGCCGCCCTCCTCCTACTTATACGGCCGAACGGCGAGGCCAAGCCGACGCTTCGTGGGGGGGCGTGGGATTAACTGCGCCCACGTCCCACACGCCCCCACAAATCCCGCGCCTTAATGGCGTGCAATTATTTCGCCCCGAAAGGGTAACCATCTGCCTCGGCCGCAGCGGATCTACGCGCGCGCCGAGGCTGTGTAGTGGCGGGCCCGGGCCTGTGGCGGCGTCCCATCACGCGCGTGGGCTAGTAGGACGGCCTGGCCTACTGGCGGCGCGTGGCGTGCGTACAACGGGCGGCAGGCACGCCACCCGGTGGCTTACCACCCGGCGCCCGCCACGACGATTCAAAATTCACCAAGCAGTTGGCTTCACCTTTGCCTGCTTCTGGCACGCGGCCGACGCTAAGACGCAGGGTCTCTCAGAGGAGGAAACTGCTGAGGCACTCCGACGATTGAGCCGTGGCGCCTTACCAGCTTCAGGGACTACTGTCAGGGGGATGGACCCCGGGTAACCTCATCCGGACTCAATAACTTTTCAAGACATCGGGGCTGGCGAAGCCCCTCATGCCGGCTGGCCACACGGACCGGCTTCCAGAAGATGGAGCACCCATGGAAGGCGGGTTTGGGGGCGGGCCGGCTTCCATCAGCCGGCACCTCCAACCCCCTCGGAATCCACACTCACCCACTACGACGGGATGGGGCGTGGCAACAGTGCCACCTCCCCCCCCCCGAACCCCGGAGGAGCATGGCTACAGTGCGAGCTGACCCAACGGCTACTTACCCGCCTAGCACGGGACTATAGCCATGCGACTCGTGACACGGCCCTCGTCAGCAAGGACCATGCTGCGACAGAAGGCAATTGGGCGTGGCCCACAGGCTTCCAGAAGACGGTGCATCCCTCGAAGGAGGCCTCGGGGGCGGGCCGGCTTCCAGCAGCCGGCCCCTCCTTCCCCTCGGAGTCTGTGCTCACCCGCTATGACAAGACAGAGCGTGGCTACAGTGTGCGCTGACCAAGCAGCCACCTACCCGCCTGACGCGGGACTATAGCCAACTCGTGACGCGGCCTCCGTCATCAAGAACAGGGCTACAACAAAAGGCAATAAGCATGGCCCGCAGGCAGCGGGCCCTACCTGTCGGCCGGATTCTCGGCAGCCGGCGGGGCCCTCCAGAGGCAGGTCCCAGCAGCCGGCGGAGAACCCGGCGACCTTAGACACTGACGTCCGGGTCCTACACCTAGCCGTATTACCATTGTACCCCTGGGGGGTTGGCCTATAAAACCCCCCAGGGTTCACCCATGCAAAGGGTGGTGCCTTAATTGCAAACACACCATAGCTAGGAGAGGAGAGGTAGCTCTACCCTTCTTCTTCCTCTAGCAACACAGCTCAAGGAGCGACCTTGTACTCTCTTTTATCATAGTCATCATGCGGAGACCCCGCAGAGTAGGACTAGGGGTGTTATCTCCCCGGAGAGCCCCGAACCTGGGTACGTCTCGTGTGCGATCGAGCTCGTGCTCACTCCCGCTTCCAGGGCCCGACGACGTCCTCATGGCTCCACCCATGATAAGCCACCCCCTAGCATCTGACGTGAGATTACCACGACAATTTAGAATGTTCATTGTGTAACTTTTGTATGTATAATGTGCTTTACACACACAACATGAACTATACTCACGTTTATATTCGAATTGCTAAAGCGATGCATTGTCTGGACTTCAAAATACTGACTCTATCGATCAATTATGTTGAATAATAACATAGACATGCTCAAATCCGATAGAATATAGATGTCTGATGGATCAATGACCGTTCCTTACACTACAAAAAAATACACTTCCGTGATGATACGTGTTTGTCACAGTTGGTCGTGTTTTCTGTCATGCATGTACATTCATGACGATTTTATGACAGAATCAAGATAGTCATACCAGTGCTGTCGTTGAAGTGTTCCATGACAATACCAAAATTATCATCACGGAAGTGTCCACTTCCATGATGATAAATGGCGCGTCATGGAGGTGTTTTCGCCAAGGGTGACCGACACGTGGCATCCACCGTAATGGGTCGCCGTTAAGCTATCGGGTTCCGGTTTGGATCCGATAACCCATTAACAGCCCTGACCAATGGGGATTTTCCACGTGTAAAATTCTGATTCACTGGAGGATCCACGTGTCAGCTCAGCCTTGGGACAGATGTCATCCAGCCAATGGACGGGATGCGCCTATGATAAGTCGACACGTGGCTCGCCCCAACAGAGGCCCATTTAGGTGAAAAGGCTGGCCCATTTGACTTGGTCAAAAGGTAGCGGGCCGGCCCATGGAAAGCCTGTTAACAGCCTGTTCGCATATAGCCCATTTACAGCCCGCTAACTCACGGCCCGTTATGGCCTATCCGAATTGGGCCCAGTAGTGTCATTTGGGCCGTCTAATATGATTCCAGCCCATTGTAACTTCCGGCCCATGTATGGCTCGTGATGTCTTTCGGCCCACACGAGGCCCTTCGTAACTCTGGGCCCATTAAAGGCCCGTGGTGAAACTGGCCTATAATGAACAGTGTATTGCTTTACACCCATTAATGGTCCATTAGTCCGTTGGGCCATTTCCAGCCAGTGTTACCTTTCGGCCTTCTAAGGGCCCATTTATTCTTGGGCTCATTTCCAGCATTCGGCTAGTTACGGCCCATTACTGACCTGTTCCGCTTGTGGGCCAAATTCAGCCCGTGGTTACAGTCGGCCCGTTTGTGGCCCGTTAACCCGTTGGGCTGTTTCCATAGCGTCATCAAATACGGCCCATTAACGACCCGTGATGCCTATCGATAGAATTAAGCCCGTTATACATTTTGGCCGATTAACGGCCCGTTATGGCCGGGCCATAAACACTCGATTTCCACTCAAGCCCGTTTACGACCCATTTTGCGGATCGTTATAGTACGGCCCATGTTTGGCCAATCAATCATGCAGCCCGTAGAAGGCACATTGATTATACGGCCCGTCAAAGGCCCATGGATCCTACGGCCCGTAGGAGCCCCATGGATTCTACGGCAGGTAGCAGGACCATGGTTACAACCGGCCGTATGTTGCCCATGGTTATTGTGGCCTAGTTATAAAAAGAGGTTATTGTGGCCACTAGAAAAACGCGGAAAAAGAACTGAAGTGACTACAAGCAAACAACTAAACAAGACAATAAGGAAATAAATAAGCAAGCAACTAACGCTAGGCTATTACGGCTATTACACATATTACATCCACTGGGCATCAAAGTTCGCCACCAGTGCAAATATAGGGAACAAAGCAGCATATCACATACACTGGTTGTCAAAGTTGGTGACCAGTGCAAATAAACGCCGTAGCAAAACAAGTCCAGAACTGAAACCACTTCAGAAGAGCTCAAGAAACAATATCCTGGGTACCCAACCTGCTGGCAAGATGCTTAGCAAGCTTATTAGCTTTCTCTAGTTTGGCGCTTAAATCCTCCAGCGATGTTGTTGCACCAGAAAGTATGCATCTGAATTCTGCAGGGACTTCCTTAGTCCTTCGGCTTCCTGTCGCAACACATCTGATCAATCTCTTTCAACTTGAAGTTGAGACTCAAGAAGCCGAACTGATTCGGGCAGAGAGTTCGAAGAGCTTGTGCCAGCATTAGTGGCCAGTAACTCGAACACTACATCAAGACTGGACTTTGGGGTTGCCTCACTGTCTTCGTGATAGTTTTTATCAGCTTTCTTGGAGACCAACAGGGATGTCTCACTATCTTGAACCTTATGTGCATTACTTCCTTTACCACTGTATAACGGGGTACTCTTATCCAATATTTTGTCCGCATTCTAAAAGAGAAACAAGCAGACACATCACAGGTTTACCATGTTGTATATGAAAGTCATTTTGGTAAACCAGTTCAGCAGTAAGGTGGATAGGATAACAGCATGAAACAAACATATATCTATGTACTATGGTTACTGTATGGTCTATATCATTCTAGTGTATGTTGTCAAATCAAGATAGAGACAGTTCAAATCATATCTGTTTAAGACAAAGCAGCATAGACAGAATATAAGTGCGGGAAACCACACAGCATGACATGAGAACATAACTGTTTATTCATTGAAACTGAAATCAACATAGAGCAAGTTACAACAGCAAACCAGTTAAAGAAACAGGTTTAAAACATACCTGTTGCGCCATTGGAGTTTCAATTGCATCCTTCAAATTTGAAATTAGTTGGTATAAGTAAATACAGTAATGCAAGAGCAAAGGAGTATGAACCATAGCTATAGAACCTGACCTGAGAACAATTCTTCTTCTGCTTTAAGCGTTGAGTTGGGGTTCGGAGTGGTGGTCCTCGTGCTTTGGGCACTGCAGTTGCCTTACTAACTGCTCGTGTTTGGGTGCTCTGTGTTGGAGACGGTGCTGTGTCAACTCGAATTGGGTTACTATCTGCTGGGGTTGGGGTTAGAAGAGGTGTAGCTGGTTGTCTGTCAAACTAGGTAGGGGTACAATATGCAAGAGTCCGGGTTATGTGTGGTGGGGCTGGTTCTTGGGCAAGTACAACCGTAGTTCTATCTGCATCGATGGGTAGCACTATCTTTTCTGAAGACCGTGTTTTTACTCCCTTAGATACTGCCATCACCCCCTCCTATTCAAATGGTTGGTAAACAAGAAAAGTAATTGAATGTACAGACATTGTATGATAGACAGGTGCAATGGATAGTGGGGAATAAAAGAGGGCATGAAATAATTCACATTTATGTTGTCTAATCAAACAGCATAGCATGACACAATTTCAAATATATGATGGCTAACTAAACAGGATAGCATGACACAATTTCACAAATATGATGGCTAACTAAACAGGATAGAATGACATAATTCAAAATTTGATGACTATGTATACAGGATGACATGATATAACTATATGATGTGTCTATTAAAGTGGTTGGCATGCTATAATTCACATACATGCCGTCTATGGAAACCAGATGGCATGGTATAATTCACGGATAGAATGACAAAATTCAAAATATGATGACTATGTAAACAGGATGAGATGATATAACTAATATGATGTCTTTACTAAATGGGATGGCATGGCATAATTCAGATACATGCAGTCTATGTAAACATGACGACATGATATAATTCAAATACTGTATATGATTTATGTACTAAGCAAGTAAGAAGATGGCAATCGCATATATGATGTCTAAACTAAGCAGATGACATTCAATATTTTGTATATGATGTAAAAACTAAGCAATGCAAGACAACATACGCATGATATGAATAATATAACCTTGCCAAGTTTGAGCATACACCTCAGGGGGAAAATAGGACTGGTCATCTGTCTCTGAATCCTCCTCTGAGGAGCTATCTGTAACCTGCAAGATATCTGCTTCAGCAGGTAGCATTGTCTGCTCTGAAGACCTTGTTTTCACTCTAGATTTTTCCATCACCAACTCAAATGGCTGACGCACAGGAAGAGTAGTTGAATATAAGAACATTGTCGACAAATGGAATACATGATACAAAAAAGGATGGCATGATATAATTCACATATATGATGCTTGGCTAAACAGCATGGCATTGCATAATTCACATACATAATGCCTTGCAACAAGATAGCATTGCATAATTCACATATATAATGCCTTGCAACAAGATGGCATTGCATAATTCACATATATATGGTAATTAGACACTAAACAGGTGGCATTCACACAAAGAATGTCTAAACTAAGCAAATGACATAGCAAGGCAAGACACCATATGCATGATATGAGCAAGATAACCATGCCAAGTTAAGACCATTCACCTCGGGGGGTATAGGACTGGTCATCTGCCTCTGAATCCTCCTCTGAGGAGCTATCCGTAACCAGCAAGATATGCGCTTCGTGAGATAGCATTGTCTGCTCTGAAGACCTTGTTTTCACTCCAGATTTTTCCATCACCGTGTCAAATGGCTGAAGCACAGGAAGAGTAGTTGAATGTACTTACATTGTTGACAAATATATTACGTAATAAAAAAGGATGGCATGATATAATTCACATACAAGATGACTGGCTAAGAAGGATGGCATTGCAAAATTCACATATATGATGCCGGTCTAAACAAGATGGTATTGCATAATTTACATATATGATATAGAAAGTAAACAGATGGCATTCACACAAAGCATGTCTAAACTAAGCAGATGACATTTTTAATGTATAAAGTAAGCAATGCAAGGCTCCATATGCATGATATGACCAACATCAGCATGGAAAGTTAGAGCAAAGACCTCAGGGGGTAAATAGGAGTGGTCTGCTCCCTCTGAATCCCCCTCTGAACAGTTATCTTCCTCTTGATTACAATCTGGAATGGGGGGAGGGGGGCTGCCTTTGCGCCCACCATGGAGCGACGTCTGCATGAAATTTTATTGCCATGCAAGGCTCGTCTCTTTTGCTCTACATGTTCAGTACCACTATGTACAATAACTGACATGCATAGGAATAAAACATAGTGAGATTACGTAAGGAGTGCATGTAGAAATCTAGAGTGATGGTAGCAGCCTGTGGACAGACCCAAAACCAGTGATAGCAGGCAGATAATAGCTACCGTTAAAAAATACAGATAATGGCTCCTTTACTGTTTGTTTCCCACCCAACATGAAAGTAATAGTAGACACCCGAGATTAACGAGGTAGTAAACAGATAATATTCGTTGCTACGCCGATATGTACCCCACAACCATTTAAAAACTGAAGTTTGAGCATTAGTTTGGAGTTGACTCAGAGTCTAACAAGTGAAGAGGATGATAAAGTAGCAGGTAATATTAAGCGATGCATAATGTAAGCAGACACGAAAGGGTGTGACCTCTCTTGCGGACCCGTGTACTCCTCAAGGTCATCTCCTCAGTTGATGATGGTAATGCAGTTGCGGTAGCTGCCGGCGGCATGGAAGAAGATCTAATGTAGTGAAAGACGATCTGGAGGGCGGATCCCTGCTGTGCTGGACCCTTCCGTCGTTGGAGGAGCTAAGCTGGGGTGGACGACGGCGCGGCAGGAGTGAAACAAACCACACAAGGTTTTCTTTGACACCTATCTATAACAGAAGTAATTCTGTAAGGGCTCATTTGAATTGGAGGATTCTAACAACGCATGGATAGGAAATACACAGGAATAGGATAGGAATGCACGTGCAAAACAGAGCATTTGCAAATACAGGATTTCTGTCAACCTGGGTGTTTGGTTCACATGAATGCAAAGAAGCATGGTCAAATTAAGTCAAACCACAAGAAAATGTACAGTTATAATGCTATTATGCTACTATCACTTAGTCTTGTTCTTCATGAATAAGAATTTAAAAAGCAAGGCCAAGTGGATATTAAAATTCCTACGGGTTTTCTTTGAAAGAGACAGTAAAGGAACAAATAATACTTTGGACCCAGGCCGCTGCCCTACTAGCTCAACTCCCAGGCCCATCTACACATGCACAGCTCCAACGCGCAGAAATAAATAATGATGGCTTTCGAGAGAGTCCATCACGGATAGCTAACTTGCCTAGTCCCACTGCTTGTCATATAGGAGAAACTAATCATATTCCTCATTACTACGCGTGCTTAGTGGACAATATATATAACCTGTAAAGTAAAAAAAACAATGCAACAAGTGTACAACCTCTATGGCGAAGCCATGTTGATCCCAGCATCATTGGGTTGGTAGCTAAGGATGCTGGGGCTAATGTGGCTGTCGGAGGAGGGGAAGAAGATCTTAGGCGTCTGGAGGTGGAGTCAAGGGTACTGCTCCGCTGTGATGGAGGGTTTCGTCGTTGGAGCAGCTCTGGTGAGGTGTACGACGGCGACGCTGAAGCAGGACAAGAGAGACAATGTTAACCTGAAGTGGTATTCTAATAGCATCTGCAATAATTGATGTAAATAAAATACATCACCAAAAAGTGCTAGATGTAAAATACATCAGCCGCTCATCTCTGAACTTAACTGTCGAAACTGAATTTAACTGTCGAAACTGAATTTTGCTGTCGAAACTGAACACACTAGTAGCAGAAAAGTAGTGCACTAATAGTTTTGGCCACTCGAGCACTAGTGGCAGAGGAGCAGTGATCTAAATCAGTAGTCGCTCCAGTAGGGAACATACTACCAGAGAGCAGCCGGGGCAGCTGGTCCTGCAGCAGCAGCAGCGCCCGGAGCAGCAGCCCATGCGAGAGCCGGGGCAGCTGGTCGTGTAGCAGCATCTCGGGTAGCAGTAGCAGGGACTCGAGCGAGAGCCGGAGTTGCTGCTCGTGCAGCAGCAGCGCAAGCAAGAGTAGAGCAGCAGCGCAAGCAAGAGCAAGAGCAAGAGCAAGAGCAGCAGCGGGAGGTAGAGCAAGAGCAGACGAGGCAGGGGACCAAGAGCAAGAGCAGAGCAGCAGCGCGAGCGAGGGCCGAAGCAGCAGCAGCAACACGGGCAGCAAGAGCCAGAGCAGCAGCAGCTCCTACTGATGTGGATGTCGCCGCCGAGGGATCGACGCCGTGGAGGAAGTGGCCGGCGACACCGCCGTAGATGGAGCCGCGCCATGGCGGCTCCGGACCGAGCGCCGGCAGCACCGTGAGATCGAATCAAGAAGAAAATGCAGCGATTACTGTAGAACCTCTTTGGTGGTGCCGATTAGGCGTCAGCTTCATCCCAGGAATCGGTGATGGTGCTGCTCTTCCAGTGGTGCAGGTGAAGACGGTGCTGTGGGAATGTAGGTGGCGCGATAGACGAGGCGAACGTCAGGGTAGCTCCTTGGAGGTGGAGGACGGGGTGGCTGGACCGGCGGGATGACGTGATCGACGACGAATCCTCATCCGATGCGGTGGATGAGGGACGTCGACCTGTTGAGGTGGACGATGTCGTCGGGGAAGAGGCTCCGGCTGGCTGGCGGACGGAGGAGGGTGTGGGGCTTCGCGGGTTTTCGTGGCCTCGGTGTACGAATGGGGGTGGAGGGGATGGGTGGGGGAACCATGGCTTAGGGACGCGCTTGTCCGAAATGTGGGGTATGTTACGAAATTAGCCCCAACGATTTGAACTAGGTGGTTCTTTCGGTTCAGGGGTATCACGGGAATTTCACGGGTCGGGATTTCGCAGGAGGTGGGAGTTTTCGCGCGTGTTGTAATTTTGGGATAGCAAGGCGCGGGTTGAGATGGAGGGAATTTTAGGAGCACAACGAGACAAAGATATATCTTAAAATTTCGGGATAACAAGGCGCGAGTTGAAATTTTCGGACAAGCCTAACGTGTATACTATATCAAATCAATTCGCACTTCCCTCGACGAAAAAACCAAAAAGAAATCAATTCACACCACACAAGAGAGTCTAGTCCCGTGTACTGTACCAAATCAATTCGCACTACAAATGCCATTCAAAACTTTGAATCCATGTTATGTTCAATTAAAATATTTCGCTACGTGTATAATGCATGCAACCTGCTACTTAAATGAACATTTTAGTGCATTCCAAACATATATACTACGCTTCAATATGAACTAAATTTGAATTCGTTTCTCTATTTGGACAAGATCTACAATCATGATTGTTGTCAAGTTAAACCATTTGAATTCGTTTCTCTATTTTAATAAGATCTACAATCATCATTATTGTCAAGTTAAACCATCGTTTGTATATTATCTTCACAGCACACCACATGATTACTGTCGAGTTAGATATGAACTATGTGTACTATATGAATTCGAACTCGATTTTTTGAATCCACTTTATGTTGATTTCAAATCACAGTACATTTCAAGCTCCAGCTAGATCTTCATAATCTAAACCATGTCTCATATGTATAATGTGTTTATCACATAATGTATGGTGCCCCACCCCCTACGCCTACAAGTATTTAGCTGTGAGTTGCAAACGCCACACATTATCACAAATTCAAATAAAATGTGAGATTGTTCGATATATAGTATGGTTTAGATTATTCGATATTTAGTTCTGAGCTGCAAACGCCACATCTTATCACAAATTGAAATAAAATGTGAGATTGTTCGATATATAGTATGGTTTAGATTGTTCGATATTTGGCTGTGAGTTGCAAACGCCACGCATTATCACATTATAGTATAACATGTCCAAAACCACACCACGTGTATCACCGCTATATGCATGCATGCATAGGTTTATAACACTATGATCTCTTATTCAAATATATGAATCCACTTTCATATCGAATTATGATCTTTGTTAGTCTCTTACACCCACACAATCCTCTAACCTTTGTAGCTAACACGAACTTTCTCTCATGCATGCACATGCCCGCCTCGCCCTCCACATCCCTCAGCATTCCATCCATCGCACACATTCATTTTTTTCCTTTATGTCGTTCTCCCACGGTCTCCACAGCTCCTTCTTTCTGACACACACCGATCGATAAACCTCTCCAGTGATGTCTGCCTACCACATACACACACACTTTCCATCTCCTCCTTTCTCTGTCCATGCCTCGTGTCTCTCATACGGTCCCACACACATGTAAACTCTCGCCCCTCTTTTCATCGATCTCACAATCGCACACTCCTCCCCCTATCTAGCTAGTAGGCCTCTCGCACCACCTCCTAGCTCCATCTCTCTCTCTCTCTATCCGTCTCTCTGGGCCTTATTTTCCTCTAACAAATGGATGTACACCGACCGATCTCCCACTATACATATAGCTAGCTAGGTCTTTTATAACTCGTTTTCCGCACGCGCCGATCGATCTACCTCATTAGTTGTGTCTCTCCCTTCCTCCGACACACAACAATTGATCTACCAATCTAATTAGGTGTGCTTACCAAACACATGGTCCCCCTTCATCATCCATGCATGCCTCCCGACACATCTATCACGCACACGCACACAGAGAAACACATCCCCACTCTTCTTGATATTGCAGTTGTACCCTCAGTTTGTCTAGTAGGCCTCTCCCACCATCTCCGAGAAGCAACTCCACCACCCCTCCTGCACTCTACCTCTCTCTCTCTCTCGTTGTCCCAACCTATTTCCCGTCCTTCACTTATGTATGGATGTCGACCGATCTCCCTCAAGACATGGCTAGGTCTCTCCTTCTCAACACATATACGAGTCGATCTACCTCTCTAGTTAGGTCTCTGCCTCCCCCCCCCACACACACACCAATACATCGAGCGCTCTAGTCATGTATCCCCGCCACACACAAACTTGCCCTCTCCCCTCTGACGTTCTGGTAGGTTAGTCGCCCTATATCTTTGACGTGCACACACACAATTTCGATGGCTCTCTTCATCGATCTCGCACCCACACACTTGATCCTCTCTTCGACTCTATCGATATGTATGACCCCTCCCTCTCTTCTCGTGGATCACCCCCTCTATATATGATATAGATAGGCCTCTATTTCACACACATTGCATGTGTCACATTTTGGTTTGAGATATCATCGACACATATTCCCACAAATACATTCACGAAATCACCCCCCCATAACAAAAAACACTCACGAACAAACACAGCATCTCTCTAGGTTTGTATCTCTCTCACACACACACGGAGGTGGGGGACGTGCACAAAGAGAAGAGGTGCATGCACAGCGCACGTACTCCTGTCTCTTTCCCAACCACACCCGCGCGGGTGCACGGTGGAGCTCATTTCTGTACGAAAAGGCAGCCCACGTGGTAATTTGACATGTGTACTGGTTGTCCACTTGATGGAGGATCGTGTACCATGGGTGAACAAACAAATTGCGACTTGACGCGTTATTTAAAAAAAGAGGCAAACCATGTGGGGCCTACCTTAGAGGAAAGGCTCTATACACTGGAGATGCTCTGTACTACTTTTAGTGTGTCCCGTCAACTCACAGAACGAGGAGAAGCTTACTTAGTACGCCCTCTCCCCCGCCCACGGGCGCGGTTGCTCGCAGAGTCGCAGGACAAGGAGAAGCTTGCTTACTGTGCCTACGCCCGCTCCCTCGCCCACGTGCGCGGTGGCTCGCAGGACGAGGAGAAAATTTTACTACTCCCTCCGTTAGACGTATATATACTCCTCGTCCCTTCCTTGGTTAGAGACATTATCATATTGTTTGCATGTTTTGCATGACAATCTCTTCTTACAGAACATGCTAGACCTAGTGGACCTCATTGTTGCAATGGGAGTATCATAGATGGCACGATTCAGAGTGGTGGGCACCAGGAATAATATTCGGAGCTGCTTAGTCTTAAACCCCATGAAGAAGTCCCATCGAAAGTAATAGCCATCCTCTACACGTGTTCCTATGTCAAATGAGAAAATGAGACAAAAAGAGAAAGACACAAAGTAAAAAAAAATCACCAGCCTTAGAGCCAGCCCTATTGTATCAGTGAATGATATTTCGATGTCGTGATTGACATGGCTATCTTATTAACCATGCTGCGGAGGTAGCAGCGGATTTTTATTTATTTGTGGAGGTAGCAGCGGATGGATATTCAACGAGTAGTGAAATGATGGCTGCTTCCTCGGTTAAATATAGAGAAGGGTGGGCCTCGTAATTCGACAGCTCATTAGTCATTATTACTACCTATACTCTTTGCCCATATAATAACCGCGTGGTAGAGTAGTTGGCTATACTTTTAATAACCATGCTCGAAGAGAAGAGGTGCACGCACCCACGCACGTACTAGTAGCACTCTTTGCGTCTTCCTCAACCACACACGTGACACGGTGGAGCTTATTTCTGTACGATGATGCTGCCCACGTGATAATTTGACGCGTCTAGTAGCACTTAATGGAGGGTCGGGAACCACGCATGAACGGTGCCGCATTATTTAGAAATAAAGTTTTTTTTCTTCAGTGGCACATACGCAGTATAAATAGGTACATATGGAGAGAAAAAGAAACCGCTCCACTATATATACATAGCCAGGAGCCTACACGGTTGCTTGCTGGGGTTGCTCTTTTCACTCTCGCACAAAACGACTGTGGCCACATCTCTAACATCCAGGCGGATCACGTCCGCCGGGGGAAGGGGTGGATGCTTTGTGTAGATGCGGTCGCCGTTGCCGATGGCAAAAACCCACTGTCGGCGCGTCCCGATCAGGGGTCCCCGCCGTTCTCTCTCACAAAGCCGGTGCAGTTGCCTTCGCCCCTTGCTCACTGCCGCGACGTGGGAAGTTGCCGCCTCCCGCTGCCCTCCTCTAAGCTAGCTACATCCCGACATCCCTCAGGTACAACTTCCTTTATAGTGGGCTTGCACCACTACCCCAGCTGCCCACATCGCTCCATGTGGATATTTCTCTACTTCTTTGCCCCGCACGTACCTCTACTAGCTTCTACTATATTTGTGATGAGTTTATGTCTCATGAAAACTAGTCCCACTAGTCTTATTCTAATCACACTTCAATTTATTTGCCATAGGGATGCTCAGCTCGATTTTAGTGAAACTGCACAAAATGATCCGATGGTCAAAGGGTTGGAAACTTCATTTCTTCAGAAGGTTCAACCTCACCAGCAAATTAAAGCCTGGTTAGGGTTTAGGATTCAAGGCCTAGGGACTGCATGGATCATTTTATTCTTTAGTTGTCTCTGTTCCAAAATAAGTGTCAACTTTAGTACAACTTTGTGATAAAGTTGGCAAAGTTGGCATAAAGTTGAGACACTTATTTTGGAATGGAGGGTGTATTGGCTATGATCTGTGAATCATTGAGATGCAATAGCATGCATGTTAGTCTCCTTTGTATTTGATGGAGTGTTGCAACGGGGCAACCTTGGATGCAAGATACATGAAACAGAAGCTGAAAGCTACATAGCATTGTACATTTTTCACTGGTTTTCGTGTTTTCGGTGAGCTGCCGTGTTTTTGCTGATTTCGCACTCCTCCACTGTAAGAGTGGAGAAAATTGTAAAGAGTGGACACGCTCTACCTCCTTTCGCCAAAACGTGGGGCATCCAGCATCCGGTGCATGTGTCATGCACCAAAGTAAAGTGTACAGTACAAGTGAGACTCAGCATCGTCATACCACCTCAATAATAATGACCAATGGGCCGTCAAATCACATAGACCCGGCAGTAGGTTGGACGGACAAAGCAACCATCACTCTTCGTTGAATCTGCTTCTCCCTTCAACGCATGCACCAGTGAAAGGTCGCGTCCGCTCTACCCGGGCATGAATGCGGCACCGATTCTCTGGAGCGGCGCTGACCATTTCGGGCGGGAAGCACGCGCGGGCGATGGAGGGACCTTGGGTGGGCCAGGGTGGTCAGTCAGGAGCGGGCGTGGCAGCTGTCCCGACCGGACGCCCGGAAACGAGAGGATGCACTGACTCTCGCAGCTTTGTAGTTATAGTAGTACGTAGTACTACACACTATCTCTCTGTAGGTCGGTGTGTCGCTCTCTCTAACACACACACACGCTGTTAAAACACACACACACACACACACGCACACACAGGTTAATAGAATAGGAATCTCGTGGGAGTGGGAAGCCACAGGAAGTGAGGTAAATGGAGTACGTACAAGAAGAGAAGAGGTACACGCACAGTCGCTGACTCGCACTATAGCATTTAGAACATATAAAAAAAGAAGCCAATAATATTTATTTTTTGTTGGAATGTATTAGCAGTTTACTACTTCCCAGCTAATCTCATTTTGTTCGTTTTACCATATTATTACAGTCTTATTTTCACTTTTTTCCACCACATGCTCACATTGGAGGATGGTGCAGCCCACCTTTCCGATATTTTGACCGTGTGTGCTTCAGTTGTTGTTCACTTCGGAGGGTCGTGTACCACACATGAATAGTAAGCGCGACTGGGAGGCGTGCAACATTGATTGCGAGTTGACTCCTTCGAGCGTTAAATTTTCTTCACGTATTAGCTGTCGGTGTTCTGGGAACCAGGGTACCCAGACTTGCCTGCCTGGGGCCCACTGCGTGGCTCCCTTGATGGCCTAGTATGGCCCATCAGCCAGGCTACCTAGACAAGACCCTCGCGAGGACCCCCTGGGATCACGAGGCGGACGACACCAAGACCTCCAGAGGAGCAGCCTCCTTAGGCTGCCTCCCGAGGAGCAGAGATTTATATGCAGGTACCCAGCCTCACGAGGCTGCAATGACGCAAGCCAAGACGATCAAGACCAGGCGGGCATCAGCGGGCGCAAAGGAGGCAGTTTCCTTGCTAAGGAGGCAAGGACAGGCGTGGGTTCCCGAGGAATCTGCCAAAGGTTTCCATTCCGGTGCTACAAGACCAAGACCACTAGCACAGTAGGATGGATGTCAACGCCGAGCCCACCACTGCATCACGACCAGAAGCTTTGCAGGCGAAGACCACCTTTCGTCGGGATAAAATGTACTAGTTGTCCCCTTTCAAATTGGCCGTTGTGGGATCCCTTCCCGCCTACGATTCGGGGGAAGAGGACCGAGGCCACTATAAATATAGACTAGCCACCACCGTAGAAGGGGATCGGATCCATTCCACCCTGACCACTCGAGCCCTCGCGAGGTCGCTCAACCACTATACCAGTTCATCCACAAACCTCCTCGTGAGGTCAATCCACCACAAAGCAGGAGTAGGGTATTACACCGCAAAGTGGCCCGAACCTGGGTAAACTGCCATGTTCATCTTCTTCCTTGTTCACGCGAGTCCGGCTAGGCTAGGCAGTGGGGCGACTAGTTGGTAGGCTTGAGAGGTTGAGTTCTTTGCACACGCCCCAGAGTTCGAACCTTCTTGGGTCTGCGGAGCCCGGAATCCGACATTTGGCGTGCCAGGTAGGGGCGTGTCGATGTCCTTCTTCCATCGTTCATTTTGCCTCCGTTTCGTCGCTCCCATGGCCGACGCTCGCCGTGTCCATGCCGAGCGTCGGGCCGCTCGTGTCGCCCAGACGGCCACCGCGGGCAACGGCGCTCCTCGCCGCTCCGCCTCCTCGGTGGCCAACGCTGCCACTGACCCTCCTGCTCGTGAGCAGCAGGACTCATCGCTGCCGCCTTCCGTGCGGCGTGATGGCCGCACCGCCACTCCGTCGCCCACTCCAGCCACGGCGTCGTCCTCTCACGCTCGTCGCAGGCCGGCAAACGCGCAGGCTACACTGCTCATGTTGCGTGAGCTCCTGCGCTACCTCCCGGCCAACGACGGCTACGACGACTGGCTTGGCCGCATCGCTAAGCTCGTCAACGCCGCCGGTGAGGCCCCTGCGCCATCCCGCTCATTGCCTCCCCCGCCATCCCAGAAGGGCGACGTGGCTCACAGTGCGCCTCCTCCTCCTCCTCGGCATGACATGGACCCGGAGCCCAGGCGCGATGCACCCCCGCACTACCCACGGTGCGGGGCGCCGGCAAGGGATGAAGCAAGCTGCCAGGTGGTGCAGTGGCCGCAGGCCAATGCGCGCGCGCTCTCGGCGCCGCAGTGCCAGCACCAAGACCGCGCTCCGCCGGAGGTCGCGGCGCGCGGGCATCAGGACCAAGCTCCACCCATGCGGCCCGGACCTGTGAGCGCGGTAGGCTGCCATGCTTTCACCCTGGAGCTGCGCTGCGTCGTCTGGGCCGGCAAGTTCAAGCCG
Organism: Thinopyrum elongatum; assembly: GCA_011799875.1. Taxonomy (NCBI): domain Eukaryota; kingdom Viridiplantae; phylum Streptophyta; class Magnoliopsida; order Poales; family Poaceae; genus Thinopyrum; species Thinopyrum elongatum. The sequence goes on along the minus strand of CM022297.1, from coordinate 355,779,969 downwards.
GACCTGCCTCCGCGCTACGACGGCACTCCCGACACCGCGGAGTTCCTCCAGCTCTACGCGCTGAGCATCAAAGCGGCAAGCGGTGACGAGAAGGTCATGGCGAACTGGTTCCCCATGGCCCTCAAGGACGGTGCGCGCTCTTGGCTCCTCAACCTCTCAGAGGGGTCGATTTCCTCCTGGGACGAGCTTCACGAGCGATTCATCGCCAACTTCCAGGGCACTCGCGACCACGCTCCCGCAGTGGCCGACCGGCAGCGCATGAAGCAGCAGCCAGGCGAAACTTTGCACAAATACATCCAGCATTTCACGAGCGTTCGCCTCAAGATCCCATAGGCGTCGAACGGGGCCATCGTCTCGGCGTTCACTGATGGCGTCTTGGATGTCAAGATGAAGGAGGAGCTCGCTATCCATGAGGACCTGTGTTCGGCCCTGGAGATGTTCAACCTGGCGACCAGGTGCGCAAGGGCCGAGGAAGGCCTCATTTCCCTCCTTGAGCTTCCGGAGGCCGACCTTGAAGACAAGAAAGCCATTGCCAAGGAGATAAAGCGTAAGGGCCCCGCTGTGCTCGCGGCCGAGCCTGAGATGAAGCGCGAGCGTGACTACGGCGAATCCTCCAGGGGTAGCCACCTGTTCTGCATCTTCCACAACATCCACAGCCACAACTCCAACGACTGCCAGGAGCTCAGGGCAATCCAAGACGGGCGCCTTGGCTGCCGCCCCGAGCGCAGTGACCGTGGGTACGGCCATGGAGGAGGCCGCGGAGGAGGCCGCTGGGACAACCGCGACCCCCATCAGGACTGGTGCGACAAACCACGCGAGGACAGCTGGCAAGACCAGCCTTGTGACAGCCCCTGGCGGGACCAACCTCGTGAGGACCATCCTCAGGGCAACGCTGGTGTCCTGCCGCTGCAGTCGCCGCCAAGTAGAAATGACGAAAACCGGCAAGACGATGGGGCTAGGGGCTTCCAGGAGCCTCGCGCGATCGCATGCATCCTAGGTGGTGCTCAGGGTCCCGCCTCCCATCGCATCTTCAAGCAGTTCTCTCGCGAGGTGAACGCGGCCCTCCCCAAGCTCGAGGTGTCGCGTCCCCTATGGTGGTCCAAGCACGCCATCACCTTTGACTCCATGGACCAACTCAAGTGCTCGGCCGCCACTAGCGCGCTCCGTATGCTCTGCACACCCACCATCAGCAACGTCCTCATCACCAAAACCCTCATCGATGGTGGCGCAAGGCTCAACGTTCTCTCCGTCGAGACGTTCGAGACGCTTCAAGTGCCCTATGACCAGCTCCTGCCCACCAAGCCTTTCTCAAGAGTGACTGATGGCTCCACCATTCCCCTGGGGCAGGTGCACCTCCCCGTCACCTTTGGCAACCGTAACAACTACCACACTGAGCTCATCAACTTCGATGTCGCTCATATCGGCCTCCAGTATAACACCATCCTCGGGTATCCGGCCCTCGCCAAGTTCATGGTGGCAACCCACTATGGCTACAATGTCCTCAAGATGCCAGGAAGTGGCGGCATCATCACGGTCGCCTGCGACGAAAAGGATGCGGTGTGCTACCTTGAGCGCGCCTACTAGGCTGCGGCGGTCGAGAACTCTGACGATGAGGGCGCCGTCCTTCCTCCTGAGGCCATCCCCTAGAAGAAGAAGCAGCTCCTCCCCCAGAGGCGTCACGAGGCTGGGGCGCCTGCCGATTGTGCCACGGGCCCTGCGCCCACTGCTGGGGCGCCCTTCCCTCTCGCATAGGAAGGCACGCCCAGCGCCCCCCTTAGGGCGGGCTCGGGGGCTCTCGTCTGGAGGGCCTCAGACCTGACCAGTGTAACGAGGGAGGCGTTCGGGCACCACTTGGAGGCGTGCTTCGACGCGCGCCCCCGTGAGCAAGGTGCAGGGCGCGAAGCGCCAGGCACGCAGGAGTTCATCACCAGGGCAATCGAGGAACTTCAGGAGGCGCGAGCCATGCGTGGCGAGCGTCGCCCCGCACCACCCATTGCAGCTGCCGTCCATGACGCGGGTGGCGAGCTGCGCGTCTGCGTCAACATCCTGGGTCTCAATAGGGCCGCTTCTCAGGAGCTCTTTTGGCCGTCGCGCGTCGGCCAAAGTGGGGGCTACCCCTGCAACTACGTCCGCATGCCGTTTGGCCTGCTGAACGTGCCCGCCTCGTACCTGTGCTACGCACAGGGTGCCATGGCGACCCACGAAGCCAGACGCTAGGCGGTCCTGACAGAGGAGGTGTCGGACCCTCGCGAGCACCCCGGACCTCCTGAGCCTCCCGGGCCTCAAGAGCCGGTTGGCTCGTGAGGGGCGATCTCTACAGCGCGCATCTTCAGCTACTCCAACGTTTCTACGACATCAGTGCAAGGTGACTTTTTGGTTTGTTCAACTGAGGGCGCCCCTCGGGCTGCATTATCCTCAGGCTGCTAGGGCCCGGCCCCGCAGTTGTATCATTTTTACGCATGTATCAGAACTGGCCTTGCCTTTATGTATTTCCCAAATATTTCACCTGCATGTCCGGTGCTTCGTCACTATGATGTCGCTGCACCCTCGCAAACCCACCCACAACCACCTCATGATTAAGGACTGGCACATCGTCTATGCTCTGGTTCATCCCTGCAGCGTTGTCAAATCCAAGCGACCGAGCTCTGTCCGGCGGGTCAGTTCCCGTGCGCGTCACCTCCCGGGGTCCTTGGTGCCTTGTTCCCGCATGAGCTAATCGCGTGTGGGCAAGTAAGGGCACGCGGCCCGGTTCCTACAACCGCAGTTTGGCGCTTCACCGTAGCGGGAGCCGTGCGCCGGGTGTTTTTCCGTGGGATCGTTGCATGAGAAGACTTAGCACGGCGTCTGTGCTTTGGTTCGTCCCTGCAGTGTCGATAAAACCAATGGCTGAGCTCTATCTGCCAGGCCGGCCCCGTTCACGTCACCTCCTGGGGTCATTGGTGTCTGGCCTTCTCATGCGATAACCTCCAGAGGGGCATTCGGCGCAGGACCCCCCATCGCCCCATAGGTGTCTTAAGCGCGCCCCGCGCCGCAAAAATCAGGCGCAACCCGCCTTGAGGTAGGGCCTCGTGAGTCCCACACTGGCTCACGAGTGCCCAGATACACCTCCTCCAGTTCTGCCGTGCTAGCCACGTGTATGAACGGGGCTGTACACGCCCCGGAGTCTCCCCCAGAGGGAACTCCCACCCACGCACCAGTGGAAGCCCCATGCTCTGCGCTGGCGGACGACACGGTCGAGGAGCGACTATGCCCACGTACTAGTGGAAGCCCCATGCTCCGCGCTGGCAGACGACACGACCGTGGAGCGGCTATGCCCACGATAAAGTGGAAGCACTATGCTCCGCGCTGGTGAATAAACAACTGAAGGTGCCCTCGCGGCCGCACCAACCTCAGGACAGCCTCTCGGCTCTTCGCCCGGTAACACCTCACAGCTTTCCCCTTAGGAGGATCGCGCGAGGGGGTTGGACACGGGGGCTGTGCTCAGGCCAGGCCTGGCACACGCCACCCTGTACCTGGTCTTCTAGCGTCCCCCCCTCCCATGCGAAAGCTGGCAAGGAAAGGTATGGAGGACTCCGGATTAGCTTAGACGCTTCTCGCTTTTCCTTCATGAGGGCTGTTTGTACGTCAATGGGGACCCCTGAGCATCACGACTCAGGGGCCTCACTAGCCATGTAGCCCCTCGCCCCTTGGTCTAGTCTTGGTGATCCGGACGCCCCAACAGTGGTCGAGGTATGCGCGGGGCTGGGCCCTACCGACATAGAACACTAAGGCTGTTCGTACGTCAAGGGGGACCCCTGAGCATCGCGACTCAGGGGCCTCACTAGTCACGTAGCCCCTCGCCCCTTGGTCTCGTCCTGGTGATCCGGACACCCCAACGGCAGTCGAGGTATGCGCGGGGCTGGGCCCGCCGAAGTAGAACACAAAAGCAAACAGGGAGGAAACCAAGCACGAAAAGAAAATCACAGAGTTCTAGCAATTATTAAAAAATACGCAGTGTTCGACAAATTCAAGTAGAAGTCTTTACACCTCGACGAGGCACGATAAATGTTGCAGGTTGAAACTAGGAAGAAGCGCCCCCGCCGCCTTGGCCATCACTGCCGCTTGTCTTGGTCGACGGGAGCCCGTCATCGATGTTGCTGCCGCCATCCTCGCCGCCGCCAGCCTCCGTCGCCAGGGCCTCGGGATTGGGGACGCAGAGGAACTTCCTCAGCAGGGCGTCTACATGATCCTTCACGGCCTCCACAGCGGCGGCGCGGGACTCAGGAGCCACTGAGTGGATCAGCGCGTCGAGGTTGAAGCTTGGGTCCTGGAGGTAGAGATGGCTGAAGACGCGCATCGCGGCCGCGGTGAAGAGCGAGCGGCACTCCACCTCCAAGAAGGAGTCCACATCGGCGGCGGCACCCTTAAGCGCTTCGGCAAGCTTGGGGAAGAGCCCTGGAAGGCCATCTTTTGGGGCCGCTAGCGGCTCTTCGTACCCTCCCCCGTGGATGGAGCACAGCGCCTCGCGAAATCCGAGCTCCAGGGAGAGGAAGGCCTCACGTCCTACAACCGCCTTCTTCTCAGTAGCAGCAAGGGCCTTCTCCCTGGCCTCCAGTTGGGCTGCCAACTCGGAGATGTGCTGAGCATGGGACGCTTGAGCATCAGCCACCTCCTTCTTCAGCGCGGCTAGGCGGCTGTGCTCCATGGCCTAGTCGGTGGCCGCGCTCTGCGGCCTGGTCAGTTGCCGCCTATTTGAGCTTGCCGTCACGGTCGGCGGACTCCGCTTCACGGACCTTCAGGTCCTCTTCCCGTTGCTAGAGCCGCTGGGCGTGCGCGGCCTGCTCTTGCTGGAGGGCCTTCAACTGGGCCTCCGCCTAAACGCGGCGCTCCTCGGCAGACGCGGCGCTGGCCAACGCTGCGTCACGAGCCTCCCTGGCTTTGGCGGCCTCCTTCCTACATGCCGCGGTGGCAACCTCGGCACGGCCCCAGGCCGCCTTGGCCGACGTGTCATCCTGGAGCCACCCTGAGACAAGCCCCAGGCGCTCCTTCACGAGGAACCCGTCCGCACCTTGGAGGTCGGCATGGAGCCAATTCAGTGTGGCGTATGCTTCGTCCAGGGCACCCGACACGGTCAGAGGACCGCAATCCACCAGCACAAGGGCTTGGGGAGGAGGCGGCACCGGCGCGATGGCTGGCGCCATCACCAGGGAAGCGGTGGCGAGGACGGCTTGTGGCACCAGAGGCTCCGAGCCCCCCTCGGCCACGGCAAGGGCGGACGGCTCCGCAGCCTGCTGGCGCGCGGGAGCCGGCTCCTCCTGAGGCTGCATCGCCGCATCATGGGGGGCCTGCTCCGTTGAGAGGGGACGCCAGGCGGCCTCTTCCACCCGTGCCAGAGTCTCCCCGACCGCGGCAAGAGGTGGTGCCTCCAGAGTCCCGGCTCCTTCCTTCCTCTTCTTCACCACGACGCCCGTCTTGGACATCAGGAGGGGAGCGCTATGGGCATGGCGCTGATCTATGATAAACAACAGCAAGGTAAAGTACTTACTCATCGGGGTCGATGTACGCCCTCTTCCTGGCCGGGGCTGGACCACCCCCGCTTTTCCTTGGCGCGGCCTTGGCCGGGCTCGGGGAGTCGGCGGGGTGCTCTCCAGCCGGCCCCGGCGCGGCGCCGCCTGACAGGGTGGGGGCGTCGCCGTGAGGGGGCACGACCTGCAGGACCGCATCCGCTCTGGTGGCCAGAAGGGGTGCCGCCCTGCTCTTCTTCGGGGTCACCTGGCCTGAACTTCACTGGATCCGGGGAGTGGCTCTGGACCTCGTGAGGACCCCGACGGAGTGTGGGGACCCCATGACCGGGGGCTCGTCGGCGTCGTCATCTGCGAGGCTGCGGAGGAGCTCGCTCTGGGACGGGGGAGAAATCTCCGCCACGTCATCCTCAATTGCCTCCGAGTCCTCCTCGTTCTCTTCAGCGACACTAGTACCAGACGATACCGGCACAAGGGAGATGGGGTGCTCAGGCGACACGAGCCCCAGCTCGTTGAAGACGGGCATGGCGGCAACCGCCGCCTCCCTGTCAGCGCGGCGGTATAGCGGAGTGTATGCCTCCGGGAGGTCACCTGGCTCGCCGTCGAGCAGGATGGTCATGGCCTTGTCCAGCTCCTCACCTGTCAAGCTCCCCGAGCACAGCCTGATGTCATCCGTCACGCCCTGGAACTCCCACATGGGGCGCGTGTGCGATTGGAGCGGGGCAAGATGTTGCGTCACGAACTCTTTCATGAGCATGCCCCCCGTCAGCGCCCTGGCATCCATGTCTGTAGTCATCTTCCTCAGGACAGGCACCGCCCGGGGGTCAGAGAATTTCTCGTGACCCCACCTATCGAGCTTCTCCGGCAGCCTGGTTGGAAGTTCCAGCCGCTCGTCAAGGCCCTTGGTGTCCACGAAGACCCAGTGACGGCGGATGCTTTCCACCTTCTTCCCGGCCCTCATGAGCATGTTGTTCTTGTGGACCGTGACAAAGGACACGCAGCCAGAGCGCTGGGTCGGATCGTGCAGCCGCAGGGAGAGGAAGTGCCAGAGAGCACGAATGCCTCGTAGTAAAAGTCAAAGATGGACAGGAGGAGGATGGAGTTGGGTTGAAAATGCAGGGCATGGATCTGGTAGTGGTCAAGGATGGCGGTGAAGAATTCGGAGAGAGGGGGGACAAGCCCCGAGAAGATGTTGTGGAGGAAGAAGGGGTAAAATGTCTGAGCCAGAGTCCGCTGCTCGGCGGAGCCGGCCAGGACCATGGTCTCCTTCCACTCGTTCTTGTCGCTCGCCGTGAACGGGAGCACGACGGCGAGGTGCCCCTCATTGGTGATGGAGGACACGTTGAGCGCCGGCACAGGAGAAGGAGGAGGGCTCACGGCTTGTGCCGCATGCTTCAACTTCTTGGGGCCATCTGCAAGGTCGCCGGCGCCCGAGTTGGAGAAGGAAAAGAGGAAACCGAAATCGATTGGATCTAGAGATGGTCTGGTGGTGTGACCCAGCCTTTTGTCAGTCCGGACAGTTGCCGAGGCATCCACATCACGTCGATGGTCACGCATCAAGCTTGGCCTGCAGGCGGTTGGGGCCCGCGGCGCTTCGCACTTGCCCCTTGGCTTCGCCTCGAAGCCAAGCCCGAGCGCGCCCTGGGCCCGGGGGCTACTATCGGTGTTCTGGGAACCAGGGTACCCAGACTTGCCTGCCTGTGCCCACGGCGTGGCTCCCTCAATGGCCTGGTACGGCCCATCAGCCAGGCTACCTAGACAAGACCCTCGCAAGGACCCCCTGGGCTCGCGAGGCGGACAACACCAAGACCTCCAGAGGAGCAGCCTCCTCAGGGTGCCTCCCGAGGAGCAGAGATTTCTTTGCAGGTACCCAGCCTCACGAGCCTGCAATGACGCAAGCCATGATGACCAAGGCCAGGCGAGCATCAGCGGGCGCAGAGGAGGTAGTTTCCTCTTTGGTGCTAAGGAGGCAAGGACAGGCGTGGGTTCCTGAGGAATCTGCCAAAGGTTTCCATTCCGGTGCTACAAGACCAAGACCACCAGCATGGCAGGACGGATGTCATCGCCGAGCCCACCGTTGCGTCATGACCAGAAGCTTTACAGGAGAAGACCACCTTTCGTCAGGAAAAGATGTACTACTTGTCCCCTTTCAAATTATCCGTTGTGGGATCCCTTCCCTCCAATGATTCAGGGGAAGAGGACCGAGGCCACTATAAGTATAGACTAACCACCACCGTAGAAGGGGATCAGATCCATTCCACCCTAACCACTCGAGCCCTCGCGAGGTCGCTCAACCACTGTACCAGTTCATCCGCAAACCTCCTCGTGAGGTCAATCCACCACAAAGCAGGAGTAGGGTATTACACCGCAAGGTGGCTCGAACCTGGGTAAACTACCGTGTTCATCTTCTTCCTTGTTCTTCGAGTCCGGCTAGGCTATGCTGTGGGGCGACGAGTTGGTAGGCTTGAGAGGTTGAGTTCTTCGCACACGCCCCAGAGTTCGAACCTTCTTGGGTCTGCGGAGCCCTGAATCCGACATTAGCATTGCCCTAGTATTTTTCTTCACTACGTTAAATAAAGAGTTTCGTTTCATGCACAATTTATAAAGATTTTGATGGAGTGGAAAACAAAACCACTCCAACTATATACAATGCTGCCTCGACGCTTGTTTTCTATGGTTTGCTCTCTTCACACTCTCTCTCCACTATATACATACACGCTGGAGCCTCAGTTTTTGTACTTGCTCTCTTCACACTCTCTCTCCCTCTCCAGATCTAAACAAGACTGCGTTGGCCTCTCTCTCTCACTCCCCTCACTGCTGGTCAAAGAGCCGACAGGATCCCGTCTGCCGGGGAAGGGAAGGAGGCTTAACGCTGTCGCCGTCGGCGAGGGAGAGAATCCACTACTGGCGCAGTTGTTCTCTTTCACCCAGCAGTGGTGCGGGAGGACCTTCGACCCCTTCTTCCTCGCTGCTGTACATAGTGTGGGCAGATTGGCCTCTGGCCGCCGACTGAGCCACACTCCAAGAACCTTAAGGTATAATTTACTTAATCCACATGCATTGCTCTAGGTGCATGTGGATTTTTTCCGCTTCTGCACTCGAATCTAGGTGTTGTATCAAACAGGAAAGTAGTTGGGAAAATTGTATAGCATGAATCTAGGATGTGGTTCAAAGAGGAAAGGAAGGGGGGAAAGTAGTACAGACTGGCTATCCAGCACCTACGTTGGTCGAAAAGGGAAAACAATGACAAACGCAGTACGCGCATCTGTAACGAACTGATCTTTCTGTGGGTGGGGGACAAGGCTATAGAGTTTAAGTAGGACTAGATTTGCTGCCCTCACATAGGGAAAGATGTCTAAAGATAACAAAACTGGGACGAACACAAATATGCTCCTTGGTTGTTTGTTCTTTGTTGCAATAGACTATGCATCACCCCTTTATACATCGGTAGATCCACATGGTGCTGGTGCGTCCACTATCCCGTACAACTCTTTAGCTGTTGTTAATCTAATAATGCCGCTGGAAAATTGAAGCAATGCCACAGTTAAAAGCAAATTACATGCTTAATGAATTTTATTGTTAATATAATCTCTCTGTTAATATGAATCAATGCCACTATTTGAGAAATGCTAATGTCTTGCTTTCTTTCCCATTTAGATAAGTTAGATCCTTCTTTTTGTGGGCTTCTGTGCCATCCACCGTTATTGACCAGTAATTATTTCCTTTGCACCTCTGTGTAAACAGGATTATGTACTTCACCTCGTTGCTATTCTGACCTTTTGTTACACTTCACAAAACACTTATGCTTTAAGAGTGTTTTGTGCAGTTCAACCAAAATGTCACACCAACAACGTTGCTTGATTGCTTGATCTTAGTGGAACTGCACAAGAGGAGATCTGACTTCCTATCTGTGTTGGCAAATTTGTTTCAAATCTTCTTCTTGTGAGTTGTTTGAATTCCGCGTCATGAGAGGTCAGTAATGGCCTTCTTACACATGATTGTGTAGTGTGCTTTCATATGTTCTGCTACTTATACGGTAATGTTGCTTGATTTTAGTGAACTCCACAAAAGGAGACCAGACTTCCAATCTGTATGCGCACCGTAATATCCCATTGAGGTAAGATAATGATATTTCACAACTGTTGGCCTGTATTTTGCTATTGTCATCAGAAAAGTAATGTTGTTGTTTAGTGCTATACTTGTGCTCCCTAATTGACATGCCAAATCTTACATTGAAGACGAAGCTTGTCTATTATTGAACCAAGTGATGAAGGGGAAGAACAAGCGGAAGAAGAACAAAAATCAACTCCCGGTGCTGTAATGAAGCACTGGAACTGTGATGACACAAGTAATGATATAGTTTTGCATCTTAATTTATTGCTATGGCTGGAACGAGCAATTGTTTTACCACTGTGATTTGATGCCACTCTTAATGTAATATGTAATTATCTCTACTTGTGCAAACAGGGAACTTGTTTGAAGATAACATACATTTTAGTGGAACTGCACAAGATCTTGGAAACATTAAACTAATCGAGGAGTTTATAGTAAGCATGGCAACCACAGTAGATAATAACGGATGGTTTCAGAGAAGTGCTTAATCTGCATGCTCTACACAATAAGCCTCCTGACAAAGGTTGGTACTGACCCACGGATTTTATCCATATGATTGAGCTTTGTCATCTCTATTGGTGTTGTGCTACTGTTTAGCTACTCTCATGAGAAAGCGGTATTGTTTTGCATGTTAATCTAAGGCTGCTAATAAATTGATGCACCGGTTTGCCATCGTTATAGCCACTGATAAAATTAAGTAATAATACAGTTCAAGGAGCTGCTGTGTTTGGTATCATATCATTTCCTATGAGGATAATGAGGAGATGCATCTCTTTGTGACTATACATTTCATCAGTTACTCCCTTTGTTAATGTAATGGTTGTTTTAAATATTTCCTTTCCTTTTTTTCGAGCAAACAGGGATGCTAGCATTTAGTTGTTCTCTTGTCTTTGCACAACAAGATCATCCTCCTCTGAAGAAGAATATGGTGTACGCGAAGTGCCTAGTTCCGATTATGCCAGGATGAAGAAGCCCAGTCTATCTTCTCATCAGAAGGAGCAGTTGAAGGATGGTTACATTACTCCCCACAAGACCAAACTAACTTCAGCTCAGAAAGACTCACAGATTTCCATCTTTTTTGCTGTGATGGGCAAGTACAATGTTGTTCTAGGATTCTTTCTGGTGAGTTCCATTTTTTAAAATGTGTGCTCTGCATGGACCATGTAGGTGCCTATTTAAACTGTAAATTCATAATACAGTTTGCTTTACTAATCATTTTTTTGTATTTATGCAAACAGGGGTGCTCAGCTTGATTTCAATGGGAACTGCACAAAATGTTCTGATGGTTCGTGCCCATTATACTTCATCATGCACAATACATCGAATGTTCTCAAATCATTCATTTCCACCTCCAGCCACAAAATTAGCTACAAGAAAGGAGGTGCCGATATGTTCAAGGCGTTGCAACATATAAAGGCGAAATCATACAAGCTGCGCGCGAATTTGGTTGATTTTGGTGGAAGTGCACAAAAAGAACAGCTGGTTTCTTTAGCACGAGGTGCCATGTCAATGTCCGAACTGATGGCAAACCCCACCCATTCCACAATCATAGGCATTTGATATTTTGGAATGGGAAAACCTTGTCAAGGTTTGCTCCTTGATGTATGCAAAAAGACACGCATTTGATATTTTGGAATGGGACAACCTTGTCAAATTTTGCTCATTGATGTTAGCAAGAAGACATGCGTTTTGATATTTTTGAATGGGACGCCCTTTGCTGTCAGCAGCATCGATCGATTTTTCTTTACTCTTTAGTTGTGAAGTAAATATTGGCTCAGACATATGAATCACTGAGATGCATAATCATCGATTGTTTTGAATGTTCTCTATGAATTGCCAGGCCTGTGAGTTTGATTGCTCAAAATTTTTGTACGTGTGAACTGCTGCAAATGAGGTGATCACCGTGCATCCTGGGAATAATGCTAGTACGTATTGTTTTGCATGTTCATCCAATGCCAGTGATACAAGAATTCGAAATAATCGAACTAAATTCGTTCATACACGGCCGGATTTCATATAAACATGCCAGATTTCATTACATTTCATACATTCTTCAACTAAAAAGGGGTGCGCTGGAGGTATAATTAATTAACCTAATCTATGATCTCCGGCGCCCATTTCCCGTGTCCGGCTGAGCCGAACAGAAGCTTATTCTCCAGCACAGCTCTCTGACTCCACTTCGCTGCCAAGAAGCTAATCGGCCATCAGTGTTCAACCCGCCAAGCTTGGCTTCAACCGGAGGGTAGCAGCGGTGGCCTTACTTGGACCCGAGCGGCGGCAACCTATCGTGTTCTACTCTTTCTCGTTTTCTATGTGGCGCTGCCTCGTTGGCAGCGGGGCGGGGCCTCGACAGATCCGGCGATGTCCTCTATCTCATTGCTGGCGGGGCGATGCCTCGGCGGAGCGGGGGAAATGGTCCCCCTCGTTGCCAGTAGGGCGGGGCCTCGATGGAGCCGGCGATGTCCTCTGCCTCATTGTTGGTGGGGCGGGGCCTCGGTAGAGCAGGGCCTCGCTGAAGCCGGCGAAGTCCTCCACCTCGGTGCCGGCGGGGCGGGGCCTCGACGGACCTAGCGGTGTCCTCTGCCTCATTGTTGGCGGGTTGGGGCCTCGGCGGAGCAGGGCCTCGCCGAATTCGGCGAAGCAGGGCCTCGCCGAATTCGGCGAAGTCCTCCGCCTCGGTGCCGGTGGGGTGGGCCTCGACGGAGCCGACATTGTCCTCTGCCTCATCGTCAGTCTCGCCAAACAGCGCCTCGCCAGCTTCATTGCCCTCTTTATAGGCGGCCGCTGTCGGATTCAGGGCTCCGTAGACCCAAGAAGGTTCAAACTCTGGGGCGTGTGGGAAGAACTCAACCTCTCAAGCCTACCAACTCATCGCCCCACAGCCTAGCCTAGCCGGACTTGCGTGAACAAGGAAGAAGATGAACACGGCTATTTACCCAGGTTCGGGCCACCTTGCGGTGTAATACCCTACTCCTGCTTTGTGGTTGATTGACCTCACAAGGAGGTTTGTGGATGGACTGGTACAGTGGTTGAGCGACCTCATGAGGGCTCGAGTGGTCAGGGTGGAATGGATCCGATCCCCTTCTACGGTTGTGGCTAGTCTATACTTATAGTGGCCTTGGTCCTCTTAACCCGAATCGTACGCGGAAAGGGATCCCACAATGACCAATTCGAAAGGGGACAACTAGTACATATTATCCTGACGAAAGGTGGTGTTCGCCTGCAAAGCTTCTGGTCGTCACGCAGTGGTGGGCTCGGTGATGATATCTATCCTGCTGTGCTGGTGGTCTTGGTCTTATAGCACCAGAATGGAAACCTTTGGCAGATTCCTCGGGAACCCATGCATGTCCTTGCCTCCTTAGCACCAAAGAGGAAACTGCCTCCTCTGCGCCCGCTGGCACCCACCTGGCCTTGGTCGTCATGGCTTGCATCATTGCAGCCTCGTGAGGCCGGGTACCTGCATAGAAATCTCCGCTCCTCAGGATGCACCGTGAGGAGGCTACTCCTCTGGAGGTCTTGGCGTCGTCCCCCTCGCGATCCCAGGGGGTCCTCGCGAGGGTCTTGTCTTGGTAGTGTGGCTGTTGGGCCATACCAGGCCATTGAAGGAGCCACGCCGTGGGCTGCAAGCAGGCAAGTCTAGGTACCCTGATTCCCAGAACGCCGACAACCACAACCTCCACCACCCGCATGTGGTAGCACCAGCGCGCGAGGTGGCTCTCGCGGGCGGAGCGGTACGACTCGAGCAGCGCCACCTGCTCCGCCCGCTCCGCGGTGATCTGCTCCTCCGCCTGCAGGTGCTCCTGGAGGACATGGTGGTTGTAGGCGGCATCGGCCTGCACCTCCCGGAACTGCTACTCACGCTTCTGCCTCACCATGTCCATGTATTAGGCACGGTCCTCGCCGATGGTCATCGTGCAATGCACCGGCGAGGATGGCGTGGAGGAGGGGGTTGGCGCCGGATCGTTGACTACCACGTTCTCCATTGAGACGTCGTCATCCTCTGGCTGCCTGTCGGCCAGCCAGTCGGTGGAAATGGTTGCCATCTCCTTCTTGTCCGTCGTCCGCCCGTCCCGAAGAAGCCATGGTGGGAGTGGTGTGGATAGGAGAAAGGGAATGGAGGCAGATGACTGCGGCTATGGCCGGCGCAGCAGTTTATATAGCAATGATGGGCGGCGGAGGGACGGACGGTTGGCGCCGGAGTAGCCGCCTCGGCAATCACGTATCATTAATGTGGGCGGCAGACGGACGGACGGACGACACTTGTGTTGTTTGAACACGGAGCAATCGCCTGCACCGGGAAGCGGCGCGGGCGGCACTGACCGTTTCAGACGAAAAGCGCGCGCGAGCGAGGGAGGCGGTCTGGGTGGGCCAGGGCGGTCAGACTCATGCTTGGCAGCGGGTCGGTCCAGTAGCCAGACATGCTGGCTCCCCAGCGAGCTCGCCGAGCTGAGCGACGACAATCAAACGATGGACTGGCTTCCGACCAGGAGTCGGCGCCACCGCCCAAGCTGGTTCATGCCGTGTTCACCATAGAGCATGTGCGGCCGCACTTCGACGCCCTAATGGCGGAAGAGCTACCAGCGCAGGATGACCTGTGCTGCAACCTCTGTCTCCTCAACGAGCACCGGCTCACGGAAGGACGAATCGCCGGTGAACAAGCGAACGACAATGCCGTCGCGGACATGTGGCCCTATGATCCTGGCTTCCTGAGCAGCGGGTGTTGTATCAGACCATCCGTAGGGCCCGCGAGGCCCTCTCCATCGTCCTTCGAGTTGTTGTGCTCACCGTGGCGCCGCCGTCTCGCGTTGTCAACATGGTCAACGAACATGAGGAATGAGGAGATGACTTAACTCGGAGAGGATGACAGTGGCGACCCACCAGGGCCATAGCCGCACGTATGCAAGTGCCTCCTTATTATATACAACTATAATATTTTTTGCTTCCTCCTGGTTTCCTGAAATCACAGTCCCACACCATTGTCAACCTATATAGTCAATAAACGAGAGAATTGCACAAGGAGCGGCCGACAGCTGGGACCCAGCAGCTCGAGCAGTATTTGTGTTTTTGAGGTGTGAGCAGAGTTTTTCTTGATCGATGTTTTTGTTGTTGTTCAGAGGAGAGCAGGGTATCAACTGGGCAGGCTGTGGCCCATCTAGCCCAGGCTATTATTTTATGTCGACCAAATATCCAGCCTAGATATTAAATTTTTTCAAGCTGAAAATGGCTAGCCCAGCTATACTTTTTTTGAGGAATACCCAGCCTAGGTCAACTTGTTATTCTCCTCCCCGCTGGGCTGCAAATCTTTCCTAGGAGGGATGCATTAGGCTTAACAAAAAAATGGGCTTTAAGAAATAATAAATGGGATGTAATTATAAATACTGGGCTGTAACTAGAAAAAAAATGCACCAAACACGTAATTAGTTAAAAAAATATTATTTTTGGATTTTGAAATTTTTAATTTCGTTACTTGTTGCCTGCGCAATATTTCGTTGGATTTTTACGTAATACAATTTTTTTTGAAATTATATTTAATCTGACTAGAAATTTTGAGATAAAAATATTTCGGATCCCTTCAAAATGTGGGAAATTTTATTGAATTCTGTTTTGAGCGGTTGGTTGAAATAATTAATCATTGTCCTAGCTAGAAAATGGGCTGTAATTTTAACAAACTATAAATGGGCTGTAGTAAATTCTACTAGAATTCAAAAATGGGTTGTACATTCTTACAAATCGCAAATGGGCTATATGTTCTCTGCCACACACTTGTGGGGCTACTAAGTTGACGCGTACGAAAGGCTTTGTCAACTTATAGTCAACAGATGGTTCTAGCAGCAGTGGCCTTGGATGTCCATCCAACGGATGTCGTGCTTCTTCTTGAGTCTCAGATATTCTTGCTTCAGCCGCCCAAACCACCGCCAGCAGTACCGCCTGCTACCACCTCACGTGGCCGGCTGTGCTGCCGCGTAGGACTCACCGGCCCACCCTACTCCCATCGCCGTCCAGGCCATTCCTGTTATTCTCCGGCGACGGCAGCCTCACACCGCAGCCGAACTAGTGAACCCTCGTACTCCCCTCTGCGTGGGCATCCACCTGCCTCGTCTTCCCTAGCTCCGTGTCATTCCCTTCCTAGGCCTCACCATCATCCACCACCTGGGTGCTATCCACGCGGCGTGGTCAATGAACGACAGCTGTCGGAAGAGGACTCTACGCAGTGAGGCTGACAGATGGACCCACCAGCTACATCTTCGCACGCAAGGAAGTGCGTCCGTATTACGGGCAAAAAAAGTGATCTTTTCCCCTGACAGCTGGGACCCACGAGCTATATCTTTGCACGCAAGGAAGTGCGTCCTTATCCTCCCTGACAGCTGGGACCCACCCGGTCGAAGCGTACGTAGCGTTTTCTGTCTGGTCACGAACGTGTACGTACATACTGGTCGATCGGTCTCTCTGCAACGTGAACCTTGGTCGAGCAAGCAGTGGCATGTGTAGTAGTAGAGCCACGATGTAGCAGTTCAGGCAGTCCCTTCTAAACCTTGTACATGTACATACTGCCACATGCCAAAAAATACGGCCACGTATGTACATACGGGCGGGGTCTCGAACGCCTAGCTACTCGCGCATACGTACGACCAGGGCACATGTACATGGAGAGGCAACGGACGGCAGCAATGGCATCCTGTTCATCAGAAGCCAACTGGCTGGGTCGGAATGAAGAAACCGCGTAGTGTTCATCGGGAGGCAACGGAATGCGTCGTGTTCATCGGGAGCCAACCGGCTTGGACAGAATAGCCGAAACGGGGTCTGGCGTACCGCAGTACGGAGGAAACTGCCTTCTCTTCGACCGGCTATGGTCGAAACAGGGTCTTGTTGATCGGGAGGGGTCTGGCGTACCGCAAAACAGAGGAAACGGACTTGTGTTCGAGCTCCTACGGTCGAAATGGGGTCCTGTTGATCGGGAGGGGTCTGGCATACCGCAAAACAGAGGAAACGGACTTGTGTTGGAGCGCCTATGGTCAAAACGGTGTCCTGTTCATGGGAGGGGTGGCGTTCCGCAAAACGGGACTCCACGGGCTACTGCTCATCCACCGTCTACTGCCTCACTCCAGCCTCCACAGGCTACTGTTCATCCACCGTCGACTTCCTCCAGCCTCCACCTGCTACTGTTCATCCACCGTCGACTTCCTCCAGCCTCCATGGGTTACTGTTCATCCACGGGGGTCCTGTTCATGCAGCCTCCACTGGCTACTATTCAACCATCCCTCCATGGGGTCCTGTTCATCCACCCCCAGACCTCCTTGATCGGGTCCTGTTCATCCAGCGGCAACGACCTCTACTACCATGGGGTCCTGTTCATCCAACCCCCACCGGGAACTATTCATCCAATCCCCAACAACGGTCACTATTCATCAAGAGGCAGCAGGTTCGATCGGCTTCAGTTAGCAGCACTAGCGAAGGAATTGCTCGATCGGGTTCAGTTAACAGCCAAGGGATCGATCGCTCACTCGGGTTAGGTAACGTACGTAGCCAGTGCAATCGCTCGGGTTCAGTAAGCGAACGCCTCGCTTGGGTTCAGTTAGAGCCCAACGCCTCGCACACATGCGCATACGTGTATGAGAGAAACGTGCAAACCTCTGTTCATCGCTCAGCCCTGACCACCCACCATAACCGGGAACTCCCCGAAATTTTCCTCGCCCTCGCTTCTACCATGATTTTTTCCATCATGGACGGCCCAAAGAATGTCATGCAGGTGCGTCCCCGGCCCGCCCAGGACGAAAAGCCCATTTTCTGTCATGATTTTTTGTCAAAGAAGTAGGAGCCCACCACATCTATGATGATACGTGCTTTTGTCACAATTATCGTCATAGAAGTGTCATAAGCATGACAGGAAAAAAAATCGTTCGGCCCACAATGTCACGGATGCGTCTTTTTTTTGTAGTGTTAGGTGAATTGCAAATATCATGATCCCATCCTAATATTTGGATACAATTTATATTTTTAATCAATGTGAACATCAGTCTTTTACGTGTAGTTTCACTCTCCATAGGCCCCTCCTCACACACGCGCTAACTTTCTCTCTCACACATACACGCACACGGTGTATATCCATCGGAGGTCTCTCACACATGCTCACACACTCTCTCCCGAGGTGTCTTTCTCGCACACATGCTCTCGATATCACCCTCCCTCTCTCTCTCATAGCCATTTACGACTGTTCTCACTAACCTTTGTCACAAGCACTCTTCCTCTCACAGGCATACGCACGCACGATCCCCATCAACCCTTTCTCTATACATAGACCTGCCTACGTGTCTCCCGCATGCACATTATCTTTAGGCCTATCTCGCACGCATTGTCTCCACCTCTCTTCCTAATTGACGAATATGATTCTAGCAGAGCATTCTGTAGGATGCCCCTTAAAGTTAGGTTGGATGAATGGTAATATCAGAGACAAGAGGTTAAATTAGTTCAGGGACCTAGGGTTACAAATCCTAGCCGGCTTTGTCAGTGGACATAGAGTCCTTCACAGCTCTGGTATCTTTGTCTTATACGACTAGTTCTCCATGGGTCTCCCTGAAATGCATCACGGGCCGACCATTGTGGCGCAGGACGGAATCGACCCAAGGGCCTCACCTCGGCCCACTGGACCTCACGCGGTGACACACCCTCTACCCCTAGGTCTCGTTATCTTCTCACACCCACACATACCAACACAGACACCGCACAAACTATTTCTCCTCATGCCTCAATCCCCTCCCCCCTTGCATGGACACACTCAAGGGCATCTCTCGCTGAGACATCCTATTAGTCTCTCTCTCTAGACCTCTCTCATTTCTTGTGCTATCTCTCCCTCGTAGCCCCCCCCCCCCCCGCCGGCCCCTCTATCCATGCCTCTCTCGAATACGTACACATACCTTCTCTAGGCCCTGCTAAATATGTCAACTACACATTCACACATGTTACATCTTATCACGTACCCCATTGATCTAAAAAGCCCTCTCTTCACTTTTACTTCGCATACAACATTCCTTTTGAATAAAAACCACACAAAGTGTGCCCAAAAATTTATTTTAGAAATTCTACATATATACAACATTACATAGTTATATGGAGTATGAAAGTTAATTTGCATTGCATGGTGCACCCAATGATATTTATTCCACATTGTGACTTTTTATATTTTCATACTATATATAAAGTTAGTCATAATAAAGAGAAACGAAGAGCATCTCTCCATCGCACACACCCCCTCTACGCCCCTTTCACGTACGCACATGAACTATCTCTAGGCCCTCTAAAAGTACGCCCCCAGCACATTCACGCATGCTTCATCTTTCTCTCGCGATATATACAGCGACGATCACTGTATTGGAAGCGAAAGCATGATACGTTCATTGGACTTCAGAATCCACTCATTAGGGTCACCATTTATGTCTTGTGGTTATTATACAGTCACGGGCTCACCGTACAGCTCTGTATTTGTTGAACACATGACTAGTTAACCAGTTAAACGCTCCACATGGCACATCTAGTGTTGCATCATTATTATCTCACTACCATAGGGCCCACATGTCGGCGGGTATAAGAATAAAAACAAATGATAAGAAATTATTGGATGGTGGGTATTCGAAGTCATGACCGCGGGCACAGTGGACAAGGTGGCCCTGTATTGTAATGCTGAGCCGTCTCTTTTAATACACAGGAGCTAGTGTGGTGATTGTACACACACGCACGCATGCACACGAACTGCATACATGCAACACTCACACATACACACGCAGTCACACAACACTCACATGCAAGCACGCACGCACACACACACGCATGCATGCACACACCACACGACCAACACATACGCTCACGCTCAAGTGCTCAACCTACATGTGCATGCGCACACATCAGTCCCAGACAGACACATACACAAACCAGGTGGTTCCGGCGCACGGGTTGGAGTCTAGTCGCGGCTGCGTAAATTTGTGTTTATCTTACTCTTTTCCTCTGCAAACTGACAGGTGGGACCCACAAGGAACATGGCCAATTTAACCATGCAACATAGTGCCACGCAGGCTATTTGGCTGGTCAACAGAGTGCAATCCAAACCTGAACGGTGAGCAAGTGACCGTATAATCACCGCAAAACATATATAGTGACCGTAATGAGCGTATTCTGAAATCCGGTGACCGTATTATGCTTTTCGCTTGAAATACACTGACCGCCAGTGTATTTATCTCTTCTGTCGTTGTCTGTGTGCAGCCGAGTAGGCCAACGTGCCAGTGCCTTGATACGTCCATTTTGCATCATGTTTTCCTACTGTTATTTATGATGTTTTTATGCATAATAATGCTTTTTGGAGTAATTCTAATGCCTTTTCTCTCATAATATGCAGGGTTCACACAAAGAGGGAGAATTCCGGCAGCTTGAAATCTGGAGCTGAAAAAGCTACGTCATACTACCTATTCTGCACAACTCCAACTGAGCTGAAATTTCATGAGGAATTTTTATGGAATAAATAAGAATTATTGGAGCAAATAACTACTAGAGGGGGCCCACCAGGTGGGCACAACCCACCTGGGCGTGCCAGGGAGCCCAGGCGCGCCCTGGTGGGTTGTGCCCTCCTCGGCCCACCTCCGGTGCCCCTCTTCTGGTATATAAGTCATTTTGACCTAGAAAAAATAAGGAGAGGACTTTCGGGACGAAGCGCCGCCGTCTCGAGGCGGAACTTGGGCAGGAGCACTTTTGCGCTCCGGTGGTGCGATTCCGCCTGGGGAACTTCCCTCCCAGAAGGGGAAATCATCGTCATCATCATCACCAACAACTCTCCCATCTTGGGGAGGGCAATCTCCATCAACATCTTCAACAGCACCATCTCCTCTCAAACCCTAGTTCATCTCTTGTGTTCAATCTTTGTACCGGAACTATAGATTGGTACTTGTGGGTGACTAGTAGTGTTGATTACATCTTGTAGTTGATTACTATATGGTTTATTTGGTGGAAGATTATATGTTCAGATCCATTATGCTATTTAATACCCCTCTGATCTTGAGCATGATTATCATTAGTGAGTAGTTACTTTTGTTCTTGAGGTCACAGGAGAAATCTTGTTGCAAGTAATCATGTGAACTTGATATGTGTTCGATATTTTGATGATATGTATGTTGTGATTCCCTTAGTGGTGTCATGTGAACGTCGACTACATGGCACTTCACCATATTTGGGCCTAAGGGAATGCATTGTGGAGTAGTTATTAGATGATGGGTTGCGAGAGTGACAGAAGCTTAAACCCTAGTTTATGCGCTATTCCGTAAGGGACTGATTTGGATCCAAAAGTTTAATGCTATGGTTATATTTATTCTTAATACTTTTCTCGTAGTTGCGGATGCTTGCGTGGGGGTTAATCATAAGTAGGAGGTTTGTTCAAGTAAGAACAGCACCTAAGCACTGGTCCACCCACATATCAAATTATCAAAGAAGCGAACACAAATCAAACCAACATGATGAAAGTGACTAGATGAAATTCCCGTGTACCCTCAAGAACGCTTTGCTTATCATAAGAGATCGTTTTGGCCTGTCCTTTGCCTCAAAAGGATTATGCAGGAGATGGAACGGAACATCCTGATATGCACTTGATATATGTGGATGAAATTTGTGGATTATTTAAGCTTGCAGGTTTACCCGGAGATGAAGCTAAGAAGAAGGTTTTCCCTTTATCTTTGAAGGGAAAAGCATTGTCATAGTATAGGCTATGCGATGATATTGGATCTTGGAATTGAAATTGATTGAAATTGGAATTGCACCAAAATTTTTATCCTATGCATCTAGTTCATCGTGATTGGAATTACATATATAATTTTTGGCCTTGTGAAGGAGAAAGTATCGCTCTAGCTTGGGGGAGGCTTAAGTCAATGTTATATTCATGCCCCAATCATGATCTCTCAAGAGAAATTATTATTCAGAATTTTTATGCTCGACTTTCTCATGATGATCGATCCATGCTTGATACTTCTTGTACTGGTTCCTTTATGAAGAAGACTATTGACTTCCGGTGGGATCTTTTAGAAAGAATTAAACACAACTCTAAAGATTGGGAACTCAACGAAGGTAAAGAGTCAGGTATTAATCTCAAGTATGATTGTGTTAAATCTTTTATGAATACTGATGCTTTTCAAAAGTTTAGCACTAAATATGGACTTGACTCTGAGATAGTAGCCTCCTTTTGTGAATCATTTGCTACTTATGTTGACCTCCCTAAGGGGAAGTGGTTTAAATATCACCCACCTATCAAAGAAGAAATTAAAGAACCAGTAATAGCTAAAGATGAAAATATTATTTACAATGTTGATCCAGTTGTGCCTACTGCTTATATTGAAAAACCACCTTTCCCTGTTAGGATAAAGGAACATGCTAAAGTCTCAACTATGGTCAACAAAAGTTATATTAGAACTTCCAAACCTGCTGAACAAATCAAAGTAGAACCTAGTGTTGCTATGGTTAAATATCTCTTGGTTGAAAATATAGATGGGAATGTTATTTACTTCTGTGATGAAGCTGCTAGAATTGCCAAACCCGATGAAAAAGATAAACATAGATCCGTTGTTGGCATGCCTGTTGTCTCAGTTAAAATAGGAGATCACTGTTATCATGGTTTATGTGACATAGGTGCTAGTGTGAGTGCCATTCTTTTTAACTTATATCAAGAAATTATGAATGATATAGCACCCGCTGAAATGGAAGACATCGATGTTACTATTAAACTTGCTAATAGGGACACCATCACACCACTTGGGATTGTTAGAGATGTTGAAGTCTTGTGTGGGAAAATAAAATACCCTACTGATTTTCTTGTTCTTGGTTCCCCACAAGATGACTTTTTTCCCATTATCTTTGGTAGACCTTTCTTGAACACCGTCAATGTTAAAATAGATTGTGAGAAACAAATCATCGGTGTTAGTTTTGGTGATGAGTCTCATGAGTTTAATTTTTCTAAGTTTAGTAGGAAACATCATAATAAAGAGTTGTCTAGTAAGGATGAAATAATTGGTCTTGCTTCTATTGCTGTGCCTCCTATCGATCAACTAGAACAATATTTGCTACACCACGAAAATGATATGCATCTGCATGAAAGAAATGAAATAGATAAGATTTTCTTTGAACAGCGTCCTCTACTTAAACACAATTTGCCTATTGAAACTCTAGGAGGTCCTCCTCCACCTAAAGGTGATCCTATGTTTGAATTAAAACAATTGCCAAACACTTTGAAATATGCTTATCTTGATGAGAAAAAGATTTATCCTGTTATTATTAGTGCTAACCTTTCAGAACATGAAGAAGAAAGATGATTGAAGGTTCTGAAGAAGCACCGAGCTGTCATTGGATATACTCTTGATGATTTAAAGGGCATTAGTCCCACTCTCTGTCAGCATAAAATTAATATGGAGCCTGATGCTAAACCCGTTGTTGATCACCAATGACGTTTAAATCCTAAAATGAAAGAAGTGGTAAGAACAGACATGCTGAAGCTTCCGGAAGCAGGTATAATCTATCCCATAGCTGATAGTAGATGGGTAAGTCCCGTTCATTGTGTCCCTAAAAAGGAGGTATTACCGTTGTTCCTAATGATAAGAATGAACTTATTCCATAGAGAATTGTCACTGGCTACAGAATGGTAATTGATTTTGGAAAACTAAATAAAGCTACTAGAAAAGATCATTACCCTCTGCCTTTTATTGATCAAATGTTAGAAAGACTATCAAAGCACACACATTTTTGCTTTCTTGATGGATATTCCGGTTTTTCTCAAATACCTGTCTCACAACCTGATCAAGAGAAAACCACCTTTACTTGCCCTTTTGGAACTTATGCTTATAGACATATGCCTTTTGGTTTATGCAATGCACCTGCTACCTTTCAAAGATGTATGACTGCTATATTCTCTGACTTTTGTGAAAAGATTGTTGAGGTTTTCATGGATGATTTTTCCGTTTACGGAACTTCTTTTGATGATTGCTTGAGTAACCTTGATCGAGTTTTGCAGAGATGTGAGCAAACTAATCTCGTCTTGAATTGGGAGAAGTGCCACTTTATGGTTAATGAAGGTATTGTCTTGGGACATAAAAGTTCTGAATGAGGTATTGAGGTGGGTGAAGCTAAAGTTGATGCAATTGAGAAAATGCCATGCCCTAAAGATATCAAAGGTATTCGTAGTTTCCTCGGTCATGCTGGTTTCTATAGTAGGTTTATTAAAGACTTCTCTAAAATTTCTAGGCGTCTTACAAATCTTTTACAAAAGGAAGTTCCATTTGTTTTTGATGATGATTGTGTAGAAGCCTTTGAAACACTTAAGAAAGCCTTGATTTCTGCACCTATTGTTCAACGACCAGATTGGAACTTGCCTTTTGAAATTATGTGTGATGCTAGTGATTATGCCGTTGGTGCTGTTCTCGGACAAAGAGTCGATAAGAAATTAAATGTTTTTCATTATGCTAGTAAAACTCTGGACAGTGCTCAACGAAATTATGCTACTACTGAAAAAGAATTTTTAGCAGTTGTGCTTGCTTGTGATAAATTTAGATCTTACATTGTTGATTCTAAAGTGACTGTTCACACCGATCATGCTGCTATAAAATATCTTATGGAAAAGAAGGATGCTAAACCTAGACTCATTAGGTGGGTTCTTTTGCTACAAGAATTTGATTTACATATCACTGATAGAAAGGGAGTTGAGAACCCCGTGGCTGATAACTTGTCTAGGTTAGAAAATATTCTTGATGACCCACAACCTATTAATGATAGTTCTCCTGATGAACAATTAGCTGCAATAAATGTTTCTCATAACACTCCTTGGTATGCTGACTATGCCAATTAT
This sequence comes from Thinopyrum elongatum, assembly GCA_011799875.1. NCBI lineage: Eukaryota > Viridiplantae > Streptophyta > Magnoliopsida > Poales > Poaceae > Thinopyrum > Thinopyrum elongatum. The sequence continues at coordinate 355,755,495 of CM022297.1, read as the reverse complement.
ATTGTTGCTAAATATATACCACCTAGCTTCACATACCAACAAAAGAAAAAATTCTTCTATGATTTAAGACATTACTTTTGGGATGACCCACATCTTTATAAAGAAGGAGTAGATGGTATTATTAGATGTTGTGTACCTGAGCATGAACAGGGACAAATTCTACAGAAATGTCACTCTGAAGCTTATGGAGGACATCATGTGGGAGATAGAACTGCTCACAAGGTATTGCAATCTGGTTTTTATTGGCCTACTCTCTTCAAGGATGCCCGTAAGTTTTGTTTTATCTTGTGATGAATGTCAAAGAATTGGTAATATTGGTAAGCGTCAGGAAATGCCTATGAATTATTCTCTTGCTGTTGAACCATTTGATGTTTGGGGATTTGATTACATGGGACCTTTTCCTTCCTCTAATGGGTATACACATATTTTGGTTGCTGTTGATTATGTTACTAAGTGGGTAGAAACTATTCCAACTAGCAGTGTTGATCACAACACCTCTTTTAAAATGCTTAAGGAAGTCATTTTCCCAAGGTTTGGAGTCCCTAGATATTTAATGACTGATGGTGGTTCACATTTTATTCATGGTGCTTTCCGTAAAATGCTTGCTAAATATGATGTTAACCATAGAATTGCATCACCTTCTCATCCTCAGTCTAGTGGTCAAGTTGAACTTAGCAATAGGGAAATAAAATTAATATTACAAAAAACTGTCAATATGTCCCAAAAGAGTTGGTCTAAGAAGTTAGATGATGCACTTTGGGCTTATAGAACAGCATATAAAAATCCTACGGGTATGTCTCCGTATAAAATGGTTTATGGAAAAGCTTGTCATTTGCCACTTGAGTTAGAACATAAAGCATATTGGGCAATTAAAGAACTCAACTATGATTTCAAACTTGCTGGTGAAAAGAGGTTATTTGATATTAGCTCACTAGATGAATGGAGAACCCAAGCCTATGAAAATGCCAAGTTATTTAAAGAAAAAGTTAATAGATGGCATGATAAAAGAATCCAAAAGAGTGAGTTCAAAGTTGGAGAATATGTTCTTTTGTACAACTCTCGTTTCAGATTCTTTGCAGGAAAACTCCTCTCCAAATGGGAAGGACCTTATGTTATCGAGGAGGTTTATCGATCTGGAGCCATCAAGATAAATAATGCCGAAGGTACTGACCCGAAGGTTGTTAATGGGCAACGAATAAAACATTATATCTCAGGTACGCCCATTAATGTTGAAAGCAATATTATCCAAACTATGACACCGGAAGAACACATAAAGGAAACCTTCGGGAACACTCCAGAATAAATGAAAAGGAGGAGGTGCGTGATACGATAAGTAAACGGACTCTGAAAAATCTGCAAAAATATTTTCTGTCCGTTTTGGAATATAACAAAAATTAGGAAAATAAGAAACAAACAAGAAGGCACCCCTGGTGGGCACAAGAAACCAGGGCGCGCCTGGCACCTGGCTTGCCAGGCGCGCCCAGGTGGGTTGTGCCCACCTCGGGTACCTTCCGAACTCCGTTTTTCTTCCGTTTGCTTGTTTCCGAAGATAAAAAAATCTTTATATACCCCCCGAACCTATTGACCACCGTATTGCGGAGAAATCTTCTATTTTCTTTTCCTTGCTCTTTTCTGATAGATCCAATCCTCCATGGCCGCTTCAAGCTCCTCCAAGGACAAGTTCTTCGAGAACGTCATCAACCCATATTTGCAGGAGGTGATGCAGCACCCTCAGGCTATCCAGATGCATGAGGGGGTGCTGCACATCCGTGATGTGCAAGGCCCCAAGGGGACAGGATCCGTGGAGGCTAGGCTTGAAGCTATGGAGCAGGAAGTCTTCCGGTGCAAGGGGATGGTAGAACGTGGACTCAATGCCAATCACCTCATGATCGCGGACTACACCCGTGATCTCAAGGTGGATGGCAAGTCCATGAAGGACATCATCTTCACCTTCAACGAGCAAATCAACTTCCTCCAAAGCCAGATTTATGATCTCCAAAACCAAGTCTTTGAATATGAGGCGAGGTTTAAAGGTATGAGTTTGGCTGCCAGTTGCAGGACCCGTAAGACTCACTCCTCCTCTTATGATGGTGAGCCCTTGCCATGGAAACTCGAGGATAAGATTGCCACTACTTCATCACCACCACCTCCTTCTTCATCACCAAAGGAAAATTGAGTATCGGGTATGGGCACTCCCCTTGGCTTGTGCCAAGCTTGGGGGAGGTGCCCCGGTATCGTATCACCTCCACTATCTTTTGCCTTTACTTATCTTAGTTCGATCCATAGTTACCTTTTGCTTTAGATGAATAAAAGTTTAGTTCGATCCTTTCTTTTCTAGTGTTTTCTTAGTGATCTATCTTTGTAATCATGTGCAAGATATATATAATAAAGTTTAGTTTGAGTTTTGTTTTCTTTACTTTCATGTTCAATAAAAAGAAAGGAAATAAATGAAAAAGATCATATGCCAATTTTATGATAAGTAATGACATCACATAAGGAAGAGTATAAGTAGAAAAGTTTATTGGAGATTGACAAACATAGCATTGGTCAATGATGCAATTCATGAAAGAATTAATAAGGGAAGAGAAGATTCACATGCAAATACACTATCCTAGACATCTTTTGTGACTGTGAGCCCCCATCAAAATATTATATGCCAAAATTGTTGACGTTGGACAAGGAAGACAACGTAATGATTTATGTTTGTTCATATTCACATAGAAGTTATATTGTCATAGAACCTTTAACCTGTGGTGCTTGCCCCCATCTTTGCTAGGCAAAAATTCCGCACTAAGTAGAGATACTACTTGTGCAGCCAAAAACCTTTAAACCCAAATCTTATTTTGAGAGTCCACCTTACCTACCTATGGATTGAGTAAGATCCTTCAAGTAAGTTGTCATCGATGCAAATAGGGCAATAAAAATTGCTTCTAAAAGTGTTGGATCATTTAGTATAAGAGAAAATTGAGCGTTGTACGTACTTGTGATGGCAAAGAATAAAAGTGACAGACTGCATAATAAAGGTTGTTATCACAAGGGGCAATATAACGTGATGTTCTTTTGCACTAAGAGATTGAGCATACAAACAAATAAGCGCATGGCAACCTCTGCTTCCTTCTGCGAAGGGCCTATCTTTAACTTTTATGTATTTACTTTTATGCAAGAGTCAAAGTTCTTCTCTCTATTCCTTTTTATTTTCTCTTTTGGCAAGCATCATGTGGTGCGGAAAGATCTAGGCACATATGTGGCACCCCGATAGAGGGCCGACGCACGCTAGCCCCAGGATAAGACCTGGCACACGTCAACGACATGATACAGCAATTCCAGGCACAAAACTGGCTTTATTATATAAAATGGAGTATTACAATACTATTGCTTACAACAATATTACATAGCTCCAAGGCTATCTAAAATGGCAGTGAAGGTCTTGGTTCAGCGGTAACGTTGTCTCTGGCTGGGCGCCATAACTCATAGGACTGGCTGGGTTACGATCTAGCACGACGGATCTTCTCCTGCAACTGGCCACGTGCAAGGCCAGGTGAGTACTTTGAATGTACTCGCAAGACAACCAAATACATAGTATCCAAAGAAGGAGATAACAAAGCAAGCCCTATGCTATGCAAAAATTTATTCTAAACATGGCATGGAATTAACAGAAAAACATGAATCAAGCATGGCATATCATACCTATCTAGCATTTCTAATTATCATGTCGTAGCAAGGTTACCTGGCATGATTAAACATCTAGCAGCATTGGTCCTCATGACCTAACAAGGATATCTAGCAAGATAACTATTGAAGTAGAGTATAGTGAAGTAAAGCATATTAAGTATACAATCCATATTCCGAACATTCTCATGATCCAATCTGAAACTGATCCTAGTCCAATAGAAGTTTTTCGGTCACCTGACTATCTCTTCCATAGCCATCCCATGGCTATCATACCATACTCCTGACAACATCTGATGTCTATGCAGGGTAGGTTCTTCCACCATTATTATCATTATCATGGTTGATCTCCTAGCGAGGTCTGGACGGGCTGTCCAATACCATGGATGTGGCTATTCGAATAGATTTCACACTCTGCAGAGGTTGTGCACTTTACCCACACTATGGAGCACTGACCTCGTGATCCCAATCGGGTGGACCAGCGTTCCTCCAACGAAACCTGCCTGACACGTGACTCTTCCATCATACCACCGGCAGTCATCCTCCCCCGGAGTCCTGCCCTGGGTGGCCCCTGTGTCACTCCTGACACCTGCCACCGTCGTGGCCAAACAAAACTGTCCCAAACGGGGACGGGTACCCAAACAACTCAACTGGGCTCACAGGGTTATCGCCGTCTACCGGGCCAGGGCAGCGCGCGCGCATAACCCTCCCTGTCGGGCGGTACAGGTGAAAGAGCACGCGATCAGACCAAGTCAAGGCCGTCCCATACCGGCAAATGTGGTTGCACGGATAAGCCCGGATAGGTGACTCTTGATCAACCAACTAAATTTATCAATGTATCTCCATCATCCCACCATTACCTTAACAATTATAAGTGTGAACAGCCACTTAACATCAGCATAGCAGAATCATTACAACGTTGACAAACATGGCAAGATATCAAATCATGGCACTCACATGATAACGGTAATCAAAATATTGTTACTAGCATGGCAGGATATGGCATGAAAACAATTAATGATATTAGATGAAAAGTAATGCCAACATCTAATACAGATGACATAACAGGTGTATGCAAGTGCAGACTAATAGGCGATACAGACATACTACGATGAATACAGAGGGTGCAAGCAAAGTCATCACGCAAGTCCGGAGCTCAAGATAAGAGGTTGGCTTGCCTGGAGGTGAAGGAATAGACCGGGTGGAAGTGCGATAAAACTCCGGGAAGATTTGCCGGAAAAGTTTCCCTCTCGGAGGGGCTGATCGAAGGGCAAGAGTAAAATGGCCATTTTCATAGTGTAAAAACATTATGAAAATGACAGCATCAGAACGGGCTCGATGATCTGAAGACGTGGGCGTTGGTTTTACCTCAATCAGAATTACGGTCGTGAAGTAATGGACGTTCATGCGTTAGGCAGAGAAGCAGACAGAATAGTGTCCACCTCAGCTCTTAACTGATGAACGTTCATTAAATAATAGGTTCAGCCGGCGGCTAGGCTGAAAACGTATTCTCCCAGAATACGCCTTCAGAACTGCAAAAGCACACTTCTGCCCAAGACCGCAGTAGAATACGTCTTCACCGCGGGAAAGCGCACTTTACCAAAAGGCGCTTTCACTTAATCCAGTCAGCGAACCGGTCCGGGTCAACGCGTAGTCATTGACGAGTGGGGTCGCGGGCCGCCTAGCTGGGTCGTCCTCTTCCTTACTCTGTCCCCGCGCGAGGCAGAGGAAACCGAGGAGGGACGCGGCGCCGGCGCTCATCCGGTCGACTCGGGCCGTCTCCTGCCGGGCTCCGGCCACTGTCGAGACCAGAGGGAAGAGTCTCTCTCTCCTGGACCTGGCGCAGACGCCGAGGAGGACCGGGGATGCGGCGGCTTGGCGAGGCGGAGAGCAGGGGCGGAGCGTGACGCCGGTGAGGGCCACGGTGGCTCCAGCCCAAAATTGGAGGGGGCGGCGGTGTGCAGACACCTAGGGAATGCCGGGGCGAGGAATAGAGATGAGGGGAAGGGCCGGGGTGGTGGGTTGGCTCGAGGGGGCCGTGAGGCATCGGCGGCGGCCTTCGGCCATTGGAGCAGGGAGAGGTCCTGGGGCACGGGTGAGGGGTTGGGATGGCTGTTGGTGAGTGAGGAGGGACTCGGGGATCGCTTTATATAGGCTAGGGGAGAAGCTTCGCGGTGGCGCTCGCCGACCACCGAATCTTCGGGTTACACGGTGCCGTGGCCGTGTCGCAACAGGGCGTCGGGGACACGCGGAGGGAGGGCGCGATGTTGGCAGGGTCCCTGGAGGAGCGGAGGAGCCCGTAGAAGCTTCAGCTGAGCTCGCGAGCGCTCTGGCCGCATGGAAATGGGGAAGCAAAAGCTGTTTTCGACACGGGCACGGCGATGGCGATGCAACCAGGGCAAGATAAGGCGGCCAGCAGGGGGAAATTGAGCACACGAGCATGGGCTAGCTACTGGACATGACAGGGACGCGAGAGACAGAGGGAAACGACGATAACAGCGGCCGTGGTTTCCAGAGCGCGCTGTTTGGCGGGTCTGACCTATGGTCACCGCGTGAACACGGCGATGCCATGGTGCACTTGATGCCAAATGATGTCTGGGAGGTTCTCCCCACATCGCTGAGTTGACCTATGCATCTGGAAGACATGGGGGACCACTGGTGTGACTAAACCAAGGTCAAACAACATCTGGCAGCCATGTGTTTGTGCTGTGCCGGGACCATCACAGTGCTCCTCTTGGCATGACCTTGGGCAGGGATTGATCATCTACTAGGGCGACTAACTTGGCAAAGTTTCAGCTTAAATGGACAGATCTAGCTAGCACTTCCTTCACAACCTTGCAGATTGGACAGAAACCAAAACATGATGGTTCTGAGGGATTGGCTAGCTTGCATGAGCTGAATTTTGGAGGGCAGCAATGATATGAGCATAAGAGATAGCTGGAAAAGTTTCAGCTCATTTTGATCTTGTATGAGGGTACTTCCTTCACAATGATGCAATCTGAACAAAAACTTAGATAATTTACTGAGGAAGATTGGCTAGATGGAATGAGCTGATTTTTGGTATCCAGGGGTAATATATCATAATGAATCACCCTGCAAAATTTCAGCCCAAGGAGATTAAGGAATCAAGCACTTCCCTTGCAAACTAGATATCTGGACAGAATTTGCAAAGTGGTGTTGTGCTCAAAATTTAATGGGTGAAACTTGAGAGGTTGATGGAAATGGTGAAGATAGGGATAGGACAAGCTCCACAATTTATTTGGTATTTTTCCTAACTACCAAAATGGTAGTTCCTTTAGAAAGGCCCCAAATTGAAATATTGGCTTAAAATAGGATAATGCAATTTCCCCTATTTAATTATAGCCAATATTTTTATGAGAGCTCAATATGATTACAAAGAATATCTCCACAAGTTTTCATGAACTTTGGAGATGGATAGATATTTTTCTGGATTTAATTCCATGAAAAGGCAGAAAAAGAATTAATTCTAGATGAGAAATATTGCTATGACTTGGCAATATTTTTGCACATCTAGGGTTTATGGGCGAAGGAGGATCTCTGGGAATTTTGGTAGGATCAACTAAGCAAGGAAAATGGTAGCTCCTGTGTAAACACGAAGGCAGGGTTTCTAGTTCCGATATTTTGGAACTAGGGTTTAAATGAGGTTCGGGGTTTACAGACGGGAACTTGACAGGCACAAGAGCATGGAAAATTCATGGAGAGGCTGAGGATTGTCTGAATTTACTGGTCATTCACCAGATTCTAGAGGAAAAATTCGGGAAAGAAAAGCTAGGAAGGAATAACAGCACAAAAATCGATAACCCGATTTTTGGGGTGTTACAAACCTTCCCCCCTTAAGAGAATATCGTCCTCAAGATTCCTAGGGTTAGCTCAGAATAAAAATTACGCCTCCTCGAAAAACCTCTAGGTTGAGTTTTAACCCTGTGGTTGAAAACAACCGAGTTAAAAGTACCGAAAATTGGTACACCCAGATCGAGATACGGATATCGCGGGATTTACTCCACAGTAGGGGCCGCTGGTAGCCCTGTCATTTTTAGAAAAAGCAAAATTTCCTTCTTCCAAAAATGCTTGGGACACCATAGTGAACAATGGCCTCTCTCGCTGGCAGGTGGGCCTAGGGCCCACTAGCAGCCTTCTTCTTTCTCCAGCCAACGTCTCTCTCTCGCTCCCGCGCTGTCCTGAGTGCGGCTAGGCACTGCGCATGCCTAGCTCCTGGGGCATAAAGCACCCTACGGCGATAGTGTGCGGCGTGCACAGGACCAACGCAGAGAACACTCCCTTCGCAGGCCAGCACCGGTCGGCACTGCTCGCGGATTCGCCTCCTGGACACCGATGATCGAGCGGCGCGCGGTTCTCCTGGACCTCGCTCACCGTACACCGGGCTTGGGCTATAAAATGACTGCAGTTTCTTCTTCTTCCTTCCACCTCTCACTCTTACCTCACTTCTTCTTCCTCTTCTCCTTTTCCTTCTGGTTGTAGGAGCATGAGGCAAGGCGTCAATGGTGGACATGGGTTCGGAGCTGATCACCATCCTCTTGGTGGGTCTGCTGGCAGCATTGGTTGGCTCCTCGCTGCTGCTGTCTGCGATAATCCTCGATGAACGCCGGGATGCCGCTAACCGAGCGGTGGCTGGTGATCATCTACGCCGTCTTAGGCCGGCAGAATAAGCGCGGGTTGTGGTGGGGCAAAGGGGGTGGCCGGTCAGCATCACACAAGATGGTGACAGAGGCGCTGTTGGGTTTGTGGTTAGTACGGTGTGGTCAGCGGAGCTCTACCAGTGTGGAGGCCACACTGCTGGTTGCTCCTCGCTGAAGCTAGAATCGAGGTTTAGATCTTAGACTGGAGGGGTTGTAACGGTTTATGTTGCAATAAAATTTCTCAGAATTTTTCTGAGCTTGCAACCGAGTTCTGTGAAAAGACTTTGGGGACTGGGGAAAACTATTGGATAGAGCTGGTTTTCTAGAACACTGAGTTTGGGAAAACTGGCAAATGGAGTAAGCATAAATGGGTATGGATGGGCGGCTTTGCATTCTACCCGAGTACTGTGACGGCTGTACTCAGGAGAAAGAACTTGGCATGCAGACATTGCTCACATGATACACATGCAATCAATTCAGGCTAATATGCAAGCACATGCGGAATGCACATCGTAGCAAAATACAGACAGATTAAAGAAACATATCGAGTAGATTACATTAAGGTGTTTTAATGCTAGTGGGTGTATGTACTCCTGGTATACATACACCTGCACCAGCTCGCATTTTATTAGGGACTCTGGGCGAGTCTAATGTTATTATGTGTAAGTGCTCTACTGACTAAAATCTTGTTAAGAATCCACTGCCAGCTCTGTTAAACATTTCTGCTTAACAGAGAGACAGACGAACCACACACACAGGGCAAACAAGCATACATATCATTACACGGACACAAGCAGTACAAGCAATACAAGCATACAACAACGCACAACCTTACTAAGCAGCAACAACTCACTCCGAACCACAGGGTCCTAATCCTAGACGAGGACGAAGAAACAGTCTTCGCAACACACACGCTCGCGGTATCTCCTGGCTTCGCTCACTGCCGGAGCCACAAATGGACCTACTCTGGCTGAGGCTCTCCTGGAGGACGCAGGCTGAGCCAACTTCCATCTTCATCGTCAGACACCACAATGGGTTGGGGCACAACTGCTTGGGTTGCGGCTGGAACTTGACGGAACACATCCCGACGACGAAGACAACGAATAGCTCTGGCAACATAACTTGGGTGGATGATGCTAGGTTGCCATGGGTTCACGGGCTGCGAGGGTAGCACTGGCTGTGAGGGTGGCACTAGTTGCAAAGGTGGCACTGGGTTTGGCAGCAGGGGAAGGGTGGTCTGGGATGCAGCTTGACGGGCATCACGGTATGCTTCCGTAATAACCCGGGTGGTGTCACGGTCAATGGATTGGAACTCTCGAATAATGCCGGCAATTAGCAGTCCCTAGGCATCAATGAACTGAACCAGGCGAGCTACTGCCGGGTCGGCTTCTCCAACTGCGCTGAAGAACTCGCAGCCTACTTCGGACGAAGCGGAAAAATAGCGGAACTCCCTCATCTCCGCTACTTGCGGAAACTGGAAGTGAAGACGGGTGATGGCTTCCGCAGCAGCTATCTGGATGGCCAAAGCAGAGGTGGGTATGGGTTTGCCCTTAAAAACCAAGGGCTTCCCATCCTTTGCTGGACTTGGGCGAAGAAGCACCTTTGCCTCATATCGGCAAAGGTGAGGGACGGGTTCCGATTGGAACACCAATACACTAGGGTAGTATTACAGCCAAGGGCTTGGGTGAGCATATTAGAAAGGATAGGCGGAAATCCGTCATAACCTGTGGCCACGGTTTGGCTATGGAACGTGTGCATTTTGGAAGAACTAGCCATGGCTGCTGGTTTGCGGATACTGGCCTGGGTTCTCTTGCGGGGATCTGGCTTACTGAATGGAGAGGGCTGCAGCTCACAGGTGAGAGGGACTTAAATAGGCAGTCGGGCTAGAACACACCAGCATGGCGTGGATCCTTCTTGTGCCGGGTAGAAGATACGCCGGCATGGCCGACAACTAGGTAGGGTCGCGGTTTAATCCAGGGACGGCTTGGCGGGTGGACAGCTGGGTAGGGACACGTCAATTCCGACTGCGCCGCCTGTTAATCAACAGTGGCCATGTCGGATTGCCAGGGATGGGTCAAATCTATTGGGCTCACTACTGAGTAAAAGATAGGGGTGGTTTGGTGCTAGGGTAACCTATAGCCAGCCTGGCTCTGATGCCAAGTCTTGTGGCACCCCGATAGAGGGCCGACGCACGCCAGCCCCAAGATAAGACCTGGCGCACGTCAACGACATGATACAGCAATTCCAGGCACAAAACTGGCTTTATTATATAAAATGGAGTATTACAATACTATTGCTTACAACAATATTACATAGCTCCAAGGCTATCTAAAATGGCAGCGAAGGTCTTGGTTCAGCGGTAACGTCGTCTCTGGCTGGGCTCCACAACTCACAAGACTGGCTGGGTTACAATCTAGCACGACGGATCTTCTCCTGCAACTGGCCACGTGCAAGGCCAGGTGAGTACTTTGAATGTACTCGCAAGACAACCAAATACATAGCATCCAAACAGGGAGATAACAAAGCAAGCCCTATGCTATGCAAAAATTTATTCTAAACATGGCATGGAATTAACAGAAAAACATGAATCAAGCATGGCATAGCATACCTATCTAGCATTTCTAATTATCATGTCGTAGCAAGGTTACCTGGCATGATTAAACATCTAGCAGCATTGATCCTCATGACCTAACAAGGATAGCTAGCAAGATAACTATTGAAGTAGAGTATAGTGAAGTAAAGCATATTAAGTATACAATCCATATTCCGAACATTCTCATGATCCAATCTGAAACTGATCCCAGTCCAATACAAGTTTTTCGGTCATCTGACTATCTCTTCCATAGCCATCCCATGGCTATAATACCATACTCCTGACAACATTTGATGTCTATGCAGGGTAGGTTCTTCCACCATTATTATCATTATCACGGTAGATCACCTAGCGAGGTCTGGATGGGCTGTCCAATATCGTGGACGCGGCTATTCGAATAGATTTCACACTCTACAGAGGTTGCGCACTTTACCCACACTATGGAGCACTGACCTCGTGATCCCATTCGGGTGGACCAGCATTGCTCTAACGAAACCTACCTGACCCGTGACTCTTCCATCGTACCACCGGCAGTCATCCTCCCCCGGAGTCCTACACTGGGTGGCCCCTGTGTCATTCCTGACACCTGCCACCATCGTGGCCAAACAAAATTGTCCCAAACGGGGACGGGTACCCAAACAACTCAACTGGGCTCACAGGGTTATCGCCGTCTACCGGGCCAGGGCAGCGCGCGCGCATAACCCTCCCTGTCGGGCGGTACCGGTGAAAGAGCACGCGATCAAACCAAGTCAAGGCCGTCCCATACCGGCAAATGTGGTTGCACGGGTAAGCCCCGACAGGTAACTCTTGATCAACCAACAAAATTTATCAATGTATCTCCATCATCCCACCATTACCTTAACAATTATAAGTGTGAATAGCCACTTAACATCAGCATAGCAGAATCATTACAACATTGACAAACATGATAAGATATCAAATCATGGCACTCACATGATAACGGTCTTCAAAATATTGTTACTAGCATGGCAGGATATGGCATGAAAACAAGTCATGATATTAGATGAAAAGTAATGCTAACATCTAATACAGATGACATAACAGGTGTATGCAAGTGCAGACTAACAGGCGATACAGACATACTACGATGAATACACAGGATGCAAGCAAAGTCAACACGCAAGTCCGGACCTCATGATAAGAGGTTGGCTTGCCTGGAGGTGAAGGAATACACCGGGTGGAAGTGCGATAAAACTCCGGGAAGATTTGCCGGAAAAGTTTCCCTCTCGGAGGGGCTGATCGAAGGGCAAGTGTAAAATGGTCATTTTCATAGTGTAAAACATTATGAAAATGACGGCATCGGAACGGGCTCGACGATCTGAAGACGTGGGCGTTGATTTTACCTCAATCGGAGTTACGTTCGCAAAGTAATGGACGTTCATGCATTAGGCAGAGAAGCGGACAGAATAGTGTCCACCGCAGCTCTTAACTGATGAACGTTCATTAAATAATAGGTTCGGTCGGCGGCTAGGCTGAAAACGTATTCTCCCAGAATACGCCTTCAGAACTGCAAAAGCGCACTTCTGCCCTAGACCGCAGTAGAATACGTCTTCACCGCGGGAAAGCGCACTTTACCAAAAGGCGCTTTCACTTAATCCAGTCAGTGAACCGGTCCGGGTCAACGCGTAGTCGTTGACGGGTGGGGTCGTGGGCCGCCTAGCTGGGTCGTCCTCTTCCTTACTCTGTCCCCGCGTGATGCAGAGGAAACCGAGGAGGGACGCGGCGTCGGCGCTCATCCGGCCGACTCGGGCCATCTCCTGCCGGGCTCCGGCCACCGTCGAGACCGGAGGGAAGAGCCGCTCTCTCCTGGACCTGGCGCAGACACCGAGGAGGACCGGGGATGCGGCGGCTTGGCGAGGCGGAGAGCAGGGGCGGAGCGTGACGCCGGTGAGGGCCACGATGGCTCCGGCCCAGAATTGGAGGGGGCGACGGTGTGCAGACACCTAGGGAATGCCGGTGCGAGGAATAGAGAGGAGGGTAAGGGCCGGGGTGGTGGGTTGGCTCGAGGGGGCCGTGAGGCATCGGCGCCGGCCTTCAGCCATTGGAGCGGGGAGAGGTCCTGGGGCTTGGGTGAGGGGTTGGGACGGCTGCTGGTGAGTGAGGAGGGACTCGGGGATCGCTTTATATAGGCTAGGGGAGAAGCTTCGCGGTGGCGCTCGCCAACGGCCGAAGCTTCGGGTTACACGATGCCACGGCCGCGTCGCAACAGGGTGTCGGGGACATGCGGAGGGAGGGCGTGATGTCGGCAGGGTCCCTGGAGGAGCGGAGGAGCCCGTAGAAGCTTCAGGTGAGCTCGCGAGCGCTCTGGCCGCATGGAAATGGGGAAGCAAAAGCGGTTTTCGACACGGGCACGGCGATGGCGATGCAACCAGGGCAAGATAAGGTGGGCCAGCAGGGGAAATTGACCGCATGAGCACGGGCTAGCTACTGGACATGATAGGGACGCGAGAGACAGAGGGAAACGACGATAATAGCGGCCGTGGTTTCCAGAGCGCGCTGTTTGGCAGGTCTGACCTATGGTCACCGCGTGAACACGGCGATGCCATGGCGCACTTGATGCCAAATGATGTCTGGGAGGTTCTCCCCACATCGCTGAGTTGACCTGTGCATCTGGAAGACATGGGGGACCACTGGTGTGACTGAACCAAGGTCAAACAACATCAGGCAGCCATGTGTTTGTGCTGTGCCGGGACCATCACAGTGCTCCTCTTGGCATGACCTTTGGCAGGGATTGATCATCTACTAGGGTGACTAACTTGGCAAAGTTTCAGCTTAAATGGACAGATCTAGCTAGCACTTCCTTCACAACCTTACAGATTGGACAGAAACCAAAACAGGATGGTTCTGAGGGATTGGCTAGCTTGCATGAGCTGAATTTTGGAGGGCAGCAATGATATGAGCATAAGAGATAGCTAGAAAAGTTTCAGCTCATTTTGATCATGTATGAGGGTACTTCCTTCACAATGATGCAATCTGAACAGAAACCTAGATAATTTACTGAGGAAGATTGGCTATATGGAATTAGCTGATTTTTGGTATCCAGGTGTAATATATCATAATGAATCACCCTGCAAAATTTCAGCCCAAGGAGATGAAGGAATCAAGCACTTCCCTTGCAAACTGGAAATCTGGACAGAATTTGCAAAGTGGTGTTGTGCTCAAAATTTAATGGGTGAAACTTGAGATGTTGATGGAAATGGTGAAGATAGGGATAGGACAAGCTCCACAATTTATTTGGGATTTTTCCTACCTACCAAAATGGTAGTTCCTTTAGAAAGGCCCCAAATTGAAATATTGGCTTAAAATAGGAAAATGCAATTTCCCCTATTTAATTATGGCCAATATTTTCATGAGAGCTCAATATGATTACAAATAATATCTCCACAAGTTTTCATGAACTTTGGAGATGGATAGATATTTTTCTGGATTTAATTCCTCGGAAAGGCAGAAAAAGAATTAATTCTAGATGAGAAATATTGCTATGACTTGGCAATATTTTTGCACATCTAGGGTTTATGGGCGAAGGAGGATCTCTGGGAATTTTGGTAGGATCAACTAAGCAAGGAAAATGGTAGCTCCTGTGTAAACACGAAGGCAGGGTTTCTAGTTCCGATATTTTGGAACTAGGGTTTAAATGAGGTTCGGGGTTTACAGACGGGAACTTGACTGGCAGAAGAGCATGGAAAATTCATGGAGAGGCTGAGGATTGTCTGAATTCACCTGGTCATTCACCAGATTCCAGAGGAAAAATTCGGGAAAGAAAAGCTAGGAAGGAATAACAGCACAAAAATTGATAACCTGATTTTTGGGGTGTTACAAACCTTCCCCCCTTAAGAGAATCTCGTCCTCAAGATTCCTAGGGTTAGCTCAGAACAAAAATTACGCCTCCTGGAAAAACCTCTGGGTTGAGTTTTAACCCTGTGGTTGAATACAACCGAGTTAAAAGTACCGAAAATTGGTACACCCAGATCGAGATACGGATATCGCGGGATTTACTCCACAGTAGGGGCCACTGGTAGCCCTGTCATTTTTAGAAAAAAGCAAATTTTCCTTCTTCCAAAAATGCTTGGGACACCACAGTGAACAGTGGCCTCTCTCGCTGGTAGGTGGGCCTAGGGCCCACTGGCAGCCTTCTTCTTTCTCCAGCCAACGTCTCTCTCTCGCTCCCACGCTGTCCTGAGTGCGGCTAAACACTGCGCACGCCTAGCTCCTGGGGCATAACGCACCCTATGGCGATAGTGCGCGGCATGCACGGGACCAACGCAGAGAGCACTCCCATCGCGGGCCAGCACCGGTCGGCACTGCTCACGGATTCGCCTCCTGGACGCCGGTGATTGAGCGGTGCGCGGTTCTCCTAGACCTCGCTCACCGTACACCGGGCTTGGGCTATAAAACGACCGCAGTTTCTTCTTCTTGCTTCCACCTCGCACTCTTACCTCACTTCTTCTTCCTCTTCTCCTTTTCCTTCTGTTGCAGGAGCGTGAGGCAAGGCGTCAATGGCGGACGTGGGTTCGGAGCTGATCACCATCCTCTTGGTGGGTCTGCTGGCGGCATTGGTTGACTCCTCGCTGCTGCTGTGTGCGATAATCCTCGATGATCGCCGGGATGCCGCTAACCGAGCGGTGGCTGGTGATCATCTACGCCGTCTTAGGCCGGCGGAATAAGCGCGGGTTGCGGCGAGGCGAAGGGGGTGGCCGGTCAGCATCACACAAGACGGTGACAGAGGCGCCGCTGGGTCTGTGGTTAGTACGGTGTGGTCAGCGGAGCTCTACCAGCGTGGAGGCCACACTGCTGATTACTCCTCGTTGAAGGTAGAATCGAGGTTTAGATCTTAGACTGGAGGGGTTGTAACGGTTTATGTTGCAATAAAATTTCTCTAAATTTTTCTGAGATTGCAACCGAGTTCTGGGAAAAGACTTTGGGGACCGGGGAAAACTATTGGATAGAGCTGGTTTTCCAGAACACTGAGTTCGGGAAAACTGGCAAATGGATTAAGCATAAATTGGTATGGATGGGTGGCTTTGCATTCTACCCGAGTACTGCGGCGGCTGTACTCGGGAGAAAGAACTTGGCATGCAGACATTGCTCACATGATACACATGCAATCAATTCAGGCTAATATGCAAGCACATGCGGAATGCACATCGTAGCAAAATACAGACAGATGAAAGAAACATATCGAGCAGATTACACTAAGGTGTTTCAATGCTCGGGGAGGGCAATCTCCATCAACATCTTCAACAACACCATCTCCTCTCAAACCCTAGTTCATCTCTTGTGTTCAATCTTTGTACTGGGACTATAGATTGGTACTTGTGGGTGACTAGTAGTGTTGATTACATCTTGTAGTTGATTACTATATGGTTTATTTGGTGGAAGGTTATATGTTCAGATCCATTATGCTATGTAATACCACTCTGATCTTGAGCATGATTATCATTAGTGAGTAGTTACTTTTGTTCTTGAGGTCACGGGAGAAATCTTGTTGCAACTAATCATGTGAACTTGATATGTGTTCGATATTTTGATGATATGTATGTTGTGATTCCCTTAGTGGTGTCATGTGAACATCGACTACATGGCACTTCACCATATTTGGGCCTAAGGGAATGCATTGTGGAGTAGTTATTAGATGATGGGTTGCGAGAGTGACAGAAGCTTAAACCCTAGTTTATGCGCTATTCCGTAAGGGACTGATTTGGATCCAAAAGTTTAATGCTATGGTTAGATTTATTCTTAATACTTTTCTCGTAGTTGGGGATGCTTGCGAGGAGGTTAATCATAAGTAGGACGTTTGTTCAAGTAAGAACAGCACCTAAGCACCGGGCCACCCACATATCAAATTATCAAAGTAGCGAACACAAATCAAACCAACATGATGAAAGTGACTAGATGAAATTCCCGTGTACCCTCAAGAACGCTTTGCTTATCATAAGAGATTGTTTTGGCCTGTCCTTTGCATCAAAAGGATTGGGCTTCCTTGCTGCACTTTTATTACCATTACCGTTACTTGCTTGTTACAAATTATCTTGCTACCAAACTACTCGTTACTTATAATTTCAGTGCTTGCAGACATTCCCTTGCTGAACACCGCTTGTCATTTCCTTCTGCTCCTCATTGGGTTCGACCCTCTTACTTATCGAAAGGACTACGATTGATCCCCTATACTTGTGGGTCATCATGCCTAAATTGGCGCACGCCACCCCATTATTGTTGTACTTGTTTTGTTAGAGCGAACAAGCATTCACGCCTACCGTACAAACTCTAGATATGAGTTACAAATGCTATGAAGATGAATACAAATATTTGAATCCACTTTACGCCCAATTTCTCTTTGTAGGCCCTACAAAAGTACATCTCTACACGTTCTCACATGTTACATCTAACAACTATGCAATACAGCACTACTACACTCTAACACAATAAATCATATGTGTTTTTAGTTTTACTAGATCTCATATTGTTACTTAATTATTCAGTTTGCATACATTAAAATTGCCTTTGAAATGTATGGCTAGTATCATCTAGTGATATGAAAGGTCAGACTACACACACACACACACACACACACACACACAAGGGCCTATTACACATTCAAGCATTTCACATCTTTCTCTCGCTCTCGGTGTCAAACCGCCTATGCCAAACTACCCTGCCTACCGCGCGGGAAAAATCCCGCCCTCGCCAGTTTAATCGGGTTTGTGTCGATGGATCGTGCAAAACAGCAAAACTATAGTACTACTACAGTACAAGTAACAGTTCACTAGGCCGCTGTGTTGTGTACTCCTCCATCGTAAGAGTGGACCGCTCGCTTTCATAAATGTTCTAGTCCCTTTCACCGACATGTGGGACATCAAGCAACCGGGTCCATGTGCCATACCGAAATAACAGTGCAGAGCAGCAGGGGGGACACACCGCGGTCTTGCCGCTGTCGCAGTAATGAGCAATGAGGCGTCAAATCACAAAGCTGCACCTTTCCTGCAATTAAGTTGGAGGGAGGAAGTGATGCTCAAAAATAAAGTTGGAGGGAGGAAGTGATGCTCAAAAAAAAGTTGGAGGGAAGAAGCAACCATCATTTCACTCTTTGCTGAATCCGCTTCTCCCTCATCTTCCTCAAGTTAACCATGTTGCTTCTATCATTGTTCTGCCTCAAGTGGGACACGGATCGGCTTGGTACATTACTGACACGTGGGACCGCATGTTAGCAAACCGCCAGGCCAACCTCCGCTAAAAATAAGAAACCTCCCCTGCCTTCCATGCGGCAAAATCACCTCCTTTTTACTAATCTTGATATATTTTTTTAGATAAATATAATCAAGATTTGTATAGATAGCACCAAGGAGCAAAACCAAGTGGTACGCTTAAGGGCATCCACAATGTGTAGCCAAATGTTAAAATAGCTTTTGGCATCGATGGAAACCATTGTGGAGGGTGCTGCCAAAGCCAAAAAAGAGGGAACCGAAGCTCCCTAATTGATTGTGAATAGAAAAATGCAACCTCTCTCCCCTTTCTCCCATGCTTGGACACATGTATAGAGCACAGAGTCTACTCCCTTGTCCCTTCTATCACAAATCACAAAGCAATGAGGTGTCAAATCACAAAGCACGGATGAAGCAACCATCATTTCACTCTTCATTGACTCCGCTTCTCCATCGTCTTCTTCGGTAAACCACCTTTACCGCACTAAGCTGGATGGATGACGCTATTGTGCTACTAGTAGTACATTTAGTCCTCCTTTGGTTCAACGGACTTCCTGGATGCAAAGAAGGCGGTTGTCTTGGCTTGCAGGCGGCACTTGCAAACGACTTACCGTGGTCTGCCTCAATGGTGTGCTCCGTCGACCGCACTTCGAGATATCGTCGATGTCACCGCAATGGGGAAGGAAGTCAAATAGTTACTGCCTCATTTTTTTGTATACAAGGCCACTATCAAAATTACAATTTGCAGAAGGCCACTAACACTAATCGAGGCAAAATTGATGGGGTTTGCCTCGTACTAGCAACCAAGGACATTAATATACCCTTGCATGCAGGCGGAAGTGAGAAAGGTTGGTTTGCATGCGCTGCATTAATCAAGCAATGAGGAGTGAGATGGTTAGCTTGTTGGGCATTGGAGAAAAAATACGCATTAATTGACACGTCAAACGAGGATTTGTATCGATCGATCCCACAAAGGAAAACCCCGCCTTCTTTTTTAACACAGTACGTACGAACATCGAAGTCGCTCACCCTCACAAACCAGATGTTATTACAAGTTTAAAATGAAAAGGCGGTACACTTACGCGCGCCTGTCGTGGTCGCGCCGCACCCTCACACAGTCGGTCCTGCACGCTGCAAACCCAACCAAGGGAACACACCCTCACTGACACGTGGTACCGCATGTGATCAAACCAAACTCAACCATCCAACCGCTGACACCTAATTTTCCTTCATACAGTATGTTTATCCAACCACCTGTTGGGGAAGATCTGTGCGGCCCGTGCGATGGTCTGTTGGGGAAGAAGAAGAGGTGAGGAAGAAGAAGGGTTAGGAGACAGAGGATATTCATCCAACCGCCTGAAATGGTCAACTGACCCAAATGATGAAAGTCAGGTGACTTGCATAAATATATGTTTTTACATAGCAAAAGATCCCTAAAAACAACAACATAAAGAAAAACTATCACTACTTGCGGAACGAGCCGACCTCGTTCTCTTTGGCTGTCGGCGCGAACTAGCTGTAGCTGCCGACATGTGTCTCCGCACCGTGGTTTTCCTCGGCCTCCAGCTACTCGTTCATGCGGAGCGTGCGGGAGGTCTGCGCGGATGCGAGCACCGCCCGGTTCATGTCCAGAACGTTCGGTTCTGCCTGTAGGAGGGCCTCGATGGAAGCGGCATCCGCGTGATCCGCGCTGAGTTGAGCCTCCGCTGCCAGGCCTATTCAAGTCCAGGTCGTTCGGTTCCGCCTGTAGGAGGGCCCCGATGGCAGCGGCATCCGCGTGCTCCGCATCAAGTTGAGCCTCCGCCGCCCGGTTCACGTCCATGACATCCAGTTCCGCCTGCTGGAGGGCCTCGATGGCAGGGGCATCCGCGCGCTCCGCGTCGAGTTGAGCCTCCGCCTCCCGGTGCTCCTTTAGAATCACCAGGTTGAACTGCTGGTCCGCCTGCACCATGGGGGACCCAGACGCCGGCACGAAGTCGACGTCCATCGTCTCATATGCATCGGGTGCCTTCTACGCCGCGACCTCCGCCATCAACACTGGATCGGCTTCCTCCTCCTGGGAGCTTGGCTCCGGAGAACTCGGGGATTGGCCTACCACAAAGCGAGCTTGGGAACGGAGGTCTGTGGCACCGACCATCTCCGTGATTTCCGTGCGGTGCTCCGGCGCACCATGGCTTTCCGACGAACTAGGGGACGGCTGATGCGGGCTAGGGGATAGAAAGGTGGGGGAATGGGCTGGAGAGGGGGTGTGGTTTTGGGGTAGTGGTGACCGGCTGGCAAGTAGCTGTCGTAGGCCGAGTAGCGAAGGTTCCGGTGTGAATACTGGTTCCGGTGATGACCGGTCAATCGGTTTTGACTGTGCGGAGTTTGCAAGGCCGGACGGCTGGAGCCTGGAGAGTTGTGGGGTGGGATGAGAACAAAGTTTCGGAGTTTCACGTGGCAGACGTCCAGACCTCCCCACCGTTCCTATCGACGACGAGGCAGTGGATTCGTAAATCTCAAGATGATATGCCGGCTCATTCTCTCGAAGTTGCTCATAGGGGTAGGGTGTGCGTTCATAGGGGTGAGTGTATGCGCGCATGTATGAGCGCTTGCATTTGTATTGTGTTCAAAAAAAGGAGTACTCGAAGTATGCAAGTTCATAAGTACCGGACGGTGTACATCACTCTTGTCGCGTTCGCGTTGCACCCCAACACGGTGGATCCTGCACGTCGCTCACCGAATGGAATGCACTTTGTCTTGCATTTTCGCTCGCTTGTGGGACCGCAGTTGAGAGCAAACCAACGGTAGGCAAACTTTCCCCTCCCCCCTCCCCCCCCCGAGTCAGACGTCCCTCCTCCTCCCCTGGCTGCGTCATTTACTATTAGAAGAGAGACGTGGATGGACAAATGGGGAGATTGTAGCACAGATTCCAAGAAATTTGTTGAGAGTGTGAGGTCGGCCGAGTGTTACTAGTAGTACTAGTACTAAGTATACTACTAGTACTAGGAGCACTCCATACTCTACTGCAGATGTTGTCAGTACTCCACTAGTACTACTACTCCTACTACTATTGGACAGGGAGCTTAAAAAAAGTTACTATTGGACTGGCTATACGTGGCGAAATCCTAGTAGGAAGAGCATGCGCGAGAACAAGCATTCACGTGTTTGAATACAAATTGGAAACCATTTCTGTTTGAATACAAATCCAGGAGTACGTACGAATCTAACAATATTGATTGGGCGTTGTTGAATGTTGATACTTTTTTCTGTAAGTGTGATCAAAGTAGAGATACTTTGACTACACACAAAACTTATATGTAAACTAAAAAGGATCGGAGGGAGTATATTGTACGTTCAAAAGCGAAACGAACATTGAATACCCTTTATATATGATTTGCTGATGCTATGATTACCAGTTCAAAATTTTGAATCCGCCTTAGGTATCACACATGCACGCACTTGTTCTCTCTCGGTTTCATCTCGGGGTCTCTCTCTCTCTGCCTCCCTTCCTCCCTCTCTCTCTCTCTCACGCGCGTGCGCACACACATACCACCTCTCTTCCTCTTTGTGCATGTCACACCTAATTGATCTCTCGAGGTACCGGGATTGTATCTCGCTCGTCAGGTCGCTCTTCGACACACTCCTAGGTCACTCTACCATGCATTAGTTGTAACCAAGCCTTTCATCTATCTTTTTTAAGCATACATTCATCATTCTCTCCGTCCCTCTCTAGATCGGTCGATTGATCGATCTCTGGACCCACTCTAGTCCTCTTTCGATCGATCCATAGCTAGATGGTACAGGACCGACGCGCACACACAGAACCCCTCCCCCTTCTATCCACCCCACACGATCATTTCTATCATAGAAACACAGCAAACCTTTATCTCCTTGCATGACACGCACTCGATCTCTCAACATCTATCGATCTCGTCAAGGTGTGTCGGGGCATGAACCAAATGGGATGTCAAAACTATGATGGGAAGCGACACGTAGTGGAGGCAACACGAAACTTTAAACAAACCGTTTATCTGTATTTATGTCGGATAAATTACAACATTAGAAATACAGGCATGGTCTAGACCCATATGAAAATGACACTTGGTGAATTGTTCAAATGAGGCATGCGGGAGGATGGACTCGACCGGAGGGCGGCATGATCGATGGAGAAGAGGGTTGGAGATGAATGAGAAATAAGCAACGCCACATGATTATACTTGGACAGCTAAAATAAACATTAAGTTGTCTCATTTTCCCTTCCGTTTTGGTCACGGAGTAAGATACACAGGTACTAGTATAGTTACTACTGCCGGAACATGGTATAAGTTGGACCCCTAAATGCGGGCACGGACCGGGCACACCTCAATTATTCCTTCAAACAGTCGGACACCTAAATTATCACACCATCCAACTACTTAATCAAGTGTTATGCTTCACGAGTTGAAAAGGAAAAGGGTGGTATTGTACCCAAAACCACCACACTTGGGGCTAGGGTAACAACTTGGTACTGTACCACATTTGAACCAGGGCACAAAAATCACCTGTTCTGCGCCTAATGCGTAACGCGGAGCACTGATGCTCGAATTTGGTCGGGAAATAGGGAAACTGACATGTGGGGCCCACCTATTGGGATGACATGGCGCAGACTAGTCCAATGGAGGAGCTGGCCCACGACCTACTCGCCATCGACAACCGTTCATGTGGGTCATGGGGGCCAGCAACGTGGTGCGTAGCTCCCGCACCGCCTCTAGGCACGGCGACCGTGGTGAGCGACATGCTCATCGTCGCTGGACACGCTCGGCTTCAGGGTGCCGAGGGTGGCGCTACCATTGTGGCACGACTAGCAAATCAACACCCGGCTCGTCGAGGATGCATGGGGCACCGAAGTGCGTGCGCGCGCCGCAACGCGTCCGTAGAGTGTTCTAGTGCGGCCAACTGCATCCCCAGGACCTGAGACCATGTCGGGTCATCTTGCTTTTTCAATGACATGTGGGATCGCATGTGAGCAAATGGCATCTCCAAAACATTGCCACGCCCGGAGCTGACTACCCTGGCACACAAAAAACCCTCGTCCCTCGCGTCGTCGCACGTGTGCATTCCCAGCCGACGCCAGCTGCCTGCATTCATGTCGTCCGTGCGTATGCCGTCATTAAGCAGGCTGGCTGCCCGAGGAACCAACTCCGGTGACTTCTAGACACACTCGGACACCTGGCTTCACTGGAATTCGCTACTTAAAGCAGCAACGCCCAGCTAAACTCCACACCATAGCACATCCTCCTACCTGACACCACATCCACCATGACCGCGAGCGGGAACGCTCTGCGGGAGAGCTTGTCTTCAGGGATGAAGCTCGAGGTCGCCGCCCTCGCTCAACTCGCTGCTCGCAACGCAATACCGGTGTAGTCGAACACGGACGCGACCGCACAAGTAGTGGTCACGCTAGCGGTCGATGACGAGAGCACCGCCAACCACGCGTCCTACTTTCCGCCGTCCAACCTTCAGTGGCGCATGTGGCAGGTGAAGTGATGAACCGTCCACGTCCATCATCATCGACCTCATGTCCACCGGCACCGCCAAGGTCAGGGACTCCTCCAAGGATGATTAGGGCATGGGAGGTAGCAGGGCATGGTGTGCCAACTGGTCGGTCCATCTCCCGTGTTCTACTCTTCGTTGCCAGATAACACACCTTCACTTCACGGGTCTTGAACCCCGCCGCCATTCATGGAGACGGCAGATGGATGACGTCATCGCCGATGCGGAAGTACAAAGGAAAGTGGACGTCGGTTGCCACCGTAGAATAGGTTTAGGGTCGGGTTTGTTTTCTTTTTTTGTCCTATAATAGTTCGAAATGTAATGAAAATCTGTCGTGTTTGCATGAATCTCATCCGGTGTATATGAACTGTCACAATAATAGTAAGATATATTGTATGAAAATATATGAAAATATGATTCATTTTTGTGTGTATAAACTTGGTCTAAGTTTAGAAGGTTTGACCCGAGACAAAGCTAACATCCGAAGTAAATAAACACATAGGGTCTACATACACAATTTATCTTAGGCACTCCAATAGTACATCCACTACACATTCACGCATTTCACATCTTTCTCTCGCTCTGTCTGTCAAACCAACTAAGCCTTGTTCTAATAATTAAAGTCCTAAAAAAACCAACTAAGCCAACCTCCCAGCATATCACGCGGGAAAAGACCCGGCCACGCCATTTTAGTCGGGATTACCGGATTACTAGTAGTATCGATGGATCGCGCGAAGCACCAAGTTTAAAAGGAAAAATGTGGTACACTCACAGCACGCCTATCGCGGTCGCATTGCACCCCTCACACGGTCGGTCCTGTACATGGCTCACCCGAACGGACGCGCTTCGGCTTGCCTCTTCACTGACACATGGGACCACATTTGGGAAACCGACCATGCGCCAAACTCCCCCGCCCACCGCGCGAAAATTCCCCCCAAATCCCAAATTAAACCGCCCTTCGGCCAACTAGCCAATAATATTCCCCAAACCCCCCTCCCCCCTCCACTCCATTCGCTCTGCCAAAGCCGCCCTCCCAGCCACGCCGATACATCGGTGCCGCGGTTCGTCGTGGGGACGCACGGTGATCCTCTCGCTCCCATGGTATGCTCTCGTAGACTGCCGTCCTCCAGTAGCGCCGCCACCGCTGGCGACGCTCTTGTGGAGACGCACGACAGTCAGCTTCTCCCATGGTACGCGCATTCTAGACTGAGGCCCCGTGCATGTTGGAGTAGCGGCTGAATGTTAGCTGATAGACACTGTTAATCTCACTGCTTGCCAAAATAGTTTACAGTCAATATGCTCTGCTTAAGAAGCTTCCTTGCCCTTTTTTGCACTCAATCTACTTTGCTGAGATGGCACGCCACGCCCGATTAGTTGCTAAAATATCCTGCCATATATTTATTGTGAAGTAGATTGCCATGGTCTAGTTGCCAATCTGTTAGGTGAAATAGCTCGACACCGTTTTATACTCACTCTTTGTTGCTGAGATGGCCTTCGATGGCTGTGTGCTCGGCCTCATTGTGAAATAGCCTGCCATAATTTAGCACTCAATCTGTTTGCTGAATTAGCTTTACATATATTTCGTTACTTAGATCTTCTTATCCAAATATCTTGCCATAGCTTTAGATATCGACCTAGGTATTTTCTGGACTTTATAAAAAAACATATATGTTTTTCCTGTAATATCTAGTAGAAGAACTAATTTCTATGACTAACAGATGGACAGGACTTGGATAACTTCTGCTCGAAGATTCTCCGCTGCATATGTCGAGGGGGTTGAAAACTTCATAAACTTTATCAGAGCTGAGTACAGTGGTCCGAAATCAGATGTGCTCTGCCCGTGTAGCAGTTGTATGAATTTAGTTGGAACAATGCAACATGGCAGTCACCCCAAGAAATAAGTTGTCAGTATTCTCAGCTATGGTCACCTTTCTTTAGGTGAAGACATCTGAGCGGATGACCAACAAATCATTTGATGTGATGTTGGCTGCTTTCCGCAAATCTTACCCAGATGCATGTGAGCTGCCACACACATACATTAAAATAAAGAATTTCCTTCGTGAAGTTGGAATTGGATATGATATGATCCATGTTTGTAAGAATAATTGTGTTATGTTTCGAAAGGATTATGCCAACTTGAGTGAATGCCCAAAATGCAAATCATCAAGATGGAAAGATGGCAATGCTGTGAAGAGGATTCCCATAATGTTTTGAGACATTTGCCAATTATACCAAGATTGCAGACGTTGTTTCATGATGCTAAAACAAGAGAGGATGTACAGTGGCATTCTAGGAACCAGGAGTACAGAGATCGGAATGTAATGAGCCATCCATCTCATGGTAGTGACTAGATAAGCTTCAATCAGAAACACAAAAATTTTGCTGCTGAGCCGAGAAACATTAGACTTGGCTTAGCTACAGATGGATTCAACCCATTTCTCCACCAGAGCGCCACATATAGCATGTGGCCAGTGCTTGTTATCCCTTACAACATGCCACCAAATGTCTGCACCAAAGAATCAAACTACATGATGGCCTTGCTCATCCCAGGTCCAAAAAGTCCTGGAAAGGATTTTGATTTATTCATGGAGCCTCTTGTGGAGGAACTTCAACAGCTATGGAGGGGTGTTCTCACTCGAGACCTATATAGCAGCCCACCAGCTGATTTCTTTCTGCGTGTTGTTATAATTTGGTGCATCCATGATTATCCGGCTTTGGGAACTATGTCAGGGCGAACGACACATGGTTACAATGCATGTGTTCGCAAGAATCCGCTGTCATACGCAATACTTAGCAAGATATGTTACATTGGAAACCATCATTTGCTTGCCAAGGACAAGCCGTGTCCTACAAAATACCAAAGTCATGTGTTCAATGCAAAGCATAAAAATCGTGATGCACCAAAGAGGCTCACCGCCGATGAGTTGCAGGAGGAATTACAGAAGGTCATGCATATTACACCAGGAAACCATCCCGATAATGGTTGCGGGAAAAGGAAGCGTGGCAGGGTAGAAGAGAGATTATTGTTTACCCGCAGGTCCACTTTGTGGGACTTGGAGTATTGGAAAGATTTGCATCTGCGGCATAATCTTGATGTGATGCACATCGAGAAAAATATATGTGACAGCATTATCGGCACACTTCTTAATATTGGAGGCAAGACGAAAGATACCTTAAAATCTAGGATTGATTTGACACACCTGGGTATCAGATCCGATTTGCAGGTGAATGCTAATGGTGCATCACGGGATATGGCACCAGCTGTGTACGTCTTGGACAAGGTAAAAAGAAAAGAATTCTGCAAGGTCCTGTCATGTGTGAGATTCCCACATGGATTTGCTTCCAACCCTGAAAGGAGAGTCAGTGCAGATGGAAACAAGGTACAAGGGTTGAAAAGTCATGACTGCCAGATCCTACTTCAAAGGGTTTTACCTGTTATCCTTAGAGGATTGGGCCCCCCTGACTTATACAGAGCAGTTGCAGAGTTGGGACAATTCTTCAGGGAACTCTGCAGTAGAAATATCAAGATAGATGCTTTGGAGCGTCTTAGAGATAAGATACCAACTATCCTATGCGACCTTGAGAAGATATATCCTCCAGTCTTCTTTGATGTGATGGTGCATTAGGTTGTTCATCTACCTGATGAGGCACTACTTAGGGGTCCAGTACAGTATGGCTGGATGTACCCTATTGAAAGGCGGCTACTTTCAAGGGCTATGTTAGGAATGGAGCTAGACCTGAGGATTCCATTGCAGAGGCCTACATTGCTACAGAAGCGTTGACATTCTGCTCAAAATACATTGAAACAGCTGATCGGCTTAACAAAAAGGTGGGTGAGGGAAGTAACTGACAGGTTTTTGTGCAAACCTGGCAGGAGAGGCGAGGGTTACAGGACTGATATGCTCGAGGGCGGCTGGCGAGCAAACAAAGACGGTGAGGCACGGGAAGCTGCGTATTGGGAACGACACTGAAGGTAGGGTTGATGCCGAAGAGCGGGTACACGGCAGGGTTGAGCACGTCGGCGCCGGAAAGGGTTTTGGTGTGGATCTGAGGGTGGGGGGAGCTGGCGATGGAGTTTGGGGAATATGCGACTATTGAGTGAAACGGGGGCGGGCAGTGGGGGGATGTTGGCGGCTTCGATGAAAAAAGTGAAAAAAGAGCGTCGATTGCCGCGTGGGAAGGCCGACGCAAACGGTTGCCTCTACGAGCCCGTGTGCACAAACAACATAATTTCATTTGAAATGAAGACATGGTAATTTTGAAATGAAGGTGTAAGTTCATCGTTTTGCCTCAAAAAAATTCCACGGATACACAATCACTGTTATACCCTCGATTTGACTTTCTGGCACATTTCAGGTGGGTGTTATCAAAGAAGGTGTAAAAATCATTTGCGTGTCGCTTTGCGAGTTTTCATTCATTATCTGAGAAATGGGAAGAATTTTCAGACATTTCAGCCACGAGATGCGGCCACCGACGTAGGTCTTGTTGGTAATTTAATCATAGGAAATGCGGATGGAGTCCGAAAATCATGTAAATCGGTCTGTCACCGTGCCATGCTCCCATGACCCATTTGAAAAAATTTGGTAAAGCTTGGCACATGTTACAAAGATCGCTCCTTTGAAACCAGAGCATCTCACAAGAAGGATCATAGTTTCCAAAAGGAGACATGGCAATTCGGACTCCACTCATAGGTGACTTCATCGTTTTGCCATGAATTTCTTTCCCAAGGTACGCAATCACCATTATACCCTAGGTTAGATTTTCTGACGCATTTTCGGGCTCGTTTGCTATATTTAAGCCATTTT
Organism: Thinopyrum elongatum; assembly: GCA_011799875.1. Taxonomy (NCBI): domain Eukaryota; kingdom Viridiplantae; phylum Streptophyta; class Magnoliopsida; order Poales; family Poaceae; genus Thinopyrum; species Thinopyrum elongatum. The sequence goes on along the minus strand of CM022297.1, from coordinate 355,727,036 downwards.
TAATTTACCACGCATTTAGTGCATATAAATCAAATCCCAACCACAACTACATGTGGGTGTTGGCAAAGAAGGTGTAAAAGATCATTTGTGTATCGCTTTGTGTGTTTTCATTCATTGTCCAAGGAGTGGGAAGAATTTTCAAACATTTCAGCTGCGAGGTGCGGCCACCGACGTACTTCTTATGGTATTTTAATTACAGGAAATGTAGATGGAGTCCGAAAATCACAAAAATTGGTGTGTCATCGTGGCATGCTCTCAAGAACCTGTGGAAAAAATCTGGTAAAGTTTGGCACAAGTTTTGATTATTGCTACTTGGAAACCGAAGTACCTCACAAGAAGGATCATATTTCCAAAAGGACATGTGGCAATTCGATTTCCAGTCGCTAGTGACTTCATCGTTTCGCCTAAAAGAAATTTCCACAGTATGCAATCACCATTAGACCCTAGCTTTGATTTTCTGGCGCATTTCAGGGCTCGTTTGCTATATTTAAGCCATTTTTTGCATTTACTGTGCATTTTGTGCATATAAATCAAATCTCAACCGCAACTGCATGTGGTGATGAAAGGGATGAGGATTGCCGATCGATCTGGGAGCATCCAACGATGCAGACGTACAATGCGTGATGTTTGGGTTCTGGCCAATCATAATGCATGACTCACATCAGATGTAGTAGGGGTCATCGGCCACGGTTTGGTAGGCACACGGCTTTCACAAATGAACCATGCACTATTGGAAAACAGTTACATCGAGGAACATCATAATTTCGTTTGAATGAATACGTGGTAGTTTTGAAATGAACACGTGAGTTCATCATTTCACCTTGATTTTTTTTCCACGGTACGCAATCACCATTGTAACATGGGTTTGATTTTTTGGCATATTTTAGGTCTCATTTGCTATATTTAAGACATTTTTTGCATTTACCATGCATTTGGTGCATATAAATCAAAACCCTACTACAACTACATGTGAGTGTTAGCAAAGAAGGTGTAAATATCCTTTGTCTGTCGTGTTGCGATTTTTCATTCATTATCCGAGAAGCATGAAGAATTTTCAAACATTTTCGGCCACGAGATGCGGGCACCATCGTAGGTATTGTTGGTAATTTAATTATAGGAAATGCGGACGGAGTCCAAAAATCATGAAAATCGGTGTGTCACCGTGGCGTGCTCTCAAGACCCATTGGAAATTTTTTGGGAAATATTGGCACATGTTATAATGATTGCTCCTTTGAAAATGGAGCATCTCACAAGAATGATCATAGTTTCCAAAAGGAGACATGGCAATTCGGACTCCACTCGTCAATGACTTCATCGTTTCGTCTTGAGTTTTTTTTTCCATGGTACGCAATCACCATTATACCCTAGGTTTGATTTTCTGCCGCATTTTGGGGCTCATTTGCTATATTTAAGACATTATTTTCTATTTACCGTGCATTTTGTGCATATAAATCAAATCCCACCCGCAACTAAATGTGGGTGTTGGCAAACAAGGTCTAAAAAATCATTTGTATGTCGCTTTGTGTGTTTTCATTCATTGCTAAAGGAATGGTAATAATTTTCAAACATTTTTGCTATGAGGAGCGGCCACCGACGTAGGATTTTTTTTATTTTTACAAGAAAATGCAGATGGAGTCCAAAAATCACAAAAATCAGTGTATCATCGTGCCATGCTCTCAAGACCTCGTGGAAAATTTTTGGTAAAGTTTGGCACAAATTTTGATGATTGCTCCTTGGAAACTGGAGTATCTCACAAGAAGGATCATAGTCTCCTAAAGGAGTTGTGGCAATTCGAACTCCAGTCGTCGGTGACTTCATCATTTTGCCTAAAAAAATCCACAGTACGCAATCACCATTATACCCTAGGTTTGATTTTCTAGCGTATTTCAAGGCCTGTTTGCTATATTTAAGCCATTTTTTGCATTTACCATGCATTTTATGCATATAAATCAAATCCCATATGCAACTGCATGTGGTGATGAAAGGGATGAGGATTGTCGTTCTATCTGGGAGCATCCAACGGTGCAGACATACGATCCATGGGGTTTGGGTTCTGGCCAATCAGAACGCACGACTCACATCGCGCGGAGTAAGCATCATCGGCCATAGTTTTGTAGGCACACGACTTTCATGAATGAACCGTGTGCTATTGGAAAACATTTACATCAAGGAACATCATAATTTCGTTTGAATGAAGACTTGGTAGTTTTGAAATGAACACGTGAGTTCATCGTTTCGCCTCAAATTTTTTTACACGGTACACAATCACCATTATACCCTGGCTTTGATTTTCTGGCACATTTAAGGTGTTGTTTGCTATATTTAAGCCATTTTTTGCATTTACCATGCATTTAGTGCATATAAATCAAAACCCTACTGCAACTACATGTGGGTGTTAGCAGAAGGTGTAAATATCATTTGTTTGTCGCTTTGCGAGTTTTCATTCATGTCCGAGAAGCGGGAAGAATTTTCAAATATTTTCGGCCATGAGATGCGACCACCAGCGTAGGTATTGTTGGTAATTTAATTACAAGAAATGCGGATGGAGTCCGAAAATCATGAAAATCGGTGTGTCACCGTGGTGTGCTCTCGAGACCCATTGGAAAAAATTGGTAAAGTTTGGCACATGTTCTGATGATCGCTCCTTTGAAACCGGAGCATCTCACAAGAAGGATCATAGTTTCCAAAAGGAGACGTGGCAATTCGGACTCCACTCGTCAGTGACTTCATCTTTTTGCCTTGGATTTTTTCCATGGTACGCAATCACCATTATACCCTAGGTTTGATTTTCTGGCGCATTTCGGGACTCGTTTGCTATATTTAAGACATTTTTTCTATTTACCATGCATTTTGTGCATATAAATCAAATCCCACCCGCAACTACATGTGGGTGTTGGCAAAAAAGGTCTAAAAAATCATTTGTATGTCTGAAAGTGCAACTAATCCCTAGGTGGTTTTGGTAATTCACAACAACATATATCTCATTGAACTAATATCCATTCAACTTAAAGATTTTAGGAAGTTCAATGATTGGGATGGCAAGGACTAGTGATTGTGGACCCCTCAAACTGATAAGGACATGGATTGGCAAAAGCTCAGGACTCTACATTTTTTTGGTAAGTGATCCAAGATCACATTGAGTCCATAGGAAAGCCAATACTATTAAAAGGAGATGAGGAGTTGCTTAATGATCTATTTGCTCAAGTGCTTAGTGATATTTCTCCAAAACACTCAGCCACTTTCTCCATCCAAATATGTCCAAACCCTACATTCCAACTCGGCCCCACCGAAATTTCCCTATCTAGAGCCACCAAGTTCTTCTGGACATAGCCACTGCCAAACCCTAACACTACAAAAAAAACTTCCGTGATGATATGTGTTTGTCACAGTAGGTCACGTTTTTTGTCATGCATGTACATCCATGACAATTTTATGATAGAATGAAGATAGTCATACCTATGTTGTCGTAGAAGTGTTCCATGACAATACCAATATTATCATCACGGAAGTGTCCACTTCCATGACGATAAATGGCGCATCATGGAAGCGCTTCCATCAAGGGCAACCGACACGTGGCATCCATCGTAACGGGTCACTGTTAAGCTATCAGGTTCCGGTTTGGATCCGATAACCCGTTAACAGCCTGGACCAATGGGGATTTTCCACGTGTAAAAATTCTCATTCGCCGACGGATCCACATGTCGGCTCAGCGTTGGGACAGATGTCATCCAGCGAATGGATGGGATGCGCCTATGATACATCGACATGTGGTTCGGCCCAATAGTGGCCCATTCAGGTCAAAAGGCCGGCCCATTTGACCTGGTCAAAAGGTAATGGCCCGGCCCACTTAAAGCCTGTTAACGGCATGCTCGCAGATAGCCCATTTACAGCCTGCTAACTCACGGCCCATTATGGCCTATCCGAATTAGGCCCAGTAGCGTCATCTGGGCCGTCCAATTTGATTCCAGCCCATTGTAACTTTTGGCCCATGTATGGCCCATGACGTCTTTTGGCTCATATGAGGCGCTTTGTAACTATTGGCTCATTAACGGCCCGTGGTGAAACTTGCCCGTAATGAACAGTATATCGCTTTATACCCATTAATGACCCATTATTCCATTGGGCCGTTTCCAGCCCGTGTTGTCTTTTAGCCTTCTAAGGGCCCATTTATTCTTGGGCTGATTTGCAGCATTCGATTACCTACGGTCCATTACTGGCCTTTTCCGGTTGTGGGCCAAATTCAGCCCGTGGTTAAAGTCGGCCCGTTTATGGCCCGTTAATCCGTTGGGCCATTTTCATAGCGTCATCAAATACGGCCCATTAACGACCCGTTATGCCTATCGATAGAATCAAGCCCATTATACTCATCGGCCTATTAACGGCCCGTTATGGTCGGTCCATGAGCGGACGATTCCAACTCTAGCCCGTTTACGGCCCATAATGCGGTCCGTTATTGGCCCATGTTTGGCCAATCGATCATACGACCCATAGAAGGCCCATTTATTCTACGTCCTGTAGAAGGCCGGTATGTAGCCCATGGTTATTGTGGCCTGGTTTAAAAAAATAGGCTATTGCGGCCACTAGTAAACCGCGGAAAAATAACTGCACTGACTACAAGCAAACAAATAAACAAGACAACAAGGAAATAAATAAGCAAGCAACTTACGCTAGGCTATTACGGCTATTACACATATTACAACCACTGTGCATCAAAGTTCGCCACCAGTGCAAATATGGGGAACAAAGCAGCATATTACATACACTGGTTGTCAAAGTTGGTGACCAGTGCAAATAAACGCCACAGCAAAACAAGTCCAGAACTGAAAGCACTTCACAAGAGCTCAAGAATTAATATCCTGGGTATCCACCGTGCTGGCAAGACGCTTAGCAAGCTTATTAGCTTTCTCTTGTTTGGCGCTTAAATCCTCCAGCGCTTGCCGTTCCACCAGAAAGTATGCATCTAAATTCTGCAGGGACTTCCTCAGTCCTTTAGCTTCCTGTCACAGCACATCCGATCGATGTCTTTCAACTTGAAGTTGAGACTCAAGAAGAAGAACTGATTCAGGCAGCGAGTTCGAAGAGCTTGTGCCAGCAGTAGTGGCCAGTAACTCGAACACTGTCATGGTGGGCGCATGACAGATGCCAAAGGATGGCTAAAGAGAGGGGGAGGCTCGAGGGCACCGGTGGGCTCCAGAGGCAAGGTCAGCATGAGCGAGCGCGGGACGCAAGACATACCCAGGTCCGGGGCTCTCCGGAGAGATAATACCCCTAGTCCTGCCGGGAGTGGTTTATATGTGATAGTACAGAGTCGCTCCTGGAGCTGTTTGGAGGAAGAAGGAGGGCAGGCCAAGGCTTAGGCTGCTCCTTTTCCCAATGTGTGTATGTGTGTTCTACTGATCTCTTTTCGTGCATGAAGGCCTCCTGGGGGTTTTATAGGTCAACCCCCCAGGGTTACAACGGTAATGTTACAAGGCCGTGGGGCTGAGTTGTCATCGTCCAGGGAGCCGGTACTGGGACCCGCCGGGTGTCAGGGCTCGCCGGGTTCTCTGGGCGCGGGCCCCGCGTGCCAGGAGGCACTGCTCGCCGTCTTGTCGATCATCATGGAATGGCCAGGTCGAGTCCGCTACAGTGGCGCACCGTCCGGTCGCCGTCTACTGGCGTCAGCAGTGACGACGGGTGCGATGTAGCCATGTCGGCCTCAGTCCGCAGGGTAGGTGGGGCACTGTTGCCACGCCTCTGCTGGTTAGAGGAGTTGGTGGGGTACTGCTGACTCGGTCATCCCCGTTTGGAGACTCGTCGCATCGTACGGCTAGGATGGGACGGGAGCCGACCCGTGGCTGGGTTGAGGTATGCACCGCAGGTGAGCTAGCTTGCTGGAGAAGTCTTGGTATGCCGGGTTTGGCCGGCCCGCGCCAGCTGGCAGGGCCGGGTTGCAGTCTTGGTCAGGTTGAAGGTTTTCGGCCGGGTCGAAGGACTTGGCCGGGTTGAGCAACCCGGCCAAGTGTGGGCCAGATTGAGGGGCGATGCTAGCTCCGATTTCTTTGAAAGGGATCCGGGTTCCGTTGCCTGCCCGGGGTTCATCCTCCCGACAGAAGTTCCCGAAGCTGTGAAGGTCCGCCGGCTTCGAGCAGGAGGGCCTTCGCAGTTTCCCCCCCTGAGGAGATGGTTGTTGGTGAAGTTTTGTGACCGCCGGGTCCGGCAACACCCACTATGCACCGGCTTCCGAAAGCCGGATCGCGGCACCCCGGCAGGGGTGGGAAACCGAGGAGTCCCCCGAATCTTTCAGGCAATCTTTAGGCTCTGCGCGGGTGCCGCGTGGCGCTCGGGAGCCGAAGGGGCCTGACAGGCCACGCGCGCGACGGGACAGGGCGACGGGCGGGGGCCCGCCGCTGCGCACCCTTGGCCCATGCACGCGGATTTATTGCGGCGTCCGCGAGTCGGTTCCCATTCTCGAGGCAGTTATTGCGTGTGGTACGTGCGCACTTATTACGGGGAAGTGGGAGGGGCGGGAGCAAACAATCCCACTTCCCCATGTTTAAGTCGTGGCTTATAAATTGGGAGGAGGGGGGCGGCGAAAATCACTCTCGCACGCGCTCCCCTTCTTCCTCCTTCTCCTTCTGCTCTTGCGACTGCCGCGCGCTGCGACGCTCCGCCGCTCTTCGAGCAGAACTCCACCACCAATCTTCTCTCCTCTTCCCGCTCCGCCCCGCATTGCCGATGGCACTGCCGTCGGGCTCGTGGATGGGATCCTCCATCACCAACGAGGATATTCAGTATTTGCACGACACCAAGCGTCTGCCGAGGGAGACGGAGGTGGCCGTGCGCCTGCCAAAGGGCGAGCAGGAACCGCGGCCGGAGGGAACCGAGCGCGTGGTCTTCTACACGCACTTCAAGCGCGGGCTCGGCCTTCCCGCGAGCGACTTCTTCCGCACTTTCCTGGAGTTCTTCGGGCTCCAACCGCACCACCTTGGTGCGAACGCCATTTTGCAGCTCTCCGGCTTCATCACCCTGTGCGAGGGGTACCTGGGGGTCGAGCCCACGGTCGACCTCTGGGTGTGCTTCTTCTCTTTGAAGCAGCAGGGCCCGAGGGCCGGGGAGATGTCCGCCTGCGGGGCCGCCGTCATCACGACGCGGACGCGCGGGGGGTGCCCCAAGATGCCGCTGGAGGATTCTGCCAAGAAGTGGCAGAACTCCTTGTTCTATGTCCGCAACCTCGGCACGGACCGAATCAATCTGCCGTCCTTCGTCTACATGACGCCATAGGGGAAGCAGAACTGGAACTACTTCCCCAAGCACCCGTCACAAGAGGTGCTCAATTTGTGCCAGCGGGTGGCGGAGATGAAGGAGCGGGAGGGGCTCACCGGCACCGATCTCGTCGCCCCCTTCATCACGCGCCGGGTGCTGCTGCTGCAGCGTCGTTCCCATATTATCAGACTGATGACCGGCCTGCAAGACCCCAACAGGATGTCGCCCCTGCGCCTGGGGTCAGATCAGGTTGCCCGCCGTGTCAACGATATCTCCAAGGCCGGGCTGAAGGAGGACTGGAGGTTCGGGAAGCCTCCATACAGCCAGGCGATCCCGGCACCGGCGGTGAGTCCCTGGTCTTCGTATTTTGCTGCGGCCCATCTTCTTGTTCGTCCCGACGCGACGAGGGAGCTGCTACTGAATGCCATCCGACACCCATATGACCGGACGACGACGCAGGTGGTGCGGGCCGGCTCGGAGGAGCCTGCGGCCCAGGGCGAGGACCCGGAGGAGGCCGACGCCGACGCCGGCGTGGTGCGTCACGCGGGTAAGCTCCTGTGTTCTTTATTTCTTGAGGTGCCGGTCGTGAGGCGGTGTGGGGATGTTGACGCGAGTTGACGACGCAGCGGCGCTGAGTGGAGGAGGCGGCGATGCGGCTGGGGATGGGTCGTCTCGAGGGGCGGTGGCGGCGAGCCGGCCGCATGGGAAGGGTGACATGGCGCCCCAGAATCCGGCCGCGAAGCGCACGGCCGACCCAGCGACTGGCACGAAGCCGCCTGCCAAGAGGAGGCACCGCGGTTCGCCAGCGGCGCCGGCAAGGCCGACCGTTCTGCTGGTGTCCGGGTAAGTGCTCTTCTGTCAATTTCTGGCGAGTTGCCGGATCGGCTTCTACTTGTCCTTGCTTCTTATTCTGTCGTGCTTTAGGTCGCCGATATCGCTGGCACTGGCGGCGACGGAGGCCGCGTCCATCGGTGGCGTGGTGTTCCGAAGGACCTGGTCCAGCGTCATCGACCGGGACGAGGAGGAGGCCGACCCGGACCTGGGCCTGGACCCGGCCGACACCGAGGGCCTGGCCTGGAGGGATCGGGACCGGGCCGTGGCGGACATGGAGGCGGAGTCGGTCCAGGCCTAGGCCAGGGCCGTGGCCGCTAGGGGGCGAGCCGGCGAGGAGCCGGCGTGGCCTGAGATGCCGGCGGGCATGGAGCCGGCGGCGACGGTTTATATGCCGCCGCCGGAGGGGAAGCGCGGTCAGGACGGCCGTGCGGAGGTGGTGGACCTCGATTGAGAGGTCGTGGAGATTGATGACGGCACCCCGCCGCGGACCGACGTGGTCGAGTGGGTGGAAGTCGAGGGAGGAGGCGGCGGTGCCGTCTTGGAGGAGGCAGCGCAGGTGGCGCCGGATGGGGCGCCTCGGGCGCCGACGGGTGGGGTGCCGCAGGAGGCGGTGCCGCAGACGACTCCTGCCGTCGTGCCGGAGAGGGCGCCGGCCGCGGAGGAGACAGCGAGCGGCGAGTACGCCCTAGTCTTCAGGTCGCTGGGTCGCCGGGCTGCCGGGTCGCAGCGAGCCAGTGCAGGGCCCAGCGAGGTCCCCATTGGGCCCCTGACCCAGGAGGAGGCGGCGATGGCCGCCGTGAGCCAGCACCTTAGCGGCCGCGTGGAGCGGGTCCAGGCCTTCTCCCAGGCCGAGACAGAGCGGACGCGGGAGCTGGAGCGGGCCGTGATGGTAAGCCTTTTCTTCATCTTCCGTTTTTCTTCTCGCGTGCTCTTGTAGTGGGGGCGCGCTACATAGTTGGGTCGAATCTTAAAGTAGTCTTGTCTGATTCTCGTTTTTTGTAGCAAGTGGACGCCTACCGGGTCGGCGTCTTCAACCGGCTCCTGGAGAAGCACCGGCAGCTCAATGCGCAGCTCGCCACCAAGGAGGAGGCGCTCCGCGTCGCGGAAGGTAATTTCTTACGTGCTCTTTTAGTGGGGGCGCGCTAGCGCACCCACTCAGTGTAGCCCCCGAGATTCGGGCCAACTACGTAGCAGTTGGGTCGAATCTTAAAGTAGTTTGTCTTCTGTTTCTGAATGTTCGTAGTGCAGCCGCTGCAGCCGAGGTGCCGGCATGGCGAACCCGGCTGATCCGAGCCGGCTATCAGTACAACCGGGTCATTGCTGATGTCGGCCGGCTTCGGGCCGAGGTGGCGGAGGTGAGGGCGGAGGCAGCGGGGGCCCAGCGGGCGTTCGCCGAGGCCGACCGGCTGCGGGAATAGCTGGCCAGTGACAAGAGCCGGCTTCAAGCCGAAGTGGAGCACCTCCAGGCGGAGGCGGCCAAAGCGGTGGAGGCCCAGCAGTCCTTGCCGAAACTGGTCAGCAACACAACAAGCTGGCCGACGACAAGGGCCAACTTCAGGCCGAGGTGGAGCGACTAAAGGCGCTGGGGACCAAGGTGGGGGAGGCCCACCACGCGGAGCTCCTTCATTGCCGGGAGTACGAGAAGGCGGCCGCGGACAAGGACGCCGAGCTGAAGGCGGCTCTCGCCGAGCTAAAGGCGGCCCTCGCCAAGGTCGCCGACCTGGAGAAGGCGCTTCAGGACCATGCTGATGCTGTCGCCAGGGAGAGGTGTGGTACGTTGCTTGAAGTGTAGCACCTGGACGAGACCTTCGCCAGTAAGTGCTTTCTTTGGATTCTGCCGGGTTGAGAAGCCGGCTTTCTTTCCCTTGGTGCTGATTTGTCTTGCTCTTCTTTTTGATAGGGCACTTCCCGGAGACGCGCAGGCTGGCGGAGGAGGCCGTTCGCTTCCAGCGGGATCCGCAGGGGATCGTGGGCTCCGGAACTGACCCGCGAGTTGCCTGGACTTTCAAGGAGATTATAATCGCCGCCGAAGCTCGTCTGCGAGTCTTGGGCGAGCAGATGGCGCGGCTCTTCGAGGCCGGCATGGGGATGATGGCGGCCCTCTAGCCTGGCGCCGTTGCGCCAAATAGCTTCTCGCGGCTGGCACGGTGGTTGGAGGCGGGACCAGAGCGGCTTCATGCGTGGCGTGTCTCTGCCGCTCACGCTGGCACTGAGATGGCGCTTCGGTTCATGATGTCCTGGCATCCGGATCTGGCGCTGGATCGGCTGACGGGCCAGCGAGCCGGCGCGGAGCGCCAGTTGCAGGCGGAGGCCGGATGGATCGCCGCTCGGGCTAGCTATATCGCCGGGTTCACGATTCACGATGAGTTCCAGCCGGAGCGAACGGATGATGGCGGAGTCGTTCCTGTTGATGATTTCGGCCTGCTTCTGGATGATCCGGAGGGCAGCTCCGAGGAGACGGGCGTGGACGGGGATGAGGACGCCGAGGTGGGAGATACCGGTGCCTCGATGAACCCAGAGGCCGCCGAGGGGGAGCCGGCAACTACGCAACCCGGCAGTGGAGACGCCTGAAGCTGAAGCCATCCTGTATTATCTTTTCGATAATTTCTGTTAGGTAGCAGATCCACCCACCCACTGGGGGTTTTGGGTGTAATGTACTGAACTCCGGCCTTGGGCCTATTTTAACTTGCGATGTAAATACTTCATGAGTGTCTGCACTTTTGCTTCTGTTTCTTGAGCCTTTTTCTTGCTTGCTTTCCCTTCGGGCCTCCCCCCGCGAGTCAAACAGCCAGGTTCCGGTCTGTGACAAGGAGTTCGGTCCTCGGGAGGAGCACGTGATACTTAGGCTTTAGAAAAGTTGAGCGCGAGCGAAACACCCACTGGGCCGGATGGCGGCAGCAGGCGAAGCCGGCTGGCGAGCAGACGGTCGTGCGGCATGTTGATGTGGCGGGGCCGGGTTGGCCAATCCGGCGGACCCAACTTAGTGTTTCCGCAACGTGTTGGCACTTTGGCCCCTGGTTCTTGCCGGCCGACAGCCGAAGCCGGTTCTGTGGCGTAGGGCAAAGTGGGGGGCCGCGGCAGCCCGAACACGCCGAGATGTGCTAAGGAGGACGGCGGATGGTGGCCAAGCCGGCCAGCCCCCGAGCCCCCGGGATGAGCGAGTCAACCCGGCGGTGGGGTTTTTTTAGCACAATAACTTGGCTGGAAAAGGCAGCCCCCGAGCGTCGTTCGAGGACCCCATAGCTTTTCATATGGTTACAAAAGGTAGTGATACATACATGCACACAGCTTAACTGTAAAACGGGCGGAGGAGTTCTGCATTCCATGGCTGGGTTGTTTCTTCACCGGCAGTGTCTCTCTTGCGCTTGTTCGACTTGCGGGCGTCGATGAGGTAGTACGCGTTGCGGTCATACAGGGCTTTGCTGACGATGAAGGGGCCCTCCCATGGGGAGGATAGCTTGTGCTGGCCGGCTTGCTGCTGGACGAGCCGGAGGACGGGTCTCCCTTGTGGAATGCAAGGGGCTTGATCTTCTTGCTGTGGTAGTGCCTCAGGCTTTGCTGATAAATGGCCAACCGGCTGAGTGCCAAGAGGCGTGCTTCTTCGAGTAGGTCGACGCCGTCTTCGCGGGCTTCCTTGGCTTCGGCTTCGGTGTACATCACGACTTGTGGTGAGTCAAACTCGATGTCGGTTGGGATGACTGCTTCTGCTCTATAGACGAGGAAGAACGGGGTGAACACGATCGACCGGTTTGGCGTCGTTCGGAGACTCCAGAGGACGGCTGGCAGCTTGTCAAGCCAGCTGCCGGGTGAACGGACGAGCAGCTCAACGAGCCGCGGCTTGATGCCGGATAGAATGAGGCCGTTGGCCCGCTTGACCTGGCCGTTGGACTGAGGGTGGGCCACGGAGGCCAAGTCGAGGCGGATGCCGGAGACGGAGCAATACTGCGTGAGCGCGCCCTTGGCGAAGTTGGTGCCGTTGTCCATGATGATGCTGTTCAGAACGCCGTAGCGCACCGCGATGTCCTTGACGAACCGGACGGCCGTTGGCCCGTCCAGCTTCTTGATTGGCCGTGCTTCGATCCATTTGATGAACTTGTCCACCACCACCAGCAAGTGCGTCATGCCGCCTCGGGCGGTCTTGAAGGGTCCTACCATATCGAGTCCCCAGACCGCGAAGGGCCAGGTGATCGGGATGGTTCGTAGTGCTGAAGCCGGCTGGTGGCTGCGCTTGCTGAAGCGCTGGCATCCTTCACACTTGAGCACATGTGATTCGCCGTCTTGGAGGGCCGTGGGCCAGTAGAAACCATGGCGGAAAGCCTTGGCCACCAGGGACCTCGAGGCGGTGTGGTGCCCGCACTCGCCCTGGTGTATGTCGAGGAGGATCTCTATGCCCTTGTCCTGTTCCACGCAGCGCTGGAAAATGCCCGTCGAGCTGCATTTGATGAGTTCGTTGTTGATGATGTTGTACGCGGACGCCCGGCGCTGCACTTGCCGGGCCTCGGTCTCGTCCATGGGGAGAACCCGGTTCTCCAGGAACTCTGAGATGGGCAGGGCCCAAGATGGGGCCGTCACCACGGCAAAGACGGCCGTCATGGCAGGTTCCGGGGTGGCAGCCCCCGGGTTGGGGATGACGGCGGCGGGTTGAGCGTGGCAGCCCCCGGGTTGGGGATGACGGCGGCCGGGTTGAGCGTGGCAGCCCCCGGGCCGGGTTCAGCAGTCCCCGGGCCGGGAAGAGACACGGCCGGGTCATCGGGGACGAAGATGGACTCGGAGCCTGGAGATGGCTTGACGGATGGCTTGTGCAGGTGCTCGAGGGATTTGCCGGACGGAATGGATTGCTGGGATGAGCCAATCTTGCCTAGGGCGTCGGCGGCATCGTTTTCCGCGCGCAGGACATGGAGGAACTCGCAGCCGTCGAAGAAGCCGGACAGCTGCTGGACGAGGAAACGGTAGCTGGCCATGTTGGCGTCGCGGGCGTCCCATTCGCCGGAGCTTTGCTGTACCACCAGGTCCGAGTCACCGTAGCACAGGATGCGCCGGATGCCGAGTTCCTTGGCGAGCCGGAGGCCATGCACAAGGGCTACGTACTCGGCGATGTTGTTGGAGGCGGCGAAGTGGATCTGGAGTGCGTACCGAAGCCGGTCCCCTTTTAGGGATGACAGCATGATGCCGGCTCCCAAGCCGGAGCGCACCTTCGAGCCGTCGAAGTGCATGCGCTAGTGCGTCGAATCCGGCGGCGGTGGCAGGTACTGGGTCTCAGCCCAGTCGACGAGGAAGTCAGCCAGAGCTTGGGACTTGATCGTGCTGCGGGGCTCGTATTGGATGGCGTGGCCGGCTAGCTTGATTGCCCACTTGGCAACCCGGCCAGAGGCATCCCGGCAACCTATGATCTCGCCGATGGGGGCCGTGCTTACCACGGTAACAACATGCTCTTGGAAGTACTGCTTTAATTTCTTGGCGGTGAAATACAAGCCGTAACACATCTTCTGGTAGTGCGGGTAGTTTTGCTTGGAGGCGGAAAGCACCTCGCTCAGGTAGTACACTGGACGCTGGATGGACTGGATCTTGCCCTTCTCTTCTCGCTCGACCACCATCACCGTGCTGACCGACCGTGAGGTGGCGGCAATGTAGAGGAACAGTGGCTCCTTCTCGGTCGGTGCGGCCAGGACGGGTGCGGTGGAGAGCATGCGTTTGAGATCCCGGAAAGCTTTGTCCGCCTGGTCGTTCCATTCGAACGGCATCGTCTTCTTCATCAGCTGATACAGGGGCAAGGCCCTTTCGCCCAGCCGGCTGAGAAACCGGCTGACCGAGGCCAAGCAGCCGACGAATTTCTGGACATCGCGCAGCCGGGTCGGCTTGCGCATGCGCTCGATGGCCTTGATCTTCTCCGGGTTTGCCTCAATGCCACGCTCCAAGACGAGGAAGCTGAGTAGCTTTCCGGCCAACACGCCAAAAACGCACTTCTCCAGATTGAGCTTGATCTTGTATTCGCGCAGATTGGCAAAGGTTTCCTTCAGGTCATCGAGGAGCGTGAGGTGCTGCTTGTTCTTCACCACAATGTCGTCCACGTAGACGTGGATGTTGCAGCCGAGTTGTGGCAGCAGGCATTTCTGCATGCAGCATTGGAAGGTGGCGCCGGCATTCTTCAAGCCGAACGACATGGTGATGTAGCAATACGCCCCGAAGGGCATGATGAAGGACGTCTTCAGGGCGTCCGCCGGGTCCAGCTTTATCTGGTGGTAGCCGGAGTAAGCGTCCAGGAAGGACAGGAGCTCACAGTCGGCAATGGAGTCGATGACTTGATCGATTCGCGGGAGGGTGAATGGATACTTGGGGCAAGCCTTGTTCAGGCTGGTGTTGTCTATGCACATGCGCCAGGTCTTGTTCTTCTTCAGGACGAGGACTGGGTGGGCCAGCCACTCGGGGTGGAACACTTCCATGATGAAGCTGGCCGCCAAGAGCTTGGCGACCTCTTCGCCGATGGTCCTTCTCTTCTCTTCGAAAAAGCGACGTAGGGGCTGACGGACAGGCTTGGCGTCCTTGCGGACGTGGAGTTTGTGCTCGGCGTACTTCCTCGGGACACCCGGCATGTCCTTTGGGGTCCATGCGAAGATATCCCGATTCTCACGGAGGAAGTCGACGAGCTCGCCTTCCTATTTGCTGTCGAGGCGGGTGCCCACGACAACGTACTTGCTGCAGCTGGGGTCTTCCGGGTTCAGCTTGATCTTCTTAGTCTCCTTGGAGGGTTGGAACGAGGCCTCGTCGGCCGGCTCCTTAGCCGAAACCGGCACGGCCGGCGTCTCGTTAGCCAGCGCGATGATCCGGTCGAGCTGGCGCCGCTCCACGGCTATGACCAGCGACTCGGCCAGTTTGGCGCCGGCCTGGGCGCACTCCAGGGACCTGCGGTAGTCGCCGGTGATGGTGATGAGGCCCTTCGGACCCGGCAGCTTCATCTTCAGGTAGGCATAGTGGGGCACCGCCATGAACTTGGCGAGTGCAGGCCGGCCCAGGCTGGTGTAGTCTATGCACATGCGCCAGGTCTTGTTCTTCTTCAGGACGAGGACTGGGTGGGCCAGCCACTCGGGGTGGAACACTTCCATGATGAAGCCGGCCGCCAAGAGCTTGGCGACCTCTTCGTCGATGGTCCTTCTCTTCTCTTCGGAAAAGCGACGTAGGGGTTGACGGACAGGCTTGGCGTCCTTGCGGACGTGGAGTTTGTGCTCGGCGTACTTCCTCGGGACACCCGGCATGTCCTTTGGGGTCCATGCGAAGATATCCCGATTCTCACGGAGGAATTCGACGAGCTCGCCTTCCTATTTGCTGTCGAGGCGGGTGCCCACGACAACGTACTTGCTGCAGCTGGGGTCTTCCGGGTTCAGCTTGATCTTCTTAGTCTCCTTGGACGGTTAGAACGAGGCCTAGTCGGCCGGCTCCTTAGCCGAAACCGGCACGGCCGGCGTCTCGTTAGCCAGCGCGATGATCCGGTCGAGCTGGCGCCGCTCCACGGCTATGACCAGCGACTCGGCCAGTTTGGCGGGGGCCTGGGCGCACTCCAGGGACCTGCGGTAGTTGCTGGTGATGGTGATGAGGCCCTTCGAACCCGGCAGCTTCATCTTCAGGTAGGCGTAGTGGGGCACCGCCATGAACTTGGCAAGTGCAGGCCGGCCCAGCAGCGCGCGATACGCGCTGGACAGGTCCACCACCTCAAACCAGAGCGGCTCACGTCGGAAGTGGTCACTAGTGCCGAACAAAACGTCGAGCCGGATACGGCCGATGGGGGAGCAGGATAGGCTAGGTACGATGCTGTGGAAAATCGTCTGAGACGGCTCCAAGTCTTTGGCCTCGAGGCCGAGTTTGGTCATGGTGTCACGGTAAAGGATGTTGATGCTGCTGCCGCCGTCGATGAGGACTCGGGAGAACTTGCACGTGTGCTGGGGCGCGACGATGCTGGGGTCGAGGACGAGGGCGTAGCCACCCGGGTTTGCTATGACGGCTGGGTGGTCTTCCCGGGTCCAGGCGACCGGGCGATCCGACCAATGCATGTATTCTGGCTTGGCCGGGACGACGGTGTTCACTTCCTGCCGGAGTAGGCGCTCGCTACGCTTGTCATCACCAAGGCTAGTGAAGACGATGTAGGTCGCGTTCTGGGCGGGGTAGAAGTCATCGCGCATTGCGCCGCCAGCCGGGGGCGGAGGCGGAGGAGGCGGAGGCGGAGGCCCCGCTCCCGGAGCCGGAGCCGAAGGAGGCGGGATGTCGCCCCTCATGATGCGCTTGGTGATGGCGCATTGGCGGAGCGTGTGCGTGGACGGCCTCGCACCGCTGTGGTGCTTGCAGGGAGCGTCGAGTATCTCCTCGAAGCTCATGGCGGGTTGCCATGTTGTCTTGCCGGTCTGCCGGCTCTAGACAACCGGCTCGGCTACAGGCGCCTGCTCGGCGGTCGCGACGAGGCGGTTGTCGTAACGCTGAGCCGGCAGGTTGGCTTTGCGCTTGTTGTTGTTGTTGTTCTGCTGGCGGCTGCTCTCACCGGCCGGCTTGGGAGGGGGAAATGGCTTCGCCTTGCCGGCTTCGTCCAGTGCCACTTGGATCTTCATGGCGGAGTCGGCATTGGCGTACTTGTCCGCCGTTATCATGAGCGCGGCCATGGTGGCCGGCTCGGAGCGCAAGAGTTTGTGCTTGAGGAGGGTGCCGTCCTGGCACCCGCTGACGAAATATTGTATGGCCTGAACCTCGTGGATGCCCTCGCAGCTGTTCTAGAGCTCGGTCCAGCATGCGAGGTACTCGCGGCCGGTCTCCGTCGGCCCCTGTACGCACATGGCGAGCTGGCTGGGGCGGCCGGGTCATTTGTAGGTGCCGGTGAAGATGCGCATGAAGGCTTGCTCGAAGTCGACCCACACGTTGATGCTGCCAGTCGGTAGGCTGTTTAACCACGTGTGGGCCGAGCCCTAGAGCATGAGCGGAGCGTAGCGCACGGCGAGGCGGCGGTTGCCGCCCGCGATGCCGATGGCGGTGGTGTAGTCGATGAGCCAGTCCTACGGCTTGACGGTGCCGTTGTACTTGGGGGTGTCGCGGGGGAGCGTGAACCCTTTGTGGAAGGGCTCATCCTGGATGCGCGGGCCGAAACAAGCTGGCCCGACCGCGTTGTTCTCCTCCAGCTCCAAAGAGAGGGCGAGCTGGTCGAGGCGGTGGCGAGCGTCGGCATCGTTGATGGCGCGCGGGCCCAGTCGGCCAGCGACCGCACCTCGAGGGGCCGGGTCGGCTGTAGCCGGATGGTGGCCGGGTCGCGAGGGAGGATCGTTCCGGTGCTGGTCTTCTCGGCGGCTCGTCGGCCAAGCCGCCGGTAGTCGCCGGAGCGAGGTTGCGCCTGGTCCGGGTGCGGCCGGAGTGAGCTTCGCCGGGTGGCAAAGACGCCGTGTTCTGCTGCTCTCCGGGGTCATTGGTGTGGTGCGAGCCGGATCCCGCGAGCTTGTCGAGGCGGTTGAGGCGGTCCTGCTGCGCATTGGCCGCGTCGAGGAGGTCGTTTACCCGCTGAAGCCGGTCCTTCAGCTCCTCGCCGATGAGCTGGTCCAGACTGACTGCGGCCGCCTGGGCGGCACGCATATTCTTCACGGGGGTCTCATAGAAGTGGGGGACCACGCCAAGGGCGCGGCCGATGGCGCCGCCCCGGGCCCGCACATCGGCGACCCAGCTCGGCTCAGCGGCGGTAGGCGTGAGGCCGTAGGCAGCGTCGCGTTCCCAATAAGCGGATTCCAGACGGTGCTGCGTGGCGGCGAGCGTCCCAGACAGGTCCAGCAGGCGCTGGCGATCTTCTTCCAGCAGGGCCCGGGTTTCAGCAGCGTTGGTGGCGTCGACATCGGTGGCGATGGGGACGCGAAGGCTCTGCATCGTGGCGCGCAGTGGGTTGGGCGCGCTGGCGCGATCCGCCGCAGCCCTGGCTTCGGCGGCCTTTCTCGCCGCGCTGGACGAAGAAGAGGTGCCGGTGTCGGTGGCGAATACCTCCACCCGGACGCAGAGATCCAATCCCCCGGCGGAAGCGTCGTCGCCAAGGGAAATGGGAGAGTCGAACATGTCAAGCACCCCACTGGGGTACTCGTCGGCCACGAGCGCATCGGAGATACGCAGCGCGGTGAAGGAGGCAGTAAGCGCGTTGATGACGTCATCCGCCAGCATGACAGGCTCGTCGGAGTCGGAGAGGGGCCCCGTCTGGAACATGTCTCTGGCTGGGACCTCGAGCTGCCCCACGGTGGGCGCCAACTGTCGTGGTGGGCGCACGGCAGATGCCAAAGGATGGCTAAAGAGAGGGGGAGGCTCAAGGGCACAGGTGGGCTCCAGAGGCGAGGTCGGCATGAGCGAGCATGGGACGCAAGACATACCCAGGTTCAGGGCTCTCCGGAGAGATAATACCCCTAGTCCTGTCGGGAGTGGTTTATATGTGACAGTACAGAGTCGCTCCTGGAGCTGTTTTGAGGAAGAAGGAGGGCAGGCCAAGGCTTAGGCTGCTCCTTTTCCCAATGTGTGTATGTATGTTCTACTGATCTCTTTTCGTGCATGGAGGCCTCCTGGGGGGTTTTATAGGTCAACCCCCAGGGTTACAATCGTAAAGTTACAAGGCCGTGGGGCCGAGTTGTCATCGTCCGGGGAGCCGGTACTGGGACCCGCCAGGTGTCAGGACTCATTGGGTTCTCCGAGCGCGGGCCCCGCGTGCCAGGAGGCACTGCTCGCCGTCTTGTCGATCATCATGGAATGGCCAGGTCGAGTCCGCTACAGTGGCGCACCATCCGGTCGCCGTCTGCTGGCGTCAGCACTGATGACGGGTGCGCTGTAGCCATGCGGCCTCGGTCCGTAGGGTAGGTGGGGCACTGTTGCCACGCCTCTACCGGTCAGAGGAGTTGGTGGGGTACTGCTGCCTCGTTCATCCCCCTATGGAGACTCGTCCCATCGTACGGCTGGGATGGGACGGGAGCCGACCCGTGGCCGGGTTGAGGAATGCGCCGCAGGTGAGCTGGCTTGCTGGAGAAGTCTTGGTATGCCGGGTTTGGCCGGCCCGCGCCAGCTGGCAGGGCCGGGTTGCAGTCTTGGTTGGGTTGAAGGTTTTCGGCCGGGTTGAGAAACCCGGCCAAGTGTGGGCCGGATTGAGGGGCGATGCTGGCCCCGATGTTTTTGAAAGGGATCCGGGTTCCGTTGCCTGCCCGGGGTTCATCCTCCCGACAAACAGTACATCAAGATAGGACTTTGGGGTTGTCTCACTTTCTTCAAGATAGTTTTTATCAGCTTTCTTGGAGACCAACAGGGATGTCTCACTATCTTGAACCTTATCTGCATTACTTCCTTTACCATTGCATAACGGGGTACTCTTCTCCAATATTTTGTCCGCATTCTAAAAGAGAAACAAGCAGACACATCACATGTTTACCATGTTGTATATGAAACTCATTTTGGTAAACCAGTTCAGTAGTAAGGTGGACGGGATAACAGCATGAAACAAACATATATCTATGTAGTATGGTCACTGTATGGTCTATATCATTCTAGTTTATGTTGCCAAATCAAGATAGAGACAGTTCAAATCATATCTATTTAAGACAAAGCAGCATAGACAGAATATAAGTGTGGGAAACTACACAGCACTAACAACACTTGTAATGTGCATGGCTTGAGAACATAACTGTTTATTCAATTGAAACTGGAATCATCATAGAGCAAGTTACAACAGCAAACCAGTTAAAGAAACAGGTTTAAAACATACCTGTTGTGCCATTGGAGTTTCAATTGCATCCTTCAAATTTGAAATTAGTTGGTATGAGTAAATACAGTGATGCAAGAGCAAAGGAGTATGAACCATAGCTATGGAACCTGACATGAGAACAATTCTTCTTCTGGTTTAAGCGTTAACTTGGGGTTCGGAGTGGTGGTCCTCGTGCTTTGGGCACTGCAGTTGCCTTACTAACTGCTCGTGTTTGGGTGCTCTGTGGTGGAGACGGTGTTGTGTCAACTGGAACTGGGTTACTATCTGCTGGGGTTGGGGTTAGAAGGGGTGTAGCTGGTTCTCTGTACAACTGGGTAGGGGTACAATCTGCGTGAGTCTGGGTTATGTGTGGTGGGGCTTGTTCTTGGGCAAGTACAACCATGGTTCTATCTGCATCGACAGGTAGCACGATCTTTTCTGAAGACCCTGTTTTTACTCCCATAGATACTTCTATCACCCCCTCCAATTCAAATGTCTAATAAACAAGAAAAGTAATTGAATGTACAGACATTGTATGATAGACAGATGCAATGGGTAGTAGGGAAGAAAACAGGGCATGAAATAATTCACATTTATGTTGTCTAAACAAACATGATAGCATGACACTATTTCACATATATGATGGCTAATTAAATTGGATAGCATGACACAATTTCACATATATGATGGCTAACTAAACATGATAGAATGACATACTTCAAAATATGATGACTATGTAATAAACAGGATGACATGATATAACTATACGATGTGTCTATTAAAGTGGTTGGCATGCCATAATTCACATACATGCCGTCGATGGAAACATGATGGCATGATATAATTCACGGATAGAATGACATAATTCAAAATATGATGACTATGTAAACAGGATGAGATGATATAACTATATTATGTCTTTAGAAAATGGGTTGGCATGCCATAATTTAGTTACATGCTGTCTATGTAAACGTCATGGCATGATATAATTCAAATATATGATTTATATACTAAGCAAGTGAGCAGAGGGCAATGGCATATATGATGTGTCAACTAAGCAGATGGCATTCAATATTGTGCATATGATGTAAAAACTAAGCATTGTAAGACAACATATGCATGATATGAGTAATATAACCCTGCCAAGTTTGAGCATACACCTCAGGGGGGAAATAGGACTGGTCATCTGTCTCTGAATCCTCCTCTGAGGAGCTATCTGTATCCAGCAAGATATCTGCTTCAGCAGGTAGCATTGCCTGCTCTGAAGACCTTGTTTTCACTCCAGATTTTTCCATCACCAATTCAAATGGCTGATGCATAGGAAGAGTAGTTGAATATATAAAGATTGTCGACAAATGGAATATGTAATACAAAAAAATGATGGCATGATAGAAGTCACATATATGATGCTTGGCTAAATAGCATGGCATTGCATAATTCACATATATAATGCCTTGCAACAAGATAGCATTGCATAATTCACATATATAATGTCTTGCAACAAAATGGTATTGCATAATTCACATATATGGTCATTAGACACTAAAAAGGTGGCATTCACACAAAGCATGTCTAAACTAAGCAAATAACATGGCAATGCAAGACACCGTAACCAGCAAGACATGCGCTTCGTTAGATAGCATTGTCTGAGCTGGGGTGGACCACAGCGCAGCAGGAACGGGACAAACCACACAAGGTTTCCTTTGACACGTATCTGTAACCGAAGTAATCCTGTAAGGGCTTGTTTGAATTGGAGGATTCTAACAATGCAGGGATAGGAAATACACAAGAATAGGATAGGAATGCACGTGCAAAATAGAGAATTTAAAAACATAGGGTTTCTATCAATCTGGGTGTTTGGTTCACAAGAATTGGAAGATCACATGAATGCAAAGAAGCATGGTGAAATTAAGTCAAACCAAAAGAAAATGTACAGTTATAATGCTATTATGCTACTATCTCTTAGTCTTGTGCTTCATGAATAGGAATTTGAAAACGAGGCCAAGTGGATATTAAAATTCCTACGGTTTTTCTTTCAAGGAGACACTAAAGGAACAAATCCTACAGTTTTCCTTTGCTCCATTCCTTTGAACCAAATGCATGAATAGTAGTACCATAGGAAACTTTCCAATTCCTATGTTTTTCCTTCACGTTTCCTTTCAAGCACTGGCGATTCTAGTAGGCAGGCTTGAACAGGGAAAAGCCTACACTCCAAAAATGTTTTTGTGCTACTTCTACTACTTTGGACCTAGGCCACTGCCCTACTAGCTCAACTCCCAGGCCCATCTAGAAATGCACAGCTCAAACGCACAGAAATAAATAATGACGGCTTTCGAGAGAGTCCATCACGGATAGCTAAGTTTCCTGGTACCTCACTGCTTGTCATATAGTAGGAGAAACTAATCATATTTCACATTACTACGCGTGCTCAGTGGACAGTATATGTTATAACATGTAGAGTAAAAAAGCGATCCAACAAGTGTACAACCTCTTTGACGAAGCCATGTCGATCTCAGCATCATTGGGTTGGTCGGTGAGGATGCTTCGGCTGATGTGGCTGTCGGAGGAGGGGAAGAAGATCTTAGGCGTCTGGAGATGGAGCCGAGGGTACTGCTCCACTGTGATGGAGAGTTTCGTCATTGGAGCAGCTCGGGTGAGTTATACGATGGTGAGGCTGAAGCAGGACAAGAGAGACAACATTAACCTGAGTGGAATTCTAATAGCATCTCCAATAGATGATGTAAAATACATAACCACAAAGTGCTAGATGTAAAATACATCAGCCGCTCATCTCTGAACTTAATAGTCGAAACTGAATTTAACTGTCGAAACTGAATTTTATTATCGAAACTGAATTTTGCGGTCGAAACTGAATTTTACTGTTGAAACTGAACGCACTAGTAGCAGAAAAGCAGTAGCAGCAGCAGCAGCGCCGGGAGTAGTAGCGCGTGCAAGAGCCGGGGTAGCTAGTCGTGTAGCAGCATGTCGGGTAGCAGCTGCAGGGGCTTGAGTGAGAGCAGGATCTGCTGCTCATGCAGCAGCAACGCGAGCAAGCGTAGAGCAGCATGTGGCACCCCGGCTCAGAGAAACTGGAACACCCCATATTCCAGCCCAGAGATCAAGTCTTCTGGAATACGGCACTGCTTGACATAGAACAAATCATATCTTATTATAAAGGATAAGGGATACAAAGGTCTGATGTTACAAAAGATCACATCAGCATGGCGACACTATGCCTGCTAAGGTAGCTCTATGCTAGCAGCGGCACAACTCGTATCAGCAGAAGACTTCTAGCAGCGGAACGACGAAGGTGGTGAACTCCACTCCACAGGGACTCTGCCTGGGGCACGATCTAGCTCGCATGAACGGAAACCTCGACAAACAATCAATCACGACATCACCTGAAATCTGGCATGACACGCCAGGTCAGTACATTGAATGTACTTGCAAGCTCACAACAACCAAAAGCATCAAGGCAAGACAATAACATAGCATTAACAGGTTAACTTATTATCAACTACTATGAAGTGGAAACAATAACTAAGCATGATATGAACTACTAGTATACTGATGAACCAATATCTCGGATCTCAAGAACCATCTCACTCTTGGCCATCCGGCCAAGCAATATGTCACCTCAATCACCTCGTGATCAAGACCTCCTCGTGGTCACCGCATGATCACATCACAACTGAATGATCATCCTCAAGATCATCCCAACATCATCAACGACATCCTGCAACTGATACTGCTCACATATCAACATATAAGTCACCTAATAAGTCATTCTGCCATGTGAGTGTTGATCGAACGGTGTGACCTAGTACAAACTGTGCCCATGACCGAGGACGCAGCTATCAATAGATTAAACACACACTCTGCAGAGGTTAGCACACCGTACCCACATCACAGAACCCATGGCCTCGTACTCCCATTCGGGTGGACCAACGGTGTTCCGACAAAACCGATCTACTGCCATGACACTCTCCCGGCCACTCCAACCAACTCCCCTTTGGGATCAGTCCTGGGTGGCCCCGATGTCACCTCGTGACACCCAACGGCCACTGTCGTGGCAAAAACAAAAGCGGTCCCAAACGGGGACAAAAGGGCCCTACAACTACGGGCACACAAGGCTTATACCGGCTAACCTAATCAGGGTAGCGCACGCGTATAACCTTCCATAGTTGGAGGCACCAGCGAGAGGCATAACAATAGACCGCATTAGGGCCTTCCCATAAAAGGCAAATGTGGTTGCACTGGAAAAACCCGGTTCGGTGGCACCTGACCCACGAAATGATGGAATTTGTCCCCAAAGATAGATCTGTGATAACTGATACTCCGATATCATATCAACCTGTGATCCAAGTTGTAGCAATGTCCAACAAATAATCCAGATATAGTCATAACCTAATACTCCGAGGGTAGCATAACAACTAAGACCATGATGAATCCAAGAACCATGATACTACTAATCCAATAACAAAAGCAAGATAGCTAACCATAGATCAACATGATAGCATCATACCCAAAGTAATACTCCAAAGTATAATATCAGATACTAGTATGATGAAAATAATATAAGCCACTAATAATCCAAGGTCAACCTGTCATCCACCATCTGCAAGCATTAGCCCTAGTAACCCAAACAACATCATGGCAATAACAATATCGAAACAACTCCAAGAAATGCCATGAACAAATCATACATAGCTAATGCAATATTTTAAATAAGTTCAAATAATTTAAACCATGCCATTGCATTGCAATCATGCAAATGGAGGGTGTGGCTTGCCTGGGAGGGATGGAATCACCGGGAAGAAGTGCGAGAAGCTCGCGGAATGAATCGCCGGAAACAGTTCTCTCCCAGAGGGGGCTGATTAAGTGCAAGGGCAAAATGGTCATTTTCAGAATGTTGTCACATGGTGAAAATGATTCCATCAGAACATGCTCGACGAGACGAAGAAGTGGGCTTTGGAATCACCTCCTTTGGAGTTGTGAGGAAAAAGATATGATTGTTTTTCTGCCAGGGACCTATTTGTAATAAAATCCTCACAAACAGGCCCTCAGCTGGAAAAACAGAACACGCGCTTTCAGAGAATATGCTTTCCCGCAGAGAAAGCGTATTTACGGCCGAAGAAGAAGTGGAGTGTGCGATTCCGGTAAGTGAAAGCGTATTATGGCAAATCCGCGTCCACTTATCCACGCTGGCAGGGTGGGGTCAACTCCCGTGCGGCTAACGTGTGGGGTCTGCGGGCAGGTGGGGCCCGCCGGCTGGGTCTTCTTCTCCAACCTCCCGCTCGCCCGCGCAGAGCAGAGGACAGGGCCGGTGCTGGCGGCCGTCCCGGCAGCTCCGGCCATCCCCGTTGGAGCTCGAACCACCGGCGGAAGCGGGGGGAACGGGGCGCATCCGAATGTACCATCCACGGCTGACGGGGTGGACCAAGGCGACGGCGATATGGACACCCGCGGCAGAGGCCGTCGGCCGATGGGGAAGCCGCGCCCACGGGCTCTCCGGAGAAGAAGACAGGACATGGGGAGGCTCGCCGCGTCTAGGGGAGAGCTTTGGTGGTGGAGAGAAGGAGGGAGGGAGCTCGGCTCGCCGGAATTGAAGCGGGTAGAGGCGGCGGCCATGGTGGCGATGGAGGAGTAGGAGAGGGGCGCGAGCTCCAGGGAGAGGATAGGGAGGCTGATACGTCTCCATCGTATCTACTTTTCCAAACTCTTTTGCCCTTGTTTTGGACTCTAATTTGCATGATTTGAATGTAACTAACCCGGACTGACGCTGTTTTCAGCAGAACTGCCATGGTGTTATTTTTGTGCAGAAATAAAAGTTCTCTAAATGACCTGAAACTTCACGGAGAATACTTTTGGAATAAAGAAAAAATATTGGCGAAAGAATCAACCGAGGGGGACCCACCACCTGTCCACAAGGGTGGGGGGCGCGCCCTACCCCCCTGGGCGCGCCCCCTGGCTTGTGGGTCCCACGAAGCTCCATCGACTTCAACTCCAACTCCATATATTGATGTTCGGGGAGAAAAAAATCAGAGAGAAGGATTCATCGCATTTTACGATACGGAGCCGCCGCCACCTCCTGTTCTTCCTCGGGAGGCCAGATCTGGAGTCCGTTCAGGGCTCAGGAGAGGGGAAATCGTCGCCATCATCATCATCATCAACCATCCTCCATCACCAATTTCATGATGCTCATCGTCGTGCATGAGTAATTCCATCGTAGGCTTGCTGGACGGTGATGGGTTGGATGAGATTTATCATGTAATCGAGTTAGTTTTGTTAGGGTTTGATCCCTAGTATCCACTATGGTCTAAGATTGATGTTGCTATGACTTTGCTATGCCTAATGCTTGTCACTATGGCGCGAGTGCCATGATTTCAGATCTCAGCCTATTATGTTTTCATGAATATATATGTGTTCTTGATGCTATCTTGCAAGTTATAGTCACCTACTACGTGTTATGATCCGGCAACTCCGGAGTGACAATAGTCGGGACACTTCCCGGTGATGGTCGTAGTTTGAGGAGTTCATGTATTCACTAAGTGCTAATGCTTTGGTCCGGTTCTCTATTAAAAGGAGGCCTTAATATCCCTTAGTTTCCATTAGGACCCCGCTGCCATGGGAGGGTAGGACAAAAGATGTCATGCAAGTTCTTTTCCATAAGCACGTATGACTATATATGGAATACATGCCTACATTATATTGATGAATTGGAGCTAGTTCTGTGTCACCCAAGGTTATAACTGTTGCATGATGAATGCCATCTGACATAATTATCCATCATTGATCCATTGCCTACGAGCTTTTCACATATTGATCTTTGCTTCGTTACTTTTCCGTTGCCACTGTTACGATTGCTACAAAACTGCTACTGTTACTTTTGCCACCATTACCTTTACTTCTATACTACTTTGCTACTAAATACTTTGTTGCAGATATTAAATCTTCTAGGTGTGGTTGAATTGACAACTCAGCTGCTTATACTTGAGAATATTCTTTGGCTCCCCTTGTGTCGAATCAATAAACTTGGGTTGAATACTCTACCCTCGAAAACTGTTGCTATCCCCTATATTTGTGGGTTATCAAGACCCTTTTCTGGCGCCGTTCTCGGGGAGCATAGCTCTATTCTCTGAGTCACTTGGGATTTATATCTGTTGATCACTATGAGGAATTTGAAAGATACTAGAACCAAGATTTTTCCCTCTACTACGAGGGGAGGTGAGGAACTGCCATCTAGCTCTGCACTAGATTCACCTTCTGTTTTGAGTAAGCTTGCGACACCTACACCTACTAGTAATTCTGATATGTCACAAGTAATTGATGATGCCACTTCTGCTATGCATGATGCTTATGATGATACTACTGCTTTGCTTGATAATACTCTGCCACTAGGTGAATTTCTTGATGAACAACTTGCTAGGGTTAGAGAAAATGAAATAACTGAAACAGATGATATTATTGAAACTGAAGATTATGATTCTCCCCCGAGATATGAATTGCCTATTGTACCTGAGGGTTATATTATGGATGAAGAAACTGCTAGAGACTTTTTTGCTTGCAATGATAGAGAGGATCTTAAGAAACTGTTAGCTAAGCTGAAGGAAAAGTCTTTGAATGCTAGAATGCAATATGATCCTAAGTTTGCTACTTCACCTATCTTTGTTACTGATAAGGATTATGAGTTCTCTGTTGATCCTAAGTTAATTACTTTGGTTGAATCTAATCCTTTCTATGGTTATGAATCTAAAACTGTTGTGGCACATCTTACTAAATTGAATGATATAGCCACCCTATTCGCTCATGAGGAAAAAATCCGCTATTACTATATTCTAAAATTGTTTCTTTTCTTGTTAAAGGGTGATGCTAAGTTATGGTTTAATTCTCTTGCTTCTGGTTGTGTGCGTAGTCCCCAGGATATGATATGTTACTTCTCTGAAAAATATTTCCCTGCTCATAAGAAACAAGCTGCTTTAAAGGAAATATTTAACTTTGTGCAAATTGAAGAAGATAGTCTCCCACAAGCATGGGGGAGGCTTCTTCAATTACTTAATGCTTTGCCTGATCATCCTCTCAAGAAAAATGAAATACTTGATATCTTTTATAATGGACTAACTGATGCTTCTAGGGACCACCTAGATAGTTGTGCTGGTTGTGTTTTCAGGGACCGAACTATTGAGCAAGCTGAATTGCTATTGAATAATATATTGAGTAATGATAATGATTGGACACTTCTTGAACCAACTCCTAAGCCAACTCCGAAGAAAAGAGGTATTTTATTCCTCAGTCCTGAAGATATGCAAGAGGCAAAGAAATCTATGAAATAAAAAGGTATTAAAGCTGAAGATGTTAAGAATTTACCGCCTATTGAAGAAATACATGGTCTTGATAACCCGACACAGGTAGTAGAGGTAAACTCTCTTTTTAGATTTGATGAAGGTGATATTCCTCAAAATAGGTCTGCTAGTCAATGCTTGGATGAGTTTGATAATTTTATTGTTAAACAAGAAAATTTCAATGCTTATGTTAGTAGACAATTGAAACGTAATGCTCACATGCTTGACCACTTGGGTGATTACATGAGTAGAACTGTTAATGATCTTAACCTTATTAGTAAACATGCTTCCATGGTTAGAACTCAAGTAGAACAAGTACTTAAGGCACATGATGATTTGCTTAATGAGTTGAATAGTAAGAACAATGATAATGTTGTTAGGGTTATGACTAGAGGTGGTAAAATGACCCAGGAACCTTTGTATCCTGAGGGTCATCCTAAGAGAGTTGAGCAAGACTCTCAGAGAATTAATACTAATGCATCTAGTCCTAGTAATAAAAAGAAAAAGAAGACTGATAGGACTTTGCATACTTCTAGTGAACCTGTTATAGACACACCTGAGAATCCAAATGATATTTCTATTTCTGATGCTGAGACACAATCTGCTGATGAATATGAACCAAGTGATAATGTTAATGATGATGTTCATGTCGATGCTCAACCTAGTAATGATAATGATGTAGAGATTGAACCTGCTGTTGATATTGATAACACACAATCAAAGAATCAATGTTATGATTAGAGAGACTTCGTTGCTCGTAAACATGGTAAAGAAAGAGAACCATGGGTTCAGAAACCCATGCCCTTTCCTCCTAAGCCATCCAAGAAAAAGGATGATGAGGATTTTGAGCGCTTTGCTGAATTGATTAGACCTATCTTCTTGCGTACGCGTTTAACTGATATGCTTAAAATGCCCCCTTATGCTAAGTATATGAAAGATATTGTTACAAATAAAAGAAAGATACCGGAGGTTGAAATTTCCACCATGCTTGCTAATTACACTTTTAAGGGTGGAATACCAAAGAAACTTGCAGATCCAGGAGTACCAACTATACCATGCTCCATTAAAGCAAACTATGTTAAAACTACTTTATATGATCTTGGAGCCGGTGTTAGTGTTATGCCTTTCTCTTTATATCGTAGACTTGAATTGAATAAGTTGACACCTACTGAAATCTCTTTGCAAATGGTTGATAAATCAACTGCTATACCCATCGGTATTTGTGAGGATGTGCCTGTTGTGGTTGCAAACGTTACTATCTTAACGGACTTTGTTATTCTTGATATTCCCGAGGACGACAGTATGTCGATCATCCTTGGTAGACCCTTTTTGAATGCTGCAGGGGCTATTATTGATTGAAACAAAGGCAATGTCACTTTTCATGTTAATGGTAATGAGCATACGGTACACTTTCCGAAGAAACAACCTCAAGTTCATAGTATCAATTTTATTGGAAAAAATTCAACTATTACTATCGAAGGTTTTGAATTTCCTCTCCCTACTGTCAAAAAGAAATATGATATTCTTATTGTTGGGGATATGCATATCCCCGTTGAGGTAACTTAGTGTTATTCGAAAATTATCCGGTTTCATGTTATTCGAAAGAAGTTTGTTAATGAGGCTTGATCAACCTTGTTAACGGATTCCTTTTGATGAGCATGAGATGGTTGAATTTAGAAGGCACAACCTTCTGTACCCACCTCTTACTTTCTATTATTTAGATTAAATAAGGCAAAAATAGTATTTTCTGTCTATTTTCTGAATTATCCGTGCAATAAAAAATGTCCCGAAAATAAAAGTTCTCCAAATGCCCTGAAAATTTAGTATAATTTTTTATAGAATATTTGAGAATTTCTGGCACTGAGAATGCACCAGGGGCTACACCAGTGGACCACAAGGGTGGAGGGTGCGCCCTACCCCCCTACCTTGTGGGTCCCACATAGGTCCCCCTCACTTATCCCAGCACCCATCCACTTCGTCTTCCTCCAAAAAAAATCATCTCATAGCTCAAACCCGTGTTCTTGCTCATCTTGCTGGCATTTTCGATCTCCTTGCTCAAAGCTCCATTTGCAAAACTGTTTTGGGGGATTGTTCTTCGGTATGTGACTCCTCCAATGGTCCAATTAGTTTTTGTTCTAGTGCTTTATTTATTGCAAATTTTTGCTGCTGTGGTGACCTTGTTCTTGAGCTTGGATGTCAAATTTATATGGTCCAAAGTAGTTTTGATGCATGATATAGCCTCTAGGCACTTGTATGAGTAGTTGCTATTAGTTTTGTTGAGTTTGGTTCACTTTTATTTTGAGACACTAAAAGTTTCAAAAAAAATTCAGAGGAAGAAAAATGTCTAGGAAAGTGTACCAAGGTGGTTCCTCGAGGAAGCAAGCACCAAGGCTCGCGATATGTGAACCGGACCTTGAACCACCAAGGGAAGCTCAAGTGCGGCCTTGTGAATGGCCGTCGGATGAATTCATGGTTCGTGCAGGTTTCAAGGATGAGTTTGATGCGTATGTGCAAAATGCTTTACTGGGGGACTTCTTGTCAGATAAGTGTCCCCAATACTATCAACTCACTGATTCATTTGTGAGAAGGTTTAAATTTACATCTCAGCGCAATACTCATACTGTCCTATTTGATCTTTATGATGAATCATATACCATGGACCTTGAAGATTTTAATATTGCTTGCAAAATCCCACAATGGGGCCTTCTTAGTGAGCCTCACAAAGTTGAATACAATGATTTCCTTGCTAGCATCACTGTGGGAGAAACTAGAAATATCACACAAGCTACCATAGGGAGCATTCACTTTCCTGCCATACATTATTTTGCTCTCTTTATAGGTAGATGCATTAATGGTAAACATGATCATAGCCACCTTTGCGTTCCAGATCTTAGTGTCCTCAAGTGTGCTGTGTTAGGTGATAGGCATTATAACTTGGGGGCTATTATTGCGAGGAGGTTACATCTTAATGCTAAAGATGGAGATTTATTTGGTGGGATTTATGCAACTCGTTTAGCTAATTATCTTGGTGTACCCATAAGAGGGAATGACATTGAGTTGCCACCTGCTTTTCTAGATTATGATGCTATGGTATGCTACCAGTTTCTTGAGAGGAACGAACAGTCCCTCCATTACCGACTAATCTTTGACAGACGGCGTGCTGTCCATATTACCCTTCCTGCTCCTGCCTTCTTTAACTTTCAGGAAAATGGGAGATATTTTATAACTAGAGAGGAGGCGAACGAGTATGAGAGAGCAGCGGAGGCCGCTCGCCTTCAAGAAGCAGCTCGCCAAGCGGTAGCTGCCGCAGCACAGTACAACCCCAACTATGATTTCGGATACAATCTGGGCCAGTCGTGGCCCTAGACTAGCTTAGGCCAAAAGCCTAAGCTTGGGGGAGTACGTATTTCTCACCGACATTACATTCATGTTCACACACTCATTCCAGTTGTCGGTGTTCATACTTTTTCATTATATTATCTATGATTAGTTTACTTTCTTTTCCCTGCTTTCTTCTTGTGTGTTTGAAAAACTTTGAGAAAAACAAAACAAAAAAAATTAGTTATAGCTTATTACCCTACCATTCTTAGTTGTAGTATAAAAGAAAACCCAAAAAAAGATTTCTCGTTCTTCTTTTGCTTGTTGGGAGCTTTCCCGTGTAAATAGTTTTTCTCGTTCTTGTTTTACTTTCTTCAGAAAAACAAAAACTCCAAAAACATTTCAGTGTGTTTCTTTGAAATTTTTTTCTTTTCTTTGGGGGTCGAGAGGAGAAGACCACGATGAAAATGTTGAGTGGCTCTCATATGCATTATTGTTGATCTAACGAAGAGCCCATATTACCTTGTCTTCTCCTTTGAATAAATGTTTGCAGATTCCAGCTTAGTCCAATGCACGTGCACTATTATTATTATTCACATCGTTTGGTCGTGCAAGTGAAAGGCAATAATGATGATATATGATGAAATGATTGGGATGAGGAAAAGCTGGTATGAACTCGACCTATCTTGTTTTTGTAAATATGATTAGTTCATTGTTCCTGATTCAGCCTATTATGAATGAAACATGTTTGCAATGATAATTAGAGATTATAGTTACTCATGCCATGCTTAATTAGCTAGGAATTTATAATGGTTTACCTTGCGTGCCAACATGCTTTTAAAATGGTTGTGATGTAGTATGATAGGATGGTATCCTCCTTTGAATGATTCGAGTGGCTTGATTTGGCACATGCTCACACATGTAGTTGAAAAAAAAATCAACATAGCCTCCATGATATTTATGTTCATGGTGATTTATATCCTACTCATGCTTGCACTCAATGTTGGTTACTCTCGATGCATGTTTATGACTGTTGTCGCTCTCTAGTTGGTCGCTTCCCAGTCTTTTGCTAGCCTTCACTTGCACTAAGCGGGAATACTGCTTGTGCATCCACTTCCATAAACCCAAAGTTATTCCATATGAGTCCACCATACCTTCCTATATGCGGTATTTACCTGCCGTTCCAAGTAAATTTGCATGTGCCAAACTCTAAACCTTCAAATGATAATCTGTTTTTTATGCCCGAATCGCTCATGTAGCGACTGGGGGCTGTCAGTATCTTCCATGCTAGGTGGGTTATTCTCATGATGAGTGGACTCCGCTCATCATTCATGAGAAAATGGCTGGTAATCGGGATGACCAGTCCCATGCTCAAATCAAATAAAATTATTTAAAACAAAACTCCCCCAGGATTGTTGCTTGTATGGACGGTACCCGTTGTTTCGGACCAGCCATGGAGTGTGCTTGTTGGTTGAGGGGGAGTAAAAAACTTTACCATTCTGGCTGGGAATCGCCTATAATGTATGTAGCATGGAAGATATCGAGATCTCTTGGTCGTTATGTTGACAATGAAAGCATACCGCTCAAAATTATATTCATATCTGTTTCAAAAAGCTCGAGCTCTGGCACCTCTGCAAATCCCTGCTTCCCTCTGCGAAGGGCCTATCTATTTACTTTTATTGTTGAGTCATCATTCTCTTATAAAAAGCACCAGTTAGAGAGCACCACTGTCATTTGTATGCTTTGCTATTAATTGATATTGAGTATGACTGTGAATGGATCTCTTTTACCATGAATTATAATGTCTAGTCAGTCCTTGATCTTCAGGGGTGCTCTGCATTTATGTTTTGCGGTCTTAGAAAGGGCTAGCGAGATACCATCTTGTTATATCATATCACGATTCTTTTGGAAAAGTGTTGTCATCCGAGATTTATTTTTATTACTCGCTAGTTGATTGTGCCATTGATATGAGTAAACATGAGACCTAAATGTTATTGTGAATGTGGTTAGTTCATAATCTTTGCTGAAAACCTGAATGCTGGCTATACATTTTTGCAACAACAAGATCAAACAGAGTTTGTAAAAGTTTTTCTTTATCACTTTCAGTTTATCAACTGAATTGCTTGAGGACAAGCAATGGGTTAAGCTTGGGGGAGTTGATACGTCTCCATCGTATCTACTTTTCCAAACTTTTTGCCCTTGTTTTGGACTCTAATTTGCATGATTTGAATGGAACTAACCCAGACTGACGCTGTTTTCAGCAGAACTACCATGGTGTTATTTTTGTGCAGAAATAAAAGTTCTCGGAATGACTTGAAACTTCACGGAGAATACTTTTGGAATAAATAAAAAATATTGGCAAAAGAATCAACCGAGGGGAACCCACAACCTGTCCACAAGGGTGGGGGGCGCGCCCTACCCCCTGGGCGCGGCCCCTGGCTTGTGGGTCCCACGAAGCTCCATCCACCTCAACTCCAACTCCATATATTCACGTTCAGGGAGAAAAAAATCAGAGAGAAGGATTCATTGTGTTTTACGATACGGAGCCGTCGCCACCTCCTGTTCTTCCTCGGGAGGCCAGATCTGGAGTCCGTTCAGGGCTCCGGAGAGGGGAAATCATCGCCATCATCATCATCAACCATCCTCCATCACCAATTTCATGATGCTCACTGCCGTGCATGAGTAATTCCATCGTAGGCTTGCTTGACGGTGATGGGTTGGATGAGATTTATCATGTAATCGAGTTAGTTTTGTTATGGTTTGATCCCTAGTATCCACTATGTTCTAAGATTGATGTTGCTATGACTTTGCTATGCCTAATGCTTGTCACTAGGGCCCGAGTGCCATGATTTCAGATCTGAACCTATTATGTTTTCATGAATATATATGTGATCTTGATCCTATCTTGTAAGTTATAGTCACCTACTACGTGTTATGATCCGGCAACCCCGGAGTGACAATAGTCCGGACACTTCCCGGTGATGACCGTAGATTGAGGAGTTCATGTATTCACTAAGTGCTAATGCTTTGATCCGATTCTCTATTAAAAGGAGGCCTTAATATCCCTTAGTTTCCATTAGGACCCCGCTGCCACGGGAGGGTAGGACAAAAGATGTCATGCAAGTTCTTTTCCATAAGCACGTATGACTATATATGGAATACATGCCTACATTATATTGATGAATTGGAGCTAGTTCTGTGTCACCCTAGGTTATAACTGTTGCATGATGAATGCCATCCGACATAATTATCCATCATTGATCCATTGCCTACGAGCTTTTCACATATTGATCTTTGCTTCGTTACTTTTCCGTTGCCACTGATACGATTGCTACAAAACTGCTACTGTTACTTTTGCCACCGTTACCGTTACTTCCATACTACTTTGCTACTAAATACTTTGCTGCAGATATTAAGTCTTCCAGGTGTGGTTGACTTGACAACTCAGCTGCTAATACTTGAGAACATTCTTTGGCTCCCCTTGTGTCGAATCAATAAATTTGGGTTGAATACTCTACCCTCGAAAACTGTTGCGATCCCCTATACTTGTGGGTTATCAGAGGCTCCTGGTGATGAGGTGAGGCTGGTGTAGTGCTCGTGAGGTGCTCGAAGTGGCTTAAATAGCCGAGGGAGGGGGTGTCGCACTGGCTACTGCCGCGGACGCATGGCCGAAGTCGCGAACGCGTGGGTAGGCAAGCGAGCTCGGCGGTAGGTGACGGGAGTGGAACAGGGGAGGTTCACGGGGCAATGGACGGAGCCAGGGGCACGGGGAGGAATAAGACGGGGCGATGACAGAGCCGGTCGGCCACTGTTCGCCCGCGGGCACACGGCCGCTAGCGCCGGCGAGGAGGTTGCTGGAGAGAGGGGGTCCAACGAGCTACGTGGGAGAAGAAGGGAGCTGGAGGACATGGAGGGCACGAGAGAACGGGCAGAGGAGAGGGGCCCGAAGCAAAAACGACGCTCTAGACGTGACCACAGCGAGCAGGGCGTGCGCACAGGCAAAGCCAACACGGTCACCATGTGACATGGCACGGGGAGGACAGGAGGGGCTAGAAAACCTTGTCTGGTATCTAGTACTTGCTCCCCAAGGTAGCCCAGAAGTGAAAGATCAAGAAAAGAAGCACTGTAGAGAAGTGAGGCCTCGATGCAAGTTTACTGTAGCAAACTTGGCCGCAATGCTGTGCTCAACAGAGAGAGGCTAAAGGCCAAATATGATGTCTGGGAGGTTTAGGTTACGAAGGACTATGATCCTGTGAAATTAGAGAAGAAATGGACCACAAATAAATATAGTTGCTTTGCAACTGCAAAAATTGGTCCAGAAAAGAGAATAGGATGATGCTCTCACATGGAGAAGCCACTTGAGCTGAAATTTGGTAAGGCCTGATAATTTGGACATATAAAGATGCTGTAAAAATTTCATACCATTTGGACTTGCCAAAATGGTACTTCCTTCACAGACATCCTCTCTGTCCAGAAACTTGAAATAATGTTGGTGAGAAAATGGCTTGCTTAAATGATCCCAAATTTAGTGGAGAGATGTTATATGGGTAGGGTCATGATCTGGTAATTTTTTAGAATTAATGAAGAAATATAAATTATACTTACTTCACAACCTGAAAATATTGCCAGAAACAAAGATTTGAAGGTGTGCTCACATATATAATTGGATGGATTTGAAATTTGGAGGAGTGTGATCATATGAGCACATCAAGAGTCATGCAAAATTTCAACTGAATTTGATAAACCTAGCTAGTACTTCCTTCACAAAGGCTTCCTTCTGACAGAAACTTTGAAAAATTGCTGAGGAAGTTTCACTAGGAAAATGGAGCTGAATTTTGGCATGAGGCAATAATTTGGATGTAAAAGCATGCCCAAAAATTTTAGGATCAAACAAGAAAGGATAGGTGGCACTTCCTTCACCGAAGACCACTCTGGACAGAAATGAAGAATTAATATTGGGGAATTATTTTGGGGCTAGGATAGGAAAGTTTGGACATATTTGTGTCATATATGATCCAAACAAATTATGAGAATTATTTGGGAATTTTGGGAGTGACAGAAATATAGGTTGCTTCACAACCTAGGGCAAATAGGGTTATTCCTTTAATAGAAAAAGGAATATTCCTGAGAAAAGAATTTGGAAGTTGGGCTAGAATGGAAAATGGCATGACCTTGGGAAAGTTTTGAGAATGATGAGCCACTTCAGAGAAGAAATGATGATGATCTCCCAGGTTTCAAGTCCACAGATTCACTCCAGAAAGAAAATCAGAGCAAAAACGAAATAAATCAAAAATTTAAAAGAAAGTGCCAAAAACCAGGGTGTTACAAACCTTCCCCCCTTAAAGAAATCTCGTCCTCGAGATTTGGTTGCTTAGGAACAAGTATGACTTGAGGACACCGTTTCCAACTCGGGTATCCATTTCCTTTGGTTATTGTTCCCTCGGGAATTTCATATCATCTGCTTACCGGTGTCTGGGGTGGTTTGCTTCACCATTCCCAAATTCTGATAGGTCTTTGCTCATATACCAAATCCTTATGCTGATGTTGATTCTTTCATATCTGCGGTGATATCCGAGGGACCTGAGCATAAATTCCCTTTTGTCATGAAAACTTTTTTACTTCCATGGGGTTGCTCAAACAAATGCAAGTCTTCCGGGTTCAAACTATGTTGAGAATCATAGCCATTCTCCTGACAGAATCTTAATGCTCACATGTGGTACTGACTTATCCTAATTCGTTTCTTTGGCTCAAGCAGGAGATACATACCACAGATTCGACTGCGTTCTGTCATGAGCAATATAACGGGGTATGGACTTATAGATGTATCATACCTCAAACATCTTGAGACTAGCCTGACAGGGGTGTTGGCGGGAAGAGGCTTTTCATGACAGGTTGTCTGTGTACTTGATTTCACCAGTGAGTATACCTGGTCTGTGCTGATCGTTCGGATTTTGACTTACCCATGTTGTCGGTATATCCGTTCATGGTAATAGGCTGTGAGATGCTTTAACACTGCCGCTGAAGTCAAACTGCTAAGGTTGCAAAGGAAATCTTGGATCTGACATAACAGATTTGGATATTCCACACTATCCATATTAAGCGGGTCAGCGGGATATGAAGTCTTGGCATAACAGAGTAGGCCTCCGAGGGTATGTCTTTGTGGATCTATATGGAATCATGGCCTCCAACTGACTTGGGTATCCGGACCCTGATGGTCGCGCAAAAATCATCATACCTTGCTGTCAGTCTCACCCTTTGACGGTCATGATTTTCATTGTCAGGATACCTTACTGAAATAGCTTGGCCGCATATGTCCTTGATTCTTCGTACAACTATGGATGTGGTTAGTGCCATATTTTGGCATCATTCCTTGTGCTGGTTTTCTGACCTGGGCCCGCACATATATGTCATATACTCGGAGCTTGTAGCTGTACAGAGCTCATTGTTGAGGCCAATCATACAAGAGGGTGACAAGGTTTCATGAGATCTCTTTTTCAGGTGCGGAAATATTGGCCTTGGTGACCATTTTCAAGACTGTTGATTCTGTGTTGTCAGCTCCAGAACTTGTCGATCCTTCCATTACATGAGATGTATATCTTCTTATCTTCATTCGCATGACTCATGAGGTTGTGGGAGCCTTACCTTTATTAGGTATATCTGCTTGATCATTGTCGTATCTCGTATGAGTGACTGGTATGACCGAAGATACATGCTCACCATATATATAAGAATCATATGCAACCGAACACTCAACTCTTGAGGTAGGCATACGTCTTGACTGAATTGTACTTCTGACAAAAATGTTGTGAATCTGGTTCTTGAGTTGCACGGTCATATACTGTCAGCTTGCTGTGTCATATGTGACGATGGTGCGTAGTGTTGTACGGACGCAGGCTGGGTGTCTTATGTGGGAAGCCATCTGAGTAGCTTGCCGAAGAAGACTCAATATCTTATGCTCGAAGCTTTTGCCACAGTGGCGTGCTGGAGAAGTCTGGGTTCCGTACCTGAGAAGCTTCTCCTCAGATTGCATGTTGAGAAAGATTCACTTTCTTCTGTCAGAAGCCTTTATCGAGGTATCTTGTTGTGAAAGATAGGGTATCTTGGACCGGAATCTGCCCATATGCTGTACTGAGGAAAATTGAGGAGCCTTGCATCATAAGCTCCTTCGATAGCGTGTGGAGGAAGACTGAGTTTCTTATATCCAAAGCTTCATACTATGATATACATACTGAAAGCCATACACACACCCATAATATTTTACGGCTGGATACTTGCCTGAGAAAAATTGTTTGACTGTCTTCCTTGATCATAGCACATTCTGGCTTTCTTTCAGAGTATAACATATTTCAAGCATCATTCATTGATGAGCAAAAACTTGTATATGATCCATACCTTTGACTGAAAAATATACCGTTGATCTTGCACCTGACTTGTCTTCCTGCTGGCTTGAATACTGTGGGAGGATTAAGTACTGATGTAGACTTGATGTGTTTAGCTGAGCTTCTTCCAAATATTTATTGCTTCTTTGAGTCTGGTGTCAGTTGAGGAGCAACTTTCATAAGGGGAAAATAGGGTAACACCGAGGACCCAAAAGGAGCAAAAGAAAACTCAACTAAACAAAAGCACACAAAACAATCCACGAACACACAAACAAAGGCACATATTACTACTAGTTCACACAATATGCATGCCTACTTAAGCACACAAATCTCGCGGGATCTCTGGTACTACGATCTAACATGCTGTGACGGTGTGCACGAAGACGAATCAATGTGTGGAAGAGTTGGTGTAAACAAAGCTACACCAAGTGCTGGCTTAGCAAGGTAACATCCTTGACTAACTAGGAGGCGAGGACGTACTCAGTGACCATGTAGCGGGATACGAATGTCGCGACCACATTATTATCAAGCGGGCAGAAAGGATCCGTACTCGTCCAAGGAATAGGATAGCGGGGATAGCTGGGTCTGCTGACATTACCCTTTTCTGATAGCTAAGATCATTAAGGGTTGCCAACATGACAAGACGAAAAGCACGATCCAGGGTAGAAGCATGTCTACCGCCGAAATGAAGGTGTGGCAGGAAGAAAGAAGAAAAGAAACTTGTGTGATACCTCGACACCATCCTGCAACCGGTGTCCGGGATCACTTGGCATCACTCTGCTAGGACAGAAGTGACGCCAAACACTGAAGAACATGCTCAAAGGAAACTAGAGGGATGCAGGGGCTGAGTTGTAGTGGATCCGAAACAATGCCAGCTACACTCACAAGATAAACCATTAGCAACAAATAATAAAGCTATATGCATGCTATGCAACAAACAAATGCAGCAACCAAATGCAACAAACAAGCAAGACTCTATACTACCGGTTTCTACCGCTCGCGCTGACTAGGGCGTCCTACAGCCAGACCTGCTCTGATACCAAGCTCTGTCGCACCCCGGCTAAGAGAAACCGGAACACCCCGTATTCTAGCCCAGTGGTCAAGTCTTCTGGAATACGACACTGCTTGACATAGAACAAATCAACTCTTATTACAAAGGATTAGGGATACAAAGGTCTGATGTTACAAAAGATCACATCAGCACGGCGACACTACGCCTACTAAGGTAGCTTTATGCTAGCAGCGGAACAACTCGTATCAGCGGAAGACTTCTAGCAGTGGAACAACGACGAAGGTGGTGAACTCCACTCCATAGGGACTCTGGCTGGGACACAATCTAGCTCGCACAAACGGAAACCTCGACAAACAATCAATCACGGCATCACCTACAATCTGGCATGACACGCCAGGTCAGTACATTGAATGTACTTGCAAGCTCACAACAACCAAAAGCATCAAGCAAGACAATAACATAGCATTAAGAGGTTAACTTATTATCAACTACTATGAAGTGGAAACAATAACTAAGCATGATATGAACTAATAGAATACTGATGAACCAATATCTCGGATATCAAGAACCATCTCACTCTTGGTCATTCGGCCAAGCAATATATCACCTCGATCACCTCATGATCAATACCACCTCGTGATCACTGCGTGATCACATCACAATTGGATGACCATCCTCAAGATCATCTCAACATCATCATCGACAACCTGCAACTGATACTCCTCACATATCAACATATAAGTCACCTAATAAGTCATTCCGTCATATGAGTGTTGATCGAATGGTGTGACCTAGTACGAACTGTGCCCATGACCGAGGACGCGGCTATCGATAGATTAAACACACACTCTGCAGAGGTTAGCACACTGTACCCATATCATATAACCCATGGCCTCGTACTCCCATTCGGGTGGACCAATGGCGTTCCGACAAAACTGATCTACTGCCATGACACTCTCCGACCAATTCCCCTTTGGGATCAGTCCTGGGTGGCCCCGATGTCACCTCGTGACACCCAACGGCCACCGTCGTGGCAAAAACAAAAGCGGTCCCAAACGGGGACAAAAGGGCCTACAACTACGGGCACACAAGGCTTATACCGGCCTACCTGATCAGGGTAGCACACATGTATAACCTTCCCTAGTTGGAGGCACCGGCGAGAGGCATAACAATAGACCGCATTAGGGCCTTCCCATAAAAGGCAAATGCGGTTGCACTGGAAAAACCCGGTTCGGTGGCACCTGACCAACGAAATGACGGAATTTGTCCCCAAAGATAGATCTGTGATAACTGGTACTCCGATATCATATCTACCTGTGATCCAAGTCGTGGCAATATCCAACAAATAATCCAGATA
Source organism: Thinopyrum elongatum (assembly GCA_011799875.1). Lineage (NCBI taxonomy): Eukaryota > Viridiplantae > Streptophyta > Magnoliopsida > Poales > Poaceae > Thinopyrum > Thinopyrum elongatum. Next base: position 355,685,827 of record CM022297.1, on the reverse strand, counting down.
TAGTCATAACCTAATACTTTGAGGGTAGCATAACAACTAAGACCATGATGAATCCAAGAACCATGATACTATTAATCCAATAACAAAAGTAAGATAGCTAACCATAGATCAACATGATATCATCATACCCAAAGTAATACTCCAAAGCATAATATCAGATACTAGTATGATGAAAATAATATAAGCCACCAATAATCCAATGGCAACCTGTCATCCACCATCTGCAAGCATTAGCCCTAGTAACCCAAACAACATCATGGCAATAACAAGATCGAAACAACTCCAAGAAATGCCATGAACAAATCATACATAGCTAATGCAATATTTTAAATAAGTTCAAATAATTTAAACCATGACATTGCATTGCAATCATGCAAATGGAGGGTGTGGCTTGCATGGGAGGGATGGAATCACCGGGAAGAAGTGCGAGAAGCTCGTGGAACGAATTGCCAGAAACAGTTCTCTTCCGGAGGGGGCTGATTAAGTGCAAGGGAAAAATGGTCATTTCCAGAATGTTGTCACATGGTGAAAATGATTCCATTGGAACGGGCTCGATGAGATGAAGAAGTGGGCTTTGGAATCACCTCATTTGGAGTTGTGAGCAAAAAGATATAATTGTTTTTCTGCCAGGGACCTATCTGTAATAAAATCATCACAAACAGGCCCTCAGCTGGCTAACCAGAACGCGCCTTTCAGAGAATACGCTTTCCCACGGAGAAAGCGTATTTACGGCCGAAGAAGAAGTGGAGTGCGCTTTCGGTAAGTGAATGCGTATTATGGCAAATCCGCGTCCACTTATCCACGCTGGCAGGGCGGGGTCAACTCAAATGCGGCTGACATGTGGGGTCCGCGGGCAGGTAGGGTCCGCCGGCTGGGTGTTCTTCTCCAACCTCCCGCTTGCCCGTGCAGAGGAGAGGACAGGGCCGACGCCGGCGGTCGTCCCGGCAGCTCCGGCCATCCCTGGTGGAGCTCAGACCACCGGAGGAAGCGGGGGAACGAGGCGCATCCGAAGGTTCCGTCCACGGCTGGCGGGATGGACCGAGGCAACGGCGACACGGATGCCCGCAGCGGAGGCCGTTGGCTGATGGGGAAGCCGCGCCCACGTGCTCTCCGGAGAGGAAGAGAGGACATGGGGAGGCTCGCCGCATCTAGGGGAGAGCTTTGGTGGTGGAGAGAAGGAGGGAGGGAGCTCGGCTCACCGGAATTGGAGCGGGCAGAGGCGGTGGCCATGGTGGCGATGGAGGAGTAGGAGAGGGGTGCGAGCTCGGGGGAGAGGACAGGGAGGCTCCTGGTGATGAGGTGAGGCTGGTGGAGTGCTCGTGAGGGGCTCGAAGTGGCTTAAATAGCCGAGGGAGGGGCTGTCGCGCTGGCTGCCGCCGCGGACGAGTGGCCGGAGCCGCGAACGCGTGGGCATGCAAGCGACCTCGGCGATAGGCGATGGGAGCGGAACAGGGGAGGTTCACGGGGCAGTGGACGGAGCCAGGGGCACGGGGAGGAATAAGACGGAGCGCGGACAGAGCCGGTCGGCCACTGCTCACCCACGGGCGCACAACCGCTAGCACCGGCGAGGAGGTTTCTGGAGAGAGGGGGGGTCCGGCGAGCTATGTGGGAGAAGGAGGGAGCTAGATTACATGGAGGGCGCGAGAGAACGGGCAGAGGAGAGGGGCCCGAAGCAAAAATGACGCTCTGGACGCGACCATAGTGAGCAGGGCGCGCGCACAGGCAAAGTCCAACGCGGTCACCACGCGACATGGCACGGGGAGGACAGGAGGGGCTGGAAAACCTTGTCTGGTATCTAGTACTTGCTCCCCAAGGTAGCCCAGAAGTAAAAGATTAAGAAAAGAAGCACTGTAGAGAAGTGAGGCCTCGATGCAAGTTTGCTGTAGCAAACTTCGCGGCAATGCTATGCTCAACAGAGAGAGGCTAAAGGCCAAATATGATGTCTGGGAGGTTTAGGCTAAGAAGGACTATGATCCTGTGAAATTAGAGAAGAAATGGACCACAAATAAATATAGTTGCTTTGCAACTACAAAAATTGGTCCAGAAAAGAGAATAGGATGATGCTCTCATATGGAGAAGCCAATTGAGCTAAAATTTGGTAAGGCCTGATGATTTGCACAAATAAAGATGCTGTAAAAATTTCATACCATTTGGACTTGCGAAAATGCTACTTCCTTCACAAACATCCTCTCTATCTAGAAATTTGAAATAATTTTAGTGAGAAAATGGCTTCCTTAAATGATCCCAAATTTGGTGGAGATATGTTGTATGGGTAGGGTCATGATCTGGTAATTTTTTAGAATTAATGAAGCAATATAAATTATACTTACGTCGCAACCTGAAAATATTGCCAGAAACAAAGATTTGAAGGTGTGCTCACATAGATAGTTGGATGGAGCTGAAATTTGGAGGAATATGATGATATGGGCACATGAAGAGTCATGCAAAATTTCAACTCAATTTGATAACCCTAGCTAGTACTTCCTTCACAAAGTCTTCCTTCTGACGGAAACTTTGAAAAATTGCTGAGGAAGTTTCACTAGGCAAATGGAGCTGAATTTTGGCATGAGGCAATAATTTGGATGTCAAAGCATGCCCAAAGATTTTGGGAGCAAACAAGAAAGGATAGGTGGCACTTCCTTCACAGAAGACCACTTTGGACAGAAATGAAGAATTAATATTAGGGAATTATTTTGGGGCTAGGACAGGAAAGTTTGGACATATTTGTGGCATATATGATCCAAACAAAATATGAGAAATATTTGGGAATTTTGGGACTGACAGAAATATAGGTTGCTTCACAACCTAGGGCAAATAGGGTTATTCCTTTAATAGAAAAGGGAATATTCCTGAGAAAAGAATTTGGAAGTTGGGCTAGAATGGAAAATGGCATGACCTTGGGAAAGTTTTGAGAATGATGAGCCACTTCAGAGAAGAAATGATGATTATCTCCCAGGTTTCAAGTCCACAGATTCACTCCAAAAAGAAAATCAGAGCAAAAACCAAATAAATTAAAAATAAAAAGAAAGGGCCAAAAACCAGGGTGTTACACAGCAGCGCAAGAAAGAGCAAGATGAAGAGCAGCAGCACGAGCAAGAGGAAGAGCAGAACAGGTAGGGGATCGAGAGTAAGAGCAGAGCAGCAGCACGAGCGAGAGCCAAAGCAGCACCAGCTCCTACTGATGTGGACGTCGCCACCGAGGGAGCGACACCGTAAAGGAAGTGGTTGGCGACGCCGCCGTAGATGGAGCCATGCCATGGCAGCTCGGGACTGAGCGCCAGCAGCACCGTGAGATCGAATCAGGAAGAAAATGCAGCGATTAGTGTATAACCTCTTTGGTGGCGCCGATTAGGCCTCAGCTTCATCTGAGGAATTGGTGATAGTGCTGCTCTTCAGGTGGTGCAGGTGAAGACGGCACTATGGGAATGGTGGTGGTGCGAAAGACGAGGCAAACATCGGGCCAGCTCCTTGGAGGTGGAGGACAGGGTGGCTGAACTGGCAGGACAACGAGATCGATGACGGATCCTCATCCAGTGCGGTGGATGAGGAACGTCGAGGTGTTGATGTGGACGACATCATCTAGGAAGAGTCTCTGGCTGGGTGGCGGACGGAGGAGGGTGTGGGGCTTCACGGGTTTTCGCGGCCTCGGTGTACGAATGGGGGCGGAGGGGATGGCAGGGGGAACCATGGCTTAGGGACGCGCTTGTCCGAAATGTGTGGTAAGTTATGAAAGTACCCCCACCGATTTGAGCAAGCCGGTTCTTTCTGTTCAGGGGTATCACGGGAATTTCGTGTGTCAGGATTTTGCAGGAGGTGGGAGTTTTCGCGTGCGTTGTAATTTTGGGATAGCAAGGTGCAGGTTGAGATGGAGGGAGTTTTCGGAGCACAATGAGACAAAGAGATATCTTAAAATTTCGGGGTAACAAGGTGCGGGTTGAAGAGGCGGGAGTTTCACAGCATGATAGACAGAGATGCTAGCTTGAAATTTCAGCATAACAAGGCGCGGCTTGAAATTTCGGGAGAACAAGCTTAACGTGTACAAAAAAACAAAACAAAAAAGAAAATTCGCACCCCACTAGAGAGAGCCATGTCCCGTTTTACTATATTACTAGAAATGCCATTCAAATACAATAACAAAAAACTAAAAAAATCGGGACAACAAGCTTAATGTGTATAGTACCAAATCAATTTGCACTTCCCTCAACAATAAAAAAACAATTCGTGTTGTCTAGCATATGGACTAAATTTGAGTACATTTTCCCTGTTTGAATGGGATTGTACTCGGGTTAGTTATACAACCATCTAAATATTTTCTTCACAACACATGACATGAATATAGGAGTAGTAAATTCCCATATAAATATGAACTACATGTACATACGATCTCGAATTCAAATATATGTATCCATTTTATGTTGAATTCAAATCATAGTACATGTATGCTCTAGCTAGATGTTCGGAATCTAAGCCATGTATGATACTATATACAATGTGTTTAACACGCACAACACACACACACACCATTTAGACTAGTAAGGTACACGTGCATTGCACGCATGAGATTTGGCAACCAAATTATGAATAAATACCACACTATAGCATGTAAGCTTTGAGTCATATATGCATGATGTAGATGTTCATTTAATTCTTATTGTTCATCTCATTCAAAATCAATAAGTTTTTATAAAAAATTTAATCTATTTTAAGATTCATGGAATTGTGCTTGTAAAGCATAAATTAAAAAAAATGGCAATTCATCTAGAATTTTTTTTGGGCAATTATGATACGAAAGATTCTAAAACAAAGGAGAAGTGCTTCTGTTTTGAGGTTTGTGCATTATGCTTAAGTTCAACCATGGAGTCTTCTAGATTGTACATGTGGCAGAATCTGGCGGAATGTAGATGATATCAAACGGCCAGTAGTGCTCGGATTTGCCATCTCTGCACCGTCGGATTGGCTTCATCCAACGACCATCTTTCAAAGTTATTCGCACACTATATAGGGGCCGGGTATATATATGTGATGCGAAAGCCACCCATCATCTCCAATTTGAATAGTGTGTCCATGCATGGATGCAATGTGGCCAAACGATGCATGCCATCGGTATCTCAAATTCAAATCAGTCTGACCTTGTTCAATGTGTATACAGTATAGCATGCTCGTTTCCAAACCACACCACGCATATCTCAGTTATATTCATGCATGCATGGGTTTCAAACATCATGATCTCTTATTCAAATATTTGAATTCAACTTTACATTGATTATGACCTCACCTAGTCTTTTACACCCACACAGTCGTCTTCTCTTTATAGTTGTACCACTAACTTTCTCTCGTGCATGCATGCACACATACTACCACTCGGCATTATCCATCGCACACACGCAATCTTTTTCTTCAGGTCGGTCTCCCCATGCATGCACACACACACACCCCTCCCCCTCTTAATCACTTCGGGCATTCTTTATCTCTCACATGCATGCGCAATGATCGATGTTCCTCTATGTGTGTGTATATATAGCTAGGTCTTACCCAGTTTTCCACACAAACCGACCGATCTATATATCTAGTCAGGTCTCACCGTCTTTCGCACGTACACATCGTTCAATCTACCTCTCTATATAGGACTACATAGCTAATACACACACATTATCTATCCATCGTCTCCCTCTCATCATCCATGCCTTCCGCTTCATCTCTCAGACGCCCGCACAGTGGCGAAGATAGGGGGCAGCAAGGGCCCTGGCCCCCCTAACATCACTATATTGAGGCTAATATTAATGTGATCAGTAGATCAATTGCTGGTAAAATGGTTAAAGTTGATGAATTGGTCCTCCCCATAAAGGGTTAGCAATGCTTGGCCTCCTAGCTCATTTAATTTTCATGGCTCCGCCACTGCGCGCAACCGCGCATGTTCTCGCCCCCTCTCTTTAAATATCGATCTCGCACTTGTGCACTCCTTCATAGTCTCCCTCCACTTGGCCCCTCGCACCATCTTCCATCCCCCCCCATATCCCAGTGCTTGTACGCTCGTAGAGCTCTTCCCTCTATCTGTCTCTATCGATATCTCGCGCGGTCGACCCCTCCCCTCCCTTCTCGTATATCACCCTGGCCCCATGCACATACATGTATGTATATAGGCCTCTCCTTCACTCAAATTGCATTGACACGTATTCCCTCACCATATCTTAGTATCGCTCACACACACAGGCTACGTGTGCGAAAGAGAACAGGTGCACACACGCACTCCACAGGTACAGCGAGGTGCTATACAAACGGTTTTTAACCCCTTTCCGCGATGGCGTTTGGAACCATCGCCAAGTGAGTGTGTGCGATACAGGGGTCCTTCCCACATGACCCAGAAACCGTCGGGGATAGGGAGCCTTGGTGCATACAGTTGTCCCTACTCGTTTGTGCTCGCATTGCCATCGCAGTCGGTATTCTGTGGTGCTACGTTTATGATGCGCGGCCGATCACAAACGGTTCACGATTATAGAACGTGTATGATAAGCAAACAATCACACACATTCACTTTTCCCGAACTGTGTGCGATAACTAATTAAGAAGATTAGCTAATCGTCGTACGAGTGTCGGATAGGATTACGAAACGTCGGACCGTCGTAACATCATCGTACATGATAACTATCGCACACGCTATTCCATGGAGCAACGTTTATGATGCGTACCACATCAGAATAGTTCTTGGTTGCAAATCGTGTACAATAAGGCAACTATCACAAACGTTTAGTTTGCCCGCACCGTTTGTGATATTGTCTGACATCACACACGGTTTGCAAACGGCAACTATGTGCATGCTCGCACACGTTTCCTCTCTGTGAACCGTGTCGGATTATGGTTTATATCACAAACGTTTGTGTTTTAACAACCGTGTGCGCCATAATGACCTGCAGAGCATAATTTCACCATAATTTAGTTGCTGCTATTTCAAATTGTACCAGATTTGAATTTGAAAGTATGCTATAGCTTTATTCATATCCATCAGGTTCAAACAACCAATGCATTATTCGATTCACAGGTACATATGTTCAAGAATTACATAAGCACCAAATAAAGAATGATGAACCACAGTTGTATACTTGTACTATTAAAGACAGTAAAGAAAGAGGAGAAATACATTCTGGTTGCTGAACAAGGTGAAGCAGAATGCCCATATTGTGCCCTCCTCCATGCAGAAGGCACGCACGACTCTAGTCCAACCCCTTGTGATGGCCGACCGCCCTTCCTTCACTGTCTTCATGAACACATCTAGATAATCATCATGTTCTGGTAGAAATACTTTAACCTTTGCATGCCATCCAATCATGTAGTTTGAGAGGTAACCTTGAGTAAACTGCTTTGGGAACCGCTGCAAAGGAAAAAGATTCAGAAATTGTCATCTAACACAACTCATTATGGGCAGTAAAAAGAAGGCTGCAGAGTTCTTACTTACCATCCTGCAGTTCGCTGTTGTCTTGGATAAAGTGTAAACAAATAGTTTAATTGCCATCTTTTGACCCATTTTACTAACAATCTTTATCAGCTTCCTCACTTGATGCTGGTTCATCAATATCTCATTGCCCCATATGCAGAAAGGATTGAAGCGCGGATCTTTACCAATGACATATGTACCTAAAAAGCACCAAGTTAATATTAGAAGCTAAACAGAAATTGCACAATGGTGTAGTACAACACTCCCTCGGTCCCATTATATAATATCTTATAACATCCAATATACTCACATATTAGATGAATTAACATCTTATATTATGGGACACAGGGAGTTTATTGCATTCTTACAAATTATCGGCTGATTAACTGATGTTGTATCCATGGGTTAGAGTTAGTTTGAGCTAGTTTGGGCTCAAATAGCCCTAAAGTATATCCAAACATGAGGGCAAGTTTGAGCTAGTTGCATCTAACCCACCCAAAAAAACTATCCCACCCAAGAGGTGCTAATTGGAGTTAATTCTCCTAGTGCATTTATTGTCAATCTAACCCTGTCATCCAAACACCTCTTTGGCTAGAGTTAGTTCAGGGTTAGTCATGTGCTAGAAACTAACTCTAACCTCTAGCTAAGTTAGAGTATCCAAACAGGGTTGTGTTGTTGTTATTGTTGCTATTGCTCTTCTACGTATATCTAGACATCATCAGAACATTAAGGTAACACTCTTCCTTGTTGCTATGTAGACTAGGATTGCATATTTAGACATTCAGTACAGTGCACGTTGCTATGTAGCCTTAGATATATTACATATTGCCCTAGTTAACCTAACGATAAATGGGTTACAGATATATTTAGTTAAAAGTTCGATTCACCGATTAGTCCCTTATCAGCCCCCGACCTATATGGTACCAGCTACCGATAACCTGAACAATGAGTATATATAAGACATGGGATGAAACTAACCTCGATGGAAAACAACAGCCATTCCCAAAATTGTCCTGTGTAAGTACATCGAGAGGCATGTTAAGCACAAGAGGCTAAACATCAACCAAATATATCCATGGTAGATAAAATAATCTCCAAAAGATAGCTTTAGTGTGCAGGTTTAAGCACGCTAGTAAAGAAAAACAAGTGGAAAGGTGTGTTAACTACAACATGCCTAACATTTAACAACAAGCAAACATAGTCATTCAAACTGGTATTATGCCAGTCTAAGTACACTGGTTATTGTTAAATAAAAATGGAAAGGCGTGTTAACTACAACATGGAGGAACCAAATGTAGCCATTCATAGTGGTATTGTTGAAACTGGTATTGATGAAATTGAACTGCACAGTTCGTACTTGCACATATAGAACATCACGTTGTGAATAACTAGAATAAACAAGGCATACTACGAACAACCAAATATAGCATTTGAAAGTGGACATATGCTAACTACAAACAACCGAACAACCAAAAAACTTTAAAAGAGGCATATGCTAGCTATAACAGGCTTAACAACATGCAAATATATGCATTCCTATCGGTATGTTTAAAACTGGTATTGATGAAAATGTAGTGCACAATAAATAGTTGCACATATAGAGCATCACATTGTTAACAACTGAAATAAACAAGGCATACTGCAAACAACCAAATATAGCAATTAAACCTGGACATATTCTCACTACACTACAAAAGGGACTCGACAAAACAAATCATGGGTTCCCCCTGTGAAGAGGCACAGCAAAACAAATCATGGGTTTCCTCACTTGTCACAGATGGGCTCGTTCCCATGGGAAGAGCACGGACCCTGGGTGCGCTCCATGTTGTCGTAGATGGGCTCCTTCCCCTTGGAAGAGCACGGCCGTAGGGTGCCCTCCCTGATGTCGCAGATGGGCTCTTTCCCCTTGGAAGAGTAGATGGGCTCTTTCCCCTTGGAAGAGCCGGAGAGGGTGACCTCCTCGTGGTCGCTGTCGATGAGGTCTAACTTGGAAGCTATGGATCCCAAGCCAGCGTTGCAGAATGTGTCCTTCAGAATTGACAAAAGGGGCTCGATGGCGATGTAGGATGGCAAATTCTTGATAGCGAGCCAGAGGAGATCAGTGGCAGGGCCATGGATGAGATCGACGGCGGTTGAACCCGAGGGGTTGGGGGTGGGCCACTTAACCTATGACATAGCCCGCGTTAGGCCGTCGTTGTCGATGACTTCGATGTCGTAGCCAGCGTCCGCGACATACCCGCATACTCTAGCCCGCTGATTGAGTGCATGTGGCCAGTAATGGTCGTCAGCTTCCTCGGCAGCCACCTTGGCGACGTCTGGCGAAGAGGCCGTGATACACCTCTTTTGGGCCAGTCGCTCCTCGAGCTCCATGGGAAGCATAGTCGGGCTTAGGCTACGACACTCTGGAGTGGGGGATGGGGATGGGGTTCAGTGGGAAAGGGGGAGTTTAGCAGGCGTCATCTAAGAAACTCAGGGCGGCCTGGGTATGGAGATCGGTGGGTAAGCTGCACGGGCAAACCGGCAGATGTTGACAATGGAGGCCTTGTGGCGGCGGCGGTGGCGGCGGAGGTGACCTTCCTAGGGTTTCGAGTGAGGGAGGGGTTGTGGTGGAGTGTGTGTGTGTGTGTGTGTGTGTGTGTGTGCGCACGCGCGCGCCCGAGGAGGTTTTGGGGTGTGTGTGTGGAGGGGGGTGTGTGTTTGAGGCAATGACGTGGCTACTAAAAATTTTACTACGCGGGAGTCAAACGCAGGAGAGAAATGCCGGGGCTATTGAAAATTTGGATGATGGTGCATCGCACATGGTCCGGAAATAACAACCGTGTGTTATGAAACAGAAAAACCCTCGAGCCGGGCATATATTTTCGAGGGATACAGGCGGGAGCGGGAACAACAAACATCACACACGGTCGAAACATAATAACCATGTGTTATCAAATAGAAAAACCTACAGGCGGGTAGATATTTTTGAGAGGGGAAACCTCGTGGAGCCTAATGTACTGTGCTGATGTGCGTGGCAGGAGCACCAGCGTGGCACACAGTTAGTGTGAGTGAGCCATGTCTGTTGCGTCATCCGACTTGTCTAATGTTCATAAATTTGGCGAAAATGACGCGGGAAAGGGTCAAAACACGAACACACTTGCATGTGGACCAAATATATGTATGAAAAGGGTGGTTTGATGTTCAAATGCCAAATGCAACTTCGATGTGGCACCTATCTCGCAAAGCACATGGTATTGCTTGCCCCCCCCCCTCGTGTCGACAGGAGGGGAATCCTAAGCTATGAACGCATGCCCGCCCCCACGGAGGTTCACCTAGCAAAGTGCGAAGTAGCAGTCCCCCCATCACACACACACACGCGCGCGCGCACACACACACACACACACACACGCACGCACGCACACACACACACACACACACTTTCAGTCGGTGGGAGAGGGCATCTCACCAAGATGTATCATAAAACGGACCAAGAATAATCCACCTTGGTCGTACAACCTCTCTCTTGTTGTTGGTCAAAGTGATGGTTGTCCATGCGACCCCAGAGATGGGCTAGCTCGCCAATAATCACACAATTAGCTAGTCCCCGAAGACAACCACTGCCTGCGTGTGGCCCAAACATATGTATGGAGGTGTTGATGTTTGAATACACAATGGAACAACTTTGATGTGGCACCGTGCTTTGGAACCAGAAATCCCCACACGGAGCGAGGGTTAGTTGACGATGCATATGTATGTCACACCACACTTCGAGTCGATGACGGGGATTCATGCATGCATGCATGCATAGTATGCGCTCAAACTTAATTAGGTCTGAATCTCACCATGACCTACTATGATAACACAAACCAAAGGAAGAATCCGCCATGGTAACCTATCTTGTTGTCGGTCAAAGTGATCATGGATGTCCACGCGGGCCCACGAATATATAGGCTTGTCGCCGATAACCACGCAAGGGAGGGTACCGTTCGAAGATAACCACTACATGCATATGTATGTATGGAGGTGATGCGTGCATGCATGTTTGAATACCATTCACAACATTGATGTAGCGCGTGCGTCGAAAATCGTACAGTCCCCACACAGAGCGAGATCGGTTCATGACGTGTCGTGGTACTGGCCACTTCAACTTGATGGGAGGGATTCATGCGTACACATGCATGTGTGCTCAAACTGTATCATGTCATCCCAGAGCATGACCTATATACCGTAATACAAACAAAAAAACAATCCCCTCCTAAGTCAAATTAACATCTCTCATTGTCAGGCAAAGTAGTGATGGACCAAGCGGGCCCACCGATGGAAAGCATCGATATCGCTGATAACCGCGTGAGTGGGTGCGAGAGGACAACCACCATCGCTTTGCATGTGGGCCAAACATATGTTGAATACCCAAAATGCATAACTTTGATGTGGCACATGCCTCGAAAACCGTAAAGTCCCCACACAGAGCAAGGTCCATGAAGTGTACTACATATGCTGGTCCCCTTCCCCCTCTTCGACGCATACTATATGCTCCTACCGTAATACAACCCAAAAAGAATCCTCCTTGATGGTGAAATTAATTAACCTCTCCCGATGTAGGTCAAAGTGATGCATGCATCGATGATGACCTCGCGGGCCCACAGACGGAAGCGTCACACATGATTGTCCTAGGATAACCACCGTCTGCATGCATGTGGCCCAAAGAGGTGTTGTGTGATGTTTGAATAGCCAATGCAAAACTTTGATGTGGTACGTGCCTCGAAAACCGAAAAGTCCCGACACTGAGTGAGGTGTACGTGTTCAAGGACGCGTATGTAGTATATATGCTAGTCCCCTCCCACCTCTTCGACGCGTACTATATACTCCCACCATAACACAAACAAAAAAGATTCTATCTTACTGGTCAAATTAACCTCTCTGCCGGCTGTTGGTGAAAGTGATGGACGACGACCTCCCGGGCCCACAGAAAGCGTCACACGCGAGTGAGTGTCGTGTAGGACAACCACCGACTGCATGTGGACAAAAAAAGTATGTATGAAAGGGTTGTGTAATGTTTTAAATAACGAATTCATGAATCTGATGTGGCACCTGCCTCACAAAATGGCCAACCCACACGGTGGCTCACGACTCGTAGTGTACTGCTAGCCACCCGCAGACGCACACACACACACACACCGCACATCCACCACAACTACGATGCATGTTAAATTTCCCCGCGGTGAATGTATGTTACCAAAGGAGGGACGTTTTAATTTGAAAAAAAACCCAGAGATCATTAAGACGTTTTAGTACATTGATTGATTTTCTAGGGGTATAATGTGCAAAAATCAAATTTGAGCTACATGCACACGTGACAGTGCACCTAAATGGATTGGAAAAACACATTTGTCTAACTAGGTGCATATGTTTACTCCCCGTGCAAGAAATTTCAAACATCGAGAATCTTGATTTTTAAAATCTAGTACATCAAAAACTTATTTGAAATTCATGAAACTTATCGTGTTGTCATATGGACACCAGTACACAGTGGCATTGTACATTTTTTTGTCAAATTTGAGACAAGTTTTGATGTAATCTTTATCTTCTTACAAACGGGATATTATTAATAATTGTGGACCAATATCGCAAACGGATTATTTATTCGAACCATGGGTGTTAGACCAACAATGGATACGTGCCATGCTTCGGTTCAACAATAAAGCGGTAGCATTAATCATCAAAATAGAAAAACAATATACGTGCCGCCACGTGACCCGTGTGCCGTGCGAGCAGGCGTGAGTTGATGGGATGCATGCGAGCAGTCCGCCGCGCAGGCAGACCGGGACGCATGCGTGGAGGTGTGTGAATTGACGGGAGGCGTGTTCGCTACACAGTGTCGTCAGGAGGCGTGCGAGTAGCTGGTTGAAATGACGGTAGGCATGCCAGCAGTCCGGTGCGCAAGCTCACCGGGAGGTGAGCCAGCGGTTTGACTGCCGCCAGCCTCTCTCCCACTACTCCATATTAATGGCGCGCCCGAGCGGCCGCACCCCCCATCCTCGCCACACACACAATCCTCTCTCTCCGCTTGCATCCTCGACGCTGCTCTCAGTCCTCAAAGTCGTTAGTGTATGAGGATGCCGCTGAAGCGCCCCATCGGAGGGAGTGGCGACGCCGGGGCTGCTGAAGCACCGGAGCACGGCGTGGAGATGGAGACAGAGGTTGCCGTCGCTGCCGGTGAGGTATCGCTGCACCCTGACGTTGTCGACGGCGTCGTGCTTCCACAGCCGGAGCCGGAGGTCTACACCGACTCCGGTGACAACTCGGGCGACGACTCCGCCGATGACTCCGACGATGACGGAGAACCGGTTAGTCATCTATACCCATTTATGTGTCAAATACATCCTAGGGTTTCTCTGGTTACTCCTGCGTCCTGCCTCCCCCTTTTTGGAATAGAAATCCTATGGTTATGTTCTCCCAATCCATGAAATATGAGTAAGTTTCGTTAGATCCGTGTAGTGTATTCATTGTTTGAATGGTACAAGTGATAAGTGATTAGTTGTTTCATCTGTGCAAATGATTTCTGCTAATAATCCGACTAGGGTTAGTGTTCGTGCTAATAATTCCTAGCAAGGTCTTGACAATTGATTTTGAATGACCTACATATATGTTTGTGCCATTATTTTCTTCAAGATTGGTCTGTACATAGACGATTGTGCTTAAAAATCGAACCATAATCTCTGGATATGTCTAAAAAATAGCCATAAATTCCTAATCCTACTTTACGGCATGTAAACATTGATTTGATGCCAAATATGGCAACTGCCAAATGTTCGCTAGAGATTAGTTTGTATTCAAAATTTGACGCCACTTTTTTTACTATATGTATAGGTGCTGTCTGACGATGTCGATAGCGAGGATGAAGATGGCCAGAGGAGGTACAAGAGGCAAATCCTCAGGGAGCTTTATGCGGGAATGCATAACAGGCGTATTAGGACCTGGGACGGCGGCTTTCGATGCCCATTTTGCAACCAAAAGCTTCATCACGCGTATCAAAGTGTTCTAGCGCATGCAAGAGGACGAGCCGTTGGCTTCTTCAAGCAGAAGTATTCTCGCAGGGTGGCGCACGCTGCGTACACCGTGTACCTGGAGAAGCTTCAGGATCGTGTCGGCAGATGAGATGAGTTGTGGGATCGAACTATGTATGGCTATGTAGTGTCTTAATTATAAATGCGCTTGAGTATGCTTAATGATGGTTGAACTATGTACTTATGGTTGAACTATGCTGGTGTACGCTTATTATCTATGTCTAAGTATGTTTAATCTATGTTAACTTATGTCTAAATGTGGGATATGGATGCAATCTGTTCAGTTGATGGAATCTACCTCCGTCCTGGTTTATTGGTCCCCTTTGTAATTTGTGTTAAATCTTGACCAAAGATTTAACTGACAAAATGTTAGTGCAAGTCAGCAAAAATTATATCATTGGATGCGTATTTGAACATAGTGTTCAATGATATAATTGTTGGTGACATGCATAAACACTTGTTAGTTAAATCTTTGGTCAAATTTTGGCACAAATTACAAAGGGGGCCAATAAACCAGGATGGAGGTAGTACGTCAATCACACACGGTTCCCAAAATTAGAACCATGTGCAATGACTTTCATTTTCCCTGTTACGGCAATCACACATGGTTGGCTCTAGCAAACCATTGCATCCGAAACTCTTTGTGGGACATAAAACCCTCACCAACCAATTCAAAAAAGAAAAAGAAAACCCTCACCATCCCCACGTCACAAAAACCCTCACCCCGCCCGCCACCCCCTCCGGTCCCCATTCACACCTCCACAAGCTCCTCCGCGACTCTGCATGGCACTGCCTATCACCGCGGCAACCACTTAGCTCGCCGCCTGTCGCCGCCGCCAGGCTGCCAGCAAAATCCACCACATTTCGCCACTTCCGCTTGCCGCCGCCTATTGCCATCGACTTTCTCGACGCTGCTCGCGGTCGACCCAGCTCCGCCCGATTGGGGAATCCGTCGTATTAAGGTTTTTTTCTCATGGACGACAAGGTAACTAATTTAATGAGATATTATCTCATCTCTTATCCTAGTTCATCTGCCTCCTTTAATCACCCGGCCGAAATCGCCATGAATTCATTTTTATTCGAGCTGATTTGAGGATTTTCTTTCATTCATAGAGTGTACAGTGCGCGGACACATCAGAACTTTGCGGCCTCGGCCAGACATCCATGGAGCTCCATCTCACCGTACCAGATGACTTGAGGATGCGCGCGGTATGTTCAATCTCACCCTAAATCGGTTGGCATGGCCTACTTTCCTAAACATATACTATATATTGCTGCATTTGGATAAAAGGTGCCACGTGCAGCATATACGTCAAAGGGGATTTTTTCCCCTCTTCTTTCTATATTAGGCAAATTAATGATGTATTGTTCTTTCGATTACTCTCATATTTCCATGACATCATGGTTACCCTATCTGTTTAATTATAGATTTTTGTCCTTTGATTTCAACTGTTGTACAGTTCTTTCAATTTCGCCCATATTTGCATGTTACCATATTCTTTAACAATCCTACCATTTTCTGCAGCGCGTCCCTTACTATGCAATAGAATCTGTAGTACACAATCTTTCCCTTTACATAAATCAAGACTGCAGGGACGTCATACTGAACACAAACCATGGATTTACAATCGTTACTACTGTAAGACTTGATGAATGTGGTCACTCCTATTTTGGCAGGGGCCTTTGGACAGAAATTTCTAAGTTTTATGTACTGAAAGCTGGCAATAAAATTGCACTGCACGTAAAAGAGCCTGGTCATGAGATATATGCTAACTTCCCCGACGATATCATCCGTTCAGACTTTGTTCGAAGTAAGTGTTCTTTTAACCTATCTGCATGTTGACTTACCCAGCAATATCAAAGGAATTGTGTAGTATTTAAGGAACCAATTGTTATTCCATTTTCTTACTCTATTCCTACCTACTAACTTCTAGTTACCAATACACTTTTCTATTGCCCTGTTTTAACTAAATATTCCCTGTACTCCCACTTCTATCAAAAAGTGCCGCTGAAGAGGAGACTCCGGAGGTGGAGAACGGGGCTGCCAACAAGCGGAGGCGGGTCGAGCAGGAACCGCAAGCGACTCCAGCAGGCCTAGACTTCATCAGCAGCCTCCCCGATGATATGTTGATAGTCATCATCTCCCTCCTCCCAATCAAATATGAGGCATGGACAACCGTCCTTTCCCGGCGGTGGCGCCCCCTATGGCACTCCACCCCTCTCGACCACATCGACACCCATGAGCTCTGCCATGGTTATCGCAAAAGCTTGGGTGTGTTCTCCCAGATCCTCGGCAGTCACCATGACCCAACCAGAGGCCTTAGCATGGGCAAGTTCCATTCCAACGGCAAGGACCAAGCCATGCTTGACGAGTGGTTCTGATCCCCTGCCCTAGATCAGCTCAAGGAGCTCAGTTTTGATGATTGTCGGTGTTCTGGGTTCGGGGGTACCCAGACTTGCCTACCTGTGGCCTGGCGCGTGGGCCCAAC
Organism: Thinopyrum elongatum; assembly: GCA_011799875.1. Taxonomy (NCBI): domain Eukaryota; kingdom Viridiplantae; phylum Streptophyta; class Magnoliopsida; order Poales; family Poaceae; genus Thinopyrum; species Thinopyrum elongatum. Next base: position 355,668,863 of record CM022297.1, on the reverse strand, counting down.
AACGACCTGTATGGCCCAACTACAGCACCCCCCAAGTTGAGAACCTCGCGGGGGCCCCCAGCCTCGCGAGGGGGGCGACGCCAAGACCTCCAGAGGGGGGCGACGCCAAGACCTCCAGAGGAGCGAGCTCCCGGGGCTGCCTCCCGAGGAGCAGAGATTCCTATGCAGGTACCCAGCCTCACGAGGCTGCGGTGAAGTGAGCCATGACGACCGAGGCCAGGTGGGCGCCAGCGGGCGTACAGGGAACAGTTTCCTCTTTGGTGTTAAGGAAGCAAGGATGTACGCGGGTTCCCAAGGAATCCCCCAAAGGTTTCCCTTCCAGTGCAACAAGACCAAGACCACGAGCTCGGCAGGACGGGTGTCATCGTCGAGCCCACCTCCGCATCACGACCAGAAGCTTTGCAGCCGAAGACCATCTTTTGTCAGGATTAGATGTACTTCTTGTCCCCTCTCAAAATTGGCCGTTCTGGGATCCCTTCCCGCCTGATATGAGGGAAGAGGACCAAGGCCACTATAAATATAGGTTAGCCACCACCATATGGGGGATCTTGTCCGCCCTCTCGACAATAGCCCTCGCGAGGCTGTTCATCCGTTGTACTTGTTCATCCTCAGCCCCTCGAGAGGCCAATCCACCACAAAGCAGGAGTAGGGTTTTACACCGCAAGGTGGCCCGAACCTGGGTAAAATGATGTGTTCATCTTCTTCTTCCCTGCTCGCGCGAGTTCGTCGAGGCTTGGCTGTCGGGCGGCGAGCTAGGCTTTGGGTTGGTTGAGATCTTCGCACACGCCCCAGAGTTCGAACCTTCTTGGGTCTAAGGAGCCCTGAATCCAACATTTGGCGCGCCAGGTAGGGGCGTGTCGAGGTTTCGTTTCTCCATCGACTGCGCTTTGCCCTCGCCCCGCTGCCCCCATGATGGACGCTGCTCCACCGACCTGGCCGCCCGTGGCCTATGGAGAAGCCGCAGGCTGCCCGGCCTTCACCCTCAGCCTGCGTCGGGTGCGATGGCCGGCGAAGTTCAGGCCGGTGCTGCCCCCACAGTATGACGGCGCGGGTGACCCCAAGGAATTCTTCCGGCTGTACGTGCAGGCCAGCTGTGCGGCCGGAGGCGACGGCAAGGCCATGGACAACTGGCTCCCTCTGGCCCCGAACCCCACGCGGCCGCATGTATCCTCGGTGGGTCGCAGGCGCCCGCGTCTGGGCGCCATGTCAAGCAGTTCCTACGACAGGTAGGCGCTCCACGGCAGCGGCCGAAAGCCTCGTGGGGTCGCCCTAGGCCAGAGACCGACATCACCTTCGACTCCAGGGACCACCCCAGAACTACGACTGCAGCCGGTGCGCTCCCTATGCTGTGTACGCCCACGATCAGCAACGTGGCGGTCACTCGCACACTCATCGATGATGGCGCCGGCCTTAACGTCCGCTCCATAGAAGCGTTCGACATGCTCCAGGTGCCTTACGACCAGCTCGCGCCTACTAGGCCCTTCTTGGGGGTCACCAAAGGCTCCATCGCCCCCCTCGGGCACGTGCGCCTCACCGTCACCTTTGGTACTCGTGACAACTACCGCACCGAGCTGATCGACTTCGATGTGGCCCGCATCAGCCTCCCGTACAACGCTATTCTGGGGTATCCGGCCCTTGCCAAGTTCATGGCGGCTATGCACCCAGGCTACAACATCATCAAAATGCCTGGGAGCGGTGGCATCATCTCCGTGGTCGGGGACACCAAGGACGCACTCTGGACCCTCAAGGCTGTCTACAAGGATGCGGCGGCCACATGCCCCAGCGCTGCGGGTGCCGTACGGACTCCGGAAGCCATGGTGGTCGCATGCCCCGGTGTCACGGGCATCGCGCAGGCCCTGGAAGCCACGTCTACAAAAAAGAAGTAGTTGTTCTCCTAGGACCAGGCCGAGACGAAGCAGGTACATGTCGACACCGGGGGCTCAGGCCCCGCCTTCACCATAGGCGCCGGCGTCCCCCCGGAACAAGAAGAAGCGTTGGTTGGCTTCCTCAGGGCAAACAAGGATGTGTTTGCATGGGAAGTGTCAAATTTGGTCGGTGTCCCGCGGGACGTGATCGAACACCACTTGATGGTGTGCCCCAACGCATGCCCGGTGAAGCAGAAGGCTCGACGGCAAGCCCTGGAGAAGCAGGCATTCATTGTCCAAGAGGTCCGCAAGCTGCAAGAAGCTGACGTCATTCGGGAAGTATGCCATCCCGAGTGGCTGGCCAACCCAGTCATCGTACCAAAGAAGGGCGGGAAAGAGCGCATGTGCGTCGACTTCGCAAGCCTCAACAAGGCCTGCCCCCAAGACCCTTTCCCACTCCTGCGCATCGACCAAATCATGGATTCCACCATTGAGTGTGATCTACTGTGCTTCTTGGACGCTTTCCACTCCCCATGCGGCGTGTATTGCTACACCTGCATGCCCTTCGGGCTGCGAAATGCCGGCACGACCTTCCAGCGGTTGATGCACATCGCTCTGGGCTAACAGCTCGGGAGAAACACCGAGGTGTACGTCGACGACATAGTGGTCAAATCTCGGGAGACAAGGACCCTTATCGAAGACCTGGAAGAGACCTTCGCCAACCTGTGCAAGGTGAACCTAAGGCTCAACCCAGAGAAATGCGTGTTCGGTGTCCCATCATGCAAGCTGTTGGGCTTCCTGGTATCGCACAGAGGAATAGAGGCTAATCCTGAGAAGGTCAAAGCAATAGAAAGGATGAGCCCGCCTCAGACCCTAAGGGAGATGCAGAAGCTCGCAGATTGCGTGAGCTCCTTGGGGCGCTTCATCTCCAAGCTTGGTGAGCGCGCCCTCCCCTTCTTCAAGCTGATTAAGAAAAAGGGGCCCTTTGAGTGGACTCCGGAGGCTGAGGCAGCTTTCGTAGACCTCAAGAGGTACCTCACGAGCCCACCTGTCATGGTGGCACCTCGTCCACTTGAGCCTTTGGTGCTCTACTTGGCCACCACACCCCACTCAGCCAGCGCAGCGCTCGTGGAGGTTAGGCAGGAGCATGCTGGTGCGGGTGCACGGCGAAGTGTCCCGCGTAAGGACGCATCGTTGTTACCTCAAGGTAGCACTCTGGAAGCTCCCACTACCTCATCAGACAACGGGGCTCCTGAGGCCCTCTCATCCCGAGCAGAGCAGGACGTCGATGACACCTCGCCTCTCGTCGAGCACCCGGTGTACTTCGTCAGCATGGTGTTGCGTGATGCGCGCGTGCTACCCCATGCCGCAGAAGCTCCTGGTCGCACTCCTCGTCGCCTCCAGGAAACTGCGTCACTACTTCCAAGGCCACCCCATCAAGGTCATCACTGCATACCCCCTGGCGTAGAGGCACCTGACGGCTGGATCATGCACTTCGACGGAGCCTTCACGCGACGAGGCGCGGGGGCTGGAGCCGTACTCATCTCACCGACCAAGGACGAGCTCTACTACGCCGTGCAGCTCTGTTTCTAGCATGGACAGAAGGTCTCCAACAACATTGCGGAGTACGAGGGCTTGATCGCTGGCCTAAGGGCCGCTGCCGCCCTGGGGGTCGAGCGCCTCACCGTTAAGGGCGACTCCCAACTCCTCGTCAACTTCTCCAACAAGGAGTACAAGCCGAAGGACGAGCACATGGAGGCATACTTGGAAGACGTACATAAAAATGAGAAGCACTTCCTGGGTTTGGAATTGCAGCATGTCCCGCGCGGCGGGAACAAGAAAGCAGATGACATCACCAGGAGGGCGTCCCGCCGTGAGCCTCAGGAGCCTGGTGTCTTCGAGGAGAGGCTCTTCAAGCCATCGGCTGCTCCCCTGACGGCAGGCCTGACATCCCTCCAGGGGGAACTGCCACAGGCCCCACCCTCAGGCGCCCCGCCCTGTGGCCCGACCTCAGGAGCCCTCCTACTCCTGGCAATGGAGCCTCAGGCGGGCGACTGGACTGAGGAGTTCAAGGCATACCTGCTCAGCGGCGCCTTGCCAGAGAAGGAAGAGGATGTGGAGCACGTGGCTCGCCTGGCCATGGCTTACTGCTTGCAGGACGGTGAGCTATATCATAGGCGACCCAACGACGTCTCGCTGCGGTGCATATCTGAAAGGATTGAGAAGAGGTGTCTAGAGGGGGGGTGATTAGACCCTCAACAAAGAAAAGTAGCAGTTTTTAATTTCTTCAAGTTAAGGTGGAGTTTTAGCACAAGTTTAAACATTCACAATACATTTCAAGCAAGCATGGCAAGAGTATATGAGCAGCGGAAAGTAAAGCATGCAATTTGCGAGAATGTAAAGGGATGGGATTGGAGTGTGCAAACACAATTAGGGACACGAAGATTTTTGGCGTGGTTCCGATAGGTGGTGCTATCGTACATCCACGTTGATGGAGACTTCAACCCACGAAGGGTAATGGTTGCGCGAGTCCACGGAGGGCTCCACCCACGAAGGGTCCACGAAGAAGCAACCTTGTCTATCCCACCATGGCCATCGCCCACGAAGGACTTGCCTCACTCGGGTAGATCTTCACGAAGTAGGCGATCTCCTTGGCCTTACAAACTCCTTGGTTCAACTCCACAATCTTGACGGAGGCTCTCAAGTGACACGTAACCAATCCAGGAGACACCACTCTCCAAAAGGTAATAGATGGTGTGTTGATGATGAACTCCTTGCTCTTGTGCTTCAAATTATAGTCTCCCCAACACTCAACTCTCTCTCACGGATTTGGATTTGGTGGAAAGATGATTTGAGTGGAAAGCAGCTTGGGGAAGCCTAGAGATCAAGATTCATATGGTTGGAATGGAATATCTTGGTCTCAACACATGAGTAGGTGGTTCTCTCAGAAAATTTATACTGGAAGTGTAGGCACGTTCTGATGGCTTTCTCCACGAATGAAGAGAGGGTGGAGGGGTATATATAGCCTCCACCCAAAATCTAACCGTTACACACAATTTACCAAACTCGGTGGGACCGAATCATAAAACTCGGTCAGACCGATTTAGTTCAAAATGTGAACGTTAGGATTTTCGGTGGGACCGATATGATCAACTTGGTGGGACCGATGTGCTAGGGTTAGGGTAAAACCTCATCTCGGTTTGACCGATTACACAAACTCGGTGGGACCGATTTTGGTAATAAGCTAACTAGAGAGTTGGTCAAGCAAACTCGGTGGGACCGATTGCATATTTTGGTGGGACTGAAATGAGTGCAATAGGAAACAGAGAGTTTGCAAGCCCATCTCGGTGTGACCGGGATCCCATCGGTGAGACCGAACTGATTAGGGTTTCTGGCAGTGGCTATGTCAAATGAACTAGGTGGCGCCGGATAGATCAAATCGGTGGGGCCGAGTTTGACTTTTGGTTTGGGACATATGTGGATATGAGAAAGTGGTTGAGGGCTTTGGAGCATATCACTAAGCACTTTGAGCAAGCAAGCCATTAAGCAACACCTCATCCCCTTTTAATAGTATTGGCTTTTCCTATGGACTCAATGTGATCTTGGATCACTAAAATTAAAATGTAGAGTCTTGAGCTTTAGAGCTTGAGCCAATCCTTTGTCCTTAGCATCTTGAAGGGGTTCCACATCCTCTTGTCCACGCCACTTCACTGTTGAACTCATCTGAAATATACTAGATAAAAGTATTAGTCCAACAAGAGATATGTTGACATTAATTACCAAAACCACCCAGGGAGCACTTGTGCTTTCAATCTCCCCCTTTTTGGTAACTGATGACAACATACATCAAAGCTTTAGATAAAGATATAGAGAATAGCAAGTAAAGCTTTGGAAAGACATGTAACATGCATAGGCTCCCCCTACATGTATGCAATCATGTAAATATGGAATGTAAGAGCATGTGAATGCATGAGCATGATAGAGCAAGCAACGAGTTACATGTATCTTGGCTATATGCATCAGAGCAAAGGATGTAAATATAGGAATTTGTACCTTCATGTTCATGAGTCCTTCTTGCAAACAATATGTACATTAGCAAGATATCTTCATGGACATGAGTGTGATGCATAGACTTACCTTGTGGTCTTGAGCTGGCTTAGGAAGAGATGAACCTGAGTAAACAAGGTTAGATAACACAGGAATATCTACTGAACAGAGCAAACTGCAAACCACAAGAGTACCAAGATTGGGATGACATGTATAGAGTGAGTACCAAGTACTCTATTTGATATAGAAATGTCCCCAAAGGTAAAAGATATGCAATGAATTCGAAGATTTCCTTCCCTTAGATGTCTTTCTCCCCCTGAATCTTATGTTGGATAATGGGAGAATATAGGGAAAAGAAAATCAGAGCACAGAAATCATAACATAGACTAACATGTCTTTCCCCTCTTAAAGACATGTGACTTCTCTCCTCTTGAATACCAAGCATCTGGGGTCTTTGATGTGATTATCTCTCTCCCCTTTTTGATGTGATTAAGCTTTGATGTGAGCTCTCTCTCCCCCTTTGACATCAATTTCCAAGAAGGGATCTTCTGGAGTGTGAGTCAAAATAGGTTTGGTCCCTGAGTCACATAGCAAAGCAGCATGTAGAGTGTGATGCAGGTAGAGGACAAGAATCATCGAGTGGAGCTGGAACAAATATGCAGGATGCAAATGGCAACTTGTCTTCTTAGCATTGAAATCGGTAACACTGAGTTGATTTCTTCGGTTGCACCGAAATGGTTCGGTTTGACCGAAAGAGACAAAACCGGTGTGACCGAGTTAACACAGAGAGAGAACAATAGTCATCTCAGCTCACTAGGCAAATAAGATCTCACAAGGATTTGCAAGGAATTAACTGAAGGATTTGTAATGAATTAAATGCAGGGAATGCAGAACAAAACCGAGAATAGAAAAGAAGTCTAGATGAAGTTTTTTTTGAAAAAGAAGGGGAACAAATATGCAAGGAACAAATGCAAGAACACAGAAACACATTAGAGAACTTCATCTAGAATTGGGCGGCGACAAAGTCACCTATGTTAGAGTATATTGACTGAGGAGTCAGGTGAGAACACTTGATCATAAGTCATACTCATTGTTAATGCTCAAAATGGGGTTACCATTTTTCGTTTAAGCATCTTGATGTATTCGCATCTTGTTGAGCTGCTTTGACCCAAGAATTTGGATAAAGCTTCTCTAAGATGGAATGACATACCTTGGGTGCTGGTGTTGATCTTGATCATGTAGTTGAACTTGTGTGGGATGCTCAAGGTTGATGTAGCTCATCAATGGTTTGGGGCACCGCTAGTAGTTTGATTTCATCTACCTACATGGGTTAGTCTTGCAAGGAAGAGCACTTGTGTATCCAAAATGACAATCATGAAACTTGATACCAAATGAAATTTGATATGTAAAATTTGTCAAAGGATATGTTGAAGGGTTTCATGCTTACTTGTCTTCAACCACCATATTGTAGAGACTTGGTGATGTAGAGATTGCTCATGATGTGAGTGATTTGCAATCTCATTGATTTAGATTCATCCAAGTACCTACAAGGGTTAGATAGCATGCAAGGGTGCAAATATATCCAAGACATATGAATATCATCATAAGAGAAATATCAAGGATTAGTCATAGGCTCATGCCTTGCATGAATCCAAATGGAGTATCTACTCCAAGTTTGAAGCATCAATGATGTTCAATTCACCTCTCAAACGGCAAAATACTTTCTCATCAAGCGGTTTGGTGAATATATCCGCCAATTGCTTATCGGTACGAACATGCTTGAGATCAATGTCTCCTTTAGCAACATGATCTCGAATGAAGTGATGACGAACTTCAATATGCTTAGTTCGAGAATGTTGTACATGATTATGAGCAATCTTAATAGCACTTACATTGTCACAAAGCAAAGGAACATGTTTCACATTGATCCCATAATCCTTAAGAGTTTGGGTCATCCAAAGTAATTGAGCACAACATGAACCGGCGGCAATGTATTCCGCTTCAGTGGTAGATAAGGATACCGAATTTTGTTTCTTGGAGGACCAAGACACAAGAGATCTACCAAGAAATTGACAAGTACCCAAAGTGGACTTTCTATCAACCTCGTCACCGGCATAGTCCGAATCGGAGTAACCAACAAGATCAAAAGAAGACCTCTTAGGATACCAAATGCCAAAATTTGGTGTGTGAATTAAGTATCTCACTATCCTTTTCACAGCCTTAAGATGACATTCTTTGGGGGCCGCTTGATATCGTGCACACATGCACACACTTAGCATAATATCGGGACGAGAGGCACATAGATATAACAATGAACCAATCATAGAACGGTAAACCTTTTGGTCAACCGATTTGCCATCCTTGGTCAAGTCAAGATGTCCACTAGTAGGCATGGGTGTTTTCATACCTTTGCTTTCCTTAGTTTGCTTGATTTGCAAACCAAGAAAGAACTTGAGTTCACTCATCATAGACATCTCAAACATCTTCGACATTAGCTTCCCAAACTTTTCACTAAAATGAGGGTTAGTCGTACCAAATATGATATCATCCACATAAATTTGGCACACAAATAATTCACCATTAACCCTTTTTGTAAAAAGAGTAGAATCAATTTTTCCAATTTCAAAGCCTTTTTCAATAAGGAACTTGGTCAAGCATTTATACCATGCTCTAGGAGCTTGTTTAAGACCATAAAGAGCTTTGTGAAGTTTGTAAACATGGTCGGGTTTCTTAGGATTAACAAAGCCGGGAGGTTGTTTAACATAAACTTCCTCCTCAATTTCACCATTTAGAAAAGCACTTTTAATGTCCATTTGGTACAAAGTGATATCATGGTGATTAGCATAGGCAAGTAAGATGTGGATGGACTCAAGTCTAGCAACGGGGGCATATGTCTCACCATAGTCCATACCTTCGACTTGAGTGTAGCCTTGGGCAACGAGACATGCTTTGTTGCGAACGACTTGTCCATCTTCGTCTCGCTTGTTGCGAAACACCCATTTGGTACCGATGATGTTGTGGTTGTTGTCGGGCTTCTCGACCAATGTCCACCTTGGTTTCTCTCGAAGTTGTGTAGCTCTTCATGTGTGGCATTTATCCAATCCGGATCTTCCAATGCTTCTTCAACCTTCATAGGTTCAATGCTAGAGATAAATGAATAATGTTCACAAAAATTAGCCAAACGAATTTTAGAGCGAGTGATTCTCCCGGTTTGGATATCATTGAAGATTTGTTCGACGGGATGGTCTCTTGAGACTCTTGCTCGAACTCGTGAGAGCTTTTGCTTAGGTCGGGGTGGAACATCTTCTTCATCATCTAGTTCTTCTTCTTGGCCTTCTTCGTCATTGACGTTGTCGTTCTCTTGCCGAGGTGGAGAGGGAGGTTGATGAGGTTCATCTTGGTGTACTTCCTCGTTTTCTTCTTCTTGGCGTGTCCCACTTGTGGATGCTTCCGTGTCAACTCTTGGTTCACCTTGTCGTGAGGTGGAAGCTTCCACTTGGACGGACTAGGTACTCTCCTTCACCTCCGTTGGACGAATCTTGCCAATAGACAAGTCTTGAATTGCTTCCGAAGGATCTTTGTCTCCTACATAAATTGGCAATTGCTCTACTTGCGAGCCATTAGATTCATCAAACTTCACATCTACCGTCTCTTCAACCTTTCGGGTGAAACTGTTGTAGACACGGTAAGTGTGAGAGTTTGAGCCATAACCAAGTCGGAAACCTTCATGAGATTTCTTAGCAAATTTAGAATGACGATGCTTATCAAGAATGTAACATTTTGAGCCGAATACTCGAAAGTATCCAACTTGGGGTTTGTTACCGGTGAGAAGCTCGTATGTCGTCTTGCCGAGTAGCTTGTGGAGATACAAGCGATTTGTTGCATGACAAGCCGTCTCAACTGCTTCCACCCAAAAGTGTTTTGGCGTTTTGTACTCATCAAGCATTATTCTTGCCATCTCAATAAGAGTCCGGTTCTTCCTCTCAACAACTCAATTTTGTTGAGGTGTGTACGTAGCCGAGAACTCGTGTGAAATCCCTTCTTCGTCAAGAAAGGTATCCACATTTGCGTTCTTGAACTCTGTTCCGTTGTCGCTGCGAACCTTCTTGATCTTCACTTCAAATTGATTTTGGGCCTTCCTAGCAAAGTTCTTGAAGATCTTTTGGACCTGCGTTTTATCATCAAGAAAGAACACCCACGTAAATCTTGAAAAATCATCAACAATGACTAAACTGAACAAGTTACCACCAAGACTTTTGTAGGCATTGGGACCAAAGAGATCCATATGAAGTAGCTCGAGAGGTCTTCTCATGGTCATGATGTTCTTCACGGGGTGACTCCCTCCAACTTGTTTTCCTTCTTGACAAGCATTGCACAATCTATCCTTGTCAAATATAACATCTTTCACTCCAAGGATATGATCACCTTTAATAAGCTTATCAAGATTTCGCATGCCCACATGACCTAACCTTCTATGCCACAACCAACCTTTAGAGGATTTAGCAATAAAGCAAGTTCTAGGTTGAGCCTTTTTAGTGAAATCAACAATGTATAGATCACCTCTACGTATACCGGTAAAGACCATATTGTGATTATCTCTACGAAACACTTGGCAATATACTTCAGTAAATAGGACATTGAATCCAAAGTCAGCAAGTGTAGATACGGAAAGTAGATTATAGCCAAGAGATTCAACGAGCATAACATTTTGTATGGAGCTATCATGTGAGATGGCCACCTTACCAAGGCCAACCACCTTACCCTTTGATTTATCACCAAAAGTGACATACTTTCGAGGGCCGTCGTTTTCAGCTAGCTCATGAAACATATCCTTGTCTCAATGTTCATCTTTCCTCCAGCCATGTAGCCGCGAAGATTAGCCATAAGACCAAAGTGATCGGTACATCCACTATCAAGAACCCATTCCTTTCCTCCAGCCATGTAGCCGCGAAGATTAGCCATAAGACCAAAGTGTCACATAGACTCATCGAGATCAAAGTCACTATCATCATCCTCATCATAGTATCCGTGTTCAACATCGTCTTGTGATGGATCAATTCCTAGAGAGAGTGATTCATTAGATAAATTATCATCACAATGTTCATCTTTATGAATTCTAATGACTTCGGAAATGATATTGCTAATGATTCCAACATCTCCTTTGGCACGCATAAGGTCATGAAGCTCAAATAAACAATCACCAAACTTAGGGTCTTTAGGATTCATCTTATTTAAAGCAATGGACTTTTGAAGAATCACATCTAGATTTTGCAAGGAATAGTTTGGAAATCATTCCTCAAGAAATCTCCATATGGTATAGGCACAATCAAGAGCAGGCAAGCAACCTATCAAGTTTCTAGGCAGTCCTCTAATGATAAGATTGATAGTTCTAAGATTGCAGATCAAGTCAATAGACTCATCAAGGGTAGGATGCAAAGGATCAACAATGGGTGCACAAGGGCTAGTAATGTACTTGCTCAAATGATATTCATTGAAAATCACAAGCATCTCATTTTTCCACTCATGAAAGTATTCTCCATCAAGTATAGGCACTCTATGTCTAAGACTCCCGCCCACGCCCAAGTGGAAGCCCCATGCTTCGCGCTGGCGGACGACACTATCTTTCAACGACTATGCCCATGCCTAGTGGAAACCCCATGCTCCGCGCTGGCGGGAAGACTAGAAGACTAGTGTAGGTGCCGGACGCGGCTGTTCTATTGCTTGCTTTTGTAGCCAATTTGTCACTTCTTGGAATGAAATTGAGAGTTCTCGCATCTTTATTTGAAAGGGATGGGAATTTTTCTCCTTGCAGCGTTTGCTCTTTCGAGTCTTGTTTTAAGAAGAGTGGCAGTCGCCCGTCGCCGCTTCTCGTGTGTCTCGCGAGCGGGGGCTGGGCACAGTGTGTACGCCTGGGCCCGCCAACGAACACACCTCGCCAAGACCATGGCATCCTATTCCTCGCGCGACGCTCTCAAACGGGCCAACGGGCATGTCCTCCTGAGCCCTCATCTCCTGGCCTCGCCGGCCATCGTGACCTGGCGTACCAATGATGATCGGTCCTCGCTCAGGGGCTCGAGTGGGGCGCGGTGCCCTGTGGGGCATCTCCGGAGGCCCCGCGGCCATTGGGTGCCTCCTGAGGCTCGGGAGATGTCTGATCCCCAAGAAAGAAGCCCCCGACAAGACCTCTAAACCGCTCCGGTGCCCCGGCCGCACCTTTACAAGAACGAGAGGCGTGTAGGGGATCCAAGCTCCAGAGGAGCGCGCCCTCGCGACGCAGGAGTCCACCACAAGTACACCAAGCTAATTTATCCTAATTGCGATCAGTAAGAACCAGTCGATTGGTGGCAACACAAATACTAGGATACGAAATAAAATGTTAACATAACGGCGCAAGCACCATGGTCCATTACACGCCCCAGCGGGGCCTTCTATTTTTCTTGATGCAGAAAAAAAGAAGAAGGGGCCAAAAGGCGGCCTCACGGCCACTGCAACTCCTAAGGCTTGGCTCCGACGACTCCTGCGCTCAGTCGGAGTCCTCCTCCTGCTTGACGGGGATGTGATGGCGAGATGGCTCGACGTCCTCCAGGGCGGAGGCGCGATGGCGTGCCGCCCCGCCATTATACTTGGTCCGCGCACGGCGACGAGGTGGCTCGTCGTAGTCATCATCGCTTGAGCTTCCCTTGGAGGAAGCACCACTGCTGGAGGAGCGGCGCCCATCGGCAAGGGCAAGTTCACCGCTGAGGGTGCCGCCGCCGCGCTGGCCGTTGCCGTCGGAGGAGTGGTCGCTGTCGACATCGTCACCTTCCGGGCAACACCCCAGGCGACCGCCGTCCTCCCCGAAGACCCTGACAAAGAGCGTTGCCACCCCGTCATACCTAAAGTGGAGGGTGCACCTCCCCTTCAAGCCGCGGGCGCGGGGCAAACGATTGCCACCCGCAGGTCAGGAACACGAAGCCGGCGGAGGTGACCTCGACTCCTGCCCACGAGGGCCCATTGCAGCAGCCGTCAGGCTGCAGCCACATCCTGACGGGCCCCACTGCTGGCAGCTCCTCCGCGAAGGAACGTGGAAGCAAAATCTAGGTGCCGGGCGGGCCCTCCACCCGAACGATGAACTCGCGTGCCATATCACTCGAGCGGGCGCGCGGACGTGGGGGCCGGAAGGTCATGGCATGTCCCTCTTTGCCGCGGCTGTTAAGGCCACCGCAGCGGCCTCCACGGGAGAGGCCTCTTCCCCGGCTGCTGTCGCTGATGCGTGCCGTCAGAGGTGGACGCCCGCACCCCCGTGACGGCGCCGTCAGTAGGGCTGCTGACTTGCAGGGATGCCCACATCCCCTCGTAGGTGGCGTGGAGTCCGGCCCCTCCCTTGGGGCCTTGCCTTTCTCTTCGGTCAAAAACCTCCTCACTGGTGCCATGGTTGCTCTGGTAAGGTGGTGGCGCGGCAGAGATAGGAGAAGGATGGACTTGCGAGAAGATGAAGATGGGCTAGGGGGCTCTGCTTCCTTCGCCCTCTTATAGGAGGAGGAAGGCCAACCGACGCCCTTCCACGTTCCGAGTGGTGATGGCCCTGTGCATGCACATGCAGTTGTCAAGTCGGGGCTGTTGTCGAGGCGACGTGGGGAAGCGGAGGTGTCTACGCCTCACCGTGTGCCACGCGTCAAGCCTGGCCCGCAGGCGATTTGGGGCCCGCGACACTTCGACCTCGCCCCTTGGCTTCGCCTCGAAGCCATCTCAAGCACGCCTTGGGCCTAGGGGCTACTGCCGGCATTTTGGGTTCGGGGGTACCCAGACTTGCCTGCCTGCGGCCCAGCGCGTAGGCCCAACGACGGCCTGTACGGCCCAACTACAACACCCTCGCAAGTTGAGACCCTCGCGGGGGCCCCCAGCTTCGCGAGGGGGGCAACGCCAAGACCTCCAGAGGAGCGGCCTCCCCGGGCTGCCTCCAGAGGAGCGGAGATTCCTATGCAGGTACCCAGCCTCACAAGGTTGTGGTGACGTGAGCCATGATGACCGAGGCCAGGCGGGCGCCGGCGGGCGCAAAGGGAATAGTTTCCTCTTTGGTGCTAAGGAAGAAAGGACGTACGCGGGTTCCCAAGGAATCCCCCAAAGGTTTCCCTTCCGGTGCAACAAGACCAAGACCACGAGCTCGGCAGGACGGGTGTCATCGTCGAGCCCATCTCCGCGTCATGACCAGAAGCTTTGCAGCCAAAGACCACCTTTTGTCAGGATTAGATGTACTTCTTGTCCCCTCTCAAAATTGGCCATTGTGGGATCCCTTCCCGCCTGATATGAGGGAAGAGGACCAAGGCCACTATAAATATAGGTTAGCCACCACCATATTGGGGATCTCGTCCGCCCTCTCGATAATAGCCCTCGCGAGGTAGTTCATCCGCTGTACTTGTTCATCCTCAGCCCCTCGAGAGGCCAATCCACCACAAAGCAGGAGTAGGGTTTTACACCGCAAGGTGGTCCGAACCTGGGTAAACTGTTGTGTTCATCTTCTTCTTCCCTGCTTGCGCAAATTCGTCAAGGCTTGGCTGTAGGGCGGCGAGCTAGGCTTTGGGTTGGTTGAGATCTTCGCACACGCCCCAGAGTTCGAACCTTCTTGGATCTGCGGAGCCCTGAATCTGACAATGATGGGCATATGCGCTCCCTACCAACATCCGCGCTCCGCCTTGCGCCCATGCTGCGCGTCGCCAAGTTCAGGAACTACCATTCCCCCCCTTAATGACGCGCCCACTCTTATTCTACGACGACTGAAGCACCTCGAGCTCGTCACCGTCTGCCTCCCAAATGATGACATGGAGCGCCTGCTCCGTGGATGTACTGCACTCGAGTACCTTCATCTTCAGGCGATCAATGGGTTGAGAAGCTTCCACATTACCTCGATGACTCTCCGGACTATTTATGTGTGTTGCTGGTGCTGCAAGAAGATATCACAAAATGTGTACCATGGTATGGTCATTGTGGACACACCTTCACTTGAGAGATTAATTGTAGTTGATCAAGAAGGTCCAACAAGAATCAATGTCATTTCTGCGCCGAAATTGATAGTGGTGGGCTACTCATCTGACAAATACTCCGAACTTGTTATTGGATCCACACCCGTTCAGGTACAACAGCCGCCTTCTACCTCTCCTTCTAGAAATTAACATTATTTCTAATTTGTAAGATGTATGTTCGTCTGTCATCCAGAAAATGATTCCGACAAGCTTGACCTCGAAACTGTGCACAGTGAAGGTCTTGGCACTCGAATCTATCGGCCCCAACCTGGACCAAGTTGTCAGTTTCCTGAGATGCTTTCCGTGCCTGGAGAAGCTATATATCGAGGTGATGTTCCTTTCCTGTTAAATGTTAACCATAAGGGAGTTTATTTTTTGACACCTTTTTCCAAGTTTACAATGACAATGTACTACGATTTCTGAAGGATTTTTGGAGGATTTCAGTACATACATGTTCCCCCCCCCCCATATTGGTTGCTTGATCCATATGGTTACAATCCATAAGCATTTCTCCTTTGGATTCATCTGTACTAGTTTTCTTAGGGAACTTTTCATCCACTCCAACCTCTTGTGAAGAAGGCTACATTTTTCTAGATTGTAATCAAATTCCCATGTTAATCATGTCGGATCGAAGATGGCACGTTAGTGCATTTTACAAATCCTGCAAACCAAATAGGCCTGTAGTAGTGTTCAAAACTGCATGTAGGCACTAACAAGTTTTCTTCTTTTGCAGATAAGATTAGGCCCGGTGGTGGATAATGTGATACAATATAACAATCACATCGAATGCCTAGATCTGCATCTCTCAGAAATTACTTTGAACTCCTACCGAGGGACCTTACCGGAGATTATATTCGCCAGGTTCTTTGTTGTCGGAGCAAGGGTGCTGAAGGTAAGGAGGTTTGCCCTACATTTATTTCGCAAAAATGAATGGTTTGTTGATCAACGCCGGTGGCTGCGGCATAATGGAATAGGCTCCGAAAAAGCTGAATTTCATTTTGGAACTTCAGATGACAAAGTAATCAGAAGTTATCGTGTCAACCCCATACATGAATTCTCAGTGGCTGACCCCTTTGCAAAAATTATGAGGTTTCGAAACCAGCCTTACAAGTGGTAATATTAGTTTGAACGTCTCTTATATCCATGTTCAGCGGATCAACGCGGGCGTTTGCAGCTGATGAGCTGAATTTCATTTCTAATATCAGTTTAAACCTTGTAATTTTCGAATTTGAGCCATATAACTCTGGAATTTGAACCTTGTAATATTTTGAGCTTTTGTGGTACAATCGTTGAAATGGCATCGTATGAGACTCGTATATTGGTAGCACTATTTTGACCTTAATATGCAATGGACTTAGATTTTATTAACCATCTTCGAATGTGTTTCCCTTGTCGATCTCATAGCACACGATCTGTATAGCTAACTCGACTGTGATCTTCGACATTATTGCACATGGTTGGTTTCTTCAACTGTGTGCCCTGCAGAGCGCAGAATTAATTATCGCACTCGAGTGTCCATCATCAGCCTTCTGTGTAACTTTGACCTCATCACCCATGGTAAACTTATGACCGAAGTCATTCCACTCACTTCATTTTTACAAAGCTTTTTGCCAATAAACACCCACGATTTGTCCCTCTTCTAGCTGACGCGTGGCCAAACTAGCCGGGCGGGAAGCTTGCGCGGTAAACTGCGCGGTTGCGCAGGAACAGGCTCACCAACGATACATTTGACGCCTCTTCGAACCCACGTGTGGTCAAACAAAACACGTGCAGTGTTCTCAAGCGTGCACTGGAATCCTCCGCTATGAATGCGGTGACAAGACATGACGATTACAAGCCGGCCAGCCCCCATTTATTACAGTGGCCATTTAACCCTTGTGTCTCTTCAACCTTTTGATGGCGCCCCACTATTGCAAGAAGCACACCCACCACGACAAATTCTTAGAGGGTATCCTGCGGGGCTCCAATAGCGCTCCGAGCAGCTGCCAACGACAAGCAGCAGTTCACCATGCATGCCGTGGTGGAAACCCACAGAAGGTTCACGGAGCTCTCGGTGGTGTACACCAACAACCCGGTCTGGGTGGAGCACTCCATCCACATCATGGAGTTGTTGCTTGCTGAGGAGAAGTACAAGGTGGTTGGGTTCGACCTCGAGTACACCCGCGCTCGTGCCAGGTCTCATCCCAAGGTCGCTGTCGCCCAGATGTGCGTGCACAATCACGTCCTCATCTACCACTACTGCCTGGCCACAAGGCCTTGCGAGCGTTTTGCCAGGTTTGTCAACATCCCCCACTACATGTTCGCTACGGTGGACATCACCAATGATGTAAAGGTGCTCAAGAATTCGGGCATCGCCTGCCAGAATCTAGTCGACATCCAGGGCCAATACAAGATCTGGGGCAGCAACAAGCATGAGAAGGACTCACTGGTTCACCTCGCTGAGGCCATCATCGATCCCTTCTACAAAGACATGAAGGATTCCTGCAACAAGGACAAGCGTGCCTGGCACTCGGCCTGGATGGAGAAACTCGATAAAGCTCACGTCGTGTACGCGGCCAAGGCGGCGTACACGAGCTACGAGATGTACAGGCGGATCATTGACATGAGGAAGTGCCTCCTTCCCCAAAACGGCCAGGGATCTAGCCAGTAGCAGAGCAATGGCAAGCATCGTCGCAACACGAAGTAGATGATTAGATCCTCGTTTCTTCTAGTTTAGTATGCATGTAATTGCTTACTTTGGTGTGTGGAAATGTTATGTGTGTAGTCACTTGTGTAATTGTATGCTTAATTTGGTTATGCAATGCTGTATTTTTAACCATTTCTGTTATTCTGTCTCATCGCAAAAAGTTCGTATGGATCAACCGTATGCCCCGCATCGCACACACATGTAAAATCTGAACTGTGTTTGATGTATCCACCATCGCAAACATTTTGCATCTTTTTTGACGGTTTTTTTACATCACCGCGATTAATGCATCACACACAGTTTCATCGAAGGATCTCTGATTGTAGTGTCGCGTTAGCAGCATCCTGCAGTAGTGCTTGTTCCCACATACAAACGCGCGGGTGCACAGTGGAGCACATTTGTACAAAAAATGAGTGTGTAGAAAGGCTTTAGATGATGTACCACTAGTCTATATCTATACCTCTATATCTATACCCCTATATAGTGTGCGAACAACTTTGAAAGATGGTTGTTGGATGAAGCCAATCCGATGGTGCAGAGATGGCAAATCCGAGCACTACTGGCCATTGGATATCATCTACATTCCACCAGATTCTGCCACATGTACAATCTAGAAGACTCCATGGTTGAACTTAAGCATAATGCACAAACCTCAAAACACAAGCACTTCTCCGTTGTTCTAGAATCTTCTGTATCATAATTACCCAAACTTTTTTCTAGATGAATTGCCATTATTTATTTTTACTTTATGCTTTACAACACACAATTCTATGAATCTTAAAATAGAATAACTTTTTTATAAAAGCTAATTGATTTTGAATGAGATGAACTTTAAGAATTAAACGAATGTCTACATCATGCATACATGACTCAAAGCTTACATGCTATAGTGTGGTATTTATTCATAATTTGGTTGCCAAATCTCATGCGTGCAATGCACATGTACCTTACTAGTACTTCCAGTATGTGCAAAACAAGTAAATTAGAATTCCAATGGCACACTACACAGTGTCTCTCCCTTTTTCAGTTAATATATTATGATTAAAATGATGTGGGGCATCCATGAAGCCACGTGGCACATGTGGTGGCATTGTCGCGACCTTCTTGTGTGGATTGATCACAGTGACGTGCTGCTGGTTCTAGAAGAATGTACTCGTCCTCTCTCACGCACACTGGCAGTACGTGCATGAAGCGAAGATGTGCACGCACGCACTCATTCCCTCGCACGCACACGCGGGTACACGGTGGGACGCATTTTTGTACGAAGATCCACCCCATGTGATAATTTGACGCGTGTAAAGTCGTTCACTTAATTGATGGTCAATTAATACAGCGCATGCAAATTGAGTGGACGTGAGGGAGCAAGTAGTTGAGAATGACATTACTACTCCACTGCGTGCATGCGAGTAGTTAAATCATGGGTTGCTACTTCCATTGGTCTCCTTCGTATTTTGTGCCAATTTTTTACCATAATTTTAAGTAACACAATATTTATGCATATCATAGTAATATCATCGAAAACTATGTTCAAATGTGATTCCAATGATATAATTTTGGTGACATGCATTAACATTTTCTTAGTTAAATTTTTGGTCAAAAATTGGCACAAAATAAAAAGGGGGCCAATAAACCAGGACACAGGCAGCATGATCAATTTTTGCCTGGGTTACTGTTGGTGGCCTTTGTATTTAAATATGGACGGAGTGGAGTAGTACTACTATCTTTATCTTAGCCTCGTAGTGCTCTCCCAGCGCCTACGCTCGCCTCCCCGCCTCGCCCACCGGATCCCGCCATGGATAATCCCTTAGATCCCAGGATCCCACAGGCTGCCCTCTCACTATGGCCCGCAGCACTGCCGCCTTTGAGAGACACCCACATGTGTTTCATAGGGGATCCATTGCTCTGGAATCACAGATCGGTGGCACCGGAGGACATGCCAGGGCTGCGTTTCAGGTGGTGGACAGCAAGGGCAAATCAGATCGAGGAAGTGTCGCATTGATTGGAGACAAGTTCGAAGGAGTTGTGCCTGGCAAAGCACAAGGTAGAGGCACAAGTCGATCTCAGGGGAGAGATGCCGAGGGATATCAGCATCTGGAAGCGTCGCATTGATTTCGACCTGGGGCTAATGGCAGAGATCATATTCACGGAGTCGACTGCGGAGGAAAAAATGCGCATGCCTGCGGAATGGCATGAGCAGCCGATGCAACTGTTCAAATGGGCGGTAGGAGAAGCCAAATCGTGGGACCAGCTGCGGCAGCACCACTGGGCATGCATCGTAGGCGAGATGAGCTGCCCTCCTTCCCCGCAAGCGATGCAGTGACCTACTCGGTTGCTGCTGCAGTGAACTTGCGGCACCATGGCGGTTTGCAACTGTGACAATCACTCCATCTATATGTATTGTATTTCTGTGAAAATACTTGGTCATTTGGAAAAAGATGGTAATTAATTTATCACGAGTTTTTGAATGCTTGGTCCTGACAATCACCCGATAGCCACAAGTCTCCATCGCGTAATACTTGACGGTCGGTCGCACCAACAGACGGTCGGTCGCACCCACGTCTCACTGAAGGGACACGCATCAGCTTGGTTTGACATGTATGACCAGGTACATCACTGACATGTGCGATCGCATTTGAGCAGTACTTGAAATTTGTGTTCAAGGAAACTCATCGGGAGCCGTTTTGGGCTTCGAAACTAAAACCATCAATAAATCTTTAGCTTGTTCCCATCACATTCCAAAGTAGTAGTACTACTACCATGCTATAATCTAGTGCAGACCTGTTCACACCTATCAAACCTGAACGTGTTCCCACTATGCAGGTTTTAGTACTAGTACTACTAGGTTATAAAAAGGGGAACTACCTAGCCGAAAATTACTCTACCTTCCTCCTCATAAGTCTTTCTTGTTCGTCCTTCCCTGCCATGGCTGGTGTGGAAAGCTCTAGGTCGAGAACTACTAGTAAGAAGGGAGCGGCAACCAAGGCCGCGGAAAAAAAGAGAGGGCTCGCCGCCTCGCGGGGGGCTCAAAAGATCTCTCACGGGCAGGCAAGGGCTCCCTGGAGCGCCCTAGCCGCGGAGGCGAACATGCCGCGCTGGCGGTGCTGGACTCATTATCCCTCGATGACATGCCCGCTCAGCTCAATAAGCAGAAGGAGTTGACCGATGGCTTGGTGAAGCTGCTGAAGGAGAGCCTCGATGACATGCCCACTGAGCTCAATAACCAGGAGGAGTTGACCGCCAGCTTGATGAAGCTGCTGAAGGAGAGCATTGCCTCAGGTAAGAAGGCGACCGGAGAAATCCTCCAACTTCACGAGGATAAGGCGAAGCTCTGCCACGAGGTCGACCTGCTGAAGGAGGAGAACTCCGGCTGGAAGAAGCTGCATGAGAAGAGGAGTTCCTCGATGAAGATCCTTAATGCCCTCGTCATGGAATAGAAGGAGGAGTTGGCGAAGCTCCGCATCGAGCTCCCGACTGCTGTCAAGGTACGTAATGCGGCCGTGGAAGAGATGATGAACGCTCGCCTCGAGAAATCCTGCGTCATGGACAGAATGAAGAAGATGGCAGAGGAGATGCACGAGGAGATGGAGGTCGTGGAGGCGATGAAGAAGCAGTTACGACTCCGCGGCGAGCAACCCATCATGAAGTAGAGAGCGGCGCCTGAGACTTGTGTCTGCGTCTTCCTTCTTTTGGGGGGGGGGGGTGTAATCTTCCTTCTTCTGTTGCTCCTGTGTTTCTTCTTTTGCTTCGGGTGTTTCGCCGCATGTGTCACATTCTCTGCGAGGCACGAATATAACAATGCTAAGAGTACGATGAGTGGTGTCGTGGGATCAATGACAAGCAAATTAGTAGATATTTTTTTTCTCCATATCGCACTGGGCTACCGTGTTTTGCACTCCTCTGTTGTACTAGTACTCCAGTGGAAAACTAGAGTATACCTCACGGTTCTTTGCTCCTCCTCAGGTCGTCGGCAACAATTATACGTGCAGTCAAATCACAAGGCCCCACCTTCCAGTAATGAGCCGTCAAATCACAAAGGCCCTCGCCTCTCTGTCAAACTGACCATGCGAGATTGCCCCGCCCTCGCCTTTTAAATGTACTTTTGTACGGTAGTAGTATCGATGGATTGCGTCATGGAGCAAAACTAACAAGATGAAATTAAAGAAAAATGGTGGTACATATACAGAGCGCTCATCGCCAAATTATGCATAGTACTATTAAAAAAGCTAGCACGTGCTTAGATGGGGTGCTGAAGTCTATTAAAGAAATTAGCATGCCTATTTAATTCTTTGACAACTAAACTCCTTCATGCTTTGGGTAAACTTCTCTCATTTAAGTTTTTTTTAGAATTACTTATCTCATTTAAGTGTTTTGCGTATGTGGCATGCTTAGAGCGTGGTTAATAGTATAGCCAACTGCTGGCTATATGATGTTGGCCATATCATATATAGTACGCATATAATGTGAAGAAACAAGTGGTAGTACTACCAACTACAAGATGAACTGTAAGAAATACAAGTACTCCTACGTACGTACTGAAGAGTTAAAGTAACGAGAAAGAACATACTACCAACTACAAGATGAACTATAAGAAATACTAGTATGTACGTACTGAAGAGTTAAAGTAACGAGAAAGAACATAACATAGTTCTGCTGGGGGCCTAGCACAACACCCCCCCTGAAATAAAACTAAGCACCCTGAAATTAAACTAATCAACTGCATTAGAACCACAATGAGAAATGACACTGCCACCTTACTTGGACTCCTCGTCCATGTCCTAGACTTCGTCCTTGTCCCTCTTCCTCTTCGCCGATACTTCTTTGGTTGAACCGCACACTAGGCTCTCGCTCTTCATCCAACCCTTGTAGATATTGAAACAAAGGTAGGCATCCATTGTAGCGTACTGGATTTGGTATTTATCTATTAAATTCTACTCCCATGCAAGATGAAACTTGTGGTGAGGTTTTGTCAGTTTGCCGTACGAAGGATCAACCATGGCTCCTGCCAGGGTCAACATTGAAGGCTGACAGGAGGACACCAGCCTATTCTTCTGGAGGTCGAAGGGCTGGACTACAACGAGGCCTATCCGACCCAGGACTTCCTCGTCGTTATGAAAGTCTACAGTAACGAATTTGACTCTGTCATCCACGAGGAGGTCCTTAAAATCCTTGCACTTAACGTCGGCATGGCATATGTGGTAGACCAAGCACAAGTTATGCACGCAAACCTGGATCACGGCGGGCTTCTTCTTCTCTTCCTCATTTAGATTCTTCTCTTTTCCCAAGACTTTGGTGTACTCAACATCTAGCCTAGCGACCCACTCATCACCATCTAACTTTTCGAACATGCGTTTGAAGCGAGCAAGGCATCCTTTCATCGTCACGGAAGAACAGGTGTAGATGACGTCGAACTCATCGCTGGTGATGGTTCTAACCTTGTACTCACCGCCGATCATGGAGATTTGGGACGCCATGGATTTTGCAGGAGGGTTAGGATTAGTGGAACTGCTGTAATGTGAAAGGACGGGATGACTAGAAGCGAACTGCCGTAATGTTAAAGGACGGCCGGGGACGAGTAGGAGCGAACTGCTAGCGGTTTTCTCATTGTAAAAATGTTGAGTGGGGCGTGCGAACGGCAGGGTAGTGGTTTGCCTGGTGGATAAATGGCTTCATACACAGTACTATGGGGGCCCAATTAGGTGTCATGTCTACTAGACCCACTTCATAGGCCTGACAGTATAGCATCTGTGTGTTCGCACGTTATGCATCGGGAAAATTACAGGTGATATGAAGCTTTCCATGCTCCCATGATACGGGCTTCTGAGAGCCCTTGGATCTGAGATCGAACGGTTGCATGGAGTGATTCTAGACCTATTGGTAAATATCCTATCCTGGAGGGTTATTCTGCAAATTTTCAGCAACTTAGCATGCGACCATTCGATCTCAGATCCAAGGGCTGTGAGCAGCCCGTATCATGGTCGCGCCTACCATGACCCTTGCCTCGCTCATGCGGCCGCACCCTTGGAGATTTCAGACGGCTATAAATGAGCATTTTTTTACTACTTTGCATGCATGAAACTACTTCCTCCGTGCAGGTGCGTTAGGCTATTTGATGTTGGCATGTCATACATAGTCATCACTTATAGTCACTCATACAACAAGGTTAGCTATATATAAGGTTGGCTATAAGAGTTTTTTTTTACTTCTCTCTATCTCTTTCTTCGTAGTATTTATTGCATTTGCCAAGGAGTAAGTAGCTAGGGTGTTGCACAAGTGCCCACTCCCACCATTTTTCCCATGTCTCTCTCCTCGACATATAAGCAAAAGTGCCATGTAAGCGGGCTATAAGCCCATTATTGTAGAGTACTTGGTCTTAGCACCTGTATACGGCCCTTCCTAGTGCTCCACTGTGTACAGGTGCTAAGGGTGCCACATAGGCAGAAAAATGATGTGGCAAAGCAATTAAAGAAGAGAGAGAACATTGTGGTGACCCAAGGAGGAAATGTTGCTAAGTGCGTGGACCTATGCAAAACGACTACCAACCAATACATAGAGTAGTTTAATTGTTAAACAATTCAGTGAGGGGAGCTTGGCTACAAAAGCTAAGAGCAAGCACAATAGTCGGGTATAAGCCTGCTTACATGGCATTTTTGCCTATGTGGAGGAGAGAGACTAGGAAAAAGTGACGGAGTGGGCTCTCATGCAAAAGCCAACCTCTATACATGCTCCTAGGTAAAAGCATTTAATGAGAGGAAAGAGATAGAGAGAAAGTGGAAAAATGTTGTGAACTTGTAGCCAACCTTATAGCCAGCTCTATTGTATGAGTAATTAATAATGCTAAATCTTGACAACATGTCATGTCTATATAGCCAGCAGCTGGCTGCACTAACCATGCTCTAAGCAACTATGCATTGGGGAGACTAGTTGCTAAGATTTTTAATGCACTTAGCACCTTATGTAAGCACCAATGCATTGGAAGTGGCCTACCATGGAGGGGTCAGGGGAGACTCACCCCGGTCGTAGCGCCGCAGTAAGAATGATAATGGCAAGTCAAATCACAGGGGGCCACCTGTCCAGCAGTAACGAGCTGTCAAATCACACAGCCCTACGTTTGCAGCAGTCTACTCCCTCATCTTCTTGCCTCTCTTTTGGGCCGACTAGGCGGAACTGCCCCGCCTATCGCGCGGGAAAAGCCCCGCCCTCAACTTTTAAATATAATTTTGTATCCATGGATTGTGCCATGGAGCAAAGCCTGAAGAAAACGGGGTACACATGTATACAGCATGCCCGTCGCGTTCACGTCGCACCCCAGACGGTCGGTCGGTCTGGCACGCCGCTCACCGAATGGAACGCGTGTTGCGTTTGCACACACATGTGGGACCGCAATTGAGAACCGACCATAGGCACACTCCCCCGTCCCCGCAAGTTGGCTGAGTTAATAGAAGAGAGAGACGAGCGATAGTACTGGAGCAGTGTTGTACACACGTCGGTGCTTGCACGATCCCTGCACGACACGGGAGATCAGTTCATCCATGCATGTGACCAGATTCCAGCAGATGGCTGGATTGGCTATCATCTACATATCGTGTAGGCTGTGTTGTACAAGGCTGTAGTTCTGATGAGAAATCTAAAAAAAAGGTTTCTTGTCATCTCGCAATATTAGGTGTCATGTGCTTCGGATCACTGCGAGGGTTAAACAGCGACAACTGCGTTCGTCCAAGGCGCTGGTCATTGGGGGCACATGCATGAAGACTACTCGGCTACCATCTAGGTCAAGCCGGCTATGTTAATTAGGACATCTATCGATTGACCCCTTTTCTATGAGTTTGTCTTTAATTTGAGCTTTGATCCTCGTCTAGTTTGTCCGTCGGGATTCATGTTGTCTCCTTGGGGCAGTGAGGTTATGGTTTCTTGTCATGTGGCATTTTTTCGTGTTATATGTTAATCTGGTGCATCAAATCAAAATGACGACAACTGCGCCTCCGGGGCACGTGCATGAAGGCTTCTCAATAGTCATTGACGAGGTCAAGCCAGCTCTGGTAGAAAAAAGAAAACTACTCCACTATATAGGTAGGAGCCTCCGCGCTTGCTTGCTAGTGTTGCTCTCTTCACACTCTCTCATCCTCTCCAGATCTAAACACGATAGCGGTGTCCACACTCTTGGGGAAGGTGAGAAAGTGCAACATTCATGCGGTCGTCCTCGGCAACGGCTCTTACCCACTGCCGACGCATCTCGATCAGCCTGCCTTGTCGTTCTCTCCCACGTAGCACAGGCTAGGGAGGGCCTCTGACCCCTTCTTCCTCGCTGCCGTAGTGTGGGCAGATCCGGCCTCCCGCCACCCACCTAGCGACATCCTGGCGACCCTTAGGTATAACTTCCTTCAAAACCGGCCTTGCTCTACTGCCCCAGCTCCTCACATCGATGCATTTATATCTTTTACTACTTCTCAGGCCCCCTCGTAGATAGGATCGATCGGCTGTTCGAAAGCCACCTAAATTTGTACTGTTAAGAGGTAAAACTACTTCATGCAGTCGAATCTATAGAACTACTTCATGCAGTCGAATCTAGTACTACTTGGTTCAAATAGGGAAGAAAGGGGGTGGGGGTGGGGGAGATCTGTTACCTGAATCTAGGACTTGGTCGAAAGAGGAAATAATGGGGGCAAAAAGTAGCAGAGACTGGCTATCCAACTAGTCTCTTGGTCTAATAGGGAAATAAAGGGAAACGCAGTACAAACTCGATATAAACCAATCTATTGGTTGAAAAAGGAAAGAAAGTGGGGACTCGGGGACAAGTAAACAGAGTATGTCTAGCACTAGATTTGCTGGCCTCACACAGTAAAAGGTGGCTATACCGAACAAAAATGGGACCAACCCAGATATCCTATTTGGATGTTTGTTGCCCCAATCCCCTCTTACGTAATGCCACTGGTAAAATGTACTAGAAGTCCCATTGTTAAAGTAAGGACACATTAAACCAATGTTGTTTTCAATGTAATGCCTCCAGTAATATGAATCAGGCACTGTTTTTCATGTCCTGCTAAATTTCACATTAAGATAAGTTGCTTCTTTTCGTTAGAAATGCAACTGTCCTGGTCCGCCTACTCTCCCGTGCCCAAATACCAACTTTTTAGCAACTGTTAATGTATTGTTGCTGGTAAAATGAAGCAATGGCACCATTAAAGTAATGTCGTATTTAACGGTTGTCATAGTTAATCCTAATGCCCACACTAATATCTAGCAATGCTGCTGCTTTAGAAATTACTACTGTCCTTGTAGGATCGCCATTCAGATAAGGAACATGCTTCTTTTCATTTGATGTATGTTTCATCACTTCTTAGCCACCCTCCTTTCCATCATTTTGTGCAAACAGAGATAAACATTTCACGGTTGATCTTAGTTGAACTGCACAAAATGATATCCAAATTATAGTTGGAGATTCCACGAGCTTCATGACCAACCTTGATGTTGCTCAATTTTATTGCAACTAATGAAGAAGAAGCTGCTAGCTCATGGGACCAAGTACTTGCTAACTGCTTGATGCAAACATTGCTTCATTTTAGGTGAACTACACAAAAAGGTCCCACGAATTGAACCATACATGTTGGTGACTGGTGTCATCCCTTCTACGATGGCGTTGACTGCAGATATGGGTCCCATTGATAACCCACAAGTATAGGGGATCGCAACAGTTTTCGAGGGCAGAGTATTCAACCCAAATTTATTGATTCGATGCAAGGGGAGCCAAAGAATATTTGCAAGTATTAGTAGTTGAGTTGTCAATTCAATCACACCTGGAGATTAATTATCTGCAGCAAAGTGATCAGTAGCAAAGTAATATGATAGTTTTGATAGTAGGAGCAACAGCAATAGTAACAGTGACATCAATGATTTTGTAGCAAGTGTAACAGTAACGATAGCAGTAGTAACTTAGCAAGAACAATATGAGTGAAATTCATAGGCATTGGATCGATGAATTCGTTGGATGATATTTATCATATAACAGTCATAACCTAGGGCGATACAGCACTAGCTCCAGTTCATAAATATAATGTAGGCATGTATTCCGTAAATAGTCATACGTGCTTATGGAAAGAACTTGCATGACATCTTTTGTCCTACACTCCCGTGGCAGCGGGGTCCATATGGAAACTAAGGGATATTAAGGCCTCCTTTTAATAGAGAACTGGAACAAAGCATTAACACATAGTGAATACATGAACTCCTCAAACTATGATCATCACCGGGAAATGTCCCGACTTCTGTCACTCCGGGGTTGCCGGATCATAACACGTAGTAGGTGACTATAACTTGCAAGATCGGATCTAGAACATAGATATAATGGTGATAACATAAACTGTTCAGATCTGAACATGGCATCCGGGCCCAAAGTGACAAGCATTTAGCATGGAAAAGTCATAGCAACATCAATCTCAGAACATAATGGATACTAGGGATCAAGCCCTAACAAAACTAACTCGATTACATGATGAATCTCATCCAACTCCTCACCGACCAGCGAGCCTATGAAGGAATTACTCACTCCCGGTGGGGAGCATCATGGAATTGGCGATGGAGAAGGGTTGGTGATGAGGAAGTTCGAAGATCCCCCTCTCCGGAGCCCCAACCGAACTCCAGATCTGGCCTCCCGATGAAGAACAGGAGGTGGCGGCGGCTCCGTCTCATGAAACACGATAATTCTTTCTCCCCGATTTTTTCTCCGAAAATGTGATTTTATAGTGTCAGGGTTGAGGTCTGCGGGGCCACCAGGTGGGGACAACCCACCTGGGCGCGCCAGGAGGGGGGCGCGCCCTGGTGGGTTGTGCCCACCTAGGTGCCCCCCTCCAGTGGTTCTTGGCTCCAGAAATTCTCCTTTATGGTATAAAAATCCTCGCAAAGTTTCTTTCCAATCCGAGAAATTTTATTTCTGCACAAAAACAACACCATGGTAGTTCTGCTGAAAACAGCGTCAGTCCCGGTTAGTTTCATTCAAATCATGCAAATTAGAGTCCAAAACAAGAGGAAAAGCATTAGGAAAAGTAGATACAATGGAGACGTATCAACTTCCCCATGCTTAAACCTTTGCTTGTCCTCAAGCATTCAGTTGATAAACTGAAAGTGGAAAAGAAAAACTTTTACGAACTCTTTTGCTCTTGTTTACATAAATAAGCTTAAGTAGCATCCAGGTTTTCAGCCAAGATCATAACTAACCATGTCGACAATAACTCTTAAAAATTATATTAACTCATATCAATGGCATAATCAACTAGCAAGCGATAATAAGATATCTCAAATGACAACACTTTGTCAAAGCAACCATGATATAATATGACAATAGTGGTATCTCGCTAGCCCTTTCTGAGACTACAAAACATAAATACAGAGCACCTCCAAAGTTCAAGCAGCGACTAAACATTGTAATTCATGGTAGAAAAGATCCAGTCATGATGCACCCAACATTAGCTACACACAATGCATGAGGATGACAATACTGTTCTCAGGATATGGCCCTTATTTGAGAAGGTGATGACACAACATAAAAGTAAATAGATAGTCCCATCACAGAGGGAAGCAGTGATTTGCAGCGGTGCCAGAGCTCAAGTTTTTAAAACAGATGTAAATGAAATTTTGAGAAATGCATCCTTCTCGTTTACTTCGCGACCATTAGTTATTGGTATCTTCCATGCTAAACACATTAGTGGCGGTTCCCAAGCGATAAAAGTAAAGGTTTACTCCCCCTCCACCAACAATCACACTTCACGGGTGGTCCGAAACAACGGGTACCATCCATACCAACAACAGTCCTGGGGGAGTTTTGTTTAATTATTTGCAATTTTGAATTCGGGACAGGGAATCCCTATTACCGCCCCTCTCGTGCAAGGACAAGTTAATAAACACTCATCATGAGAATAACCCGCTTAGCATGGAAGATACTGACTACCTCCTGTCGCTCTATGAACAATCCAGGCACACAAAAAAGGATATTTATTTGAAGTTTTTAGAGGTGGCACATGAAAATTTACTTGGACGGCAGGGTAATACCGCATATAGGTAGGTATGGTGGACTCATCTGGGATAACTTGGGTTTCAGGATTTTGATATACAAGGAGTGTTCCCGCTTAGTACAGGCGAAGGCTAGCAATTAGGTTGAGAAGCGGCCAGCTAGAGAGCGAAAACTGTCATGAACATGCGTTATGCATAAGTAACATTGGATACTAGCATGAGTAGGATATGAACACCATGAACATAAATATCATAGAGGATATGTTGGTTTTGATTCAACTACATGCATGAACATGTGCCAAGTCAAGCCACTCGAACATTCAGAGGAGGATACCATATCATCATACTACATCACAATCATTTTAACGCAATGTTGGCATCCAAGATATAACATTATCCACTCCTAGCTACTTAAGCATGGCATGAGAAACTATAATCTCTAATTGTCATTGCAAACATGTTTGATTATAATAGGCTGAATCATGGATACTAGGTTAAACATATTTACAAAAACAGAACAAGTCGAGTTCATACCCATTTCTCTCTGCCACAGCCAGTTCACCAAATATCATCATTATTGCCTTTCACTTGCACGACCGAACAATATGAAAATGATATTAGTGCAAGAGTACCATGGACCAAGCTAGAATATGCAAACATTTTATTCAAAAGGAGAAGACAAGGTAATTTGGGCTCTTTGTTAGATCATCAGTAATGCATATGAGAGCCACTCAACATTTTCATCGTGGTCTTCTCCTTGGTATGACTCAATAAAAGGAAAAGAATTTCAGAGAAACATACTGAAATGTTTTTGGAGTTTTTAGTTTTTTTCTTAAAGAGAGCAAATTAAAGACAAAGAAAAACAAAAATGAGAAAAACTATTTACACGGGAAAGCTCCCAACAAGCAAAAAAAAAAGAACAATGAAATCTTTTTTGGTTTTCTTTTAATACTACCACTAATTAAACTAGAAAGAAAACCCGAAAAGAAGCAGGAAATATTTTTTGGATTTTCTCAAAGTTTTTCAAATGCACAAGAAGAAGGCGAGAAAATAAATTTAGCATGGATAATACAATGAAAAAGTGTAGACACCGACAACTGGAATGAAATGTGTAAACAT
This sequence comes from Thinopyrum elongatum, assembly GCA_011799875.1. Taxonomy (NCBI): domain Eukaryota; kingdom Viridiplantae; phylum Streptophyta; class Magnoliopsida; order Poales; family Poaceae; genus Thinopyrum; species Thinopyrum elongatum. The sequence goes on along the minus strand of CM022297.1, from coordinate 355,638,147 downwards.
GAATGTAATGTCGGTGGGCATACATACTCCCCAAGCTTAGGCTTTTGCCCTAGCTTGGTAATCACCATGTAGAGCCTGCGTAGTAGTCAGAGTGGTAGCTCACGGAGGCTCTTGGTGCAGCCTCCTGCTACTTCTTGAGCTTGTGTTGGTTTTTCCCTTGAAGAGGAAAGGGTGATGCAGCAAAGTAGAGATAAGTATTTCCCTCAGTTTGAGAACCAAGGTATCAATCCAGTAGGAGACAACGCACAAATCACCGAATACCTGCACAAACAATCAAACAACTTGCACCCAACACGATAAATGGGTTGTCAATCCCATCATGGTTATTTGCAAAAGTGAGATCTGATAGAGATAGATAAACGATAAAGTAAATATTTTTGGTATTTTTGTTTTATAGATCGGAAAGTAAAAGATTGCAAAATAGTAGATCGGAAACTTGTATGATGAAAAGTAGAAGATTATATGATGGAAAATAGACCCGGGGGCCATAGGTTTCACTAGAGGCTTCTCACAAGATAGAAAATAATACGGTGGGTGAACAAATTACTGCCGAGCAATTGATAGAAAAGCACAAAGTTATGACAATATCTAAGGCAATGATCATGAATATAGGCATCACATCCGTGTCAAGTAGACCAAAATGATTCTGCATCTACTACTATTACTCCACACATCGACCGCTATCCAGCATGCATGTAGAGTATTAAGTTCATAAAGAACGGAGTAATGCATTAAGTAAGATGACATGATGTAGAGGAATTAACTCAAGCAATATGATGGAAACCCCATCTTTTTATCCTTGATGGCAACAATACAATACATGCCTTGCTGCCCCTAATGTCACTGGGAAAGGACACCGCAAGATTGAACCCAAAGCTAAGCAAGTCCCATTGCAAGAAAAACCAATCTAGTTGGCCAAACCGAACCGATAGTTCGAAGAGAATTACAAAGATATCAAATCATGCATATAAGAATTCAGAGAAGATTCAAATAATATTCATAGATAAGCTTATCATAAATCCACAATTCATCGGATCTCAGCAAGCACACCGCAAAAAAGTATTACATTGAATAGATCTCCAAGAACATCGAGGAGAATATGGAATTGAGAATCAAAGAGAGAGAAGAAGCCATCTAGCTACTAGCTATGGACCCATAGGTCTGTTGTAAACTACTCACGCTTCATCGGAAGGGCAATGGTGTTGATGTAAAAGCCCTCCATGATCGAATCCCCCTCCGGCAGGGTGCCGGAAAAGGTCCCTAGATGGGATCTCACGGGTACAGAAGGTTGCGGCGGTGGAAAAGTCTTTTCGTGGATGCCTCTGTTGGTTTGGGGACATATGATTATATACAGGCGAAAGAATTAGGTCAGGAAGTGCACGAGGGGCCCACAAGGGTGGGGGGCGCGCCCTACCCCCCTGGGCGCGCCCTCCGACCTTGTCGGCGCCTCGTGGCTCCTCCGACTTCATATCCAAGCCTCCTGGTTTCCTTCTGGTCCAAGAAAAATCATCGCGAAAGTTTTATTCCGTTTGGACTCCGTTTGGTATTCCTTTTCTGCGAAACTCAAAAACAAGGAAAAAACAGAAACTGGCACTAGGCTCTAGGTTAATAGGTTAGTCCCAAAAATAATATAAAATAGCATATTAATGCATATAAAACATCCAAAAGAGATAATATAATAGCATGGAACAATAAAAAATTATAGATATGTTGGAGACGTATCAAGTATCCCCAAGCTTAATTCCTGCTAGTCCTCGAGTAGGTAAATGATAAAAACAGAATTTTTGATGTGGAATGCTACCTAACATATTTATCCATGTAATTTCCTTTATTGTGGCATGAATGTTCAGATCCGTAAGATTCAAAACAAAAGTTTAAAATTGACATAAAAATAATAATACTTCAAGCATACTAACAAGGCAATTATGTCTTCTCAAAATAACATGGCCAAAGAAAGCTTATCCCTACAAAATCATATAGTCTAGCTATGCTCCATCTTCATCACACAAAATATTCAAATCATGGACAACCCTAATGACAAGCCAAGCAATTGTTTCATACTTTTGATGTTCTCAAACTTTTTCAACTTTCACGCAATACATGAGCGTGAGCCATGGACATAGCACTATGGGTGGAATAGAAGGTGGTTATGGAGAAGACAAAAAGAGGGAGATAGTCTCACATCAATTAGGTGTATCAACAGGCTATGGAGATGCCCGTCAATAGATATCAATTTGAGTGAGTAGGGATTGCCATGCAACAGATGCACTAGAGCTATAAGTTTATGAAAGCTCAAAAAAGAAACTAAGTGGGTGTGCATCCAACTCGCTTGCTCACGAAGACCTAGGGCAATTTGAGGAAGCCCATCATTGGAATATACAAGCCAAGTTCTATAATGAAAAATTCCCACTAGTAAATGAAAGTGACAACATAGGAGACTCTCTATCATGAAGATCATGGTGCTACTTTGAAGCACAAGTGTGGTAAAAGGATAGTAACATTGCCCCTTCTCTCTTTTCTCTCATTTTTTAATTTGGGCCTTCTCTCATTTTTTTGGCCTCTTTTTTTTCGTCCGGAGTCTCATCCCGACTTGTGGGGGAATCATAGTCTCCATCATCCTTTCCTAACATGGGACAATGCTCTAATAATGAAGATCATCACACTTTTATTTACATACAACTCAAGAATTACAACTCAATTCTTAGAACAAAATATGACTCTATATGAATGCCTCCGGCGGTGTACCAGGATATGCAATGAATCAAGAGTGACAAGTATGAAAGAATTATGAACGGTGGCTTTGCCACAAATACGATGTCAACTACATGATCATGCAAAGCAATATGACAATGATGATGCGTGTCATAATAAACAGAACAGTGGAAAGTTGCATGGCAATATATCTCGGAATGGCCATGGAAATGCCATAATAGGTAGGTATGGTGGCTGTTTTGAGGAAGATATATGGTGGGTGTATGGTACCGGCGAAAGTTGCGCGGTACAAGAGAGGCTAGCAATGGTGGAAGGGTGAGAGTGCGTATAATCCATGGACTCAACATTAGTCATAAAGAACTCACATACTTATTGCAAAAATCTATTAGTTATCGAAACAAAGTACTACGTGTCGGTGTCAAAACCGGCGGATCTCGGGTAGGGGGTCCCGAACTGTGCGTCTAAGGTCGATGGTAACAAGAGACGGGGGACACGATGTTTACCCAGGTTCGGGCCCTCTCTATGGAGGTAATACCCTACGTCCTGCTTGATTGATCTTGATGAATATGAGAATTACAAGAGTTGATCTACCACGAGATCGTAATGGCTAAAACCCTAGAAGTCTAGCCTGTCTGATTATGATTGTCCCTATGGACTAAACCCTCCGGTTTATATAGACACCGGAGGGGACTAGGGTTGTACAAAGTCGGTTACAGAGAAAGGAATCTTTGTATCTGAACGCCAAGCTTGCCGTCCATGCCAGGGTGAGTCCCATCCGGACACGGTAGAGAGTCTTCTGTCTTGTATCTTCATGGCCCATCAGTCCGGCCCACGTTACGTAGCCTGGACGCCCGAGGACCCCTTAATCCAGGACTCCCTCAGTAGCCCCTAAACCAGGCTTCAATGACGATGTGTCCGGCGCGCAGATTGTCTTCGGCATTGCAAGGCGGGTTCCTCCTCCGAATACTCCAGAACAGACTTCGAGCACAGAAAGCGTGTCCGGCTCTGCAAAACAAGTACCACACACAACCGCAGAGAGTATAATATTTCACGAGTCCAATCTGCTCGCCCGTGTCAAGATACAGTGGGCAAAGATGAACGCCGTCAAGCTCGCGACCGAGGGACCGCCCGTGGGCAAGGAGCACCACACGCCCGAGCGATATTTTGACGATGTCCTGGAGGGATCCCGCATTGTAGCGGAGCAGTGTGCGAAAGACATTATCTTTGAATGAATATATTCATGTTATCTTGTCCTGTATAATGGAGCAAAAAATATAATATTAGTTGTTTATATAAAGATTTTTCCTCCTGTGCAGCCGTTTTATAAAATCTGAGAGTTGGCCAGTTGTCGGCTTCAGCCCCCACGTAGGTAGTACGGGGGTGTTCGGGATAAGATCTAAACACTCTTGATCCAAAGTTTGGTCCTTGAAGGAGGTGTTTAGCGCAACGAACCAGGCAATCGGACTATGTGGCTTTATCACCCTCACTTAGCCATAGGAGTTTTATAATAGAAATTTAGGCGCAGCCCCTAGTATTCATGAGTCCGAACTAGGGTGCTGTAAACACCTGATCGGGTAGAGACCGATTCGTCGCATAATGCCGAAAAAATCGCAAAAGATTTATAACCTCCGAAGAGCTGACCGGCTCACGCCGCATCATGACAGTCAGTTTTCGGCTTTCTCTACTGAGGTGCTCATCCGGACGAACCAGGGCACAATCGCAGTAGTTCTCCCTTTACTACCCTAGCCGATATAGCGGAACGTAAGGTAGTAAGCACAGGAGCCGGGCAACCCAACTATTGACCAAAGACATGATTCGGAGTCAATGCATATAATGCTAAATTCGGGGTGCCGAACTATACTGTAAAAAGTGTTAGGACTTTGTTGCCATAATGTGGGGCGCAATAAAGCCCCTAGCGAACTTAAGCCGTACCAAAGTGTACGGGTGCAATTGATAAGATTATCAAGAAAAAATGAAGTAGTAAGCTAGTGCCACAGAAGTTGGGCCGCGAACTGTTTCCATTATAATTTTATTGATACGTCAAAGCATATAAGTAGTGCGATAAGCAACAGGGCTATTTAACATGCCATGACCAAGGGAGAGCTGTGTGCGGGTCATGAGAATGGGTGGAGTGATCGTCAAAAAGACCTACTAAAGATTCCCGTATACCTCAATGCTTCTTGCTATCTTGGTGTACCTATCCTTCGAAGGACCGATGATCAGGCCGTCTTGAGGGGCCTGTGGAAAAGAAACCTGAAAAGGATAAAAAAGAAAAAGTGAAAGTATGTGTGTCCAGGGGAGGTCGAGCCGTATTATGGACCACAGTCTGGTTATGCCTCCGTCTATGCCCATGGTATTTTAAGTGCGTAGTTATGTACGCGTGGTACGTATGCCGCCATTTGGCCGGGACGGAGACGGAGGCCGGATTGCTAGTCTAACTCTTGACGAGCCAGACTGTTATGTTGCGGAGTAGTCCGGATCCGCTTGACAGTGTCCGGGAGCTTGGCCGCTGAATTAAGATTCTGTTTGGCAAGGCCGCTCTGTACTTCCGCTGCCAAGGCCGCGGTGTGCATCTCGGTACGGAGGGAGCGCTCCGTGTTTCCGTTAACTGTTATGACGCCGCGTGGTCCCAGCATCTTGAGCTTGAGATAAGCATAGTGTGGCACTGCATTGAATCGAGCAAATGCGGTTCGTCCGAGCAGTGCGTGATAGCCGCTGTGGAAGGGGACGATATCGAAGATCAACTCTTCACTTGTGAAGTTGTCCGGGGATCCGAAGACAACCTCCAGTGTGATTGAGCCCGTACAGCGGGCCTCTACACCTGGTATGACTCCTTTAAAGGTAGTTTTTGTGGGTTTGATCATTGAGGGATCGATGCCCATTTTGCGCACTGTATCCTGATAGAGCAGGTTCAGGCTGCTGTCGCCGTCCATGAGGACGCGTGTGAGATGGAATCCATCAACAATTGGATCGAGGACCAGTGCGGCTGAACCACCATGACGGATACTGGTCGAATGATCCCTACGATCGAAGGTGATCGGGCAGGACGACCATGGGTTGAACTTTGGGGTGACTGGCTCTAACGCATAGACATCCCTGAGCACTCGTTTACGCTCCCTTTTGGGGATATGAGTGGCGTATATCATGTTCACCGTTTTGACCTGGGGAGGGAACTTCTTCTGTCCTCTTGTGTTTGGCGGACGGGACTCCTCATCGTCGTCCTCGCTTTGCGACCCCTTCTCCTTGTTTTCGGCATTTAACTTGCCGGCCTATTTAAAAACCAAACAGTCTCTGTTGGTATGATTGGCTGGTTTATCAGGGGTGCCATGGATCTGACATGGACGATCGACTATGCGGTCCAAGCTGGATGAGCCCGGATTGTTTCTTTTGTATGGCTTCTTCCGCTGGCCGTACTTGGAGCCGTTGAAACCGGCGTTGACCGCCGTGTCATCGGTAGTGCCACCATTGCTTCGGCGCTTGTGCCTGTTGCATCGGGGCTTGTCATTGCTATTCTTGGCTTCAGAGGTACCGGCATCGCTTGCAGTGTTATTGCTACGGGCTAGCCAACTATCCTCGCCCGCACAAAAGCGTGTCATGAGTGCCGTGAGGGCTGCCATGGACTTCGGCTTTTCTTGGCCGAGGTGACGAGCGAGCCATTCGTCGCGGATGCTATGCTTAAAGGTCGCTAGGGCTTCGGCATCCGGGCAGTCGACGATCTGGTTCTTTTTAGTTAGGAACCTAGTCCAGAATTTCCTGGCCGACTCTCCAGGCTGTTGAACTATGTGACTTAAGTCATCAGCATTCGGAGGTCGTACATATGTGCCTTGGAAGTTGTCGCGGAAGGCATCTTCCAAGTCCTCCCAGCTGCCAATAGAGTTTTCAGGCAGACTGTTTAACCAGTGACGAGCTGGCCCCTTGAGTTTTAGCGGGAGGTATTTGATGGCGCGAAGGTCATCACAGCGGGCCATATGAATATGGAGAAGAAAATCCTCAATCCATACCGCGGGATCTGTTGTTCCATCATATGATTCGATATTTACGGGTTTAAACCCTTCTGGGAATTCATGCTCCATTACTTCATCAGTGAAGCAGAGGGGATGTGCGGCGCCTCTGTATCGGGCCAAGTCGTGACGTAGTGCGGATGTAGTCCGTCTGCGGTTTTCGGCCCGGACGTGGTTATGCTCGGTACGTCTGGCTTGATAGCCGTCGTCGCACGCCAGGGCATCCCCCCGCGATACGTAGATCGATCTGGACTGACCTGCTCTGTTCTCCAGTTTTTGCCGCAGGTCATATGTGTGTTCCCGAGCTGTGGTGTCTTTGCCTTTACGGCGAGGTAGTATGGGCAGGTGTTCGCCTTGAGTTGCCTCTTTGTCCCGGCCATGTGGTGGTCGGTCAGCCGCATTACGTGTTGATGGCATGGGCTTAGGTTCCTCGTCGTCGAATTGGGGTAGCAATTTGCGCTTTGGGTAACTTTTAATGGGGCGCTCGAGTCCGTATTCCTCGGCTGCCAGGACATCAGTCCATCTGTCGTTGAGCAGATCTTGATCAGCTAGAAGCTGCTGCTGTTTCTTTTTCAGGCTCCTCGCAGTGGCTATTAGCCGGCGCTTAAAGCGCTCCTGCTCGACGGGTTCCTCAGGCACGATAAAGTCTTCGTCGCCGAGGCTCACCTCATCTTGGGAGAGTGGAAGATAGTTGCTGTCCTCCGAGTCTTCGTTTATGGCCTGTTCGTCAGGGCTGACTTGCCCATCTTCCCTACCGTCCTATTCGGAAGTCGGCTCGGCGGGATCTTCTTTGTCTTCGGCATCGTCCGGAGTATTGTTTTCTCTGGTGCCGGTATTGCTGTCTTTTCCACGGCGTGATTTAGAGCGGTGCCGCTGACTTTGGTGCTTTGGCTGTGTCTCAGGAGGTTTATTCTCGACTGGATCTTTCTCGTTATCGCCGTTATTCTCTTTGGGAGTATCCACCATGTACACGTCATACAAGGAGGTGGCTGTCAAGCACCCATTAAACGGCGGGTTTTGGGCCTGCTCCTCTCCGGCATCGTCGTCCATACCGTCGATGTCTTCGGAGTCGTAATCGAGCATGTCGGTTAAGTCTTCGACGGTGGCAATGAAGTGGGCGGTGGGTGGGAAGCGACATTCTCCGTCATCAGCCTCCAGTTGAAACCGGATATAATTCGGCTGTGAGTCCCCCGCTAAGGAGAGGGTTTTTAATGATTTTAACACATCACCCAAAGGTGAGTGTCGGAAGATGTCCGCGGAGCTGAACTCGACGATCGGCGCCCGATCGAGCTCGATGGGCACGGACGCACGTGGTTCGGAACCCGTGGCCGGAGATGAATCCGAGGTTCCGGTGACACAGATCCTGTTCGAAGTTGGGTCTGTGTGCGGCTCCAACGCCGCTGAGTATGCGGCTTCCGTGGCGGGGTTGAGCTTCCTGTCCTCGGATGGCGCAATCTGCTCCGGATCTAAGGCCAGGGCAGTTACAGGCGCTATCTCCCGGGTATGGTCCGATGATAGATTTAGGTCATGTTCATCGCGGTGGTAGGGAGCGGCTGCCATGGGCTCGAATCCATCGAAGATCAAGTCTCCGCGGATATCAGCAACGTAGTTCAAGCTTCCAAACCTAACCTGATGGCCAGGGGCGTAGCTGTCGATCTGCTCTAAATGCCCAAGTGAGTTGGCCTGCAGTATGAAGCCGCCGAATACGAAGATCTGGCCGGGGATAAAAACCTCCCTCAAGGCCGCATCGTTGTGGATGATTGATGGAGCCATCGAGTCTTCTAGCGACGACACAGCGGAACTCTCAATGAAAGCACCAATGTCGGTGTCAAAACCGGCAGATCTCGGGTAGGGGGTCCCGAACTGTGTGTCTAAGGTCGATGGTAATAGGAGACGGGGGACACGATGTTTACCCAGGTTCAGGCCCTCTCTATGGAGGTAATACCCTACGTCCTGCTTGATTGATCTTGATGAATATGAGAATTACAAGAGTTGATCTACCACGAGATCGTAATGGCTAAAACCCTAGAAGTCTAGCCTGTCTGATTATGATTGTCCCTATGGACTAAACCCTCCGGTTTATATAGACACCGGAGGGGACTAGGGTTGTACAAAGTCGGTTACAGAGAAAGGAATCTTCATATCCGAATGCCAAGCTTGCCGTCCACGCCAGGGAGAGTCCCATCCGGACACGGGAGAGAGTCTTCTGTCTTGTATCTTCATGGCCCATCAGTCCGGCCCATGTTATGTAGCCTGGATGCCCGAGGACCCCTTAATCTAGGACTCCCTCACTACACGCATGCTCCTAAGGGGATAGATTAGTAGGAAAAGACCATTGCTCATCCCCGACCGCCACTCATAAGGAAGACAATCAATAAATAAATCATGCTCCGACTTCATCACATAACGGTTCACCATACGTGCATGCTACGGGAATCACAAACCTTAACACAAGTATTTCTCACATCCACAATTACTCACTAGCATGTCTCTAATATCACCATCTTTATATCTCAAAAAAAAATCATAAGGAATCAAACTTCTCATAGTATTCAATGCACTTTATATGAAAGTTTTTATTATATCCCTCTTGGATGCCTATCATATTAGGACTAAATTTATAACCAAAGCAAATTACCATGCTGTTTAAAGACTCTCAAAATAATATAAGTGAAGCATGAGAGTTCAATAATTTCTATAAAATAAAGCCACCGCCATGCTCTAAAAAGATATAAGTGAAGCACTAGAGCAAAATTGCCTAGCTCAAAAGATATAAGTGAAGCACATAGAGTATTCTAATAAATCACGATTCATGCGTGTCCCTCTCAAAAGGTGTGTACAGCAAGGATGATTGTGGCAAACTAAAAAGCAAAGACTCAAATTATACAAGACGCTCCAAGCAAAACACATATCATGTGGTGAATAAAAATATAGCCTCAAGTAAAGTTACCGATGGACGAAGACGAAAGAGGGGATGCCTTCTGGGGCATCCCCAAGCTTAGGCTCTTGGTTGTCCTTGAATATTACCTTGGGGTGCCTTGGGCATCCCCAAGCTTAGGCTCTTGCCACTCCTTATTCCATAGTCCATCAAATCCTTACCCAAAAACTTGAAAACTTCACAACACAAAACTCAACAGAAAATCTCGTAAGCTCCGTTGGTATAAGAAAATAAACCACCACTTTGGTACCGTTGTGAACTCATTCTTTATTTATATTGGTGTAATATCTACTGTATTCCAACTTTTCCATGGTTCATACCCCCCGATACTACCCATAGATTCATCAAAATAAGCAAACAACACAAAGAAAACTGAATCTGTCAAAAACAGAACTGTCTGCGAAGATCCGAATTGTTATAATACTTCTGTAACTCCAAAAATTCTGAAAAATTAGGACAACAGAGGAAATTTATATATCAATCTCGTATAAAACATTAATGGTTTTTTCAATGCTCTAGTGAATTACTAAAATTCTGAGACTGGTCGCAAAAGTTTCTGTTTTTCAGCATGATCAAATCAACTATCACCGTAAGCCACCCCAAAGGTCTTACTTGGCACAAACACTAATTAAAACATAAAACCACATCTAACCAGAGGCTAGATGAATTATTTATTGCAAAACAGAAACAAAAAAGAAAAAACAAAAATAAAATTGGGTTGCCTCCCAACAAGCGCTATTGTTTAACGCCCTTAGCTAGGCATAAAAACACGAATAGATCTAGGTATTGTCATCTTTGGTATGCAATCCATAAGTAGCTCTCATAATAGATTCATATGGAAATTTAATTTTATTTTTAGGAAAGTGCTCCATGCCCTTCCTTAATGGAAATTGAAATCTAATGTTTCCTTCTTTCATATTAATAATTGCACCAATCGTTCTAAGGAAAGGTCTACCAAGAATAATTGGACATGTAGGATTGCAATCTATATCAAGAACAATGAAATCTACGGGCACATAATTCCTATTTGCAACAATAAGAACATCATTAATCTTTCCCATAGGTTTCTTAATTGTGGAATCCGTGAGATGCAAATTTAAAGAACAATCATCAAATTCACGGAAACCTAACACATCACATAAAGTTTTTGGAATCGTGGAAACACTAGCACCCAAATCACACAAGGCATAACACTCATAATCTTTAATCTTAATCTTAATAGTAGGTTCCCACTCATCATAAAGTTTTCTAGGGATAGAAACTTCCAATTCAAGCTTTTCTTCAAAAGATTGCATCATAGCATCAACGATATGTTTAGTAAAAGCTTTGTTTTGATTATAAGCATGAGGAGAATTCAACATGGAATGCAACAAGGAAATACAATCTATTAAAGAACAATTATCATAATTAAATTCCTTGAAATCCAAAAGAGTGGGTTCATTGCTACTTAAAGTTTTGACCTCTCCAGTCCCACTTTTATCAATTTTTGCATCAAGATCTAAAAACTCCGAATCATTGGTACGCCTTTTAACTAAAGTTGACACATCTCCAGTCCCATATTTATCAAGATTTATGTTGGAAAACAAAGATTCAATAGGAGTCACATCAATCACTTTAAGATCTTCATCATTATTTAAAGCCTCCGGTTTAGCGGCCATCTTATTTACTAAGGTAGCTTGTTTATCAGAAATTTGGCCTACTAAATTTTCAAGATGAGCAAACTGAGATTTCAAACCATAACATTCCTTAGACATATCATCGAGCTCTTTATTCATGTACTCCATAAAACTTTTCTACTCTTTAAGCTCATTTGTAAAGAAACTATTATGCTCAAATTGTAAAGACATGAAGCTCCTAACATTATTTTCAATTTATTCCAACCGTCTAAGGTGAGGATCAACGTTCTTTGGTTGGGCCATAAAAGCAAGTCAAATCACTCGGGTACACAAAAAGCAAACGAAGAAGACGAACGGAAGAGGGACAAAGAAAAGGCAAAGAGAGGGGCGAAGAAAAAGGCAAATCTTTTCAAAAATCATTTTAGAAGTGGGGGAGAGGAAAACAAGAAGCAAATGGCGAATAATGTAATGCAAGAGATGAGGGTTTATGATGGGTACTTGGTATGCCTTGACTTGGCGTAGATCTCCCCGGCAACAGCGCCAGAAATTCTTCCTGCTACTTCTTGAGCTTGCGTTGGTTTTTCCCTTGAAGAGGAAAGGGTGATGCAGCAAAGTAGAGATAAGTATTTCCCTCAGTTTGAGAACCAAGGTATCAATCCAGTAGGAGACAACGCACAAATCACCAAATACCTGCACAAACAATCAAACAACTTGCACCCAACATGATAAAGGGGTTGTCAATCCCTTGACGGTTATTTGCAAAAGTGAGATCTGATAGAGATAGATAAACGATAAAGTAAATATTTTTGGTATTTTTGTTTTATAGATCGGAAAGTAAAAGATTGCAAAATAGTAGATCAGAAACTTGTATGATGAAAAGTAGAAGATTATATGATGGAAAATAGACTCGGGGGCCATAGGTTTCACTAGAGGCTTCTCTCAAGATAGAAAATAATACGGTGGGTGAACAAATTACTGCCGAGCAATTGATAGAAAAGCGCAAAGTTATGACGATATCTAAGGCAATGATCATGAATATAGGCATCAAGTCCATGTCAAGTAGACCGAAACAATTATGCATCTACTACTATTACTCCACACATCGACCGCTATCCAGCATGCATCTAGAGTATTAAGTTCATGAAGAATGGAGTAATGCATTAAGTAAGATGACATGATGTAGAGGAATTAACTCAAGCAATATGATGAAAACCCCATCTTTTTGTCCTCGATGGCAACAATACAATACGTGTCTTGCTGCCCCTACTATCACTAGGAAAGGACACCGCAAGATTGAACCCAAAGCTAAGCACTTCTCCCTTTGCAAGAAAAACCAATCTAGTTGGCCAAACCAAACCGATAGTTCGAAGAGAATTACAAAGATATCAAATCATGCATATAAGAATTCAAAGAAGATTCAAATAATATTCATAGATAAGCTAATCATAAATTCACAATTCATCGGATCTCGGCAAACACACCGCAAAAAAATATTACATCGAATAGATCTCCAAGAACATCGAGGAGAACATGGTATTGAGAATCAAAAAGAGAGAAGAAGCCATCTAGCTACTAGCTATGGACCCGTAGGTCTGTGGTAAACTACTCATGCTTCATCGAAAGGGCAATGGTGTTGATGTAGAAGCCCTCCGTGATCGAATCCCCCTCCGGCAGGGTGCAGGAAAAGGTACCTAGATGGGATCTCACGGGTACAGAAGGTTGCGGCGGTGGAAAAGTCTTTTCGTGGATGCCTCTGTTGGTTTGGGGATATATGAGTATATATAGGCGAAAGAATTAGGTCAGGAAGTGCACGAGGGGCCCACAAGGGTGGGGGGCGCGCCCTCCATCCTTGTGGCCGCCTCGTGGCTCCTCCGACTTCATCTCCAAGTCTCCCGGTTTCCTTCTGGTCCAAGAAAAATCATCGCGAAAGTTTTATTCCGTTTGGTATTCCTTTTCTGCGAAACTCAAAAATAAGAAAAAAAATAGAAACTGGCACTGGGCTCTAGGTTAATAGGTTAGTCCCAAAAATAATATAAAATAGCATATTAATGCATATAAAACAACCAAAACAGATAATATAATAGCATGGAACAATAAAAAATTATAGATACGTTGGAGACGTATCACCTCCTCAGCCTGCCGAGGAGCCACCACCCATGCATTGTGTGCTCAGGCCTCGCTCTCGAGAACAAAATATCTTCCCTTGCTATGAACATCAAAGAGAGCAAGCGCAGGCAAAAAGGTATCCACAACGGACTTTTTATTAAACAACAGGTTATATGTAAAATTATGGGTTTCACCACTAAGGATCTTATGACGTTTCATAGCATCAAAGTACTGTGTGGGTAGGATGGGGTCATAAGGCCAAGGTGAAACACCCAGCTCCCTTGCTAAACGTGTGGCATAAATTCCACCATAAAAATACCCACTACCAGCGTTATGTTGCCACCTGCGTGCAACAATCGCTCCAAGGTTATAACTTTTGTCACCAGTGAGAGCGGTGTGTATGAGGCTCAAGTCAGGTGCACAAAGTGTACTACAATCTTGTTTGCCTACAATGCATTTTCCATTAAATAGTGCAAAGTATTGAATTGAGGGAAAATGAATGCTCTTTATTTTACCATACGTCACTCCTCTAGTCTCACCATAGCAAAGGCTAGTCAAGAATATCTCAAACTCCGATCTCGGTGGTTCGTCTAACGAACCCCAAAATGGAATTTTGCAGTAATTAGGAAATGTCTCTAAGGGTAGGGTGAAAGGATAGTCGTACAGTTTAAATGACACTCTAGCCTCACGGGGATGGAATTTAAATTCTTTAGTAAATGATTCAGTGAGGCTGAGGTGTTGGTTGCACTTATCTGCAATGTAGGGACCGAGCTCGGCATTGTGAACATATTGCTCAAATTCTTCTTTAATACCAATGCACACCATAAAATCATTGCAAGGCCATAAACATGATTTGGTGGCTGCATCTCGTATGGAATTTTCACTTGGTTCAACATAGGACCGATGAACAAAGCTGCTTCTAGAGGATGCCTCCGAGGACCTCCTCCTCGAAGAACTCCTTCCAAAAAGGTTCATCATATTTGCATACAATTTCTCGAAAAAAAATTGGGTCACAAAATTTTGTTGACAAAACTTTACAAGATTGATAGCAGCTACTCATAAGGATGCATAGAGGCCAAATCAAGCATTCAAACTACTTAGAACTCTAAGAATTCAACATGCAAGCTCATCTACAGCAGCACCAAGAGTAGCTATTTATTCAAAATATAAACAACTAAAGCAAAAACTAATTGGACCAATGGAGGAGTCACATACCAAGTAGCAATCCCCCAAAACAGTTTCGAAAATGGAGCTTCGAGCAAAGAGATCGAAATCCGCGGGTTTGAGAGCAAGAACACGAGAGAGAGAGAGAGAGAGAGAGAGAGAGAGAGAGAGAGAGAGAGCAATGGTGATTTTTTCTGGAGGTAGGTGGTGACATGGGCTAAAAAGATAAGTGAGGGGGCCCACGTGGGGACCACAACCCACCAGGGCACGCCTGGGGGTGCTGGCGTGCGTAGGTGGGTTGTGCCCACCTGGTGCACCCCCCTTTGAAGTTATTTGCACCAAAAATTCTTAAATATTCGGAAAAAAATCGTATTAAATTTTCAGAGCATTCTGAGATCTTAAATTTTTGAGTCATTTTTTATTGCACGGAAAATTCAGAAAAAAGACTAAGCATGGCATTTTATTTTATTTAACTAAGAAAAATAGGAAGTAAAAGTAAAGGACAGAAGGTAGTGCTCACTAAATTCATCAACTTCATACCTCTCAAAAATGATTCATTAATAAGGTTGATCAAGTCTTATTAACAACCACCTTCGATTAGCGTGAAACCGAAGAACTTTTGTAAAACACTAAGTTACCTCAATGGGGATATGAACGTCCCCAACAATAAGCATTTCATATTTCTTTTTGGTGGTAGGTAGAGGTAGTTGAAAACTTCCAATAGTGATTGTCGTAGATTTTTCAATAACATTAATACCATTCACTTGGAATTGTTTCTTCGGAAAGTGCACCGTATGCTCATTACCATTGATATGAAAAGTGACCTTGCTTTTATTGCTGTCAATAACAGCCCCTGCAGTATTCAAGAAGGGTCTACCATGGATAATCGACATGTTGTCGTCCTTGGGCATCTCAAGTATAACAAAGTCAGTTAAGATAGTAACATTAGCAACAACAACGGGCACATCCTCACAAATACCGATAGGTATGGCAGTTGATTTGTCAGCCATTTGCAAAGATATTTCAGTAGGTGTGAGTTTATTCAAGTCAAGTCTTTTATATAGAGAGAAAGGCATAACACTAACACCAGCTCCTAAATCACACAAAGCGGTTTTCACATAATTTCTTTTGATGGAGCAAGGTATAGTTGGTATTCCCGGATCTCCAAGTTTTTTAGGTACTCCATCCTTAAAAGTATAATTAGCAAGCATGGTGGAGATTTCAGCTTCCGGTATTTTTCTCTTGTTGGTGATGATGTCTTTCATATATTTTGCATAAGGAGGCATTTCTAAGATATCAGTCAAGCGT
The DNA here is from genome assembly GCA_011799875.1 of Thinopyrum elongatum. Taxonomy (NCBI): domain Eukaryota; kingdom Viridiplantae; phylum Streptophyta; class Magnoliopsida; order Poales; family Poaceae; genus Thinopyrum; species Thinopyrum elongatum. Next base: position 355,622,302 of record CM022297.1, on the reverse strand, counting down.
GTACGCAAAAAGACTGGCCTAAGCATTTCAGCAAAGCATTCAAATTCTTCATCATCTTTCTTCTTAGTTGATTTAGGTGGAAAGGGCATAGGATTTTAAACCCAAGGTTCTCTTTCCTTATCGTGTTTTCTAGCAACAAAGTCTCTTTTATCATATCTTTTATTCTTGACTTGTGGGTTATCAAGATCAACAGTTGGTTCTATTTCAACATCATTGTCTGGTTCTTTATCATTTGTTGGAGTGTCTTCATGAACCTCAGCATTATCTTTTTCATTATCAGAAGGTGAGTGTTCATTACCAGATTGAGTTTCAGCATCAGAAATAGAGACTTCATTATCATTAACAAGAGTTTTTTCTACTTCAGGTTCACCAGAGGCATGCAAAGTCCTACCATCTTTCTTCTTCTTTTTCTTTTTAGAAGGACTAGATGAATCAGTGTTGACTCTTTGAGAGTCTTGTTCAATTCTTTTAGGGTGTCCCTCAAGATAAAGTAGTTCCTGAGTCATTCTACCTCCTCTAGTCATCACTCTAACAGCATGATCATTCATATTATTCATTTCATCTAACAACTCTCTTTGAGATTTAGTAACTTGTTCTAATTGAGTTTGAACCATAGAGGCATTTTTTCCTACACCTCTAACATCATTGGTAATTCTAAATAGCAAGTCACTCAAGCGAGCTATCATATCAGAATTGTATTTCAATTGTTTCATAACATTTGCATTGAAGTGATCTTGCTTTCTAATGTAATTATTGAAGGAAATATGCCCTAGAGGCAATAATAAAGTTATTATTTTATTTCCTTATGTCATGATAAATGTTTATTATTCATGCTAGAATTGTATTAACCGGAAACTTGATACATGTGTGAATACATAGACAAAATAGAGTGCCACTAGTATGCCTCTACTTGACTAGCTCGATAATCAAAGATGGTTATGTTTCCTAACCATAGACATGAGTTGTCATTTGATTAACGGGATCACATCATTAGGAGAATGATGTGATTGACTTGACCCATTCCGTTAGCTTAGCACTTGATCGTTTAGTATGTTGCTATTGCTTTCTTCATGACTTATACATGTTCCTATGACTATGAGATTATGCAACTCCCGTTTACCGGAGGAACACTTTGTGTGCTACCAAACGTCACAACATAACTGGGTGATTATAAAGGTGCTCTACAGGTGTCTCCGAAGGTACTTGTTGAGTTGGCGTATTTCGAGATTAGGATTTGTCACTCCGATTGTCGGAGAGGTATCTCTGGGCCCACTCGGTAATGCACATCACTATAAGCCTTGCAAGCATTGTAACTAATGAGTTAGTTGCGGGATGATGTATTACGGAACGAGTAAAGAGACTTGACGGTAACGAGATTGAACTAGGTATTGAGATACCGACGATCGAATCTCGGGCAAGTAACATACCGATGACAAAGGGAACAACGTATGTTGTTATGCGGTTTGACCGATAAAGATCTTCGTAGAATATGTGGGAGCCAATATGAGCATCTAGGTTCTGCTATTGGTTATTGACCGGAGACGTGTCTCGGTCATGTCTACATAGTTCTCGAACCCGTAGGGTCCGCACGCTTAAAGTTCGGTGACGATCGGTATTATGAGTTTATGTGATTTGATGACCGAAGTTTGTTCGGAGTCCCGGATGAGATCGGATACATGACGAGGAGTCTCGAAATGGTCGAGAGGTAAAGATCGATATATTGGAAGTCTATATTCGGACATCGGAAAGGTTCCGAGTGATTCGGGTATTTTTCGGAGTACCGGAGAGTTACGGGAATTCGTATTGGGCCTTAATGGGCCATACGGGAAAGGAGAGAAAGGCCTCAAGGGTGGCTGCGCCCCTTCCCCATGGACTGGTCCGAATTGGACTAGGGAAAGGGGGCGCCCCCTTCCTTCCTTCTCCTTCTCCCTTCCCCTTTTCCTATTCCATGTGGGAGGTGGAATCCTACTAGGACTAGGGAGTCCTAGTAGGACTCCACACCTTGGGCGCGCCCTGTGAGGGCCGGCCTCCTCCTCCCTCCATCCTTTATATACGTGGCCAGGGGGCACCCCATAGACACAACAATTGATCATTGATCTCTTAGCCGTGTGCGGTGCCCCCCTCCACCATAATCCACCTCGATCATATCGTAGCGGTGCTTAGGCGAAGCCCTGCGTCGGTAGCATCATCATCACCATCACCACGCCGTCGTGCTGACGAAACTCTCCTGTGAAGCTTTGCTGGATCGGAGCTCACGGGACGTCATCGAGTTGAACGTGTGCTTAACTCGGAGGTGCCGTGCGTTCGGTACTTGGATCGGTCGGATCGTGAAGACGTACGACTACATCAACCGCGTTGTGCTAACGCTTCCGCTTTCGGTCTACGAGGGTACGTGGATAGACTCTCCCCTCTCATTGCTATGCATCACCATGATCCTGTGTGTGCGTAGGATTTTTTTTTTTGAAATTACTACATTCCCCAACAATTATCAAACTCATATAAGCATTGACTAGGATGTTTGTTATAAGGAATATCACCTTCATCGAACTTTAGTAAAGAATTTACCTCTACCACCTTAGGTGGTGGTGGTGTTTCAAGCCCATGTATTTCTTCAATAGGAGGTAAATTTTTAACATCCTCTGCTTTAATACCTTTTTCCTTCATAGATTTCTTTGCCTCTTGCATATCTTCAGGACTGAGATATAAGGTACCCCTCTTCTTCGGAGTAGGTTTAAGTGGTGGTTCAGGAAGGATCCAATCATCATAATTTTTCAATATGTTATTCAATAATTCTTCAGCTTGTTCAACAGTTCGTTCTCTAAAAACACAACCAGCACAACTATCTAGGAAATCCCTAGAAGCATCAGTTAGTCCATTATAGAAGATATCAAGTATTTCATTTTTCTTAAGAGGATGATCAGGCAAAGCATTAAGCAATTGGAGAAGCCTCCCCCAAGCTTGTGGGAGACTCTCTTCTTCAATTTGCACAAAGTTAAATATTTCCTGTAAGGCAGCTTGTTTCTTATGAGCAGGAAAATATTTTTCAGAGAAGTAATATATCATATCATGGGGACTTCGCACACAACCAGGAGCAAGAGTATTATACCAAGTTTTAGCATCACCCTTTAATGAGAACGAAAATAATTTGAGAATATAATAATAGCAAATTTTCTCATCATGAGCAAAAAGGGTGGCTATGTCATTCAACTTAGTAAGGTGTGCCACAACAGTTTCAGTTTCATAACCATGGAAAGGATCAGATTCAACCAAAGTAATCAACTCTGGGTTGACAGAGAATTCATAATCCTTATCATCAACAAAGATAGGTGAAGTAGCAAACTTAGGATCATATTTCATTCTAGCATTCAAAGATTTTTCTTCCAGTTTGCATAATAATTTCTTAAGATCATCCCTATCATTGCAAGCAAGAAAGTCTCTAGTTGTCTCCTCATCCATAACATAGCCTTCTGGTATCTTAGGCAATTAATATCTAGGAGAACTAGATCTAATAGGTGTTTCAAGATTTTCAGTTTCAAGCTCTTCATCAGTTTCAACAATTTCATCAGTTTCAGCATTCTCAAAAGCTTTAGTTCTAGCAAGTTGTTCATCAAGAAATTCACCTAGTGGCACATTATCATCAAGCAGGGTACTAGCATCATCATGAGTATCATTCATAGCAGAAGTAGCATCATTAATAACTTGCAACATATCAGAATTAATACCATGTGGTGGTGTTACAAGTCTACTTATAACAGAAGGTGAATCAAGTGCAGAGCTAGATGGCAGTTCCTTACCTCCCCTCGTCTTAGAGGGAAAAATCTTAGTCTTAGCGTCCTTCAGATTCTTCATAGTGATAATTTGATAATAATCCCAAGTGACTCAACAAATATAGCTATGCTCCCCGGCAACGGCGCCAGAAAAAGGTCTTGGTAACCCACAAGTATAGGGGATCGCAACAGTTTTCGAGGGTAGAGTATTCAACCCAAATTTATTGATTCGACACAAGGGGAGCCAAAGAATATTTGCAAGTATTAGCAGTTGAGTTGTCAATTCAACCACACCTGGAGATTAATTATCTGCAGCAAAGTGATCAGTAGCAAAGTAATATGATAGTTTTGATAGTAGTAGCAACAACAATAGTAACAGTAACAGTGACAACAATGATTTTGTAGCAAGTGTAACAGTAACGATAGCAGTAGTAACTTATCAAGAATAATATGAGAGAAATTCGTAGGCATTGGATCGATGAATTCGTTTGATGATATTCATCATATAACAGTCATAACCTAGGGCGATACGGCACTAGCTCCAATTCATAAATATAATGTAGGCATGTATTCCGTAAATAGTCATACGTGCTTATGGAAAGAACTTGCATGACATCTTTTGTCCTACCCTCCCGTGGCAGCGGGGTCCATATGGAAACTAAGGGATATTAAGGCCTCCTTTTAATAGAGAACCGAAACAAAGCATTAACACATAGTGAATACATGAACTCCTCAAACTACGGTCATCACCGGGAAGTGTCCCAACTTCTGTCACTCCGGGGTTGCCGGATCATAACACATAGTAGGTGACTATAACTTGCAAGATCGGATCTAGAACATAGATATAATGGTGATGACATAAATGGTTCAGATCTGAAATCATGGCACCCGGGCCCAAAGTGACAAGCATTAAGCATGGCAAAGTCATAGCAACATCAATCTCAGAACATAATGGATACTAGGGCTCAAGCCCTAACAAAACTAACTCGATTACATGATGAATCTCATCCAACTCCTCACCGACCAGCGAGCCTACGAAGGAATTACTCACTCCCGGTGAGGAGCATCATGGAATTGGCGATGGAGAAGGGTTGGTGATGATGAAGATCGAAGATCCCCCTCTCCGGAGCCCCAAACGGACTCCAGATTTGGCCTCCCGATGAAGAACAGGAGGTGGCGGCGGCTCCGTCTCACGAAATGCGATAATTCTTTCTCCCCGATTTTTCTCTCCGAAAATGTGATTTTATAGTGTTAGGGTTGAGGTCTGCGGGGCCACCAGGTGGGGACAACCCACCTGGGCGTGCTAGGAGGGGGGGCGCTCCCTGGTGGGTTGTGCCCACCCAGGTGCCCCCCTCCGGTGGTTCTTGGCTCCAGAAATTCTCTTTTATTGTATAAAAAATCCTCGCAAAGTTTCGTTCCAATCCGAGAACTTTTATTTCTGCACAAAAACAACACCATGGTAGTTCTGCTGAAAGCAGCGTCAGTCTGGGTTAGTTTCATTCAAATCATGCAAATTAGAGTCCAAAACAAGAGGAAAAGCGTTAGGAAAAGTAGATACGACGGAGACGTATCACCCTTCACGAGGTATGTTCTTTTTTGGTCCAACCATTTGCCAAAGATCCTGCATGTTGACTCTACTCTTGTGCTACTATTTTGGCACTGCCATGATAAAGCAGTAATATTATTATTTTGCACCTTAATCTAGTGGCACTATTAATTTGAGGCAATGTTTTGGCACCACTAGTCCCACTAATTTTTTTTTAAAATCGAAAGAGGCGGTTTCCTCTGATTTCATTAAAGAAACCAAACCATAGAGAACCATTATCCGACAGCATCTCAGTGTAAACGGGCAGTTATGCAACTACTACTAGAACGGACTGACTACTAGCAGGAGACAAGTTCGCCACATAAGCTAGGCAGGTAGGGGGACGCAGTCCCTGCTCGGCAAAGTTTGGATTACAACCCAAAAGCTACCACCGAAACATCAGGGGGGGAAGATAGGGACTGAAAGAGCCAGCTTCAGTATCCTAGTCTAAGCACCCCCGGCCTCCATCCTTGCGACGCATGGTACACCTCGCTTGCCACCTGCTCGACCCTAGTGCCACTGATAAAATGAAGTAATAATACAGTTAAAATAGAGCTACTATCCTCTCTATCATTTCATTTCCAATGTAGATAAAGAAAGAGCTTCTCTTTGTTAGTATATGTTTCATCAACTATTCCCATTGTTAATGTTTAAGTGTTTCTGCGAACTGGGGTGCTTAATTTTAGTTGATCTGCACAAAAATATAGATTGGAATGTCTCAAGGCCCCTCCTTGTACTACCGCTGTACACTAATGTTCATCACATGCAGAAGGTGTATCGGGGAGAATTGGGCCGATTTCCAGTACGAGGCCTACCGTATGAGGCATCGCAGGGCCCATCTTGCCCTCGCAGCATGGCATACTGTGATACTATCACAATATTTTCCCACTAAGAAAATGAAGTTTCTTCTATTTATTAGTGTATGTTTCATCAACTAGTGCCACTATAATGTAATCACGCTTTTTCATTATCTGTGCAAACAGGGTTATTCAGCTGCATTTTGGTGGAAATGCACAAATGTACGGATGGAACCGGCATATATGCAGAGTGCGAGGTGCCAAGTAAAAATTACCAACACCAACCATGCTCCATCTAAGCATTGGCCTCCACCACCGGTGCGATGGGTGGCGCTCTCTGTGGACGGATTTTTCTCGGCAACAAATCCTCTAATCAAATAGGAGTAGCTTATATTGGCACTTTTCTAGGGAGTACTCTTTTCTGAAAGAAGCACCAATCGATTTTTATTTATTTGTACACATTGTCACAACTTTGTTTTTGGTCCAGAGCTATTTTATGGTGATTGGTGTAGTACTCAGAGACTCGGAGTACTACCCAGTACTTACCCGTATGATTTTCATTAACCGTCACACTGATTGTAAGCATGAGCAGATGGAAGATTAGGTTGGTGCGAAGCTTACCTTAAACCCTACTGCCCCCGTTGAAACGAGGCGAGCGGCAAGGGAACCGTGGAGAACAGCAAGGAAGTGCCGTCGCACCATCCGACCTCCTCTTGCGGTGGGAGAACGAATACTCCTGTGGCTCCAACTGGCACTGCACCCTCATGAATGGCACACCGTACTCGATCGATTCGTTATCCTCTGGATGCTCGACCTTCGACCTGTACGCCCACCACCTCCGCCTGACTTTCGCCTCGGGCAAATCTGCCTGGTCGATCGCCCAGAGGAGATACTCGATGAACTCGAAGGACTGTGCTGTGACTGCCGCCGGGGAGTACATCGCCGCCCTCATCGCCAACGTCTCGCTCTTTCACATACATTGCCACATGGCCCTCACCGTACTCGAAATCTCCCACTCGTTGTCAAACCAAGTAAGGATCTCCTTCAACCTGGCTAACTTTGCCTGATCGCCACTGGCGATCTACCCGATTCGTTGTTGCATCCTCTCCATAGATGTGCTTCTGAGAGGTCCGGTGCTAGCTTTGGAAGATGGGAGGAGAGACGGTGGTCTTGCAATGGAGAAGAGGGAGAGGCGAGACGGTGGTTTTGCAATGGAGAAGATGGAGAGGAGAGGGGGTGGTTTTGCAATGGAGAAGAGGGTGAGGCGAGATGGTGGTTTTGGAATGGAGAAGATGGAGAGGAGAGAGGGTGGTTTTGCAATGGAGAAGAGGGAGAGGAGCGTGTGTCAGCGATTTAGGATTGGACGAGAGGGCCGGCGCGCTGTGACTGGATCAAAATCAAAATCAATTTACCCTTCATTTAAGAAAGCGACCTCACATTAACTAGTCTCCCTTGTATTCTGGGTCATATTTGACCATGATTTTAACAAATAAAATATATGTTATACGTTGCAAAAATAATATAATTTGAAAGTACATTCAGATACGAACCAAACGATACAATTTTTTATGACATGCATTCACATTTTGCTTGTCAAATACAGTGCGTGGTCAAACTTTGACCCAAAATACGCAAAACAAAAAAATACTTTCAAGACCAGCGCCGCTCCTCTCCTCTTAAACCACCGCTGCTCCTCTCCTGTTCCAATCCAAAACCAACGCCGCTCCTCTCCTCTTCCATTTCAAAACCACCGCCGCTCCTCTCCTATTCCAATCCAAAATCAGCGCCGCTCCTCTCCTCTTCCATTTCAAAACCACCACCGCTCCTCTCCCGTTCTAATCCAAAACCACCGCCAGCGAGTGAAGGTGCTGTGGAGAAGTAGATCGATGGAGGAGTACAACCGATACGTGTGGCGGCGACCCTGTGAAGCTAGCTAGGATGTTGGAGATACAGTCTTGGTTTGACAACATGGAGCAATTAGCAGCGACGGCGACAGCAATGGCCAAATATCTGGAACAGAGCGAAAAGGCGGCGAATACTCCTGGAGGGAGTCACGCGGGAGTACATAGAGCTCCTTCTCTGGGCCATGGAGCAAACTGGTTCACCAGATCCGAGCATGAGGCACCGGTGGTGGGAGTATCGATCCAAGATGGAGCATCCACCAGAGATTGAAGGATCGAGCATATACACGGTGCCGTTTGTGAGGGTGCCGTGGCAGAGTGAGCCGGTGGAGTCTTCGTCGACTGAACCGAACTGCAAGAGGAGAAAAGTAGTTGGTGCGATGACGCTTTCCCGCCATCCTCTCCCTCGCCGTTCATCTCATCCCACGGGGCGTGTCATGGGAAACCACGGCCATCTATGGGGCCATGAGGCCCTTTTGGTTCGGCGTGGGGATGGGCACGTTGCACAAAGAGCGGAGAAGCATCACACAGCGCGGCAGAGATCACACGGGCAGTTTTCCCCAGGTTCGGGCCACCGTGAGGCGTAAAACCCTACTCCTGCTTTGGTGGATTGATGGTGGAAAAATGGTGGATGAACGCAGCGCTCTTGCCCGGCAAGGTCGCCTCGGGGCGAGAGCAGCTACACGCGTATGAGTGTGTGAGGGTCCGGATCAGCCAACCCTTTCTACGGTCACCATGGGCCTCCTTTTATAGATCAAGGGGTCACCACAGTGGCAAATCAGTCATTACATACTGATTAGATAGCAAACAGTACTATCATACCTAACTCTGCAGGCTGACAGAGCGCATTAAATGCGTCGCTCAATGTCACATCTCAGCTTGCCCGGCAAGCCCTGTCGGGCTGTTTTGCCAGCTTCGCGCCTGCTTGCTTCAGACGTCTCAAGATGGGTGTCGCCTGGGGGTATTTTCTGTAGGAAGTGGCTGCAATGTGGCAAATAGCAGCCACTTAGTCACTTTGGATCTTGACACCGCACTGATCGACGACGTGCGTCGTGATGAGGTGGTGCGGTGGAGTGGTTTGCCTCCGTAAGCCCCGGCAGGCCTGCCGGGACGATCTGGAGACTTGCTTTCGGGGCAAACCCAACCTTGCCAGGCTCGCCTGTCCGGCAAAGAAGGTTCTTCCCTTAGCGATATCTTGCTTCTCTGGCTCATCTTGGTCTTCTTGATGTGCACTTTGGCCCTGCCAAAGAATTGATCCCTCGTGCTTTGATCTGACATTGGTGTTGTAATCTTGTCCTTGGGCCTGTGCACAGTCTGGGAAATAGACCCATGGTTTGTTGCACCGACAGGAGCCCCCGGGCCTGGCATGAACACGCTGCTGGGCGTCGTCGGGGTAGGCCCTAACCAGTGCATAGGCAGGAGCGCAAGGGTGGCTTCGCCCTTTGAGATCTTTTTTTGCTTCTTCATAAACCCGAGCTTGGGTCAGTTTTCAGTTTTCCGCGCATCATGCGCAACGTTATGGGAGAAACCGGACCACGATCCGTGGATCGCCCGTGCCCCATGATCACGGGGCAGAAACTGCCGCCCCAGTTGCCTCCCGCTTCAGGTGCATCCGCCACGTGTACCGCATGCATTGCGTAGGGTAGGTGGCGGAAGCGGAGGGTGCGGGGGCAGGCGCCATGGCAGAAAGCCAGGCGTCGCAGATTGGCGCAGAAGGTTGGCCTGGATTCCCTGAGCTGTTGAAGGCGCAGGGAAGCCGCATTGGAGGAGCAGGGCGGTTGCCTTCTGAATGAGAAGCCAGCCCCCTGCCCTGTTTCCCTATAAAAAGGGGCAGGAGCGGTGTGTTTGTTCACACACTTTCCTTCTCCCCTTTCTCAATTGTTCTTCGCTGGCCATGGTGAGGGGACGAGGGCGCCGTGGTACTCCGGTGGTGGCGACAAGAGCTTCTGCTCGACAGCGTCTCTCTCCTCCTCCTGAAGCCGCGGGATCGGAGCCCGCTGTGAGAGGAGGAGGAAGAGGACGAGGTCGCGGTCGTCGTGGCGCTCGCGGAGGAGGGGGGCGGGGCGGCGCCCTAATCGCGCCCCCACCAGATGTTCCTCCTCCGTTGAAGAGCCACGTCGGAGACCAACCTCTGGAGTTCGTCATCAGGCTATATAAGCCTCCACGCAGCCGCCTCCGCCTCCCTACTCCATTTGCAAGGGTGATGGAGATCGAACACCCACGAGCGCTGAGGCTACACATGAGGGGCTGCGCGAATGGCAGCATACGGGTGGATGTAGATTTCCCCGCCCCTCATGTCATGTACTTCTATCGAGGTTGGAAGACTTTTGCTCGTGCCCATAGCTTGTCATAAGGGCACGTCCTCTACTTTAAGTTAATGGAGGACGGTTTCCTTTCCGTCAAGGTTTTTGGGAGCTCGAGTGCTCGCTTAGGGTGCTGCGCGGAGAGCTCGACCGATGACGAAAGCTCCTCCTCGAGCGATAGCGACAAGGAGGACAGTGACAGTGATGACGACGGCACCGACCGGGAGGGCGACGACTCTGACTCCGGCTGAGCATCAGCCGGACCGTCATCGTCGGGCGGTGGCAGCATCATCTGCATCTGCATCCCCTCTCCGGCAAGGTGATTTGCTGGGGAGTTGGGAGCAGGGGTGGAGGTGGTGCCTCTGGCTCCTCCAGCAGCCTTCCAGCTGGACCCCGGCAGGCTTCCTCGCGGGCTGCAGCTCCATTAGCCCTGCCACGTCCTGCTGGCCCTGGTGGTGGCGGTTGACGGGTCGTCTCCACCATGCTCTCCATCGTCGCCTTCGTCGATGCCCTCCCGCCCCCGCCAGGCTACCTCTCCTGGAGCCCGACAGGGTCAGGCTAGGCTTCTGCCCAGGCACTCCTTTTGCCCTCTTCCCCTCCTGCCGCAGCGCCTAGGAGGAGGGGGACAAGAAAGGGCATTACGGGGCACTTATCTTTTTTTAATCTTAAATCTGTAGGCACTTGCCAAATTTTAGTTCAAAATAATGTAATCTCTTGAATCCATGTTTGTGTCCTGTAAGGTCTGTACTTGTTTGAAGCATATTAATGAAAAAGATTAACCTTGCCAGGGACTCGTGCATGTATATGTCCATGCAGAGGCGGGATGCCTCTATATTTATAAATAAATGAGTTTCCCCCGGCAGGCTATCCTGCCGGTACCCTCTGTTTTGTTGCCGGGGAGTTAGGCCTACCGGGCACAAATCATGAAGAGGGACCAGCCCCCCGCCAGTCCTTTTTCAACAAAGGCCACTGCGACCACCCTGACCGAAGCAACGTTCGATTCGAAGGGCGGGAGCACCTAAGTTTCAAAGGGTAGCAGGGTTTTCTCATGCACAAGTCTTTACTTACAGAACATGTATGGATACAAGGAAGAACTTATCTGTTTGTCTTGCCGGAGATCACAGTGTAGGCTCATCTCCTCTTGGGCTGAATCCACTATAGGAGCCTGCAGTTTATGCAGATGAAAATGATGCCAGATGCGATCTTATCTACATGAACATGCGATGCTCATGATATGCTTATGCATGCATGAAATGCGTCGGGGGGGGCCCAGCGCTTCATTTATTTCTCTGTTGCTCAGGGTCTGTGCCTGGCTTTCTACAAGGGGTTACATGCAACTAAGGCAAGGCCTGTACAAAAGGGTGGTTGCCGGGCAGGGCCCGACAGCCGCGCCTTATGAGTAGAACTTGAGGAGATGCTCAATGTTCCATGAGTTTTGCAATTGAATGCCATCTCCGGTCTCCAGACAGACTGCGCCAGGTTTGGTGACTCGTACTGCCCGGTAAGGGCCTTCCCACTTTGGCGTCAACTTGTTTGTACCCTTGGCGGACTGAACACACCTAAGGACAAGGTCGGCTTCCTCAAAACACCGGGCATGAACCCTGAGACTGTGATAGCGGCGCAGGGCTTGCTGATAGCGTGCAGCACGCGTAGCAGCCCGGAGACGGTTCTCCTCGAGAAGCATAGCGTCATCACGCTGGTGCTGATCCTGCGCTACTTCATCGTAGGCAAGCACTTGAAGCGACCCATAAATGAGTTCTGTGGGGATAACTGCATCTGTCCCATAGACTAGGGAGAAGTGAGTCTGCCCAGTAGCTCGATTTGGTGTCTATCTGAGGGACCAAAGAACCACCGGCAACTCGTTGATCCATCACCTGCCGCACTTCTGCATCTTATCAAATGTTCTTGTCTTGAGTCCTCGCAACACTTCAGCGTTCGCCCTCTTAGCTTGTCCATTGCTTCTGGGATGTGCAACAGAGGCAAATGAGATCTTGCTTCCGAGGGCATGAACATATTGCATGAAGGCGCGACTCGTGAACTGGGTGCCGTTGTCGGTGATGATCTGGGAAGGGACCCCGAAGCGGCATACCAATCCTTTCAAGAACTTGATAGCTGACTGAGCAATCACCTTTCTCACGGCATCTACTTCCGGCCACTTTGTAAACTTGTCAATTGCAACGAACAAGAATTCAAAGCCCCCGGCAGCTCGGGGGAAAGGGCCGAGGATATCGAGCCCCCAGACTGAAAATGCCCATGACAAAGGGATTGTTTGAAGAGCTTGGGCAGGCAGATAGATGTTCTTGGAATGGAACTAGCAGGATTCACACTTGGTGACTAGCTCGACCGCATCTTGGAGGGCTGTGGGCCAATAGAATCCTTGCTGGAATGCTTTCCCAACTAAAGCCCTTGATCCAATGTGGGAGCCTCACATGCCTTTGTGTATTTCCGCCAGCAGTTCCTTTCATCCTTCCCGGCAAATGCACTTCAATTTCACACCATTGGGCCTTCTTCTGTATAGTGTGTCGTCGACAAACTGTTACATACTGGCCCTCCGGGCTACTCTTTCAGCTTCTTCTTGCTCTTCGGGAAGTTCTCCAGTTTGGAGGAAATGGACTATGTGCCTTGCCCAAGTTGGAGCCTGGGGCTCGGCAACAAGGACTAGCGGCACCTCCTCATCTGCGGGAGCGCGTTCCTCGACCGCGGGGACTAGTGGCCCGGCAGGAGGGCGCAGCCCGGCAATCGAAGGGGAGTTCTTTCCGACAGGGTCCCTACCAGGAGCCCCGAGGGGCTCTACCGGGAGAGGCTTACCGAAGTCCAATTTCCTCCTCTTTCAGGCCATTGTTGTCGGGGATATGGAGGGCTGAGTAAGATGGAGAACAAAAGTTCCTGGTTCCACAGGAAGCTTTTGCGCAGCACACTTTGACAGATAATCAGCGATGCTGTTTTCCGCACGGGGTACGTGCTCTGTTTGCAATCCGTCAAAGTGCTCCTCTAATCTTCTCACTTCCTCAACGTATGCCTCCATCAATGGGCTTTGGTAATCCTTGTTGACTTGTCTCACCACAAGTTGTGAGTCTCCTCGAATGATCAGCTTCTTGATTCCCAATTCAGTGGCAATCCTGAGCCCGACAAGGAGCCCTTCATACTCTGCTGTATTGTTGGTCGCCTCCTCCCGGGGAAAATGCATATGGACGACGTACTTCAAGTGCTCTCCAGTGGGAGCAACGAGAAGCACACCAGCCCCCGCACCTTGTAGGGAGAAGGCACCATCGAAATACATGATCCATTCTTGGGGCGCTTCCTTGCCGGGGATAACTGTTTCAAGCACTTCTTCATCATGGGTTGATACGTCCATTTTGCATCATGTTTTCCTACAGTTATTTATGATGTTTTTATGCTTAATAATGCTTTTTGGAGTAATTCTAATGTCGTTTCTCTCATAATATGCAAGGTACACACAAAGAGGGAGAATTCCGGCAGCTGGAAATCTGGACCTGAAAAAGCTATGTCAGGCTACCTATTCTGCACAACTCCAAATGAGCTGAAACTTTACGGGGATTTTTTATGGAATAACTGAGAAATATTAGAGCCAATAAGTACCAGAGGGGGCCCACCAGGTGGGCACAACCCACCTGGGTGCGCCAGGGAGCCCAGGCACGCCCTGGTGGGTTGTGCTCCCCTCGGCCCACCTCCGGTGCCCATCTTCTGGTATATAAGTCATTTTGACCTAGAAAAAATCAAGAGAGGACTTTCGGGACAGAGCGCCACCGTCTCGAGGCGGAACTTGGGCAGGAGCACTTTTGCCCCCTCCGACGAAGCGATTCCGCTGGGGGAACTTCCCTCCCGGAGGGGGAAATCATCGTCATCATCATCACCAACAACTCTCCCATCTTGGGGAGGGCAATCTCCATCAACATCTTCAACAGCACCATCTCCTCTCAAACCCTAGTTCATCTCTTGTGTTCAATCTTTGTACCGGAACTATAGATTGGTGCTTCTGGGTGACTAGTAGTGTTGATTACATCTTGTACTTGATTACTATATGGTTTATTTGGTGGAAGATTATATGTTCAGATCCAATATGCTATTTAATACCCCTCTGATCTTGAGCATGATTATCATTTGTGAGTAGTTACTTTTGTTCTTGAGGTCACGGGAGAAATCATGTTGCAAGTAATCATGTGAACTTGATATGTGTTCGATATTTTGATAGTATGCGTGTTGTGATTCCCTTAGTGGTGTCATGTGAACGTCGACTACATGACACTTCACCATATTTGGGCCTAAGGGAATGCATTGTGGAGTAGTTATTAGATGATGGGTTGCGAGAGTGATAGAAGCTTAAACCCTAGTTTATGTGCTATTCCGTAATGGACCGATTGGATCCAAAAGTTTAATGCTATGGTTAGAATTTATTCTTAATACTTTTCTCGTAGTTGCAGATGCTTGCGAGGGGGTTAATCATAAGTAGGAGGTTTGTTCAAGTAAGAATAGCACCTAAGCACCGGTCCACCCACATAACAAATTATCAAAGTAGCGAACACAAATCAAACCAACATGATGAAAGTGACTAGATGAAATTCCCGTGTACCCTCAAGAACACTTTGCTTATTATAAGAGACCGTTTTTGTAGGGTAACGCAGCAGAAAACAAAAAAAAATCCGACCTACGCACCAGCCCAGGACCACTATGGAGACTGCATACAAGGTTTGATCATATTCGTTACCGACTCGTAGCGCAGCGGAAGTAGAGCCGATGACGATCGGTGGTGCAGATCCCCGCAGCTAGGATTTACAACCTCCCAACCGCGAGGATGTATACCCTCATCCGCCACTCGGACAGCCCTCCGGGAGGCGGTCGGACAGTCCCCCGGACGGTGTCGTGGACAGCCCTTGGGGAGGACCTTCAAAACTCGGACGGTCACTTGGACAGCCCTTCGGGAGGCACTCACGAACATCCCCTCGGGCACTAATATCGAAACTACGACCTCTCTACAGAGTTGCACACATACGGTGTCATCTATCCGGCAGGGCTTCGCCGTCCAGAACTAGTTCCCACCGGAACCCAGACAACCTTTCGGCTCTACGAACTCTTTTCGTGGGAGGGAGAGAGAAGCCAGATCATTACATGGCATGAGTATGAGAGCAAGTGATGAGTGTGGAGGGCTGCCCCTCCACCTCTATATATAGGAAATCCCAAGGGGTATGGTGGTTTTACAATAAAACCCAAAAGTACATGAATGAAGTCCTTCCACCAAGGGCATAGAAGTGAAACCAAGGAACAAGAGGGGCTCCATGGTGGAGCCCCAAGTGTGGCCGGCCACACCCCTTGGGGGGCCCCCAAGAGGGCCTCCCAATCCATCCATGTCATCCCTAGATCTTTTGGGATAAAGCCCAAACAAGTGGCTTTCCAAAAAGTAACCCAAAAAGCACTTTCACTATTCACGACGACATTTTTCAGCGTCCGTTCGAACTGAAAATATTTATGTGGGCTTAGAACATTTCCAGTACCCACCATAATAATTTTCAATGCATTCTGGAACAATTCCAGTTTAGTGATTTCATCTGCGAAAAGCATCTGAAGCGGTTCCGGCAGCTCCGGAACATTTCCGGTTTTCATCTCGGAAAATTCCCAGAAGTTTCCAGAATGATTCTGGCACCCTCCAAGAATTATCAGGCATGTGCCAAAACCAATTTGACTTAATGGAATACCCCGAAACAACTTTTCGGTTTCACCGGAACTCATCCGGTGACCTCTCTCTGCGGAACTTTTCCGGTGTCCGAAACTTTTCCGGTGATTTTCTCTCAGACTCCCTGTCTAGTATTTAGCAGATAGATGACCCTTAAGCGTGTGACCCTATAGGTTCGGTGAAGTATAGACATGACACGGAACCTCTTCCGATCAATGATCAACATCGGAGCCGTGGACACCCATGTTGACCCCTATACCCACACGAATGAATATTCGAGTGAACCTCCAGTTGCCGTGTGCTATTCCTATTGCTTGGCGATATGTTACAAATACCCGAGGTGAGACATGTTGGCATTCCCGTGGATCAACAACTTGTCCACTATGCTAGTTACCTCGTTACCGATATTTGTTCTCTTTTCTCGTTACCGTGTTCCGGCATCCCCGTGATCAAATCACAAAGTGTCTGGCCAGACGATGATGGATACCGTAACACCAAGAGGGCCCAGAGATATCTCTCCATCGTCGGAGGAGCAAATCCCAATCTTGAACTATCAAGTTACTTGACACACTTTTCCATGAACCCGTAAGCCGCCGTAATAGCCACCCATTTACGGATGACGTTTAACAAACCCCAAAGTTCATTAATCAAGCATGAAGAAACTCGATACTCTCATGGTCTGAGGAATCATGCAAACGTTAACCATCTCTGTGTTATTAACCATTAACTTGTGATGAAAGTATCCCATAGCATAACATCAATTCGGGTCGATTCAACACAAATGTTCTTCTAACATTGTGCCCTCAAAGTTGCCGGCATAGTCATGCCCATGATCAGGAAAACAGAACCATCATGCAACACTTGAGCTAGTCTCAGAGGCCATACTAGGAATACATTTTACCGTTTATTATTCCACATGTGCATATGAGTCTTCCTCCGAGCCTCGTGGTTATTGTAGACTCGAGAACCATAGCAGTTATAGCATGGAACATAAACCTAATTATGAACAGGGAGATAATCAATAACATTTATTATTGCCTCTAGGGCATATCTCCTACAGACTCCCACTTGCACTAGAGTCAATAATCTAGTTAATGCTAATGCACTTTACACCTGTGGCACACCGGTGTAAATATGCTTCGCATGTGGTATAGGCTGATGTCCAACGGATCTGACGACTTCAGCTCCGTGTGTATCTTTGCGTATCCTCGCGTTTTCACGCTTTCACAAAATTCATATTTTGTGTGGACTTGGCTTCGTATGTATGTGAATCACAGGTCGAACCTGGATTCCTCAGACTGAGTTATGGAGCAACTACCTGCAGTAGTGTCCCATTGACCAAAGCCTTCTTGGAACCATACTAAGTTCATGAAAGAACTATATGATTCAGCATCTTGTTTGTCGCTTTTAAAAGCGGCAACATACTTCGCCTCTGTTATAGAATTCGCCACAGTAACTTGTTTGGAACAATTTCCAACTACCGTGCCACCATATTGTGTGTTACACAAAACCCTCAATTTAAATCGAAAATCGCTTGGAGCATGGATGAAGACTGTATCGATGTAACCTTTTACAATGAACTCTTCATGATCTCTGCTTGCAAGAAAACATGTCATCGGTGCTACTATAGTACTCAATGACCCTTTTTCACTGTTGTCCCATGATCAGAACTTTTGATCACTTTGGTATCTATACTCGCAACAACTTTGGGAGTATTGGACATATCTGGTTGTTTTTACATACCATGGAATACATGATTAATCCAAACACAAGAGTGTGTGGAATCTCCATCATGTATTTTGCTCATCAGTGTTTTGGGACACCGAGTCTTGCAAAAACTCTTTCCATGTGACTTCGGCAAGAATCACTCCTTGACGTTTTTAATGCTAAAAGGTTTTAGCATCTTGTCAATATGTATCTTTGCTGAGCCCCATTAGGTAAATCTATCTCCATAGATCATCATGCCTAATATAAAGGCTATTTAGCCCAAGCACTTCATCGAAAAACTATTTTCAAATGAAGTCCTAATTCGTGTCAAGAAATTTATTTCCAATTAACAATGTGTCAAGCACACAACGTTTTTTAGAAATTTTATTATGCTCCCACTTACTTTCTTGAATCATAAGCATCTTCGTTACCCATTGATGAAGTCAAACCCCTTTGACTATTTCATCAAAACACGAAGATTCCAACTCCATTTTGCTCTCTTCTTTCCATTGCTGGAACTCTGAAGTTTGCATACTTACTAGCATCCTCTGGACTGACAAAATACCTTGGACTATAACACATGCAAGTCCTTGGTTTCATTTCCATCAGATGGAAATCCTATTGTCATCCATGTTTCATATCTCATGATTGAAATATGTATTAATTGCTAGTTCAACCCGAACCGACTTTAAGCATCGCTACGATGAAACAACCTCATCGTAGTCAACTCCTTGAACTTGTTATTCCAACAAGTCGAGCTTTATGGATAAAACATTTTTATCCATATCAGTTTTAAGTTCCATAAATATTTGTTAGACTCTAAGTCTTCCGAAAGGTGTATCAAGGTTTTAATCTTGACTCACTTATATGGAAGCTAACTCAGGTTGTATTGGCATTTAACCAATTCCGGAGTCAGGGCCCATCAACGCTTCCTTGTGTATCGTAGGTATACTGTTGTCTAACAACAATATCTCGTTTGCGCACATGAGAGGTTTGCACGAGCCTTGCCTACGTGGTTCAGCTGCAAGTTCGACCGAAGTCCATACATTTTATTGTAGAGACTTCCGTATCAGTCGTAGTAGGAAACTCCGGAATTACTTCCAAGGTTCCTTTCCTATGACCTGATGATGAAGATACTGACTATCTCGTCGAGTTGCACTGTCCTCCCACTCACCTTTTTGAAAAAACAATTCTCTTTAAAAGCATACCATTTTGTGGCAAAATCCTTTGCCTTGGTATAGTGGTGAGGGAATACCCAATGACTTGGGATAACCTACAAAGTAGCACTTGTCTGATTTGGAATAGGTTTGTAACCTTTTACACAAGCCCCATATTCCAAATGTTAAGAAAAGATATAACATGGTTGGGCGTACCATACCATGGTGTCATTTCAACAAACCGATGGAGCTCTTTTCAGTGTAAAAGCCGCAGTCTCTAAAGCATCACTTTAAAAGGGATAATGGCAAATTTATTTAATAACATGTTTGATCTTACCATGTCATGAATGATTCGATTACATCTCCACGGACTTTCCACTTGCAGTGGTGTTCCGGGAGGTGCAAGTTATGAAACCCCTTTCACAACTCATCAGACATTCGCTAAACTTGTAACTCAAATCTTCCTTTCTGCAATCGAATTGTAGAAACATAATTTTCTTGTTACAATAATTTCTTCTTCATTTTGAAAACCTTTCGAATGATTTCAAAAGATCCAGACTTACGTCTCATCAAGTAAATATCCATATATCTACTTGAGTCATTTCTGAAGATAGATAAATCCACTACTAACAACATTTATCGGACTACACACATCAAAATGTATGATCACCAATAAGTTTGTTATTCGTTCTTTTTGGCCTGTGAACGGTATTTCAGTCACTTCACTTTTCAGAGGAAAGTTGCAAGTGTCAGATGGTTCAAAATCAAACGACTTCAAAATCCATCATAATGGAATTTTCCATGCGGGTTTCTCCAATGTGACCAAATGCAGTGCCACACTTGTGTGGTATTCTTTTAGTCTTGGGACATTTAGCGTCAGTGTTATGGATGTATGATATTACCATCAATATTCATAACATACGTCCCATCTAGGATGGAAGCATGGCCCTTCATGTTATTCATAATACTGAACAACAATTGTTGTTTTTATGAACAACTCTTTTGCAACAAACATTGTGCAATGGGTTAGAGTGTATGAAACTCTAAAATGAATTATGAAAGTAAATCCAGAGGTAATATATTATTATCAACATTCATAACATACATCTCATTCATAATGAAAGTATGGCCCTTATGTTATTCATAACACCGAACATCAAAAGTTCTCTTATGAACAACCTTCTTGCAAGATACCTTATGCAATGGGCTAGAGTGTGTAAAACTCTAAATGAATTATGAAAATAAATACAGACGGTAATACACCGATGGAAGGTATAGTAACATTTACTATGTTCCCTGTGTATACCTAAACCTCATTCCTGGCTAGTCTTTCAGGCCATAGTAGTTCTTACATCGAGTTGCAACAGAATGCAATCGAGCGGGTATCTTTTTGATTAACTCACAATACCCAAGAATCAGTGATTAACAATTTAATCATAATTCCGAAGAACTATATCTTTGACCAGCCTTCTATACATCAAAAACTTGTATGACATTCATACATGAGCTGGATATTCCAGTCTTCTTTCTTTTGCCTTTATACTTCTAATAGTTTAACTTTCAGTATTTCTCCTACTCTCAGAAGAAGCACTCAACTTAAGAGTGGCGTTAGCCCCGGACTTCCTAGGTGTGTTATCACACTAACACCCTTCGGACACTTCCTTTCTCTTTAAGTTGTTGTTTTATTCACCTTTCATCATATGACAGGCGTTCTTCTGGATCCCTCTCTTATCAGTCTAATGCATAGTAAACTTATTTACTAATAGTTTGCAAACAAACATTGCTTTGGATATCTCATATCTTTTAGCCTTTGTCTGTATCTGAAAAATGATTTTCAGATTCCATGAATATCACATAACTATCCAAACTTTTGAAGTTCGGGTCTCATGGAAGCAAACATATTGCACTTGACTGAAACGGAATTCTAGCTTTTGGATCGAAGGACGAGAGTCACATGATCCATAGCATAAGCGAGAGAATACCGAAAGTATGCGATAGGACAAAGTCCTTCTCGGCACTCTTGAGGACAATCCTCACATTACGTTACCAACCGTAAAGTTTTAACCAGATATTTAACAGCTTATTCAATTTTAACAGGGAAGGTGGAAACGCGAGCCATTATTCTATAACTGTTAAGCAAACCACACTTAGACAGTGTTCATAATTAATTGCACTGAGAATTAAACAAGTTAATTCAACAGTGTGCTCCCACTCAAATCAATATCTCTCATAATTGATTGTGAGTGATTCAAGATCCGCATATCAATTCAACGCCATTGACGGGTTCATCACTGATGACGTGAATTTCAATCGGTAGGCCAACTTGCCAATCACATCTCTTATGTGACTCTTGTCCATCTTTCGATGCGTGTGTTCCGAGCTCAGGACTGTCCTGCCTGAACGTCAAGACAACCAAGTGATCACGCAGTGAGGTCTGACCTTCACCTGCCTTACACCTCTCTAATCGTTCGTGCTCATGTGTACATGGCGCACCCCGAAAAGATACGTGTTGTAGACGGTGCTACACTTGGGAGAACACTAACTACTTGATGTTTTTGTGAGAGATCACCCTAATAAAAGCGACTACCGCGCAATCAAGAAGGGTGCATCATAAGGGATAAACATCTTAGGCAATTCATAATAGCATTATATGGTATAGCCCTTTCTGACGGAGAAGTCTTGTATTCCTTCGTCTTCGGCATTCACGTCGGTGATCACCTTCGCGAAGATTGCAACCACCTTGTCGATGCAGCAGATAATATTGCTATCTCTATAGCTAATAAAATAATGCATTACACAAGGTTGACACACAGGTCATTTAAAGTGCAATCATATGGCTCCAGCCATCATGCCGAATCATGACACGCAGGTCATGTTAATCAATTTACATTATATAGTCATCTCATACATAATCAAATTATTATGAGCACCGCTATACCACATCACATGCACATGTAAACCCTCCTGCAAAACCAAGTTAGACGCCTCTAATTGGTTCATGCAAAAAACTAGTTTTTCGTGGCTTCTAAGGTTTCGAAACAAACCGAAGCTACCAACGTCCATCATCAAGTATGATAATTCAAGTCGCTAGATTAACAATGCGGGGTGTATGAATCACGAGATAATAAAATCTCGAACCCCATACTAAACTTCGTCATATGCATGACCCCCGTGCAGATCATACCTGCATTGCCCTTTTGTCTGCGAAATTTCATCTTTCTTTTTAACTACAGTGGAATTCAATGAATATTAGCATTTCGTTGATCAATCAGGATCGTGGATTGCCAGAACATTGAAACTCCACCATACTGTTATCAAGATCAGAAATATGCAAATTCCAGGGAAGCAACAAGAACATCGGGTAACAGATTTCATCTGCTAACCGCACAAATAATTTTCAGTAATAGAACTCATCTACTACCTAATTATATTGTGCAACACCCATACATCACTATGTATTCTAGATCGCAACCTGCATCTATGCATAGCACGGCTCTTGATGCCACTGTAGGGTAACGCAGCAGAAAACAAAAAAGTTTCCGACCTACGCACCAGCCCAGGACCACTATGGAGACTGCATACAAGGTTAGATCATATTCGTTACCGACTCGTAGCGCAGCGGAAGTAGAGTCGATGACGATCGACGGTGCAGATCCCCGCAGCTAGGATTTACAACCTCCCAACCACGAGGATGTATACCCTCATCCGCCACTCGGACAGCCCTCCGGGAGGCGGTCGGACAGTCCCCCGGACGGTGTCGCGGACAGCCCTTCGGGAGGACCTTCAAATCTCGGACGGTCACTTGGACAGCCCTTCGAGAGGCACTCACGAACAGCCCCTCGGGCACTAAGATCGAAACTATGACCTCTCTACAGAGTTGCACACATACGGTGTCATCTATCCGGTAGGGCTTCGCTGTCCAGAACTAGTTCCCACCGGAACCCAGACAGCCTTTCGGCTCTACGAAACCCTTTTCGTGGGAGGGAGAGAGAAGCCAGATCATTGCATGGCATGAGTATGAGAGCAAGGGATGAGTGTGGAGGGCTGCCCCTCCACCTCTATTTATAGGAAATCCCAAGGGGTATGGTGGTTTTACAATAAAACCCAAAAGTACATGAATGAAGTCCTTCCACCAAGGGCATAGAAGTGAAACCAAGGAACAAGAGGGGCTCCATGGTGGAGCCCCAAGTGTGGCCGGCCACACCCCTTGGGGGGCCCCCAAGAGGGCCTCCCAATCCATCCAATTCATCCCTAGATCTTTTGGGATAAAGCCCAGACAAGTGGCTTTCCAAAAAGTAACCCAAAAAGCACTTTCACTATTCACGATGACATTTTTCAGCGTCCGTTTGAACTGAAAATATTTATGTGGGCTTAGAACATTTCCAGTACCCACCATAATAATTTTCAACGTGTTCTGGAACAATTCCAGTTTAGTGATTTCATCTGCGAAAAGCATCTGAAGCGGTTCCGGCAGCTCCGGAACATTTCCGGTTTTCATCTCGAAAAATTCCCAAAAGTTTCCAGAATGATTCTGGCACCCTCCAAGAATTATCAGGCATGTGCCGAAACCAATTTGACTTAATGGAATACCCCGAAACAACTTTTCAGTTTCACCGGAACTCATCCGGTGACCTCTCTTTGCGGAACTTTTCCGCTGTCTGAAACTTTTCCGGTGTCCGAAACTTTTTCGGTGATTTTCTCTCAGACTCCCTGTCTAGTATTCAGTATATAGATGACCCTTAAGCGTGTGACCCTATAGGTTCGGTGAAGTATAGACATGACACAGAACCTCTTCCGATCAATGATCAACATCGGAGCCGTGGACACCCATATTGACCCCTATACCCACACGAATGAATATTCGAGTGAACCTCCAATTGCCGTGTGCTATTCCTGTTGCTTGGCGATATGTTACAAATACCCGAGGTGAGACATGTTGGCATTCCCGTGGATCAACAACTTGTCCACTATGCTAGTTACCTCGTTACCGGTATTTGTTCTCTTTTCTCGTTACCGTGTTCCGGCATCCCCGTGATCAAATCACAAAGTGTCTGGCCAGACGATGATGGATGCCGTAACACCAAGAGGGCCCAAAGATATCTCTCCATCATCGGAGGAGCAAATCCCAATCTTGAGCTATCAAGTTACTTGACACACTTTTCCATGAACCCGTAAGCCGCCGTAATAGCCACCCATTTACGGATGACGTTTAACAAACCCCAAAGTTCATGAATCAAGCATGAAGAAACTCGATACTCTCATGGTCTGAGGAATCATGCAAACGTTAACCATCTCTGTGTTATTAACCATCAACTTGTGATGAAAGTATCCCATAGCATAACATCAATTCGGGTCGATTCAACACAAATGTTCTTCTAACATTGTGCCCTCAAAGTTGCCGGCATAGTCATGCCCATGATCAGGAAAACAGAACCATCATGCAACACTTGAGCTAGTCTCAGAGGCCAGACTAGGAATACATTTTACCGTTTATTATTCCACACGTGCATATGAGTCTTCCTCCGAGCCTCGTGGTTATTGTAGACTCGAGAACCATAGCAGTTATAGCATGGAACATAAACCTAATTATGAACAGGGAGATAATCAATAACATTTATTATTGCCTCTAGGGCATATCTCCTACAGTTTTGGCCTGTCCTTTGCCTCAAAAGGATTGGGCTACCTTGCTGCACTTTTGTTACTACTATTGTTACTTGCTTGTTACAAATTATCTGGCTATCAAACTACTCTGCTACTTACAATTTCAACACTTGCAGACATTACCTTGCTGAAAACCGCTTGTCATTTCCTTCTGCTCCACGTTGGGTTCGACACTCTTACTTATCGAAAAGGCTACAATTGATCCCATAGACTTGTGGGTCATCAAGGCAATTTTCTGGTGCCGTTGCCGGGGAGTGAAGCGCTTTTGGTAAGTGGAAATTGGTAAGGAAAAATTATTACTACATGCTGAAATTTATTGTCACTTGTTACTATGGAAAACAATCCTTTGAGGGGTTTGTTCGGGGTATCTTCACCTCGACCGGAACCACAATTAGTTACCCCTCAACCTACTGCACCTACTAAAAATATTGAATATGAAATTCCTTTGGGTATGATAGAACAACTGCTAGCTAATCCTTATGCAGGAGATGGAACCGAACATCCTGATATGCACTTGATATATGTGGAAGAAATTTGTGGATTGTTTAAGCTTGCAGGTTTACCCGGGGATGAAGTTAAGAAGAAGGTTTTCCCTTTATCTTTGAAGGGAAAGGCATTGGCATGGTATAGGCTATGCGATGATATTTGATCTTGGAATTGGAATCGATTGAAATTGGAGTTTCACCAAAAAAATTATCCTATGCATCTATTTCATCGTGACCGGAATTACATATATAATTTTTGGCCTCGTGAAGGAGAAAGTATCGCTCTAGCTTGGGGGAGGCTTAAGTCAATGTTATATTCATGCCCCAATCATGAGCTCTCAAGAGAAACTATTATTCAGAATTTTTATGCTCGGCTTTCTCGTGATGATAAATCCATGCTTGATACTTCTTGTACTGGTTCCTTTATGAAGAAGACCATTGAATTCTGGTGGGATCATTTAGAAAGAATTAAACGTAACTCTAAAGATTGGGAACTCGACGAAGGTAAAGAGTCAGGTATTAAGCTTAAGTATGATTGTGTTAAATCTTTTATGAATACTGATGCTTTTCAAAAGTTTATCACTAAATATGAACTTGACTCTGAGATAGTAGCCTCCTTTTGTGAATCATTTGCTACACATGTTGATCTCCCCAAGGAGAAGTGGTTTAAATATCACCCACCTATTAAAAAGGAAATTAAAGAACCGATACCAGCTAAAGAGGAAACTATTATTTATAATGTTGATCCAGTTGTTCCTACTGCTTATATTGAGAAACCACCTTTCCCTGTTAGGATAAAGGAACATGCTAAAGTTTCAAATGTGGTCAACAAAAGTTATATTAGAACACCTAAACCTGATGAACAAATCAAAGTAGAACCCAGTGTTGCTATGGTTAAGGATCTCCTGGAAGAAAACATAGATGGGCATGTTATTTACTTCTGTAATGAAGCTACTAGAAATGTCAAAACTGATAAGTCAGATATTCGTAGACCCGTTGTTGGCATGCCCCTTGTCTCAGTTAAAATAGGAGATCACTGTTATCATGGTTTATGCGACATAGGTGCTAGCGTGAGTGCTATTCCCTTTACCTTATATCAAGAAATTATGAATGACATAGAACCCGCTGAGATAGAAGACATAGATGTTACTATTAAACTTGCTAATAGAGACACCATATCACCAATTGGGATTGTTAGAGATGTTGAAGTCTTGTGTGGGAAAATAAAATACCCTACTGATTTTCTTGTTCTTGGTTCCCCACAAGATGATTTTTGTCCCATTATCTTCGGTAGACCTTTATTGAACACCGTTAATGCTAAAATAGATTGTAAGAAACAAACTATCGGTGTTAGTTTTGGTGATGAGTCTCATGAGTTTAACTTTTCCAAGTTTAGTAGAAAACCTCATAAAAAATAATTGCCTAGTAAGGATGAAATAATTGGTCTTGCTTCTATTGTTGTGCCTCCTACAGATCCTTTAGAACAATATCTGCTAGACCATGAAAATGATTTACATATGCATGAAAGAAATGAAATAGATGAGATTTTCTTTGAACAACATCCTCTGCTTAAACACAATTTGCCTATTGAAACTCTAGGAGGTCCTCCTCCACCTAAAGGTGATCCTGTGTTTGAATTAAAACAATTGCCAGACACTTTGAAATATGTTTATCTTGATGAGAAAAAGATATATCCTATTATTATTAGTGCTAACCTTTCAGAACATGAAGAAGAAAGACTATTGAAAGTTCTAAGGAAGCACCGAGCTGCTATTGGATATACTCTTGATGATCTTAAGGGCATTAGTCCCACTCTATGTCAGCACAAAATTAATATGGAACCTGATGCTAAACCCGTTGTTGATCACCAACGTCGGTTAAATCCGAAGATGAAAGAAGTGGTAAGAACGGAAATATTAAAACTTCTGGAAGCAGGTATGATCTATCCTATAGCTGATAGTAGGTGGGTAAGTCCCGTTCATTGTGTCCCTAAGAAGGGAGGAATTACTGTTGTTCCTAATGATAAAAATGAACTCATCCCACAAAGAATTGTTACAGGCTATAGAATGGTAATTGATTTTAGAAAATTAAACAAAGCAACTAGAAAAGATCATTACGCTTTGCCTTTTATTGATCAAATGCTAGAAAGATTGTCAAAGCACACACATTTTTGTTTCCTTGATGGATATTCTGGTTTTTCACAAATACCTGTTTCTCAACCTGATCAAGAAAAGACCACTTTCACTTGTCCCTTTGGAACTTATGCTTATAGACGTATGCCTTTTGGTTTATGCAATGCACCTGCTACCTTTCAAACATGTATGACTGCTATATTCTCTGACTTTTGTGAAAAGATTGTTGAGGTTTTCATGGATGACTTTTCTGTTTATGGGAAGTCTTTTGATGATTGTTTAAGCAACCTTGATCGAGTTTTGCAGAGATGTGAGCAAACAAATCTTGTCTTGAATTGGGAGAAGTGCCACTTTATGGTTAATGAAGGTATTGTTTTGGGCCATATAATTTCTGAAAGAGGTATTGAGGTGGACAAAGCTAAGGTTGATGCAATTGAGAAAATGCCATGTCCTAAAGATACTAAAGGTATTCGTAGTTTCCTTGGTCATGCTGGTTTCTATAGGAGATTTATCAAAGACTTTTCTAAAATTTCTAGGCCTCTTACAAATCTTTTGCAAACGGACACTCCTTTCGTTTTTGATGATGATTGTTTAGAAGCCTTCGAAACACTCAAGAAAGCCTTAATTACTGCACCTATTATTCAACCACCTGATTGGAACTTGCCTTTTGAAATTATGTGTGATGCTAGTGATTATGTTGTTGGTGCTGTTCTAGGACAAAGAGTTGATAAGAAACTAAATGTTATCCATTATGCTAGTAAAACTCTAGACAGTGCCCAACGAAATTATGCTACTACTGAAAAAGAATTCTTAGCAGTTGTGTTTGCTTGTGATAAATTTAGATCCTACATCATTGATTCTAAAGTGACTATTCACATCGATCATGCTGCTATAAAATATCTTATGGAAAAGAAGTATGCTAAACCTAGACTCATTAGGTGGGTTCTCTTGCTACAAGAATTTGATTTGCATATTACTGATAGAAAAGGAGCAGAGAGTCCGTAGCTGATAACTTGTCTAGGCTTGAAAATGTCCTTGATGACCCACTACCTATTGATGATAGCTTTCCTGATGAGCAGTTAGCTACAATAAATGTTTCTAATAACACCCCTTGGTATGCTGATTATGATAATTACATTGTTGCTAAATATTTACCACCTAGCTTTACATACCAACAAAAGAAAAAATTCTTCTATGATTTAAGACATTACTTCTGGGATGACCCACATCTTTATAAAGAAGGAGTAGATGGTATTATTAGACGTTGTGTACCTGAGCATGAACAGGGAAAAATCCTACGGAAATGTCACTCCGAAGCTTATGGAGGACATCATGCGGGAGACAAAACTGCTCATAAGGTATTGCAATCTAGGTTTTATTGGCCTACTCTCTTCAAGGATGCTCGTAAGTTCGTCTTATCTTGTGATGAATGTCAAAGAATAGGTAATATCGGTAAGCGTCACGAAATGCCTATGAATTATTCTCTTGTTGTTGAACCATTTGATGTTTGGGGATTTGATTTCATGGGACCTTTTCCTTCCTCTAATGGGTATACTCATATTTTGGTTGCTGTTGATTATGTTACTAAGTGGGTAGAAGCTATTCCAACCAGTAGTGTTGATCACAACACCTCTATTAAAATGTTTAAGGAAGTTATTTTCCCAAGGTTTGAAGTCCCTAGATATTTAATGACTGATGGTGGTTCACACTTTATTCATGGTGCTTTCCGTAAACTGCTTGCCAAGTATGATGTTAACCATAGAATTGCATCACCCTATCATCCTCAGTCTAGTGGTCAAGTTGAACTTAGCAATAGAGAAATAAAATTAATTTTGCAAAAGACTGTCAATAGGTCCCAGAAGAATTGGTCTAAGAAATTAGATGATGCACTTTGGGCTTATAGAACAGCATATAAAAATCCTATGGGTATGTCTCCTTATAAAATGGTTTATGGAAAAGCTTGTCATTTGCCTCTTGAGTTAGAACATAAAGCATATTGGGTAATTAAAGAACTCAACTATGATTTCAAACTTGCCGGTGAAAAGAGGTTATTTGATATTAGCTCATTAGATGAATGGAGAACCCAAGCTTATGAAAATGCCAAGTTATTTAAAGAAAAAGTTAAAAGATGGCATGATAAAAGAATCCAAAAGCGTGAGTTCAAGGTTGGAGAATATGTTCTTTTGTACAACTCTCATTTCAGATTCTTTGCAGGAAAACTCCTCAACAAATGGGAAGGACCCTATGTTATCGAGGAGGTTTATCGGTCTGGAGCTATCAAAATAAATAATGCCGAAGGTACTAACTCGAAGGTTGTTAATGGGCAACGAATAAAACATTATATCTTAGGTACGCCCATTAATGTTGAAAGTAATATTATCCAAACTATGACACCGGAAGAACACATAAAAGAGTCCTTCCGGAACACTCCAGAATCGTGAAAAAGAGGAGATACGTGATACGGTAAGTAAACGGACTCCGAAAAATCCGCAAAAATATTTTTTGTCAGTTTTGGAATATTTGGAAAATTAGGAAAATAAGAAGCAACCAGGAAGGCACCCCTAGTGGGCACAAGACACCAGGGCGCGCCTGGCTTGCCAGGCGCGCCCAGGTGGGTTGTGCCCACCTCGGGTACCTTCCGGACGCCATTTTTCTTCCGTTTGCTTGTTTCCCAAGATAAAAAATCTTTATATACCCCCCGAACCTATTGACCACCGTTTCGCGGAGAAATCTTCTGTTCTTCTTTTCTTGTTGTTTTCCTGACAGATATGAAAATATGTCTTCTCAAGATTCCGAGGAGGAGTGCCCCGTTTCTTATCAGCCTTTAGATAAAAATATCTTCAAGGATACCTATCCCTATATATGGTTCTACGATGAAGAAGATGAAGATGAACCAGACCCTCCTCATTTCAAGCATGAAAGCATGGAGGAGTTATGCAAGAGGATAATAAAGCTTGAGATGGAGAATGAAGAGTTAAGGATAGATAATTTTTACCTTCAAAATAAGTTGGTGAAAAAGGCAGACAAACCTTCTACTTCATCACCACCACCACCTCCTTCTTCATCACTAAAAGAAAATTGAGTATCGGGTATGGGCACTCCCCTTGGCTTCCGCCAAGCTTGGGGGAGGTGCCCCGGTATCGTATCACCCCCACTATCTTTTGCCTTTACTTTTCTTAGTTCGATCCATGGTTATCTTTTGCTGTAGATGAATAAAATTTAGTTCGATCCTTTCTTTTTGCGAGCTTGCCTAGTAATCCATCCTTGTAATCGTGTGCGACATATATAATAAAGTTTAGCTTGAGTTTTTGCTTTCTTTACTTTCATGTTTCAATAAAGAGAAAGGAAATAAATGAAAAGATCATCTGCTAATCCTATGGTAGGTGATAACACCACATAAGGAAAAGTATAAGTAGAAAATTTTATTAGAGATTGACAAACATAGCATTAGTCAATGATGCAACTCATGAAAGAATTAATAAGGGAAGAGAAGATTCACATATAAATACACTATCATGGAAATCTTTTGTGATTGTGAGCCCCCATCAAAATATTATATGCCAAAATTTTGGACGTTGGACAAGGAAGACAACTTAATGATTTATGTTTCTTCATATTCACATAGAAGTTATATTGTCATAGATCCTTCAACATGTGGTGCTTGCCCCCATCTTTGCTAGCCAAAAATTCTGCACTAAGTAGAGATACTACTTGTGCATCCAAAAAAACCCTTAAACCCAAATCTTATTTTCGAGAGTCCACCATATCTACCTATGGATCAAGTAAGATCCTTCAAGTAAGTTGTCATCGGTGCAATAAGGCAATAAAAATTGCTTCTAAAAGTGTGAGATCATTTAGTGTAAGTGAAAATTGAGCGTTGTACGAACTTGTGATGGTGAAGAATAAAAGCGACAGACTGCATAATA
This sequence comes from Thinopyrum elongatum, assembly GCA_011799875.1. Lineage (NCBI taxonomy): Eukaryota > Viridiplantae > Streptophyta > Magnoliopsida > Poales > Poaceae > Thinopyrum > Thinopyrum elongatum. The sequence continues at coordinate 355,591,192 of CM022297.1, read as the reverse complement.
AAGGTTGCCATCACAAGGGGCAATATTACGTGACGTTCTTTTGCATTAAGGGGTTGAACATACAAACAAATAAGCGCATGGCAACCTCTGCTTCCCTCTGCGAAGGGCCTATCTTTTACTTTTATGTATTTACTTTTATGCAAGAGTCAAAGTTCTTCTCTCTTTTCCTTTTATTTTTCTCCTTTGGCAAGCATCATGTGGTGAGGAAAGATCTAGGCACATATGTCCAGTTGAATATGGGTAGCATGAGTTATTATTGTTGACATCACCCTTGTGGTGAATACGTTGGGAGGCGAAACTATAAGCCCCTATCTTTCTATGTGTCCAGTTGAAGTGTTTTGCTCATGTGTATGCGGTGAGTGTTAGCAATCATAGAAGACTATATGATGGTTGAGTATGTGGACTTTCCTAAAGGCTCCGATACGTGACCCTTCCTGAAAAGATGATGAATTGTAGTTGTAAAGTTGACTGAGAACATAGTTTGTTGGTTTCTAATAGAGTTTATGCTTTATACTTCGATTGTGTGATGAATTGTTACTTATTCATGAGAAGTCTATGATAAAAGTTCTATGATAAAAGTTTTATGTTAAAGTTTGTTGCTGTTATAATAAAACTACATGATGCTTCTATGTCCGTACTTTGTTTTTATCGACACCTCTCTCTCTAAGCATGTGGACATGTTTTTCGATTTCGGTTTTCGCTTGAGGACAAGCGAGGTCTAAGCTTGGGGGAGTTGATACGTCCATTTTGCATCATGTTTTCCTACTGTTATTTATGATGTTTTTATGCATAATAATGCTTTTTGGAGTAATTCTAATGTCTTTTCTCTCATAATATGCAAGGTACACACAAAGAGGGAGAATTCCGGCAGCTGGAAATCTGGACCTGAAAAAGCTACGTCAGGCTACCTATTCTGCACAACTCCAAATGAGCTAAAACTTTACGGGGATTTTTTATGGAATAAATGAGAAATATTAGAGCCAATAAGTACCAGAGGGGGCCCACCAGGTGGGCACAACCCACCTGGGCGCGCCAGGGAGCCCAGGCGCGCCCTGGTGGGTTGTGCTCCCCTCGGACCACCTCCGGTGCCCATCTTCTGGTATATAAGTCATTTTGACCTAGAAAAAATCAAGAGAGGACTTTCGGGATGGAGCGCCGCCGTCTCGAGGCGGAACTTGGGCAGGAGCACTTTTGCCCTCCAGCGGAGCGATTCCGCCGGGGGAACTTCCCTCCTGGAGGGGGAAATCATCGTCATCATCATCACCAACAACTCTCCCATCTTGGGGAGGGCAATCTCCATCAACATCTTCAATAGCACCATCTCCTCTCAAACCCTAGTTCATCCCTTATGTTCAATCTTTGTACTGGAACTATAGATTGGTGCTTGTGGGTGACTAGTAGTGTTGATTACATCTTGTAGTTGATTACTATATGGTTTATTTGGTGAAAGATTATATGTTCAGATCCAATATGCTATTTAATACCCCTCTAATCTTGAGCATGATTATCATTTTTGAGTAGTTACTTTTGTTCTTGAGGTCACGGGAGAAATCATGTTGCAAGTAATCATGTGAACTCGATATGTGTTCGATATTTTGATAGTATGTGTGTTGTGATTCCCCTAGTGGTGTCATGTGAACGTCGATTACATGACACTTCACCATATTTTGGCCTAAGGGAATGCATTGTGGAGTAGTTATTAGATGATGGGTTGCGAGAGTGACAGAAGCTTAAACCCTAGTTTATGCGCTATTCCGTAAGGGACCGATTGGATTCAAAAGTTTAATGCTATGGTTAGAATTTATTCTTAATACTTTTCTCGTAGTTGTGGATGCTTGCGAGGGGGTTAATCATAAGTAGGAGGTTTGTTCAAGTAAGAACAGCACCTAAGCAGCGGTTCACCCACATATCAAATTATCAAAGTAGCAAACACAAATCAAACCAACATGATGAAAGTGACTAGATGAAATTCCCGTGTACCCTCAAGAACGCTTTGCTTATTATAAGAGACCGTTTTGGCCTATCCTTTGCCTCAAAAGGATTGCGCTACCTTGCTGCACTTTTGTTACTACTATTGTTACTTGCTTGTTACAAATTATCTGGCTATCAAACTACTCTGCTACTTACAATTTCAGTACTTGCAGACATTACCTTGTTGAAAACCGCTTGTCATTTCCTTCTGCTCCTCGTTGGGTTTGACACTCTTACTTATCGAAAAGGCTACAATTGATCCCATATACTTGTGGGTCATTAGGGGTTGGCGTCCATTCTGCAATAAACTCCGCCAATGCCCTACTCTGAATTGTTGATGTGCTTTCAAACTTCAGGCCAAAGCTGGATAACTCCAATGCCCATTCCACTATTCTGCTGGTAGCCTCTGGGTTTCGGAGTATCCTTTGCAATGGGAAGCGAGTGACAACCATGATCTCATGGGCTTGGAAGTAGTGGCGTAGTTTCCTTGAGGCCATGATAAGGCCAAAAATCAACTTTTGCACACCAGAGTACCTTGATCTAGCCCCCTGTAATAGGGAGCTGACGAAGTATACTGGGAGCTGCGCTACTTTCTTCCTTGCCGCGTCCTTGGGGTTGCCTTCGCTGCCATGCTCTTCTTTATCCTGATCCATATCTGACCTTGCCGGGCTGTTCTCTCTCTCTTTCCTGGACGGGACACTAGCTGAGGTTGCTGCTTTCTCTACTTCCCGATGCGCCACCAGTGCTGCACTAACCACTTGATTGGTAGCCGCCAGATATAGCAGCAACGGCTCTTTTGGTGTGGGAGCAACCAAAGTGGGCACAGAGGACAAGTAGGATTTCAAATCTCGTAGCGCTGCGTCTGCTTTCGGGGTCCACTTCATGGGTCCTGCCTTCTTCAAAATTTTGAAGAACGGCAAGCCGCGTTTGGCAGACTTGGAGATGAATCTGCTAAGCACGGCAATGCACCCCGTCAAACGCCTCACATCCTTAACTGTCTTGGGTGCTTGAATCTGCTCGATAGCCTTGATCTTGTCTGGGTTGGCTTCGATCCCGCGGTGGGACACAAAGAAACCAAGTAGCTTGCCGGAGGGAACACCTAACACACACTTCTCCGGGTTCAGCTTCAAGTTGATCTTGCGCAGATTAGCAAATGTTTCTTCCAAATCTTGGATGAGGGTTGATCTGTCCTTGGTCTTGACCACAATATCATCCATATAAGCTTCAATGTTCCTGTGCAACTGTGGTTCAAAACCAACCTGGACTGCTCTTGCAAAAGTGGACCCGACACTCTTCAACCCGAAAGGCATGCGCACAAAGCAGTACGTGTCGCATGGGGTGATGAATGAGGTCTTTTCTTCATCTTCCTTGGACATAAAGATCTGATGATACCCAGAGTATGCATCCAGAAAGGATAGCAAATCACACCCGGAAGTGGAATCCACAATTTGGTTGATGCGCGGCAAGGGGAATGGGTCCTTCGGGCATGCCTTGTTCAGATCCGTGAAATCTATGCAAAGCCTTTATTTCCCATTAGCCTTGCGCACAACCACTGGGTTTGCTAACCATGTTGGATGTAGTACTCCTCTGACCAGACCAGCTGCCTCAAGTTTCTTGATTTCTTCGGCAATGAACTGCTACCGCTCCAAGGCCTGCTTCCGGACCTTCTGCTGGACAGGTCGGGCATGTGGGCAGACAGCAAGGTGGTGCTCGATTACCTCCCTGGGAACACTGGGGATATCAGATGGTTGCCAGGCAAACACATTGATATTCGCCCACAGGAAGGCAATGAGCATGCTTTCCTATTTGTCGTCAAGGGTGGCACTGATAGTAAAAGTACCATCAGCGCCAGCCAGCCCTGCCGGGACCTTTTTCACATGGGGTGCAGCAGCCTTGGACTTCTTGCTGTTGGAACTTTCCGGCACGTCATCCATAGGCATAGCATACCCCGAAGAGGTACGCTTCCCGGACTCATTGCTGGTGTCTCTGCTAGCCTTCTTATTTCCTTTGATTTCCTTGGTGGGAACTACGGCTTCCGCGGCCTCTGCCGCGACTGCGTCCCGGTACATCTTATCCACGCAAATAATTGCGTCCTTCTTGTCTGATGGGATGGAAATGACACCCACTGGCCCTGGCATCTTCAAAGTGTTGTCGGCATAGTGGGATGCCGCCATGAATTTTGCCAGAGCTGGGCGTCCAAGGATTCCATTATATGGCAGGGGGAGGTCGACCACATCAAACACAACCTTCTCAGTCCGGTAGTTCAACTCCTCCCCAAATGTCACTGGCAACGTGATCTTTCCCTTAGGATGACTCCTGCCGGGATTGACTCCTCGAAATGTGCCAGTAACCTTAAGCTCATCCTCTGCTATCTAGAGTTTGCTGATAACCTTTGGGGAAATCAGATTCAACCCGGCCCCACCGTCAACCAACATCTTTGTGACTTTGAGGTTGCGAATCGTTGGTGAGACCAACAACGGCAAGCACCCTACCGCAGTGGTGCGGTCAGGATGGTCCTCTTCATCAAAGATGATGGGCGTGCGTGACCACTTGAGCGGCTTCCGAGAATCTGCCACTGGCTCCACAGCATTGACCTCACGCACCCACTGTTTAAGTTGGCAGCGAGAGGAGTGCAAAGATGCACCCCCGTCAATACACAGGGCGTCAGTGGCCTTCTGGAATTCCTGCTCGCTGGTTTCCTCTTCATCCCCTCCATCACTCTCAACATTGCAATCTTCCTTCTCTCGGCCCCTCGCGGGTTTTCCTTGGTTTCGAGGAGCCTTGCCGGGGCGATTCGCTTCACCACCCCGGCCCTTCCCGCCAGTACCATTCTGACCTTTTTCCTTATCACGCTTCTCATATTCAGCCCTCTGCTTCTTGACGAGCTGCTCAACCTGGTGACACTCTTGGAGATCGTGGCCCTTGGTCCGATAAATCTTGCAATACGGCCCATCGCCTTTCCCAGCTTTCTCGGTAGCCGCAGCCTCCCGGCAGTCAATGCACGCGGCAACTTCCTTGCCGGAGGCTTCGGTCTTAGTCTTCTTGCCGGTACTAGGCATGCCTGATCTCTCAACGGTCATCACTACCTTATCCTTGCGCTTCTTGTTACACTTCTTGTTCTTCTTCTTCTGACTGGTGGACTCGTCGTCATCCTCTGAGTCGATGTCAACACAATCTTCCTCTCCAGGGAGTTTCCTCCCTACCTCCACCCGAGCACACTTGTCCACCAAGGTGTAAAGCTCCTTCATAGTCTTGGGCAGCTGAACGTTCATCTTGGAACGTATCCTACGGTTGCGCACGTTGGATTGGAAAGCGGCTATCACAGCTGCCGGGTGGATATCTGGGATATTTCTATGTACTCGGCTGAATCTCTACAAGTACTTCCGCAGAGTCTCTCCTTCTTTCTGCTGGAGAAGCTGCAAATCACTGGGCCACCCTAGTTCTTGATGGCCACCCGTGAAGGCGCCAATGAACTCATGGCACAGGTCAGCTCAGGTCGAAATGGAGTTCTCCGGCAGGTGCATCAGCCAAGACCTCACATTTCACTTGAGTGCCAAAGGGAAGTAATTGGTGAATACCTTCTCATCTCTTCCCCCGGCAGCTTGAACAGCGATGGTGTAGATGCTCAAGAACTCTGCCGGGTTCAGCCTCCCATCATACTTCTCTGGAATCTCTGGCTTGAACGTGCGAGCGGATGGCCAACGGACTTGCCGCAGCTCACGGGAGAAAGCAAGGCACCCAACCTCGAAAGGCAGGCACCCGCCGTCTCCAACTGCGGGTTCGTCGACGTCGAGGCCATCGCATCCATTGGACCGGCGGTGGTTGTCACGGCGTCGCTCGACGACGACGCGCGCGCCTTCCCTCCGCCCATCCTTCGGGGCTCGTCGTTGGCCTGGACGCGCTCGAGGGTCAGAAGAGGCCATTGAGACGTCATCTGGTTCTTGGTTTCGCGGCTCCCGCACTGGCTGCTGTGGTGGGGATTGCACTATGGCGGTGGCCCCTTCCGTACGGCCTGCAGCACGGGCCGTCGTCGCTGCTTGGGGAGGCTGTGGCGGGCCAGCTCGCTGTGATCCTCCCGCTTCGGCGAACCCAATCAGGCTTTGGATGGTGGCTTGCCACTCATCCATCTGATCAGCTGCCGGCGGGAATCTCAACAACAGTTGAGCCCGTGCCATGGCCTCTGAGGCAGTGCTCGGCATAGGTGATGATGATGTAGATCGCGGTGTCGCTCGGCTCTTGACGGTACCGGTAGCGACCGCGCCGCGCCCTCGTTGTTGCGAACCAGCCGTTTGGATGGCGTGGTGACGCGGTGGGGGCGCTTGAAGGCCAGCAGCTCCGTTGGGCACAGTAACTGGGTCAGCTCGTTCCGGAGGCGGCGCACGCCCTGCGGTCGCGCCCGCAGCGGGGGCGGCCGGAGGGTTGCGATTCGCCCCAGAACAAGCGCCACCACTGCGGCTGTGCCCTTCGGCGAGGAGAAGAGGTGCAGGCGGAATAAGCCCTCCACTTGTACCTTGTGGAGCATGGCCGCCGGGATTTTGCCGATGATGTCCTTCGCCAGTGCCTCCTGTCCCTGCTTCTGCCGTGGGGGAGGTGGTGACAACGCCGCCTGCGCCGACCACATCCCCCGCAGCGTCCACATCCTCGCACGTCCCCGCATTCCCCGCGGCGTCGGCGGTCGCGGGCGGCGGAGCCTTCGAGGTGGACGGGTGATTTGCGGCTCCGGACTTCTTCTTGGGCGCCATAGTTGCTGACGCTGTCGATGACAAGAATGGCGACGAAGATGATGCGCTATTGACGCTCTCGGGTTCGCGCAAGTGAGCCCCTACCTGGCGCGCCAAAGATGTCGTGGGAAACCACGGCCACCTATGGGGCCATGAGCCCCTTTTGGTTCGGCGGGGGGATGGCCACGTTGCACAAAGAGCGGAGAAGCATCACACAGTGCGGCAGAGATCACACGGGCAATTTTTACCCAGGTTCGGGCCGCCGTGAGGCATAAAACCCTACTCCTGCTTTGGTGGATTGATGGTGGAAAAATGGTGGATGAACGCAGTGCTCTTGCCCAGCAAGGTCGCCTCGGGGCGAGAGCAGCTACGCGCGTATGAGTGTGTAAGGGTCCGGATCAGCCAACCCTTTCTACGGTCGCCATGGGCCTCCTTTTATAGATCAAGGGGTCACCACAGTGGCAAATCAGTCTTTACATACTGATTAGATAGAAAACAGTGCTGTCATACCTAACTCTGCAGGCTGACAGAGCGCATTAAATGCGCCGCTCAACGTCACATCTCAGCATGCCCGGCAGGCCCTGCCGGGCTGTTTTGCCAGCTTTGTGCCTGCTTGCTTGACACGTCTCAGGACGGGTGTCGCCTGGGGGTATTTTCTGTAGGAAGTGGCTGCTATGTGGCAAATAGCAGCCACTTAGTCACTTTGGAGCTTGACACCGCACTGATCGACGACGTGCGTCGTGATGAGGTGGTGCGGTGGAGTGGTTTGCCTCCGTAAGCCCCGGCAGGCTTGCCAGGACGATCTGGAGACTTGCTTCTGGGGCAAACCCAACCTTGCCAGGCTTGCCTGTCCAGCAGGGGAGGTTCTTCCCTTAGCGATATCTTGCTTCTCTGGCTCATCTTGGTCTTCTTGATCTGCACTTTGGCCCTGCCAAAGAATTGATCCCTCGTGCTTTGATCTAACCTTGGTGTTGTAATCTTGTCCTTGGGCCTGTGCACAGTCGGGGCAATGGACCCAAGGTTTGTTGCACCGATAGGGCGGCTCTCTGCCGCCGAGGAATAGGAGGGGACTCCCCCCCCCCCCCAATAGTCTGAGGAGGAGCTTAGGGTTGTCAATATTTGCATGTTGTGAATTGTGTTTTGTATTTTGAGAGTACTTTCATATATGAATGTCTTTTGAATTTCAGATTTGCAGTATTGAGCATATGAAGTATTTTATGAATTCTAGAGATCTATTTTTAGCACTTTAAACAATGTAGTTTGATATAAAAGTGCAGACAATGTGATTCTCAGAGAAGAAACTGCAAGTTTCAGTTAAGAAACTGCAAGTTTCAGAGGCAGGGCATTTATATTAACACTCCCTTTTCAAACAGGGATAACATCATGTTGGAAGTTTTATTCATGGTCGAAAATGGAACTACCAGCTAGTTAACATCATGCTGATCAACATTCATGCATAGCACATCTTCATATGATGCACAGTAAAAAAGATATGCTATTGTCAAAATGCCCACAAAATGTTGAGTGTGCGAAAAACTGAGAAACCGAGGGACGAAGTTTTGGCAAGTGTTGGAGGTGGTGTGCGTAGATGACAATGGGCACCCACATGTCAGAGGAAGAGGCAAAAATTTGGGGATATTTTCACTGTATCAGGTGGAATCGAACCCATGCGGAGCAGCGGTTGGGGAGTGGAACTTGGCCACTGGGCTACTCCAATACTTTCGCTAGAAATTAGGCACAACATCTACCACTACTGTAGCATGTCTTCCCCGGCTCCGGTGTGTTCTCGTCCGGGGCATGGATGTCATCCTCCGCCTTTGTGCGCTCGCCGCGGCGCCGCTGTCTACCGTTGTGGACATGCTCAACAAACGAGAGGAATCTGGAGAGGACTGTACATGGAGAGGCGGACAGTCGGGACCCACCAGGTCCATGGCCGTACGCAAGCAAGTGCCTCATTGAAAAAATAATTCCTCCTAATGCTATACTGACATTGGGGGCCACGGGTTTGTCAATATAGTTACTAAAGGAGATAAATTTACAATGAAGCCAGTCTCATCGGGGAGATGGCAGGTATCATTTATTATCAGTGGGCCAACAAGTATCAGCTGGGTTGTGGGCTGCCCAGTCTAGGCTTTCTTTTTTAACATATGCAGCCCACGACATGCCGGTTTGTATTTTTTTGAGGGCTGTCATGTATCGACCGGCCTATGGCCCTCCCATCCTAGGTTTTATTTTTTATTAAACATCCGCAACCCAACTTATGTTTTTTTTGAAGAAAACGCAGAGTTCTTTTCTATTTTTCTATATAAGAATAGGAACGCCAGGTCCAACTTATGTTTCTCTTCTAACTATAATATATATATTTATATTATTTTATATGTTATTATATATTATTGTTCTTATCATCATATAGTATTTAACAGATACTTACATATATAAGAAAAAAATCTCCCACATCTCATGAACTTATAAAAATAAATGTTTAATAATAAAATCCTGGGTTTTTTTACATTAAAGTCAACGAAAATCCAGGTGATTGTGTACAAAAGCTTGATAAGATTTAAGGACCAATGTAATAATAAATCACTTATCATTTAAATATATTTATAACAAAATGCTCAGCCCCTGTTTATTTTTTATAGCATTGTTGCGCCCAACCCAACATTATAATTAGAACCAGCCCATCAAAATCATGTATTTCGAGAAAGTGCAAATGGGCTGTAATTTTTTAGGAAAAAATAAATAGGCCGCATGGACGCTACATTATTTGTTCACCCAGGCCAGCAAATTCATGTATTTTGAGAAAGTGCAACTGGGCTGTAGTTTTTTATTAAAAAAATGGGTCGCATGGACGCTGCATTATTTGTTCACCCAGCCGAGCAAATGGAATGTAAATTCTAAAAAAATGGGTTGAATATGTGCGACATTTTTGGAGGCTGAAATGTGGGCCAATAGGTCAAAGCCAACGCAAGGCGTTGTCAACTTAGTCAACAAATGATTCTGACATCGATAGCCATTGGATTTACATCCAACGGTCGGCATTCATCTTCAATCTCTCGTCTTCTTCCTCCAGTGCCGCCGGGACCACCTGCTCTCGCCTCTGGTTGCTAGCAGCTCTGCTTAGCACGCTTCGCTGCGAAGCGCTACCCCACCACCCACCAAGCCATCCCTCCACCCCTCCACACCTCCGGTTATTCTCCGCCGACTAGAGAACCACGCCGCACCAGAACTAGTTAACCCTCGTACACCTCTCCGTTTGCGACTCCACTGCCGCGTCTTCCCATCACCGGCTCGTTGCCGTCCGGGGCATCGTCGTCGTCCACCGCCTTGTGCGCTCGGCGCGGTGTGGTCAATGTGGTCAACAAACAAGAGTCATCGGAAGAGGACTGTACATGGAGAGGCTGACAGTGGGGACACACCAGGTCCATGGACGCATGCATGCAACCGCCTCCTTATTATGTGAAAATAAAATTATTCCTCCCCCTAAAAGCTGGGACCCACCACATATATCTTCGCAAGGAAGGAAGTGACTCCTTATTCCTGCCCCTGACAGCTGGCACCACCAACAACATCTTTGCACGCAAGGAAGTGCCTCCTTATTACGGGCAAAAAATATATGATTCCGCCCCTGACCGCTAGGACCCTCCAGCTATATATTCGCATGCAAGGAAGTGCCTCCTTGTCCTCCCTAACAGCTCAGACCCACCCGATTGAAGCATACGTAGCGTTGTCTGTGTACATACCGGTCGATCGGTCTGTCTGCCACGATGAACCATGGACAAGTAAGGAGCGGTAGCAGTTCAGGCAGACCCGTCTAAATCCTATACACATACTACAGCTACGCTGCAAAAAAGATGGCCACGTACGTACATACGGGCGGGGTCTCTAACGTGTACAGCGACGATGTTCTGTTCATCGGCAGCCAACCGGCTGGTTCCGAACGGAGGAAACAGCATCGTGTTCATCGGGAGGCAACCGACTAGGTCGGAATACGTCCTGTTCATCGGGATCCAACCGGCTTGGACGAAACAGCCAAAATGAGGTCTGGCGTACCACAAAACGGAGGAAACAGACTTCTGTTCAAGCTCCTATGGTTGAAGCGGGGTGCTGTTGATCGGGAGGGGTCTGGCGTACCGCAAAACGGAGGAAACGGACTTGTGTTGGAGCACCTACGGTCGAAACGGGGTCCTGTTCATCGGGAGGGGTGTGGCATACCGCAAAACGGGACTCTACAGGCTAGTGTTCATCCACCGTGTACTGCCTCGCTCCAGCCTCCAAAGGCTACTGTTTATCCACCGTCGACTTCCTCCAGCCTCCACCTGCTACTGTTCATCCACTGCGACCTTCCTCCTGCCTCCACCAGCCACTGTTCATCCACGGGGGGCTACTGTCCATCCAGCCTCCACCGGCTACTGTTCAACCAGCCCTCCACGGGGTCCTGTTCATCCAGCCTCCACTGGCTACTGTTCAACTAGCCCTCCACGAAGTCCTGTTCATCTAGCCTCCACCGGCTATTGTTCAACCAGCCCTCCACAGGGTCCTGTTCATCCACCCCCAACCGGCTCGGGTGTGTGGCAGCCTCCTCTCGATCGGGGTCCTGTTCATCCAGCGGCAATGACCTCTACTACCACGGGTTCTTGTTCATCCAACCCCCAACAATGGTCACTGTTCATCAAGAGGTAGCTGGTTCGATCGGCTTTAGTTAGCAGCAGTAGCGAAGGAATCGCTCGAGTTCAGTTAACAGCCAAGGGATCAATCGCTCGGGTTCAGTAACGTAGCTAGTGCAATCGCTCGGGTTCAGTAAGCGAACGCCTCGCTCGGGTTTAGTTAGAGCCCAACGCCTCGCACACACACGCGTACGTGTACGAGAGAAACGCGCAAACCTCCATGCATCGCTCGGCCCCGACCACCCACCGTAACCGGGAACTCCCCGATATTTTCCTCGCCCTCGCTTCTACCACGATTTTTTCCGTCATGGACGGCCCAAAGAGTGTCATGCAGGTGCGTCCCCGGCCTGCCCAGGATGAAAAGCCCATTTTCTGTCATGATTTTTTGTCATAGAAATAGGAGCCCACCACAACTATGATGATACATGGTTTTGTCACAATTATCATCATAGAAGTGTCATAAGCATGACAGAAAAAAATCGTTCAGCCCATAATGTCACGGATGTGTCTTTTTTTGTAGTGTAACAAATCGGATCCACCGATATGGATCTCGGTCTCACCGAGATGGCCTTGACAACTCTCTGTTACTAGTTGCAATTATTTCGGTCCCACCGAGTTTTGCCATCGGTACCATCGAGATGGCTTGCCAACTTTCTGTTCCCTTATTGCTTCTCTCTGGTTCTGACGAGATGATGCAATCGGTGCCACCGAAACAAGGTTTGCCCTAACCAATGCACATCGGTCACTTTGAGTTGTTCCAGTCGGTCCCACCGAGATTCCTAACGTTCATATCTTTTACACAGGTCGGTGCCACCGAGATTTTTGATCGGTGCCACCGAGTTGAGTCAAAAGTGTGTAATGGTTGGATTTTGTGTGGAGGCTATATATACCCCTCCACCCCCTATTAGTTAGTAAGAGAGCCATCAGAACGTGCCTACACTTCCACTACTCATTTTCTAAGAGAGAACCACCTACTCATGTGTTGAGATCAAGAGATTCCATTCCTACCATTTGAACCTTGATTTCTAGCCTTCCCCAAGTTGCTTTTCACTCAAATCCTCCTTCCACCCTTAGCCAAATCTATGAGAGAGAGTTAAGTGTTGGGGAGACTATCATTTGAAGCACAACAGCAAGGAGTTCATCATCAACACACCATCTATTACCTTTTGGAGAGTGGTGTCTCCTAGATTGGTTAGGTGTCTCTTGAGAGCCTCCGACATGATGTGGAGTTGAACCAAGAAGTTTGTAAGGGCAAGGAGATCGCCTATTTCGTGAAGATCTACCCGAGTGAGGCAAGTCCTTTGTGGACGATGGCCATGGTGGGATAGACAAGGTTACTTCTTCATGGACCCTTCATGGGTGGAGCCCTCCATGGACTCGGGCAGCCGTTACCCTTCATGGGTTGAAGTCTCCATCAACGTGGACGTACGATAGCACCACCTATCGGAACCATGCCAAAAAGCTTCGTGCCCCCATTGCGTTTGCCTTCTCCAAACCCTTCGCTTTACCTTCATGTGCAATAATTTACTTTCCGCTGCTATACTCTAAGAGCATCTCTAGCATACTCGGTATAATGCTCCGACCTGCAAAATAACCGCCAAAATATGGGTCGGGCGAAAAAAGCTGCCCGATCAGACCCCGCAAATGCGTCGGACCCGTAAATATTTTTGCGGGGCGCGGCAAAATTCCCACCAAAACCCGCGAAAACGCAGGCTCTCCCCCTCGCCCCGTCGGTGCCCTATATATAGCGAGAGCGGTTGGCGGGGGGGACATTTCAACCCGTGCTTTTCCCGACCCACAGCCGCCTACGATTCCGGCCATACCAGCCGTCGGGATCATGCCGGCGGGCAAGCACACACCTGAGATTGTCCTCCACCACTTCCTCCTGCCTCGGCCAGCCGAAAAGTTGCAAATATGTGGTTGTTTATCGCAGCCGCTGGATTTGGCGTTTCTGTCAACCGGCGGCTGCGCCAAGCCATGGATTGGTCGGGGAGCACCTGCGCACAGCCCTGGCAAAGCGCCAGCACCGCATGCAGGTACTGGTTCGTCCTATAGCCACCGTCATCGGTTTGCCAGCAAGGACTCGACTGACCGTCTCCCGGGTTTGGCGCTTGCGCAGTGGCTCGCCGGCTCGCCGATGCCGCTCATACAGTGCGACGACTGCACACAGACAGTGTTGTGGCTAACATCTAGCACGCCGCAACACCCCGGATGGGTATTCTTCAAATGCGAAAACAACAGGGTATGTTCTTGTTTTCATTCGGTTTTGTCAACCTATTCGGTTCAATTTTGGTAGATTATTGAGATGGTCATGTGTGTAGAAAGGTGGATGCTCATTTTGGTATTGGGAAGAAGAATACATCGATTTATTGATAGGAAGAAACTTAATAGATGTTACACACTCGGTAGAATTGAGGCTAATGATGCCGCTGCATGTGCAATTAGAGAAGAAACTAGAGGGGAAGCAACATCTACTTCTTTAGAATCAAAGAAGAAGAATGAAGAATGCAAGATCAAGAATCCGCAGATCAACAATGAAGGCATGGAGAAGATGTTGGTCCAACTAGTGGGAGCAGTTATGGAAGTTGGATATCTTCCAAAATGCCTAATTGTTGTTCTTGTTTTCTTTGGTCATGCTATTCTAGCAAAGATTTGGTGAATTATTATGTATCCAATTCCCTTGAAGAAAATAAAGAAGCAAAGAAATGTGTTTTCATGACCGAAATTGACATGCAAATTATTGATTTACGGGCTGATGCGGGCGGCGGCCGAGTAGGCCTCGCAAAGGGAACCCATAAAAAAGGATATTCGTGAATTGTAAACGCATTTTGCGGGTCGGTATTATACGGGGTCTGCTAGAGATGCTCCTAGAGATGCATGTGTAGGTTGATTTCTTGACTTGTCATAATCGCTAAAATCTGCCTAAAATTAAAATTGGGAAAAGTCTAGGTTTTAATTTGTCAAGTAGTCTAATCACCCCCCCCCCTCCTCTAGAGATACTATCGATCCTACAAGTGGTATCAGAGCTGTGGTCTCCGTAAGCCTTGATTTCCATTGCTTTGGTGATCATAGCCTTGGTATCACAACCTAGGAGAGTATGGCGTCTAGTGAGGGTAACTATCACCGTAGAAGTCCTTATTTTGATGGTACAAATTTTGCTAGTTGGAAGCATAAGATGAAAATGCATATTCTTGGTCATAACCCCGTCGTTTGGGTTGTTATTCGTATTGGCTTGCAAGGTGAATTTTTCAAAGATTGTAGAGAACTAGATCGTGAAGTGACCGCGGAAGAATTGAAGATGTTACAATACAATGTTCAAGCTTGTGATAGTCTCTTCAACGGATTGTGCCCCGAGGAATTCAACAAAATCAGCCGCCTTGAGAATGCAAAGGAAATTTGGGATACTTAGGTTGGTATGCATGAAGGTACTGAGTCCGTCAAGGAATCCAAGTTGGATGTGCTTCAAAGTCAAGTTGACAAGTTCAAGATGAAGGATGGTGAAGGAGTCGCTGAAATGTACTCCAGGCTTGCTCTCATCACAAATGAAATTGCCGGCTTAGGAAGTGAAGAGATGACCGACAAGTTCATCATCAAGAAGATCCTTAGAGCCTTGGATGGAAAATATGATACCATGTGCACATTGATCCAAATGATGCCCAACTACAAAGATCTCAAGCCCATGGAAGTCTTTGGAAGAATTGTTGCTCATGAGATGTCACTCAAGGATAAGGAAGAGCTCCACAACAAGTCAAGTGGTGCATACAAAGCTTCAAGTGATGCTCCTATAACATCAAGTGACAAGCTAGTCTCCAATGAGGAAATAAGTCTAATGGTGAAGACCTTCAACAAATTCTACAAGAGTCGAAGTAAAGATAGAAGCTCCAAGTCAAGGTCCTACAATGAGAAAAGATCTTCTAGTCGTGACCGTAATTTCTAAAATTGTAAAAGACCTGGACACTATTCCAATGAGTGTACGGCACCCTGAAAAAAAGGAGAAGACTCGCCCAAAAGGAGAAGTAGAAGAGATGAATCACCTCATAGAGAGAGAAGGAGTAGAGATGATCGTTATGAATGAAGACCCTCTTGAAGAAGCAAGGATTCAGAAAGGAAGGACAAGTCATCAAAGAGCTACACAAGATGAAGACATCAAGCTCATGTTGGTGAATGGGTTTCCGGTTCCGACTCCGACAACTACTCCGAGAGAAGTTATCACTCCGACTTGGAATATACTTAGGATGAAGGTGTTGCCGGACTTGCTCTAGTATCATCCAACTCCCACAACATATTTGATTCACCAAATGAAGGAATTGGAAGATGCTTCATGGCTAAAGGCCCCAAGGTATCACACCCCGAGTATCTTGATTTCAATAGCGACGAAGATGATTTGCTAGGTGATGATGATTTACTTGTTGAAAAAACTAGTGATGTGAGCTATAATGAACTTGTTAGTAATCATGCTAATCAAGATGAAACGAATGACAATGATAAGAAGGATATTGAGCATCTAACTAAAGACCTAAACACTCTTAAGTTAGCTCATGAAACAACTCAAGAGGATCATAGAGAGCTCCTAAGAACTCATGAGAAGCTACGCTTCGAGAAGCTAAATTTAGAGCAAGAGAAAGAGTTTCTAAAAGCTATCAACGATGATCTTCAAAAGAAGAGTTCTTCTTACATTGTCAAACGTCTTGTCTTGTCTACTTATATGCCACAAGTAAAACCTAGTACCAAGAGCAAGAAATATTCTTCCTCTAGTAGTAACAATAACCAAGCTAAATCCAATATTGTTGCTTCTAGTAATTCTCTTGACTCCACTAATGATTCTCTTAGCCAAGTTACACTTGAGCAAGAAAATAGCTTATTGAAGGGTATTATAGAGAAAGGTGTTTACAACAGCCTTGCCGGGAGTAAGCAATTTGAGGAAATTGTAACCAAGGGAGGAAGGCACGGGAAGAATCAAGGTGTTGGTTTTGAACGAAAGTTCAATGCCAATGGAGTTGAATGGGAAGAAGATCAATACCCCAAGGCAAAATTTGTTCCTCAATAAGAGAAGTGTGACCCCACTTCTTTTGAGGGAACACAAGCTCAAGATGATCTTCCACCACAAGACCACAAGCTAAAAGGCAAGGACAAGCTTCAAGAAGAGATTGACTCATTTGAAGAAGCACCTAAAGCCATGGTCTAGTGGGTTCCCAAGACTACATCAAGCTCTACTTCATCAAGTTCGACTACAACTCCAAGGATTCCCATCAAGTTGATATGGGTCCCAAAGAAGAAGAACTACAGTGTTCTTAAGGGTGACTCCGCCAACAAACTTCACTTATATTGATTTTGGCAAGGACTTGTGCAACCAACTTTCACATCTTGCACTAGTTCAAGGAGTCACAAACTGCTACTTCTTGAGCTTGCGTTGATTTTTCCCTTGAAGAGGAAAGGGTGATGCAGCAAAGTAGAGAGAAATATTTCCCTCAATTAAGAACCAAGAAATCAATCCAGTAGGAGGCACAAGCAAGTCTCCAATATATGCACCTGCACAAACTAACAAACACTTGCACACAACACGAATAAGGGGTTGTCAATCCCTTCACGGTCACGAACAAGAATGGGATCTAATAGAGATGGGTATAAAAGATAAATAAAAGAGCAAACTAAAGTAAATATAAATAAATTGCAGCAAGGTATTTTTGGGTTTTTTGGTTTATAGATCTGAAAATATATGATGGAAAATAGACCCGGGGGTCATAGGTTTCACTAGAGGCTTCTCTCTTGAAAATAGCATACGGTGGGTAAACAAATTATTATTGAGCAATTGATAGAAAAGCGCATAATTATGACGATATCTAAGGCAATGATCATGAATATAGGCATCACGTCCGTGACAAGTACACCGAAACGATTCTGCATCTACTACTATTACTCCACACATCGACCGCTATCCAGCATGCATCTAGAGTATGAAGTTCATAAGAACGGAGTAACGCCTTAAGCAAGATGACATGATGTAGAGGGATAAACTCAAGAAATATGATATAAACCCCATCTTTTTATCCTTTATGGCAACAATGCAATATGTGCCTCGCTACCCCTTCTGTCACTGGGTGAGGACACTGCAAGATTGAACCCAAAACTAAGCACCTCTCCCATTGCAAGAAAAACCAATCTAGTTGGCCAAACCAAACCGATAGTTCGAAGAGAAATACAAAGATATCTTAATCATGCATAAAAGAGTTCAGAAAAGACTCAAATAATATTCATAGATAATCTGATCATAAATCCACAATTCATAGGATCTCAACAAACGCACTGCAAAAGAAGATTACTATCGAATAGATCTCCAAGAACATCGAGGAGAACATTCTATTGAAGATCAAAGAAAGAGAAGAAGCCATCTAGCAACTAGCTATGGACCCGTAGGTCTGGGGTAAACTACTCACGCATCATCGGAAGGGCAGCAAGGTTGATGTAGAGGCCCTCCGTGATCGAATCCCCCTCTGAAAGATCGCCGGAAAAGGCCCCAAGATGGGATCTCACAAGAACAGAAGCTTGCGGCGGCAGAAAAGTATTTTTGTGGAAGCTTCTGATGTTTTGGGAATATTTGATAATTTATAGAGGCGGAGTTAGGGTTAGAGGACCATCGAGGGGCCCACAAGCCAGGGGGCGCCCCCCCTGGGGCGCGCCCTAAGGGCTTGTCGCCTCCTCGGGTCTCTTCTGGCCCTCTCCCCAAGTCTTCTTGGTGTATTCTGGTCCAAAAAAAATCATCGTCAAGTTTCATTCCGGTTGGACTCCGTTCGATATTCCTTTTTTTGTAAAAGTCAAAAACAAGGAAAAAAACAGAAACTGGCACTGGGCTCTAGGTTAATAGGTTAGTCCCAAAAATAATATAAAATAGCATATTAATTCATATAAAACATCCAAAATAGATAATATAATAGCATGGAACTATAAAAAATTATAGATACGTTGGAGACGTATCAAGCATCCCCAAGCTCAATTCCTGCTCGTCCTCGAGTAGGTAAATGATAAAAACATAATTTTTGATGTGGAATGCTACCTAAAATATTTATTAACGCAATTTTCTTCATTGTGGAAAGAATATTTAGATCCATAAGATTCAAAAAAAAGTTTAATATTGACATAAAAACAATAATACTTCAAGCATACTAATAAAGCAATCATGTCTTCTCAAAATATCATGGCCAAAGAAAGTTATCCCTACAAAATCATATAGTCTGGCTATGCTCCATATTCATCACACAAAATATTTGATCATGCACAACCCCGATGACAAGCCAAGCAATTGTTTCATACTTTTGGTGTTCTCAAACTTTTTCAACTTTCACGCAGTACATGAGAGTGAGCCATGGATATAGCACTATAAGTGGAATAGAATATGGTGGTTGAGGAGAAGACAAAAAGAAGGAGAAAGTCTCACATCAACTAGGCAAATTAATGAGCTATGAAGATGCTCATCAATTGATATCGATGCTAGTGAGCACGGATTGCCATGCAACGGATGCACTAGAGCTATAAGTGTATGAAAGCTCAAAAAGAAAATAAGTGGGTGTGCATCCAACTTGCTTGCTCATGAAGACCTAGGGCAATTTGAGGAAGCCCATCATTGGAATATACAAGCCAAGTTCTATAATGAAAAATTCCCACTAGTATATGAAAGTGACAAAATAGGAGACTCTCTATCATGAAGATCATGGTGCTACTTTGAAGCACAAGTGTGGAAAAGGATAGTAACATTGTCCCTTCTATCATTTCTCTCTTTTTTTTGTTGGGTTTCTTTGGCATCTTTTTTTATTTGGGCTTCTCTGGCCTCTTTTATTTTTATAAAATATGGAGACTCATCCCAACTTGTGAGGGAATCATAGCTTCCATCATCCTTTCCTCACATGGGACAATGTTCTAATAATGATGATCATCACACTTTTATTTACTTACGACTCAAGAATTACAACTCGATACTAGAACAAGATATGACTCTATATGAATGCCTCCGGCAGTGTACCGGGATGTGCAATGATCAAGAGTGACATGTATAAAAATATGAACGGTGGCTTTGCCACAAATACTATGCCAACTGCATGATCATGCAAAGCAATATGACAATGATGGTATGTGTCATAATAAACGGAACGGTGGAAGTTGCATGGCAATATATCTCGGAATGGCTATGGAAATGACATAATAGGTAGGTATGTTGGCTGTTTTGAGGGATGGTATATGGTGGGTGTAATGCACTGGCGAAAGTTGCGCGGTACTAAAGAGGCTAGCAATGGTGGAAGGGTGAGAGTGCGTATAATCCATGGACTCAACATTAATCATAAAGAACTCACATACTTATTGCAAAAATTTATTAGTCATCGAAACAACGTACTACGCGCATGCTCCTAGGGGGGTAGATTGGTAGGAAAAGACCATCGCTCATCCCCGACCGCCACTCATAAGGAAGACAATCGAAGAATAAATCATGCTCCGACTTCATCACATAATGGTTCCCCATACGAGCATGCTATGGGAATCACAAACTTTAACACAAGTATTTATACCAATCCACAATTACTCACTAGCATGAATCTAATATCACCATCTTTATATCTCAAAACAAATGCAAAGAATCAAACTTCTCATATATTCAATGCTCTTTCTATGAATGTTTTTATTATATCCCTCTTGGATGTCCATCATATTAGGACTAAATTCATAACCTAAGAAAATTACCATGCTGTTTAAGACTCTCAAAATAATATAAGTGAAGCATGAGAGTTCAACAATTTCTATAAATTAAAACCACCGCCGTGCTCTAAAAAGATATAAGTGAAGCACTAGAGCAAACTGCCTAGCTCAAAAGATATAAGTGAAGCACATAGAGTATTCTAATAAATTCACGATTAATGCGTGTCCCTATCAAAAGGTGTGTATAGCAAGGATTATTGTGGAAAACTAAAAATTAAAGACTCATATCATACAAGATGCTCCATGCAAAACACATATCATGTGGTGAATAAAAATATAGCCTCAAGTAAATTTAACAATGGATTGAAGACAAAAGAGGGGATGCCATCCAGGGCATCCCCAAGCTTAGATGCTTGGTTGTCCTTGAATATTACCTTGGGGTGCCTTGGGCATCCCCAAGATTAGGCTCTTGCCACTCCTTATTCCGTTGTCCATCAAAACTTTACCCAAAACTTGAAAACTTCACAACACAAAACTCAACAGAAAACTCATAAGCTCCGTTAGTATAATAAAATAAATCACCACTTTAGGTACTGTTGTGAACTCATTATAAATTCATATTGGTGTTATATCTACTGTATTTCAACTTCTCCATGGTTCATACCCCCCGATACTACCCATAGATTCATCAAAATAAGCAAACAACAAATAGAAAACAGAATCTATCAAAAAACAGAATAGTCTGCGAAAATCTGAATATTACTCATACTTACGTAACTCTAAAAATTCTGAAAAATTAGGAGAACGTATAAAATTTATATTTAAATCTTGTGTAAAAAATTAAGAATTTTTAGACGCTTCTGGGAATTTCTAAATTACTGGTGCTGGACGCAAAAGTTTCTGTTTTTCAGCAAAATGAAATCAACTATCACCGTAAGTCATCCCAAAGGTCTTACTTGGCTCAAACACTAATTAAAACACCAAAACACAATTACTACAGAGTTAATAATGTGTATTTATTGAAAAACATAACCAAAAACAAAGAACACAATTATAAAAATTGGGTTGCCTCCCAACAAGCGCTATTGTTTAACGCGCCTAGCTAGGCATAAAACATATATCTAGGTATTGTCATCTTTGGTATGCAATCCATAAGTAACCATCATAATAGATTCATATGGCAACTTAATTATCTTTCTTGGGAAGTGTTTCATGCCCTTCCATGACGGAAATTGAAATCTAATGTTTCCTTCTTTCATATCAATAATTACAGCAATCGTTCTAAGGAAAGGTCTACCAAGAATAATAGGACATGTAGGATTGCAATCTATATCAAGCACAATAAAATCTATGGGAAATAATTCCTATTTGCAACAATAAGAAAATCATTAATCCTTCCCATAGGTTTCTTAATAGTGGAATCCGCTAGATGCAAATTCAAAGAACAAACATCAAATTTATGGAAACCTAGCACATCACATAAAGTTTTCGAAATAGTGGAAACGCTAGCACCCAAATCACACAAAGCATTGCACTCATAATATTTAATTTTAATCTTAATAGTAGGTTCCCACTCATCATAAAACTTTCTAGGGATAGAAACTTCCAACTCAAGTTTTTCTTCAAAAGATTTCATCATAGCATCAATGATATGTGTAGTAAAAGCTTTATTTTGATTATAAGCATGTGGTGAATTAAGCATGGATTGCAACAAGGAAATATAATCTATTAAAGAACAATTAACATAATTAAAGTCCTTGAAATCTAAAAGAGTGGGTCCATTGCTACTTAAAGTCTTGACCTCTCCAATCCCACTTTTATCAATTTGTTCATTAAGATCTTTAAACTCCAAATTATTGGGACGCCTTCTAGATAAAGTTGACTCATCTCCAGTCCCATATTTATCAAGATTTATATTAGCAAACAAAGATTCAATAGGAATAACACCAATCAATTTAAGATCTTCATCATCATTTAAAGCTTCAGGTTTAGCAGCCATCTTATTTATCAAGGTAGTTTGTTTATCGGAAATTTGGCCTACTAAATTTTCAATATGAGCAAATTGGGATTTAAGACCATATATTTCCTTAGTAACATCATCGAGCTCTTTATTGATATATTCCATCATACTTTTTTGTTCTTTAAGTTCGTTCCTAAAGAAACTATTATGCTCGAATTGTAAGGACATAAAGCTTTTTGTATTATTTTCAATCTCTTCCAACTTCCTATGGTAAGGATCAAAGTTCTTGAATTGAGTCATGGTACCATGAAAGCAATCTAGCACACAAGCAAATGGGAAGCAGATGAAAAGATGAACGAAAGAAGGGCGAATAAAAAGGCTAATATTTTTGTGTTTTTCTGAAAACATTTTAGAAGTGGGGGAGAGGAGAATGAGAGGAGAATGGCAAATAATGTAAGTGCAAGAGATGAGAGTTTGTGATGGGCACTTGGTAGGCTTGATGTAGAACTTCCCCGGCACCGGCTCCAAAAATTCTTCCTGCTACTTCTTGAGCTTGCATTGATTTTTCCCTTGAAGAGGAAAGGGTGATGCAGCAAAGTAGAGAAAAGTATTTCCCTCAGTTAAGAACCAAGGTATCAATCCAGCAGGAGGCACAAGCAAGTCTTCAATATATGCACCTGCACAAACTAACAAACACTTGCACACAACGCGAAAAAGGGGTTGTCAATCCCTTCACGGTCATGAACAAGAGTGAGACCTAATAGAGATGTGTATAAAATATAAATAAAAGAGCAAACTAAAGTAAATATAAATAAATTGCAGCAAGGTATTTTTGGCTTTTTTGGTTTATAGATCTGAAAATATATGATGGAAAATAGACCCGGGGCCATAGGTTTCACTAGAGGCATCTCTCTTGAAAATAACATACGGTGGGTAAACAAATTACTGTTGAGCAATTGATAGAAAAGCGCTTAATTATGACGATATCTAAGGCAATGATCATGAATATAGGCATCACGTCCATGACAAGTAGACCGAAATGATTCTGCATCTACTACTATTACTCCACACATCGACCGCTATCCAGCATGCATCTGGAGTATTAAGTTCATAAGAACGGAGTAACGCCTTAAGCAAGATAACATGATGTAGAGGGATAAACTCAAGCAATATGATATAAACCCCATCTTTTTATCCTTGATGGCAATAATGCAATACGTTCCTCGCTACCCATTCTGTCACTGGGTGAGGACACCGCAAGATTGAACCAAAAACTAAGCACATCTCCCATTGCAAGAAAAACCAATCTAGTTGGCTAAACCAAACCGATAGTTCGAAGAGAAATACAAAGATATCTTAATCATGCATAAAAGAGTTCAGAAAAGACTCAAATAATATTCATAGATAATATGATCATAAATCCACAATTCATCGGATCTCAACAAATGCACCGCAAAAGAAGATTACATCAAATAGATATCCAAGAACATCAAGGAGAACATTGTATTGAAGATCAAAGAGAGAGAAGAAGCCATCTAGCTACTAGCTATGAACCCGTAGGTCTGTGGTAAACTACTCACGCATCATCGGAAGGGCAACAAGGTTGATGTAGAGGCCCTCCGTGATCGAATCCCCCTCCGGCAGATCACCGGAAAAGGCCCCAAGATGGGATCTCACGGGAACAGAAGCTTGCGGCGGAGAAAAAGTATTTTTGTGGACACTTCTGATGTTTTGGGAATATTTGAGAAATCATAGAGGCGGAGTTAGGGTTAGAGGTCCCTTGAGGGGCCCACAAGCCAGGGGGCACCCCCCTGAGGGCTTGTCGCCTCCTCGGGACTCTTCTGGCCCTCTCCCCAAGTCTTCTGGGTATCTTCTGGTCCAAGAAAAATCATCGTAAAGTATTATTCTGTTTGGACTCCGTTTCATATTCCTTTTCTGTAAAAGTCAAAAACAAGGAAAAAACAAAAACTGGCATTGGGCTCTAGGTTAATAGGTTAGTCCCAAAAATAATATAAAATAACATATTAATGCATATAAAACATCCAAAACAGATAATATAATAGCATGGAACTATCAAAAATTATAGATATGTTGGAGACGTATCACAAACCCTCTTGTTGGTAAGATAAGGGACAAGGTATTCAATGCATTCATGGACATCATCATATGTGCAATTCACTCTATGTCTATGGATATCCTTGTATGTTCCTTTGTGGGACTAACCCATGTAGGTATTGAAAGTGCAAAATTCCAAAGGATTGCTCCAAACTCTTGATGGACTACATCAACATTGAGCATCCACATCTTCACTATCTACATGAAGTCCTCATCGAAAATACCCTAGGTTCGTTCAGCCGTGTTTGGGGGGATATCACATCTAGGGGGAGCTTTGCTCTAAGACTTGAGCTAAAGCAACTCTAATGATGTGAACACATTAATACTTTATGTAAAAGTTGTAACCCCACTTGTGCTTAAACGAGAGTATGACCTATGATCAAATGTTCTCATTGGACTCCTAAGTCAATATACTCATATATAGATGATCTAGTCATCGCCAATTCTTTGATAGATGCTACAACTTGTTGTGCATGTTTGACACATATTTCACTTGTTATTTTATTGTGTGAGCATGTTTTCTTCATTCGAGGACATCCATTTGTTGTTTTGATTGTTTTGGCTTCTTCTAGCCAAATGGATGTACAAGAATGCCTAAGCACCTCTGCTACTTCTTGAGCTTCCGTTAATTTTTCCCTTGAAGAGGAAAGGGTGATGCAGAAAACTAGAGATAAGTATTTCCCTCAGTTAAGAACCAAGGTATCAATCCAGTAGGAGGCACAAGAAAGTCTCCAATATAGGCACCTGCACAACTAACAAACACTTGCACACAACGCGAAAAAGGGGTTGTCAGTCCCTTTACGGCTACGAACAAGAGTGAGATCTAATAGAGATGGGTATAAAAGATAAATAAAAGAGCAAACTAATGTAAATATAAATAAATTGCAGCAAAGTATTTTTGGGTTTTTTGGTTTATAGATCTCAAAATATATGATGGAAAATAGACCCGGGGGCCATAGGTTTCACTAGAGGCTTATCTCGTGAAAATAGCATACGATGGGTAAACAAATTACTATTGAGCAATTGATAGAAAAGCGCATAATTATGACAATATCTAAGGCAATGATCATAAATCTAGGCATCATGTCCGTGACAAGTAGACAAAAACGATTCTGCATCTACTACTATTACTCCACACATCGACCACTATCCAGCATGCATCAAGAGTATTAAGTTCATAAGAACGGAGTAACGCCTTAAGCAAGATGAAATGATGTAGAGGGATAAACTCAAGCAATATGATATAAACCCCATCTTTTTATCCTTGATGGCAACAATGCAATACATGCCTTGCTACCCCTTCTGTCACTGGGTGAGGACACCGCAAGATTGAACCCAAAACTAAGCACCTCTCCCATTGCAAGAAAAACCAATCTAGTTGGCCAAACCAAACCGATAGTTCGAAGAGAAATACGAAGATATCTAAATCATGCATAAAAGAGTTTAGAAAAGACTCAAATAATATTCATAGATAATCTGATCATAAATCCACAATTCATCGGATCTCAACAAACGCACCGCAAAGGAAGATTACATTGAATAGATCTCCAAGAACATCGAGGAGAACATTGTACTGAAGACCAAAGAGAGAGAAGAAGCCATCTAGCAACTAGCGATGGACCCGTAGGTCTGTGGTAAACTGCTCACGCATCATCGGAAGTGCAGCAAGGTTGATGTAGAGGCCTCCGTGATCGAATCCCCCTCCGGTAGATCGCCGGAAAAGGCCCCAAGATGGGATCTCACGGGAACAGAAGCTTGCGGTGGCGGAAAAGTATTTTTGTGGACGCTTCTGATGTTTTGGTAATATTTGAGAACTTATAGAGGCGGAGTTAGGGTTAGAGGACCCTTGAGGGGCCCACAAGCCAGGGGTGAACCCCCCCTGGGGCGCTCCCTGAGTGCTTGTCACCTCATCCGGACTCTTCTGGCCCTCTCCCCAAGTCTTTTGGTCCAAGAAAAATCATCGTAAAGTTTTATTCCGTTTGGACTCCGTTTGATATTCCTTTTCTGTAAAGTAAAATACAAGGAAAAACAAAAACTGGCACTAGGCTCTAGGTTAATAGGTTAGTCCCAAAAATAATATAAAATAACATATTAATGCATATAAAACAAGCAAAACAGATAATATAATAGCTTGGAACTATCAAATATTGTAGATACGTTGGAGACGTATCACAAACCCTCTTGTTGGTAAGACAAGGGACAAGGTATTCAATGTATTCATGGACATCATCATATGTGCAATTCACTCTATGTCTATGGATATCCTTGTATGTTCCTTGTGGGACTAACCCATGTAGGTATTGAAAGTGCAAAATTCCAAAGGATTGCTCCAAACTCTTGATGGACTACATCAACATTGAGCATCCACATCTTCACTATCTACATGAAGTCATCATCGAAAAAACCCAAGGTTCGTTCATCCCTGTTTGGGGGGGTATCACATCTAGGGGGAGCTTTGCTCTAAGACTTGAGCTAACGCAACTCTAATGATGTGAACACATTAATACTTTATGTAAAAGTGGTAACCCCACTTATGCTTAAACGAGAGTATGACCTATGATCAAATGTTCTCATTTGACTCCTAAGTCAATATACTCATATATAGATGACCTAGTCATCGCCAATAATTTGATAGATGCTAGAATTGGTTGTGCATGTTTGACACATATTTCACTTGCTATTTTATTGTGTGAGCATGTTTCTTCATTCGAGGACATCCATTTGTTGTTTTGATTGTTCTGGCTTTTTCTGGCCAAGTGGATGTACAAGAATGCCTAAGCACCTCTGCTACTTCTTGAGCTTGCGTTGATTTTTCCCTTGAAGAGGAAAGGGTGATGTAGAAAACTAGAGATAAGTATTTCCCTAAGTTAAGAACCAAGGTATCAATCCAGTAGGAGGCACAAGCAAGTCTCCAATATATGCACCTGCACAACTAACAAACACTTGCACACAACGCGAAAAAGGGGTTGTGAATCCCGTCACGGTTACGAACAAGAGTGAGATCTAATAGAGATGGTTATAAAAGATAAATAAAAGAGCAAACTAAAGTAAATATAAATAAATTGCAGCAAAGTATTTTTGGGTTTTTTGGTTTATAGATCTGAAAATATATGATGGAAAATAGACCCGGGGGCCATAGGTTTCACTACAGGCTTCTCTCTTAAAAATAGCATACGGTGGGTAAATAAATTACTGTTGAGCAATTGATAGAAAAGCGCATAATTATGACGATATCTAAGGCAATGATCATGAATATAGGCATCACGTCTCTGACTAGTAGACTGAAACGATTCTGCATCTACTACTATTACTCCACACATCGACCGCTATCCAGCATGCATCTAGAGTATTAAGTTCATAAGAACGGAGTAACGCCTTAAGCAAGATGACATGATGTAGAGGGATAAACTCAAGCAATATGATATAAACCCCATCTTTTTATCCTTGATGGCAACATTGCAATACATGCCTCGCTACCCCTTCTGTCACTGGGTGAGGACACCGCAAGATTGAACCCAAAACTAAGGACCTCTCCCATTGCAAGAAAAACCAATCTAGTTGGCCAAACCAAACCGATAGTTCGAAGGGAAATACAAAGATATCTTAATCATGCATAAAGGAGTTTAGAAAAGACTCAAATAATATTCATAGATAATCTGATCATAAATCCACAATTCATCATATCTCAACAAATGCACCGCAAAAGAAGATTACATTGAATAGATCTCCAAGAACATCGAGGAGAACATTGTATTGAAGACCAAAGAGAGAGAGAAGAAGCCATCTAGCAACTAGCTATGGACCCGTAGGTCTGTGGTAAACTACTCACGCATCATTGGAAGGGAAGTAATGTTGATGTAGAGGCCCTCCATGATCGAATCCCCCTCCAGCAGATCGCCGGAAAAGCCCCGAAGATGGGATCTCACGGGAACAGAATCTTGCGGCGGCGGAAAAGTATTTTTGTGAACGCATCTGATGTTTTGGGCATATTTGAGAATTTATAGAGGCGGAGTTAGGGTTAGAGGACCCTCGAGGGGCCCACAAGCTAGGGGGCGACCCCCCTAGGGCGCGCCCTAAAGGCTTGTCGGCTCATCCGGACTCTTTTGGCCCTCTCCCCAAGTCTTCTGGTCCAAGAAAAATCATCGTAAAGTTTTATTCCGTTTGGACTCCGTTTGATATTCCTTTTCTGTAAAAGTCAGAAACAAGGAAAAACGGAAATTGGCACTGGGCTCTAGTTTAATAGGTTAGTCCCAAAAATAATACAAAATAGCATACTAATGCATATAAAACATGCAAAACAGAGAATATAATATCATGGAACTATCAAAAATTATAGATACATTGGAGACGTATCGCAAACCCTCTTGTTGGTAAGACAAGGGACAAGGTATTCAATGCATTCATGGACATCATCATATTTGCAACTCACTCTATGTGTATGGATATCCTTTATTTTCCTTGTGGGACTAACGCATGTAGGTATTTAAAGTGCAAAATTCCAAAGGATTGCTCCAATCTCTTGATGGACTACATCAACATTGAGCATCCACATCTTCACTATCTACTTGAGTCATCATCGAAAAAATCCAAGGTTTGTTCATCCCTGTTTGGTGGGATATCACATGTAGGGGGAGCTTTGCTCTAAGACTTGAGCTAAAGCAACTCTAATGATGTGAACACATTAATACTTTATGTAAAAGTGGTAACCCCACTTGTGCTTAAACGATAGTATGACCTATGATCAAATGTTCTCAGTTGACTCCTAAATCAGTATACTCATATATAGATGACCTAGTCATCGCCAATTCTTTGATAGATGCTAGAACTTGGTGTGCATGTTTGACACATATTTCACTTGCTATTTTATTGTGTGAGCATGTTTTCTTCATTCGAGGACATCGATTTGTTGTTTTGATTGTTTTGGCTTTTTCTGGCCAAATGGATGTACAAGAATGCCTAAGCACTTCTGCTACTTTTTGAGCTTGCGTTGATTTTTCCCTTGAAGAGGAAAGGGTGATGCAGAAAACTAGAGATAAGTATTTCCCTTAGTTAAGAACCAAGGTATCAATCCAGTAGGAGGCATAAGCAAGTCAACAATATATGCACCTGCACAACTAACAAACACTTGCACACAACGCGAAAAAGGGGTTGTCAATCCCTTCACGGTTACGAACAAGAGTGAGATCTAATAGAGATGGGTATAAAAGATAAATAAAAGAGCAAACTAAAGTAAATATAATTAAATTGCAGCAAAGTATTTTTGGGTTTTTTGGTTTATAGATCCGAAAATATATGATGAAAAATAGACCCGGGGGCCATAGGTTTCACTTGAGGCTTCTCTCTTCAAAATATCATACGGTGGGTAAACAAATTACTGTTGAGCAATTGATAGAAAAGCGCATAATTATGACGATATCTAAGGCAATGATCATGAATATAGGCATCACGTTCATGACAAGTAGACCAAAACAATTCTGCATCTACTACTATTACTCCACACATCGACCGCTATCCAGCATGCATCTAGATTATTAAGTTCATAAGAACGGAGTAACGCCTTAAGCAAGATGACGTTATGTAGCGGGGTAAACTCAAGCAATATGATATAAACCCCATCTTTTTATCCTTGATGGCAACAATGCAATACATGCCTCGCTACCCCTTCTGTCACTGGGTGAGGACACCGCAAGATTGAACCCAAAACTAAGCACCTCTCCCATTGCAAGAAAAAACAATCTAGTTGGCCAAACCAAACCGATAGTTCGAAGAGAAATACAAAGATATCTTAATCATACATAGAGTTTAGAAAAGACTCAAATAATATTCATATATAATATGATCATAAATCCATAATTCATCGGATCTCAACAAACGCACCGCAAACGAAGATTACGTCGAATAGATCTCCAAGGACATCGAGGAGAACATTGTATTGAAGACCAAAGATAGAGAAGAAGCCATCTAGCTACTAGCTCTGGACCCATAGGTCAGTGCTAAACTACTCATGCATCATCGGAAGGGCAGCAAGGTTGATGTAGAGGCCCTCCGTGATCGAATCCCCCTCTGGCAGATCGCCGAAAACGGCCCCAAGATGGGATCTCACGGGAACAGAAGCTTGCGGCGGCGGAAAAGTATTTTTGTGGACGCTTCTGATGTTTTGGGAATATTTGAGAATTTATAGAGGCGGAGTTAGGGTTAGAGGACCCTCGAGGGGCCGACAAGCTAGGGGGTGGCCCCCCCGGGGTGCGCCCTGAGGGCTTGTCACCTCATCCGGACTCTTCTGGCCCTCTCCCCATGTCTTCTGGTCCAACAAAAATCATCGTAAAGTTTTATTCCGTTTGGACTCCGTTTGATATTCCTTTTTTGTAAAAGTGAAAACCAAGGAAAAACAGAAACTGGCACTGGGCTCTAGGCTAATAGGTTAGTCCAAAAAATAATATAAAATAGCATATTAATGCATATAAAACATGCAAAACAGATAATATAATAGCATGGAACTTTAAAAAAGTATAGATACGTTGGAGACGTATCACAAACACTCTTGTTGGTAAGACAAGGGACAAGATATTCAATGCATTCATGGACATCATCATATGTGCAATTCACTCTATGTCTATGGATATTCTTGTATGTTCCTTGTGGGACTAACCCATGTAGGTATTGAAAGTGCAAAATTCCAAAGGATTGCTCCAAACTCTTGATAGACTACATCAACATTGAGCATCCACATCTTCACTATCCACTTGAGTCATCATCGAAAAAACCCAAGGTTCGTTCATCCCTGTTTGGGGGGATATCACATCTAGGGGGAGCTTTGCTCTAAGACTTGAGCTAAAGCAACTCTAATGATGTGAACACATTAATACTTTATGTAAAAGTGGTAACCCCACTTGTGCTTAAACGAGAGTATGACCTATGATCAAATGTTCTCATTTGACTCCTAAGTCAATATACTCATATATAGATGACCTAGTCATCGTCAATTCTTTGATAGTTGCTAGAATTTACTGTGCCTGTTTGACACATATTTCACTTGCTATTTTATTATGTGAGCATGTTTTCTTCATTCGAGGACATCCATTTGTTGTTTTGATTGTTTTGGCTTTTTCTGGCCAAATGGATGTACAAGAATGCCTTAGCACCTCTGCTACTTCTTGAGCTTGCGTTGATTTTTCCCTTGAAGAGGAAAGTGTCATGCAGAAAACTAGAGATAAGTATTTCCCTCAGTTAAGAACCAAGGTATCAATCCAGTAGGAGGCACAAGCAAGTCTCCAATATATACACCTGCACAACTAACAAACACTTGCACACAACGCAAAAAAGGGGTTGTCAATTCCTTCACGGTTACGAACAAGAGTGAGATCTAATAGAGATGGGTATAAAAGAAAAATAAAAGAGCAAACTAAAGGAAATATAAATAAATTGCAGCAAAGTATTTTTGGGTTTTTTGGTTTATGGATCTGAAAATATATGATGGAAAATAGACCAGGGGGCCATAGGTTTCTCTAGAGGCTTCTCTCTTGAAAATAGCATACAGTGGGTAAACAAATTACTGTTGAGCAATTGATAGAAAAGCGCATAATTATGACGATATCTAAGGCAATGATCATGAATATAGGCATCACGTCCATGACAAGTAGACCGAAATGATTCTGCATCTACTACTATTACTCTGCACATCGACCGCTATCCAGCATGCATATAGAGTATTAAGTTCATAAGAACGGAGTAATGCCTTAAGCAAGATGACATGACGTATAGGGATCAACTCAAGCAGTATGATATAAACCCCATCTTTTTATCGTTGACGGCAACAATGCAATACATGCCTCGCTACCCCGTTTGTCACTGGGTGAGGACACCGCAAGATTGAACCCAAAACTAAGCACCTCTCCCATTGCAAGAAAAACCAATCTAGTTGTCCAAACCACACCGATAGTTCGAAGAGAAATACAAAGATATCTTAATCATGCATAAAAGAGTTTAGAAAAGACTCAAATGATATTCATAGATAATTAATCTGTTCATAAATCCACAATTCATCGGATCTCAACAAGCGCACCGCAAAAGAAGATTACATCGAATAGATCTCCAAGAACATCGAGGAGAACATTTTATTGAAGACCAAAGAGAGAGAGAAGAAGCCATCTAGCTACTAGCTATGGACCCGTAGGTCTGTGGTAAACTACTCACGCATCATCGGAAGGGCAGCAAGGTTGATGTAGAGGCCCTCCATGATCGAATCCCCCTCCGACAGATCACCAGAAAAGGCCACAAGATGGGATCTCACGGGAACAGAAGCTTACGGCGGTGGAAAAGTATTTTTGTGGACGCTTCTGATGTTTTGGGAATATTTGAGAATTTATAGAGGCGGAGTTAGGGTTAGAGGACCCTCGAGGGGCCCACAAGCCAGGGGCGACCCCCGCCCCCCCCCCCCCCCCCCCGGGGCGCGCCCTGAGGGCTTGTCGCCTCATCTGAACTCTTCTGGCCCTCTCCCCAAGTCTTCTGGTCCAAGAAAAATCACCGTAAAGTTTATTCCGTTTGGACTTCGTTTAATATTCCTTTTCTGTAAAAGTCAAAAACAAGGAAAAAATAGAACCTGGCACTTGGCTCTATGTTAATAGGTTAGTCCCAAAAATAATATAAAATAGCATATTAATGCATATAAAACATGCAAAATAGATAATATAATAGCATGGAACTATCAAAAATTATAGATACGTTGGAGACGTACCACAAACCCTCTTGTTGGTAAGACAAGGGACAAGGTATTCAATGCATTCATGGACATCATCATATGTGCAATTCACTCTATGTCTATGGATATCCTTGTATGTTCCTTGTGGGACTAACCCATGTAGGTATTGAAAGTTCAAAATTCAAAAGGATTGCTCCAAACTCTTGATGGACTACATCAACATTGAGCATCCACATCTTCACTATCTACTTGAGTCATCATCGAAAAAACCCAAGGTTCGTTCATCCCTGTTTGGGGGGATATCACATCTAGGGTGAGCTTTGCTCTAAGACTTGAGCTAAAGCAACTCTAATGATGTGAACACATTAATACTTTATGTAAAAGTGGTAACCCCACTTGTGCTTAAACGAGAGTATGTCCTATGATCAAATGTTCTCATTTGACTCCTAAGTCAATATACTCATATATAGATGACCTAGTCATCACCAATTCTTTGATAGATGCTAGAATTTGTTGTGCATATTTGACACATATTTCACTTGCTATTTTATTGTGTGAGCATGTTTACTTCATTCAAGGACATCCATTTGTTGTTTTGGCTTTTTCTGGCCAAATGGATGTACAAGAATACCTAAGCACCTCTGCTACTTCTTGAGCTTGCGTTGATTTTTCCTTTGAAGAGGAAAAGGGTGATGCAAAAAACTAGGGATAAGTAATTCCCTAAGTTAAGAACCAAGGTATCAATCCGGTAGGAGGCACAAGCAAGTCTCCAATATATGCACCTGCACAACTAACAAACACTTGCACACAACGCGAAAAAGGGGTTGTCAATCCCTTCACGGTTACGAACAAGAGTGAGATCTAATAGAGATGGGTATAAAAGATAAATAAAAGAGCAAACTAAAGTAAATATAAATAAATTGCAGTCAAACGGAATAGAATATGGTGGTTGTGAAGAAGACAAAAAGAAGGAGAAAGTCTCACATCAACTAGGCAAATTAATGAGCTATGAAGATGCTCATCAATTGATATCGATGCAAGTGAGTAGGGATTGCCATGCAACGGATGCACTAGAGCTATAAGTTCATGAAATCTCAAAAGGAAACTAAGTGGGTGTGCATCCAACTTGCTTGCTCATGAAGACCTAGGGAAATTTGAGGAAGCCCATCATTGGAATATACAAGCCAAGTTCTATAATGAAAAATTCCCACTAGTATATGAAAGTGACAAAATAGGAGACTCTCTATCATGAAGATCATGGTGCTACTTTGAAGCACAAGTGTGGAAAAGGATAGTAACATTGTCCCTTCTCTCATTTCTCTCTTTTTTTGTTGGGCTTCTTTGGCCTCTTTTATTTTTATAAAGTCTGGAGACTCATCCCAACTTGTGAGGGAATCATAGCTTCCATCATCCTTTCCTCACATGGGACAATGTTCTAATAATGATGATCATCACACTTTTATTTACTTACAACTCAAGAATTACAACTCGATACTAGAACAAAATATGACTCTATATGAAAGCCTCTGGCAGTGTACCGGGATGTGCAATGATCAAGAG
Source organism: Thinopyrum elongatum (assembly GCA_011799875.1). Lineage (NCBI taxonomy): Eukaryota > Viridiplantae > Streptophyta > Magnoliopsida > Poales > Poaceae > Thinopyrum > Thinopyrum elongatum. Next base: position 355,556,818 of record CM022297.1, on the reverse strand, counting down.
TGACATGTATAAAAATATGAACATTGGCTTTGCCACAAATACTATGCCAACTACATGATCATGCAAAGCAATATGACAATGATGGTATGTGTCATAATAAACGAAACGGTGGAAGTTGCATGGCAATATATTTTGGAATGGCTATGCATGGAAATGCCATAATAGGTAGGTATGGTGGCTGTTTTTAGGAAGGGTCTATGGTGGGTGTAATGCAACGGCGAAAGTTGCGCGGTACTAAAGAGGCTAGCAATGGTGGAAGCGTGAGAGTGCGTATAATCCATGGACTCAACATTAGTCATAAAGAACTCACATACTTATTGAAAAAAATTATTAGCCATCGAAACAAAGTACTACACGCATGCCCCTAGGGGGATAGATTGGTAGGAAAAGACCATCGCTCGTCCCCGACCACCACTCATAAGGAAGACAATCAAAGAATAAATCATGCTCCGACTTCATCACATAATAGTTCACCATACGTGCATGCTATGGGAATCACAAACTTTAACACAAGTATTTCTACCAATCCACAATTACTCACTAGCATGACTCTAATATCACCATCTTTATATCTCAAAACAAATGCAAGGAATCAAACTTCTCACATATTCAATGCCCTTTATATGAAAGTTTTTATTATATCCCTCTTGGATGCCCATCATTTTAGGAATAAATTCATAACCTAAGAAAATTACCATGCTGTTAAAGAATCTCAAAATAATATAAGTGAAGCATGAGAGTTCATCAATTTCTATAAAATAAACCCCCGCCGTGCTCTAAAAAGATATAAGTGAAGCACTAGAGCAAACTGCCTAGCTCAAAAGATATAAGTGAAGCACATAGAGTATTCTAATAAATTCCTGATTAATGTGTGTCCCTCTAAAAAGGTGTGTACAGCAAGGATGATTGTGGAAAACTAAAAATCAAAGACTCATATCATACATGACGCTCCAAGCAAAACACATATCATGTGGTGAATAAAAATATAGCCTCAAGTAAATTTACCGATGGATTGAAGACAAAAGAGGGGATGCCATCCGGGGCATCCCCAACAGTAGATGCTTGGTTGTCCTTGAATATTACCTTGGGGTGCCTTGGGCATCCCCATGCTTAGGCTCTTGCCACTCCTTATTCCGTTGTCCATCAAATCTTTACCCAAAACTTGAAAACTTCACAACACAAAACTCAACAGAAAACTCGTAAGATCCATTAGTATAATAAAATAAATCACAACTTTAGGTACTATTGTGAACTCATTCTAAATTTATATTGGTGTAATATCTACTGTATTCCAACTTCTCCATGGTTCATACCCCCCGATACTACCCATAGATTCATCAAAATAAGCAAACAACACATAGAAAACAGAATCTGTCAAAAACAGAATAGTCTGCGAAGATCTGTATATTACTCATACTTATCTAACTCTAAAAATTCTGAAACATTTGGAGAACGTATAAAATTTGTATTTAAATCTTGTGTAAAAAATTAAGAATTTTTCGACACTTCAGTGAATTTCTAAATTTATGGTGCTGGACGCAAAAGTTTCTATTTTTCAGCAAAATGAAATCAACTATCACTGTAAGCCATCCCAAAGGTCTTACTTGGCTCAAACACTAATTAAAACACCAAAAAACAATTACTACAGAAGTAATAATGAGTATTTATTGAAAAACAGAACCAAAAACAAAAAAACACAAAAATAAAATTGGGTTGCCTCCCAACAAGCGCTATTGTTTAACGCCCCTAGCTAGGCATAAAACATAGATCTGTTGATTTTTGTGTTGTGAAGTTTTCAAGTTTTGGGTAAGGTTTTGATGGAAAAAGGAATAAGGAGTGGCAAGAGCCTAAGCTTGGGGATGCCCAAGGCACCCCAAGGTAATATTCAAGGACAACCAAGCATCTAAGCTTGGGGATGCCCCGGATGGCATCCCCTCTTTTGTCTTCAATCCATTGGTAAATTTACTTGAGGCTATATTTTTATTCACCACATGATATGTGTTTTGTTTGGAGCATCTTGTATGATATGAGTCTTTGCTTTTTAGTTTCCACAATCATCCTTGCTGTACACACCTTTTTATAGGGACACACATTAATTCGGAATTTATTAGAATACTCTATGTGCTTCACTTATATCTTTTGAGCTAGGCAGTTTGCTCTAGTGCTTCACTTATATCTTTTTAGACCATGGCGGTGGTTTTATTTTATATAAATTGATGAACTCTCATGATTCACTTATATTATTTTGAGAGTCTTTAACAGCACCGTAATTTGCTTAGGTTATGAATTTATTCCTAATATGATGGGCATCCAGGAGGGATATAATAATAAAAAATTCATATAAAGTGCATTGAATATGTGAGAAGTTTGATTCCTTGCATTTGTTTTGAGATATAAAGATGGTGAAATTAGAGTCATGTTAGTAAGTAATTGTGGACTGGTAAAAATACTTGTCTTAAAGTTTGTGATTCCCGTAGCATGCACGTATGGTGAACCGTTATGTGATGAAGTCGGAGCATGATTTATTCTTTGATTGTCTTCCTTATGAGTGGCGATCGGGGATGAGCGATGGTCTTTTCCTACCAATCTATAACCCTAGGAGCATGCGTGTAGTACTTTGTTTCGATGGCTAATAAATTTTTGCAATAAGTATGTGAGTTCTTTATGACTAATGTTGAGTCCATGGATGATACGTCTCCAACGTATCTATAATTTTTTATTGTTCCATGCTATTATTTTATCTGTTTTGGATGTTTTACATGCATTAATATGCTATTTAATATTATTTTTGGGACTAACTTATTAACCTAGAGCCCAGTTCCAGTTTCTGTTTTTTCCTTGTTTTTGAGTTTCGCAGAAAAGGAATATCAAACGGACTCCAAACGAAATAAAACTTTACGATGATTTTTCTTGGACCAGAAGACACCTACAAGACTTGGAGTCGAAGTCAGAAGACCCACGAGGCGACGACAAGCCATAGGGCCGTGCCATAGGGGGGGCGCCTCCTGGCTTGTGGCCCCCTCGGGAGTCCACCGACCTACTTCTTCATCCTATATATTCACATATATTCCAAAACCCTAGAAGAGAGCCACGAAAATACTTTTCAACCGACGCAACCTTCTGTTCCCGTGAGATCCCATCTTGAGGACTTTTCCGGTGATCTGCCGGAGGGGGATTCGATCACGGAGGGCATCTACATCATCCCTATTGCCTCTCCGATGAAGCGTGAGTAGTTTACGTATGACCTACGGGTCCACATCTAGTAGCTAGATGGCTTCTTCTCTCTCTTTGATTCTCAATACCATGTTCTCCTCGATGTTCTTGGAGATCTATCCGATGTAATATTCTTTTGCAGTGTATTTGTCGAGATCCGATGAATTGTGGATTTATGATCAAATTATCTATGAATATTATTTGAATCTTCTCTGAATTCTTATATGCATGATTTGATATCTTTGTATTTCTCTTCAAATTATCGGTTTGGTTTGGCCAACTAGATTGGTATTTCTTGCAATGGGAGAGGTGCTTAGTTTTGGGTTCAATCTTGCGGTGTCCTCACCCAGTGACATAGTAGGGGTAGCGAGGCACGTATTGTATTGTTGCCATCAAGGATAAAAAGATGGTGTTTTCATCATATTGCTTGAGTTTATCCCTCTACATCATGTCATCTTACTTAAGGCGTTACTCCGTTCTTTATGAACTTAATACTCTAGATGCATGCTGGATAGCGGTCGATGTGTGGAGTAATAGTTGTAGATGCAGAATCGTTTCGGTCTACTTGACACGGACGTGATGCCTATATGCATAATCATTGCCTTGGATATCGTCATAACTTTGCGCTTTTCTATCAATTGCTCGACAGTAATTTGTTCACCCACCGTATTATTTGCCTTCAAGAGAGAAGCCTCTAGTGAAACCTATGGCCCCCGGGTCTATTTTCCATCATATATTTTCATATCTATATATCAAAAATACCAAAAATACCTTGCTGCAATTTATTTACTTTTATTTTTTTTACGTTTTGGCAATCTTATATACCTATCTCTATCAGATCTCACCTTTGCAATTGACCGTGAAGGGATTGACAACCCCTTTATCGCGTTGGGTGCAAGTGTTTGATTGTTTGTGCAGGTGCATAGATTGGGGACTTGCTTGTACCTCCTACTGGATTGATACCATGGTTCTCTAACTGAGGGAAATACTTATCTCTACTTTGCTGCATCACCCTTTCCTCTTCAGGGGAAAAACCAACGCAAGCTCAAGAAGTAGCAGGAAAAATTTCTGGCGTCGTTGCCGGGGAGGTCTACATCAAGCCTACCAAGTACCCACCATATACTCTCATCTCTTGCATTACATTATTTGCCATTTTCCTCTCGTTTTCCTCTCCCCCACTTCTAAAACGCTTTCAGAAAAACACAAAAATATTTGCCTTTTTTCCGTTTGCCTCTATGTCTTACTTGGTTTGTTTGCTTGATCGCTTGGCATAATTGTGTATTTTATTGAAAATCAGTAAGCAAAGAGTTTATGGATCCTCATCCACTTGCTAATCTTTTTAAGAGATCCAATTATGATGAACCTATTGCTAGTGAGTTGAGTGCACTAGATTATCTTTATGAAGTTTTGCTTGAAATTTGTGAATCTGAAAATTGTGATGAAGTGTTAAAAGAAGAAATTTATGAAGTAATTCATGATAGCTCCTTGAATGAAAAGCATGATTGCGATGATGTTATTATAAATTATATTGATGTCAATTGTGCTAATAATATGCAAAACCCTAAGCTTGGGGATGCTAATTTTGCTATGTCCACTACTTGTTGTAATGATCATGATTGGGGTGATTTTGCTTATGATCTTGAAAAATTATTTAAGCCTCATGATGAATATGTTTGCAATAATATTGAAAGTGGGCTTGGAAGAGTGTCAACTCTAGGTAATAATGATCCCACTACTTTGGATAATGATCAATCTTATGAAATTTTTGATAAAAGTGGGTTTGGAGAGGTCATGACTTTAGTTAATGTTAATACCACTATTTTGGAAGAGTGTCAACTTTGCATGCATGTGGATCATTTAGAGAATATGTTATGTGATAGTTATGTTGTTGAATTTGAGTATGATCCCACATGTAATTATTATGAGAGAGGAAAATATGGTTGTAGAAATTTTCATGTCACTAAATTACCTCTCGTTATGTTGAGATTGCTATTGTTTCTTTCTTCTTCCTTGCATATGCTAGTTTTTGCTTGCCTTGATAATTTGTTTGCCTATAAAATGCCTATGCATAGGAAGTATTTTAGACTTAGATGTATTTTTTACATGCTTCATGATGCTCTCTTTGTGTTTCAACTATTATCTTTCATGTGAGCATCATTAAAATTATCAACGCCTAGCTAAAAGGCTTTAAAGAAAAGCGCTTGTTGGGAGACAACTCAATATTTTATTTTCTGTTTTTATGAAAATACACATTATTACCTCTGTATTAATTGTTTTTTGGTGTTTTAATTAGTGTTTGTGCCAAGTAAGACCTTTGGGATGGCTTACGGTGATAGTTGATTTGATCTTGCTGAAAAACAGAAGCTTTTGCGTCCAGACACAGAATTGTCTAAATTCACTGAAGCGTGGAAAAACCCTAAATTTTTTACACAGCATTGATATACAAATTGCCTATGTTTTCAAATTTTTCAGAATTTATGGAGTTACAGAAGTATTATAACAATTCAGATATTCCCAGACTGTTCTGTTTTTGACAGATTCTGTTTTCTATGTGTTGTTTGCTTATTTTGATGAATCTATGGGTAGTATCGGGGGGTATGAACCATGGAGAAGTTGGAATACAGTAGATATTACACCAATATAAATAAATAATGAGTTCACAACAGTACCAAAAAGTGGTGATTTATTTTCTTATACTAACGGATCTCATGAGTTTTCTGTTGAGTTTTGTGTTGTGAAGTTTTCAAGTTTTGGGAAAAGATTTGATGGACTATGGAATAAGGAGTGGCAAGAGCCAAAGCTTGGGTATGCCCAAGGCATCCCAAGGTAATATTCAAGGACAACCAAGAGCCTAAGCTTGGGGATGCCCCGGAAGGCATCCCCTCTTTCGTCTTCGTCTATCGGTAAATTTACTTGATGCTATATTTTTATTCACCACATGATATGTGTTTTGCTTCGAGCGTCTTGTATGATATGAGTATTTGCTTTTTAGTTTGCCACAATCATCCTTGCTTTACACACCTTTTGAGAGGGACACGCATGAATCATGATTTATTAGAATACTCTATGTGCTTGACTTATATCTTTTGAGCTAGGCAATTTTGCTCTAGTGCTTCACTTATATCTTTTTAGAGCACGGCGGTGGCTTTATTTTATAGAAATTGTTGAACTCTCTTGCTTCACTTATATTATTTTGAGAGTCTCTAAACAGCATGGTAATTTGCTTTGGTTATGAATTTAGTCCTAATATGATGGGTGATACGTCCATTTTGCATCATGTTTTCCTACTGTTATTTATGATGTTTTTATGCATGATAACGCTTTTTGGAGTAATTATAATGCCTTTTCTCTCATAATATGCAAGGTATACACAAAGAGGGAGAATTCCGGCAGCTGGAAATCTGGACCTGAAAAAGCTACGTCAGGCTACCTATTCTGTACAACTCCAAATGAGCTGAAACTTTACGGAGATTTTTTATGGAATAAATGAGGAATATTGGAGCCAATAAGTACCAGAGGGGCCCACCAGGTGGGCACAACCCACCTGGGCGCGCCAGGGAGCCCAGGCGTGCCCTGGTGGGTTGTGCTCCCCTGGGCCCACCTCCAGTGCCCATCTTCTGGTATATAAGTCATTTTGACCTAGAAAAAATCAGGAGAGGACTTTCGGGATGGAGCACAGCTGTCTCGAGGTAGAACTTGGGCAGGAGCACTTTTGCCCTCCGGCGGAGCGACTCCGCCAGGGGAACTTCCCTCCCGGAGGGGGAAATCATCGTCATCATCATCACCAACAACTCTCCCATCTTGGGGAGGGCAATCTCCATCAATATCTTCAACAGCACCATCTCCTCTCAAACCCTAGTTCATCTCTTGTGTTCAATCTTTGTACCGGAACTATAGATTGCTGCTTGTGGGTGACTAGTAGTGTTGATTACATCTTGTAGTTGATTACTATATGGTTTACTTGGTAGAAGATTATATGTTCAGATCCAATATGCTATTTAATACCCCTCTGATCTTGAGCATGATTATCATTTGTGAGTAGTTACTTTTGTTCTTGAGGTCACGGGAGAAATCATGTTGCAAGTAATCATGTGAACTTGATATGTGTTCGATATTTTGATAGTATGTGTGTTGTGATTCCCTTAGTGGTGTCATGTGAACGTCGACTACATGACACTTCACCATTTTTGGGCCTAAGGGAATGCATTGTGGAGTAGTTATTAGATGATGGGTTGCGAGAGTGACAGAAGCTTAAACCCTAGTTTATGCGCTATTCCGTAAGGGACCGATTGGATCCAAAAGTTTAATGCTATGGTTAGAATTTATTCTTAATACTTTTCTCGTAGTTGCGGATGCTTGCGAGGGGGTTAATCATAAGTAGGAGGTTTGTTCAAGTAATAAAAGCACCTAAGCACCGGTCCACCCACATATCAAATTATCAAAGTAGCGAACACGAATCGAACCAACATGATGAAAGTGACTAGATGAAATTCCCGTGTACCCTCAAGAACGCTTTGCTTATTATAAGAGACTATTTTGACCTGTCCTTTGCCTCAAAAGGATTGGGCTACCTTGCTGCACTTTTATTACTACTACCGTTACTTGCTCGTTACAAATTATCTTGCTATCAAACTACTCTGCTACTTACAATTTCAGTACTTGCAGACATTACCTAGCTGAAAACCACTTGTCTTTTCCTTCTGCTCCTCGTTGGGTTCGACACTCTTACTTATCGAAAAGGCTACAATTGATCCCATATACTTGTGGGTCATCAAGGCTATTTTCTGGCGCCGTTGCCGGGGAGTGAAGCGCTCTTGGTAAGTGAAAATTGGTAAGGAAAAATTATTACAACGTGCTGAAATTTATTGTCACTTGTTACTATGGAAAACAATCCTTTGAGGGGTCTGTTCGGGGTATCTTCATCTCGACCGGAACCCCAATTAATTACCCCTCAACCTACTGCACCTACTGAAAATATTGAATATGAAATTCCTTCGGGTATGATAGAACAACTGCTAGCTAATCCTTATGCAGGAGATGGAACCGAACATCCTGATATGCACTTGATATATGTGGAAGAAATTTGTGGATTGTTTAAACTTGCAGGTTTACCCGGAGATGAAGTTAAGAAGAAGGTTTTCCCTTTATCTTTGAAGGGAAAGGCATTTGCGTGGTATAGGCTATGCGATGATATTGGATCTTGGAATTGGAATCGATTGAAATTGGAGTTTCACCAAAAAATATATCCTATGCATCTAGTTCATCGTGATCGGAATTATATATATAATTTTTGGCCTCATGAAGGAGAAAGTATCTCTCTAGCTTGGGGGAGGCTTACGTCAATGTTATATTCATGCCCCAATCATGAGCTCTCAAGAGAAATCATTATTCAGAATTTTTATGCTCGGCTTTCTCGTGATGATCAATCCATGCTTGATACTTCTTGTACTGGTTCCTTTATGAAGAAGACCATTGAATTCAGGTGGGATCTTTTGGAAAGAATTAAATGCAACTCTGAAGATTGGGAACTTGACGAAGGTAAAGAGTCAGGTATTTGAAAGTACATGTAGTCCCCATGTGTGGTTTTGGTAATTAAATGACAATCCTAATGGACTAATGTTTGCATTGAGATATACATTTGAAGGAAAGTTCCATTTGCAATGCATGAAGAATATTGGATGAATTGATGGATGAAATCCATCAACATAAATATATGCATTGGGACGTGATAATGAATGACAATTCCTATGAAGAAACAATGACATCAAGTTATATAGGAAGGTTTGTCCCATGGGTGATGCAAGAAGGAGATTGTATGTATTCGGAATGAATGCCATATACATATAGTTGTGCATCAAGATTAATCATGGAGCAAAGATAAATGTTGACCAAGATGAAGATCGAAGATTGAATTCAAAGATGGTCAACACACAAGCGCAAATCATGTGCCACATGAGATCTTGTGGTATGGTTAGAATTTGTCAATTGCGCTTTGTGTACTAACCCATTCTATGTGTTTTCTATGCCTGTGTGGGTTAGGTGATTCTCATGGACTTACATCAAGAGAAAGATTTCAAGTGCCCATGAGAGGATGACATCAAGTGATGATGATCATGGTTTACAAGGGCAAGTTCAAGATAGGTAGTCTGGAGAATTACATGCTTGAAGCTTGCAGATGGTCATGTGATGGACACGTGAAGATGAATACAAAGCAAAGCTTCCCACATTGTGTATGGGGGAGCTACTTGAAGACTTCACCAATGTCTTGCCTTCAAATTGAGCCAAGAAGAAACATCAACATCAAGTTCAAGTGAAAGGCTCAGGTCAAAGGTATTAGTTCCTTTGACGTTAGTGTTGTGGAATGATGACCACCGAAGAAACACATACACTCAAGAATGGATTCTCGATAGCTATGTAGTATAGCTCTTTTATGATTCTTGAGTTATAGGGATCCCACACTATTAAGAGGGGATCAAAGGGGTTCATGATGGATTTGCTCAAGTCAACATCTTATCTACACAATTCCACTCCTATCCTATATACGAAACAAAATCCAAAGCCAAATAGGGTTCCCAAATATATGTTAAAACCTTTGCATATTTGGCATCTTACATTTTTCTTGATCTTGGATGGTTCTCTATGTGAGGACCTGGGGTTTTTCCATAGCTACAAAACGAGCCCAAGATCATCAAAATCGGAGTTCATATGAAAAAGTTGTGCATGTTTTACTATCTGGATGCCCGGAGGTTCCGGGGTCCGGATGTTCCGGGATAGATTCCGGGCGAAGTTCCGGGCTTTCCAGAGTGTTGCGCTGATATTCTCCAAAGGGAGCCCGGAAGTTCCGGGCATGCCTGGAAGTTCCGGGCTGCGTTTTTCTGTGCATAATGGGCAGATTTGGTGGGGGCACTATATAAGGTTCCCTTCTTCCCCAACGAGCTAGGGTTCCACATACGAAATTTCCCCATTCTTGAGAGCTCACTCCTCCTCCCCCAAGCCTCAAAACTCGAATCCATTTGGGGGAAAACTATCCCATGGATCTAGGGTTCATTTGTTGAACTCTTCATCCAAAGGAAGCCAAGAACACCCAAGTGGTTCCCTCTCCTTTCTCCTACACCAAATCAAAGATTTTGGAGAGATTTGTGAGAGTTCTTGAGAGAGATTTCATCCAAGCATACATCCACTCCTCCTCTCTCTTTTGACCAAAGCAATTTGTGATTTGAGCAAGTCTTGAGCATTTCCCCTTTTGGTCTTGTTACTCTTGGAGGTTGGAGACTCCTAGGCGGTAGGAGTACTCCGGTGAGGAATCAACTTGTGATTTGTCCCCCGGAAAGTTTGTGAAGGTTTGGAGGCCTCCTCAAGGTCTACCACTAGTGGTTGAGAATCGCCTTCGTGGTGATATCTCAAGGAGAATAGGGTGAGCCTTCGTGGTGTTGGTGTGCCTTCGTGGTAACACCCATCTCTCCAATGGTGACTAGCTTCCCTCCAAGGAAGTGAACATCGGGATACATCCTTGTCTCCGTGACTTCGGTTATCCCTAACCCTTTCTCCTTACTTGTGGTTTACTTTGGTCACTTGACCGTGCATTCACTATATCTTGTTATACTCATTATATTGTGTTGGTTCATTACATTGTGTTGGCCTTTTCCTTGTAGAGATTATTTAGGCCTACACTTCATATTCCGCAATTCATACTTGCTACTATTGATATACTTTGTGATTAGTGTGAATTGCTAACTTGTGTCATACACTTCCATATATTGTGATATTGCTCAAGTAAGTTTGTGTAACTTACTTGTGCTTGTTATTATCCTTGTTGTCCTCATTATATTGTGTTGGTTACCATATCGTAGAGATTATTTAGGCCAACACTTTATAGTCCGCAATTCATACTTGCTACTATCGCGTGATATCTTGTGTAAGTTTGTGTAACTTACTTGTGCTTACTAGTATCCTTGTTGTGCTCATCTTATTTAGAATAAGTTGTTGGTGCACTTAGTTGAGCCTAGTATATTTAGGATTTGTGCTTGAAAAGTATCCGCTTAGTATATTTCCGCATTAGGATATAGCCAAATCCGTAAAAGATTTTAAAACGCCTATTCACCCCCCCCCCCTCTAGGCGACATCGTGGTCCTTTCAATTGGTATCAGAGCTAGGTATATCCTTATTAGGCTTCACCGCCTAGAGAGTAACGATGTCGACTAGTGAACTAGTGCACGATGACACATTTTGTTTTAATGGCACAAATTACATTATGTGGAGATTACGCATGCTTTGTCACTTTCGGGCCATGGGTCCAAATGCTTTGCGGATTGTTGTTGTAGGGGATTCAAATCTAAAGGATGGACAATCTCCATCACTTGAGGATATGCATCTTGATAGTCAAGTTTTGAGTGCCATTCACCAAGCTATAACCTTCGAGGTGTTCAAGTCAATCTCGACTTGTTCGTTGGCTCATGAGGCTTGGACCAAACTTGAAGTTACATATGGTGGGTCCAACCTTGTGGGAGTCAATGCTATTTGGGAGGAAGTAATGGAGGAGTTCTCCACCTTTTTATATTATGAAGAGCTCTCTATTGCTTCCACCTCCGATTGCCTAGACACTTCAACATCTTCCACTTCACCAACATATGGCTTGTCACAAGGTAATGACAAGGTGAGTGGAGAAATGTTGTATGATGATGATGTTGACAATTTGATTGATGATCCTTTACGTGTAAATGCTAGTGTTGTAGATTCCATGGACTTGATCACATCTAGCACCAAAAATGTCATACATTCTTGTGATGTTAGTCCATGCATATCATCTAATGATTCACTTATAAATTCTTGTGATGATATGCTTGCTCGTTTGTGTTGCCATGTTCAAAATGCCTTGATTCCCTCTAGTTCTCTTTGTGAAACTAACCATGTAGAGGAAATCAAGAAGAATGGGGCACACTTGGTTGATGAAGAACCCTCTTCTCCAAAAGAATCATCATCAACCCCCTGTGTTCACATGTGCCTCATGGCAAGAGGTAATGACGAGGTATCATCTTCTCTTAGTGATAATGATGATAGTTGTAATGAGGAAGATGATGAAGTCTTAACTCAAAATCTCTATGAGATTGGGAAAACTCTTCGTAGAGCTAAAAATAACACTTATAAAAGGTTCCAAGATGTTCTTGCTTGCTTTCAAAAACGTAATGACTTATTTCTTTACGAGCAAGCAAAAAGTGAACAACTTGAACATGAACTTGCCATGGCTCATCAATGTCTTAGTGACTTGAGGTCTTTAAAAGAAGAGATTGAAGTTACTCATTGTAAACTTAAAGAGGATTTTGAGCACCTTGACCTTGACTACAAGAAAGTCAAAGGAGAGCTCACCAAACTCTCTAAGTCTCATGAGGAACTTCAAGCTACTCATGCGGAGTCTCTAGCCTCTACATGCTCCTCTCATATTGATAATGATGCTTGTGCTACTAACTCTATCTTGTGTGAAGCATCGATATTAAAAGAAAATGTTGAGCTGAGGACTCAACTTGATTTGCTAACTAGAAATTATGGGAAATTGGAAGAAAGTCATAAAAAGCTCTCAGGCACTCATGAGGATCTTCTAATCTCTCATGATGGGTTAAAGTTAGCTCATGAGGCTATGGTCACCAAGGTAAAATCATGTGAGTCTCATGTGGATATTAGCACATCTTCTACTCGAAATGCCTTATTGCCATGTGCTAGTCCTTGCAACTCCTCTCTACATGACATTGGTACACCTTGTGATGAATTGCTCACCATGCCTTGTTGCTCTAACAATGAAGTTTCTACTTCCTCTAGTTCTTTTGTTAATACTAACCTTGTAGAGGAAAATAAAGAGCTCAAGGCCCAAGTCACTAGTTTGAAGAAAGACTTGGAAAAATATTGTGATAATATCTTGAGTGTGCAAAAGGACCCTCAAGACAAAATAGGACTTGATTTCATCTCCAACAAGAAGAAGTCCAAGAACAAGAAGAAGGGACAAGATCAAGTCAAGAATTCGGCCAACATTATTTGCTTCAAGTGCAAGAATGTTGGACACCATGTGAGATCTTGTCCATTGAAGAAGAAGGCTTCAAGTGTGAAGCATCAAGGGAAGAGGCCTCAAGTTCAATCTCAAGATAATGAAAGGCCTCTTCCCATGCCTAACCATGATAATGTTCTCCAAGTTGAGAAGGTAAAGATGAAGAGAAAGGGGAGCACATGTTGCTATATTTGCCGTGAGAAGGGACACATATCTTCATCATGTCCCAACGGTAATGTATCTAAGCCTCCAATTGTCAATGATCATTATTCACTTAGAAAGGATAATGTTGGCAATTTGTTTGGCAAGTTTGTTGGTGTCCAAAGTGGTTTGAAAGTTGGTAAGACCATTTGGGTTGCCAAACCTATTGTGACTAACTTCTTAGGACCCAACTTGGTTGGGGACCATCAAGCTCAAACTTGATCAATAGGTGTGTGGAGGACATTGGAGACTTGGCTAGTTCATGTAGAAAAATGATTTTCACCATGTATTATGGTTCAAGCCAAGTCAAGTGGATTATCATCATATTTGCCATTCCAATGCTCCTCGTGGCGGTAACTTGTATTTATATTGTCTACGTTGAAAGTTACTAGTCCCTCTCATGTTTAGGTTTTGTACTTAGCATGTGTTTGTATATGTTGTGCCTCCTATTATGCTTGATTTGAGTTATCTAGCATGTGTACGTCGCAATGCACTTCATATATTTGTGTGTGTGGTTCCGAGCCTTTATTGCTTCATTAGTTGAATTTTATTTGGCTCTTGTGAGATATTAATGGATCATCACATTATGGGGGAGTGTTATGTTTATACATATCACAAACCTTAAATGTGTATATATGTGGGATACCTCCTAGTATTGTTAAGTACAATATTATCTAGTTACCATGTGGTATGTTAAGCTCATTTGAAATTCAAATTCTCATTCATTAATTATCTTTGGTTGGATTTCACTTGCCTCTTATTGATAATATATGAATAATCACATTATGAGGGAGCGATGTGCTTTGTGCATATCACAATCCTTGTAAATGTGAACAACTGAGGAATGCTACTTAGCATTTATATTTGAGATTATCTTATATCTATGTGGCATGCAATGCCTTGTTTACATATGGCATTCTTGTGCGGTTTTGCCCATGGTTATCTTAAAAATCATTTGATTAAAGCCATTCCAATTGTTGCTTTGCATGATGATCTATCTAATTGGAATGTTAATAATATGCTATCCAAGCATTGTGTTTATTTCTAAACTCTCATGTTATGCTTGTGTTAGTATAGATGATCATGTACTTATTTGGTTTCTACACCGAATGATAACTCAAAACACCATTTTTGTTCGAGTTCATCTTATTGGTTTGTATGGAGTTATGGTAGTTTGTTATCTCATTGTTTATAGTGTCCTATATCTACTTGAGTGAGATATTACCATGAGTATGTGTGCAATGCATATCTTATATGCTCATTGGTTTTCCTTGGTTCATATGTTGAACTTTATGTGCTATCATATGTTGATTTGTCACTTTGAGTCATTTTGGAGAACATGAATGACTAGTGATGTTATTGGAAGTATTAACGGTTATGTGTTCATTTTGTCCAATTTGTATCTCCCTAGATTTTGGTAGGCTTGTGCATGCATATTTACTATGTGTAAATTCGCATGCCTTGTCTGCTTTATTTGATCCAATATATATATGGTAAATCCATCAAATTCTTAATAGCTAAGATGTGCATGAAATTCAAATTCATATCAATATGCACATATTTAAGTGTTTTTACCCTATGTTTTGTAGTTATGCTAACTACTTCGGACCCAATAAGTTTGGGGACCATATTGTACTTAAATTATTTTAGGTACATTTGAGAAGCATTGGGTGCTTGGCTTATTCATGAAGGTGGTGGCACTATGAGGAAATTAGAGCCAACCTTGAACCATTACCTACTACATCATCCCAATGCTATCTCGGTAACAAGTATTTACTTCATGCATATATATAGAAATGGGGTCAACCTTGTGTAGGTTGCATCATGGCATGAATTTCTTGACTCGTTCCTGTGATACTTGTTTCCTTTCTCAAAGCATCCCAACAATGATCTCTTGTTGCTAGTTGTGATGTCTTTGATGGTTGTGTGTTTGGAGTTCATTAATATACAATAAGATTATATTAAGCCATGTGCTATGCTTTCAAGCAAAGATCTCATTGGTATATTTTATGACTCCCGTTTGGATATCTTATTCTTTTCTTATCTATGCATGCTTGCAATTGTTTTGTGTTCCTATTGATTTTGGGGGAGTGATGATCCTATTTTGTGCACTTGTATCCAAATAAAAAAAATCTAAATAGTGCACAAATCATGGGGAGCTTCTCTATTTTCCTTAGAACATTCCTTTGCCCAAATCATAATATTCTTTTATCCTTTTGGCTCATCGGGTCTTTTGATTGCTTGCTTCACTTTGTGTTATGCAAATGAGATCAATTTGTGCCATGTGCTTTGTGCCATGTGCCTGGCTCTCACGCTAGGATAACAGTTGTATAATAATGGATTCACTTGTGGATATCATGTTCTTATCAATTGCGTCTATTTTGTGTATACAAGTTTCTTTGTGGAAAAATATCATGATTATTATTGGCCACTTAGAAATTTTATACATGAGAAAGCTCATATCTTTCCTTGGCATCATTTATTCCTTGTCGGCCACTTTGTTTGTTTCCTTTTATTCTTAAGGTGGCTTCGGTAAGAGGTTGTGTCATGAGTGCTTGTATGTTTTGCATATAATCTTGTGCACTCATGATGTTGTGCACTCATGTATTTTGAATGTATTTTTGGACCCATACTTGACATGATGATCACATTGGAAATTCCTATTTTATCTTGTCCAAAATATGTTCTTTGGATCTTTTGAATGTTTTCCTCCCATGTCTAATCTTATTTTCATAGCATACTATCTTGTTACATTCTATAGATCCTAAATATGGGTTGAGCTCCTCAAATTTTTCATCATTGAATATGTGCATTCGATTTCACTCATTTTTTTGCGATATGCACACATTAAGGAGTAACTCATACTATATTGGTCTTCTAGATTTTTCCGTCCATTTTGGCATTTGTTGCCAATGGGGGAGAAGTTTAGAGGGTTTAAGATAAGTATTTTTGTAGTGCTTGTTGTCACTCATGCATATCTACCCTTGTTATATATTCTTGTTGCATGGATGAGTATTGTATATAGAGAAATCTTCTCCTAGTTTATGTCAACCAATATATGCAATGACATTCAAAGTTCATTCACACATGCATATATTGTGGGGGAGTTTGCTCTATATACTATGGGTGTACTATCATCAAATGCTTATGTAGTGTCTTGATGATAGTACAACCATCCCAAATATATAATTTATCCTTGGATAAATTGCATGCTTGTTTAAAATTCATTATACAAACCCTCTTGTTGAGATTGTCATCAATTACCAAAATGGGGGAGATTGAAAGTACATGTAGTCCCCATGTGTGGTTTTGGTAATTAAATGACAATCCTAATGGACTAATGTTTGCATTGAGATATACATTTGAAGGAAAGTTCCATTTGCAATGCATGAAGAATATTGGATGAATTGATGGATGAAATCCATCAACATAAATATATGCATTGGGACGTGATAATGAATGACAATTCCTATGAAGAAACAATGACATCAAGTTATATAGGAAGGTTTGTCCCATGGGTGATGCAAGAAGGAGATTGAATGTATTCGGAATGAATGACATATACATATAGTTGTCCATCAAGATTAATCATGGAGCAAAGATAAATGTTGACCAAGATGAAGATCGAAGATTGAATTCAAAGATGGTCAACACACAAGCGCAAATCATGTGCCACATGAGATCTTGTGGTATGGTTAGAATTTGTCAATTGCGCTTTGTGTACTAACCCATTCTATGTGTTTTCTATGTCTGTGTGGGTTAGGTGATTCTCATGGACTTACATCAAGAGAAATATTTCAAGTGCCCATGAGAGGATGACATCAAGTGATGATGATCATGGTTTACAAGGGCAAGTTCAAGATAGGTAGTCTGGAGAATTACATGCTTGAAGCTTGCAGATGGTCATGTGATGGACACGTGAAGATGAATACAAAGCAAAGCTTCCCACATTGTGTATGGGGGAGCTACTTGAAGACTTCACCAATGTCTTGCCTTCAAATTGAGCCAAGAAGAAACATCAACATCAAGCTCAAGTGAAAGGCTTGGGTCAAAGGTATTAGTTCCTTTGACGTTAGTGTTGTGGAATGATGACCACCGAAGAAACACATACACTCAAGAATGGATTCTCGATAGCTATGTAGTATAGCTCTTTTATGATTCTTGAGTTATAGGGATCCCGCACTATTAAGAGGGGATCAAAGGGGTTCGTGATGGATTTGCTCAAGTCAACATCTTATCTACACAATTCCACTCCTATCCTATATACCAAATAAAATCCAAAGACAAATAGGGTTCCCAAATATATGCTAAAAACTTTGCATATTTGGCATCCTCCATTTTGCTTGATCTTGGGTGGTTCTCTATGTGAGGACCTGGGGTTATTCCATAGCTACAAAACGAGCCCAAGATCATCAAAATCAGAGTTCGTATGAAAATGTTGTGCATGTTTTACTATCTGGAGGGCTGGAAGTTCCGGGATGCCCAGAGGTTCCGGGGTCCGGACGTTCCGGGATAGGTTCCGGGCGAAGTTCCGGGCTTTCCAGAGTGTTGCGCTGATATTCTCCAAAGGGAGCCCGGAAGTTCCGGGCATGCCCGGAAGTTCGGGGCTGCGTTTTTCTGTGCATAACCGGCAGATTTGGTGGGGGCACTATATAAGGTTCCCTTCTTCCCCAACGAGCTAGGGTTCCACATCAGAAATTTCCCCATTCTTGAGAGCTCACTCCTCCTCCCCCAAGCCTTAAAACTCCAATCCATTTGGGGGAAAACTATCCCATGGATCTAGGGTTCATTTGTTGAACTCTTCATCCAAAGGAACCCAAGAACACCCAAGTGGTTCCCTCTCCTTTCTCCTACACCAAATCAAAGATTTCGGAGAGATTTGTGAGAGTTCTTGAGAGAGATTTCATCCAAGCATACATCCACTCCTCCTCTCTCTTTTGACCAAAGCAATTTGTGATTTGAGCAAGTCTTGAGCATTTCCCCCTTTGGTCTTGTTACTCTTGGAGGTTGGAGACTACTAGGCGGTAGGAGTACTCCGGTGAGGAATCAACTTGTGATTTGTCCCCCGGAAAGTTTGTGAAGGTTTGGAGGCCTCCTCAAGGTCTACCACTAGTGGTTGAGAATCGCCTTCGTGGTGATATCTCAAGGAGAATAGGGTGAGCCTTCGTGGTGTTGGTGTGCCTTCATGGTAACACCCATCCCTCCAACGGTGACTAGCTTCCCT
The DNA here is from genome assembly GCA_011799875.1 of Thinopyrum elongatum. Lineage (NCBI taxonomy): Eukaryota > Viridiplantae > Streptophyta > Magnoliopsida > Poales > Poaceae > Thinopyrum > Thinopyrum elongatum. The sequence continues at coordinate 355,538,147 of CM022297.1, read as the reverse complement.
CCAAGGAAGTGAACATCGGGATACATCCTTGTCTTCGTGACTTCGGTTATCCCTAACCCTTTCTCCTTACTTGTGGTTTACTTTGGTCACTTGACCGTGCATTCATTATATCTTGTTGTACTCATTATATTGTGTTGGTTCATTACATTGTGTTGGCCTTTTCCTTGTAGAGTTTATTTAGGCCTACACTTCATATTCCGCAATTCATACTTGCTACTATTGATATACTTTGTGATTAGTGTGAATTGCTAACTTGTGTCATACACTTCCATATATTGTGATATTGCTCAAGTAAGTTTGTGTAACTTACTTGTGCTTGTTATTATCCTTGTTGTCCTCATTATATTGTGTTGGTTACCATATCATAGAGATTATTTAGGCCAACACTTTATAGTCCGCAATTCATACTTGCTACTATCGCGTGATATCTTGTGTAAGTTTGTGTAACTTACTTGTGCTTACTAGTATCCTTGTTGTGCTCATCTTATTTAGAATAAGTTGTTGGTGCACTTAGTTGATCCTAGTATATTTAGGATTTGTGCTTGAAAAGTATCCGCTTAATATATTTCCGCATTAGGATATAGCCAAACCCGTAAAAGATTTTAAAACACCTATTCACCCCCCCCTCTAGGCGACATCGTGGTCCTTTCAGTATTAAGCTTAAGTATGATTGTGTTAAATCTTTTATGGATACCGATGCTTTTCAAAAGTTTAGCACTAAATATGGACTTGACTCTGAGATAGTAGCCTCCTTCTGTGAATCATTTGCTACTCATGTTGATCTCCCTAAGGAGAAGCGGTTTAAATATCACCCACCTATTAAAAAGGAAGTTAAAGAACTGGTACCAGCTAAAGAGGAAACTATTGTTTATAATGTTGATCCAGTTATTCCTACGGCTTATATTGAGAAACCACCTTTCCCTGTTAGGATAAAGGAACATGCTAAAGTTTCAACTGTGGTCAACAAGAGTTATATTAGAACACCTAAACCTGATGAACAAATCAAAGTAGAACCTAGTGTTGCTATGGTTAAAGATCTCCTGGAAGAAAATATAGATGGGCATGTTATCTACTTCTGTAATGAAGCTACTAGAATTGTCAAACCTGATAAAACAGATAATCATAGACCCGTTGTTGGTATGCCCGTTGTCTCAGTTAAAATAGGAGATCACTGTTATCATGGTTTATGTGACATAGGTGCTAGTGTGAGTGCTATTCCCTTTACCTTATATCAAGAAATTATGAATAACATAGCACCCGCAGAGATAGAAGACATAGATGTTACTATTAAGCTTGCTAATAGAGATACCATATCACCAATCAGGATTGTTAGAGATGTTGAAGTCTTGTGTGGGAAAATAAAATATCCTACTAATTTCCTTGTTCTTGGTTCCCCACAAGATGATTTTTGTCCCATTATCTTTGGTAGACCCTTCTTGAACACCATTAATGCTAGAATAGATTGTAAGAAACAAACTGTCGGAGTCAGTTTTGGTGATAAGTCTCATGAGTTTAACTTTTCCAAGTTTAGTAGAAAACCTCATAAAAAAGAATTGCCTAGTAAGGATGAAATAATTGGTCTTGCTTCTATTGTTGTGCCTCCTACTGATCCTTTAGAACAATATCTGCTAGACCATGAAAATGATTTACATATGCATGAAAGAAATGAAATAGATGATATTTTGTTTGAACAACGTCCCCTGCTTAAACACAATTTGCCTATTGAAACTCTAGGAGGTCCTCCTCCACCCAAAGGTGATCCTGTGTTTGAATTAAAACAATTGCCAGACACTTTGAAATAGGCTTATCTTGATGAGAAAAAGATATATCCTGTTATTATTAGTGCTAACCTTTCAGAACATGAAGAAGAAAGACTATTGAAAGTTCTAAGGAAGCACCGAGCTGCTATTGGATATACTCTTGATGATCTTAAGGGCATTAGTCCCACTCTATGTCAGCACAAAATTAATATGGAACCTGATGCTAAACCCATTGTTGATCACCAACGCCAGTTAAATCCGAAGATGAAAGAAGTGGTAAGGATGGAAATATTAAAACTTCTGGAAGCAGGTATAATCTATCCTATAGCTGATAGTAGATGGGTAAGTCCTGTTCATTGTGTCCCTAAGAAGGGAGGTATTACTATTGTTCCAAATGATAAGAATGAACTTATTCCACAAAGAATTATTACAGGCTATAGAATGGTAATTGATTTTAGAAAATTAAACAAAGCAACTAGAAAAGATCATTACCCTCTGCCCTTTATTGATCAAATGCTAGAAAGATTGCCAAAGCACACACATTTTTGTTTCCTTGATGGATATTCTGGTTTTTCACAAATACCTGTTTCTCAACCTGATCAAGAAAAGACCGCTTTCACTTGTCCCTTTGGAACTTATGCTTATAGACGTATGCCTTTTTGTTTATGCAATGCACCTGCTACCTTTCAAAGATGTATGACTGCTATATTCTCTGACTTTTGTGAAAAGATTGTTGAGGTTTTCATGGATGACTTTTCTGTGTATGGGAAGTCTTTTGATGATTGTTTAAGCAATCTTGATCGAGTTTTGCAGAGATGTGAGCAAACAAATCTTGTCTTGAATTGGGAGAAGTGCCACTTTATGGTTAATGAAGGTATTGTTCTGGGCCATAAAATCTCTGAAAGAGGTATTGAAGTGGACAAAGCTAAGGTTGATGCAATTGAGAAAATGCCATGTCCTAAAGATATCAAAGGTATTCGTAGTTTCTTAGGTCATGCTGGTTTCTATAGGAGATTTATCAAAGACTTTTCTAAAATTTCTAGGCCTCTTACGAACCTTTTGCAAAAGGATACTCCTTTTGTTTTTGATGATGATTGTTTAGAAGCCTTCGAAACACTCAAGAAAGCCTTAATTTCTGCACCTATTGTTCAACCACCTGACTGGAACTTGCCTTTTGAAATTATGTGTGATGCTAGTGATTATGTTGTTGGTGCTGTTCTAGGACAAAGAGTTTATAAGAAACTAAATGTTATCCATTATGCTAGTAAAACTCTAGACAATGCCCAACAAAATTATGCTACTACTTAAAAAGTATTCTTAGCAGTTGTGTTTGCTTGTGATAAATTTAGATCTTACATTGTTGATTCTAAAGTGACTGATCACACCGATCATGCTGCTATAAAATATCTTATGGAAAAGAAAGATGCTAAACCTAGACTCATTAGGTGGGTTCTCTTGCTACAAGAATTTGATTTGCATATTATTGATAGAAAGGGAGCTGAGAACCCCGTAGCTGATAACTTGTCTAGGCTTGAAAATGCCCTTGATGACCCACTACCTATTGATGATAGTTTTCCTGATGAGCAATTAGCTGCAATAAATGCTTCTAATAACACTCCTTGGTATGCTAATTACATTGTTGCTAAATATTTACCACCTAGCTTTACCTACCAACAAAAGAAAAAATTATTTTATGATTTAAGACATTACTTCTGGGATGACACACATCTTTTTAAAGGAGTAGATGGTATTATTAGACGTTGTGTACCTGAGCATGAACAGGGACAAATCCTACGGAAATGTCACTCCGAAGCTTATGGAGGACATCATGCGGGAGACAGAACTGCTCACAAGGTATTGCAATCTGGATTTTATTGGCCTACTCTCTTCAAGGATGCTCGTAAGTTTGTCTCATCTTGTGATGAATGCCAAATAATAGGTAATATCGGTAAGCGTCAAGAAATGCCTATGAATTATTCACTTGCTGTTGAACCATTTGATGTTTGGGGTTTTGATTACATGGGACCTTTTCCTTCCTCTAATGGGTATACACATATTTTGGTTGCTGTTGATTATGTTACTAAGTGGGTAGAAGCTATTCCAACTAGTAGTGCTGATCACAACACCTCTATTAAAATTCTTAAGGAAGTTATTTTCCCAAGGTTTGGAGTCCCTAGATACCTAATGACTGATGGTGGTTCACACTTTATTCATGGTGCTTTCCGTAAAATGCTTGCCAAGTATGATGTTAACCATAGAATTGCATCACCCTATCATCCTCAATCTAGTGGTCAAGTTGAACTTAGCAATAGAGAAATAAAATTAATTTTGCAAAAGACTATCAATAGGTCCCGAAAGAATTGGTCTAAGAAATTAGATGATGTACTTTGGGCTTATAGAATAGCATATAAAAATCCTATGGGTATGTCTCCTTATAAAATGGTTTATGGGAAAGCTTGTCATTTGCCTCTTGAGTTAGAACATAAAGCATATTGGGAAATTAAAGAACTCAACTATGATTTCAAACTTGCCGGTGAAAAAGAGGTTATTTGATATTAGCTCATTAGATGAATGGAGAACCCAAGCTTATGAAAATGCCAAACTGTTTAAAGAAAAAGTTAAAAGATGGCATGATAAAAGAATCCAAAAGCGTGAGTTCAAGGTTGGAGAATATGTTCTTTTTTACAACTCTCATTTCAGATTCTTTGCAGGAAAACTCCTCTCCAAATGGGAAGGACCCTATGTTATCGAGGAGGTTTATCGGTCTGGAGCTATCAAAATAAATAATGCCGAAGGTACTAACCCGAAGGTTGTTAATGGGCAATGAATAAAACATTATATCTCAGGTACGCCCATTAATGTTGAAAGTAATATTATCCAAACTATGACACCGGAAGAACACATAAAAGAGTCCTTCCGGAACACTCCAGAATCGTGAAAAAGAGGAGGTACGTGATACGGTAAGTAAACGGACTCCGAAAAATCCGCAAAAATATTTTTTGTCAGTTTTGGAATATTTAGAAAATTAGGAAAATAAGAAGCAACCAGGAATGCACCCTTGGTGGGCAGGCGCGCCCAGGTGGGTTGTGCCCACCTCGGGTACCTTCCGGACCCCGTTTTTCTACCGTTTGCTTGTTTCCCAAGATAAAAAATCTTTATAAACCCCCCGAACCTATTGACCACCGTATCGCGGAGAAATCTTCTATTCTTCTTTTCTTGTTATTTTCCTGACAGATCTAAAAATATGTCATCTCAAGATTCCGAGGAGGAGTGCCCAGTTTCTTATCAGCCTTTAGATAAAAATATCTTCAAGGATACCTATCGCTATATATGGTTCTCCGATGAAGAAGATGAAGATGAACCAGTCCCTCCTTGTTTCAAGCATGAAAGCATGGAGGCGTTATGCAAGAGGATAATAAAGCTTGAGATGGAGAATGAAGAGTTAAGGATAGATAATTTTTACCTTCGAAATAAGTTGGTGAAAAAGGCAGACAAACCTTCTACTTCATCACCACCACCACCACCACCTCCTTCTTCACCACCAAAAGAAAATTGAGTATCGGGTATGGGCACTCCCCTTGGCTTTCGCCAAGCTTGGGGGAGGTGCCCCGGTATCGTATCACCTCCACTACCTTTTGCCTTTACTTTTCTTAGTTTGATCTTTTGCTTTAGATGAATAAAAGTTTAGTTCGATCCTTTCTTTTTGAGATCTTGCTTAGTGATCTATCCTTGTAATCGTGTGCAAGATATAAAATAAAGTTTAGTTTGAGTTTTTGCTTTTTTTACTTTCTTGTTGCAATAAAAAGAAAAGAAATAAATGAAAAGATCATATGCTAATCCTATGGTAGGTGATAACCCCACATAAGGAAAAGTACAAGTAGAAAATTTTATTAGAGATTGACAAACATAGCATTAGTCAATGATGCAACTCATGAAAGAATTAATAAGGGAAGAGAAGATTCACATATAAATACACTATCATAGAAATCTTTTGTGATTGTGAGCCCCCATCAAAATATTATATGCCAAAATTGTTGACGTTGGACAAGGAAGACAACTTAATGATTTATGTTTGTTCATATTCACATAGAAGTTATATTGTCATAGATCCTTCAACATGTGGTGCTTGCCCCCCATCTTTGCTAGCCAAAAATTCCGCACTAAGTAGAGATACTACTTGTGCATCCAAAAATACTTAAACCCAAATCTTATTTCCAAGAGTCCACCATACCTACCTATGGATTGAGTAAGATCCTTCAAGTAAGTTGTCATCGGTGCAATAAGGCAATAAAAATTGCTTCTAAAAGTGTAAGATCATTTAGTGTAAGAGAAAATTGAGCGTTGTACGAACTTGTGATGGTGAAGAAATAAAAGCGACATACTGCATAATAAAGGTTGCCATCACAAGGGGCAATATAATGTGACGTTCTCTTACACTAAGGGGTTGAGCATACAAATAAATAAGCGCATGGCAACCTCTGCTTCCCTCTGCGAAGGGAATATCTTTTACTTTTATGTATTTATTTTTATGCAAGAGTCAAAGTTCTTCTCTCTTTTCCTTTTATTTTTCTCCTTTGGCAAGCATCATGTGGTGAGGAAAGATCTAGGCACATATGTCCAGTTGAATACGGGTAGCATGAGTTATTATTATTGACATCACCCTCAAGGTGAATACGTTGGGAGGCAAAACTAGAAAGCCCCTATCTTTCTATGTGTCCGGTTGAAACGTTTTGCTCATGTGTATGCGGTGAGTGTTAGCAATCATAGAAGACTATATGATGGTTGAGTATGTGGACTTGCCTAAAGGCTCCGATACGTGACCCTTCCTAAAAAGATGATGAATTGTAGTTGCAAAGTTGACTGAGAACATAGTTTGTTGGTTTCTAATAGAGTTTATGCTTTATACTTCAATAGTGTGATGAATTGTCACTTATTCATGAGAAGTCTAAGATAACAGTTCTATGATAAAAGTTTTATGTTAAAGTTTGTTGCTGTTACAATAATGCACATGATGCTTCAATGTCCGTATTTTGTTTTTATCGACACCTCTCTCTCTAAGCATGTGGACATGTTTTTTGATTTCGGTTTTCGCTTGAGGACAAGTGAGGTCTAAGCTTGGGGGAGTTGATACGTCCATTTTGCATCATGTTTTCCTACTGTTATTTATGATTTTTTTATGCATGATAATGCTTTTTGGAGTAATTCTAATGCCTTTTCTCTCATAATATGCAAGGTATACACAAAGAGGGAGAATTCCGACAGCTGGAAATCTGGACCTGAAAAAGCTACGTTAGGCTACCTATTCTGCACAACTCCAAATGAGTTGAAACTTTACAGAGATTTTTTATGGAATAAATGAGGAATATTTGAGCCAATAAGTACCAGAGGGGGCCCACCAGGTGGGCACAACCCACCTGGGTGCGCCAGGGAGCCCAGGAGCGCCCTGGTGGGTTGTGCTCCCCTCGGCCCACCTCGGGTGCCCATCTTCTTGTATATAAGTCATTTTGACCTAGAAAAAATCAAGAGAGGACTTTCGGGACGGAGCGCCGCCGTCTCGAGGCGGAACTTGGGCAGGAGCACTTTTGCGCTCCGGTGGAGCGATTCCACCGGGGGAACTTCCCTCCCGGAGGGGGAAATCATCGTCATCATCATCACCAATAACTCTCCCATCTTGGGGAGGGCAATCTCCATCAACATCTTCAACAGCACCATCTCCTCTCAAACCCTAGTTCATCTCTTGTGTTCAATCTTTGTACCGGAACTATAGATTGCTGCTTGTGGGTGACTAGTAGTGTTGATTACATCTTGTAGTTGATTACTATATGGTTTACTTGGTGGAAGATTATATGTTCAAATCCAATATGCTATTTAATACCCCTCTGATCTTGAGCATGATTATCATTTGTGAGTAGTTACTTTTGTTCTTGAGGTCACGGGAGAAATCATGTGGCAAGTAATCATGTGAACTTGATATGTGTTCGATATTTTGATAGTATGTGTGTTGTGATACCCTTAGTGGTGTCATGTGAACGTCAACTACATGACACTTCACCATATTTGGGCCTAAGGGAATGCATTGTGGAGTAGTTATTAGATGATGGGTTGCGAGAGTGACAGAAGCTTAAACCCTAGTTTATGCGCTATTCCGTAAGGGACCGATTGGATCCAAAAGTTTAATGCTATGGTTAGAATTTATTCTTAATACTTTTCTCGTAGTTGCGGATGCTTGCGAGGGGGTTAATCATAAGTAGGAGGTTTGTTCAAGTAAGAACAGCACCTAAGCACCAGTCCACCCACATATCAAATTATCAAAGTAGCGAACACGAATCGAACCAACATGATGAAAGTGACTAGATGAAATTCCCGTGTACCCTCAAGAACGCTTTGCTTATTATAAGAGACTGTTTTAGCCTGTCCGTTGCCTCAAAAGGATTGGCTACCTTGCTGCACTTTTATTACTACTACCGTTACTTGCTCGTTACAAATTATCTTGCTATCAAACTACTCTGCTACTTACAATTTCAGTACTTGCAGACATTACCTTGCTGAAAACCACTTGTCTTTTCCTTCTGCTCCTCGTTGGGTTCGACACTCTTACTTATCGAAAAGGCTACAATTGATCCCATATACTTGTGGGTCATTAATGGGCATCCAAGAGGGATATAATAAAAACTTTCATATAAAGTGCATTGAATACTATGAGAAGTTTGATTCCTTACGATTGTTTTGAGATATAAAAATGGTGATATTAGCGTCATGCTAGTGAGTAATTGTGGATTGGTAGAAATACTTGTGTTAAAGTTTGTGATTCTTGTAGCATGCACGTATGGTGAACCGTTATGTGATGAAGTCGGAGCATGATTTATTTATTGATTATCTTCCTTATGAGTGGCGGTCGGGGACGAGCGATGCTCTTTTCCTACCAATCTATCCCCCTAGGAGCATGCGTGTAGTACTTTGTTTCGATAACTAATAGACTTTTGCAATAAGTATGTGAGTTCTTTATGACTAATGTTGAGTCCATGGATTATACGCACTCTCACCCTTCCACCATTGCTAGCCTCTCTAGTACCGCGCAACTTTCACCGGTGCACTACACCCACCATAACCCTTCCTCAAAACAGCCACCATACCTACCTATTATGGCATTTCCATACCATTCCGAGATATATTGCCATGCAACTTCCACCGTTTCGTTTATTATGACACGCTTCATCATTGTCATATTGCTTTGCATGATCATGTAGTTGACATCGTATTTGTGGCAAAGCCACCATTCATATTTTTTTATACATGTCTCTCTTGATCATTGCACATCCCGGTACACCGCCGGAGGCACACATATAGAGCCATATTTTTGTTCTAAGTATCGAGTTGTAATTCTTGAGTTGTAAGTAAATAAAAGTGTGATGATCATCATTATTAGAGCATTGTCCCATGTGAGGAAAGGATGATGGAGACCATAATTCCCCGACAAGTCGGAATGAGACTCCAGACGAAAAAAAGAGAGGCCAAAGAGCCCAAAATAAAAAAAAATGAGAGAAAAGAGAGAAGGGGCAATGCTACTATCCTTTTTCCACACTTGTGCTTCAAAGTAGCACCATGATCTTCATGATAGAGAGTCTCCTATTTTGTCACTTTCATATACTAGTGGGAATTTTCGTTATATAACTTGGCTTGTATCTTCCGATGATGGGCTTCCTCAAAGTGCCCTAGGTCTTCGTGAGCAAGCGAGTTGGATGCACACCCACTTAGTTTCTTTTTGAGCTTTCATACACTTATAGCTCTAGTGCATCCGTTGCATGGCAATCCCTACTCACTCACATTGATATCTATTGATGGGCATCTCCATAGCCCATTGATATGCCTAGTTGATGTGAGACTATCTCCTTCTTTTTGTCTTCTCCACAACCACCATATTCTATTCCACCTATAGTGTTATATCCATGGCTCACGCTCATGTATTGCGTGAAAGTTGAAAAAGTTTAAGAACATCAAAAGTATGAAACAATTGCTTGGCTTGTCATCGGGGTTGTGCATGATTTAATACTTTGTGTGATGAAGATGGAGCATAGCCAGACTATATGATTTTGTAGGGATAACTTTCTTTGGCCATGATATTTTGAGAAGACATGATTGCTTTATTAGTATGCTTGAAGTATTATTGTTTTTATGTCAATATTAAACTTTTGTTTTCAATCTTATGGATCTGAACATTCATGCCACAATAAAGAAAATTACAAGGATAAATATGTTAGGTAGCATTCCACATCAAAAATTCTGTTTTTATCATTTACCTACTCGAGGATGAGCAGGAATTAAGCTTGGGGATGCTTGATACGTCTCCAACGTATCTATAATTTTTTATTGTTCCATGCTATTATATTATCTGTTTTGGGTGTTTTATATGCATTAATATGATATTTTATATTATTTTCGGGACTAACTTATTAACCTAGAGCCCAATGCCAGTTTCTGTTTTTTCCTTGTTTTTGAGTTTCGCAGAAAAGGAATATCAAACGGAATAAAACTTTACGATGATTTTTCTTTGACCAGAAGACACCTACGAGACTTGGAGTCAAAGTCAGAAGACCCACGAGGCGACGGCAAGCCGTAGGGGCACGCCCCTGGCTTGTGGCCCCCTCGGGAGTCCACCGACCTACTTCTTTGTCCTATATATTCACATATATTCCAAAACCCTAGAAGAGAGCCATGAAAATACTTTTCCACTGCCGCAACCTTCTGTTCATGTGAGATCCCATCTTGGGGCCTTTTCTGGCAATCTGCCGAAGGGGGATTCGATCACGGAGGGCATCTACATCAACCCTATTGCCTCTCCGATGAAGCGTGAGTAGTTTACCTCAGACCTACGGGTCCATAGCTAGTAGCTAGATGCTTTCTTCTCTCTCTTTGATTCTCAATACCATGTTCTCCTCGATGTTCTTGGAGATCTATCCGATGTAATATTCTTTTGCGGTGTGTTTGTTGAGATCCGATGAATTGTGGATTTATGATCAGATTATCTATGAATATTATTTGAATCTTCTCTGAATTCTTATATGCATGATTTGATATCTTTGTATTTCTCTTCGAATTATCGGTTTGGTTTGGCCAACCAGATTGGTATTTCTTGCAATGGGAGAGGCGCTTAGTTTTGGGTTCAATCTTGCGGTGTCCTCACCCAGTGACATAGTAGGGGTAGTGAGGCATGTATTGTATTGTTTCCATCAAGGATAAAAAGATGGGGTTTTCATCATATTGCTTGAGTTTATCCCTCTACATCATGTCATCTTACTTAAGGCGTTACTCCGTTCTTTATGAACTTAATACTCTAGATGCATGCTGGATAGCGGTCGATGTGTGGAGTAATAGTTGTAGATGCAGAATCGTTTTGGTCTACTTGACACGGACGTGATGCCTATATGCATAATCATTGCCTTGGATATCGTCATAACTTTGCACTTTTCTATCAATTGCTCAACAGTAATTTGTTCACCCACCGTATTATTTGCCTTCAAGAGAGAAGCCTCTAGTGAAACCTATGGCCCTCGGGTCTATTTTCCATCATATATTTTCATATCTATATATCAAAAATACCAAAAATACCTTGCTGCAATTTATTTACTTTTATTTTGTTTTACGTTTTGGCAATCTTATATACCTATCTCTATCAGGTCTCACCTTTGCAATTGACCATGAAAGGATTGACAACCCCTTTATCGCGTTGGGTGCAAGTGTTTGATTGTTTGTGCCGGTGCATAGATTGGGGACTTGCTTGTACGTCCTACTGGATTGATACCTTGGTTCTCTAACTGAGGGAAATACTTATCTCTACTTTGCTGCATCACCCTTTCCTCTTCAAGGGAAAAACCAACGCAAGCTCAAGAAGTAGCAATGGACTATACGCACTCTCACCCTTCCACCATTGCTAGCCTCTCTAGTACCGCGCAACTTTCGCCGGTGCATTACACCCACCATATACCCTTCCTCAAAACAGCCACCATACCTACCTATTATGGCATTTCCATAGCCATTCCGAAATATATTGCCATGCAATTTCCACCGTTCCGTTTATTATGACACATACCATCATTGTCATATTGCTTTGCATGATCATGTAGTTGGCATAGTATTTGTGGCAAAGCCACTGTTCATATTTTTATACATGTCACTCTTGATCATTGCACATCCCGGTACACCGCCGGAGGCATTCATATAGAGTCATATCTTGTTCTAGTATCGAGTTGTAATGCTTGAGTTGTAAGTAAATAAAAGTGTGATGATCATCATTATTAGAACATTGTCCCATGTGAGGAAAGGATGATGGAAGCTATGATTCCCTCACAAGTTGGGATGAGTCTCCAGACTTTATAAAAATAAAGAGGCCAGCGAAGCCCAAATAAGAAAAGAGGCCAAAGAAGCCCAACAAAAAAAGAGAGAAATGAGAGAAGGGACAATGTTACTATCCTTTTCCACACTTGTGCTTCAAAGTAGCACCATGATCTTCATGATAGAGAGTCTCCTATTTTGTCACTTTCATATACTAGTGGGAATTTTTCATTATAGAACTTGGCTTGTATATTCCAATGATGGGCTTCCTCAAATTGCCCTAGGTCTTCGTGAGCAAGTAAGTTGGATGCACACCCACTTAGTTTCTTTTTGAGCTTTCATACACTTATAGCTCTAGTGCATCCGTTGCATGGAAATCCCTACTCACTTGCATCGATATCAATTGATGGGCATCTCCATAGCCCATTAATTTGCCTAGTTGATGTGAGACTTTCTCCTTCTTTTTGTCTTCTCCACAACCACCATATTCTATTCCACTTATAGTGCTATATCCATGGCTCACGCTCATGTATCGCGTGAAAGTTGAAAAAGCTTGAGAACATTAAAAGTATGAAACAATTGCTTGGCTTGTCATTGGGGTTGTGCATGATAAAATATTTTGTGTGATGAAGATGGAGCAAAGCCAAACTATATGATTTTGTAGGGATAACTTTCTTTGGCCATGATATTTTGAGAAGACATGATTGCTTTATTAGTATGCTTGAAGTATTATTGTTTTATGTCAATATTAAACTTTTGTTTTGAATCTTACGGATCTAAATATTCTTGCCACAATAAAGAAAATTGCATCGATAAATATGTTAGGTAGCATTTCACATCAAAAATTCTGTTTTTATCATTTACCTACTCGAGGACAAGCAGGAATTAAGCTTGGGGATGCTTGATACGTCTCCAACCTATCTATAATTTTATATTGTTCCATGCTATTATATTATCTGTTTTAGATGTTTTATATGCATTAATATGCTATTTTATATTATTTTTGGGACTAGCCTATTAACCTAGAGCCCAGTGCGAGTTTCTGTTTTTTCCTTGTTTTTTACTTTTTCAGAAAAGGAATAATAAACGGAGTCCAAACGGAATAAAACTTTTGCGATGATTTTTCTTGGACCAGAAGACACCTACGTAACTTGGAGAGAGGGCCAGAAGAGTCCCGAGGAGGCCACAAGCCTCCAGGGCGCGCACCTCTGGCTTGTGGGCCCCTCGGAGGTCCTCTAACCCTATTTCCACCTCTATAAATTCTCAAATATTCCTCGAACATCAGAAGCGTCCACAAAAATACTTTTTCGCCGCTGCAACCTTCTGTTCCCGTGAGATCCCATCTTGGGGCCTTTTCCGGCGATCTGTCGGAGGGGGATTCGATCACGGAGGGCCTCTACATCAACCTTGCCGCCCTTCCGATGATGCGTGAGTAGTTTACCACAGACCTACGGGTCCATAGCTAGTAGCTAGATCACTTCTTCTCTCTCTTTGATCTTCAATACAATGTTCTCCTTGATGTTCTTGGAGATCTATTAGATGTAATCTTCTTTTGCGGCGCGTTTGTTGAGATCCGATGAATTGTGGGTTTATGATCAGATTATCTATGGATATTATTTGAGTCTTTTCTGAACTCTTTTATGCATGATTAAGATATCTTTCTATTTCTCTTCGAACTATCTGTTTGGTTTGGCTAACTAGATTGGTTTTTCTTGCAATTGGAGAGGTGCTTAGTTTTGGGTTTAATCTTGCGGTGTCCTCACCTAGTGACATAGTAGGGGTAGCGAGGCATGTATTGAATTGTTGCCATCAAGGATAAAAAGATGGGGTTTATATCATATTGCTTGAGTTTATCCCTCTACATCATGTCATCTTGCTTAAGGCGTTACTCCGTTCTTATGAACTTAATACTCTAGATGCATGCTAGATAGCGGTCGATGTGTGGAGTAATAGTAGTAGATGTAGAATCGTTTCGGTCTACTTGTCACGGACATGATGCCTATATTCATGATCACTGCCTTAGATATCGTCATAACTATGCACTTTTCTACCAATTGGTCAACAGTAATTTGTTTACCCACTGTATGCTATCTTCAAGAGAGAAACCTCTAGTGAAACCTATGGCCCCGGGTCTATTTTCCATCATATATTTTCAGATCTATAAATCAAAAAACCCAAAAATACCTTGCTGCAATTTATTTATATTTACTTTAGTTTGCTCTTTTATTTATCTTTTATACCTATCTCTATTAGATCTCACTCTTGTTCATGACCGTGAAAGGATTGACAACCCCTTTTTCACGTTGTGTGCAAGTGTTTGTTAGTTTGTGCAGGTGCATATATTGGAGACTTGCTTGTGCCTCCTACTGGATTGATACCTTGGTTCTTAACTGAGGAAAATACTTATTTCTACTTTGCTGCATCACCCTTTTCTCTTCAAGGGAAAAATCAACGCAAGCTCAAGAAGTAGCAAGGAACCACCTACTTATATAGTGTCCACCAAATCAAACCGTTACAACAGTTTATACACTGCAGTGATACAAGGTAGTACAGGTAGGCCGAAGTCACCCGGAAACTACCGGTCCACTACCACCCAACAACCACCTCATAACAGAAGGGTGTCACCCCCATAGCGGTGGTTGGGGCGGTGCTTGAACTGGTGCAACTGCCTGACCCACATACTGGTGGTGGCTAACGCCAGGGCGGTACAATCGCTTTCGGGCACCAGTAATGCCAGTTTGCTGGAGCCTTCCGGTAACTACCAGGCCGCCACCGTCCTACTACCGCTCCACAACATAAGGTTTTCCAGTGGTAGAGCGGTACCAGGCAGGTACAACCGCCTTTTATTAGTCCTAGGGTTTGCCAAGCATCAGGCGGTATAACCGCCCGGAGGTAGCGGTACAATCGCTTGGCAGACACCTGAAGACTGCAAACCCTAGGGTGTCACCCCTAGGGCGGTGATTGTGTCGGAAGTACAGGTCCAGCGGTACAACCGCTTAGCGCAGAAACCACTGCCACAGATAGGATTTGAGGTTCTCTCTCCTCGAATGGAAGGATGTACAATGGGTGCAATAGACTGTGTACGTGCATTGATTCACCCAGTACCTTCCGATGTAGATTCCCTCTTAATAGTGCAGATTTCCTACGACCAAAGAAATAAAAGCGTCGGAAACTCCGTCTTCGATCTTTTTCGTTTGGGGGGGGGGGATGCCTAACCGTCTTGCACCAAACGAAGTTTACCTGAGTAACTTGGGCACACGATTAGTCCACAAAACATATTATCATCATCACCAAAACAGTCCAGGCGGGAAATGCCCAAACAACTACGTTTCCCAATAGAGATACACTTGCCAGAGCCACTGCCTAAACCAGAGAAACTCGGTCTCACCGAGATGACATTCGGTCCCACCGAAGTGCGCATGCCAACCTTCTGTAACCCATCTTCATCTCAGAATTTCCAAGTGAAACTGATCGGTGTCACCGAAGTGAGGAAAGTGCTTAGGTCATCATCAATCAGTCCCACCGAGTGCATTCATCTGGTCTCACCGAAGTGCCTAAAGTTCAAACCTTTTGCGCTAGTCGGTTTCACCGAGTATTTCACCCGGTCCCATCGAGTTGCACATAAAGATTTCTAATGGTTAGATTTTTGGTGAAGACTATATACCCCACCCACACCACCTACTCACAAGGAGAGCAACCACGACGAAGCTACCACTTCCCACATCATTTACCGAGAGGGAACCACCTACACTTGTGTTGAAATCAAGGGGATTCCACTCCAACCTTTGATCCTTGATTTCTAACCCCCTCAAGTTGCTTTCCACTTCAATCCTTCTCCTACTACCATGCCAAATCTGTGGGAGAGTGATTGAGTGTTGAGGAGACTATCTATTGAAGCACAAGAGCAAGGATTTCATCATCAACAACAATACCTATTACCTTTTGGAGAGTGGTGTTTCCTAGATTGGTTAGGTGTCACTTGGAAGCCTTCAAATCTTATGGAGTTGAACCAAGGAGTTTGTAAGGGCAAGAAGATCATCTACTTCGTGAAGATCTACCCCGATTGAGGCTAGTCCTTCGTGGATGGAAGCCATGATGGCATAGACAAGGTTGCTTCTTTGTGGACCATCCGTGGACTCGCACAGCCATTATCCTTCGTGGGTTGAAGTCCCGATCAACGTGAACGTACGATAGCAGCACCTATCGGAACCACGCCAAAAACCATCATGTCTTCATTGCGTTTGATTTCTCTGATCCCTCCTTTACATATGCAAAGTCTTTACTTTCCGCTGCCTACTATCTAGACTTGCATGTGTAGGGGGGTGCCTGACTTGTGTGAATTGCTAAAACTTGCCAAGAACTAAAATTGGAAAAATGATATATTATATTTGGTCGAGTAGTCTAATGACCCCTTCCTAGACCTACTTACAATCCTACAAATCTTCGACTTTCAAATTTTCTTATTATTATCCACTGGAACTTGTGAGTGCATGAGCACACATACATAGATTCGATTGTGAAGGACACCGATGCAATGTAGTTCCAGGGAAACACATCTTGTCAATCGTATCCAACCAGGATAAAAGATTTTACCATGACATAAGACCAGGGAGGGGGGTGGTGTGGTCAATTAAATCCCGCCTAAAACAATTATCCGGCGGCAATGAACTGAGCACGTGTGCAAGAGTATCATTTTTATCATGAATAGTGCGGTATAAAGCTGGATATTGTTCTCAGAGGCTAGCATACTGTAGCGAGTTGTCCTCACATGAACGAATCTTCGAGCAGTCTTTTATAAGCGTGTCACAAAATTGAAATGGTCATAAAGTTTAAAAGGGAAAAATGAACTGGTCATATTAGAAAAAGTTACTGGTATCACTTTATATTCCACATCCGTTTGAGCGCATCACCTATCTAAGGCCCTGTTTGTTTAAAAAGTCCTAGGACTTTTTTTTAGTCCCAACTAAAAAGTCCCTAGTCTCTACCTGTTTGGTTCCAGGGACTAAACATGGACTAGAGGTTATTAAATGACATGCTAAAAGACCATGTTATACCCCTAGTAATGAACTAATAGAGATAAGGTGCGGTGCGGGGCAGGGGCAACTGTTGGAAAAAGTCTCAAAAAGACTCTCCCTCAGAATCTTCTTTCTTTAGTACCAAATGCCCACTTTTAGTCTCTAAAAGTCCCTCATGTTTGATTTAGATGGGTTTTTTTAGTCCCTACACAAAAAGTCCCTGTAAACAACCGCCCTCTAGGAACGTGTCGCCGCACCACCAAACGGTGACCCTATTGCTCCTTGCTAGATCACCAGTCCGGTTAAATAATGTTTTCTCATCAGATTCTTACCCACCCTCCAAATCATTCGTTTCATGCTCCTACTATTTTATTTTTTGACGCGGCAGTTCCTTGTTTCTCAGCTTAACTTACACCTGTGACGAAAGGGAGATGGGAACAAGAAAGCTGTCCATCCAAGCCAGCCAAGCCAAGGCGACAACGTTGATGCAAATGCAAGCGCAAGCTGTGCGGCCGCAATAATACCACCACACCACACGGAACCGAAATTTTAGGTGCACGCCCTCCTCCCCCCCTCCCCTCCCCAATCCCCAAACCAGCGCCGAAAATCGCATCGCGCCGCGCCGCGCCGCCACCAGACGGCGGGTTTGGCGGGTTGGGGCGCTCGCGTGGCCGCCGTTACTGTTGCCGCGTGTCCGCCCTGGCGGTGGCGGTTGCATGTATGCGGGAGGGGAGAGCCAATGGCGGATTTGACGGAGAGAGAGGCGGCGCTGATGCCGCCGCCGGTCCCGTGGGCGCGCTTCGGCGGCAGAGGCCGGGCCAGTCCAATCCGTCCTCGTCCGGCTCGGCTGCGTCGTCTTCGTCCGGTGGAGGAGAGGGAGGCAAGAAGCAGGGGAGGCGCAAGAGCAAGCGGCGGGAGCAGGTCGTGAGGGCGATCCGGGACCGGCTGCCTCCCCCGCCCGCTTGCTGGGGCAACGTCTCGGTGGTCCAGGAGAGGAGGGGCCGGAGGGAGAGGCCTGGCGACGCCGTCCGCGGCGACGCCTTTGGGGTCGCGGAGGAGGGGCGCTCTGGCGCGGGAACCGCCGCGTTGCCGGCGTGGTGCTGCCTCTGCCCCGAAGGGGACTGCTCGCTGGAGCCCAACCCGAGCACCAACGGCAAGGAGGACCCCGGCCTCCGCTCCCTCATCGAGCGTAACGACTTCTACTCCGATGACTGCAACCCGCACGCCACCGCCGCCGCCGCCGAAGACGACGACGACGGCGCGGCAAGCCCCGCCGCCGATTTTGATTAGGTGCCCGTCGGTCGATCCGCCGTTCGTTACTGCACATTGCTGTACAAAAAGTTTTACATCCGGAGAAAGAAGAAGGTATACACAGGTTTATTTTTTCCTCGCGTTGCGTGGCGTCCGGTCGAGTTCTTCTTCCCCGTGCCTTTTCTACCGTCGGCATGTAAAGCGTCTACCGCGTGAGAGCCATGGGACACGCTGGTGGTGCCAAAAGGAAACGACGGACGATGGATCCTCCCTCGTCTTTTGCATCTTTGTCTCATCTCATCTCATGGCAGTCAGTGCGTTGGATTGACTACTCCGTGATCACCTTTGCGCCTTTCCATACGGATTAACACAGGAACCTTTTCCCATTGCCTTCCACTGTGCTGTGAGATGGAGCTGTGCAATCCGAAGTGTACCTTTCGTAATTGGCGGCTGACTTGGCCGGGGGGTGACGTGTAGGTATGTACGTGCATGCTGTGCTTTCCTTCGAACACGCACAAAAAGAAAATCTCAATAAGAAATGGTATGATGAAGAAATGGCCGGGGGGTGAGTACAGCTCTGGTAAAGTTTTCGTGCTCGGGCAATTCGACTTGTTTTGTCCATCCTTAAAGGTTGCCAATTTCTCGCTTGGGCTGCGCAGGTTCTCTGTTGGTTGGCGGAGAGCCAGAAAGGTCTTCTTATCACCTCGGGACGTTCGTGCTGTTGAGAACTCCACCGTTTGGTTGGATTCTGATGGTCCAGGCGCCACAGCAGCAAAACAAGAAACGAGGAGCCCAACCATGACAACAGACCTGCCGCTCTTGAAACACATCGCTATCAGACGGGCGCGGAAATTGCCAATTGGATTGGCACCCACCCAAATCATACTACCAACTGGTAGGTACTCCCTCCGTTCTTAAATATAAGTCTTTATAGAGATTTCACTATGGATCACATACGGAGCAAAATAAGTGAATCTACACTCTAAAATGCATCTATATACATCCGTACGTGGTTCATAGTGGAATCTCTACAAAGACTTATATTTAGAAACGGAGGGAGTAGAAAGTACATGGATTTTGTAAAACGTCTCACCAGAAATGGACTGAACTGCTTCAGCCTAAGGAGCAAGACTGCCCCGGTCTCGGGTTTCTTTCAGATTACATTCACCACAACACACTTGGGACGCTTGCACATAAAAGCCCTAGAACCACAAGCCACCGTCCCGCTCTGCTCTGCCATTGGAGCTCCTTCTCCGCCGGCAGATCTTGTCTTTCCTGCACTCACCCGACCGTCGTCGCATGCTGACACGACAAGAACACTAGGGCATCAAAGAGCACAATATCAAGGATGTAACTGAACTAAACAATCGCAAAGAAACAACTACAACATGGTTCGATGATAATGATTGTGCGTTCTGTGAGCACAAAGTCGTACGAGTATAAGTAACTGTCACTTTCACAAGTCACTGCCCTCTTGAGCCTTCTAGGACCAGCAGATCTTTGTGATATATACAAGAACTGAATGCAAAAGAATAGGACGCCGATATCTGCCGAACGTGCGGCCTGTAGGAGGGTTGTGCCGCACGATTCGTTCGGCAACTAACATGGCCAGCCCGCACGCCCCCCGTTCGGGCGCGGCGTCCACCGCCCGCACGTTCGGCCTGTCCATAGACGACCCGCACGTTCGGTCTAATAGCCAGCTGGCCCGAACGCCTACCCCCAAACCTCCCCTAACCCACTCCACCGTCGCCAATTCTCGATGATCCCCTGGTTCCCATTCGCCATGGCAACAACCTCGAGCACAGCAAGAGTGTAGACGAAGAACATGTCAAGGAGCGCGTTCGTGTAGGTACGCACTCGCAGTTGCCTCCTTCCCTCTGTCCTCTCTTCCCCTCTCTACTTGCAGAAATACCATGCCTCCATCCGTGAGTCAGTAGGGTTCAAAGATAGATCTGTCGAATTGCCAGGCCTAAGATCAAGAATTGATCAAGAAATTGAGATTGGTGTCTGCAAAGTTGGAGTTGCCACCCGAATTCATGTAGTTTTCGGCCAGATCTGATGAATGTGGGAGCAAATATAGTGATAGAGGTGGAGAAAAGGGGGAAAAGATTGTTTCTATATGGATTCCGAAGAGCAGTTGCCATCTAGTTTTGTTCATAGTTGCCCCCTGGTCTCATTGTTTCTAGTTGCAACAAGTTGACATGAAAATATACGGAACACTAGTCAGGACCGTGCAGAAAATAAAATAATTGCCACCCATGAAACACAAAATCTGCCATGTAGTTATAATGCTAGTTGCCGCCTTGATGTGGACGAAATTGCCACCGAGCAACCAGTTGCTGCCCGAATGTGAGAGGATTTTCCTATGACCATAGTACTGGACGTGCATGCGGAAAAATATTTGCCACCCATGACTCAGACAATTTGCCATGTCAATCTGATGCTGGTTTTTTTGTGATGCACATGTAAGACAAGCTAGACAAATGTAATTGCATACTAATACAACACGTGTTTGTTCATTCTGCAGTTGGGGCGGGGGCTAATCAGAAGGTAAGACAAAAAGGAGGGATGGAACCTGGAGACGGGTCGAATCCTTGGTTTTTCGGACAGCCGCAAGCGACCCCATGGGATGTCTACAATAACCTCATTTCAGCGGGGCCATTGCTACCACTACTGCAACAATACAGAGACATGGGTACGATCCGCAATGCAAAAAAGCATTGTTTGTCATGTTTGTAGACAAAAATCATGGTCTATGTTTGATGTGTATACTACATGTTTGCAGGGGTGTACGGTACAAGCACACCATCGGGAGTCCCATGGCAAACTGCGCCGGAAGGAACTACGAGTGCCTCACAATCTAGACATCACCAACGAGTGGCACAGAATGCCAATCAAGGTATTGTGCATGCAAAAAGATTCATGGAAACAAATTAACTTGCGACTAACAGCTATACAATAAAGAAAATGTATGTGCTAACAAAAATGATAGAAAGCATATCATATTGTGAACTAGCAAAACTTACAAAAGTTTTGGCAATGCAGGAACGACATGTAGCACATGGCAGCAGCTGACAATCGGAGACCTGCCATCAACTTATTATGCAGGTGAGAGAAGATAAAATGCTTGTTGGATGCAGTTGCCATGGCATGGCAACTGTATTTGCCTTGAATGCTCAACTGCAATTGCATTGAGTGAGAAACTGAAGTTGCCATGCATTGACAACTTTGCAGTTGCCAGGTTATGGCAACCGCAGTTGCCATAACAGGACAAATATAGTTGCCATCACAGAACAACTGCAGTTGCCATGCATGGATAACTGCAGTTGCCATGCCTGATCAATTATATCTGCCATGTGCAGATAAAAACAGATTCTGCCTTCTGTGTTCACCTGCATTTGCCCATGCCCTTGAAGCTACAGTTGCAAACTTTGATAACACCATGCTGCAAACTGTAGAATATATACAAATAGTAATACATCACCTAAAAGATGCATTTTGCAATGCAAGGTTATGTGTAGTGGCCATGATAGATCATAAAATATCTGCCATGTTTGATGAACTACGATTGCCATGTGTGGTCAACTGCATTCGGCATTCCACACATGTTGTAGTTGCCATATGTGATCGAAATAGTAATTGCTATCTGCATACAGAAAGCACGTGCAAAAAGCATTGTTGAAAAAGTAGTTCCCATGCATAATCAACAACAGTTGCCATGATGAATTAACTGCAGTTGCCATGTTAAATCAAATATAGTTGTCATTATGCATCATGTAAAAGTTGCCACACAAATTACTGACAAACACATGTTGTATGCAAAAAAAAATGCAGGGGGGTTCAACTTCATCCACAAACAACCAAGCTGCTTGTGCTACGTACACCTCAGATAACCCAGAAAGGTCGCTCCAGGATCCGGTCAATCAGCCTAGCACAACCACTGCAGAAAAAATGTCTGAACTAGCCATTGTTGCAACGACGATGACCAACACGCCCGTGGGCACCGGTACGAGCAACACAACAACATATGAAACAACCACAAATACAGAAGTGAATGAAGAAACTGATGAAGAAATCCAGGAAGAGGAAGAAGAGGGGCATTCAGAATTCATGCCAACTCCGGCACCGTATGTTGGATAGAAATTTAATCCATGGGAAGATGGCAAGAAACACTACCAAAGTTATGCAAAGTTCAATGGCTTCGCTGTCAACATGGAATACCGGAGGAGACTAGACACGACCGGGGAGTACAGCAGAGGGGAGTTGAGGCGCCACAAGGCACGGAAGAATAAGAAGGGTAAAGGTGACAAGCCAGTCGTCCCGGAACACAAGAGAGGCGTCATTCTCAAGACAGAATGCCCTGCCAAAATGAGGCTACTCGTGGAAGGAGCTTTCTGGGTGGTCAAAGAGTTTGCCGACGAACACAACCACGACATGGTGAAAAAGTTTGATCTGGTCAAATTTCTGAGCGCACACCGAGGGTTCAACCCACAGGAGAAATAGTTTATAAAACTGCTGCATGACTGCAACGTGAACACCTCAAGAATGGTCCAGATACTCGCCCTCATACACAACAAAGATGGGAAGCTGGGTAGCTTGCCCTTCATACCAACGGACATGACAAACCTGAAGGCAAAATATCGCAGAGAGAGCAAATTGGCTGACGTAGAAGACACGATTGCCTACTTCAAAGAGAAAGAGAAGGAGGATCCTGATTTCTTCTACAGAATAAGGCTCGACGATGAGAACCGCATCAAAAACATTTACTGGGTTGATGGTGCAGCACAGCGAGCCTACAAACATTTTCGTGACTGCATTTCTTTCGACACGGCCTATCTCACCAACATGTACAAGATGCCATGTGCTCCATTCATAGGCATAAACAACCACAACCAATCGCTGCAGTTCGGTTGTGGTCTCGTACGGAATGAAGATAAGCCATATGTGAACATAATAACAAACCAAGACTTCAGCATGCATGGAGGCATCAAGGATGTCTTTCCCCTGGCAACACACAGGCACTGCAGATGGCACATAATAAAGAAGGCGGAGGAGACTTTGGGACCTTTTTCTGCTGACCGTCCAAAACTACACAAAGAGTTTGAGTTGTGCGTCGATCACAGTTTGACAGTGGAGGAGTTCGAACGTAGCTGGCTAGCAATGATTGAAAAGTAACAAGTGCATGACAACGAGACCCTACAGACTCTGTGGGAGAAGCGCAAATAATGGGTCCCAGCCTACTTCATGCAGTGTTTCTACCCATTCCTGCAAACTACGCAACGCAGCGAAGGTTTCAATGCTGTTTTGAAGCGTTACGTGAGCCCGGGCAACTCCTTGTTACAATTTGCCAAGCAGTACATGGCTTTGCAGCAGAAAATCCTAGGAGCAGAATTGCAGCAAGAAATAAACACAGCACTCAAGCAGCCTAAATTGCTCACGTACAAACCAATGGAGAGGCAGATGAGCAAAATATACACCAACAAGATCTTCTTCAAGTAAGCACATGAACGATTGAAAAACTAGTTGACAAGTATGTCATTTTTCATTGCAAGCAAGACACAAAAAAATTGATCGAAACTAATACTATTTGCCAACTGAATAAAGCATGCAAGAATTGTGATAAAAGTGAACTGCATTTGCCTTGTTGGTTGTCATATTATTTGCCATCATAATAGTACTGCAGTTGCCATGTGAAGTGCAAGAGAATTGCCATGATGTATGAATAATGATTGCCATGTGAAATGAAATACAATTGCCACGTGAAAACAACCACGATTGCCATGAGGCTTTAAATTTTTCTATTTTGATGAATCTGATACAACTTCCATGTGTGTCACACTATATTTGCCATTATGGCTGTGGTGCAAATGCCATTTATATTTTAAACTGATGTGGCTATTGCCATTGTGGTACAAAGTAAATTGCCATGAGAGTTACACTTGAATTGCCATGCTTGATCTGATATAGTTGCCATGTGTAAGCTGGAATAAGAAATCAGGATCTGCTCTAAAAAAATAAGTTGCTGATGACCATAAAACATGCAGGTTCCAGGAAGAGCTGAAAATGTCGTCGTCCTACAAGGCCTATCAGGTTGACCAATGGACATACAAGGTGTGTACCCTAAGGGCAATGTCTGATTCAAAACCAGAAGATCCAGACAAGGGGTGTCGTGGTGGATCACGATCATCCATGGGGCCATGAGCCCCTTGTGGTTCGGCAAGGGGGATCACGTTGCACAAAGAGCAGAAGCCATGGAACAACATGACGGTGGTGATGCTGCTGGTTTTTACCCAGGTTCGGGCCGCTGGGTAGTGTAAAACCCTACTCTTGCTTTGGTGGATTGAGTGGAGGAACACAACGAACACTAACACTCAAGCCCGGCAAGGGTGGCTCGGGGAGAGCAGCTACGCGCGTACAAGTGTGTGAGGGTCCCAATCCTTTGCTAGGTCGCCTTGGACCTCCTTTTATAGCTTAAGGGGTAACCACAATGGCAAAACAGTCTTTATCTACTGATTAGATAGCCAACAGTGCTATCATACCTAACTCTGGCAGTTAGGACAAAGTGCATTAAATGCACTGCTAGGTGTCATGCTAAGGACGAAGCCCGGCAGGCCTGCCGAGCCGCTTAACCACCTCTTGCTTATCATCTTGACACGCTTCTGGACTGGTCTCACTTGAATAAATCTTGTCTTCTAATGGGTCGCCACGTGCTTAGCAGAGGCCACTTAATCACTTGGAGGCTCGACACCACACTGATAAGTGACTTGCGTCGCTGTGCGGTGTAGCGGTGGTGTCTTGGCGGGGATCCCGCCCCTGGCGGGCCCGACAATCTTGCCGAGGGAGACTTGGACTTGTCCCTGGGGCGGCCTCGACCCGGCCAGGCTCTCCTGCCCGGCAAGGGAGGCTTTCCCAAGGTGATATTCTTCTGCCGTGCTTATTCTTGGTCTTCTTGACCCGCTCTTTGATCTCACTAAGAGCTGCTTCTCTGGCTTGGGTGTTGATGCTGAACAAATGATGCCAGTGCGCCCGTGTGCAAGTCCGGGCAACAAATGCAAATGTTTGTTGCACCGACAGGAGCCCCCGGGCCTGGCCCATACGAGCTGCTGAGCATCGTTGGGGTAGGCCCCAACAATCACACAGGCGAGCATTTGGGTCATGCCACTACGGGTTTTAAGTCTCTCCTGATGTTCTCCTTGCTTCTTCATTAACCTATGATTGAGTCAGTTATCGTTTTTCCCGCGAGTCGTGCGGAACGACGTGGGAGTACCCACGTAGTGACTCACGGGCTGCCCACATTCATGAGGAGGTAACTGCCATTTCACTCATCCACTACGCCTACCGTTTCCGCCACGTATGCTGCGTGCATTGCGCAGGGTTGGTGGCGGACGCGGAGGGCGCGGGAATGAGTGCCATGGCAGAAAGCCAGGCGCCGTGGATAGGCACAGGCGGGCGGTCGTTGATTATGGGCGTCGTCAGTAGTGCAGGGAGGCAGGATTGGTGGAGCGGGCGGCTCCCTCCCAGGTGGTGAGGAGCCAGCCCCCGCCCGTGTTTCCTTATAAAAAAGGGGACATGGGCGAGGGGCTCACCCACACACATCTCCTCCCTTCTTGTCTGATATCCTTCTTCCACCATGGTGAGGGGAAGAGGACATGGTCGACCTCCAATGGTGGCGACGAGGGTTTCTTCTCGACAGCGCCTCCCTCCTCCTGCTGGGGGCGCAGGAGCAGAGTCCAGCGCGCAAGGTGGTGCTGCTGGACGTTGGCGTGGTCATCATGGCGTCCGGGGCCAAGGAGGCCACGGTGGGGCCTTGATAGCCCCTCCTCCAGCTGCCCATGTCCCGGATGAAGGCCACGTTGGGGACCAGCCATTGGAGTTCATCGTTCAGCTGCGCGGGCCCCCGCACAGTCGTCTTCGGCTTCCAACTCCCTTCGCAAGGCTGATGGAGGAAGAATAGCCGCCCAGACTGAGGCTGCACATGAGGGGCTGCTCTAATGGCAGCATACGGGCGAACGTAGAGTTCCCCGCACCTCATGTCATGCTTCTCCGGCGTGGCTGGAAAACCTTCACTCGTGCCCACAGCTTGGCTGTGGGGCATGTTCTCCATTTCAAGCTAATGGAGGCTAATCTTCTCTCCATCAAGATCTTCGGGCATTCGGATGCTCGCTTAGGGTGCTGCGCGGAAAGCTCGACCGATGACGAAAGCTCCTCCTCGAGCGACAGCGATAAAGAGGATAGTGTCGATGAAGACGACGGCTCCGAGCGGCAGGACGGCGGCTCGATCTCCAGCTGAGCGCAGGCCGCATCGTCACCGTCAGGAGGGCGGCGACGGCACCATCATCTGCACCTGGGTCTTCTTCCCCCGGCAGAGTGATTTGTCGGGGTGTTGGGTGTGGATGCCTCAGCCTCCTCCAGCAGTCTTCCAGCAGGGTCCCCGGCAGGCTTCCTTGTGGGCTCCGGCTTCGTCCGCCCTGCCGGTGCTCCTCTTGCCGCGTCCTGCTGGCCCTGGTGTCGGTGACCAGGGCATCGCCTAGCCGCTCTCTCTGTTCGTCGTCTTCGCCCCTGCCCCTCTCGATCTTGTCAGACTGCATCTCGCAGGCCCTGATGGGGCCAGGCTGGGCTTCTGCTCAGGCACTCCTTTTGCTCTCTTTGTCTCCCACGGTAGCCCCTAGGAGGAGAGGGACAAGAAAGGGATTATGGGGCACTTATCTTTTTTTAATCTAAAATATGTAGGCACTTGCCAATCTTTAATCTAAAATATGTAGTCCTCTACCCATGCTTGTACTCTGTATGACCTGTATTCGTTTGTAAGCATATAAATGAAAAAGAGAGCTTGCCGGGTACTTTTGTGCATGTGTAATGCCCATGCTGAGGAAGGAACCCTCAATACTTTCAAGTAAACAATGTTCCCCGGTAGCACATCTTGCCGGTTCCTTCCCCTGCTACTACTACGCCTTTATGCTGGGGTAGGAGCGAGGATAGGAGCAGGCCCCTCGTTGGCTCTTCTCAACTATTACTACAACCAACCTTTGATCAAAGGAACTCCGAACCAAGAGGGATGGGAGCACGGAGGATAGGAGCGACTAGGTTTCCTCACGCTCAAGTTTTTCATACAGAAGTACATGATGGATAGTGGAGTGAACTTAGCTGTGCCTGTCGTTCTTTTTATTATCCCCGGCAGCGATAGTTTGTTGGGGATCAATGTGCTGGTTCTCCCTTTACTTTTCCTTTCGGGAAGTTCGTCCGTGGTGGGAGCTGTGAACCAAAGAAGCACAAGGGAGAAAACCGGCAGCATACGATATCTTTGTAAAGGATTAATCAGCTCATGTTAAGCATTGTTATAATCCTAACAAAAATATAAGCTCGAACTAGACATGCATGCAAGTTTTTAGGGCGCCAGCGCTTTGTTTTATTATCTTTGCACAGGGTTTGCGCCTGGCTTTGTACAAAGGGTTACATGCACATCGGCAAGTCTTGTACAAAAGGTGGCTGCCAGGGCTGAGCCCGACAACCGTGCCTTATGGGTAGAACTTGTGAAGATGCTCAATATTCCATGAGTTCTGCACTTTAATGCCATCTTCGGTCTCCAGACGGACTGCGCCAGGTCTGGTGACTCATACTACCTGGTAAGGGCCTTCCCACTTTGGCATCAACTTGTTGGAACCCTTGGCGGACTGAACACGCGTAAGGACAAGGTCACCTTCCTCAAGGCTCCGGGCATGAACCCTGCGACTATGGTAGCAGCGCAAGGCTTGCTGGTAGCGTGCAGCACGCACAGCGGCCCGGAGACGATCTTCCTCAAGGAGCACGACATCGTCATGCCGGTGCTGCTCTTGCTCTACTTCATCGTAGGCAAATACTCGAGGTGACCCGTATGTGAGTTCCGTGGGGAGCACTGCTTCTGCCCCATAAACTAGGGAGAAGGGAGTCTGCCCGGTGGCTTGATTCGGTGTCGTATGGAGGGATCAAAGAACCACCGGAGGCTAGTCGATCCAGCGTCTGCCGCATTTCTTCAACTTGTCAAAAGTTCTTGTCTTGAGCCCACGCAACACTTCAGCATTCATCCTTTCGGCTTGACCATTGCTCCGGGGATGAGCAACAGAAGCAAAAGAGACCTTGCTCCCAAGGTTTTGGACGTGTTGCATGAAGGTGCGGCTCGTGAATTGGGTGTCGTTGTTAGTGATCACTCTGGCGGGTACTCCAAAATGGTAGACCAATCCTTTCAAGAACTTGATAGCTGATTGTGCGGTCACCTTCCTCACTGGCTCCACTTCCGGCCACTTTGTAAACTTGTCGATTGCAACATACAAGAATTCAAAGCCCCCAGTAGTATGAGGAAAGGGGCCCAAGATGTCGAGCCCCCAGACCAAAAATGGCGAAGACAGAGGGATCGTCTGGAGAGCTTGAGCTGGCTGATGGATGTTCTTAGAGTGGAACTGGCAGGCTTCACATCTGGTGACTAGCTCAACCGCATGTTGGAGGGTCGTGGGCTAGTAGAAACCTTGCCAGAAAGCTTTCCCAACCAAGGCTCTTGATCCAATATGGGAGCCACACACGCCCTTGTGAATCTCCGCTAGCAGGTCCAGCCCCTCTTCCCTGCAAATGCACTTCAATTTCACACCGTTTGGTCTCCTTCTGTACAAAGTGTCATCGATGAACTGGTACATACTGGACCGTCGGGCTACTCTTTCAGCTTCTTCTTGCTCTTCGGGAAGTTCTCCTGTCTGAAGGTAATGGACTATGTGTCGCGCCCAAATTGGAGCTCGAGGCTCGACAACTAGAACCAAGGACACCTCCTCATTCGTGGGAGTGCTTACCTCAACCACAAGAACTCGTGATTCCGCGGAAGAGTGCAGCTCACCAAGCGAAGTGGAGTTGTTCCCGGCAGCCTCTCTACCGGAGGCCTCGAGGGGCCTTGCCGGGAGAAACTTGCCGGAGTCCAACTTCCTCCTTTTTCTGGCCATCATAAATGGAGATATTGAAGGCTGAGTCAGGTGAAGGACAAAAGTCCCTGGTTCCATAGGGAGCTTTTGTGCTACACACTTTGATAAATAATCAACAATGCTGTTTTCTGCACGCGGCACGTGCTCTAGTTGTAATCCATCAAAGTGTTCCTCCAACTTTCTCACTTCCTCAATGTACGCCTCCATCAATGGACTTTGGTAATCCTTGTTAACCCGTCTCACCACAAGCTGCGAGTCTCCACGAATGATCAACTTCTTGATACCCAACTCTACTGCAATTCCGAGCCCGGCAAGGAGCCCCTCATACTCGGCAGTGTTGTTGGTAGCTTTCTCTCGGGGAAAGTGCATTTGGACCACATATTTGAGGTGATCTCCAGTGGGCACAACAAGAAGCACACTAGCTCCCGCACCTTGTAATGAGAAGGCACCGTCAAAATACATGATCCACTCCTGAGGCGCCTCCTTGCCGGGGATAACTGTCTTTGATATCTCTTCATCTGGAGTGGGCGTCCATTCTGCAATGAATTCTGCCAGCGCACTGCTCTGAATGGTTGAGGTACTTTCGTACTTCAGGCCAAAGCTTGACAGCTCTAGCGCCCATTCAACTATCCTGCCGGTAGCTTCAAGGTTCCTCAGTATGCACTGGAGTGGAAAACGAGTGGCAATTGTGATCTCATGGGCTTGGAAGTAGTGACGTAGCTTCCTCGAGGCCATGATTAGGCTGAAGATTAGCTTTTGCCCTCCAGAGTACCTGGACCTAGCCCCCTGCAACAGGGAGCTGACAAAGTACACTGGCCGCTGCACCACTTTCCTCTTTGCCGCAACTTCAGAACTGGTCTTGCCAACCTGCTCTTCCCCACCTTGATCTGTGCCCAATCTTGCCGCGACCGGTTCAGTTTCTTTTCCTAAGAGGGCAGTAGCTGCAGCTGCTCCTTCATCTACTTCCCCCTGTGCCACCAGTGCTGCACTAACCACTTGATTAGTTGCCGCTAGGTATAGCAGCAACGACTCTTGTGGTTTAGGAGCGACCAGGGTGGGGGCAGAGGAAAGATAGGCTTTTAAGTCCCGCAGCGCTGCTTCTGCCTCCAGGGTCCACTTCATTGGCCCCGCCTTCTTCAAGATCTTGAAGAATGGCAGGGCACGCTTGGCAGACTTGGAAATGAACCTACTCAGCGCGGCAACACATCCAGTTAAATGCCTCACATCCTTGACTGTCTTGGGTGCTTGTATCTGCTCGATTGCTTTGATCTTGTCGGGGTTGGCCTCTATCCCTCGGTGAGACACAAAGAAGCCAAGTAGCTTGCCGGAGGGAATGCCGAACACGCATTTCTCGGGGTTTAACTTCAGGTTAATCTTGTGCAGGTTCGCAAAGGTTTCTTCCAAATCTTGAATGAGCATTGATCTGTCCTTGGTCTTGACCACTATATCATCCATGTAAGCTTCTACATTCCTATGTAGCTGAGGCTCAAACCCAATTTGTATTGCCCTTGCAAAAATGGATCCAACGCTCTTTAACCCGAAAGGCATACGTACGAAGCAGTACGTGCCACATGGAGTTATGAATGAGGTCTTCTCTTCATCTTCCTTGGACATGAATATCTGATGGTATCCGGAGTATGCATCCAAAAAGGAAAGCAGATCACACCCGAAAGTGGAATCCACAATCTGATCGATGCGTGGCAAGGGGAAAGGGTCCTTCGGGCATGCCTTGTTCAGATCTGTGAAGTCTATGCAAAGTCTTCATTTCCCATTCGCCTTGCGCACCACCACTGGGTTCGCTAACCATGTTGGATGCAAAACTCCCCTGACCAAACCAGCTGCCTCAAGTTTCTTGATCTCCTCGGCAATAAACTGTTGCCACTCCAAAGCTTGCTTTCTGACCTTTTGCTTGACGGGCCGAGCATGAGGTCAGACAGCAAGGTGGTGCTCGATTACCTCCCTGGGAACGCCGGGGATGTCAGATGGTTGCCAAGCAAACACATCGACATTTGCTCACAGGAAGGCAATGAGAGCGCTTTCCTATTTGTCATTAAGGGCGGTGCTGATGGTGAACGTACCATCAGTGCCATCCTGCCTTGCCGGGACCTTCTTCACAGCGGGTGTAGCGATCTTGGACCTCTTACTAGTGGAACTCTCCGGCAAGTCAACAACAGGTGCAGCACACTCCGGAGAGGCGTGCTTCCCGGATTCCTTGCCGGTGTCTCTGCTAGCCTTCTTTTCTTTCTTTGTTTCCTTGGTAGGAGCTGTAGCTCAGTGGCTCCAGCAGCTACCGCGTCTCGGTACATCTTATCCACGCATATGATTGCGTCTTTCTTGTCCGACGGGATAGAGATGACGCCCATCGGCCCTGGCATCTTCAAGGTATTGTAAGTATAGTGGGATGCTGCCATGAACTTTGCCAAAGCTAGGTGGCCAAGGATCCCATTGTAAGGCAGAGGAAGATCGACAACGTCAAACACAACCCTCTTAGTCCGGTAATTCAGTTCTCTGCCAAATGTCACCGGCAGCGTAATCTTCCCCTTAGGACGACTCCTGCTGGGGTTGATTCCTTGGAACGTGCCAGTGACCTTGAGTTCTTCATCTGATATTTGCAACTTGCTGACTACCTTGGGAGAGATCAGATTCAGCCTAGCCCCACCGTCAACTAGCATCTTTGTGACTTTGAGATTGCGGATTGTTGGTGAGACCAACAACGGCAAACACCCTACCGCAGTAGTACGGTCAGGGTGATCCTCTTCATCAAAGATGATAGCCGTGCGGGACCATTTGGGCGGCTTCCGGGAATTCGCAGCTGGGTCTGCGGCATTGACCTCTCGCGCCCACTGCTTGAGTTGGCGGTGAGAGGAGTGCAAGGATGCACCTCCGTCAATGCACAGGGCTTTAGTTGCCTTCTGGAATTCTTGCTCACTGGTTTCTTCTTCATCTCCTTCATCACTAACATCATCACCTTCCTTCTTTTCACGGCCTCTGGCAGGTTTCTCTTTTTACTGAGGGGTCTTGCCACGACGGCCTCCCCTGGCAGCACGGCCCTTCCCACCAGCACCTTCTTGGTCTCTCTCTGTCACGCTTTTCATACTCCGCCTTCTGCATCTTAACGAGCTGCTCGACTTGATGACATTCTTGGAGATCATGTCCTTTAGTACGGTGGATCTTACAGTACGGCCCATCGGACTTCCTAGCTTTCTCTATTGCCGCAGCCTCCCGGCAATCAGCGCACGCGGCAGCTTCCTTGTCGGGGGCTTCGGTTTTGGCCTTCTTGCCGGTGCTGAGATCGCCAGAACCCTCAATGGCCAGTACTGACTTCTCCTTGTGTTTCTTGTTGTGCCTCCGACCCTTCTTCTTCGGGTCGGTGGCCTCGTCATCGTCGTCCGAATCAACCTCTGCTCCTTTCTCCTCTCCAGGAAGTCGCCTTCCCTCTTCAGCTCGAGCGCACTTGTCCGCCAAGGTGTACAATTCATTGACGGTCTTGGGCAGTCGGACGTTCATCTTAGAACGTATTCTTCTGTTGCGCATGTTCGAATGGAACGCAACAATCACAGCTGTCGGGTGTATCTCTGGAATGTTGCAGTGCACTCGACTGAATCTCTACATATACTTTCGCAAGCTCTCCCCTTCCTTTTGTGGAAGGACTTGCAAATCACTGGGGCGTCCAAGCTCTTGATGGCCGCTCGTGAAGGCGCCAACAAACTCATTGCACAGGTCAGCCCATGATGAGATGGAGTTCTCCGGTAGATGCATCAGCCATGACCTTACATTTGACTCGAGCGCCAAAGGGAAGTAGTTGGCAAATACTTTCTCATCCTTGCCCTCGACGGCTTGAACGGCAATCATGTAGATGCTCAAGAACTCTGCCAGGTTCAGCTTTCCATCATATTTTTCTAGCAATTCTGGCTTGAAAACGCGGGAAGATGGCCAACGGACTTGCCGCAGCTCACGGGTGAAGGCAGGACACCCAACCTCGAAAGGTAAGTACCCACCCTCTCTGGGCGCAGGCTCGTCGACGTCTAGGCCATTGCGCCTGTCAGATTGACGGCGGGTCTCCTGGCGTCGCTCTATAGTGACGCGCGCATCTTCCCTCCGCCGATCTTCCAAGACCCGCCGCTGATCTCGACGGGCTCGTGGATCAGACGAGGCCATTGAAGCTTCGTCGGGCTCGGGGTCATGTTGCTCTTGTTGCTGCCTTTGGGTTTGCTGTTGCGGAGGGGACTGCACTGTTAGTGCGGCCCCCTCAACGCGGCCAGCAGCTCAAGCCGTTGTTGTCGCCTGCGGGCGCCGCGATGGCTCCGCCCGCCATGATCCTCCAGCCTCAGCAAAGCCGATCAAGCTCTGGATGGTGGCCCTCCACTCATCCATCTGATTAGCTGCCGATGGAAATCTTAGTAGGAGTTGGGCCCGTGCCATGGCTTCCATAGCTATGTTTCGTATAGCTGACAAGGCAGATCACGACATTGCTCGACTCCTGGTAGTTCCAACAGGGGCATCGCCATGATCACGCCATCGCGGATCAGTTGCCAAGGCGGTTTGATGATGAGTGGGCTCTGCTCGGGGATCGGTGACCCCGTTCGGCGCTTCGACTTGCTCGCCTTGTTCGGGGTGAGGTGCGTGTCCAGTGGTCGCGCCCGTAGCAGGCGCGGCCAGAGGGTCACGACTCGCACCAGAGCGGGCGTCGTTGCCGCGATTGTGTCCGCTGGTGCGGCGTGGTGGTGGAGACTGAACGCCCCCTCCATTCGCAGCTTGCGGGTCATGTCCGTCTGGATTTGGTTGATGCTGTCCTCCCCCGGCGCCTCCCGCTCCAGCTTCATCCATGGGGGACACAACGACAGCGCCGCCTATGCCTCCCGTGGTACCCGCCTCACCCAACGCCGCCGCAGCGCCCGCGGAGTCCGCAGCCGCGTGAGAGGGGCGCTTTAAAGTGGAAGGGTGCGCGGTTGCGCCAAACTTCTTCTTGGGCGCCATGCGCGAGGATGATGATGATTATGATGATCGACGATGGAGCTCAACGCGCTGTTTACGACTTCAGGTTCGCACAAGCGAAGACCCCTACCTCGCGCGCCAAAGATTTCATGGTGGATCACGATCACCTATGAGGCCATGAGCCCCTTGTGGTTCGGCAAGGGGGATCACGTTGCACAAAAGCAGAAGCCATGGAACAACACGACGGTGGTGACGCTGGTGGTTTTTACCCAGGTTCGGGCCGCTGGGTAGCATAAAACCCTACTCCTGCTTTGGTGGATTGAGTGGAAGAACACAACGAACACGTAACACTCAAGCCCGGCAAGGGTGCCTCAGGGAGAGCAGCTACGCGCGTACAAGTGTGTGAGGGTCCCAATCCTTTGCTAGGTCACCTTGGACCTCCTATTATAGCTTAAGGGGTAACCACAATGGCAAAACAGTCTTTATCTACTGATTAGATAGCCAACAGTGCTATCATACCTAACTCTAGCAGTTAGGACAAAGTGCATTAAATGCACTGCTAGGTGTCATGCTAAGGACGAAGCCCGGCAGGCCTGCCGAGCCGCTTAACCACCTCTTGCTTATCATCTTGACAAGCTTCTGGACAGGTGTCACTTGGATAAATCTTGTCTTCTAATGGGTCGCCACGTGCTTAGCTGAGGCCACTTAATCACTTGGGGGCTCAACACTGCACTGATAAGTTACTTGCATTGCTGTGCGGTGGAGCGGTGGTGTCTTGGCGGGGATCCCGCCCCTGGCAGGCCCTGCAAGCTTGCTGGGGGAGTCTTGGACTTGTCCCTGGGGCGGCCTCGACCCGGCCAGGCTCTCCTGCCCGGCAAGGGTGGCTTTCCTGAGGTGATATTCTTCTTTCGTGCTTATTCTTGGTCTTCTTGATCCGCTCTTTAATCTCACTAAGAGCTGCTTCTCTGGATTGGGTGTTGATGCTGAACAAACGATGCCAGTGCGCCTATGTGCAAGTCCGGGCAACAAATGCAAATGTTTGTTGCACCGACAAGGGGAGAAACTACTCTGTGATGGCAAACATAGATGAAGGAGACTACTATTGTGAGTGCTGCAAGTACGAGAGGGATGGGATCATGTGCTACCACATACTCAGAGTTATGGACATGCTCGCGGTGAGAAAGATGCCCACCAATCTCATACGCTGACGATGGAGTTGGGATGCTGACGAGTTGCTAGGGCCACACACATCAAATGCAGTGCTGGCAGTGCATGAGAACAGACCAGAGGCAAACATGGAGTCCGTGAGGCACATGGTATTTGTCGAAATCGGGGCTCCGGGGACCCAAAGTGAGGTTCGAACTCTAGGGTGTGCGCGGAGAACTCTGCTAAGCTACGGCCCCACTGCTCACTGCCTCAGGGCTTGCTCCGACGTGCTTGAGTGAGAGGGGAGGAAGATGAACATGATGATTTACCTAGGTTCGGGCCACCTTGCGGTGTAATACCCTACTCCTGATTTGTTGTGGATTGCCTCGTGAGGGAGGATGAGTATGAACTAGTACAAGGTGAGGTTGCCTCATGAGGGCTCAGGATCAGATGAGGGATCCCCAGACTCTCTCCCTCTCTATGGTGGAGACTAGCCTATATTTATACTAGCCTTGGTCCTCTTCCCTGAAAACTCTCGGCGGGAAGGGATACCACAGCGGCTAATTTTACAGCGGGGCAACAGTACACCCTATCCTGATTAAAGGCGGTTTTCGCCTACAAAGCTTCTGGTCGTGATGCGCAGGTGGGCTCAGTGATGACCTCCGTCTTGGCGAGCCTGTGGTCTTGGTCTCGTTGCACCGGAATGGCAACCTTTGGGGGATTCCTCGGGAACCCGCATACGTCTTTGCCTCCTTAGCACCAAAGAGGAAAGTGTCCTTGCCTGCGCCCGCTGGCGCCCTCCTGGCTCCGTTTCTCATGGCTCACGTCACCATGTGCCTCATGAGGCCAGGTGGCTGGCATAGAGATGTCCGCCCCTCAGGAGGCAGTCTCGGGAGGACGCTCCTTGGGAGGCCCTCGGGAGGCCTCGGCGTAGTTCGCCTCGCGAGGCGGGGGGCCCTCATGAGGGTCTTGCTCATGAAGTCTTGTCGCTGGGCCTCACCGGGCCTTTGACGATGCCACACGATGGGCCGCAGGCAGACGGGCCTAGGTACCCCCGGTCCCAGAGCACCGATAGTAGCCCCCGGGGCAGCAGCATGCTTGGCCTTCCTCGGAGGCGGAGTTGAATAGAAGGGGCGAAGCGGCGTGGGCCCCAACCTCCTGCATGCCAGGCTTGATGCGTGGCGCACGACGAGGGGCGGGACGCCCCCACTTCCCCATATCACCTCGGCAACCACACAGGCTGACAAAAAGCCTGGCGCACGTAGCGGGGTGATGTCTACTACGCAACCTCCTTCTTGTAGACTCTTGTTGGGCCTCCAAGCGCAGAGTTTTGTAGGACAGTAGCAATTTTCCCTCAAGTGGATGACCTAAGGTTTATCAACCCGTGGGAGGCGTAGGATGAAGATGGTCTCTCTCAAACAATTATGCAACCAAATAACAAAGAGTCTCTTGTGTCCCCAACACACCCAATACAATGGTAAATTGTATAGGTGCACTAGTTCGGCGAAGAGATGGTGATACAAGTGTAATATGGATAGTAGGTATAGGTTTTTGTAATCTGAAAATATAAAAACAACAAGGTAACTAGTAACAAAAGTGAGCAAAAAGGGTATTGCAATGCTTGAAAACAAGGCCTAGGGTTCATACTTTCACCAGTGCAAAGTCTCTCAAAATGATAACATAATTAAATCATATGGCAACCCCTCAACATGCGAAAAAGAATCACTCCAAATTTCCTATCAGAGAACGTAGGATGAAAATGTGCATCAACCCCTATGCATAGATTACCCCAATGTCACCTCGGGAATACACGAGTTGAGTGCCAAAACATACATCAAGTGAATCAATAGAACATCCCATTGTCAACACAGATATCCCATCGCAAGACATACATCAAGTGTTCTCAAATCCAATACTCAATCCAACATAACGAAACCTCAAAGAGCAAGACTCAATTCATCACAACAAGATAGAGAAGGAGAAACACCATATGATCCAACTATAATAACAAAGCTTGGGGTACATCAAGATCGTGCCAAATCAAGAACACAAGAGAGAGAGGGAGATCAAACACATAGCTACTGGTACATACCCTCAGCCCCAAGGGTGAACTACTCCCTCCTCATCATGGAGACTGCCGGGATGATGAAGATGGCCTCCGGTGATGATTTCCCCCTCCGACAGGGTGCCAGAACGGGGTCCCGATTGGTTTTTCGTGGCTATAGAGGCTTGCGGCGGCGGAACTTCTCATCTAGGGTTCTTTTCGAGGGTTTTGGTATTTATAAGAATTTTGGCGTTGTTCTCACGTGAAGGAGGTGCCTGAGTGGCCCACAAGCGCGCGCGGGGGGGGGGGGGGTAGGTGGGTGGGCGCGCCCCCTAGGCTTGTGGCCTCCTCGGTCACTTCCTGGCCCAGCTCTGGTGCTTCGGGGGTCTCTTTTGGTCCATAAAAAATCACCGTAAATTTTCAGCCCATTCCAAGAACTTTTATTTCTGCACAAAAACGACACCACGGTAGTTCAGCTGAAAACAACGTTAGTCCGGGTTAGTTCTAATCAAATCGTACCAAAACCATATAAAATTGTTGTAAACATGGCATGAATACTTCATAAGTTATAGATACGTTGGAGACGTGTCAACATCCCCAAGCTTAATTCCTGCTCGTCCTCGAGTAGGTAAACAATAAAAGAAATAATTTATGAAGTGTGAATGCTAGCATGGTGCATAAGTTTGATCAATAATAATTTCAATCACTTTTTCTTGCATCATTATATATCATAAATAGTAGCTCATCTCATAAAACTTCACGTGATCAAGTAACAAGCTATTCACATGTTAAATTATAGACCATAAACTTTCTTGAAAACTAACAAACTATGTTCTCAGTCATCAAACAATTGCAATTCATCTTATTTTTAGGAAGGGCCTATTTAAGAGCTTTGGTTTAGCAAATTCCACATACTCAACTATCATATAGTCTTCCATGATTGCTGACACTCAAAGCATATTTTTAGAACAAATAGCATCCATCGAACACAGAGAAAGATAGGGGCTTAATGTTTCGCCTCCCAACTTATTTATCATATAGATAATTGTCAACAATAATAATTCATGATCAAATATATTTGAATGGCCATATATGCTTGGATCTTTCCCCACCACATGGTACTTGCCAACTAGAGAATAATTGAGGTTGAAATGAGAAGGAATACTACTGACTGTTGCATAAAAGTAAAAGATAGGCCCTTTGCAGAAGGAAGCAGGGATCTGCAGAGGTGCCAGAGCTTGAAGCTTTTAAAACAGAGATGAATATAATTTTGAGAGGCATGCGTTCATTGTCAACGTAACGACCGAGAGTTCCCAATATCTTCCATGCTAGACACATTGTAGGCGGTTTCCAAACAGAAAGGTAAAGTTTTTACTCCCCCTCCAGCAACAAACACAAGCCATGGCTAGCCGAATCCTCGGGTGCCCTCCATACCAACAACGATCCGGGGGAGTTTTGTTTCATTATTATATTTTAATTTTGATTTTGGTCATAGGACTGGGCATCCCAATTACGAGCCACTTTCTCATGAATGACAAGCGAATAAACACTCATCGTGAGAATGACCCACCTAGCATGGAAGATACTGGCCGCCCCCTGTCGCTTCATGAGCGATTTGGGCATACAAAACAGATTATTATTTGAAGATTTAGAGTTTGGCACATGCAAATTTGCTTGGAACGGCGGGTAAATACCACATATAGGTAGGTATGGTGGACTCATCTGGAATAACTTTGGGTTTAAGGAAGTGGATGCACAAGCAGTATTCCCGCTTAGTACAGGTGAAGGCTAGCAAAAGATCCTAAGCAAGCACCACATGTTGGAGGATCCATAACAATATAATGTCTATACAAATATACCCAAACATAACTCATTACATTGTCTTGTCCAACTTCAACTAATTTGCTCAAGATTGAAAATAATTGATGTGGCTCACAATCATAGAAGATGTCCAAGATAGTATATTTATATGTGAAATCTCTCTTCCTTCAATAATCTTTCATGAATTGTTCAAGTGACCAATGCTATGTTTGCTAACTTTCAATAAATTTTACCACCTATACTTCTTATATGTGAAGTCATTACTCCACATGGGATAAGCATATGAAACATATATAATTTTAGTTTTATGATATCCAATTCATTCAACCATTTACTCATAGGATATAAGTGAAGCACATGAGTAAATGACAAATTACTCCAAAAAGATATATAAGTGAAGATCAATGAGTAGTGAAATAATTAAGTAGCTATGTGAAGACTCTCTCTCTCATCTAAGAATTTCAGATCTTAAGTATCTGATTCAAATAGCAAGCAAGACAAAATAAAATCACATTCCAAGGATAGCACATATCATGTGAAGAAGCAAAAACTTAGGCTCAACCGAGGCTAACCGATAATTGTTAATGAAGAAAGGTGGGATGCCAACCGGAGCATCCCCAAGCTTAGATGCTTGAGACTTCTTGAAATATTAACTAGGGATGCCTTGGGCATCCCCAATCTTGAGCTTTTGCATCTCCTTAATTCCTCTCATATCACGGTTCCCCTAAATCTTAAAAACTTCATCCACACAAAACTCAACAAGAACTCGTGAGATAAGTTAGTATAAATCAATGCATAACCTTACCATTATCTACTGTAGCAAATCACTATAATTTGACATTGCATATTAAATGCCTCTGCATATTTAATGCTCCTATCCTCAAATAAAATCATTGAACAAGCAAACATATGCAAACATAACAACAATCTATCTAAACAGAACAACCTGTAAAGAATGCAAGAAGATTCATACTTCTCTAAATCCAAAAATTCTGAAAAATTAGCACACTGTAGAAAATTTGTTCTAGCTCATTGTGTAAAACTTTCAAAATTTTATCATGTTCCAACTTTCCAGAAGA
This sequence comes from Thinopyrum elongatum, assembly GCA_011799875.1. NCBI lineage: Eukaryota > Viridiplantae > Streptophyta > Magnoliopsida > Poales > Poaceae > Thinopyrum > Thinopyrum elongatum. The sequence continues at coordinate 355,497,827 of CM022297.1, read as the reverse complement.
ATTCAGACAATGATAGAAAACTTACTGTTTTCAAACAGCAACATATAGACTTGTAAAATAAGCATGCTAAAGGCTATACTTGACATTTTTATTGGACTAAAAGATGGAAAACATTATTCTAAATAACAGCAAGCAAATCCAACTTAAATAAAATGATGCTCCAAGCAAAACTCATATCATGTGACGAGTAAAAATACAGCTCCAAGTAAGGTTCCCGATAATGTTGAAGACGAAAGAGGGGATGCCTTCCGGGGCATCCCCAAGCTTAGTTGCTTGGATCTTCCTTGAATATTACCTTGGGGTTCCTTGAGCATCCCCAATCTTAGTGTATTTCCACTCCTTATTCTCCTCGTGTCGATATCTCACCCAAAACTTGAAAACTTCAATCACACAAAACTTAACGGAACTTCGTGAGATAGGTTAGTATGATAAAACAAATCATTCACTTGGGTACTGTCAAAGAAAAGATTCACTTTTATTTCCACATAATGCCTACTATACTCTATCATTTCCACAATTTATATCACTTAATATAAGCTATGGAAATACTAAAACAAGCAAACTATGCATTGAAAACAGAATCTGTCAAAAACAGAACAGTATGTAAAGATCTGCACATTGACCATACTTATCTAAATCCAAAAATTCTGAAAATTTATCAAAATGTATAAAATTTGTATATAAATCATGTGTAAAAAATTCAGAATTTTATCACATTCCAGTGAATTTAAACAATTCTGTTACTGGAAGCAAAAGTTTCTGTTTTTGCACAGAATCAAGTCAGCTGTCCTCCACACTATCCCAAAGGATTTGCTTGGCACTTTATTGAAACAAAAGCTATAGAACATGATTACTACAGTAGATTAATCATGTGAACACACAAAAACAGTAGGGGTGAATATTGGGTTGTCTCCCAACAAGCGCTTTTCTTTAATGCCTTTTTAGCTAGGCATGATGATGTCAATGATGCTCACATAGAAGATAAGAATTGAAACATAAAGAGAGCATCATGAAGCATATTGTCGGGGAAAACAAACAGGGGCATGTATTTTCCCTTGACTCATGCACGGACGCGCCAAGGCCTTGCCAAAATAGAAGAGACCAAGATCATCAAAGAGTCAAACATGCAGATCAAGAGGGACCAAGATCAAGCCAAAGAAGCAAGGCACCATCAGGAGAAGGGCCTCCTTTGCCGGGCAGGCGAGCTCGGCAAGGGGCGAGGCCACCCCCGGAAGACGATGTCCAAGACATCCCGGCAGGGCCTGCCGGGGCACACGGAGGCAAAACCACCTCACCAACTACTCCACCATGACCCACGTCGTCAATCAGTGCGGTGTCAAACCGCGGAGTGACTAAGTGGCAGCCATTCACCACATGGCAGCCTCTCCCTACAGGAAACACCTGCAGATGACACCCGTCCTGCGACATGTCAAGCGAGCAGGCGTGGAGCTGGCAAGATAGCCCGGCAAGCCTTGCCGGGCAACCAATGATGCGACGTTGAGTGGTGCATTTAATGCGCCCTGTCAGCCCGCAGAGTTAGGTATGATAGCACTGTTTGCTATCTTATCAGTGCATAATGACTGTTTTGCCATTGTGGTGACCCCTTAATCTATAAAAGAAGGCCCATGGCGACTGTAGAGAGGGTTAGAAGGTTGGATAACTCAGATCCCCATATGCGCGTAGCCACTGCCGCCCTGAGGCAACCCTTGCCGGGCAAGTGTACTACGCTCCACCACCACCTTTCCATCATCAATCCACCAAAGCAGGAGTAGGGTTTTACGCCTCACGGCGGCCCGAACCTGGGTAAAAATGGCTGTGTGATCTCTGCTGTGCTGCCACACACTCGTCTGCTCTTTGTGCAACGCGACGCCCCCCTGCCGAACTAGCAAGGGGCCTCCTGGTCCCATAGGTGGCCGTGGTTTCCCGTGACATCTTTGGCGCGCCAGGTAGGGGGACCGCTTGTGCGAACCTGAAGGCGTGTGCAGCGCGCTTTGCTCATGGTCGCCCACTTGAAGCCTCTGGTGTTCGCGACACCCATGAAGACACAGAAACAGAAGCGAGGCCATCCCCGCGCCATATTGTTGGTCTCCACGCCTCGCCATAGCCGCGACTACGGCGAAGATCGCTGCTGGTGGCGATATGCCCATCTCGGCGGCCCGTATGGCATACCCACTGTTCGGGTGCCGTTCGGAGAAAGGGCACAAGACGTGCGGGCGCGAGCTCCCCCCTTCCTGTCCTTTCCCTTCGTCAGTAGTCGAACTGCTTCAGCCCCGGCGTCATCGATGTCGATGATTACCGCGCGACGCTCGATTCAGTATTTCCCCTATTTTGGGCAATCCTGAGTAAAGCGCCGGTATGAGTCCGTTGATTGATGCCCCGGCAAGCGTACTCCGGCAAGGCTGCCTGCATCGGCATGACCTATGCAATGGCAGCCGCCAGGCTGACTCGAAAGGAAAGGGGAAAAGGGGAGGGGACCAGAGGAGCCCGGTACTATACCCCGACGCCCGCCAGCCGCACGAAACACGTGTCGATCCCTGCCGGGAATAAAAGAGCCGCCTGATTGGCTTTTGATCCTCCGGGCATCGCGCGCGCGCTACGCACGCGCGGCCCGACAGAGGAGAAAAGAAGCTTAAAACGAAAGCTAAGTACACATTATCACTTCTTGTTGACACATTCCGGACCTTTGCACCTGTTTATCCCTTAACTTTAGCGAGTGTTCGTATCATGAGAACCCTCATGTGATGGAACCTTGGATAGTTTCTTTGATCGCTCCATCGTCCTGTCCCGAGCCATGCTCACAGGATGAGAGGCTGCGTCGAGAGCTACCTAGGAAAAACCTGCCGGGACACATTCACGCCAAGATGACTGTTAAGGGCCAGACCCTTACGACAATCGCGGCAATATGATACCGGCAGGCATCCAGAGTAGACACAGGGATGGATCATACGAACACAAGCATACAAGGGCTCAAAGGGATAAACACGCATTTAAAGATTTAACAGAGGATATCGGTTTCACGCAAACACTAGAGATAGAGTGACTAAACACAAAATATGCGTCATGTTTTCATTACAGGGCAACGCAGGAGCAACAGTGGCCCGATACTTAGCCTGGTGGCTGGGCGAAGCAGTTCAGACATGGAGGACCCTGTAGGCCCGGGGGGCAACTTTCTCCTTGGCAGCTGCGGCTTCGGCGCCCGCTGGCGGTTTCTTGAATCCGTCGTCGAGGTCGAGGTCCGGATGGTGGCAGGCGATATTGCTCAAGACCATGAAGAGGGCGTCGCGGGCAAGCTTCCGAGACTCGGTCAGCCCTTCCCTCATCATGCGCCTTCAACTTCTCGGGGAAAACAAACAGGGGCATGTATTTTCCCCTGACTCATGCACGGACACGCCAAGGCCATGCCAGAATACAAGAGACCAAGATCATCAAAGAGTCAAACATGCAGATCAAGAGGGACCAAGATCAAGCCAAAGAAGCAAGGCACCATCAGGAGAAGGGCCTCCTTTGCCGGGCAAGCGAGCTCGGCAAGGGGCGAGGCCACCCCCAGAAGACGACGTCCAAGACGTCCCGACAGGGCCTGCCGGGGCACACGGAGGCAAAACCACCTCACCAACTACTCCACCACGACCCACGTCGCCAATCAGTGCGGTGTTAAACCGCGGAGTGACTAAGTGGCAGCCATTCACCACATGGCAGCCTCTCCCTACAGGAAACACCTGCATATGACACCCGTCTTGCGACATGTCAAGCAAGCAGGCGTGGAGCTAGCAAGATAGCCCGGCAAGCCTTGCCGGGCAACCAATGATGTGATGTTGAGCGGTGCATTTAATGCGCCCTGTCAGCCCGCAGAGTTAGGTATGATAGCACTGTTTGCTATCTTATCAGTGCATAATGACTATTTTGCCATTGTGGTGACCCCTTAATCTATAAAAGGAGGCCCATGGCGACCATAGAGAGGGTTAGAAGGTTGGATAACTCAGACCCCCATATGCACGTAGCCACTGCCACCCTGAGGCAACCCTTGCCGGGCAAGTGTACTACGCTCCACCACCACCTTTCCATCATCAATCCACCAAAGTAGGAATAGGGTTTTATGCCTCACGGCGGCCCGACCTGGGTAAAAATGCCTGTGTGATCTCTGCCGTGCTGCCACACGCTCGTCTGCTCTTTGTGCAACGCGACACCCCCCTGCCGAACCAGCAAGGGGCCTTCTGGTCCCATAGGTGGCCGTGGTTTCCCGCGACACATATGACTAGCAGATTTAAGCCTAACCCACTTCCTATGCATAGGGATTTTCTGAGCAAACAATTTATGGGAGCAAGAATCAACTAGCATAGGAAGGTAAAGCAAGCAAAACTTCAAGATTTTCAACACATAGAGAGGAAACTTGATATTATTGAGATACGTAGAAGCATATATCCCTCTCTCGTGATAATTTTCTGTAGCATCATGAAGGAATTCAACAATATAACTATCACATGAAGCATTATTTTCATGATTCATAAGCATATTATTTTTATTATTCTCCATATAAGTAATTTTCTTCTCATTCGGAATAGTGGGAGTATCATAAGAAACTCGAATACTATAAATTGTTTCCACATTAAAAGAGTAATGTTCAGAAAAAGGGTAATCATAATTATGACAAGTTTTATAAATATAATCATCACTACTTTTTATAACATAAGTGTCATCACAATAATCATCATAAGTAGCAATTTTGTTCTCATCATAATCAATTGAAACCTCTTCCAAGATAGTGGAATCATTACTAAATAAAGTCATGACCTCTCCAAATCCATTTTTATCATTATAATACGATTCAACACCCTCCAAAATAGTGGGATAATTATTATCTAAAGTTGACACTCTTCCGAACCCACTTTCATAAATATTGCAATCATATAAATAGGAAGCATGCTATCATCATAATAAATTTGCACATCAAAACTTGGGGGACTAAAAAATCATCTTCATCAAGCATAGCATCCCCAAGCTTGGGACAAACATTAATTGCAGCAAATAAATTCTCAAACATGTCATTCTCATCAAACATAGCATCCCCAAGCTTGTGGCTTTGCACATCATAAGCATAATCACTCTCATCATTAATAGTATGAATAGCACCAATAGTATAGCAATTATTATCATCACAATTTTCTAAGTTGGTGCCAAAAAGATTTTCAAGATTATAAGAAGTATCATTATTTTCCCAATCATAATCATCACAATGAGTAATAGGCATAACAAAATCATCCTCAATAGTTTCTTCGGACATTGTACCATAAGACAAAGAATCAATACCATCATCAAGTATATCATCTTCCACATTTATTTTTGGTTCATTCTCATGAGGCATAACAATAATAGGAGCAACATCATTTCGGAGGGATACCTTTTTACCTTTGCTTCTCCATCTTTTCTTTTTCTTCTCCACATCATGTGTGGATTTAATCAACTTTTTGGAGCTCCTTATTGATGAGATTGGTTGCATAGGAAGCTCATTCTCGTAACCTGTTTCATCACGAGAGACAATAGGAGGGAAAATGGAGAGCTTTACCCTTTCATTAGTATTTCTTTTATAATCTATTGGTTTTCCCATCTTTCTATAGTTGGCAATATAAGCATTTTCATTGCAATTTACCATACAAAACATATAGATTTCCATCAAATTAGTTTCAACATGGTCTATGAATATGAATGCTTCAAACCAACTATTTTTATGTGATAATTCTTCACACCCCAAAAATAAACAAAGTTCATTATAAAGTTCAAGGGTGATCAAGTTATTTCAATATTTGGCCATGATCCGGTCATGAAAAAGTATGCATTGGAAATTAAGATGAGCAACTCTATTGCAAATTTCACAAGTAATGGGATGAAGAGAGCATAATTTTGTAGCAAATTTATCTATCACCTTAAGCCACCAATTGCTTTTATCATGTTTATGCTTCTTACAAAATCTATCATCCCTATAAGGCATGTCTTCACAAACTCTATGCACTCCACAAAAATTGACATGCTTATAAGAAACATCTCTATCATGACTAGTGCAATCATCACTGGTATCATGAATATTCATAGCAAGCACACTAACAACATTGCAATCATGTTTATCATTCAAAGATTTAGTGCCAAACATTTTATTAACTTCTTCTTCTAACAGTTGAGCACAATTTTCCTTTCCATCATTTTCACGAAGACATTTAAAAGATGAAGCATATGAGGCAACCTCAATTCCATTTTTTTGTAGTTTTCTTTTATATACTAAACTAGTGATAAAACAAGAAAGTAAAAGATTCAATTACAAGATCTAAAGATATACCTTCAAGCACTCACCTCCCCGGCAATGGCGCCAGAAAAGAGCTTGATGTCTACTATGCAACCTTCTTCTTGTAGACTCTTGTTGGGCCTCCAAGTGCAGAGTTTTGTAGGAAAGTAGCAATTGTCCCTCAAGTGGATGACCTAAGGTTTATCAATCCCTGGGAGGCGTAGGATGAAGATGGTCTCTCTCAAACAACCCTGAAACCAAATAACAAAGAGTCTCTTGTGTCCCCAACACACCCAATACAATGGTAAATTGTATAGGTGCACTAGTTCGGCGAAGAGATGGTGATACAAGTGTAATATGGATAGTAGTTATAGGTTTTTATAATCTGAAAATATAAAAACAGTAAGGTAACTAGTAACAAAAGTGAGCAAAAACGGTATTGCAATGCTTGAAAACAAGGCCTAGGGTTCATACTTTCACTAGTGCAAAGTCTCTCAACAATGATAACATAATTAAATCATATGGCCACCCCTCAACATGCGACAAAGAATCACTCCAAAGTTCCTATCGGAGAACGTAGGACGAAAACGTGCATCAACCCCTATGCATAGATTACCCCAATGTCACCTCGGGAATCCGTGAGTTGAGTGCCAAAACATACATCAAGTGAATCAATAGAACAGCCCATTGTCACCACAGATATCCCATCGCCAGACATACATCAAGTGTTCTCAAATCCAATACTCAATCCAACATAACGAAACCTCCAAGAGCAAGACTCAATTCATCACAACAAGATAGAGAGGGAGAAACACCATACGATCCAACTATAACAACAAAGCTCGCGGTACATCAAGATCGTGCCAAATCAAGAACACGAGAGAGAGAGAGAGATCAAACACATAGTTACTAGTACATACCCTCAGCCCCGAGGGTGAACTACTCCCTCCTCGTCATGGAGACCGCCGGGATGATGAAGATGGCCTCCGGTGATGATTTCCCCCTCCAGCAGGGTGCCGGAACAGGGTCCCGTTTGGTTTTTCGTGGCTACAGAGGCTTGCGGCGGCGGAACTTCTCATCTAGGGTTCTTTTCAGGGGTTTTTGTATTTATAAGAATTTTTGGCATCCGTCTCACGTCAAGGAGGTTCCCGAGGGGCCCATGAGCTGGGGGGCACGCACTAGGGGGTTTGGGCGCGCCCCCTAGGCTTGTGGCCTCCTCGGTCACTTCCTGGCTCAGCTCTGGTGCTTCGTTGGTCTCTTTTGGTCCATAAAAAATCACTGTAAATTTTCAGCCCATTCCGAGAACTTTTATTTCTGCACAAAAAACGACACCACGGTAGTTCTGCTAAAAACAGCGTTAGTCTGGGTTAGTTCTAATCAAATCATACCGAAACCATATAAAATTGTTGTAAACATGGCATGAATACTTCATAAATTATAGATAAGTTGGAGACATATCACGGGGCCGTCATTGCCGCGAAGGCGGAGGGACCTGGGCCGGCCTCTTCCCATGCTATATAAGGGCCAAGGACAAACTCCTTGGCTCGTCTTCTCCAACGCGCCTCTTCACCTCCAACCGCCACCGCTGCAGCCATGGCCCCCTTGAGGAGGTTTTCTGCTGCCGAGAAGGGGAAGGCACAACTGGAGGGGGTGGACCCGTCGCAGCCCAAGAGGGGGTGAGGCCGCCCGCTCAAGTATGCCACTGCGCCCGGGGCGCCTCCTCGGGGACGCGGGCGTCCTCCGCTGGTAGACCTCACCATCCCAGGCAGCCGCGGGAAGAACCCTGCCCGTGGCCGCGACCAAGGGGGCCAAGGCAGTCGCGGCAGAGGGGGAAGAAGTGACGCGGCCGCTCGGCCTCCGTGGGCAAGTCCCACTCCGCCGACTCGGCCCGCGAGTTCGTCGTCTGTATGAACACTCCGCCCCGCACCTGGCTCCAACTCTCGAACTCCTTCATAGTGAAGCTGGCGGCGGACACATCCCTTGGGCTGTGGCTGCAGCCAGATGGCTGCCACAACAAGTCTTCTAGGGTGGAGGCTGAGGTCACCCCCGTCGGCTTCGTGTACCTGAACCGGGACTGGAAGTCGTTCGCCCGCGCCCACGGCTTGAAGGAGGGGCACACCCTCCACTTCAAGTTTGACAGGGCCACGACGCTCTTCGTGAACATCAGCGTTCGCTGACCAGACTCATACACAGGCGTGCTGGCGATCACACATCCAATACCAACATGTAACACAAGGCCAATCCAGAGAAGCCGCTCTTCGTGAAATCAAGGAGAGCATTAAGAAGAACAAGTCAGCAAGATATCACCTTGGGAAGGGCTCCTTCGCCGGGCAGGAGAGTCAAGCCAGGTCGAGACCGCCCCAAGGACAAGTCCAGAATCGCCCCGGCAAGCTTGCCGGGGCCGCAAGGACCAAACCCCTGCCAAGCTTTGTTCAGCAAGGAAACCCGCCAAGTTGCCACCGCTCCACCGCATCGCGACACCAGTCACCTATCGATGCGGTGTCAAGCCCCCCAGGCGATTAAGTGGCAGTCACTAAGCACGTGGCAGCTGGCTAGAAGACAGATCACACCCATTCGACACCCGTCCAGAGGCGTGTCAAGATGATAAGCAGAAGATGGCTAAGTGGTGGTATAATCTTGCCGGGGATGCATCTCCGCGCGCCACCTATGGTAGCATTTATGGCATTTTGTCGTAAGTGCCAGAGTTAGGTATGATAGCACTATTGGCTATCTAATCACAAGATGATGTCTGTTTTGCCACTGTGGTTACCCCTTGGGCTATAAAAGGAGGTCCAAGGCAACCTAAAGAAGGATTTAGACTTTTGCACACTTGTACGCGCGTAGCTGCTCTCCCCGAGGCCACCTTGCCGGGCTTGAGCGCTGTGCATTGTAGTGTTCCACCATCCAATCCACCAAAAGCAGGAGTAGGGTTTTACGCTTCACGATGGCCTGAACCTAAGTAAAAACCGGAGTCTCATCGTCGCCGCGGTGCTTCATGACTTTCGCTCTTTGTACAATGTGATCTCCCCCTTGCCGAACCACAAGGGGCCCATGGCCCCATAGGTGATCGTGTGCATCCTGCCCCGACAGGGAGCAATGATGACTCCGATGAGCCGCCACGCGGACGCATCAAGGCGAAGGAGGACTACGACTAGGCGCTGCCAACGCTGGAGCCCGGGCCTTGGGAGGCGCGGCCGTGCAGGGGAAGTTTCTTTTGTTCCTATCATTTCCTACATCGAACCATTATGGGCCCCGAGGGGGCGTGTAAGGGACTGTGGCGCTTGCGCCTTTATTTTAAAGTTTTCGACTTGCGTTTAAGTCATCATGGTGCTTCTTGTTTGGGTTCGTCCCCTTTTTCTTACGATTGCTTGGTGCTCTGCGTCTTCGGGACCCAGTCCCCAAGCAAGCCTCAGCCGTCACTGGTATGCCAGGTCCCGATGCCTTGGGCAAGGCCAGGAGGTGAGGGGCTCGAGGTCCGGTGAGACCTCTGAGGTGCGATGCTCAAGAAGTCCCCCTTGACGTGCAAGCGGCTCACGATAGGAGAAAAAGGGGTTCTCGCCCATACGAGATTGGAAAAATAATGGCGAAACATTATTGGTAAGACTCGAGTAGGGCACGAAGAGGACAACATAGCTTAGGATGCGAAGTGAGGCATTCGCGGTCTGTGGGGGGATCCCTGCCTCACGAGGCGTGCTTCCTTGGAGCTCGGATCCTTGTGTGCCATTGTTCTGCAGCAAGCTAACACAAGTCCCGCGAGGGGTGCGTGAAAAACTGACGCCCTTTGCGCCTTGACAAATATAACCGCAGATATACTACGACCCTCTGCCCAAACTTCCTCGCGAGGCCTGCCTCTCTTTTCCTTGCTCGTCAAAGTTCTCTACGTCCTCAGGTCTCGACCCTCGAGCGGAGCTCAGCCGCCGCTGGTATGTCAGGTTGTGATGCCTGGAACAAGGCTAGGGGGTGAGGGCTCGAGAGCCAATAAGAGCTCCTGAGGCACGATGTTCAAGAGCTCCCCTTTTAATGTTCAAGCGACTCGCGCGGAAAAGAGGTGACGTGCTCCGCGAAGTCATAGGGGAAGGGATCCCATCCTGCAACGGCGTGACGTATGAGATGACTTGTACTTAGCTCTTTGCGGCTGATGACACGGGTCCTGCCGTCGCTCGAACGGGGCGGACCTCCTGACCTCCTGAGGTGGTGGAGCACCATTCCAGCGCCTGAGGCTCCTGCATACTGGTAGATGACAAGATACGGAGGCCGACACACATTCGCTGGTCTACTGATGATTGTTCCGAGAGAAGATAAGGCACTAAGCACTTGATGAGGTGACGTGCACGAGGCCGGGCCACGAGCCAGAGCTCGGCCGCTTAGGTTTATCAGCACTACAGGGACAAACCCGAGCACAGGCGCCGTGCCAATGGCCCCCTCTCATGGGACATTCAGGAGGAGAGCTGCTAACGCGTGGGGCTCGCGGGGCGATGCCTCCGGAGGCGATGTGGTGTCAAGCGCGGGGTTAACAGTCATAGCAATTCATAAAAGCATAGCCAGTTCTGGTACATGAGCAAAATGATGCAGCTGCAGGGGCGGACCCTAACCAGCCTGAGGATAATGTAGCCCGCGGGGTGCCCTCAATTGAACAAAGCAAAAAGTCACCTGGCGATTGTTGCGGGGATGTCGATGTAGCCGATGAAGTGTGTCGCGGAGATTCGCTCCTCACGAGCCGGACGGTTCCTGAGGCCCGGGAGGCTCGTGAGGGGCTGGGGCCTCGTGAGGCGCTAGCGCCAGACACCGGGCCTCATGAGATGCCAGCGCGAGCTGCGCGAACCATTGGTACATGGCGCTCGCGTTCACCAGGCTGAAGGGCATGCAGATGTAGTTGCAGGGGTAACCCCCGCTCCGGCGATGCGTGATGGCCAGAAGAGGTCTCGAGAAGCGGCCCTGTTTAGGCTCGGGAGGTCAACGCAGACACGCAGCCCGCTGCCCGCGTCGGGAGCGGCAGCCGAGCTGGTGGAGCCTGCGGGCGACGCTCGCCGCGCATGGCCCCCACCTCCTGAAACTCACCGATCGCCTTGGTGATGAACTCTCGAGCTCCTGGCGCCTCGCGCCGTGCTCCTTGCTTGCGAGGGCATGCATCAAAGCGCGTCTCCAAGTGGTGCCCGAGCACCTTCCTCGTCGCAGTGGTCAGGTAAGAGGCTCCCCAGGCGGAAGCCCCCGAGCCTGCCCTGAGGGAAGCATCGGGTGCGCCTTCCTATGCGGGAGGAAGGCACGCCCCGACAGCCGGCTGGGCACCCGAGGCATCGCCGGCCGATGCATTCTCTGCCTCAAGGCGGTTCTTGGGGAGGAGGAGCTGCTTCTTCTTCGCGGGGACAGCCTCGGGCGAGACGTCACCTTCACCGTTAGAGTTCTCGGCCGCTGCTGCCCGGTAGGTGTGCTCGAGGGAGCAGACTGCATCCTTCTCATCACAGGCGATGGTGATGACGCCGCTGCACCCTGGCATCTTGAGGACGTTGTAGCCATGGTGGTTTGCCGTCATGGACTTGGCGACGACAGGATACCTGAGGATGGCGTTGTACGGTAGGCCAATGTGGACCACGTCGAAGTCGATGAGCTCGGTGTGGTAGTTGTCGCGAGTGCCGAAGGTGACTGGGGGGCGCACCTGCCCCAGGGGAGTAGTGGAACCGTCGGTCACCCCAGAGAATGGCTTTGTGGGCATGAGCTGATCATAAGGTACTTGAAGCGTCTCGAAGGTATCAATAGAGAGCACGTTGATGAGGGTCTTGGTAACTGAAACATTACTGATGGTGGGTGTGCACAGCATGGGGAGCGCGCCAGCAGTGGCTGAGCACCTGAGGTGGTCCTTGGAGTCGAACGTGATGGCGTATAGAGACCACTTGAGGGGGCGCATAGCCTCGAGCCTCGAGAGGGCTGCGTGCACTTCACAAGAGAACTGCTTGAAGAGGCGGTTTGAAGCGGGCGCCTGAGCTCCTCCGAGAATGCAAGCTATGGCATGAGGCTCCTGGTAGCCCCCAGCCCCCTCGTGTTGCTGGTTGTTGTCGTTCCTCCTGGGTGGCGGCGGCAGCGGCGGGAGGCCTGCGTTACCCTGAGGGCGGGCCTCACGAGGCTGATTGCGCCCGTCGCCGTCCCGAGGCTGATCACGCTAGGCATCCTCTCAAGGCTGGTCACGCCAGCCCTGACGGGGGTTGTGGTTGTCCCATCGTCCTCCACCGTGGCCTCCTCCACGGCTGAAGCCACGATCATTGCACTCGGGGCGGCGGCTCATGCGCTTGTCCCGGAGCGCCTTGAGCTCTTGACAGTCGTCAGTGTTGTGGGTGTGCATGTTATGGAAGACGCAAAACGGGCAGCTGTCCTTGGTGGCCTCGTCGCGGTCACGGCCGCGCTTCAGCTCAGGCTCCACTACCAGTATGGTGGGGCCCTTGTGCTTCACCTCCTTAGCTTTGGCCTTCTTGTCCTCGGGATCGTCGTCCATGTGGTTGAGGAGGGATAGGCGGCCTTCCTCCACCCTCGTGCACTTGTCGGCCAGGTTGAACAGCTCCAGCGCCGTGCACAGGTCATCGTTGATGGCGAGCACCTCGCTCATCCTAACGTCTATTACGCCGTCAGTGAATGCCGAGATGATGGCTTCGTCCAGGCCTTCAGGATCTTGAGGCGGACTTGGGTGAAGCGCTGAATGTACTTGCAGAGGGTCTCGCGGGGGCGCTGCTTCACGCGCCGCGGGTCGGTGAGGGCGCGGGTGCCCTGGAAGTTGGCAACGAACCGCTCGCGAAGGTCGTCCCACGAAGAGATCGACCCCTCAGGGAGGTGCATGAGACAGGAGCACGCGCCGTCCATGAGGGCCATGGGGAACCAATTTGCCATGACCTTGTCGTCGCCGTTTGCCGCCTCGATGCTCAGCGCATAGAGCTGGAGGAACTCCGTACGGTCGGGGATGCCTTCATAACACGGGGGCAGCTCTGGCTTGAACTTGACTGGCCAAACCACCCAGCGAAGCTCTCGGGAGAAGGCGCGGCAGCCCGCCGCACTTATAGGCGCGGCCCGCGCGAGGAGAGTGTGGTCCAGGCGCCCACGCGCTGCAGCCTCCTGGACAGCCCGCTCTTGGTGCAGGACGGCGGCGCAAGAAGCGCCCGCGCATCGTATAGCGGCTCCTGCACAACCTAGCAGCTGGCTTCGTCCCGCACCAACACCGACGACCCACGCGGTAGGTCGTGGGGCCGTGCATCACGCCGCGGCTCAACGTCGTCGCCGCGTAGGGGGGAGGCGGAGGCGCGCCGTGCGCCACATCACCTGCGCGAGATGGTGGAGGGCGGAGTGAGTGGTAGGGCACCGGGGCCTCACCTGAGGCATTGACGAGCTCGGTGATGCAGCCAAGCCAAGCGTCGTTGCCTTCGTTGGCGGGGCGGTAGCGCAGCAACTCGCGAGCCATGAGCAATGCAGCCTGCGTGTTTGCCGCCCGTGGTGAGCGTGGGAGGATGAAGTCGTGGCCGAAGTGAGGGAAGGCGTGGTGGTGCGACCATCACGTGACTCGGAGGGCGTCAGGGAAGAGTCGTGGTGCTCATGAGAGGCAGGGTCGGTAGCGGCACTGACTGCGGGAGAGGCGGAGCATCGAGGGGCGTCGCGGCCCACGGGTTCCGTCTGGGCGACACGGGCGGCCCGACGTTCGGTGTGAACTCGACAGGCGTCGGCCATGGATGCGGTGAAGCAGGATCAAAACGAAGCGAGAGGACTCTGGCACACCCCTACCCGGCGCGCCAAATGTCAGAATCGAGGCTCTGGGGACCCAAAGTGAGGTTCGAACTCTGGGGTGTGCGTGGAGAACTCTACTAAGCTACGGCCTCACTGCTCACCGCCTCAGGGCTTGCTCCGACGTGCTCGAGCGAGAGGGGAGGAAGATGAACACGATGATTTACCCAGGTTCGGGCCACCTTGCGGTGTAATACCATACTCCTGCTTTGTGGTGGATTGCCTCGCGAGGGAGGATGAGTATGAACTAGTACAAGGTGAGGTTGCCTCGTGAGGCCTCAGGATCAGATGAGGGATCCCCGGACTCTCTCCCTCTCTATGGTGGATACTAGCCTATATTTATACTTTTTTTGAACAATGAGAACAGCAGGAGAGGCTCCTACTGTTTATATATTAGAGCCAAAATGGTGAATATTTACAGATGAGTGGGATTACATAGCCATTCTGGCTAAAGGGTGAAAGTGGAAATTACAGGGCTAGGTTTGTAACAAAATTGTCTATGAAAGTGGCCACGTCAGGGGCAACTCTTAATTTCAGAATCAGTAAGTCACTTTTGAAAGCTCTTTTCTAGTCTTGTATAGATTCAGAATTTTTTTCAAAGTATGCTCTATTCCTTTGCTTCCATATATTCTAAGCAGCCAATATAGAGATTTCTTTGAATATAGGGCGCCTCCAGTTTTGTGTTGCAAGGTCAAACATGTCCTGCATCTCTAATCTGGTATCCCATTGTATGTTGATAGCTTGCCAACAAGAAATACTGATGGTGCATTCGAAGAATAGATGTTTGTTTGTCTCTAGAGGCTCTGATTGGCACAACAGACATGAATGATCATCCCCTATGTTAAAGTGCCGTTTACACAACATATCCCCGGTGTTGATTCTATCCATGTGCATCAACCAAGCAAACACCTTGTGTTGCATAAAACATTTAGTTTTCCAGATCTTTGTGATGTAGAGTGGGGGCATCAATTCTCTGAAACAGAACTTATAGGACTTGTTTGGCTCGTATGTTGTCTCCCTAGCAAGTTATCCATTCATCGGCTACCATTGGTTCCAGACTAATTGTTTCCATTTGTATTTGCAGCAGATTATATTCTTGCATAGCTTCTACTGAGAGCGGCAGATGGAATTTGTTCTGAAGGTTGCTGTCGTTGTGGAAGCATGCAAGTGAGACGTCTTCATCCTTGACATAAGAAAAAAGATGTGAATATGTATTCTGTAGAGTGGTTTCATCACTCCAAATATCCTTCCATAGCAAGATGGTATCAACGGCCCTCAGAATACAGATAGTAATCCCCCTGTATATGTCAATCAATGAGAATACATCACGCCACCAAAAGGAACCACAAACGTGCATGGCTTGAGGTGGAGCATCATTGTAATATTTGTTCCACAAAAGCATGACCCAGGGTGTATCTGCCTTGTGCATAAATTTGTGTATGAACTTCAGAAGTAAAGCTTGGTTCTGAATCTTAAGGTTGACCACTCCCAAACCTCCTTTGCTTTTTGGACGGCATATCAAATCCCATGCAGCCAGAGAGTGCGTGCGCACATCCCAGTCCAAAACCTTGCGCCATATGCAATGTGTTCGAGCCCGGTCGAATAATTCAATCAACTTGTCTGGGATTTTCAGAACACACATGGCGAATGATAGTAAGGATGAGAGGGCAGAGTTCACGTACTGAATTCTGCTGCCATAATTCAACCAAATTATCGTCGCAGTGAGTCTTCTTTCAATCTTGTCAACAAGCGGCATTACTTCTCTTACCGTAGGTCTTGTGGTTCCAAGCGGGAGCCCGAGGTATGGGAATGGCATAGAACCAATCTCACATCCTAATGTTTGAGCCAACTCATTTGCATCTTCCAGATTGACATTGATAGGTATGAGCTGAGATTTGGCATAATTAATTTTAAGGCTAGTCGCTCTAGCGTATGAATCCAGAAGATTTTTAATTACAAGTAGCTAGTCATGATCAGCCGGCAGTACAATCAGAGTATCGTCTATGTATTGGATCACATGGTAGTCTTCAGATGGAGGTTGATCAATCGGGAGTGTGAGGTTTCCTTCCCGCCAAGATTTGTTTACTAATGATTGTAAAAGGTCGGCGGTCAGCACGAACAGTAGGGGTGATATGGGGTCCCCTTGTCTTGCCCCCCGTTTACATTTAAATTCTCTGCCTAGGATGCCATTAAGTAGCACTGAAGAGGTCCCTGAATCTAAGATCTTCTCAATCCACATGTTCCATCTATTATCAAACCCTTTAGCTTTAAGCATATCAAGTATGAAGGAGTGACCCAGTGTGTCGAACGCTTTTTCGTAATCAAGCTTTAGGATGACAATCGGCCTGCCTGAAGATTTACACTGGTGTAAGTATTCGAAGGCCCAACCAAGGCAGTCTTGAATGGTGCGAGTCTTGATAAACCCATACTTGTTACGGTGCACGAGCTTCAAAATCCATTTTTGGAGACGTTCTGCTAAATTTTTTGTAAGAACTTTCAGAACACAGTTCAAAAGTGAAATCGGGCGAAAGTCATTCACTCTCTCAGGATTAAGCTTATTTGGTATTGAAGTTATGAGAGAATTGTTGAGGCATTTTAGGCTAATTTTTCCTTCCCAGAAATCTTGGCATAGTTTGTAAAAGTCAGGAGTGATGATATGCCAACATATTTTCAGAAATTGCCCTGTAAATCCATCTGGCCCAGGTGCATGATCTGAAGGAATAATCTTAACTATTCTGTCGATCTCTTCCATGGTAAATGGTTCAGACAAAGCTTCAAGACCTGGAACTCTGTGAATGATCTCTTCTAAGTTGAAGTCATATGATGGCGTCGATGATATGCCCATACGGTTTTTGAAGCAAGCATGGAAGGCAGCCGCTTTTTCGTCATGGCTCTCAATTGTTCTGCCATCGTCAAGAGAGAGAACAGTGATGGAGTTTCTGCGGTGTCGTTCTATAGCTCTGGCGTGCAGAAATTTAGTATTGTCCTCACCGTAAACTGCATATCTATATGTGTATCATTTCTTCCAGTAAGCGTTCTGGTATCGCAGCAAACGAAGGACATGGTTCCTCAGGATTTTTCGGAAGTTGGCTTTGGGTACAGTTAACTGGCGAAACTCTTCTAAATTGTCCATCTGCAGCAAGAATTTGTTGCTATTCTCAATGAGCAGGCTAAGTTTAGATAGATTTTTACTCCATTTCTTTAGTGCATATCTTAGTCTTTTCAACTTGGCTGCAATTGAGGTTGCAGATGAGGTGGCTTTAATTGGAGTAGACCAGGATGGTTGCACTATTTCAAAGAAACCTGGATGCGATGGCCAGAAAGATTCGAATCGGAAAATTTTGCTTCTAGGGATGGTTGTCTGCACAGAAAGCACACACGGAACATGATCTGAGGTGGGTCTGGCCATAGGTTTAACCATTGTGTTTGGGAAGATTGAAATCCATTCGACCGAAGAGAAGAACCAGTCAAGTTGCTCTAGCAGGGGCTGGTCTTGCATATTGCTCCACGTATCTTGATGCCCTTTACTAGGTATTTCCAGCAGAGCCAAATTGTTGATGATATCATTGAAGGTGAAAATATCATCCAGGTTTCCTCCCGGAAGATTCCTATTTTCCAATGATCTTATAAAGTTGAAATCTCCCATGAACAACCAAGGATCTTCAATGTTTATCTGCAGGTTTTGGAGCCAGTGAATGAAAGTATTTCTTTTTGGCCCCTCACATGGCCCGTAGATGTTTGACTAGCCTTGGTCCTCTTCCCTGAAAACTCTCGGCGGGAAGGGATACCACAGCGGTCAATTTTACAGGGGGACAACAGTACACCCTATCCTGACTAAAGGCGGTCTTTGCCTGCAAAGCTTCTGGTCATGATGTGTAGGTGGGCTCGGTGACGACCTCCGTCTTGGCGAGCCCGTGGTCTTGGTCTTGTTGCATCGGAATGGCAACCTTTGGGGGATTCCTTGGGAACCCGCGTACGTCTTTGCCTCCTTAGCACCAAAGAGGAAAGTGTCCTTGCCTGTGCCCGCTGGCGCCCTCCTAGCTCCGTTCGTCATGGCTCACATCACCACGCGCAACATGAGGCCGGGTGGCTGGCATAGAGATATCTGCCCCTCAGGAGGCAGTCTCGGGAGGCCGCTCCTTGGGAGGCCCTCGGGAGGCTTGGCGTAGTTCGTCTTGCGAGGCGGGGGGCCCTCGTGAGGGTCTTGCTCATGAAGTCTTGTCATTGGGCCTCACCGGGCCTTTGACGATGCCACGCAATGGGCCGCAGGCAGACGGGCCTGCGTACCCCCGGTCCCAGAGCACCGACAGTATTGACCCAAAACTACTCTGAACTAATAGATGACGCATGCAAAACAGATGAAAAGTCTAGAGCCGCTGAAAAACATAGAAAAACCCTAAAAAGAGAGGTCAACAACATCAACAAAAGAATGGCTCGGGAGGCCTTACACAGGTTGTTCTAGTGCTCCAACATCCACTGGCCCATCCTCAGAAAACTCAGAATAGGGTCCGGTGCTTCGAACACGCACACACAAGTCAGGAACCCGCCGCGCTCCATCAGAAAAGGCCGGACAAAGGAGATCAGATACAAATCAGGGTTAGAAGTTCAAGCAAATCACAAGAAGGCGAAGAAAGGGGGTGGGAAACAGTAGATAAATGTGGCATGTGCTTGAGTTATGGCTAGTGTCGGCATTCTGGGAACGGGGGTACCCAGACTTGCCTACCTGCGACCCACGGCGTGGCTCCATCGATGGCCTGGTACGGTCCAGCTTCAGCAACAACAACTCAAGACCCTCGTGAGGGGCCAAGCCTCGCGAGGCGGACGACACCAAGACCTCCACAAGGAGCGGCCTCCTCAGGCTGGCTCCCGAGGAGCAGAGATCTCTATGCAAGCCTCACCTCGTGAGGTCTGGATGACGTGAGCCATGATGACCAAGGCCAGGCGGGCGCCAGCGGGCACAGTGTACCAGTTTCCTCTTTGGTGCTAAAGAGGCAAGCACAGGCGCGGAGTCCCGAGGAACTAGCCAAAGGTTTCCATTCCCGTGCAACAAGACCAAGACCGCCAGGACGGCAGGATGGAGATCATCACCGAGCCCACCACGGCGTCACAACCAGAGGCTTTCGCGGGCGAAGACTACTTTTGTCAGGATAGCATGTACTAGTTGTCTCCCTTCGAATTTGGCCGTTGTGGGATCCCTTCCCGCCTTTCATTTGGGAAGAGGACCAAGGCCACTATAAATAGGACTTAGCCACCACCGTAGAGAGGGATCGGACCCCCAGGCGGATCATTCAGATCACCCTCACCCCACCAGCTCACTCGAGCTCAAGAACACCTCTCCTCCTAAGGCTGTTCGCCCCTGTACTAGTTCATCTTCAGCCCCTCGAGGCCAATCCACCACAAAGCAGGAGTAGGGTTTTACACCGCAAGGTGGCCCGAACCTGGGTAAACTGTTGTGTCCCTTTTCCTTACAGTTCGTCGAGCTAGGCTGTGAGATTAGCGAGTAGGCAGACTGGGGAGGACGAGTTCTTCGCACGCACCCCAGAGTTCGAACCTCTCAAGCGTTTGCGGAACCCAAAATCCGACATTTGGCGCGCCAGGTAGGGGTGCGTCGAAGCTTCGCCTCTCCGTCCGCCGCACTCCGCCCTCGTCGTTCAGCTCTCATGGCGGGCACCTCATCTCCGACTGGATCGACGGGCACGCGCGGAGGCGCCGTGGGTCTCCGGGGCTTCACCCCCGCCTTACGGCGAGTGCAGTGGCCGCCCAAGTTTAGGCCGGAGATGCCGCCTCGCTACGACGGCGCGGCAGACCCGGTGGGGTTTCTCCAGGCGTATGAGTAGGCGGTTCTGGCGGCCGACGGCGACAACAGGGTCATGGCGAATTGGCTCCCCACGGCCCTCACGGGCGCGCCGCTCGCTTGGCTCCTAGGCCTGCCGGAATCTTCGGTGGCCTCCTGGGAGGAGCTGTGCGGCCTTTTCGTCATGCAATTCGCGGCGCCAGCACCTCACGTCGTCGCAGCCATCCTCGGCGGCTCGCAGGCGCCGCCCTCGGATCGCCACATCAAGCAGTTCTTTCGCCAGGCGGGTGACGCCCACGTGCAGCGGGCGGCGCCGCCGGGTTGGGCGGCGCCCAAGGCCGACCTCACCTTCGACTTCGGGGACCACCCGGCAGTCACGGCCAGCGCCGGCGCTCTCCCGATGCTCTACACCCCCACCATTTGCTACGTGGCGGTCACCAAGACCCTCATCGACGGAGGAGCCGGCCTCAATGTGCTCTCGGTGGAAGCATTCGGCTTGCTTCATGTGCCCCATGGCCGGCTCCGCCCCACGAAGACCTTCTCTGGAGTCGTCAAGGGCTCCACCAACCCCCTCGGGCAGATCTGCCTCCCCGTCACCTTCGGCACCCGCGACAACTACCGCATCGAGCTTATCGACTTCGACATCGCCCGCATCAGCCTCCCGTACAACGCCATCCTCATGGTACCTGGCCCTGGCCAAGTTCATGGCAGCGACTCACCCTGCCTACAACCTCATGAAGATGGCAGGAAGCAGCGGTGCCCTCACCATGGCAGGAGACACCAAGGACACGCTATTGGCCCTCAAGCTCGCCTTCAGGGCCGCGGCGGCCGCACGGCCGACTGAGGAAGGGGCCCCAGAGGCTCCGGGGGCTGCGCCAGCGAAGAAGAAGCAGTTCTTCTCTCAAGACCGGGCCGAGACGAAGCAGGTGCCGGTCGATGAAGACGGGGCATCGGGTGCCACCTTCACCATAGGTGCCAGCCTCCCTCCAGATCAAGAAAAGGCATTGGTCGACTTCTTACGCGCGAACAAGGAAGTGTTCGCATGGGAGCCCAAGGATCTGGTTGGGATCCCGAGGGGAATAATCGAGCATCACTTGAGGGTGTGCCCTAACGCACGACCGGTGAAGCAGAAGGCGCGGCGGCAGTCCACAGAGAAGCAGTCGTTCATCGTCCAGGAGGCCCGCAAGCTGCAAGAGGCTGGTGTCATTCGGGAGGTGCAGTACCCAGAATGGTTGGCGAACCTGGTCATCGTCCCCAAGAAGGGCGGAAAGGAGCATATGTGCGTCGACTTCACTAACCTCAACAAGGCTTGCCCTCAAGACCCCTTTCCGCTTTTGTGTATCAATCAGATCATCGACTCCACCGCCGAGTGCGACCTGCTGTGCTTCCTGGACGCCTTCTCAGGCTATCACCAAATCAAGATGGCAGTGCAAGATGTTGAGAAGACTGCTTTCTTGACCCCATGCGGGGTGTATTGCTACAACTGCATGCTGTTTGGGCTGCGTAACGCTGGAGCAACCTTCCAGTGGCTGATGTACATCGCTCTGGGCCGGCAGCTCGGGAGGAACGCAGAGGCATACGGTGACGACATAGTGGTGAAGTATCGGGAGGCAAAAACCCTTATTGAAGACCTGGAAGAAACATTTGCCAGCCTGCGCAAGGTGGATCTGCGACTCAACCCAGAGAAATGTGTGTTCGGCGTCCCATCCGGCAAGCTGCTGGGCTTCTTGGTATCATACAGAGGGATTGAGGCTAACCCAGAGAAAGTCAAGGCCATAGAAAGGATGAACCCGCCGCAGACTCTCAAGGAGATGCAGAAGCTGGCAGGTTGCGTGACCTTGCTGGGGCGTTTCATCTCCAAGTTGGGAGAACGCGCCCTCCGTTCTTCAAGCTGATGAAAAAGAAAGGACTATTCGAGTGGACTCCGGAGGCTGACGCGGCCTTCCAAGACCTCAAGAAGTACCTCACCAGCCCGCCGGTGATGGTGGCGCCACGTCCCCTTGAGCCCCTGGTGCTCTACTTGGCCGCCACGCCTCACTCAGCCAGCGCAGCACTGGTGGCAGTGAGGGAGGAGCGCCTGGTCAAGGGCTCACGACGGGGCACCCCGTCACCAGATGGGGCGCCGCGGTCTCAAGAAGGCGCTCCTGAGGCTCCGACTCCACCACCGGCCAACAACGCTCCTGAGACCTCAGCCAACCCCCCTGGCAGTGGGTCTCCTGAGGATGATACTCCTGAGGGCACGGCTGCCATTGCGGATGATAAGGCTCCTGGGGACCTGCAGACTCAGGAGTTGCAAGACCTCACCAATGCTTCCTCCCTCATCGAGCACCCGGTATACTTCGTCAGCACGGTGCTGCGAGACGCGCAGGCACGCTACCCCATGCCACAGAAGCTACTAATCACGCTCCTCGTCGCCTCCCGAAAGCTGCGCCACTACTTCCAAGGCCACCCCATCAAGGTTGTCTCAGCTTACCCTCTTGAGAGGGTGCTCCGGAGCCCCAACACTGCGGGAAGGGTCGCCGAATGGAACATTGAGCTGCAAGCGTTCCAGTTGGATTTCAGTACCACCAGGATCATCAAGGGTGCGGCCCTCGCTAACTTCGTGGCGGAATGGACTGACGTCCCTGACCGTGAAGTGTGCGAGGACCGCTCCCTCATACCCTGCGACGAGGCACCAGATGGTTGGATCATGTACTTCGACGGCGTGTTCTCACGCCAGGGCGCGGGGGCTGGAGCTGTGCTTATTTCGCCCACCACAGACAAGCTCTACTACACCGTGCAACTCTGCTTCCAACACGGCGAGAAGGTCTCCAACAACATTGTGGAGTACGAAGGCCTGATCGCAGGACTCAAGGCCGCCGCAACACTGGGGGTCAGGCGCCTCACCATCAGGGGCGACTCGCAGCTCCTCGTCAACTTCTCCAATAAGGAGTACACCCCGAAGGACGAGCACATGGAAGCATACCTTGAGGAGGTACGCAAAATTGAGAAACGATTCTTGGGCCTGGAATTGCAGCACGTGCCGCGAGGCACAAACAAGGAGGCGGATGACATCGCCAAGAGGGCGTCCCGGCGTCTGCCTCAGGAGCCTAGCGTCTCCGAAGAGTGGCTCTTAAAGCCATCGGCAGCTCCACCAACCGCAGAACTAGCACCGCCTCACCAGGACCTCCCCCAGGCTCCTTCGTCGGGTGCCCCAGCTTGTGGCCTGACCTCAGGAGCTCGCCTCCTCCTCGCGATGGAACCTCAGGAGGGGTGTTGGACCGAGGAGTTCAAGGCGTACCTACTTCGGGGCACCCTGCCGGAGAAGGAGGAAGACGCGGAGCGTGTGGCCCGCCAGGCCACAGCATACTGCATCCAGGACGGTGAGCTCTATCGGAGGCGTCCAAATGACGTTTCTTTACGGTGCATCTCCAGGGAGCAGGGATGCGAGCTGCTGGCCGATATACATGGTGGGGACTGTGGGCATCACTCTTCATCACGCATCCTCGTGGGCAAGGCATTCCACAGCGAGTTCTACTGGCCCACGGCGTTCAACGACGCCACCGAGCTGGTGAAGTCCTGTGAAGCCTACCAGTTCCACGCCAAGCAGATCCACCAGCCTGCTCAGGGCCTCCAGACCATCCCGCTCACATGGCCGTTCGCGGTCTGGTGGCTGGACATCTTGGGGCCATTCCCACGGGTGCCCGGGGGCTACCGCTACCTCTACGTCTCCATCGACAAGTTCACCAAGTGGGCGGAGGTGGAAGCCGTCCGCACCATCCCGGCCGGCTCGGCCGTCAAGTTCATCAAAGGCCTCATGAGCCGGTTCGGGGTTCCTAACCGCATCATCACTGATAATGGCTCACAGTTCACCAGCAACCTTTTCAAAACATACTGTGCTAACCTTGGAACGCAGATTTGCTATGCTTCGGTGGCACACCCCAGGAGCAATGGCCAGGCCGAGCGCGCCAACGCAGAAGTCCTGAGAGGCCTCAAGACAAGGACCTTCAAGAAGAAGCTCGAGGCCTGTGGCAGGGGCTGGCTCGACGAGCTCTAGTCCGTGCTGTGGTCCATCCGCACCACCGCAACCAAGCCGACGGGCCAGACTCCGTTCTTCCTCGTCTACGGAGCCGAAGCAGTTCTCCCTCATGAGGTCAAGCATCGCTCCACGCGGGTCTTGGCGTTTGACGAGGCACGCCAGGACGCCACGTGGTGGATGGACCTCGTGCAGGGGGAGGAACGCCACCGTCAAGCTTCGCTCCGAGTGGCAAGGTACCAGCAGGCGTTGCGGCGGTACCACTGCTGCATTGTCCGCTCCGGGATGCTTGAGGTGGGTGATCTCGTCCTGAGGCGGGTGCTCTCGAGGGAGGGGCTGCATAAGCTCTCACCCATGTGGGAGGGCCCGTTCAGGATCGCCCGTGTCTCCAGGCCTGGCGCCGCGCGCCTGGAGACGCAGGACGGGATCCCCATCCAGAGCGCCTCGAACATCCAGCACCTTCGGAAGTTCTACCCATGAAGCAAGGCCCCGTGCCTGTGAAGGTCTCCGTTCGTGACACTCTCACGTAATAATGAGTGGGCCTGTACACGCCCCGGAGTCTCCTGAGTGTCGCCCGTGTGCCTCACGGGGGCTCCCTCCCACGTCCTAGTGGCAGCACTCAGCTCCGCGCTGGTGAGAAGACTAGACTAGGTGCCAGACGCGGCTGTTCTTTTGCTTGCTTTCTGTAGTTGGTTTGCAACTTCTTAATGGAATTTGGAGTTTTCGCGTTTCTCGTTTGCCAGAGCTGGAATTTTCTTTTCCTCTTGTTCGTTCGCCTCTCCAGCCTTGTCCCAGGAAGAGCGGCAGTTGCCCGTCGCTCCTCCTCGCGCGTCCCGCGCACGGGGGCCAGGTAGGTGTGTGCGCTTGGCGCTCGCCGCGACCACACCTCACCGAAGCCCTGTCGCCCCAGAGCTTCGGTCCTTAAATCCTTGCGAGACGCTCTCAAATGAGCTCGTGGGCAATCGTACCTTCTCAAGTCCATGCCTCCGGGCATCGCGACGCGGTGCACCAGCCACAACCAACCCACACTCGGGGGCTCGTGCAAGGAAGGGCATGACACCCTATGAAGTTTTCTAATAATTTTGCAGCTGTACAATGCCTCCTGAGGCCCGACGGCTCCTAAGTGGTTAATAAGCAAACTGCGCCAGATGTTGCTGGAGAGGCGCACCCTCGCGAGGCGGGAAACTATAGCAAGCATATCAAGCTAAGTTATTCTAACCGCACCTGATCGGAATTTCGGTACCCCGACACAATATCAAAATAACAAGCATAGCATAATGCCACGAGTGCCTTGGTTCATTACATGCCCCAGTGGGGCCCTCTACTTTTTTTAAAGTGCAGGAGAAAGGAAAGGTTAAACAAAAGTGGCCCGCATGACCGCAGCAGCTCCCGAGGCCAGGCTCCGGCAGCCCCCGGGCTCAGTCAGAGTCTTCCTCCTGCTTCACCGGAGCGCGGTGACGAGACGACCCGTCGCCTTCCCCGATGCGAGCCCGACGACGTGGTGGTTGGTCGTAGCCGTCGCTTCTGGTGCTCTCGCCGGAGGAGGAGCCACCACTGCTGAAGGAAGCACGACCGTCGCCAAGGGCAAGCTCACCCTCGTCGACATCGCGGCCGTCGTCAAGGCCAAGCTCATCGTCGCCGCTGCCGTCTTTCGGGTAGCACCCCGCGCGACGGCCGTCCTCCCCGAACACCCTCATGTAGAGGGTCGCGAGGCCGTCGTACCTGAAATGAAGGGTGCGCCTCCCGCTCAGGCCTCACGCGCGGGCAAACGCCTGCCAACCGCGGGTCAAGGACACGCTGCCCGTCGCGTTGACTTCGACCCCAACCGAGGAAGCCTTGCTGCAGCAGCCGTCAGCCTGCAGCCAGAGGCCGTCAAGCCCTGTGACTGGCAGCTCACTCACGAAGAAGCACGGAAGCGGGAGCCAGGTGCCGGCGGGCCTCTCCGACCACACGATGAACTCCGGGAGCACATCCGTCGAGTGGAAGCGCGCCCGAGGAGGCCGGGAAACCACGGCATGCCGCCCCTCATCGCAGGGGCTGCCTCGCCCTTGGCAGCCCCTCCTCAGGAAGAAGCACCACCGCGGCCGCCCAAAGCGACGCCGACCACCGAAGAAGTGCGCCCGCGCCCCCGAGGAGCTGCCGCCGGGGTCGCGGCATGCTTGCGGGGGCGGCCACGCCCTCTCTTGGGTGGCGGCGAACCCGGCCCCTCCTTGGGGGCCTTCCCTTTCTCGGTGGCAGAAAACCTCCTCGTTGGCGCCATGGATGCTACGACAAGACGGGGAGATGAAGAAGAAGAGGGAGCGGGCAGTGAGAAGATGGAGACGAGTGAGTGGGGCTCTACCCCTCCCCTTGTTTATAGCCGGAGGGAGGCCAACCGCCGGCCTCCACGATCCCGCGCAATGATGGTTTTTCTCTGCATGCAGCAGAGTCTCGTCAAGTCGAACGGTTGCCGAGGCAGCGTGGGGAAGCATCGACCAAGGCCGCAGGCGGTTAGGGCCCGCGGCGCTCCGCACTTTCCCCTTGGCTTCACCTCGAAGCCAAGTTCGAGCGCGGCTTGGGACCGGGGGCTACTATCGGCGTTCTGGGTATGGGGGTACCCAGACTTGCCTGCCTGCGACCCACGGCGTGGCTCCATCGACGACCTGGTATGGCCCAGCTTCAGCAACAACAACTCAAGACCCTCGCGAGGTGCCAAGCCTCGCGAGACGGACGACACCAAGACCTCCACGAGGAGCGGCCTCCTCAGGCTGGCTCCCGAGGAGCGGAGATATCTATGCAAGCCTCACCTCATGAGGTCTGGATGACGTGAGCCATGACGACCAAGGCCAGGCGGGCGCCAGCGGGCGCAGTGTTCCAGTTTCCTCTTTGGTGCAAAAGAGGCAAGCATAGGCGCGGAGTCCCGAGGAATCAGCCAAAGGTTTCCATTCCCGTGCAACAAGACCAAGATCGCCAGGACGGCAGGATAGAGGTCATCACTGGGCCCACCACGGCGTCACAACCAGAGGCTTTCGCAGGCGAAGACTACTTTTGTCAGGATAGCATGTACTAGTTGTCTCCCTTCGAATTTGGCCGCTGTGGGATCCCTTCCCGCCTTTCATTTGGGAAGAGGACCAGGGCCACTATAAATAGGACTTAGCCACCACCGTAGAGAGGGATCGAACCCCCCGGGCGTATCATTCAGATCACCCTCACCCCACCAGCTCACTCGAGCTCAAGAACACCTCTCCTCCGGAGGCTATTCGCCACTGTACTAGTTCATCCTCAGCCCCTCGAGGCCAATCCACCACAAAGCAGGAGTAGGGTTTTACACCGCAAGGTGCCCCAAACCTGGGTAAACTGCTGTGTCTCTTTTCCTTATAGTTCGTCGATTTAGGCTGTGAGATTAGCGAGTAGGCAGACTAGGGAGGACGAGTTCTTCGCATGCACCCCAGAGTTTGAACCTCTCAAGGGTTTGCGGAACCCGAAATCCGACAGCTAGTCATATTTTATTGAAGATGTGACTGATACAACAACAGAGTTCATGTTGTTACGCATTGAAAGTGATAGGGGGTTGCTATCTAAGTAGTGAGATAACTGCCATGTGTGAGCTACTAAGTTTGAATTGCAAACAAACGTTTCTAAAAATAGTTGCCATCACTGAACTCCTCCAGTTGCCATGTGAGAGCTTCTCTATTTGCCATATAGGAATGGTTGGTAAAATAGTAGCCATGTATTTAGAACTGTAATTGCCATGGGAGAAGCACAGAAGTTGCCACACAATAGGAAAAATACAGATGTCGTTGGGACATTGCTTGAGGATTTCAAACATTTTGGATGCTTTGCGATACACTTACAAAAGATTATAGTTGACATGTGTGTACGCCTAAATTTGCCATGAGCAATGCGTGGAAGATGCCATGTGAAAATGGAAAACGTCTTTCAATTTTCAAAATTCTGCCATGTTAAGCTACTATATCTCCCGTCGAAATATCATCGACACCTACTGGGTATTTTTGCAAATAATGTACCAAAAATTTCAAACCGCAAGACACATCCAAAAACAAACATGAAGTAACAATGCTAAAAGGGAAGATGGAAATTTGGAAACACAAAACCACTAAAAAGAGCATTAAAAAGTCAACCATGATAGAAACACTTTCAAACAGTAGAAAACAGACGCTATAATAGGACACATAGTATTCTTTGTAGATTCACTAACGGATTTGGACACACACATATTTTACATGATAATAAAGAGAAGGCATGCAAGCCATCACTAACAAAGTACGGTTACGGATAAAGACATAACGTAGCACAACACAAATGTTTCAAGAAACAGTATGTACCTTACATTCATCCAGCAAAGAATGTAAGGTAAACATGGGGCATTGACCACCACATGATGAGCGGTACTTTCTATTGGCACTTTTGACAAAATCCTCGATGAATTCCCGCGCACCAGGACGCTTGTTGAACTCTAGGTTCGTCACCCATTCCCAAGTCAAGATTTTCCGGAGCTCGGCCACACTTGCATCTGTGATGACAGGAACCTTACGTCCTTCCCACTTTGCAAGGTATTCCAGCTTGTAGAATCCGCAGTCACGCCTACGGCAAAGAGACCAAACTCATGACACAAACAACAAAATCTTTCTGGAATAAGTTGAATGAGCGAAACGAGTTACAAAACAAACATGCATTGGGGGAGGGAACCCGGACTTACCCATTGCCTTGTTTAGCCATCGCGATGTATTCAGTTTCAAAGAGGTTGATCTAGACCTTTGAGGTTCCGTAATGACGGTTCCAGGTTTCCTTAAGGTTCTGGATGAATAATTCAACATGACTCGTGAGACCGGGATCCGATTCTAAACGCGCAGAATCGAGGACCTCTATGTGTTGATGCTTCATATTAAGGCAAATGCTGTAGAAGTAGCCACACTTGTCTGTCGAGTTATCTGGGGCAAGAAATTGAAACATGGGGAACTGATCTGCAATGAAAACAAAACAAAACGGTGAGTTGCCATGAGGACAGTTGGTTATGAGTTGCAATGCGATGTGACAAGTCATAAAAAGTCTTTGTCGGGTGGAAAATTTGCCATTCATGTTCTAGCAAAATTCACTATTATTGATTTGAAAAGGGGAAATTGCCATCACCCATTACATATTTAACAAATGCCATCAGTGTTGAACTACAGAGTTGCCATAAGAAAATGTATGAAGCAGGAAAAGAAGTTGCCATCCATGATTGTGTAGAGTTGCCATCCATATGTAGCAATAGTTGACATCCATATGTAGCAATAGTTGCCATCAACAATTCAATGGATTTGCCATAACAGATTTAGTAGAAATCTGTCATGTGCATGAAAGTAAAACAAATTCCATTCTTGTATAGAACAAAACATTTGCCACACAGTAGTGATCAAAAACAAAATGAAAAACCCAAGGCAACTATATGCCAACACATAGATATAAAAAAAAATGAAAAGTAAAAACTTCTGGAGGGTGAAATACTCACCTATTTTTTCAACATGAGCTTGGATTCGCCATGCTGGGCACAATGTTTCCTGACTATAGCATGGCTGTTGTTGGGAATATAACCCCAAGATATGACCCGCCATCTTGGGCCGGGTCATCCAGGTGGCGGCTGACGACCAAGACTCAAGACGGGCCAGACGATTAAATGCAAGATCAGCAGGGCGGCTCACCGAGCAGTCCTGCACCCAGTAGTCAAAGGTGGTGACTTGTGGCCCAGGAGTGCAAGCTGCCAGGAGTTTCCTTGCTTAGGAAGCAAGACAAGCTAGAAACATACTAGGTCACAGATCGTAATACGACCCGGACTCTTGTAAGCCCTGAGCATCGACTTGTATATAAAGGTGAGTCTCAGAGGCAGATAGACTAGGTTACAATCGATCAATAGCTAGGTCAAGCGAATCCGCTCCCTTGTAATTGATCATCCAGCAATAAACCCTAAGCAGGACGTAGGCTATTACCTCGATCGTGAGGGGCCGAACCTAGGTAATTCTGTGTCCCTCGATTCCGATCAACCCCGACAAGCTAACCGCCTAGTTGCAATGACCTCACGACTAAGTCCTCACACTAGGACATCTGCTGTGACAAAACCATGATAGTTGGTGCCCACCGTGGGGCCAGCACACGGTGGTTTCGAGTTCTTGAAGGGATCTTTCCCAGGGATCGAGGGGTACGCCATCGGCAGGATGACGAAGAGCCGCCGCGGAAAACTCTACATCGACAACACTGGCTGGGGCCCCGAGGCTGACTCAATCGAGTACGGGTACCGGGTCTCCTTTGGTGGAATCCATGTCTTCATCGGCAAGATCGGTGGATCTGAGCCTAAGCCGGACATCTGCACCGACCTCGTCGAGCCGGCTCGGCGCGCGCAACCCGCCTGGATCCAAGCCGGCCGGAAACATGTCTTCGTGGGGTTCACACGAGGTGTGGAATTTGCGGAAAATTCCATGTCTGGAGGAGAGACTCTCATTCACTCAGATGATGAGTCCTCGACCGGAGATACAGAGTTACTCTACCAGCTTCAAGACAGCGAGCTCGGGGGCTATTCCGATGGCAACATTATTCCGGACCCCTACGAGCCGCCGTGCCAAGCCGCCATCTTCATGGCGGGGACGGCGCCAGCTCTCAACTCTTCGGTGGCCGGGGTAACAACAACGACTGGCCCTTCAGCATCTGGCTCAGCCCGGCCTCTGGCTCAAGTTTTGTTTGAGCTGGTGACTGCCCTGACAACCTTGATGGGAACTGAGGTCACTGCGGAAAACCAAGTGGAACACAATGCAGAAATTGCGAAACTTCGGGAACAGATGACCAAGGCCCAGGAGGATATCGATGCTGAAAACACCCGGATAGTCGTGTTGCAGGCTCAAGTAAATGCAGACGCGGAATGCTTGAAGACGGAGGCTTGGCATCTAAATCTCGATTAGAACGCTTCCAATGCAGTTTACCACAGGAGATACCAGAGCCACTTACCACTAGGTTATGAGCCCACAGGTTTATTCAACATGCCAGGGGTAAGCCCGAGTACTCCAGGAGCACCGGTTATACCCCAATTAACCCCTGATGTGCCCGGGAATAGGGTGACAGCTCAACCTCACTAACTAGAGCCGACCCGGAGGGTTGAGCCGGTCCCAGACCCTCCCCTTGTCCTGACACCATCACAGTGCCTTTTAACACCGCCGAGTCACTTCTCCAACCTAGTGGATAATATGGTAGCAATGGCAACCCGCCTTACTACGCTTCCTATCACTGGCAAGCGCCGGTCGCGGTGGAAACCCGTAACGCCATCAAACTTTTGCAAATGGCGATCGCTCAGCAGGCTAATTATTCTTATAGTCGACATCGCATGCATTCCACCCCACTACCGAGCCGCAGCTACAGCAGGCATGTGGAGTCGACGGCTGTTTCCAGCAGTGAGCAAGGCTGTAACCCACCCCAGGATAACCCGCCCCATAGCACACGTACCAACGCTCAGGCAATCGTGGACGGTGCAAGTGCTCGTCGCTAGACGGAGGCAGTAAACCAGGCGGCTTATCAGCCACCCCCGATGATTCCTTCAGCTTCAGTGGGATCCGGATCGAGTGCCAGAACCATCGAAGTGTCGTGCCTAGTGCCGGCTTTATGTAATGAGCGCATGCCTAAAGATTTTAAGGGTCCTCGCAAAGTACCCAACTACACGGTGGATCTTAAGCTTACGGCTTGGATCGAAAGCTATGAGCTGGCCATGGATATGTTGGACGTCAGTGATGCAGTCTGTGCCAAGTATTTCACTATGATGTTGGAGGGGCCGGCTCGCACATGGTTGAAAAACCTGCCCACCAATTCTATCAACACCTGGGCGGATTTGAAGGAGCGTTTCATCAAGAATTTTCAAGGGACTTGTAAGCAGCCGATGACAATTGTTGACTTGGAGCATTGTGTGCAGCGCGAAGATGAGTTGGCCCATCCTTGGGCTCGCCGGGTCGCCACCATTATCCACTCTTCAGATAACATTGGGGCGGCTCAAGTTGTTTTGATCCTGGAGAAGAACTATCACTTTCAGCCTCTTAAGCAGAAGCTAGGGCGGCTTAAGCGCAAGTGCCAGGATATGGGCAATCTC
Organism: Thinopyrum elongatum; assembly: GCA_011799875.1. Taxonomy (NCBI): domain Eukaryota; kingdom Viridiplantae; phylum Streptophyta; class Magnoliopsida; order Poales; family Poaceae; genus Thinopyrum; species Thinopyrum elongatum. The sequence goes on along the minus strand of CM022297.1, from coordinate 355,465,891 downwards.
ATGGATGCACTTACCAGATATGCAGACTTCGATGGTACAAAAGATCCTAATTCTGACGAGGATAAGTCTGGCAAAGGCAAGAGAAACGGTGGTGGTAAGGGTCAGCAACAGAATGGATCGGCGCATAATGGTAATAACCATGGTAATGGTGGAAAACGTAAGTATCCCGACGGCGGGTCAGATTTGGTGGCCAACACCAACACAGGGTATAAGAATGAATGTCGCAATGGCAAGCCGCCGTATGCTGGGGGAAAACCCAAGAACTATGAGGAAGCTCTTAATGCACCGTGTCCAAAGCACAGTTATCCTAACAAGCCATCTTCTCATGCTTGGAAGGATTGTTATATCATGAAGGAGTTCAGGAATCAGTCGTTCCAACATCATGGCAATGGTAATGGGCCGTCAGGTGGGTCAGGCTCAAGAGGCTTCCAGGGAGCCGGCTTTGGCGGTGGTGGCTCAAGTTCTGGCTATCAGGGCCAAGGACATAACGGTGGTCATCATCAACTGTCTGGTCAAGGTCATCAACAGCAGAATAACCAAACAGGATATTAGAGTAATCCTAAGTAGCTCAACAGTGGCCAATACCATGTTTTCACTACGAGCCCCTACAAGCATGACCAAAAAGTCCATAAGCGGGCAATCAATGTGGTTGAGCCGGCGATGCCACGGTACTTAAAGTGGTTTGAGCACACGATAACTTGGAGCCGAGCGGATCACCTGCACTGTGTTGACAATCCAAGTCATTTAGCCCTGGTAGTAGCCCTCAGGAGGGTGGTTACAAGTTTACCAAGGTACTTATGGATGGTGGCAGCAGCATCAACATATTATACTATGACACTTTTCGACGGATGAATTTGACAGAGAAGGATCTTAAGCCGTCTTCCACTATTTTTCACGGAGTTGTTCGGGGGAAGTCGGCTTATCCTGTAGGGAAGATTTCTCTGGAGGTGGCTTTTGGTGATTGATAACCCACATGTATAGGGGATCGAACAGTTTTCGAGGGTAGAGTATTCAACCCAAATTTATAGATTCGACACAAGGGGAGCCAAAGAATATTTGCAAGTATTAGCAGCTGAGTTGTCAATTCAACCACACCTGGAGATTAATTATCTACAGCAATATGATTAGGAGCGCAGTAATATGATAGTTTTGATAGCAGTGGTAACAGTAATAGTAACGGCAACAATGATAGCAATGATTTTGTAGCAGTTGTGACAGTAGCAATAGCAATAGTAAATCAGCAAGAACAATATATTGAAAATTCGTAGGCATTGGATCGGTGAATTCGTTGGACGATATTCATCATATAACAGTCATAACCTAGGGCGATACAGAACTAGCTCCAGTTCATAAATATAATGTAGGCATGTATTCCGTAAATAGTCATACGTGCTTATGGAAAGAACTTGCATGACATCTTTTGTCCTACCCTCCCGTGGCAGCGGGGTCCATAAGGAAACTAAGGGATATTAAGGCCTCCTTTTAATAGAGAACCGAAACAAAGCATTAGCACATAGTGAATACATGAACTCCTCAAACTACGGTCATCACCGGAAAGTATCCCGAATATTGTCACTCCGGGGTTTACGGATCATAACACGTAATAGGTGACTATAACTTGCAAGATCGGATCTAGAACATAGATATAATGGTGATAACATACACGGTTCAGATCTGAAACCATGGCACCCGGGCCCAAAGTGACAGGCATTAAGCATGGCAAAGTCATAGCAACATCAATCTTAGAACATAATGGATACTAGGGATCAAGCCCTAACAAAACTAACTCGATTACATGATGAATCTCATCCAACTCCCTCACCGACCAGCGAGCCTATGAAGCAATTACTCACTCCCGGTGAGGAACATCATGGAATTGGCGATGGAGAAGGGTTGGTGATGAAGAAGATCGAAGATTCCCCTCTCCGGAGCCCCGAACAGACTCCAGATATGGCCTCCCGATGAAGAACAGGAGGTGACGGCGGCTCCCTCTCATGAAATGCGATAATTCTTTCTCCTTCATTTTTTTCTCCAAATATAGGTATTTATGGAGTAGGGATCAGGGTCTGCGGGGCCACCAGGTGGGCACAACTCACCTGGGCGCGCTAGGAGGGGGGGCGCGCCCTGGTGGGTTGTGCTCACCCAGGGGCCCCCTCCGGTGGTTCTTGGCTCCAGCATTTTTCTTTTATTCCATAAAAATTCTCCAAAAAGTTCCGTTCCATTCCGAGAACTTTTATTTCTGCACAAAAACAACACCATGGTAGTTCTGCTGAAAACAGGGTCAGTCCGGGTTAGTTTCAATCAAATCATGCAAATTAGAGTCCAAAACAAGGGTAAAAGCGTTAGGAAAAGTAGATACGATGGAGACGTATCAACTCCCCCAAGCTTAAACCTTTGCTTGTCCTCAAGCAATTCAGTTGATAAACTGAAAGTGAAAAAGAAAAACATTTACGAACTCTTTTGCTCTTGTTTACATAAATAAGCTTAAGTAGCACCAAGGTTTTCAGCAAAGATTATGACTAACCATGTCAACAATAACTCTTAAAATTATATTAACTCATATCAATGGCATAAGCAACTAGCGAGCAATAATAAGATATATCGAATGGCAACACTTTGTCAAAATAATCATGATATAATATGATAATAGTGGTATCTCGCTAGCCCTTTCTGAGACTGCAAAACATAAATGTAGAGCACCTCCAAAGTTCAAGCAGCGACTAAACATTGTAATTCATGGTAGAAAATATCCAGTCATGATGCATCCAACATTAGCTATACACAATGCATGAGGATGACAATAGTGCTCTTAGATATGGCGCTTATTTGAGAAGGTGATGACGCAACATAAAACTTAATAGATAGTCCCTTCGTAGAGGGAAGCAGTGATTTGCAGTGGTGCCAGAGCTCATATTTTAAAAAATAGAGATAAATGAAATTTTGAGAAATGCACCCTTCCTGTTTACTTCGTGACCATTAGTTATCGATATTTTCCATGCTAAACACATTAGTGGCAGTTCCCAAGCGATAAAAGTAAAGGTTTACCCCCCCTCCACCGACAAACACACTCCACGGCTAGCCGAATCCACGGGTACCGTCCATACCAACATCATTCCTGGGGGAGTTTTGTTTAATTATTTGCAATTTGCATTTGGGACTGGGAATTCCTATTACCGCCCCTCTCATGCAAGGACAAGTGAATAAACACTCATCATGAGAATAACCCGCTTAGCATGGAAGATATTGACTACCTCCTGTCACACCATGAACAATCTAGGCACACAAAAACATATGTTTATTTGAAGTTTTTAGAGGTGGCACATGCAAATTTACTTAGAATGGCAGGGTAATACCACATATAGGTAGATATATGGTGGACTCATCTGGAATACTTGGGTTTAAGGATCTTGATGCACAAGCAGTTTTCCCGCTTAGTACAGGTGAAGGCTAGCAAATAGGTTGAGAAGCGGCCAGCTAGAGCGAGAACGGTCATGAACATGCATTATGCATAAGTAAGATTGGATACTAGCATGAGTAGTATATGAACACCATGAACATAAATATCACAGAGGCTATGTTGGTTTCGATTCAACTACTTGCATGAACATGTGCCAAGTCAAGCCACTCGAACATTCAGAGGAGGATACCATATCATCATACCACATCACAATCATTTTAATGCATGTTGACATCCAAGATAAATCATTATCCACTCCTAGCTACTTAAGCATGGCATTAGAGACTATAATCTCTAATTGTCATTGCAAACATGTTTGATCATAATAGGCTGAATCATGGATACTAGGTTAAACATATTTACAAAAACAGAACAAGTTGAGTTCACACCCGTTTCTCTCTGCCACAACCAGTTCATCAAATATCATCATTATTGCCTTTCACTTGCACGACCGAATGATATGAAAATAGTAAAAGTGCAAGAGTGCCATAGACTAAGCTGGAATCTGCAAACATTTTATTCAAGAGGAGAAGACAAGGCAATTTGAGCTCTTTGTTAGATCAACAATAATGCAAATGAGAGCCACTCGACATTTTCATCGTGGTCATCTCCTTGGTATGACTCAATAAAAGGAAAAGATTTTCAGAGAAACACATTGAAATATTTTTGGATTTTTTAGTTTTTCTTGAGCAAAGAAAATTAAAGAGAAAAACAAAAATGAGAAAAACTATTTACACGGGAGAGCTTTCAACAACCAAAAGATGAACAAGGAAATCTTTTTGGGTTTTCTTTTAAATGCTACAACTAATCAAATTAGAAAGAAAAACCAAAAAGAAGTAAATAACATTTCTTTTGTGATTTTCTCAAGGTTTTTCAAATGCACAAGAAGAAAGTGAGAAAATAAATCTAACATGGATGATACAATGAAAAAGTGTGAACACCGACAACTGGAATGAAATGTGTGAACATGAAGGAAATGTCGGTGGGCATACGTACTCCCCCAAGCTTAGGCTTTTGGCCTAACTTGGTAATCACCACTCGTAGTAACCCTCGGGTCCCACATTGAAGTGTTGTGGAGCGGGTACCTGAGGGTCCCACTCCTGAGGCTCCTCCTCAGCCACTGCCTGGTTGTTCCGGTAGGCGACGATGTCCTCAGGCATGATCCTGTATCCTCTCCTGGTAATAGAATCAAACAAAGCAGGTGCAAGCAACGGAATAATATCATGGGTATCTACACTAAAAACCAGGTTGTAAGGAATATGAATAGTGATGTTTTCACCATCAATAAATTGATGAGCTGCCATAGCCTGGCGATCTAAATAAACCTTGGTTAAACGGTAATCATGCTGGCGAATCTGAATGTTAAAATGACTCGCGAAACGAGTCGCATAAATACCGCCATGAATTTTACCCTTGGTTCTGTTAAGGTGCAGGCAACGTGCAATGATAGCCCCAAGGCTATAGCTATTATCACCGTAAAGTGCACGGCGTAAGACAGCGAAATCGGGGGCACTAAGTGCACCAACCTTCTCTCTAGCAAGTAAACACTTCGCAATGAATAAAGAAAAATAATGCACAGAAGGAAACTGCAAGCTAGTGGCGGTGACACTCGATACCCCTCTCTCATCTCCCACTGACAGAGTGCGATAAAATCCCTCAAACTCTGCAGGCCTGGGCTCTCTTATTTCCCCGTCAGAAGGGAACAAGTAAATATCACAAAATTCAGTGAGTGGTATCTGGCGGGTTTCAGCATATAAATTAAACTGCACCTCAGGAGGGTTATTCCTACTCAGAAAATGAAAGCTTTGCACAAAGGAATTTGTAAGGAGATGGTATTGTTCACACTCAGCTGCGATGAAGTCGGTGAGACCAGCATTAGCAGCAAATTGTGCGAACTCTTGACGGATCCCGGCTTCATCCATGAAGGGGTTATGTGCCATTCGCACGGCCGCACCTCTGCCATTCTCCGGGTTCGGAGATCATTGTCCGATGACTCCCCAATGACTCCCTTTGAGCTCTTTTTGGAAGCAAACTTCCTAAAGAAACTCATCTTTTTCCTAAGAACAAGATTCTGAAAATTTTAGTCCACAAAATTTTTGCCAACAAAACTTTGCAAGATTGATAGCAACTACTCATAGAGATGTATAGAGGCCATATTGAGCATTCAAACTACTTAGAACTCTAAGAATTCATCATGCAAGCTCATCTACAGCAGCACCAAGAGTAGCTAATTATTCAAAATATAATCCACTAAAGCAAAAACTAATTGGACAAATGGAGGAGTCACATACCAAGTAGCAATCCCGCAAAGCAGTTTCGGAAATGGAGCTTCGAGCAAAGAGATCGAAATCCGCGGGTTTGAGAGCAAGAACACGAGAGAGAGAGCAATGGTGATTTTTTCTGGAGGTAGGTGATGACATGGGCTAAAGAGATAAGTGAGGGGGCCCATGTGGGGACCACAACCCACCAGGGCGCGCCTAGGGCTGCTGGCGTGCCCAGGTGGGTTGTGCCCACCTGGTGCACCCCCCCTTTGATATTATTTGCATCAAAAATTCAGAAAAATTCAGAAAAAAATCATATTAATTTTTCAGGACATTCTGAGAACTTTTATTTTTGGGTCATTTTTTATTGCACGGGAAATTCAGAAAACAAATAAAACATGGCATTTTATTTTATTTAACTAAGGAAAACAGAAAATAAAAGTTGGGAGCAGAAGGTTGTGCTTACTAAATTCATCCACTTCATACCTCCAAAAAATGATCCATTACTAAGGTTGATCAAGTCTTATTAACAACCACTTTCGATTAGCATGAAACTGAAGAACTTTCGTAAAACACTATGTTACCTCAATGGGGATATGCATATCCCCCATAATAAGCATTTCATATTTCTTTTTGGCGGTAGGTAGAGGTAGTTTAAAACTTCCAATAGTGAGTGTCGGAGACTTTTCAATAACATTAATACCATTCACTTGGAATTGTTTCGTTGGAAAGTGCACCATATGCTCATTGCCATTGATATGAAAGGTAACCTTGCTTTTATTGCAATCAATAACAGCCTCTGCAGTATTCAAGAAGGGTCTAACAAGGATAATCGACATGTTGTCGTCCTCGGGCATCTCAAGTATGACAAAGTCAGTTAAGATAGTAACATTTGCAGCAACAACGGGCACATCCTCACAAATACCAATAGGCATGCCAGTTGATTTGTCAGCCATTTGCAAAGATATTTCAGTAGGTGTGATTTTATTCAAATCAAGTCTTTTATATAAATAGAAGGGCATAACACTAACACCAACCCCTAAATCACACAAAGCAGTTTTGACATAATTTCTTTTTATGGAGCAAGGTATAGTTGGTATTCCCAGATCTCCAAGTTTTTTAGGTACTCCATCCTTAAAAGAATAATTAGCAAGCATGGTGGGGATTTCAGCTTCCGGTATTTTTCTTTTATTAGAGATGATGTCTTTCATATATTTTGCATAAGGGGCCATCTTTAATATATCAGTCAAACAAGTGCGCAAAAAGACTGGCCTAAGCATTTCAGCAAAGCGTTCAAATTCTTCATCATCTTTCTTCTTAGTTGATTTAGGTGGAAAGGGCATGGGTTTTTGAACCCATGGTTCTCTTTCTTTTTCATGTTTTCTAGCAACAAAATCTCTTTTATCATATCTTTTATTTTTAGGTTATGGGTTATCAAATCAACAGCTGGTTCTATCTCAACATCATTATCTGGTTGTTTATCATTGTCTAGTTGAGTATCTGCATGAACATTATCATTATATTTTTCATTATCGCTAGGTGAATGTTCATTACTAGATTGAGTTTCAGCATCAGAGATAGAAACATCATTATCCTTATCAGGAGGTTTTTCAATTTCAGGTTCACTAGAGTCATGCAAAGTCCTATCATTTTTCTTTTTCTTCTTCTTTTTAGACGGACTAGGTGCATCAGTGTTAATTCTTTGAGAGTCATGTTCATTTCTTTTAGGATGTCCCTCAGGATAAAGTGGTTCCTGAGTCATTTTTCCTCCTCTAGTTGCTACTCTTACAACAAAGTCATTTATATTATTATTCATTTCATCAAGCAATTCACTTTGAGATTTAACAACTTGTTCTAGTTGAGTTTGAACCATAGAGGCATGTTTTCCTACACCTCTAACATCATTGGAGATTCTAAATAACAAGTCACTCAAGCGAACAATCACATCAGAATTATATTTCAATTATTTCATAACATTGGCATTGAAGTGATCTTGCTTTCTAATGTAATTATCAAACTCATAAAGGCATTGACTAGGATGCATATCATAAGGATTGTCCCTTTCATTGAATTTCATTAAATAATTTACCTCTACCACCTTGGGCGGTGGTGTGTCAAGTCCATGTATCTCTTCAATAGGAGGTAAATTTTTAACATCCTCTGCTTTAATACCTTTTTCCTTCATAGATTTCTTTGCCTCTTGCATATCTTCCGGACTGAGATATAAGATACCCCTCTTCTTTGGAGTAGGTTTATGCGGTGGTTCAGGAAGAGTCCAATCATCATAATTTTCAATATATTATTCAATAATTCCTCAGCTTGTTCAACTGTTCATTCCCTAAAATCACAACCAGCACAACTATCTAGGAAGTCCCTAGAAGCATCGGTGAGTCCATTATAGAAGATATCAAGTATTTCATTTTTCTTAAGAGGATGATCAGGCAAAGCATTAAGCAATTGGAGAAGCCTCCCCCAAGCTTGTGGGAGACTCTCTTCTTCAATTTGCACAAAGTTAAATATTTCCTATAAGGCAGCTTGTTTCTTATGAGCAGGAAAATATTTTTCAGAGAAGTGATAAATCATATCCTGGGGACTACGCACACAACCAGGAGCAAGAGTATTGTACCATATCTTAGCATCACCCTTTAATGAGAACAGAAACAATTTGAGAATCTAAAAATAGCGAATCTTCTCATCATGAGCAAAAAGGGTGGCTATATCATTCAATTTAGTAAGGTGTGCCACAACAGTTTCAGTTTCATAACCATGAAAAGGATCAGATTCAACCAGAGTAATTAACTCTGGGTCGACAAAGAATTCAAAATCCTTATCATCAACAATGATAGGTGAAGTAGCAAACTTAGGATCACATTTCATTCTAGCATTCAAAGATTTTTCTTTCAGTTTGCATAATAATTTCTTTAGATCATCTCTATCATTGCAAGCAAGAAAGTCTCTAGCTGTCTCCTCATCCATAACATAACCTTTAGGTACCTTAGGCAATTCATATCTAGGAGAGCTAGGTCTAATAGGTATTTCAAGATTTTCAGTTTCAAGCATTTCATCAGTTTCAACAATTTCATCAATTTCAGCATTCTCAATATCTTTAGCTCTAGCAATTTGTTCATCAAGAAAATCACCTAGTGGCACACCATCATCAAGCAAGGTACTAGCATCATTATGAGTAGTATTTATAGAAGTAGCATCATCAATAACTTGCAACATATTAGGATTAATAGCATGTGGTGGTGTTGCAAATCTACTCAAAACAGAAGGTGAATCAAGTGCAGAGTGTGATGGCAGTTCCTTACTTCCCCTCGTCCTAGAGGGAACAATCTTGATTTTTGTATCCTTCAAATTCTTCATGGTAATAAATTGATAATAATCCCAAGTGACTCAACAAATATAGCTATGCTCCCCAGCAACGGCGCCAGAAAAAGGTCTTGATAACCCACAAGTATAGGGGATCGCAACCGTTTTCGAGGGTAGAGTATTCATCCCAAATTTATAGATTCGACACAAGGGGAGCCAAAGAATATTTGCAAGTATTAGCAGCTGAGTTGTCAATTCAACCACACCTAGAGATTAATTATCTGTAGCAATATGATCAGTAGCGCAGTAATATGATAGTTTTGATATCAGTGGTAATAGTAATAGTAACGGTAACAATGATAGCAATGATTTTGTAGAAGTTGTGACAGTAGCAATACCAATAGTAAATCAGCAAGAATAATATATGGAAAATTCATAGGCATTGGATCGGTGAATTTGTTGGATGATATTCATCATATAACAGTCATAACCTAGGGCGATACAGAACTAGCTCCAGTTCATAAATATAATGTAGGCATGTATTCCGTAAATAGTCATACGTGCTTATGGAAAGAACTTGCATGACATCTTTTGTCCTACCCTCCCGTGACAGCGGGGTCCATAAGGAAACTAAGGGATATTAAGGCCTCCTTTTAATAGAGAACCGGAACAAAGCATTAGCACATAGTGAATACATGAACTCCTCAAACTACGGTCATCACCGGAAAGTATCCCGAATATTGTCACTCCGGGGTTTACGGATCATAACACGTAATAGGTGACTATAACTTGCAAGATCGGATCTAGAACATAGATATAATTGTGATAACATAAACGGTTTAGATCTGAAATCATGGCACCCGGGCCCAAAGTGACAAGCATTAAGCATGGCAAAGTCATACCAACATCAATCTCAGAACATAATGGATACTAGGGATCAAGCCCTAACAAAACTAACTCGATTACATGATGAATCTCATCCAACTCCCTCACCGACCAGCAAGCCTACGAAGGAATTACTCACTCCCGGTGGGGAGCATCATGGAATTGGCAATGGAGAAGGGTTGGTGATGACGAAGATCGAAGATTCCCCTCTCGGGAGCCCCAAACGGACTCCAGATCTGGCCTCCCAATGAAGAACAGGAGGTGACGGCGGCTCCGTCTCGTGAAACGCGATAATTCTTTCTCCCTCATTTTTTTCTCCAAATATAGGTATTTATGGAGTCGGGATCAGGGTGTGCGGGGACACCAGGTGGGCACAACCCACCTGGGCGCGCCAGGAGGGGGGCGCACTGGTGGGTTGTGCTCCCCCAGGGGCCCTCCTCCGGTGGTTCTTGGCTCCAATATTTTTCTTTTGTTCCATAAAAATTCTCCAAAAAGTTTCGTTCCATTCCGAGAACTTTTATTTCTGCACAAAAACAACACCATGGTAGTTCTACTGAAAACAACGCCAGTCCGGGTTAGTTTCATTCAAATCATGCAAATTAGAGTCCAAAACAAGAGTAAAGCGTTAGGAAAAGTAGATACGACGGAGATGTATCAGTGATGAGTATAACTACAGAGCAGAAACGCTATGGTTTGAGGTGGTTCAGATCAAGAGTCCATATCACGCGCTAGTTGGACGGCCGGCTTACACTACAAAAAAAAGACACATCCATGACATTTTGGGCCGAACGAATTTTTTTTTCTATCATGCTTATGACACTTCTATGACGATAATTATGACAAAACCCGGTATCATCGTAGATGTGGTGGGCTCCTACTTCTATGACAAAAAATCATGACAGAAAATGGGCTTTTCGTCCTGGGCGGGCCGGAGACGCAGCTGCATAACATTCTTTGGGCCGTCCATGACGGAAAAAACCGTGGTAGAAGTGAGGGCGAGGAAAATATCGGGGAGTTCTCGGTTACGGTGGGTGATCGGGGCCGAGCGATGCACGGAGGTTTCCGTGTTTCTCTCGTGTACGCGCGTATGTGCGAGGCGTTGCCTAATTGAACCCGAGCGATCGGTCCCTTGGCTGTTAACTAAACCCGAGCGATTCATTCGCTGCTGACTGAACCTGAGCGATTCCTTCGCTGCTGCTGCTAACTGAACAGAGCGATCGATCACTGCTGCTGCTTACTAAAGCCGATTGAGCCCCCGTGCGAGACATAGCCAGCCGGTGTTGAGTTGCCTCTCGATGAACAGTGACCGTTGCTACAGTGCGCGCGGTACGTAGAACGAGTCAAGACGTGGTGAGTCGAGCCGGTTTGTTGGCTTTGGATGAATAGTTCCCGATGGGGGGTGGATGAACAGGACCCCGTGGTAGTAGGCGGTTGCGGCTGGATGAACAGGACCCCGAGGAGGCCGTCGCACCCCAGCTGGTTAGGGGTGGATGAACAGGACCCCGTGGAGGCTCTATGAACAGTAGCCGATGGAGGTTGGATGAACAGTAGCCCCGTGGGTGAACAGTAGCTGGTGGAGGCTGGAGGAGCTCGATGGTGGATGAACAGTAGCCCGTGGAGGCTGGAGCGAGGCAGTAGACGGTGGATGAACAGGACCCCATTTCACCGTAGGCGCTCCAACACAAGTCTGTTTCCTCCGTTTTGCGGTACGCCACACCCCGCCCGATCAACAGGACCCCGTTTTGACCGTAGGCACTCGAACAGAAGTCCGTTTCCTCCATTTTGCGGTACGCCAGACCCCTCCCGATGCACATGACCCCGTATTGACCGTACGCGGTCGAACAGAAGGCCTGTTTCCTCCATTCTGCGGTACGCCAGACCTCGTTTCGGCTGTTCCGTCCAAGCCGGTTGGCTCCCGATGAACACGACGTATTCTGACACAATCGGTTGCTTCCCGATGAACACGACGCTGTTTCCTCCATTCTGACCCAGCTGGTTGGCTGCTGATGAACAGGACGACGTCGCTGTACACCTTCGAGACCACATCCGTATGTATGTACGTAGCCGTATTTACTTTCTTGCAGCATGGCTGTACATATGTGTACACGTTATAGACGGGACTGCGTGACATGCTATGTCCGCGGCTCTACTACGACACGTGCTGCTCCTTACTCGGCCACAGTTCATCGCTTCAGAGAGACCGATTGACCAGTATGTACGTACACGTTCGCGACCAGATAGACAACGCTACATACGCTTCGACCGGGTGGGTCCCAGCTGTTCCTTGCGTGCGAAGATACAGCTGGTGGGTCCCAGCTGTCAGGGGGAAGAATCTTTTTTTTCGTAGTATGGACGCACTTCCTTGTGTGTGAAGATTTAGCTGGTTGGTCCCAGCTGTCAGGAGGGAAATGTTTTTTTTCACAAAATACAGAGTCCCGTCCGGTGGGTCCCTGCTATCAGGTGGAGGAATAATTATTTTACGCGTAATAGGAGGCACTTCCTTGCTGCGGGCATGGACCCAGCTGTCAGCCTCTCCACGTACAGTCCTCTTTCGATGGAAGTCGTTCCTTGACCATGTTGACCATGCCGCGCTGAGAGCACCAAAGCGGTGGACGACGGTGAGGCCCAGGAAGGGGACGACGTGGAGCCAGGAAAGATGCAGCAATGGATGCCCACGCGGAGAGGAGTACGAGGGTTGACTGGTTCGGCTGCGGTGTGAGGCTGCTGTCACCGCAGAATAACAGGGGTTGTGGGTGACTAGAGGGATGGCCTGGCCAATGGTTGGAGTAGGAGGGGGCGGTGAGGCCTGCGCGGCAGCACAGCCTGCCACGGGAGGCAGGAGCAGGCGGCACGGCCCGTGATTGTTTGGGCAGCTAGAGCAAGAAGACCAGAGGTTGAAGAAGCACGACAGCCGTTGGATGGACATCGTACGGTCACTGCAGCTAGAATCGTTTATATTGACTAAGTTGACAAAGCCCTGCGTCCGCGTCAACTTAGTAGGCCCACAAGTCAGCCTCCAAATATGGTGGGTCCCACCTAGCAGTGGGGGTCTTCATTTTTTTGTGCGTAATAAGGAGGCACTTGCGTGCGAAGAGATATAGCTGGTGAGTCCGAGCTGTCAGCGGCGGGAATGTTTTTTTCGTGAAATACAGAGGCCCTTCCGGTGTGTCCCCGCTGTCAGGTGGAGGAATCATTATTTTGCGCGTAATAAGGAGGCACTTCCTTGCTGCGGCCGTGGACCCAGCTGTCAGCCTCTCCACGTATAGTCCTCTTCCGATGGAAGTCATTCCTTGACCACATTGAGCACGCTGCGTCGAGAGCACCAAGGCGGGGACGACGGCGAGGCCTAGAAAGGGAATGACCAGGAGCCGGGGAAGACTCGGCAGTTGTTTCCCACACGGAGGGGAGTACGAGGGTTTACTGCTTCGGCTATAGTGTGAGGCTGCCGTCGCCGAAGAATAACAGGAGGTCTGGGTGAGTAGAGGGATGGCTAGGCTAGCGATGGGAGTATGGTGGGGCGGTGAGGCCTACGCGGCAGCACAACCGGCCGCGGGAGGAGGGAGTAGGCAGTCCCGCTGGCGCTTGTTTGAGCAGCTGGAGCAGGAAGAGCAGAGATTGAAGAAGCACGAAGCCGTTGGATGGACATCCAACAGTCACTTCTCTCGCGTGTTAACTAAGTTGACACGGTGTTGCGTGCGCGTCAACCTTTTTTTAGGAAAGCGTACGCGTCAACCTATAGTAGGCGCACAAGTCAGCCTCAAATTTGTGGAAAACAGCATACAACCCATCTGCCATTATTTCTAATAATTTACAGCCCATTTGCTAATTCTTAAGGATTTTTTTGGAGCCCATATTCTTTTTGTTAGCATTACAGCCCATATTGTGGCCACGGTTAAAACATTATACGAAATTTTGCATATTTCAGTGCGGTCCGAACTGTTTTTAATCCCGAAATTTCGAGTCACATTCAAACTAATTTGAAAAATAAATTCATATCAATATAAAATCCAAATAATTGTCCACGCTTAAAAATCAATGGAATTTAAAATCTCGAAATGAAAAAGAAAATTGAAACTAATTGCCGGTTTGATGTGTTTTAAAAATGTACAGCCCATTTCTCATTACTGATAGCCCATTTTCTCGTCTTGAAAGATTTGCAGCCCAGCAGGGCTGACAAAGCAAGTAGGCCTCGGTTCGGTATTCTGCAAAAGAATAAAAAAACTGGGCTAGCCATTTTCAGAAAGAAAAATAACTACTGGGTTGGTCTTGTGGTAAACATAAAAGAAAAGGCTGGCTAGACAGGCCAGAGTGCCCCGCACAGCCCAGTTGACACCCTGCTTCCGTCTCAAAAACAAAAATAACTGGGCAAGCTACTGGGTCCCTAGTGTGAGCCACTCGTTGTGCAATTCTCTCGTTTATTGACTACGTTGACAATGGCATGGGACCTAGATGTCAGAAATCCATTAGGAGGAACCATTTTTTTGGCTTGAAATAAGGAGGCACTTGCTTGCGTACTGCCATGACCCTGGTGGGTCCCTGCTGTCATCCTCTCCATGTACAATCATATCCTGATTGTGTACGTGTCAACCTAGTAGGCCCACAAGTTAGCCTCTAAACCCGTGGCGGACAAATACAACCCATTTAAAAAAATAACAGCCCATTCCATACGTTCACACGCAAAGTTCAACATTCAGAGCAAAGTAGCAGATCTGATCAGATATAGAGTACTGAACTTCCACGTTGACAACCATCATAGCCAAGTTAACTATCTACTCCCACTAATACTCTAGTGTACAAGTACTGACTTACTCCTAGCTAACTAGACGATGTCGGCCGCCATCTGCGGTACATGCTAAATGCCGGCACCGACGTCCTCCTCCTCGCCTCGGACTTGCCGGAGGTGCGATAGGGCGCGTTGCTCGCGCGCGTTGGCCCTTTCCATGCCGGCGTGGTCCACCGAAGCTTCGGCTTCTAAGCGGGAAACCCACTTGATGAGCTGGTAGTAAAATTCCGTGTCACGCACGCGTGCGTGCCCGACAGCCTCTAGGGCTATTTGCCGGGCGCCGGCCTCCACGTAGTCGGCCCAGTCGCGGACGCTCTGCTCGCGACTCAAAGCAGTGGTGTGCTGCTGCTCCATGCCCCGCTGGCGGCGCAAATCAGCAATACGCTGCTCCTCCGCCAGGCGGTCGCGCTCCGCATTGCCATCTAAAGACCGATTGCCATCTAAAGACCGATAGAATGCCTCCTCCCTCTGTCTTCCTTCCCGTGAATAACCGAACACTAGCTCCGGCGGGAAGCACCTTTGGCGTCACCTATTGCGGACGGTCGGGAGCATGACGGACGTGGCGAGAGCGAGGGCAAGTGGTGAGCGACATCGGGCAGGTGGGGGTTGTGAGGGGAGCAGATAGGGCGAGTTGGGTGACGGTGCTACTGGAGAAAGCCAGGAACTAGTAGTTATAGGTGGAAGGTAGGTGAAGCAGCGTGTCGCAGGAAACGCGATGGTCATCGGAATTCAATGCATAAGCAGGCATGGCTTAGCGCGCCAGCTTACCATGGAAAACTGGAAAAACTGATGTGCCGTCCCGTCCCGTCAGTGGTGCGTTCCGTCCGTGCTGGGTCGCACATCAGCATGACGGTCAAATGAGTGCACTCGAATCATCCAGATGAGGTACTCCCTCCTTGTCAAAAATTATTCCACCACTCATCATCTACCTTGGTTGGTGAGATTTTTGAATTGAGCCCTGCAAACCGGAAAGGAGGTAGTACGTGCATGATCTGCTATTTATTCGTGTAGGATCGAGTAGGTCGGATAGTGTATGTGTAGGATCACATTAGCTGATGAATGTTCGCTGGGAGATAAGGCATTTGCGAACTTTTTTGCTGGCAGTTTCTTCAGATTCGCATGGCATTTTCTTCAGAACAGCTTGTCAGTTTCTTCAGAGGTAGGCATTTTTATTCAAAAAACTGCCACCTTTGGATCTTGCGTCGCAACTAAAACTGCCAGGAGCGTATTAGTAGGCTAGCTAGTGATCGATCAATAACTTGTAAACACTGAGCGAACAGAAATAAGGAACTGCTAGTAACTTGTAAACACTGAGAACACAGAAACAAGGATCATGCTATGCACAGTAGTAAGAGCCGATCCGTTCGAAATGTTCACACGAGACTCACAGGCCTGGCATTGTAATATGTTCACATTAGAATCCCAAATTCACAACCAACTAGTAACATGTTAATGCATCTCAATGATTCACAGATCATATACAAATATGTAGCTCCAAAAGCAAAGATCTAGAAAAAACATCTGTTCTTCTTACTAACATGGATGCTTCTCTGGGCCAACATTCAGTACAGAGTGAAAGACAAATTTGTTTGTGAAGTCTACAATTCCTCTTGCAAACTTAAGTGGTTTCACCAACAGCTGGAACCATGAGAATGAACCACACATGATGGAGGAACATCCACTGCAATATGATTTGGTCTTCTCTCAATCACATGGCGAGACTATTTTCGGAATACAAACTTTAACTTAGGCAAAATGATGCCCATTGTATAATCATACCAAAGCAATGAAGCACCTAGTCTTGGCCAATAAATAGTACAATACTACTTTTGTGCAGTCCATGAAGTGACTATCCAATCTTTCTGTGTCTATTTTCAAATGGCACTGCATGCAGTGACTATACTATTCTCTTGTGCAGTTCCACCAAAATTGCGGTCACTTCGTTTGTTTGCCAAATAGAAACGGGCAGACATCTGTCTGCACAAATATCAAGCAGCTAGTAAACATATACCCCACCTTGTATTTTCGGTTTAAACACGTCTCTTCCGATTAGCATCTGTCATGTTTTGCACTGGACAATTTGATACTGTCATGTTTTGCCCTGGACAATTTCGTACTGAATTGATTTGCTGGTTAAGAGCAGAAATATAGTGCCTATTCTTCATCAGACCAAGGATATCCATGTTCGCAGTGATGGAAGAGCTGAAATCGATACAACCAAAATTGAGCATCCAATCATTGAATCATGTCCTGCACCTCCAATGTATGTCCACCCTGCCAATAAATTCACATGCAAACCACTAATATTACTATCTAATGACAGTACAAAAAGAGTAGCAAGATAGTAGCAAACCATGTACCTTCATAATGAATAGCTCATAGTGCCGTCAATTGGATATAAAGGTTTGGAAGAAAACATGCTCCTAATGTTGAACCATTTGGACTTTTTGTGCAGTTCCACTAAAATCGAGCATCCCTATTTGCATAGATATTGAAAGTGTGATTACTATAAAAGTGGCACTAGTTGAAGCATATACTCACAAATATAAGCATTCCAATTTCTTAATGGGAAAAGGTAGCAAGACTGTTTCTAACCACCTGTTTGAAGGAATAAATAAGGCAACATCGGCTAATGTCAGGAAGGCATACATAGTATTTTCTTAAAAACTGAACCATTCCTGACCTTTCCTCTTCTTTTAAGCATATTTTGTGCAGTTCAACTAAAATAAAATGCCATCACCGCCTTGACAATTCAGTGACACTGTACAAAAAGAAATGACTTAACATTACATCATGATGTCAGGTATGTAATCGACAGGCATTAGAGACAAACATACAGACATCCTCCGATAACATAATGAACATTAATTTTAACAAAGGTGTGACTAGCTTTACCGGGATAATTTGAGTGAACTCTACACCCTCTGTTCCTTAATATAAGACGTTTTCGCAGTTCAATTTAAAGTACCCAAACGTCTAGTATTTAGGAAATCTGGTAGTAGTTTTCTTGAGCACATATCTGGGAAAGCTTGCCACACTTTATGTATGTCCATACGCTAATGCAACACCATTCGAATAGTACAAATATACACTAATCCAGTGGCTAGTGCAACAGTAGAGTAGTTTTTTATTACAGGGTACAGTACAATGGTTTTACTGAACAGATTTCCATAAGCTAGCACTGGAAGATTTCTATAAGCATTAACAATACAAAATGTAAAGGTAACAAGTTTCAGCATTGGTATACCAGTTGTGCAACAGCATTAAACCAAATACAAAAGTCTGAAGGTAACTAGCATTATTAACTAATGACAGTATAAAAAAATTGCAAACCATGTACCTTCAAGGTAAATATCATTTCGAACTCGAGGGGACATCAAAATTGCTATCCCAATCTTGATAATCGATCAAACATAAAAACTTGATCGAACAAATCAAGAGAACAGCCGGAGGAGGAGGTGCCCACTCTTGACCTTTCCTCTTGTCTTCGTAATTTTTTGTGCAGTTTAACCATAATAAAATGACATCAGCGCCTTGGCATTTTGGTGACACTGTACAATTTTTTTTGACTAATCTCATGAAAGTGAGGTATGTAATCTATAAGCATTAACAGTGCAAAAATCTTAAGGTAGTAACAAGTTTCATGGTTGGTATACTGGCTGTGCAACAACATTAGAATGCCTTAGCTGAAAAATCTTTAATACATCCACAATCAATAGCTAAAGCTAAAATAATCCAGTGACATTAAATGGCATTGCTTAAATTTATCGGTGGCATTAGACTGAGTGCGGCATTAGTTAAATGTGGCATCACTTTATCAGTAGCATTGCTTGACTTTACCGCTGGCGTTATACTAACAGCAAAAAAGTGGTAATAAGAGCATGGGAGGCCCATTCGGACAGTGGGCGCACCAGTACGATGTACCTCCACGGACGCATAGAGTGGAGGAAGGTATGGTTACCCAGAGCAACAAATATCTAGGTAGCATATGTGGATTATGTCCCATTTTTGTTCTCTTTAGCCACCTTTTTCCTATGGGAGGACAACAAACCGATCGACCTGGTCATTCTCTATTGCGTTGTCATGCCTTTCTACCCTTTTCACCCTTTTTCAACCAAGAGACACGAGCCTCGTTCCTTTGCTAATGATTTTCCCCTTTTCAACCTAGATGCGGGTTCGATGCCTAGTCTCTTCGACAGTACTTTCTCCCTTCCTTTCCTTATTCAACCCAGACATGGATTAGTCTGCATGAAGTAGGGTTTCCTTTAATAGTGCAAATTAAGGTTTTCGTCTGCGTGACCAGCAGAGCAGAGGATAGCAAATTGGGAAGAAGGTGGAGTGGAAAAAGATCCACATGCAGCGACATGGTAGATGGGGCAATAGAACAAGGGTATGGTTCGAAAAGAGGTAGCATACCTGAGGGTCGGCGGGAAGTGGCTTCGCTCATGGTCGTCGTCCTCCGCACACACTACGGCAGCGAGCTTGGGGACGGAGGCCATCCCGCACGGGCGCTAGGTCTGAGAGGACGACCTTGTCGTCAGTGCATGACCTCGCTCACCGACGATGAGTGCGTCAACGCTGCACGTCCTTTTCTTCCCCGACGGATGTATGACCACCGGTGAGGAGGGAGAGAGAGGCTGTCTTTTTTAGATCTGGAGAGAGGGTGATAGTGTGAGAAGCAAGTGGGCAGCCCTTAGCAAGCAAGCGCTGAAGCTCCAGCCTATATATCTTTCTTGATACTAGTACTAGAGGTGGAGTAGTGGTAGAGTAGTTTATATTTTCTCTGCATACAGTACCAGTTAGTCGTGCTTCAAAACTGAACGGCACGCCATTAAAAAAATAAAGTCGAGAAATAATGCGGCACCTCGGGCCAACGCGGCCAGATCGCATTTTGCACGAGAAATGACACACCATGTTTCGTTGACATGTGGTCCCGTTCCAACATGTCAGTGAGACGACGGCGAGTCCTTTTGTACAATTTCCGAACGGACGACTATGTAGGCCGGGGCGCCTCTTCCTGTACCATGGGAACCGTCCACCACCTATTCGCCTTTCCCTCTCGATTTGGAACTGCTGTCGCACGCTCTTCCTCCCTCCTCCATTTGCCTTCACCCTTCCTTCTTCCATTGTTTGATCGTCTTCTCCATGGAGGGAACAAGCCGAAAACGACCCCGTTATTCTTGCCCCAATCTGAAACTTGTTGATCGGTGTGACGTCATCACCTCGGCTAGCATGGCAGGTTCGTTCAAGACCATTCTCGACTCAACTAATAACATGATTACAAAGAACCCAAGGGTCTAGGAGCGGTTTGATCTCCCCTATCTTCTTCGCCATGACCCTGCTCACTGGCGCGTGGACGACGGAACCCTCGCCTTGTGCAAGTTGATGCCTCTTGATAATGATACGTGTGATGTTAAGATGCCATCGCTTAAGGGTAAGGCCTGGGCAGGCGCAAATGGAGATTGGGTTGTTTATATTGGGTACAACTGCGAGTGGGAATTTGTGAATGTGTACACTCGTCAGCGGATTCCACTGCCAAAAATCTCAGAGTGCCCTGAGGTTGAGTACACAGATGATCTACGTACGTTTAAATACGATCATGGTGACTGTCGTCTACGGAAGATAGCAATTTGTCGAGTTCCCAACCGCTCTTGGGATTACACGAACTATGAAGTTGTTGCTATCTTCGACAAGCTTGTTGCCGTCCTTACTTCTACGCCTCGATGGATATTGCTCAAAAATCAAATTCTGTACACGGATGAGTACTGTGATGCAATTCAATACGAGCGTCTTGTGTTTGCTGCCACCACTCGTGGCACTATTTTTGCATGGGATCCTTATGGTTTCGGTACGTTTGTCTTCCACCGTAATTATAATTGTTTCATCCACATGCATGCGGGTTAGCTAGTTTCCCTTTACTAATTAACCTTCTTGTGTTTCCAAGGTCCTGTGAACATTCCACAACCTATACTTGAAAAAATTTATAACCAAGGGGGAGATGATGATGGTGATGATCACGAGCATGAGGACGAGCAGGACCTATATACTCATTGGCGCTTGACAACTTATTCTGATGGATCACCTCTTCTTGTCTGTATACAGTGCACTGCTGATGTTACTACTAAGGAAGCAGGTGCTGTCTCCTATGGTCGCACTCTCCGGACCTATTCCAACATCCGTTGCAGGGTATTCAGGATGGATACTAGTGTGCTAGCGCCAACACCTTCTCCCTGGTTCAGTATTGATAGTCTTGGAGAAAACTTGCTCTTCCTTGGACAAAACTATCCAATGATGGTGAAAGGCGATCCAGCTGCTGTTGACAATGTTACTACCATTTATGAGAAGCAATTGTATCTATACCTCGGACATTGCTATGGTTCCCTACCCTGTCTATCACAATATGCGTCCTGATATAGGCCGCTTCAGCCTGGATGATCAGTCCTGCGTTGGTCTCGATATTGACAATAGCTGGCCCTTCCCAGAGGCTTACCTATGGTTCAAAGCAAGCATTTCCAACGCCGAGGATTGGTTGAGCTGAAGTTCATTTCATTGCTTGTTATTTGTTGTGTGATGAAAACTTTAGTATTTACTAGAATGTTTTGTTGGAAATAATCTATAATCCAACATGTATCCTCGTTGTGGTTGTGTGTTGATGACTTGTTATATGTAATGAATGGTACATTTGCATATGCATGTCATAAACTCAATTTATGAATGGTTTTCGAGTCACTTCTTAGAGTGTGAGTACCGTAGTAGTATAGCCAGCATCCGGTTATATGAAGTTGCCACATCACATAGAGCCAACCTAATATTGGAGTATGCTAGCACACTAGTTAGTTCTAGTTAGATCAACTAGAGCTAGGTGTCGCACGGAGGCCGAGAAATATGGTGATAGCATGACTGCGTGAGGTGGGCTTGTACGTAGTATGATGTAGGCACAAGGGCTTGCCGTGTTTCCTACTCCTCCGGTCTAAATGTGGAGAAGATTTGGTCGAGTTCTTCCTCCTTTTGCCGACACGTGGGACATCCAGCATCCAGGTCGTGTCTTGCAAGAAAATGGAGTGCTAGTCGAAGCCACATGATGTGCATCTTGGGTTAAACTGTAAATAGAATCTTACTCTTGAGTAACTCCAAAAGCGGCCATCGAAGATCTTTATTGGATTTGTTTTTCATCACCAGCACATCGAGGTGAAAGATGTGCAGGTTCAGTGGGTCGTCTTGCGTTTTCATAGACATGTGGGACCGCATGTGAGCAAATAGACGATGGGCTCTGCGCGTCTGCTGGCTGGCTGAGAAGAGAGAGAGAGGAGGGCTGAGCACGGACTCCAGGAAATTTCGCGACAATGTGAGTAGTACTAGTGGTGTACCGTACTCCTGGAGAGATAATGTGTTCACTCTACGTAACCAGCACCTCGATATAGTGGGGTGGCATGGGCCATAACTAGCATTCACGTCTAGCAGTACGGCACACGCCACCCACATGAGTCCCATCTGACACCAATTTTCTTGGAGTCCGTGCTACAGCCATCTCTTCTCCCTCCTGTTTTCTCAGCCATCGCACGGTGGGCGGGGTGGGGGTTTGCCGATAGTCGGTTTGCTCAACTACGGTCCCACTTGTAAGTGAAAATGCAACACAACACGCATTCCCCCTTGAGCGGAGTGCCGGACCAACCGTGTGGGGGTACGACGCGAACACGTCAGGCTTTTCCTTTTGAACTTGTAACTTGTAAAATTTGGTTCTGCTCCATGGCGCGACCGATAGATAGAAATAACAATTTTCCCTAGAGTAATGAGAAGTTTGGTTCTGGCGCGGTTCATGCATGGAGTATGTACGAAAATTATGAAGTTGATGCGAAAGGTAAGATAATTACTAGTAGTACAATATGCTACTACATGGATTTGACAGAAAGATAAAGATACATACGGATCCATCAACGACATCCTCACACCCTAGTGCGCCGGGTCACCAACCGACGTGTGAGGAGTAGCGGCGTTGGCGGCAAGCTCAACGTGCTTCTGAACAATGCCGTCAAAGGTTGCCCTACGGTCCAAGAAGGCCAGCATCCTATCGTCCTCCTCTTGCATGTAGTAGTCCTTGTGGATGATTTCCGCGTAGACATGGGTGATTATGTCGATGGTGTCTTGCTGCGCCAGGCGCTGCGCGGCGAGCACGACATTGGGGTGGACATTCTCCGGCGTGACGGCGGGCAGTCGCAGGGCCACCAGTGCGTCAAAGAGGTTGTCACCATAGAGGCCATTGAGGGTGGCGGGCGTCACAGAGCCTGGGCGCGTGGGCTGGAGGCGTACGTCAAGGTCGTCCGCAAGCTTCTTGACGATGGTGAACTTGTCGAGGAAGCCGACGAGGACATCGTCAAACAAGGAGACGAAGCTGTTGTCCAAGAGGCCTCTCGCCCGGGCAGCCTCAAGCATGACCTAGAGACGTTCCTCAGTGCCGGGCCGCAGGCCGGCGTCGTGGACCATCTGTCACAGCCGGCTGATGCTCGCGCTCATCGCCTCCATGGGTCTAGCTTCTAGTCAACTGATCTTGCGATTGGAGTGATCACTCTTGCCCTTGGTTAGGGTGCGTAGGTGTGTAGGATTTCGTAGATTGGACTAGCGGGGAGCCTTTATATGAGAAGTGCAGACTGCGTTGCATTCACGTGTGTGTTGGCCATCTACTCCTCGGCCCTCCCTCCATGCCGGTGCAGTAGAGTCATCTCACCGAGACCAAGTTGGGGCAAAACTAGAGAACTTTGATGTTTACTAGTTTATTGGTCCCCTTTGCATTTTACGCCAAGTTTTGGCCTTTGATTTAACTAATAAAATGTTAATGCATGTGACCACAAATGTTGTGCTAAGGCCCTTCCCAGTGCTCCATGGTGGACAGGTGCTAAGCATGCCACATAGGCAAAAAAATGACATGGCGCAGTAATTAAGGAGGAGAGAGAGCACTTTGGTGACCCCAGGAAGAACCAATGCCAAGCACGTGAACCAAGGCAAACCACTTAAATGAAAGAAGTTGACAAATGCATGGAAGAGTTTAGGTGCTAAATCATTAAATACAGTGAGCTTTAGCAACAACAAGTTAAGCACGTATGCATTGGTGAGTTGAGTTGCTAAGCTATTTAATGCACTTAGCACCTCTTCTAAGAGCAAGTATAATAAGCTTATGTAAGCAGGTTGTAAGGGTTAAAATATTATTTTTCTGCTGGCATGGAGGGGAGAGAAAAGGAGAAAGAAGAGGAGCCGGTTATGATACGTCTCCGTCGTATCTATAATTTTTGATTGTTTCATGCCAATATTATACAACTTTCACATATTTTTGGCAACTTTTTATATGATTTATTGGACTAACCTATTGATCCAGTGCCCAGTGCCAGTTCCTATTTTTTGCATGTATTTTTGTATCATGAAAAATCCATATCAAACGAAGTCCAAATGCGAGAAAAATTTACGGAGAATTATTTTGGAATTTATGTGATTTTTGGGAGGTGGAATCAACGCAAACGGGGGCCCACAGTGCCCACAACCCACCATGGTGTCTTGTGCCCTCCTCGAATGTCGGTTGGAACCCTTCTTCTGGCGCAACAAAGATAATTTATGGAAAAAATCATGTTAAAATCTCAGCGCAATCGGAGTTACGGATCTCCGGGAATATAAGAAATGGTGAAGGGCCAGATCTGGGGAACACGAAACAGAAGAGAACAGAGAGGGAGATCCAATCTCAGAGGGGCTCCCGCCCCTCCGCCGCCATGGAGGCCATGGACCAGAGGGGGAACTCTCCTCCCATCTAGGGGGGAGGCCAAGGAAGAAGAAGGAGGGGGCTCTCTCCCTCTCTCTCCCGGTGGCGCCGGAGTGCCGCCGGGGCAAGGATCGTGACGGCGATCTACATCAACAATCTTGCTACCGTCAACACCAACTTTCTCCCCCTCTATGTAGTGGTGTAACACCCCTTCTCCCCGCTGTAATATCTACTTAAAGATGGTGCTCAACTCCATATATTATTTCCCAATGATCTATGGTTATCCTATGATGTTTGAGTAGATCCGTTTTGTCCTATGGGTTAATCATGATCTTGGTTGGTATGATTGTATATTTTATTTATGGTGCTGTCCTACGGTTCCCTTCGTCTCGTGCAAACATGAGGCATCCTCTCTGTAGGGTGTTGCAATATGTTCATGGTTTGCTTATTGTCGGTGTTGCGGGGGTGACAGCAGCCTAAACGCGGATAAGTGGGTTATGGCGTATGGGAGTAAAGAGGACATGATACTTAATGCTATGGTTGGGTTTCACGACCTTAATGATCTTTAGTAGTTGCGGATGCTTGCTAGAGTTCCAATCATAAGTGCATATGATCCAAGTAGAGAAAGTATGTTAGCTCATGCCTCTCCCTCATGTAAAATTGCAAGAATGATTACCGGTACTTGTTATCGATTGCCTAGGGACAAATGACTTTCTTATGGACAAAAGCTATCCACTTTTACTACCTTGCAATTTATTCGTAGTTTTATTCTTGCAAAGTACTCATAGTTTTATTCTTGCAAAATAGTTTCATACTTGTTCTAGGTAAAGCAAACGTCAAGTGTGCGTAGAGTTGTATCGGTGGTCGATAGAACTTGAGGGAATATTTGTTCTGCCTTTAGCTCCTTGTTGGGTTCGACACTCTTATTTATCGAAGAAGGCTACAAACGATCCCGTATACTTGTGGGTTATCAAGACCTTTTTCTGGCGCCATTGCTGGGGAGCAATAGCCATGGGTGAATATTCTCGTGTGTGCTTGTTTGCTTTATCACTAAGTAGTTTTTATTTTGTGCTCTTGTTTTCTATCTTTAGTTATGGGTAGGAAACGTAAAATACCAAAAAAATTAGTTGTACCTACTAAACCAATGGTTGAAGAACCACCCAAAATCTATCATACTACTGAAGC
This sequence comes from Thinopyrum elongatum, assembly GCA_011799875.1. NCBI lineage: Eukaryota > Viridiplantae > Streptophyta > Magnoliopsida > Poales > Poaceae > Thinopyrum > Thinopyrum elongatum. The sequence continues at coordinate 355,440,266 of CM022297.1, read as the reverse complement.
TTTCTATTTGGATCATCTTTGATCCATTTCTGCTCGTGCTGAAAACCCAACTAGCTTAGTTGAGGGAAAATCATTAGATGAGCATGCTTGTTTTGTGCGACACCATTTATCTCAAAAAGGGAAACTTTTACTACATCAAATTAATACTATGCAATGATATGCTTGGAATTTATGTGAAATACATGATTTTACTTGTTGTTCTGAAGACCCTAAGAAACACCTTCCTTATCAATGTGAGTTTAGAGATAATGGAATTTTATCTTCTTATGCCAAGGGTGTTTATAATTATTATGATATTGAACAAATTGAAGAATTTGTTGCTTTTAAGGGTGCTTATGAAATTGCTTCTTTGATTGAAAAGTATGATGCTACTCTTTACAAATCTGAAAAATTTGCCATACTTAAATATTGCTATGAAAATTATTCTTCTAATGCTTATATTAAACCATATATTGAGGACTTCTCCGCTGTCCAAGAAGAGACTAATATTTTGCAGGAGTCTATGGAAGAAGAAATTGATGAAACTGTGAGCTCATTGGATGAAAAAGATGATGAGGAGAGCGAAGAACAAGAGGAGGAAGAGCGGAATGATCACCCGTGCCCACCTTATAATGAGAGTAACTCTTCAACTCATACATTGTTTAATGCCCCGTCGTTCTTACCGACGGATGAATGCTATGATAATTGCTATGATCCCGTTGATTCATTTCAAATATCCCTTTTTGATGAACTTGATGATTGCTATGCTTGTGGCCTTGATGCCAATATGAATTATGCTTATGGAGATGAACTTGCTATAGTTCCTTATGTTAAGAGTGAAATTGTTGCTATCGCACCCACACATGATAGTCGTATTATCTTTTTGAATTCTCCAAACTACACTATATCGGAGAAGTTTGTTCTTATTAAGGATTATATTGATGGGTTGCCTTTTACCGTTGCATATGATAATTTTGATGAATATAATATGCATGTGCTTGCTGCTCCTACTTGCAATTATTATGAATGAGGAACTACATCTCCGCCTCTCTATGTTTCCAACACGATAGAATTGCAAGAAATTGCTTATACTATGCATTGGCCTTTACTTGATGTGCATGAATTGTTCTTGTATGACATGCCGATGCATAGGAAGAGAGTTAGACTTTGTCATTGCATGATATATGTTGCTTTGTGCTCACTACTAAATGCCAAATCATTGTTAATTAAAACTGGCTTTGATATACCTTGGGATCCGGGTGGATTCATTACTTGAGCACTTTATGCCTAGCTTAATGGCTTTAAAGAAAGCGCTGCCAGGGAGACAACCCAGAAGTTTTAGAGAGACATTTTTATTCTGTTGAGTGCTTTTATAAAGTTTAAAAACAAAAAAAATATAGAGGGGAACCTTAAAATTTCACAAAAAGATAAGCGATTGAAAGGTGATGCATTGGAGAAGTGAGGGTCGACCTTGAACACTTGTGTTCATGCTCATGGAAACAATGTAGAATTTTTCATGAATATTCTCATAAAATAATTATCCCCTTGTACAAATCCATTGTATTATAAAAATAATGTGCCAAGATTTGCCTTTAGGATGATTACATTGCTTGTTGGTATGTGCGGTGCAGAAACAGAAACTTTGGCTGTAGTGAATGATTTTACATTTTTTACAGGAAGGTCAAAAGTTTCTGAAACTTTTTGCACAGTATTTATATACAAAATTTTTATTTTTTTCCTAATTTTTCAGAATTTTTTAAGTACCAGAAGTATGGTAGGTGTTCAGATTGCTACAGACTGTCCTGTTTAAGACAGATTCTGTTTTTGATGCATTGTTTTGCTTGTTTTGATGAAACTACCGATTCTATCGGTGGTATAAGCCATGGAAAAGTTATATTACAGTAGCTACAATGCAAAAACAAAATATGAATTGGTTTGCAACAGTACTTAGATTAGTGATTTGCTTTATTATACTAACGGATCTTATCAAGCTTTCTGTTGAGTTTTGTGTGGATGAAGTGATCAAAGATCGAGGAGGTCTCGATATGAGGAGAAGGAGGAGAGGCAAGAGCTCAAGCTTGGGGATGCCCAAGGCACCCCAAGTAAATATTCAAGGAGACTCAAGCATCTAAGCTTGGGGATGCCCCGGAAGGCATCCCATCTTTCTTCAACAAGTATCGGTATGTTTTCATCTTCGTTTCGTTCATGTGATATGTGTGAATCTTGGAGCGTCTTTTGTGTTTAGTTTTCATTTTTCTTTTATGCACCATGCTGGTATGAGATAGTCCATGGTTGATTTATAGAATGCTCATTGCACTTCACTTATATCTTTTGAGTATGGCTTTATAGAATGCTTCATGTGCTTCACTTATATCATTTGAAGTTTGGATTGCCTGTTTCTCTTCACATAGAAAACCGTTATTTGTAGAATGCTCTTTTGCTTCACTTATATTTGTTACAGCATGGTCTTTTATAGAAAGAATTAAACTCTCATGCTTCACTTATATCTATTTAGAGAGTCAACAGGAATTGGTCAATTGCATGGTTAGTCATAAAATCCTACATAAAACTTATGGATCAATGAATATGATATGTTCGATTCCTTGCAATAGTTTTGCGATATAGAGATGGAATACGTGGGAGGTACTAGTAAACGGTTGTGGTTAGTACGAATATTGGTGTTAAGGTTTGTGATTCCCGAAGCATGCACGTATAGTCTCTCGTTATGCTATGAAGTTGGAGCATGATTTATTATTGATTGTCTTCCTTATGAGTGGCGGTCGGGGACGAGCGATAGTCTTTTCCTACCAATCTATCCCCCTCGGGGTATGCGCAGTAGTACTTTGCATCGAGGGCTAATAAACTTTTGCAATAAGTATATGAGTTCTTTATGACTAATGTGAGTCCATGGATTATACGCACTCTTACCTTTCTGCAATTTGCTAGCCTCTACGGTACCGTGCATTGCCCTTTCTCACCTCGAGACGTGGTGCAAACTTCGCCAGTGCATCCAAACCCCGCGATATGATACGCTCTATCACACATAAGCCTTATTATATCTTCCTCAAAACAGCCACCATACCTACCTATTATGGCCTTCCCATAGCCATTCCGAGATATATTGCCATGTAACTTCCACCGCTTCCGTTTTGATGACTTGAGCATTCATTGTCATATTGCTTTGCATGATCATATAGCTGACATAGTAGTTGTGGCTCAGCCACCGTGCATCATTTTTTATACATGTTATGCTAGATCATTGCACATCCTGGTACACTGCCAGAGGCATTCATATAGAGTCATATTTTGTAATAGGTATCGAGTTGTAATTTTGAGTTATAAGTAAATAGAAGTGTGATGATCAGCATTATTCATTATTAGAGCATGTCCCAGTGAGGAAAGGATGATGGAGATTATGATTCCCCCATAAGTCGGGATGAGACTCCTGTCGGCGTTCTGGGAATGGGGGTACCCAGACTTGCCTGCCTGCGGCCTACGGCGTGGCTCCATCGACGGCCTGGTACGGCCCAACTTTAGCAACAACAACTCAAGACCCTCGAGAGGGGCCAGGCCTCGCGAGGCGGACGACACCAAGACCTCCACGAGGAGCGGCCTCCTCAGGCTGGCTCCCGAGGAGTGGAGATCTCTATGCAAACCCTCACCTCGTGAGGTTCGGGTGACGCAAGCCATGACGACCAAGGCCAGGCGGGCGCCAGTGGGCGCAGTGTACCAGTTTCCTCTTTGGTGCTAAAGAGGCAAGCGCAGGCGCGGAGTCCCGAGGAATCAGCCAAAGGTTTCCATTCCCGTGCAACAAGACCAAGACCGCCAGGACGACAGGATGGAGGTCATCACCGATTCCACCACGGCGTCACAACCAGAGGCTTTCGCAGGCGAAGACTACTTTTGTCAGGATAGCATGTACTAGTTGTCTCCCTTCGAATTTGGCCGTTGTGGGATCCCTTCCCGCCTTTCATTTGGGAAGAGGACCAAGGCCACTATAAATAGGACTTAGCCACCACCGTAGAGGGGGGATCGGACCCTGGGACGGATCATTCAGATCACCCTCGCTCCCACCAGCTCACTCGAGCACAAGAACACTCAGCCCCTCGAGGCCAATCCACCATAAAGCAGGAGTATGGTTTTACACCGCAAGGTGGCCCGAACCTGGGTAAACTGCTGTGTCTCTTTTCCTTATAGTTCGACGAGCTAGGCTGTGAGATTAGCGAGTAGGCAGACTGGGGAGGTAGAGTTCTTCGCACGCACCCTAGAGTTTGAACCTCTCAAGGGTTTGCGGAACCCAAAATCCGACATTTGGCGCGCCAGGTAGGGGTGCATCAGAGCCTCTCCCCTGCCGGTCGATCCACCACCACTCCACCGCTTCCATGGCTGACGCTCATCGAGCTCGCGCTGAGCGCCAGGCCGCCCTCGCCGCCCGCATCGCTCAGACAGCGCCTGCGGGAGACGGCTGCCCTCGCCGTCCCCCGTCTCCAGTGATGAACGCTGCCACTGGCCCCGCGGGGCACGAGCAGCAAGCTTTGTCGCTGCACCCTTCTGTGCGGCGGGATGGGCGCACCGCCACCCCGTCGCTGACTCCGACTGCTTCGTCGTCTCATGCTCGTCACAGGCCAGCGAACACGGATGCTGCGTTGCTCATGGCACGCGAGCTCCTGCGCTACCGCCCCGTCGATGACCTCTACGAAGACTGGCTGGACCGCATCGCCGAGCTTGTCAGCGCCGCCGGGGACTCTCCCGCACCGTCTTGCTCGCTACCTCACCCACCGCCTGCTGCGGGTGACGTAGCCCACGGAGCACCTTCACCACCTCCCCGTCAAGATGTCGCCCTCGGGCCAAGGCGCGAGGCCCCGCGGCGCGGCCCGCCACGCAGGGCACCGACGCGTGAAGAGGAAAGCTGCCAGGTGGTGCAGCGGCCGCAAGAAGATGCTCGTGCACTCCCAGCACCGACACGCCAAGACCGCGCGCCGCCTGCAGCGCTGGCGCGTGAGCGCCAAGACCAGGCTCCACCTCCACGACGGGCTCCCGTGACCACAGCGGGTTGCCGCGCTTTCACTCCGGAGCTATGCAACATCGTCTGGCCGGGGAAGTTCAAGCCCGACCTGCCTCCGCGCTACGACGGCACCCCCGACCCTACCGAGTTCCTGCAGCTCTACGAGCTGAGCATCAAGGCAGCCAACGGCGACGCGAAGGTTATGGCGAAATGATTTCCCATGGCCCTCAAGAATGGTGCGCGCTCGTGGCTCCTGAACCTGCCCGCGGGATCGATCTCCTCCTGGGACGAAATGCGAGAGCGTTTCGTCGCCAACTTCCAGGGCACTCTCGACCGTCCACCGGCTGCGGGTGACCTGCAGCGCATCTAGCAGCAGCCAGGAGAGACCTTGCAGAAGTACATCCAGCGCTTCAACAGCGTCCGCCTCAAGATCCCCAAGGTGTCGGATGAGGCCATCATCTCGGCGTTCACTGATGGCGTCCGCGACGTCAAGATGAAGGAGGAGCTCGCCATACATGAGGACCTGTGCACGGCTCTGGAGATGTTCAACATGGCAACCAAGTGTGCGAGAGCTGAGGAAGGTTGCCTCTCTCTCCTGGAGCTCCCACGGGCTGACCCAGAAGATAAGAAGGCCAAAGCCAAGGACGTGAAGCGCAAGGGACCGGCCGTGCTCGCGGTCGAACCAGAGATGAAGCGCGGCTGCGACCACCCAGAGTCATCCAAGGGCAGCCGCCCGTTCTGCGTCTTCCACAATGTGCACAGCCACAACACCAACGACTGCCAGGAGCTCAGGGCCATCCGCGATTGGCGCCTCGGTTGACGCCCCGAGTGCAGCGACTGAGGATACGGCCACGGAGGAGGCCGAGGTGGAGGACGCTGGGATGGCCATGACCCCCGCCAAGAATGGCGCGATCAACCTCGTGAGGACCACTGGCAGGGCTAGCCTCGTGAGGGCCCCTGGAGGGACCAGCCTCGTGAGGACCATCCTCAGGGCAACGCTGGCCTTCCTCCACTGCTGCCACCACCAAGAAGGAATGATGACCACCACTAGGACGAGGGGGCTGGGGGCTTCCAGGAGCCTCGTGCCATCGCCTGCATCCTGGGCGGTGCTCAGGCCCCTGCCTCTCGTCGCATCTTCAAGCAGTTTGCCCGTGAGGTGAACACGGCCCTCCCCAAGCTCGAGGCAACGCGCCCGCTTAGGTGGTCCAAGTGCACCATCGCCTTCAGCCCATCCGATCAGCTCAAGTGCGCGGCAACTACCGGCGCTCTCTTGATGCTCTGCTCGCCTACCATCAGCAACGTGCTCGTCACCAAGACTCTCATCGATGGCGGTGCGGGGCTCAACGTTCTCTCCATCGAGACATTCAACCGACTCCAGGTGCCCTATGACCAGCTGCAGCCTACCAAGCCTTTCTCGGGAGTGACCGACGGCTCCACCACCCCGATAGGGCAAATCCGCCTCCCTGTCACCTTCGGCAAGCGCGACAACTACCGCACTGAGCTCATCGACTTTGACGTCACCCACATTTGCCTTCCATACAATGCCATCCTTGGGTATCCGGCCCTGGCCAAGTTCATGGCGGTGACTCATCATGGTTACAATGTCCTCAAGATGCCAGGGAGCTGCGGCGTCATCACGGTCGCCTGCGAGGAGAAGGACGTGGTGTGCTCTCTCGAGCGCGCCTACCAAGCTGCGGCGGTCGAGAACCCAGACGATGAAGGCACCGTCTACCCTCCTGAGGCTGTCCCCAAGAAGAAGATGCAGCTGCTCCGCCAAGGACCTCAGGAGAGCGGGGTGCCCAGCGGCACCACCTCAGGCCCTGCGCCCACTGACGGGGCGCCTCCCTCTCTCGCATAGGAAGGTGCGCCTGGCACCCCTCTCAGGCTGGGCTCGGGGGCTCTCCTCTGGAGGGCCTCTGACCTGGCCAATGTCATGAGGGAGGCGCTCAGGGACCATGTGGAGGCGTGCTTCAGCGCGCGCTTCCGCCAGGAGGGTACAAGGCGCAAGGTGCCAGGTGCTCAGGAGTTCATCACCAAGGCAATCGAGGAGCTTCAGGAGGCAAGAGCTATGCGAGGCGACCATCGCCCACCACCCGGCGCGGCTCCTTGTCCCGGTGAGGACAGTGAGCTGCGCGTCTGCGTCAACATCCCAGGGCTCAATAGGGTCGCATCTCAGGAGCGCTTCTGGCCATCCCGCGCTGGCCGGTGTGAGGGTCCCCCTCACAGCTATGTTCGCATGCCTTTGGGCTTGTCGAGCGCAGCTGCTACATTCCAGCGCCACATGCGGAGCGTCCTGGCGGCTCAAGAGGCCAGAAGCCTGGTGATCCTGTCAGAGGAGGAGATGGATCCTCACGAGCCCCCCGGGCCCCTAGAGCCTCCCAAGGTTCAGGGCCTGGGCGGCTCATGAGGAGCGACTTCTGCGGCACGCGTCTTCAGCTACTCCAACATCTCTTCAGCAACGGTGCCAGGTGACATTTTCTGGTTTGTTCAGTTGGGGGCGCCTCTCGGGCTGCATTATCCCCAAGCCACGTGGGTCCATCCCTGCGGCATGTATCGTTTTGCATCTATCAGAACTAGCTCTACCCTATCCATGAGTTTATTTATGATTATCACTTGACTGACCGGTGCTTCGTCACCACGAATGTCGTACGCCCTTGCAAGCCCACCCACGACCGCCTCATGATTAAGGACTGGCACGGCGTCTGTGCTCAGGTCCGTCCCTGCAGTGTTGCTAAACCCAAGTGGCTGAGCTCTGGCTCGTGGGCCAGCTCCCATGCACGTCACCTCCCATGGTCCTTGGTGCCTTGTTCTCGCATGAGCTAATCGGGGGCGGGTAAGTTAAGGTGCGCGACCCGGTGCCTCGCCACCGCGAGTGCCGCGCACTGGTTGTCTTTCTTCAGGACATTCGCATGGGAAGACTAGGCACGGCGTCTGTGCTTGGGTCCGTCCCTGCAGTGTCGACAAACCCAACGGCTGAGCTCTGTCTGGCAGGCCGGACCCGTTCACGTCACCTCCTGGGGTCGTTGGTGTTTGGCCTTCTCATGCGATAACCTCAGGAGATTCGCTCGGCGCAGGTTGCCTAACCATCTCGCAGGACTATCACAAGTGCTACGAATCAAATTCAGGCACAACCCGCCTTGAGGTAGGGCCTCGTGAGTCCCGCGCTGGCTCACGAGTGCCCATACACACCTCCGCTAGCCCTGCCGTGCAAGCCACATGTCAGAACGGGGCTGTACATGCCCCGGGGTCTCCCCTCAGAGGGAGCCCCCACCCACGTACCAGTGGAAGCACCATGCTCCGCGCTGGCAGTCGACATGGTCGAGGAGCGGCTATGCCCGTGCGAGAGCAGAAGCGCCATGCTCTGCGCTGGTGATAAACAACTGGGGGCAGCCTAACGGCTGCACTAACCTCCGTAGAGCCACCAGGCTCGGTGTTCAGCCTCACCGCGCTGCTTTCCCCTTGGGAGAGTAGCGCGAGGGGGCTGGGCACGGGGGCTACGCTCAGGTCATGCCTGGCGTACACCACCATGCCAGGTCCCTCGGACCTGGTCTTCGCACATCCCTCCCGAGCGAAAGCTCGGCGAGGACAGGTATGGGGGTTTTTGTTCGCACGTCAAGGGGGACTCCTGAGCATCGCGACTCAGGAGCCTAACTGGCCACGTAGCCCCTCACCCCTTGGTCTTGTCCTGGTGATCCGGACGCCCCAACGGTGGCTGAGGTACGCGTGGGGCCGGGCCCTGCCGACGCAGAACGCCAAGACCCACTCTCGCGTCTCCTTCCCGAGGGTTGTTCGTACATTAAGGGGGACTCCTGAGCATCGCGACTCAGGAGCCTAACTGGCCACGTAGCCCCTCACCCCTTGGTCTCGTCCTGGCGATCCGGATGACCCAACGGCGGCTGAGGTATGCGCGAGGCCGGGCCCTGCCGATGCAGAACATCAAAGCAAACAGAAAGGAAACCACATAACCTTAGCAAATTATTACAAAACATACTGTCTCTTAAAGTTCCAAAGCATAAGTTCTTACGCCTCCACGAGGCACGATACATGTTGCAGGAATAGAACAAGGGGAAAGCACCGCCATCTCCTTCAGCCTTGGACGCCACCGTTGCCTGCTTGGGAGTCCCATCACCGACGATGTCGCCGCCGTCCTTGCCGTCAGCCGTAGGCACGGGGTCAACAGCGAGGAACTTCCGCAGCGGGGCCTCCACTTGACCCTTCATGGCCTCGGCAGCAGCGTCTTGGAGCTCAGGGTCCACGGGCTCGAGTAGGGCACCAAAGTTGAAGCTGGAGTCCCGAAGATGGAGGTGGCTGAAGACACGGGTTGCGGTCGAGGCCGAAACCGCGCGGGCTTCTCCCTCCACCATGGGGCCCACTCTGACGATGATGCCCTTGAGCGCCGCGACGAGCTTGGGGAGCAGCCCGGCGGGGCCTTCCTCCGGAGTCACCAGCGGCTCCTTGTACCGGCTCCCGTATAGATCCTGCAGTGCCTTGCGGGACCTCTGCTCGAGGGAGTCGAAGGCGGCACGCCCCGCGGTGGCTGCCTCCTCAGCCTTGGCAAGGAGTTTCTCCCTGGCCTCCAGCCGAGCCTTCTTGTCGGAGACAAGCTGGGCGTGGGACGCCTAGGCCGCCTCCACCTCCTCCTTCAGCTTCTCCAGGTGGCCGAGCTCTGTGGCCTACTCCCGAGATGCCTGCTCCAGCTCGGCGTCACGACCGGCGACCGTAGACTGCCGCTCCTTCAGCTTTTCCTCCTGCTCCTCGAGTTGGCGGGCGCGGGTGGCCTGCTCGTCACGGAGGGCTTTCAGCTCGGCCTTCGCCGTGTGGCAGCGCTCCTCAGCATCCTTCGCGTCCTTTAACGCCATGTCACGGGCGGCGGCAGCCACGCCGGCCACCTTCTGGCCCTCCTCTTCAGCAGCGTCGGCCTGGTCCCAGGCCGCCCTGACGGACGAGTCAGCCTGGAGCCACCCTGAGACCAGCTCCAGGCGCCCCGACGCCCGGCGCCGGTCGGAGCCCCGAAGATCGTTCCGGAGTTGATCCAACACGGAGAAGGCCTGCTCCAGAGCACCGGGCGCGGTAGAAGAGCTGCGGCCCGCCGGCGTGGCAGCTAGAAGAGGAGACGGTGACGGCATCAAGACTGGCGAAGCAGCAGCAGCAAGGATGGCCGGGGGCTCCGGAGCCCTCGGGTCGTCAGTAGGCGCGCTGAAGGCAAGCGTCTCTGAAGCCGGTGCGGTCGAAGGGGCATCCTTCTCCTGAGGCTAGGCCCCTGAGCCTCGCGAGGGCAACCCTGCGGTAGGAGGACGCGAGCTAGCCTTGTCCGTCTGCGCCAGAACCTCCGGGGCCGAGGTGGGCTGCTTGGCCTCAGGAGCCCTCGCCTCCTCCTTCTTCCTTTTTGCCGCCGGCATTGGCCTGGCCGCAGAGAGGAAAATGTCAGAGCACTACGTCAAGAGCAGGAAGCAAAGACAAGATGGTGTGCTTACTGATCCGTGGCGACGTACTCCCTCGTCCTCTTCAGGAGCGCGATGCCCACAGGCTTCCTGGGTGCGAGCCCCGCCGCGCTCTCAGGAGCGAATGAGCGAGCGGCGGCCGGATCTGCGGTAGCGGCAGCCGACGGCAGGGCGGAGGTGCCACCTCGGGGAAGCAATGACGACCTGTCCTTCTTCGGGACACCCTGCTTCAGCTTCTTCGGAGGGGTGCCCCTGGACCTCGTGGTGACCCCGGCGGAGCGCGGCGACTCCCTGACTGGGTGCTCGCCGACATCGTCGTCAGAGAAGGCGCGGAGGAACTCGCTCCGCCGTGGGGGAGAAGTCTCCCCCACCTCCTCCAAGGTCACCTCTGAGCTCTCGTTCTCCTCCTCCCCGGAGGGATAGCCGGAGGACACCGGCACCGGGGAGCCTGTGGGCAGGGAAGGTTCTAGCGGCAAGAGCCCCCGCTTGTTGAAGACAGGCATGGCGGCGGCTATCTTTTCCCTGTCGGCGCGATGGTACAACAGGATATGGGTGTCCGAGGGGCCACCCTGGTCCTTCCCGAGCAAGGTGCGCACGACCTTGCTCAGCTCCTCGTCAGACAAGTTGTCCGGGCGCAACCGGAGGTCGTCTTCTGCGCCCTTGAAGCTCCACAGGGGGCGCGAGTGCGCCTGGAGCGGAGCCAGGCACTGCGTCAGGAACTCCTTGACGATCATGGCCCCTGTCAGCTTCTCCGCCTTCGGGTCCTCCACCTTCAGGTCGGCCGTCATCCTCTCCAGCAACTGCTCCACCCTGGGGTCAGTGAGCTTCTCGTGAGCCCATCGATCCAGGGGCGTCGGCGGCGCGGTCGGTAGCTCCAGCCGAGCGTGGGAGCGCTTGGCGTCCATGAAGATCCACTTGTTCCGAAAGTCCTCCACCTTCTTCCCGGCCCGTGAGATCGCGTTGCTGCCGTTGGCCGAGATGAAGCTGGCGCACCCAGAGCACTGGCCGCTGCTTATCCGGAGGTAGAAGAAGTGGCGGAATAGCGCAACAGAGGGCGTCACCCCCATGAACGCTTCGCGGTAGAAGGCAAAGATCGACAGGAGGAGGATGGAGTTGGGATGAAGATGGTGGGCGTGGAGACCATAGTGGTTGAGGACGGTGTAGAAGAAACGGGAGAAAGGGGGAACCAGCCCAGCGAAGACGCTGTGCAGGAAGAAGGGGTAGAAGGTGTCACCCAAGGCTTCCGGCTGGGCGGAGCTGACACGGAGCGCCGTCTCCCCTCCCTCATTGTTGCCGCCCGGCGTCAGCAGGAGCACGGCGGCAAGGTGCTTCTCCTCGGCGATGGAGGATGCGCTCAAGGCCGGCTCAAACCAGGGAGCCGAGCGCACGGCAGAGGCCAATGACTTCGCCTTGTCGGTGGCCATCGGTGGCGAGTTCGGGAAAGGATTCAGCAGATCTGGAGGCGCGCTAAGCAGAAGGAGAAGGGGATCTGGAGCAAGATGGAAGAAAGGCAATGAAGGCTCAGCGGCAAGTGCCAGCCTTTTTGTCAGCCAGGGACAGTTGCCGAGTCGGCGTGTGGAAGCGGAGATGCCCATGTCCCATCAATCGCCACGCGTCGACCAAGGCCGCAGGCGGTTAGGTCCTGCGGAGCTCCGCACTTGCCCCTTGGCTTCGCCTCGAAGCCAAGTTCGAGCGCGCCTTGGGCCCGGGGGCTACTATCGGCGTTCTGGGAACGGGGGTACCCAGACTTGCCTGCCTGCGGCCCACGGCGTGGCTCCATCGACGGTCTGGTACGACCCAGCTTCAGCAACAACAACTCAAGACCCTCGCGAGGGGCCAGGCCTCGTGAGGCGGACGACACCAAGACCTCCACGAGGAGCGGCCTCCTCAGGCTGGCTCCCGAGGAGCGGAGATCTCTATGCAAACCCTCACCTCGTGAGGTTCGGGTGACGCAAGCCATGACGACCAAGGCCAGGCAGGCACCAGCGGGCGCAGTGTACCAGTATCCTCTTTGGTGCTAAAGAGGCAAGCGCAGGCGCGGAGTCCCGAGGAATCAGCCACAGGTTTCCATTCCCGTGCAACAAGACCAAGACCATCAGGACGGCAGGATGGAGGTCATCACCGAGCCCACCACGGCGTCACAACCAGAGGCTTTCGCAGGTGAAGACTACTTTTGTCAGGATAGCATGTACTAGTTGTCTCCCTTCGAATTTGGCCGTTGTGGGATCCCTTCCCGCATTTCATTTGGGAAGAGGACCAAGGCCACTATAAATAGGACTTAGGCACCACCGTAGAGGGGGATCAGACCCCGGGACGGATCATTCAGATCACCCTCACTCCCACCAGCTCACTCGAGCACAAGAACACCTCTCCTCCTGAGGCTGTTCGCCACTGTACTAGTTCATCCTCAGCCCCTCGAGGCCAATCCACCACAAAGCAGGAGTAGGGTTTTACACCGCAAGGTGGCCCGAACCTGGGTAAACTGCTGTTTCTCTTTTCCTTACAGTTCGACGAGCTAGGCTGTGAGATTAGTGAGTAGGCAGACTAGGGAGGACGAGTTCTTCGCACGCACCCCAGAGTTCGAACCTCTCAAGGGTGTGCGGAACCCGAAATCCGACAACTCTGGACAATGAGAGAAAAAAAAAGAAAAAAAGGGGAAAAGAAAAAAAAGAAAAAGAAAAAGAAAAAGAAAAAAAAGGGAAAAAAAGAAAAATAAAATGAGAGAAGGGGCATGCTAGTTCCACACTTGTGCTTCAAAGTAGCACCATGTTTTTCATATAGAGAGTCTCCTATGTTGTCACTTTCATATACGAGTGGGAATTTTTCATTATAGGATTAGATGCATACCCACTTAGTTTTCATATTGAGCTTTCATACACTTATAGCTCTTAGTGCATTCGTTGCATGGCAATCCCTACTCCTCACATTGATATCAATTGATGGGCATCTCCATAGACCGTTGGTTAGCCGCGTCGATGTGAGACTTTCTTACTTTTTTGTCTTCTCTATATTTACCCCTATCATCATACTATATTCCAACCGTAGTGCTATATCCATGGCTTGCGCTCATGTATTACGTGAGGGTTGAAAAAGCGGAAGCGCGTTAAAAAGTATGAACCAATTGCTCGGCTTGTCATCGGGGTTGTGCATGATAAATACTTTGTGTTAAGAAGACAGAGCATGGCAAGACTATATGATTTTGTAGGGATAGGTTTCTTTAGCGTTGATATTTTGAAAGACATGATTGTTTGTTGGGATGCCTCAGTATTGATGTCTTTATGTCAATTATAGACTATTGCTTTGAATCACTCATGTCTTAATATTCATGCCATGATTAGATATATGATCAAGTTTATGCTAGGTAGCATTCCACATCAAAAATTATCTTTTTTATCATTTACCTACTCGAGGACGAGCAGGAATTAAGCTTGGGGATGCTGATACATCTCTGTCGTATCTATAATTTTTGATTGTTTCATGCCAATATTATACAACTTTCACATATTTTTGGCAACTTTTTATATGATTTATTGGACTAACCTATTGATCCAGTGCCCAGTGCCAGTTCCTATTTTTTGCATGTTTTTTGTATTGCAGAAAATCCATATCAAACGAAGTCCAAATGTGATAAAAATTTACGAAGAATTATTTTGGAATTTATGTGATTTTTGGGAGGTGGAATCAACACAAACGGGGGCCCACAGTGCCCACAACCCACCAGGGCGCGCCCCAGGCCCCAGGCTCGCCCTGGTGTCTTGTGCCCTCCTCTAACGTCGGTTGGATCCCTTCTTCTGGCACAAGAAAGATATTTTATGGAAAAAAATCGTTTTAAAATCTCAGCGCAATCGGAGTTACCGATCTCCGGGAATATAAGAAATGGTGAAGGGCCAGATCTGGGGAACGTGAAACTGAAGAGAACAGAGAGGGAAATCCAATCTCGGAGGGGCTCCCGCCCCTCCGCCACCATGGAGGCCATGGACCAGAGGGGGAACTCTCCTCCCATCTAGGAGGGAGGCCAATGAAGAAGAAGAAGAAGGAGGGGGGCTCTCTCCCTCACTCTCTCGGTGGCGCCGGAGTGCCGCCGGGGCAAGGATCGTGACGGCGATCTACATCAACAATCTTGCTACCGTCAACACCAACTTTCTCCCCCTCTATGCAGCAGTGTAACACCCCTTCTCCCCACTGTAATCTCTACTTAAAGATGGTGCTCAACTCCATATATTATTTCCCAATGATCTATGGTTATCCTATGATGTTTGAGTAGATCCGTTTTGTCCTATGGGTTAATCATGATCTTGGTTGGTATGATTGTATATTTTATTTATGGTGCTGTCCTACGGTGCCCTCCGTCTCGCGCAAACATGAGGGATCCTCGCTGTAGGGTGTTGCAATATGTTCATGGTTTGCTTATTGTCAGTGTTGCGGGGGTGACAGCAGCCTAAACGCGGATAAGTGTGTTATGGCGTATGGGAGTAAAGAGGACTTGATACTTAATGCTATGGTTGTGTTTCATGGCCTTAATGATCTTTAGTAGTTGTGGATGCTTGCTAGAGTTCCAATCATAACTGCATATGATCCAAGTAGAGAAAGTATGTTAGCTCATGCCTCTCCCTCATGTAAAATTGCAAGAATGATTACCGGTACTTGTTATCGATTGCCTAGGGACAAATGACTCTCTTATTGACAAAAGCTATCCACTTTTACTACCTTGCAATTTATTCGTAGTTTTATTCTCGCAAAGTACTCATAGTTTTATTCTTGCAAAATAGTTTCATACTTGTTCTAGGTAAAGCAAACGTCAAGTGTGCGTAGAGTTGTATCGGTGGTCGATAGAACTTGAGGGAATATTTGTTCTGCCTTTAGCTCCTCGTTGGGTTCGACACTGTTATTTATCAAAGAAGGCTACAAACGATCCCCTATACTTGTGGGTTATCAGGCTACAGAATAAGAGCCAGCTATAGCACGTGCTCCTAGGCACAATGTGAGAGCGAAAGGTGGGCCATGTATTAATGAAGTAGTACATCTTTGTATCTTACTATTATACTTGAAGGCTACAAGGTTGGCTATAGATGACATGGCAATGTCATATAGCCATCAGCTGGCTGTACTATTAACCATGCTCTAAGCACCTTTGCATTGGAAGAGGTCTAGTAGTCTCAAGTCATTGAATGCATACGCACCCCACGTCTCCTATTGGGTGATTCCTTTTTTTGTGGCAAAAAACAGGGAATGAGGTGGGTAGTTAATGCACCGCGCCTAAAAGTTTTGGGATTATTTGGTTTTAGTAACGTGACTAATGCACCAGTACGGAGGGAGTACAATAGTAGTCTTTGATTGCAATTTTTTGTTGGTAGCTTACCAAGCTGAGCGCTCGGTGAGTACAATAGTAGTCTGATTGATGAGACTTCAGATTTGAGCCATCTACCAGAAGGGAGAGTGTATAATATCATCAGGAACTACGTTCAAAACCTAATAAAACAATACTCCATGTATTTATTTACAGAGGGAGTAGTATATTTTTTGTGACATGCATTAGTAGATATTGCTAGTCAAATACTAAATCCAGACGGACGTGGTAGTACTACTAAATCCAGACGGTGGTGCTAGACTAGTAGTAGTACTACCAATGTAGTACTAGTACTATACTACCTGTTGGTCAAATTACTCCTCACAGTGAAGTGACAAGACCCTGCGCCGGAGAAGACACCTAAGTGTAGGCGCCATGTTCGGCATACCAAAGTCAGCCTCACCGTGTGCAGTCACTATCACCATGGCTGTAGAGCTAGCCTGCTTACAACTAGCTGTCTTCGACATAATTTCCCGTGCGTTGCCACGAGTATCTCTACTATTTTCTTATACGAGTAAGATGCCCGTGCATTGCACGGAACACCAAGATTGGGGGTGGACGGCGCCGGCAGCGGCCATCACGCCAGATTGTTCCATGGCCTTCTAGATGTGGTGGGGAGGAGATAAGGCTGATTGTGAGAGACAAGGAGTTGTTGGTAAATAGGGAACAAGTGCAGGCATCTTTTTGCAAAACTGCAGAAGTTTGCTTTGTATGCATCAGATCTAAATCCGACGGCTATTGGTGAAAGATGGCAGGCACACCATCATCACCAACTCAGGACCTCTTTGATCCGCTGGATTTTGAAAATGCAGGAATAGGACACGGCAATATTACAAGTTTCAAACTGATATTACAAATGTTAGGAGTAATGTTGCACCTACGAAGAGGGAATTATTAGGAAGTTTACGTAAGAACTTTCGTTACTTAAGGTGGATGCAGCATTATCATACAAACTAAAATCCACCGCCCTGACAAGTCACTAATGGGCAAATAAATTTTTGAGTCTCTGGCGACTTGATGTTTCAAAAACTAATTCAGCTTCTGCGGAGACTTTGTCATTTAGGCTTAGATGCTTGCGGTGATCAGCACGCCATTCATTGTTGCGCTAGAGAACGCCAAACCTCATTACCTTGAGCACACTTGCCTCCAGAACAAAGAACCTGGCCAATTTAATCTCAGATGTGCTGCCTCGGTAGTCGATCAAATCAATTTCTGTAAGATGGAGATCAAGGCATTCGATGAGATTGTTATAGTGCAGCACATTTTTCACTCTCGCGTCTTTTTTTATCTGCAAAAGAAGAGAACATATTAGAGCAGCTGGTTGTATAAGATTGCCGTGTCATCAAGAGGTACCAATATCATTCGCTCATACGATAGGGTTGGCTGGCTAGTGATATTTTTTCACTCTCTCTTTCTCTTTCGTCTCATTTACCTCAGAGCACGTGAAGAGCTTGGGCATTGGTTGCTTTCCACTATGTGGCCGATGCCATATTTCTCAAAAGTATGCCACATAATACGCATCGATGTCAAATCAAAAGATTTTGGCACCGCTCTAGCGATGTGAGAGAGTTGGCACCGCTGTGCACACAGACCCACATGTATAAACAAATCAATCAAACCAACTACACCAGCCTCTCACTCTCCCAAATAAGTGTTTTTTTATTACCTCTGTCCTCTCCCTCTCCCACGCAAGTGTTTTTTCATTGCGTGAGTTAATTTGGCACCGGAGCAAAGTAGGTGATCCAGATTGGGGCACCAGGTGAGCAATGGAGGGGCATCGATGCCAAATGCATCACAAGTGAATTTGGCACGTGTTTTGGCCTACATAGTGGAGGGCCGTTATAGCCCACTTTTGTACTACCTCGTATTTAGTGTAAAATTTTGACCATTGATTTACCTAAGAAAATGCCAATGCATGTCACCAAAAATTATACCATTTGAAATTATGTTCAAATACGAATCCAACGATATAATTTTTAGTGACATGCATTAACATTTTGTCAGTTAAATCTATGGTCAAATTTTGATACTACAAAATAGGAAGAGTAAACCAGGACGGAGGTAGTACTTGCTCTTAGGGTAACCATAGAATTACTAGTCTAAGTTACTTGCCACTATGACTAGCCTAGGCTACTAGTAGTACAACAAAAAAAATGATGCAGGTGATCACGTGAGAAAAATACTAAAAACATTTCTTTTGGTACAGTGCGTAGATGTAGTTTTGAACACTACACTTGTCATCGTAATTTGGGAAAATTATGAAAAAATTGAGCTACGTTGTGATTACCGTTTACTAATAGGAAAGAAGTTTCACCTCGATGAGTAGCTTCTCCATGCATGGAAAGCATGTAAGGAATCCAACAACTTGATCCAGATTGGGGCTGATAGATTTTATTGCCAAGATCTTCACTGTGCGCACAGACTGGGTCAAGCTTGTGGGAATCATTTTCTGGATGACAGTCGTAAATACATCAAGAAGAAATTGAAAAATGTGAATTTCAAGAAGACGGAGAAGAAGATGAGTGTTGTACCTGAACACTTACGGATCCAATAAAGAGTTTGGAAAATTTGGCAGACGAGTACACCAACGCTGTCAATTTCGGCGCGTCAATGACCCTGATTTTTGTTGGACCTTCTAGATCAGATACAAGCAATCTCTCAAGGAAAGGCGCATTCTCAATGACCATAACGTGGAACAGCTGGAGTGGTCTCTTCCCAATTGATGTCTTGTTGCGGGGCCAGCAAGACACATAAATCCATCAGAGATTCGTCGAGGCGATGTGGAGGCTAATGAACCCGTGGATCTATCAAAGACAAAGGTACTCGAGCGCAGTACAGCTGCGGAGCAGGTGCTCCATAGCCTTCTTCGAGATGCCAACGTCGAAGAGGTCGAGCTGCTTGAGTTGAGGGAGAAGAAGGGCGGGCACGACATTAATCTGGGGAAAATAGCAGGAGCTGAAGCTGGCGCGGTGCAGTGTTGGCGTGAGGCGGAGCGCGGACGGCGGCAGAGAGCGACATCGTCCAGCTTCAAACCTGAGCTCCTCGAGCTGATCTAGGGCGGGGGATAAGAACCACTCGTCGAACTTGGCTTGGACCTTGCAGTTGGTACTGAACATGCGGATGTCAAGGCGTCTGGCTGGCCCAGGGTGCGATAAAGGATCTTGGAGACTGCGGCCATGCGTTTGCAATCCCCGTCGCAGAGGCAGCTGTCTACGGTGAGGTTGAGGGGGACGCGACGCCAGAGGGGGCGCCACCGCCGGGAGAGGAGGGTGGTCCGCACGGCAGATTTGGTGGGGAGGAGGCCGATGATGATGAACAACATGTCGTCGGGGAGCCTGCTGATGAAGTCCAGGCTCGCTGGATGCAGTTTTGGCTCGAGCCGCCTTCGCTTGTTGGCTGCCTCGCCATCCATCTCAGCTGGCGGCGACGCCGGTGTACAGGTGTGCTGGTGTGTATTGTGTGCTGGGTGTGCGCGAGTGCGTCCTTCTGTGCATGCCGCCGCGCAATGGTGAAGTGTGCGCGAGTGCGTCCTTCACTCGGAAGAAGTGTGCCCTCAATTTACTGGCGTGCGGGGTGCTACCCCAAGTGGTTTCAACTTTGTTTACTTCACCGCGTGTCAGATGGGCCTCTAGTTTACTTATTTTCACCCACTGCCACATGGGCCAGCACACGAAGATAGAGAACATGAGCTGACAAGGCAGCACGTGGACTGGTTGACCGGTCAACTAAACAATATACGGAGCTATACGCTGACACAGTGACCGTATAATCCCTTGGTATAGAGAGTTCGAGTGAGAGGGGAGGCCCGTGAGAGACAGTAGAGAGAGAGAAAGAGCTACTCCCTCCGTTCGATAATGTAGTGCCTATATTTTTTTTAAAGTCAAACTTTTGAAACTTTGACCAAGTTTATAAAGAAATTACTTATATCTACAATACCAAAGATAAATGATAGTATGAAGTAAGTACATGTTGTGATGAATCTAATGATCGTTCCAGATGTAAATGTTTTTCTCCACATATACCTGGTCAAACTTTTCTGAGGTTTGACTTTTCAAAACATCCATATGCTTATGGGCATGAGAGAGTACCTAACTAGAGAGAGAGAGAGAGAGAGTGTGTGTGTGAAATAGAAAGAGTGAGTGAAAAAAGTGTGTGTGCGTGTGTGAAAGAGACATGGACAACACACTATAAAGTAGAGAAAAAGCGTGTGTGTCTTATGCAAACATATCACACATGCATCTTCGACAGCGGAAGCGAGGTGAGGAGATAGTGTGTGGTTGTTTGCAACCGTGAGAGAAAGACCCTAGCATGTGGCCAAGAGAGGTTTGACAAACAAGGGAGAGAGGTCGAGAGAGACGTATGGAGAAAATGCAGACATGGGGAGGAGAGAGTGTATGTTTGTGATAGAGAGATCCCCTGGAGATCGTGATGGGACTACATGGGTGGGAGATCGAGTGACAAGGTGTGTGCGCGATAGAAGATACCCCGAGAGATATCGAGATAGACGTATGGATGGAAGGAGACAATACGTGTGTTCCTGATGGCTAGTGAGAGATAGTCATACTTAGGGGGGGAGTGCGTGCGCCTATGATGGATTGAGGGATTATGGTACTTAGGGGGGTGCGTGTCACATAGAGAGAGAACAAGGGCGGAGAGTGTTAGATGGGTCTATGTAGCGTGAGCGAGATATGTGTATGTGTGAACCAGGGAGATATATAGTTTGAGAGAGATAGAGGAGTCCCGATACGGCTGAGTGGTGTGTCAGATAGCTGAGAGGGGGAAAGAGATATTCCATCCGCTCGATAATGCAGTGCATATAAATTTTTTAGAAGTCAAACTTTGGAAACTTTGACCAGGTTTACGCAAATATTATTTATATCTACAATACCAAAGATACATCATTCGAAACTACATATCATGATGAATCTAGTGATATATGTTTGTCGTTCTAGATGTAAATGTTTTTCTCCACGTACATGGTCAAACTTTGTGATGTTTGACTTTTCAATAAATCTATATGCTATGGACCGAAGAGAGTGCCTAAGTCGAGAGAGATCAAGTGCGTGTGAAGGAGAATGAGTGAGTGTGCAAAAAGACAGAAAGGGACAACAAACGATAAATTAGAGAGAGAGAGTGTGTGTTCGTTTCTTATGCAAACATATCACGCATGCATCTCTGAGATAGAAAAGCGAGGTGAGGAGATACACGAAGATAGCTAGTGCGTGATTGTTTGCAACGGAGAGATACACCCCTATAGCACATGTCCAATAGAGGTCTGGCCAACAAGGGACAAAGGTCGAGAGGGACGCATGGAGAAGATGGACGCATGGGGAGGGAGAGAGGGTGTGTTTGTGATAGAGAGATCCCCTCGAGATCGTGAGGGGACTATATGGGTGGGAGATCGAGGGACGAGGTGCGTGTGCGATAGAAAGATGCCCCAAGAGAAATCGAGATAGACCATGCACATGTTTGTGATGGAGACTAAGAATTAGCTAGTCATATACATATAGGGGGGACTGCGTGTGCCTACAATTGAGTGAGAGACCATCAAACTTGGCTAGGCGTGAGATTGTGTGTGTGCGTGTGAGATGGAGAGAGAACGAGGGAGAGAGAGAGAGTTTTAGATGGGTCTATCGAGTGCGAGTGAGATATGCATGTGTATGTGTGACCCAGGGAGATGGAGAGTTTGAGAGAGAGAGGCAAGAGCTCCGAGATGGCAGAGTGGTGCGTGAGAGAGTTACGGGCAATGAGCCAGGGAATTTGTGTGCGTACGACAAGTGCACCCAAGATAGCTAGCTTGGACTAGACAATCATACATAGTGTGCGAGAGAGACCTATACATGGAGTGTGCATGCGAACTAGAAAGACCCCCCCCCCCCACACACACACAAAGAGAGAGAGATAGAGAGAGAGGGAGAGGGACCAACAAGGTTTGCGTTTGGATGCGTGCGATAGAATTGAAGATTGTCGGCGAGAGAGAGAGCAAGAGTCCGGTCGAGGGGGAGGTCGCGTTTTATGCATCAAAGACTGATATAAACCATGTTTCGATATAAACTTGCATTCAAATATTTAAATTGGAGAACATGTTGTCTGCAATCCACACATGAACGGAGATATGCGTATCAAACAATTTCATTAATTTGACTTTCAACATGTTCATGGAGTACTATAATACTGTACAACATGCTACTCGATTGAGGTGTTCAATTTTGGATTTAGTTCACTATTTTGACCTGGTGAACGAGCTATTTCATTGAATCGAGATATTTCATTTTGGGTTTGATTCCCGTTTTTGAGTGGGTCAACTATTTGTCATATAGTAAATCGTTAGCAACGAGCATGTAAAAACACATTAGTACCGAGCATCATCTCTCCATCTAAAAAAGAAGTGGCAAGCTAATATTTCAAAATTTGATTCAAATCGACTTGGTAAGGTAGACGTGGATGCTCGTTCTCCCAAATTTTGAATGAACCGCTAAACACCCTCTGTTCGGTGGAATTCGCCCGAGCAAATAAATGGGAGACGCGAAATTACTGGCCTATGTGGGACACGCATCAATTGGCACATTGTACATCGAGGGTAGGTTCGTAACTTCATCCAAGCGCGCCTTCTCCTCGGCCGAAATGACATGTGCCGAATAATTCATAAACCATGGGCGGCAAAACACCCTCTCCTCGCCCGAAATCGCTCGCGCCGACTATTTCAAAACATGCCCTCCTCGCCTGAAATCGCTCGCGCCCACTATTTCAAAACACGCCCTCCTCGCCCGAAACCGCTCGCGCCCACTATTTCAAAACACGCCCTCCTCGCCCGAAATCACTCGCACCCACTATTAGGGAGAAGAAAAGTTACTCTACTATCCCCGACCCTCAGTACATAGACCCAAGCCCAGAAGCCTAAAGGCAGGGGTAGAACTGTAACTCCCCCCCCACACACACAATTCAGACAAATGCGTCCGTAAGACATGGTTCCCCCTCCCAATTCCCCATTCATACCTCGTGGGCGCCAAATCACCTTCTCCTCAGAAGCTCCCTTCTCCCCAGCCGCGAAACCTCAGCCCCTCCTCCATGGCGCCCCACACCACAACAAATTCACCGCCGCCCTCCTCGCCAATGTCGGAGACGCTGTCTGTTTGCCGTCGTGCACTGGGCCGTGTGCCTCTTACTCCGTGTTGCTGTAGCTGCCTCGACAACGGCCGCATGAACTGTACCGGAGCCGATTCACCCCCGCCGTTGTGCACGGCGCCGGAGTGGCTCCAACTTTGGATGCGTCCAGGGCCCCGGCGCTGCTTCCCCGTAGCCGTCGACTGTCGCGACATCTCTGCTTTCCTGCCGCCGGTAGCCACCGCAACCGCGCCGGCCTCACCGACTTGACAGTTGGAGCTGCCTACTTCACCGGGCCGCAAGATAGGTCGTACACTCATCTCAAATCACTTTATTTAGGTGTCAGTTGTCTGACTTTTATTATGGGCCAATCGATTCCCAATGGGAAGCAGAACCCCTCGAGGCGGCGGAGCTCCTAGGCTGCCGGTTGGCTAGTGTCTAACGTAAGGGTGCGGGGGCGCAAGTTCGCCACGGAAGTAGCGCTTAGATGGCTATCTTAGAGTTGCGTGGGTTGAAGGTACTGCCGCCGCCGGATCTGGATGACGGCGAGTCTTTGTGGATTGGCCGGGGGCGGCGCAACCACGGCAGTGCGGTGGGGCGGGGAGCGGGGTTTTGGTCGGAGCTCTCACGGCCACGGACGGCGGAGGCAGGCTGCTCTGCCGGTGGTCGCTGGCTCTTCGGGGAAGATTCTGAACAGTGTCAGCCGGGAGGCACAAGACGGCCATCAAGCCATCCAGCGTAGATCGGACAGTACAAAAATAAAATAAAATAGTGTGACCCCAATTTAGTCTTCAGTCAACAGACGTGTGACCACTCTCGTACCTTACTATTGATCTCTTAGGGTATTTCTTCAGATCAGAGATATGTGTCGTTCTTAACATTATGCATTTTCTGCATCTTCAGCCACACCGTCTTCCTTCTCACCGCAGTTGCTCCAACAAGGGAAGCATACACCAGAAGGGAGCTATAGTCCCCACTCAACAGTTCCCTGCATCGAATGCGCGTGCCCGACATGGACAGCCACAACAACTGCAGGGCCATCGACAAGTCAGCACATGATGCTCACTCCTATGGATGGCGGCCAGATAGGTTGTACCCTCATCTTACTTGTGTGCAACATTTATGGCTTTGTTATTCATCTAAGCATGGAAAATAGATTATCACATTTCACTGTATATTCATGTTGATCTCTTACGGGTCTTGTTCAGGAGTTAACGCTGTTCCATAGTTCAGCTAAGAGACTTGTTCTTTAGGTAATGTTGTTCCATAGTTATCATCCATCAGCCAATGATATCCCACAGGCTGGTGATTATAGTATTATACCACTTCTAGTATTACCTATGTTGTTCTTTAATACTTCTGTGTGCCATCTAGTTAATCTCGAGTACAAATGATACATATTCTGTAGCTTTCATCTGTGTTCTCCCTTTAGTTTTTGAGACCTGTTGCTGCTAGTTAACCCCAGTCCTACTATTTATGTCGTCTCCTACAGGCACTCATTACATAAATCTAACTACTAGTTGTCTTCCATGCATGTCAGATATAATTGCACACATTGATATATCCACAAGAACCTCATGGAGCAATGTAACGGCCAACAAACTTGACGTCAATGATACCCAATATGATGGAACATGTAAAGGCAGTTCTTCAGAAGACTTGCAGAAAGATGATGAATCCTATTCACCCCACAAGGTCCTTGCTCTAACTTGGCCCGTGATATGGGTACAGCATGCATATAATGTCCTGGAGTGCATCTACTCTATTGCAATACCATGTGCTTAGCCTGCTGATCATGCATGTAAATATGTCATGCCTTCCTGTTTTTCAGTACCTATTCCATTCATGATAACATGTTTTCAAATTCAAGTACTGTCATTCTACTCTATCGCAATGCCATCTGCTTAGTTTGGACATCATGCTTCTGAATATCTTATGCATTGTTATTCATCAGTATGTACTTCATCTGTCTACCATACCATGTTTTTTTTACATTGAAGTGTTGTTCTAGTGGTCTGTTGCAATGCCATCTTAGTTTCCCAATTATACACGCATATGTTGCCTTAGTGTTTTTATGTATGTATTCCGCTAGCATACAATTTTACATTCAACTAGTGTTTTTTTTACTCTGTTGTCCTGTCGTATCCCTAGCTCTTACATCATACTCCCTCCGTCCGGATTACATGTCGCAGAAATGGATAAAAATAGATGTATCTAGAACTGAAATACGCCTAGACCCATCCATTTATTTCCGGATGGAGGGAATACATGTCAATATG
The DNA here is from genome assembly GCA_011799875.1 of Thinopyrum elongatum. Classification (NCBI taxonomy): domain Eukaryota; kingdom Viridiplantae; phylum Streptophyta; class Magnoliopsida; order Poales; family Poaceae; genus Thinopyrum; species Thinopyrum elongatum. The sequence goes on along the minus strand of CM022297.1, from coordinate 355,415,111 downwards.
TCATGCCTTTCTATTCTTCAATACCTATTCCATCTCCCTGCTGTAGCATGTTTTATAATTGAAGCACCATTCTTCTATATAAGGCATGCAAGGGGAAGACGGCTATGTTAGAATCTGAAGGGTTATAAACAAGGTCTTTGCAAAAGATCCAAATGCCAGGAGATAGTAAACCAACTCCAGTTTTCATAGATACTGCTCTAGCATAGAGAAACCCAACTCCTACTGATAATAAGCAGATTCCAGTGGCCAAAGAACTAGTCCGCTCCAGTCCAGCAAAAATATGTCAACTCCATTCTAAGAAGCATGTGCATATCCTCGCATCATGAAATTTTATAGCATTCTGATAATATTTTCTACATGTTTCTTACCCATCTCTCTTTTAGAAAATAAGCTTAAAGGTTAGAAGACTTTCTGCACTGGGATCATATTCGAGGAAAGTATTTTCGGGAATTCTCTATGCTCCAATGCTGATGTAAGTACCTGTTGTATATCACTATATTTTTACATCAGCATGTATTTTGTTAATCAGCGTGAATCCAACCTTTATCTGATCTAAATTTAGTTGTAGCAAAATGTATAATTAAAGGTGATAATGTTGATTTTTGTAAGGAAAACTGCCTGGTAGTTTTGCATACTGAGCTGCATGAGTGTACTATCTCATATCATGCATATTACTGAATTGTAGTGCTGCTCTGGTTGCCCATTCATTCATTGTGTCAATGTTGCTTTTGTATTACCTTACCTGGCTGGTGATAGCTGTGCCATATTGTGTTAATTTGGTGTAGGCTGGTGTGGTCTGGTTGCCCAAACGTTCGTTGTGTCAATGTTGTTTTCCTATTATCTGACCTAGCCAATGATAGCAATGCTAGTGTGTTAATTTGGTGTAGGCTGCTGAAGATAAGAAGACAAAATCTGAAAACAACAAGGCAACCCCATTGTTTCTTTCCAATAAATCTAGGCCAGGTAATATGGCAATAACTCTTGATTAATCTGTTCGGTTCCCCTCCTAATTTATGTTATGATGCAGTGGTCGAGACACTCTCCACTATCAATAATACAAGCCTGCCAAAATCTCCATCTGAATCTGTTCAGTTTCCTCTGTCTCGAATGCAACGGAAAAAATGTATGTTTGTGAACCAATTACTGGCTGAAGCAATGATGGAAATCGTGGAGGAATCAGAGGTGCACATTCTTGTGCAACAACAACTGATCAATGTTTTCAGAGACAGCGTAGCAAAGAAGGAAGAACTTGCTCACATGCTTATGGGCGTCATCCGCGCTGAGGTTGCAGATTGTGACGTTGTAGATTGTTAGGTTCCGTTCATTTATTTGCACTGGCATCAATCTTTGATTGCCCAGTGGATGTAATTTCCTATAATATATGCTGGATGTGCAACGTTTTTCCTTGTATGTTGTACCTTTGCTTAGCGCGCCTCACATTCCAGCTAACTGGTCTCTAGGAAGCTAAAAAAGCAGTAAAATTATTAGCTAGCAAGAACAGTCGTGGGCCCTATATGAAGGAAGCAGCCCACTGCCCTTAATGGGCTTCCCTAATGGGCTCGTAGGGGCAAAAATTCTCATAGGCCTTTGATTGATAGGTTTTGGTCCTGTGCATAATTGCTCGTCATAATGGGCTCAAATTATCTAATTGGGCCTACAGACATGTTTGAACTTTAGTGGGCCCATTAAGATAATGGGCCATAACCAGGCTGAAAGCTCTATTAGGTCGCTATAATTGAAACGAGCCGACAGTTAATGCTCGGCCCTGTTACCTCCCGGGACGTTAACAGGCCGACATCAAAGCGGGCAATAGGTGGGCCCATTTGATTTCACGGGCCGTTAACAGGCCGATACTAAGGTCGGGCTACATATGGCCCAACTATACTATGGGCCTTTAGCAGGCTGAAAGAGAAAGCGGGCTCATACTGGACCATGAAGAGCATGGGCCGCTAAGAGGCCTAAAGTCAGGTCGTACTGTATATGGCCCAACTGTGTTGTGGGCCTTTAGCAGGCCGAAAGATAAACCAGGCTGGTATTGGACCATGAAGAGCATGGGCCGTTAAAAGGGCAAAACTCAGGTCCGACTGCAAATGGCCCAACTCATTTATGGGCCGTTAACAGGTTGAAAGACACACTGGGCCGGAAATTGGCCCAACACTTCAATGGGTCGCTAAAAGGCCGAAAGACGTACATCCTGAAAATTGGCCCATCCCTTGAATGGGCCGTTAACAGGCCGACACCACATTGGCCGATATTGAGCATAAATATATAGCAGGCTATTAATGGGCTCGAACTGACGATGGGCTGCAATGGTGTCAAATCGTTAACGGGCAGTTGACGGGCCGAATTGGCACATCTCATATGGGCCATGGGCTTAAATGGACCTGACACAAGTAGGCCTTATATGGGCCGGCCTGCTAATTTTTACTGGGCCGGCCTTTTTCACCGGAATGGGCCACTGTTGGGCCTTGCCACGTGCCGACGTATCATAGGCGCCTCCCGTACTATGAGTGGATGACATCTGTCCCAACGCTGAGCCGACACGTGGATCCTCCGGCGAATGAGAATTTTACACGTGGAAAATCCCCAATGGTCGGGGTTGTTAACGGGTTATCGGATCCAAACCGGAACTCGATAGCTTAACGGCGACCCGTTACGGTGGATACCACATGTCGGTTACCCTTGACGAAAGCACTTCTATGACACGCCATTTATCGTCATGGAAGTGGACACTTCTGTGATGATAATTTTGGTATTGTCATGGAACACTTCTACGACAGCACAGGTATGACTATCTTGATTCTGTCATAAAATCGTCATGGATGTACATGCATGACAGAAAACGTGACCTACTGTGACAAACACGTATCATCACGGAAGTGTATTTTTTTTTGTAGTGTTATGCTAAATTCATGGCTCACCCTTGTTACATATATATGCAGCTTAAGATGCCAGGGTCAAAGGGAACAATTATGGTTCATGGGGATCGTAAGATAGCCTTGGAGTGTGAAGCAGGAGATGCTACTTACGCAGAGATGGCTTGTGCTGCTGAGGAGCTCAAGTTTTATAAGGACAATGTTGACCAGGCTGATATGACCCCTCTTAAGAAGCCCACCACTGATAAGGGCCCTCTGCTCAAGTTTAAATCGGCAAAGGACACGAAGCAAATTGATTTTATCCCCGGTGACTCTACTCAGCAGTTCACCATGGGGACTGAGATAGATCCCAAATAGGAAAGTGCGCTCATCGAGTTCATCCGTGAGAACCGGGACATCTTTGCATGGAAACCTTCTGACATGCCAGGTGTACCGAGAGAATTCGCTGAGCACCACCTTAATGTGGATCCTAAGATGAAGCCGGTCAGATAGTTTCTCTGTCGTTTTAACGAGGCAAGGCGTAATGCTATTGGAGAAGAAGTGGCCCGGCTTTTAGCTGCCGGGTTCATAGTTGAAGTTTTTCACCCTCAGTGGTTGGCTAATCCGATGCTCGTGCTCAAGAAAAATGGCACATGGCGTATGTGTGTGGATTACACGGAGCTCAACAAAGCATGTCCGGCTGATCCATTTGCTCTTCCCTGCATCGACCAGATCATTGACGCAACGGCGGGTTGTGAGAGCTTATGTTTCCTGGATGCTTATTCTGGTTATCATCAGATCAAGATGGCGGTTGACGATCAGGAGAAAACAACATTTATCACTCCCTTCGGAGCTTTCTGTTATGTTTCTACGCCCTTTGGGCTCAAGAGTGCCCAGGCGACTTACCAACGTTGTGTTCAGAATTGCTTTCATGGACAGATTGGACACAATGTTCATGCTTATGTGGACAACATTGTGGTTAAGTCTAGGAAGAAAGAAACATTGCTTGATGATTTGAAGGAAACCTTTGACAATCTCCGGGTGTACAAGATGATGCTTAACCCGGCCAAGTGTGTCTTCGGCGTACCTGCAGGAAAATTGTTAGGCTTTTTGGTGTCAGAGAGAGGCATTGAAGCTAACCTGGAGAAGATCGAAGCAATCACCTATCTATCTAAACCGGCCTGTATCAACGACGTCCAGCGCCTGGCGGGTTGTATTGCAGCCTTGAGCCGGTTTATAAGCCGCCTGGGTGAAAAGGCGATTCCCCTGTACTAGATGATGAAAAAGACAGATAACTTTGTCTGTAGTGATGCTGCTAATGAAGCTTTTGAGACACTTAAAAAGTAGTTGGCTGAGCCTCCTATCCTGGCTGCTCCAATAGACAAAGAGCCTATGCTCCTGTACGTGGTGGCTAATAATAGAGCTGTCAGCGTGGCAGTTGTCGTGGAGCGCTAGGAGGCAGGGAAGGAGTATCCAGTCCAGCAGCCGGTTTATTATGTCAGTGAGGTTTTGACAGAGTCCAAGTAAAGGTATCCACACTAGCAAAATTTGTTGTTTGGCGTGTTCATGGCTAGCCACAAGATGAAGCATCCTTGGGCATCCAATCACTATGGTCAGTTCAGCTCCTCTGGGGGATATCGTCCAAAACAGAGAGGCTACTGGCCGGGTGATACGTCTCCAACGTATCAATAATTTATGAAGTATTCATGCCATGTTTACAACAATTTTATATAATTTTGGTATGATTTGATTAGAACTAACCCGGACTGACGTTGTTTTCAGCAGAACTACCATGGTGTCGTCTTTTGTGCAGAAATAAAAGTTCTCTGAACGAGCTAAAAATTTATGGAGAATATTTTTGGAAAATATAAAAAATACTGGAACGAAAAGATATCGGAGAAGAGTCCCGAGGCAACCACAAGGGTGGAGGGCGCCCCCTGCCTTGTCGTCGCCTCGTGGGCCCCCTTGACTTTTCCCCGACGCCAACACCTCCTATAAATCCCAAAATCTCCAGAAATAAACCTAGATCGGAAGTTCCGCTGCCGCAAGCCTCTGTAGCCACTGAAAACCAATCGGGAGCTCGTTCCGGCACCCTGTCTGAGGAGGAAACCATCACCGGAGGCCATCTTCATCATCCCAGCGGTCTCCATGACGGGGAGGGAGTAGTTCACCCTCAGGGCTGAGGGTATGTACCAGTAGCTATGTGTTTGATCTCCCTCTCTCGTGTTCTTGATTTGGCAAGATCTTGATGTACCGCGAGCTTTGCTATTATAGTTGGATCATATGGTGTTTATCCCCCTCTACCTTCTTGTGATGAATTGAGTTTTACCTTTGAGGTTTCACTATTATCGGATTGAATACTATTATGGATTTGAGACCACTTGCTACCTTGCCGTTTTTATATTTTCAGATTACCAAAACCTATATCTACTATCCATATTGCACTTATATCACCATCTCTTCGCCGAACTAGTGCACCTATACAGTTTACCATTGTATTGGGTGTGTTGGGGACACAAGAGACTCTTTGTTATTTGGTTGCAGGGTAGTTTGAGAGAGACCATCTTCATCCTACGCCTCCCATGGATTGATAAACCTTAGGTCATCCACTTGAGGGAAATTTGCTACTGTCCTACAAAACTCTGCGCTTGGAGGCCCAACACGAGTCTACAAGAAGAAGGTTGCGTAGTAGACATCAAGCTCTTTTCTGGCGCCGTTGCCGGGGAGGTTAGTGCTTGAAGGTAACGAGAATGGGCTTCCTATGCAACCAATCTCATCAATAAGGAGCTCCAAAAAGGTGATTAGACCCACACATGATGTGAAGAAGAAAAAGAAAAGACGGAAAAGCAAAGGTAAAAAGGTATCTCTCCCAAATGATGTTGCTCCTATTATTGTTATGCCTCATGAGAGTGAATCAAAAATAAATGTGGATGATGATATACTTGATGATGATATTGATTCTTTGCCTTATGATACTATGTTCGAAGAAATTATTGAGGATGATTTCGTTATGCCTATTACTCATTGCGATGATTATGATTGGGAAAGTAATGATACCTGTTATAATCTTGAGCATCTTTTTGGCACCAACTTAGAAAATTGTGATGATACTAATTGCTATACTATTGGTGCTATCCATACTATTAATGATGAGAGTGATTATGCTTATGATATGCAAAACCACAAGCTTGGGGATGCTATGTTTGATGAGAATGACATGTTTGAGAATTTATTTGCTGCAATTAATGTTTATAACAAGCTTGGGGATGCTATGTTTAATGAAAATCATATTTTTAGTCCCCCAAGTTTTGATGTGCACATTTATTATGATGATAACATGCCTCCTATTTATGATGATTGCAATATTTATGAAAGTGGGTTTGGAAGAGTGTCAACTTTAGATAATAATTATCCCACTATTTTGGTGGGTGTTGAATCTTATTATAATGATAAAAGTGGATTTGGAGAGGTCGTGACTTTATTTAGTAATGATTCCACTATTTCGGAAGAGGTATCAATTGACTATGATGAGAACAAAGTTGCTACTTATGATGATTATTGTGAGGATACTTATGTTATAAAAAGTAGTGATAATTATTGTCATAACTTTGAATATCCTTTTACTGAACATTACTCTTTTAATGTGGAAACAATTTATAGTATTCAAGTTTCATAGGATGCTCCCACTACTATTCATGAGAAGAAATTTGCTTATGTGGAGAGTAATAAAGTTTCTATGCTTGGGGATCATGAAAATAATGCTTTATGTGATGGTTATATTGTTGAATTCATTCATGATGCTACTGAAAATTATTATGAGGGAGAAACATATGCTTGTAGGTATTGCAATAATATCAAGTTTCCTCTCTATGTGTTGAAAATCTTGAAGTTATGCTAGTTTTGCCTTCCTATGCTAGTTGATTCTTGTTCCCATAAGTTGTTTGCTCACAAAATCCCTACTCATAGGAAGTGGGTTAGACTTAAATGTGCTAGTCATATGCTTCATGATGCTCCCGTTATGCTTCAATTCTTATCTTTTATGTGAGCATCTTTGAAATCAACATGCCTAAATAAAAAGGCATTAAAGAAAATCGCTTGTTGGGAGACAACCCAATATTTACCCCTATTGTTTTTGTGAGTTCACATGATTAAAATACTGTATTAATCATGTTTTATAGCTTTTGTTTGAATAAAGTGCCAAGTAAAGCCTTTGGGATAGTGTGGTTGATAGTTGATTTGATTCTGTGCAAAAACAGAATCTTTTGCGTCCAGTACAGAAATTAATATATTTCACTGGAACGTGGAAAAACTCTGAAATTTTTACAGAGGATTTATATACAAATTTTCTACGTTTTCCTAATTTTTCATAATATTTATAGTTACATAATTATGACCTTAATTCAGATATTTACATACTATTCTGTTTTTGACAGATTCTGTTTTCAATGCATAGTTTGCTTGTTTCCTAGTTTCTGTGGCTTATATTGCTCAATATAAATTGTAGAAATGATAGGGTACAGTAGGTATCAGGTGATAAAAATTTTGAATCTTGTCTTGACAGTACCAAAGTGAATGATTTGTTTTATCATACTAACCCATCTCACGAAGTTCCGTTAAGTTTTGTGTGATTGAAGTTTTCAAGTTTTGGGTGATATATCGATATGAGGAGAATAAGGAGTGACAAGACCCTAAGCTTGGGGATGCCCAAGGCACCCCAAGGTAATATTCAATGAAGATCCAAGCAACTAAGCTTGGGGATGCCCCGGAAGGCATCCCCTCTTTCGTCTTCAACATTATCGGTAACCTCACTTGGAGCTGTATTTTTATTCATCACATGATATGTGTTTTGCTTGGAGCATCATTTTATTTAATTAGTATTTTCTTGATGTTATTTATATTAATTTTTTCTTCTTTTATTTCAATAAAAGTGTCAAGTTTAGCCTTTACCATGCTTATTTCGCAAGTCTATATGTTGCTGTTTTGAAAACAGAAAGTTTTCTATCGTTGTCTGAATTCTTATGGAAAGCAAAAAGATGATAAAATCTTGAAATTTTTACAAAATGAGTAACAACAAATTTTATACAGTGTGGTAATTTTTCAGAAGTTTTAGAGTTATGGAAGTATGAGTACAATTGCACTCTTTACAGACTGTCCTGTTTAGGCAGATTGCTGTTATGTTTGCATATGTTTGCCTGTTTAATGATTCTATTTGAGGATAGGAGTATTAAATATGAAGAGGCATTTAGTATGCAATGTCAAATAATAATTTTAGTGATTTGCTACAGTAGAGAATGATAAGGTTTTGTATTTGATTTATACTAACTTTTCTCACAAGTTCTTGTGGAGTTTTGTGTGCATGAAGTTTTTAAGATTTAGTGAAACCGTGATATAAAAGGAATTAAGGAGACACAAAAGCTCAAGCTTGGGGATGCCCAAGGCATCCCTAGTTAATATTTCAAGAAGTCTCAAGCATCTAAGCTTGGGGATGCCCCAGTTGGCGTCCCACCTTTCTTCATCAACAATCATCGGTTAGCCTCGGTTGAGCCTAAGTTTTTGCTTCTTCACATGATGTGTGCTATTTTTAGAATGTAATTTTATTTTGTTTTCCTTGCTGTTTTAATAAAATACTTAAGATCTGAAATTTTATTTCTGAGAGAGAGAGTCTTCACATAGCTACATAATTATTCAACTACTCATTGATCTTCACTTATATCTTTTTGGAGTAGTTTGTCATTTACTCGTGTGCTTCACTTATATCCTATGAGTAAATGGTTGAATGAATTGAATATCATAAATATGAAATTATATATGTTTCATATGCTTATCCCATGGGGAGTAATGACTTCTCATATAAGAAGTATAGGTGGTAAATTTATTGAAAGTTAGCAAACATAGTATTGGTCACTTGAACAATTTATGAAAGAATATTGAAGGAAGAGAGATTTCACATAAAAATATACTATCTTGGACATTTTCTATGATTGTGAGCCCCATTAATTATTTTCAAACTTGAGAAAATTAGTTGAAGTTGGACAAGGAAGACAACGTAATGAGTTATGCTTGGGTATATTTGTATAGAAGTTATATTGTTATGGATCCTCCAACATGTGGTGCTTCCTATTTAGAATCTTTTGCAAGCCAAAATTTCTGTACTAAATGGGAATACTGCTTGTGCATCCAAAACCCTTGAACCAAGTTTATTCCATGAGTGTCCACCATATCTACCTATATGCGGTATTTACCTGCCGTTCCAAGTAAATTTGCATGTGCCAAACTCTAAACCTTCAAATAATAATCTGTTTTGTATGCCCGAATCGCTCATGTAACGACTAGGGGCTGTCAGTATCTTCCATGCTAGGTGGGTTATTCTCACGATGAGTGTTTATTCACTTATCATTCACGAGAGAGTGGCTGGTAATTGGGATGCCCAGTCCTATGATCAAAAGATCAAAAACAAAATCGCAAATAATTAAACAAAACTCCCCCAGGACTGTTGTTGGTATGGACGGTACCCGTTGTTTCAGATCAGCCGTGGAGTGTGATTGTTGGTGGAGGGGGAGTAAAAACTTTACCTTTCTGTTTGGGAACCGCCTATAATGTATCTAGTATGGAAGATATTGGGAACTCTTGGTTGTTATGTTGACAATGAAAGCATACCTCTCAAAATTATTTTCATCTCTGTTTTAAAAGCTTCGAGCTCTGGCACCTCTGCAAATCCCTGCTACCCTCTGCGAAGGGCCTATCTTTTACTTTTATGCAAGAGTCAGTAATATTCCTTCTCATTCCAACCTACTCTTTAGTTGGCAAGCATCATGTGGTGGGGAAAGATCTAAGCATATATGGCCATTCAAATATATTTGATCATGAATTATTATCGTTGACAATTATCTATATGATAAGTAAGTTGGGAGGCAAAAAAATTAAGCCCCTATCTTTCTCTGTGTTCAATGGATACTATTTGTTCTAAAAATATGCTTTGAGTGGTAGCAATCATGGAAGACTATATGATAGTCGAGTACGTGGGATTTGCTAAATCAAAGCTCTTACATAGACCCTTCCTGAAAATAAGATGGATTGTAATTGTTTGATGACTGAGAACATAGTTTGTTAGTTTTCAAGAAAGTTTATGGTCTATGCTTTAACACGTGAATAGTTTGCTACTTGATCATGAGAAGTTCTATGAGATGAGCTACTGTTTATGATATATAATGATGCTAGAAAAAGTGATTGAAATTATCATTGATCAAACTTGTGCACTTGCTAGCATTCACACTTCATAAGTTATTTCTTTTATCATTTACCTGCTCGAGGACGAGCAGGAATTAAGCTTGGGGATGCTGATACGTCTCCAACGTATCTATAATTTATGAAGTATTCATGCCATTTTTACAACAATTTTATATGATTTTGGTATGATTTGATTAGAACTAACCCGAACTGACGCTGTTTTCAGCAGAACTACCGTGGTGTCATTTTTTGTGCAGAAACAAAAGTTCTCTGAACGAGCTGAAAATTTACGGAGAATATTTTTGGAAAATATAAAAAATACTGGAATGAAAAGATACCGGAGAAGAGTCCCGAGGCAACCACAAGGGTGGAGGGCGCCCCCCCTAGGGCGCGCCCCCTGCCTTGTCGTCGCCTCGTGGGCCCCCTTGACTTGTCCCCAACGCCAACACCTCCTATAAATCCCAAAATCTCCAGAAATAGACCTAGATCGGAAGTTCCGCCACCGCAAGCCTCTGTAGCCACCAAAAACAAATTGGGAGCCCGTTCCGGCACCCTGCCGGAGGGGGAAACCATCACCGGAGGCCATCTTCATCATCCCGGCGGTCTCCATGATGAGGAGGGAGTAGTTCACTCTCGGGGCTGAGGGTATGTATGTGTTCTTGATTTGGCAAGATCTTGATGTACCACGAGCTTTGCTATTATAGTTGGATCATATGGTGTTTCTCCCCCTCTACCTTCTTGTGATGAATTGAGTTTTACCTTTGAGGTTTCACTATTATCGGATTGAATACTATTATGGATTTGAGAACACTTGATGTATATCTTGCGTGGGATGCCCGTGGTGACAATGGGGTGTTCTATTGATTCACTTGATGTATGTTTTGGCACTCAATTCACGGATTCCCGAGGTGACATTGGGGTAATCTATGCATAGGGGTTGATGCACATTTTCGTCCTTGTTTCTCCGGTAGAAATCTTGGGGCACTCTTTGAGGTTCTTTGTGTTGGATTGAATATTATGAATCTGAAGTTGTTTGATGCATATCGTATAATTGACCCACGGATACTTGTGGTGACATTGGAGTATCTAGGTGACATTAGGGTTGATTGATGTGTGTCATATGGTGTTATTTTACTATGAACTCTAGGGTTGTTTGTGACACTTATAGGAATAGCCCAATGGATTGATCAGAAAGAATAACTTTGAGGTGGTTTCGTACCCTACAAGCAATTTCATCTTATGTTCTCCGTGATAGGAATTTTGGAGTGACTTTTGTCGCATGTTGAGGGATTGCCATATGATCTAATTATGTTATCATTGTTGAGAGAACTTGCACTAGTGAAAGTATAAACCCTAGGCCTTGTTTCCAAGCATTGCAATACCGTTTTCGCTCACTTTTACCACTTGCTACCTTGCTGTTTTTATATTTTCAGATTACCAAAACCTATATCTACTATCCATATTGCACTTGTATCACCATCTCTTCGCCGAACTAGTGCACCTATACAATTTACCATTGTATTGGGTGTGTTGGGGCACAAAAGACTCTTTGTTATTTGGTTGCAGGGTTGTTTGAGAGAGACCATCTTCATCCTACGCCTCCCACGAATTGATAAACCTTAGGTCATCCACTTGAGGGAAATTTGCTACTGTCCTACAAAACGTTGTGCTTGGAGGCCCAACACGAGTCTACAAGAAGAAGGTTGCGTAGTAGACATCACCGGGTTGCTAAGTGGGCAATTGAGCTTGGGCCACATCATCTGAAATATGTGCCCAGGACTGCCATCAAATCTCAAGCTCTGGTGGATTTTATTAATGATTGGACAGAGTTGCAAACACCTGAGGGAAGGCCAGACAATACATATTGGATGATACACTTTGATGGGTCACAGCAATTGGAAGGCTCGGGGGCTGGAGTTATCTTATCTTGCCCACTAGGTGACAAGTTCTGTTATGTGTTGAGGCTTATGTTTCCCTGTACTAACAATGCAGCTGAGTATGAAGCTTTGCTACATGGGCTTCGTATGGCCAAAGAAATGAACTTGAGCCGAGTTAGAGGCCTGGGCGATTCATATCTAGTTGCACAACAAGTTTCAGGGACTTGGGATTCTAAAGACCCGCTTCATGGCGGCTTATCGTCAAGCAGTGACCAATATTGCTAGTCACTTTAAAGGTTATCAAGTGGATCACATAGATCAGCGGCATAATGAGGCGACTGATGCTTTGTCCCGGTTAGGTTCTCAACGTAAGCCGGTTCCCCCTAATATGTTCCTTGATGTGTTGCATAATCCATCTGTCAAATTGCCCTCTGAGGAAGATCTGGCTATCCCTGACCCAGAAGGGCAGTTAGTGGCGGCTCTGCGTGCTATTCCAGATTGGACGATGCCTTATCTGGCTTATTTGACTCGGGGTGAGCTTCCAGAAGATAAAATTTTGGCCCGACAGATCATCCGGCGGTCTAAGTCCATGACGATGGTCAATGACGAGTTACACATGTGCAGTGTGACAGGCGTGTTCCAAAGTTGTGTTTCCCCTGAGGAATGCTGTGAGATTCTTCAAGACATTCATGCTGGGGACTGTGGTCATCATGCTGGTCAAGATCTCTAGTGGCCAAGGCTTTTTGACACGGTTTTTTCTGGTTGACAGCTCACGCTGATGCAGAAGATATTGTCGACAAGTGTGATGGTTGCCAGAAATTTGCACGACAAGCTCATGTGTCGGCTAAAGAATTGCGGATGATCCCAATAACTTGGCCATTCGCAGTCTGAGGGCTTGATATGGTCGGGCCGTTTAAGAGGTCTAAAGACAAAAATACTCACCTATTGGTAGCAGTTGATAAATTTACCAAGTGGGTTGAAGCAGAGCCAGTCATCAATTGTGAGGCGGCAACTGCAGTTCAGATTGTGAAAAAAGTTGATCTTTCATTTTGGTTACCCTCATAGTATCATCACTGATAATAGGATAAATCTGTCTAAATGTGCTATGAAAGAGTTTTGTCAGAGGGAACATATCCGGCTTGATGTTGCATCAGTGGCTCATCCATAGTCCAATGGTCAGGCCGAGTGTGCTAACCAGGAGATATTACGAGGGATCAAGCCTCGGTTCATGGTTCCTTTGGAGCATACTCCGGGTTGTTGGGTTGAAGAGCTTCCTGCAGTTCTGTGGAGCATAAGGACTACCCCCAACAGATCAACAGGCTACACGTCGTTCTTCATGGTTTATGGCGCAAAGGCGGTTCTTCCAAGTGATATCCGACATGACTCCCCTCGTGTGGTGGCTTACGTTGAAATAGATAATGAGACGGCTCGTTAGAATGCTCTAGACGCCTTGGAAGAAGAACGAGATCTCGCGGTGGCTCGATCTGTAATTTATCAGCAAGACCTACGTCGCTATCACATCATCGAGTTTGGAGTCGCACTTTCCATGAGGGCGACTTAGTGCTCCGTTTGATTCAAGTTCAGACATGCATGCATAATCTTTCACCTCCTTGGGAAGGACCCTTTGTGGTTAGCAAAAACCTCAACAATGGGTCGTATTATCTCATTGACATACATGAACAAAATAAGTCACGTACCTCTGAAGAGGAGACCAACAGGCCCTGGAACATTGCTCACCTTCGGCCTTACTACACTTGAGCCACTGGCTCCAGTCATTGTACATATCTATATTATGTATATATCTTTTTATGATCAAATATAATAAAGCCAACATCCCCGAAACTCGGGGCCTCTGTCGTTTCGTCTCATATATTGGGCTTGAGTCTTTTATTTGTTGATCATAGGTCACTTGGGGGCTTACAACTCACCGAGTTTAGCTTTCTCACCCTCTTGACCCGGCAAAAATGCCACAGTATATTGGTTAAGTCTGCCTGTCTGCTTGATGCTACTCCGAAAAGGTAACCCGTCGTACCCTTGACAGTCAATCTATATGACCATGAACTTGTTAAGGTTAAAACATCAGCTTAAGTTACGTGAGAGACGGCTTACAGAAAGCAAGGATAAACCAAGGCTATCATGCCAACTTCACTGAAGCAAGACTTGAGCCTCGAAAGCTAGTCTTATTTGTCGAGCCTCGAAAGCCGACTTACAATTCATTCAATACATATAGATTTATTTCTGTTTTTCAGGAATTTTTTGCTTTGATCACAATGATGATAAGTCTCTGGGTCAAAAGAACTCTGGGTTACTTGTCATCAACATAAAGCTTTTCTTGACCATGAGTCGCCGAGTCATTGCTCTACAGAGGCTTTTCAATGACTATAAGTCGCCGATGGACAAATCGCTGGGTTAGTTCACACCAATTATAGCTTGGTGGCATTATTTGTAGGCATAAGAAGTTTTCTGCATTGACGCATTGCTACAAGCGACTTATCAAACAAAAGTGCAAACAATAGCTATACAGTATTCAACACAAGACATCCAAGGCGGGTTAACCAAGCAAGTTGGTTTAGATTCTTCATCATCAGACTGGTGTTTGGGCAAAAGTTCACGAGCACGAAGGCACGACAAAGGCAAGCACCTGTTTTGCTAAAGCTATTACAAGGCTACAGCTGAGCCCACAATATTAAAGTTTTTTGAGGAGGGTAAAAACTACTCCTGTAAGCCGGCCTCTGTGCCGTCCGGGTTAGCTCCTTGGTGACCTCTAGCAGTTGATGTCTCTGGGTTATCCTGCGCCGCCTCTTCTGCGTCTTTGATCTGAAGGTTGTCCAGATTCCAGTCGACATCGGTTAAAGCTTGGAAGACGGCTTCGTCATGCAAGATAGGAGATGGGTCAACATCAGGGGCAAAGATATGCTTATGCCATTGAGGAGCCAAGTCCATAGATTCAAAGGTTGGCGGTTGAATTCGCGTGTTGTCGCTGCCATAAGCCGCCTGATACTTCTTTAAATCCATGTCTTCGACAAGTTGACTCGCCAACACTCAAGTCGCCCTCACACAACGAGCATAATCCGCTGATGAAAACTCAGTCCCGTCATCGTTATATTGCGGAAACCCGCTGGCCATTTCTGCAGGATCCAACTCTGGTGCATAAGCTATAGCCTGGCTCAAAGACGTCATTGCACCTGCTCGGGCGGCTGACTTTTTCAGCTCCTCAATTTGTTTTGGGATGGTCGAGAGGCGCCTCAGTATGTCTTTTATATATTGCACCAGCTCTTTTCCCCCCATAACAGACTGGATGGTAAAAAATGCTTCCAGCATATAATTGCTCTACGAGAGAGTATACAGCCTTCAGCTTCATCATGTTGTCTTGGAGATTGCGTGTTCTATTACCTACAGACAGTTCACATGTATGAGTCGCCAGGCGAGTTATTAACTATAGGTAACTCATCACGTGCGATTCTTAGCATGGAATTCAGAGAGTTACTTACCAAAGATGGCCTGAGTCATTTGTGAGATATGCCATTTTAACCCGGCCAGTTCTTCAGCAGCTGGCTTTAGTTGATTTTCGGCGGCTTCCACACGCTTGATCAGAGCATCCTTCTCAGATTCAATGGAGGTTCTTTCTGTTTCAAAAGACGCCTTGATCTTCTCCATTTCCTCTACAGAATACTACAGGCTTGTTTCTGCCTTGGCTTGTAGAGCTTGTTTTGTTTCAAGATATTTCTTTAAGCCGGTCAGATTTGACTCGGCCATGCTCAAAGCTTCCAGCAAAGATAAGGAGAGAGTTCATTTTTAAGATATTCTACTAGTCCCAAGCTGGCAACAATATACAACCCGGTACTTGGGGGCTATGACAGATAGATTAATGTTATTAGTGAAGTCCCAAGCATTTTGCAAGCAACATACTCGGCACTTGGGGGCTAATGCATATCAGTTTTTCTTGAGAGTTAATATGAAAAGACCCGACTCATTTCGTAGAAACGAGTCGGCCCTTGGGGGTTACAAGCTACCTTTTCAAAGTACATTTGGAAGATCTGACTCATTTCAGAAAAATGAGTTGGCCCTTGGAGGCTACCAGGTCTTTTGTCTTACAAGTCTTGCTATCTAAAGAACCAGCTTGTCATTCGCATGATAACCCGGTCCTTGGGGGCTACACTTCAAGCTTCAATATCTTACAAGTCTCATACATACTCAAGACTTCCTATGTGTGAGACTTGGGGGCTATAAAAGGATATATATAGAGAGAGAGATAGATAATACTGGAGAAGATAGGTCATACCTCATATTTCCTCTTCATCATGTTTACCATGCCGGCTTCCAGATCACGGCTGGTAGAAAGGCGGGCTAGGTAGCCTGCGTGCAATTCTGCGGCGCTGAAGTCCTCATAGTTGGGCAGCTCAAGCTTTGACTTTCCCTTCTCAGACAAGGGCATCTCATCTTTTACTCTGAACTTGGTCAACATGTTGGAGAGTTCTGGTGTTTTATACGCTTCCCCGTGATAGCAATTTCATCATTGTTCTTCTCAAGAGGAGAAGCATCTTCAGCCGCCTTGGTGGGGCTCGAAGCAGGAGCCGGACTTGGTGGGTTAAGATCATTCACCGGGTTATGAAGGATAGCTTGGGCATCCATCACTTTAGTAGTAGCCGACTCACTTTGTGGGGGCGGCTGAGTCTGTTCAGTGTGAGCTTCAGGGGTTACCAACGTTGGATCTTCTGACTTAGGGTCTTTAGGGGTTGTGCATGACTCGCCAACCCTTCTCTTCTTAGCCTTGGCTTTGGCCCTGCGAACAAGATAGCATGATGAAATATATGCAGTACTGATTATGATTAAGTAATAGCTTGTGTAAGAGAAGCTTACCCTTGGTTGATGATGAGAGGTGGCAGCTTTGAAGCAGTCGAGTCTCCAAATGCTGGTGGCGACTCCTGATAATTGGAATCAGAGGAATTAAGAGGCGGCCTAATAAGACCGGCTCGTGGAAGAGAAGAGGTTGGAGTGCGAGGCTCCTCATTACATTGTTTACGGGCGGATGGTTCATGAGATAAGCCAGCCAGCAGCTCTCTAGAGCCGCTCCGAGTTTGGCGCCTTGACTCATGCTGGGTTTTCTTCAAAATGAAGTTTGGATCCAAATGAGCATTTGGATGAGAAAATCTTACTTTCCGAATGACCCGCCTAGTGTTCTTGGGAGGCAAGGATTCTGAGCCGGAAGAGATGGAAATTACCTCAGCGTCATCTGCCCGGCTTATTGCAGCATCGCCCTGAGAATAAGAAGCGTCGGCAAGCTCAATAAAAAGATGGCCAAGGGAGTCAAGTTCTACCTCCGACTGAGCCTCAGCTATAGGTGACTCACCCCAACCTACCAGCTCATTCACAGAAGCAAGTTTATTCCTTCTCTGAGCCAGCACAGTTTTTGTCTTGGTCGCATGTGTTTTCTTCTTCTTCCAGAATGGAGAGTCAGCCTTCATAATTGAACAAGGTTAACAAGTGGGATACCGAATAAGTGAAGATTGATAAGTCAGACAAATAGCTATATGTATACTCACTGGAGGAGCCGGGTTAAGTTTGAAGAACGGTTGCAGCCCCATCTTGTTGTAGCTCTCTTGAGTTTCCCCAAGCAGTTTCTTCAAAATTTTGTTTATGTCATCAACTTCTAAGTTCACAGGGCTATACCGTTGAACGTCATTTGAGTCGCCTGTATAATTGCACATTAAACCAGGTCGGCGACTCAAGGGAAGGATCCTCCAAGTAATCCAGCACCAGGTTAAATCAACCCCTGTCAAACCATTGGCCAATAAGTCCCTGAGTTTTGGATATACAGAGGTCAATTGAGCACGCTCTTCTGGAGGAGCCCGGCTAGGAAGTTCAAAATTAACGGGAAGACGATCAGGTCTATAACCTGCTAAGGGGTTCTCACCAGCTGGGGTTGTGTTCTTGCAATAAAACCAAGTCTTAATTAATCCATCCCTTAGGGTGACTTGGTAGAGTAACTAGAGGAAAAGAGCCATCTCTCCGTCTCTGAATCGAGACCCCGCCGAGTTGTAGGCTGGGGCCATCAGCACACTTGGTTTGATGGTTGAGGTAGAAGAACTCCTTGAAGAGAGGAACGGTGGCCTCTATTTGCAGATACACTTCACATAGGACTTGATATTTGGCACAGGTTGGATATGGAATTTGGAGCAAGATCTTGAGGATGCAGGTTGAAGAAATTTAAGATGTCCCAGAAGAATTTTGATCCGGGCGAAGAGAAGCCTCAAAGGAGATGGTCTGTAAAGACCACGACCTCTCCTTCACCGGGTTGAGGAACATTTTCCCCTTAAGGAGGAGCTCGCCAGCTGATCACCTCTTGAGCCGGCAGAAAACCCTGATCTTTGTTTTCACTGAGTATGAGCTGGGAAACTTGAGTAGGCACCCAGTTGCAAATTGTGGTTTTTGACATGATGAGCCGCCTGAGTAAAGGCTAAGAGCTGCAGAAGCATGAATGGTGGGTTATTTATGAACGACAGCTCGCCTAAATGAAGCTATGTGATCAAACGGCAATGCATTAATTAGCGGCTATGGTTAAGGATAAGACGGCATGACCATTAAAGAGAAGAATGAGCCGCCCCAAATTGGTGAGCCATTTTAACAACAGGAGCAAGCTCTAAAATCTGGCGGGTTATAATTACAATAATGAGCCGGCAGAAACACAAAGGCGTCTTATTCTGAGTTGGAGTTTGCAAATTTTCTGCTAAGTATGGTATAAACAAGTTTCTACTAGAGTGTCTACAATTACAGATCTGCGTATGATACAAAAAGTGGAAAAATATTTCTTAACCCTAAGACCAGCATCGGAAGTGACCGCTAGTCTGTCTACGGATTCTACTAAAGAACTAGGGTTCCAAGATGCGAAAATGGTGTTATGGCTAGCGCCGCAGCTCGGTGGAAGGTCTATGAGAAATGCTAGATCTAAACAGGCAGTGACAGTGGAATATGGATGAACTACGGAGAACTCCGACGAAGTACACTAGAACTAATGCGGATCCGAAAGGAGAAGAATATTATACCTTGACTGCTGCGAAGGGCGGCGAAGATGTTTGACCGAGCTCCGACGAAGACGGGATGACGCTGCAGTCCTGGACGAGATGGTTGACCATGGACGAGCTGGCACAGCGACGGTCCGATGCAAAGGAGCTTGAGGAAGAAGAAGCGAGTGGGATGAGGTAAAAATGAAAAAGAGGGTCCCCCATGCGTATTTATAAAGAGAAGAGATGAGAATAAATGGTAGGCGCGGTAATTGAGGGGGCACAGTAACTTTCAGAGCCAGGGACGCCTCGATTTTCGGCCTGAACAGATATACTCAAAGATCCGTTATGAATTCATCTTGGGCTCCCTAGATTTTCGGAGATGATGTCAGCAATAAGATGTGAAAAACAACAAGTCTGAAAGTGTCATAAGTCAGCATTTAATGGCCCAAAAAAGATGTAGATATAACCAGAGGATAAGCCACCAGGTTAAAAGGATGGAGATTGACATGAATGAATTCAAATCAATCTAGGGGCTAATGTTAGGGATATAACCCCAGGATATGACCCGCCATCTTGGGCTGGGTCATCCAGGCAGCGGCTGACGACCAGGACTCAAGACGGGCCAGACGATTGAATGCAAGATCGGCAGGGCGGCTCACCGAGCAGGCTGGCTTGGGGCCCAGTAGTCGAAGGTGGCGGCTTGTGGCCCAGGAGTGCAAGCCGCCTGGAGTTTCCTTACTTAGGAAGCAAGACAAGCTAGAAACATACTAGGTCACAGATCGTAATACGACCCGGACTCTTGTAAGCCATGAGCATCGACCTGTATATAAAGGCGAGTCTCAGAGGCAGATAGACTAGTCTACAATCGATCAATAGCTAGGTCAAGCGAATACGCTCCCTTGTAATTGAACATCTAGCAATAAACCCTAAGCAGGACGTAGGCTATTACCTCGATCGTGAGGGGCCGAACCTGGGTAATTTTGTGTCTCTCTATTCCGATCAACCCCGACAAGCTAATCGCCTAGTTGTGATGGCCTCACGTCTAAGTCCTCACACTAGAACATCTGCCGTGACAAAACCACGATAGCTGTAGTGACCATCCCCAATCTTTGATGTGGCATTGTAGTCCATGATCACCTTGTTAGGGCAAATATCCACGTGCTTGTTGATGTAGTCGATCCCGCATGCGACTAGATTCTGCAACATCCTGCCTGTGGGCCTCACGCCATCGGCCAGACCTCCAAGGTCAATGTAAGTAGTCTCGCATTGGATGATTTTAGTTCTGTCCAAACATGAGCTTTATGAAAATGATTTACAATGAAAGACGCACAACTTTGAAGAAAAAAGCAAAATGTCAAGGCATATTATGGACAGGTGAGGGAAGGGGTGAAAATACTCTTTGATCGCTTTGACATGATTGTTGTTCGACCTCGCATTTCCGAAGCGCCTGACAATATCATAGAAGATGTTTTGCTCCCTTGTAGCCCTAAATGCAGGCTGATACTCATGCTCCGGTGGCGAGTGAACTACTCTCGCCTGCTTCACAGAACAAGGAGTTGCACTCCTAAAAACATCATCAGACACTATGTCCTCCCGATCACCATAACTGGATTGGTCCTGATTGCCAAATGATTTCCTGTTTAGGGCATCCTGTTCAGCCTTGCGTAAAGCTTCGTCCATGGAAGAAGAAAGCACATCGGGTGTTCCTATAAAAACGCATAGAACATATGAAGTATGCAAGCAGTAAAGGATGGACATATACACATAATAATAGACTACAAACAAAAAAAGGCCTTGTGGAGTCATTTTTTATTTGTTTTGATTTTAAAATGTAAGGAAATGAATGTAGTTGGTTGAATAGGACGAAGAAAAGTTTCCATGTTGGTTGCCATGAACAAGCATGTAAAATTGCCATGTTGGACGAAGTAAGATATGCCATGTGATGTCAGCTACATGTGAATATGATATAGAAAGCGCTAGTTGCCAGTTGGGTTTCATAAAAACATCTCACATGTGTGGTTGACAACAGTTGCCATCTGCTAGTAAGTATGATTTGCCATGTGCAAGTAAGAGTAATTGCCATGTACCAGTAACTACAATTGCCACGTGACATTAACTATAGCTGCCATACCATTCCTAATACAATGACCAGTGCAGTGTAAACAGTATTTGCCATGTAAAAAAATGGCCACGAAACCATCAAAATCACATTTTTTTACAGAAAAGTGTAAGATGCATTACCTTGCACTAGGGGCTCCGCAAATGACACAGCTTTCCGGCCATCAACATTCGGCTGCGCCATCATCGTCACCGTTCCTGCCGGGAAAGCAAAAGCAATAGGCATAGGGTCAATGGGTTGATCATCCTGGCTACGATCAAGCCCAAGACTGCAGCTGGGGGTGTGAAATCCAAGGGGTGCCTCTACTGCTGCTCAATCAGATTATGAATAAATTGTTTTGCAGCTTCAAGAGGAGACAGCTGAACAAACATGCCAGTGTCATCTGCTGCAGCACCCTCTGGAATCACGGTGGGGTGGGCATGCTGTCAGGTATTACAGTCACAGTCTTCTTGGCAATCTTCTTGTTTGGACTGTACGGCACACCAAGGTTGACAGGGAGCTTGGATGTATGCAAATTTATGGTGGGAGTCTTCTCAACCGCTTGAGATGACGGATGATGTGTACGTGCATCACCAGCATTAGAAGACTCATTGACACCTGCCATTGTCGAATCCTGGACTGCCGCAGTATCAACTGCTCTGCTTTGGGCTACCGAAGGGAAGAGCATGGAAGCAGGCACAAAACCAGATTGATCACTCCTATTACCGAGCTCCACTGTGCTAGATGACGGTGCACCTTTCTTCCGGGGGCTACGCCTAGGTGGCAGGCCAGCTTGTGCAATAGTTGATGGAGCAGCCTATGCACTTGATGCGGATGCAGCAATAGTGGGGCCAGGGACAACATTGGTCGATGCAGATCCAGCAGGTGCACATGCGCCATCCGTAGCTGACGAGCGAGAATCTTTGTTGCCTCTATTCATCTCTGCGGCATCCACTTCAACACTAGCTGAACAGTTGCGAGGGGTGTCAACAGCAGCGTCCCTCATAAAGAGAAGAGTGGGCACAACCTCAACAGTCCTGGCAGATACCAACTCATCGCTACCAGCTCTACTGTTGCCATCACCTCCGCTTGTGTTGTGCACGCCTGCAATGGGTGGGGACGGGGATTTACGTGCATCAGAACTGGCGGCAACAGTGGGCGGGGCAGCAGCAGTTTTGACAACGGGTGGCTCAGCAGTCTTCGGGTCATCAGCAGACGTCCCCAGCTTCGAGTGGATGCGTTCTAGTGGGTCTTTCATCTTTGGCTTGGACGCACGTTTAGAGATCTTCTTAACCCTGCAAAGAAAGAGATTTGCATCAAGCATGAGGCAATAAGATGCACAAAAAAAACTGAGGTGCACATAACGAAAGGAGCTGTCATGTTTGAAAGGAGGCAAATAACATGTGTATGAAAGGAAGACTAATTGCCATGTGTGACAAACAGAAGTTGCCATCAGGAAGAGTAAATAGTTGCCATGAGCATCAAACATAATTTGCCATCTAAGATGCAATAAATTTGCCACGTGTAATTTGAGAAAATGAGGTCCAGATGTACAAAAGATTACATTACATGTGGGACACGAAGCCATGGTTGCCATGTGTGAGAAACAAAATTTGCCATTTGTGGTACGCAATAGCGGCCATGATATCCAAACATAATTTGGCATTGGGTACAGAAAAATAGAAACCAAAGAAAAAGAAAACTCCTGGTTGGATTCCTCAAGTCTTCCAGCACGACAGGATCCCCGGTATTCGTCGTCGCCACACGAGGAGACGTGCGTGTCGACGTGATGCCGGCATCAGAGGGTCTAGGATCCTTCAACCGAGCAGAAGCACGTGAGGCCGTGGCATTAGCTTTCTGTTTCTTTGCTCGACCATCGGATGTTGCCTCGCTGATCACGAGAAAACGTATACGAAAAAAAGATGAAGGAAATTGCAGTCATGGTATGTAAGAAGCAAAAATGAAAACTTCATCTTGGAAGCAAAAAAACATGGAATGCGAAAAAAGAGCAAACCTCCTCCTAGCAGCAACAGGGTCATTGCAAACCCTCTTGGCAGCAGAGACCTGAGCAGCGTCCTCTGGCACCCTTCCCCTCTTTGTAGCTAAATCACCTTCATCACTCACTCCAGCCGAGGCATTCCCTCCACCGGATGGTGGCACAAACAGTGGAGCCTTGCCATGGGATGCTCCACCCCGAACTTCTGGAACAACGACCTGATCAGTGTCCTGGTCAACATTCTCCATGTGATCATCTCCATCCTTGCCAACAGCACCGCCAGGAAGCTCCTGGGAACTCCCTCGCACATCATCCATGCCATCAAAACCTAAACCAGTGTCTTGCATGTCAAGAAGCTCCTAAGAACTGTTGTAGTCATAACGGCCACGACAGCCAGTTGGGCAATGTGTGCATTCTCCAACGAAAGCAGTGAACTGGCTAGCAACTGCATCGCCATGTAACACCCCCAAAATCGGGTTATCGATTTTTGTGCTATTATTCCTTCCTAGCTTTTCTTTGCCAATTTTTTCCTCTAGAATCTGGTGAGTGACCAGTTGAATCCAGACAATCCTCAACCTCTCAGTGCCTTTCCCATGCTCCTGTGTCAGCCAAGCTCCTGCCAGTAAATCCCGAATCTCGTTCAAACCCTAGTTCCAAAATATTGGAACTGAAAATCCTGCCTTTGTGTTTACAAAAGAGCTATCATTTTTCTTCCTCTGTTAATCCTCCCAAAATTTCCAGAGATCCTCCTTCACTCATAAACACTAGATGTACAAAAATATTGCCAAGTCATATGCAATATTTATCATCTAGAATTAATTCCTTTTTCTGCCTTTCTGAGGAATTAAATCCAGGAAAATATCTATCCATCTCCAAAGTTCATGAAAACTTGTGGAGATATTATTTCTGACCATATTGAGCTCTCACAAAAATATTGGCTATAATTAAATAAGGCAAATTGCATTTTCGTATTTTAAGCCAATATTTCAATTTGGGGCCTTTCCAAAGGAACTACCATTTTGGTAGCTAGAAAAAATCCCAAATAATTTTTGGAGCTTATCCTATCCATATCTTCACCATTTCTATCAAATATCAAGTTCCACCAATTAAATTTTGAACACAACATCCCTTTGCAAATTCTGTCCAGATTTTCTGTTTGCAAAGGAAGTGCTTGATTCCTTGATCTCCTTGGGCTGAAATTTTACAGGGTGATTCATTATGATATATTACCCTTGGACACCAAAAACCAGCCCATTCCATTGTGCCAAACTCCCTCAGTAATTTATTTGGAGTTCAGTTCAGATTGCATCATTGTGAAGGAAGTACCCTCGTACATGATCAAAATGAGCTGAAACTTTTCCAGCTATCTCTTATGCCCATATCATTGCTGCCCTCCAAAATTCAGCTAATGCAAGCTAGCCAATCCCTCAGAACCATCATGTTTTGGTTTCTGTCCAATCTGCAAGGTTGTGAAGCAAGTGCCAGATAGACCCGTCCATTTGTGCTGAAACTTTGCCAAGATAGCTACCTTAGTAGATGATCAACCTATGCCAAAGATCAAGCCCATAGGAGTACTGTGTTGACCACACCATATGACAACAGTTTGTTGCTGGAAACTTGTTGATCAAGGTGCAGTCACACCAGTGTTCTCTCGTGACTTCCAGCTACATAGATAAACCCCGGGAAGGAAGGAGAACCCCCTAGACATCAGTTGGAAATGAGTGGAGCATGGCACTGCCATGGCCACGTGGTGACCACGGGCAGAGCGCGCCAAATGCGTGCCCTGTGCATTGGAGCCTTCGGGAGCTCGCCTCCAGCGGGTTCCAGCTCATCCGGGCGTGCCGGCGAGCTCTCCACCGCACACGTACGCCGCCTGGAGTCTTCTCCCCTCGTCCCTTAGCTCGTGGATTCATCTGCCGACATCGATTCCCCGCTCGAACGCCGCCACCTCGCCAAGCTCTAGAAGCTCCAGCAGTCGTCGTGTAGCCCTCCCCACGCCTATAAGTAGCGCGCCCCCGAGCTTCCCTCCTCTCCAGCAACCTCCCAGCCCTCTCCCTCGAGCCCGGAACCCCACCTCCCTCCCCACGGCATCCATGGCCGCCGCCTTGGCCCCGGCTCAATTCGAGCAGTGGAGCTCCCCCGCAGCCCACGTCTTGCCCAGGAGCCCTCCCAACTCCGCCGCATCATTTCCCCCACCTCCATTTAGCCGGAGGAGCCCGCCTAGCCCACCTCCGCCCCTAGCCATGCCGACCGTCCGTCGCAGAGCCTACTGTCATTGCCTCGGCCAGCCCCAGCAGCCGTGGGCTAGCCCCACGGGCGCGGCAGGGTCCGGCGGCCCTCCTCCACTCGCTGGCCAGCACAGCCGGGTAAAGGGGCATCAGCATCGAGCGCCGCTCGAACGACCATGGCCTCGCCCCTCTACTGCGTCGAGAGGAAGGAGAGAGAGAGCGAGAGAGAATAAGAGATGAGGCGGGGCCCGCATGTCAGCTGGAGATAGAATAGTCAACCCGGGCCCGCTCTTTGTTAAGTGGAAGCGTAGTTTCAAAAATGCGCTTTTTCTTTGGGAAAGCGTACTCTACTGCTGCTACGGCTGAAATACGCCTTCTCCGCACGGAACCGTAAATCCCAGAATACGCTTTCGCTCTCAGCCGCCGGCGGAAACCACTGTATAGTGAACATTCACTCGTTAAGCGCCAGAATGGACATATTTTGTGTGTTTTATCGCTTGACAAACGAACGGGCATTTCTCCGCGACTGTAACTCCGATTGAGGTAAAACCAACGCCCACGTCTTCAGATCATCGAGTCCGTTCCGATGCCGTCATGTTCATAATATTTTCACACTGTGAAAATGACCATTTTGCCCTTGCCCTTCGATCAGCCTCCTTCGAGAGGGAAACCTTTCTGGCAAATCTTTCCGGAGTTTTATCGCACTTCTTCCCGGCATATTCATCGACCCCCAGGCAAGCCAACCTCTTGTCATGAGCTCCGGACTTGCGTGATGACTTTGCTTGTACCCTGTGTGTATTGCAGTAAATTCTGGATCATTTGTTAGTCTGCACTGCAATAGCCCTGCTATTTCATATGTGTCTGATGCTAGTGTTATTTACCATGTGATATCATGAATTGCCTTCATGCCATGCTCTCCCATGTTAGTAACAATATTTTGAATACTATTATCATGTTAGTACCATGATTTGATCTCATGCCATGTTGTCAATGTTGTTATGATTTTACTATGCTGTTGTTAAGTGATTGCTCGCGCTCATAATTGTTGATGTAATGGTGCAATGATGGAGATGTCTAATTGAATTTATAAACTAAACCTAGTCGGTTGATCCAGAGTCACCTGTCTGGGCTTATTCGTGCAGCCACATTTGCCGGTATGGGACGGCCTTGACTTGGTCTAGCTTTGTGCTCTTTCATCGGTATCACCAACTAGGGAAGGTTATGCGTGCGTGCTGCCCTGATCAGGTAGGCGACGATAACCTTATGAGCCCAGTTATATGTTTAGCCCGGGAGTCCCCGTTTGGGACAGTTGTTTGGCCATGACGGTGGCAGGTGTCAGGAGTGACACAGGGGCCACCCAGGGCAGGACTTCGGGGGAGAATGATTGCCGATGGTACGGTGGAGGAATCACGGGTTAGGCAGGTTTCGTTGGAGTAACACCGGTCCACCCGAATGGGAACATGTACTAAGTACGAGGCCGGGTACTCCATGGTGTGGGTAAAGTGCGCAACCTCTGCAGAGTGTAAAATCTATTCGAATAGCCGCATCCACGGTATTGGACAGTCCGTCCAGACCTCACTAGGTGGTCAACCGTACCAGTAATAATATTGATGGAAGAACTTGTCCTATGTTCGGAAGTGCCCAATGGATCATGAGTATTTCTAGGGTTGTGGGACAACCCAGAAGAGAGTAAGTTGGTATTCGGTAATAGTAAGCACTTTAAGCACATAATGTGATCATTGACATGCTATGTTATGTAGATTATATGCCAGATCCATGTTATGCCATGCTTGATCCATGTTTTCCTGGTAATTCCATGCCATGTTTAGAATAAATCCTTACATAAGCATAGGGCTTGCTTTGTCATCTGCTTGTTTGGATGCTACGTATTTGGTTGTCTTGCTAGTACATTCAAAGTACTCACCTGGCCTTGCACGTGGCCAGTTGTAGGAGGAGATCCGTCATGCTAGATCATAACCCAGCCAGTCCTGTGTGTTGTGGAGCCCAGCCAGAGACGTCGTTGCCACTGAACCAAGACCTTCGCTGCCATTTTAGTTAGCCTTGGAGCTATGTAATATTGTTGTAAGCAACAGTAATGTAATACTCCATTTTATATAATAAAGCCATTTTGTGCCTGGAATTGCTGTATCATGTCTTTGACGTGCGCCAGGTCTTATCCTGGGGCTGGTGTGCGTCGGCCCTCTATCGGGGTGCCACACGCCATCAAGACCAGACAGTGCTATCCATCCTGCCACGAGCTTCTCAAGCAAATTGGTCATGCCAGACGCAAATTGGCCAACCAGATTCTTGATAGGAGCCCTGGCCTGATAACAACAAGACAAAATTAAAAATCATGCACGTGTACCATGCGAAAAACTTAACAAAGTGAAGAAACACTGAAAATCTCAAAATGCAAAAGGCACAAATACACAACATTCTGTTAGATTACCTCAGCGGAACAAGATGGAGCTGAGTAGATGTCCATCCATTTGCTAAAATTTTGAGGCCCACCAAAGACGCTGTAGTCTACAACGTGCTTTGCCATCAGCTGCAGAACAGTGGATTGAAAAACAGTTGTCAGACAAGAAAGACATCAAATGCGCATCACACATGTATGACTAAAACAGAATGCCATAGACAGGGCACACATAATTTTCGTTTGGTGCTCAAATAGTTGCCATGTAAAATTTGTGCAGTCTGCAGTTACCATATGAAGTTTTGAGCATGTGTTCTTGAAAGGTGCAAAAGTATTACATTTAGACAATTAAGTGCAGATGATTTGCCATGAGGGATGAGAAATATTTGCCATCCACAATGGTAAGTAGTTGCCGTTTGCAAATGCAAATGAAAATGCCATTAATTTTTTTTTAAAATGGTTCACATTTGAAACATACTGCATTTGCCAAGCATAGACAACTATAATTGCCTTCGGTGTAATAATTCGTATACCCGAAATGCAAAAACTATAAAGAATGTGCAACACTTTACTTATTTTTGATAGAAAAGATGCACACAACTGCCACGCTAAACTTATTCACGTGGAACTTCGAATTGAACTTCCAAACAAAAGAAAAATTCGCAATGAACTTCGAAACACAGTACATAATATAGAGAGAAAACAAAACTAACCTGGAGTTTCCCGAACTTTGATTCAGAAATCCTGTCTGCAGCAAGCACAGCCTTGACAGCTTCGTACGTCCAAGCAGATAAAACAAGCGTATGTGGAGGAGGTGGACCTCCTATCTCAGCAGGAAAGTTGACACTTGAGATATCAAGTCTATCGACATACATGAGCTGCACAACACGGAATAGTACACTAAACATTACAGAGTGCTAGGAGTAGTTGAAGATAAGGCTGCCACCCTCATGAACATAATTTGCCATGTCTGTCTACAGTGTGGAAGCAATGAGTGCACAGTTGCCATGTAGTATTAAATAAAGTTGCCATTTGCTTACAGTTGGAGTTGCCATTTATGAGCAAGTATAGTTCCCATGGAAGGCAACTGTAGTTGCCATCTCTAAGCAACTAAAATTGCCATGTTTTAGCAAATCGATTTGCCACAGTTTACGAATGAACAATATGTTTCCGTAAAAACACATCAGCCACCTTCAATGAATTCAAACGTAACAAGGCACAAAAAAGCAACATAATAAAAGCATGTGCGAAGAAATTATCACCATCACGTGCAGCTGGCAACCCTTATGATACATCTTGCTAGCAAATGCGTCATGTAGGAAATCGGCAATGAACTTGCACCAAATCATGTTTTTTACGTCTTTCAACCTCGCCTGTAGAAATTTCAAATAGAGATGTAAGCACATACACCGTTAAAAAGAACATCAAGTGGACAAGCATGCTAGAGGATGGCAACAAAACAGCTGACGAAAAAAAAGAAAAAAGAAATGAAGAGCATTTACCAACATGGGAAAGCATCTGTTGCTTGGCCGTAGTGACGTTGTAGGCACAAAGACATATGATACTGATGACCCACAAGTATAGGGGATCAATCATAGTCCTTTCGATAAGTACGAGTGTCGAACCCAACGAGGAGCAGAAGGAAATGACAAGCGGTTTTCAGCAAGGTAATTTCTGCAAGCACTGAAATTGTCGGTAACAAGTAGTTTGATAGCAAGATAATTTGTAACAGGCAAGTAATGGTAACGGTAACAAAAGTGCATAAAGGTAGCCCAATCCTTTTTGTAGCAAAGGATAGGCCGGAATGGCCTCTTATAATAAGCAAAGTGTTATTGAGGACACACGGGAATTTCACCTAGTCACTTTCATCATGTTGGTTTGATTCGTGTTCGCTACTTTGATAATTGATATGTGGGTGGACGGTGCTTGGGTGTTGTTCTTACTTGAACAAGCCTCCCACTTATGAATAACCCTCCCCCCCCACAAGCATCCGCAACTACGAAAGAAGAATTAAGATAACAATCTAACCATAGCGTTAAACATATGGATCCAAATCAGCCCCTTACGGAATAGCGCATAAACTAGGGTTTAAGCTTCTGTCACACTAGCAACCCATCATCTAATAACTACTCCACAATGCATTCCCTTAGGCCCAAAGATGGTGAAGTGTCATGTAGTCGACGTTCACATAACACCACTAAGGGAATCACAACATACATATCATCAAAATATTGAACAAATATCAAATTCAACTGATTACTTGCAACATGAATTCTCCCGTTGCCTCAAGAACAAGGGCAACTACTCACAAATAATATTCATGCTCAATATCAGAGGGATGTTAAATAGCATAATGGATCTAAACAAATAATCTTCCACCAAATAAACCATCTAGCATCAACTACAAGATGTAATCAACACTACTAGTCACCCACAGGTACCAATCTGAGGTTTTGATACAAAGATTGAACACAAGAGATGAACTAGGGTTTGAGATGAGATGGTGATGTTGAAGATGTTGATGAAGATTGGCCTCCCAAAGATGAGAGGGTTGTTGGTGATGACGATGGCTTCAATTTCCCCCTCCCGGAGGGAATTTCCCCCGGCGGAATCGCTCCGCCGGAGGGCAAAAGTGCTCCTGCCCAAGTTCCGCCTCGAGACGGCGGCGCTCCATCCTGAAAGTCCTCTGTCGTGGGATACCACGGCCACCTATGGGGCCATCAGCCCCTTTTGGTTCGGCGGGGGGATGGACACGTTGCACAAAGAGCGGAGAAGCGTCGCGCAGCACGACAGAGATCACACGGGCGATCTTTACCTAGGTTTGGGCCGCCGTGAGGTGTAAAATCCTACTCCTGCTTTGGTGGTTTGATGGTGGATAATGGTGGTGAAACGTAGCACACTCGCTCGGCAAGGTTGTTCTGGGGGCGAGAGTGGCTACGCGCGTATGGATATGTGAGGATCCAACCCTTTCTACGGTCGCCATGGGCCTACTTTTATAGATCAAGGGGTCACCATAGTGGCAAACCAGTCTTTGCGTACTGATTAGATAGCTAACAGTGCTATCATATCTAACTCTACAGACTGATAGAGCCATTAAATGCGCCGCTCTGTGTCACATCATAGCTCGCCCGGCAGGCCCTGCCGGGCTCTTTTGCCAGCTTTGCGCCTGCTTGCTTGACACGTCTCAAGACGGGTTTCATGTGGAGGTGTTTGCTGTAGGAAGTGGCTGCCATGTGGCAGAAAGCAGCCACTTAGTCACCTTGGAGCTTGACACCGCTTCGATTAATGACTTGCGTCGCTTGTGAGGTGGAGCGGTGGAGTGGCTTGCCTCCGCCAGCCCCGGCAGGCCTGCCGGGACAATCTGGGAGCTTGCTTCTGGGGCAAAACCCAACCCTGCCAGGCTCGCCTGCCCGGCAAGGTAGGCCCTTCCCTTAGCGATGCCTCGTTCTTCTGGCTCGCCTTGGCCTTCTTGACTTGCACATGGATCCTTCAAAGGAATTGATCCTCCTTGTTTGGTTTGATCTTGGTCTTGCAATCTTGTCTCTGGCCTGTGCACAGTCCGTGCAATGGACCCAGGGTCTGTTGCACCGACAGGAGCCCCCGGGCCTGGCACGGACGCGCCGCTGGGCGTCGCCAGGGTAGGCCCTAACCAGTGCACATGCAGAAATGTAAGGGCGGCTCAGCCCTTTGAGATCTTCTTTGCTTCTTCATTAACTTGAGCTCGGGTCAGTTTCCCGTTTTCCCGCGCGCCGTGCAACGCCAATTGTAGTGGGGCCATTCTTGTAATGGCCCGTGAATGACTTTAACGCAGGGGCGGGTAACTGCCAATTCACCCTTCCCACCGCGCCCTTACCTTCAGCCACGTATGCCGCATGCATTGAGTGGGGTAGGTAATGGAGGCGCGTGGTGCGGGAGAGCATCAAAGCAGGGGCCCGATCTTCTTGGATTGGTGGAGGAGGACGGTGGGTACTCGCCGGGGAATCAGCCCCCACCCCCAGCTCGCCTATAAAAGGAGGAGCGAGGGGGGGAGCAGAGGCATTCATCCACATTCCACTCCTCCTCCGCCCTCTGTTTCTTCCGGGTATGCTGAAAGGAATAGCCTGGGGCCAGCCCCAGGGTCCGAGCTTGGAGTTGCTGATGATGTCGAATGCTAAAAGTGCAACTAATCCCTAGGTGGTTTTGGTAATTCATAACAACATATAGCTCATTGAACTAATATCCATTCAAGTTAAATATTTCAGGTAGGTCAATGATTGGCATGGCACATGTACTAGAGATGTGGACCCCTCAAAATGCTAAGGACAAATATTGGCAAAAGCTCAAGACTCTTCATTTCTATTTTAGTGATCCAAGATCACATTGAGTCCATAGGAAAAGCCAATACTATTAAAAGGGGATGAGGTGTTCCTTAATGGTCTACTTGCTCAAAATGCTTAGTGATATGCTCCAAAGCCCTCAACCACTTTCTCAATTCCATATATGTCCTAAACCTAAAGTCAAACTCGGCCCCACCGATTTGATCTATCCGGCGCCACCGAGTTCTTTTGACATAGCCACCGCCAGAAACCCTAATCAGTTCGGTCTCACCGATAGGGATTTCGGTCTCACCGAGATGGGATTGCAAACTCTTTGTTTCCCTTCGTAACATTTCGGTCTCGTCGAAATGAGCGATCGGTCCCACCGAGTTCGCAATGCAAACTCTCTGTTTACCTTTTGTAACGTTTCGGTATCACCGAAAGGAGCGATCGGTCCCACCGAGTTTGCCTGACCAACTCTCTGTTTGCTCATTGCTGAAATCGGTCTCACCGAGTTCATGCAATCGGTCACATCGAGAAGAGGTTTTGCCCTAACCCTAGCGCATCAGTCCTACCGAGTTGATCATGTCGGTCCCACCGAAAATCCTAACGTTCACATTTTGAATTGAATCGGTCTCACCGAGTTCTTCTATTCGGTCTGACCGAGTTGGGTCAAATGTGTGTAACGGTTAAATTTTGTGTGGAGGCTATATATACCCCTTCACCCCCTTCTATATTCAAGAGAGAGCATTCAGAACGTGCCTACACTTCCACTGCTCATTTTCTGAGAGAGAACCACCTACTCATGTGTTGAGACCAAGACATTCCATACCTACCACAAGAATCTTGATCTCTAGCCTTCCCCAAGTTGCTTTCCACTCAAATCATCTTTCCACCATAGCCAAATCTGTGAGAGAGAGTTGAGTGTTGGGGAGACTATCATTTGAAGCACAAGAGCAAGGAGTTCATCATCAACACACCATTTATTACCTTTTGGAGAGTGGTGTCTCCTAGATTGGTTAGGTGTCACTTGGGAGCCTCCGACAAGATTGTGGAGTTGAACCAAGGAGTTTGTAAGGGCAAGGAGACCGCCTACTTCGTGAAGATCTACCCGAGTGAGGCAAGTCCTTCGTGGGCGATGGCCATGGTGGGATAGGCAAGGTTGCTTCTTCGTGGACCCTTCGTGGGTGGAGCCCTCCGTGGACTCGCGCAACCGTTACCCTTCGTGGGTTGAAGTCTCCATCAATGTGGACGTACAATAGCACCACCTATCGGAACCACGCCAAAAATCTTCGTGTCTACATTGCGTTTGCCTTCTCCATACCCTTCCCTTTACCTTCATTTGCAATGTTTTACTTTCCGCTGCTATACTCTTAGAATTGCATGTGTAGGTTGATTGCTTGACTTGTGCTAAGTTGCTAAAATCTGCCAAGACTTAAAATTGGGAAAAGGCTAGATTTTTATTTGGTCAAGTAGTCTAATCACCCCCCCTCTAGACCTACTTTGGATCCTACAAGTGGTATCAGAGATTTGGACTCCATTTGCCTTGATTTCCATAGCTTTGGTGATCATATCCTTGGTTTCACAACCTAGGAGAGTTTGGCGTCTAGTGAGGGAAATTACCACCGTAGAGGTCCTTACTTTGATGGTACAAATTTTGCTAGTTGGAAGCATAAGATGAAAATGCATATTCTTGGACATAACCCCGCTGTTTGGGCTATTGTATGTATTGGTTTGCAAGGTGAATTCTTTGAAGATGGAAGAGAACCGAATCGTGAAGCAACCGCGGAAGAATTGAAGATGTTGCAATACAACGCTCAAGCTTGCGATATCCTCTTCAACGGATTGTGCCCCGAAGAATTCAACAAAATCAGCCGTCTTGAGAATGCAAAGGAAATTTGGGATACTTTGGTTGATATGCACAAAGGTACCGAGTTCGTCAAGGACTCCAAATTGGATGTGCTTCAAAGTCAACTTGACAAGTTCAAAATGAAGGATGGTGAAGGTGTCGCTGAAATGTACTCTAGGCTTGCTCTCATCACAAATGAGATTGCCGGCTTAGGAAGTGAAGAGATGACCGACAAATTCATCATCAAGAAGATCCTAAGAGCCTTGGATGGAAAATATGATACCGTGTGCACTTTGATCCAAATGATGCCCAATTACAAAGATCTCAAGCCAACGGAAGTCATTGGTAGAATTGTTGCTCATGAGATGTCACTCAAGGATAAAGAAGAGCTTCACAACAAGTCTAGTGGTGCTTACAAAGCTTCATGTGATGATCCTACAACATCAAGTGAAAAACAAGTCTTCAATGAAGAATTGAGCCTAATGGTGAAGAACTTCAACAAGTTCTACAAGAGTAGAAGCAAAGAGAGAAGTTCCAAGTCGAGGTCCTACTATGACAAGATATCTTCTTGTCGCGAATGAAATTGCTACAATTGTGGAAGACCCAGACACTATTCCAATGAGTGTACGGCTCCCTACAAAAGAAGAGAAGACTCACCTAAAATGAGGAGTAAAAGAGAGGAATCACCTCCAAGAGAGAGAAGGAGTAGAGATGATCGTTATGAACGATGACCCTCTCACAGAAGCAAGGATTCGGAAAGGAAGGACAAGTCATCAAAGAGCTACACAAGATGAAGACATCAAGCTCATGTTGGTGAATGGGTATCCGGTTCCGACTTCGAACACCACTCCGAGAGAAGTTATCACTCCGACTCCGAACATACTCAAGATGAAGGTGTTGTCGGTCTTGCACTTGTGTCATCCAACTCCTACGACATATTTGACTCACCAAATGAAGGGATTGGAAGATGCTTCATGGCTAAAGGCCCCAAGCTATCACACCCCGAGTATGTTGATTTCAATAGTGATGATGATGATTTGCTAGGTGATGATGATTTACTTGTTGACAACTCTAGTGACGAAAACTATGATGAAATTGCTGTTAATCATGCTAATCAAGATGAAACGAATGACAATGATAAGAAAGAGATTGAGCGTCTAACTAAAGAATTAAACACTCTTAAGTTAGCTCATGAAACTACCTTAGAGGATCATCGAGAGCTTTTAAAGACTCATGAGAAGCTACGCTTTGAAAAGCTCAATCTAGAGCAAGAGCATGGGTTCTTAAAAGCAATCAATGATGATCTTCGTAAGAAAAGTTATTCTTACATTGCCAAGCGTTTACTCTTGTCTACTTACATGCCACAAGTAAAATCTAGCAACAAGAGCAAGAAAGATTCTTCTTCTAGTAGTAACAATAATCATGTAAAATCCAATATTGTTGCTTCTAGTAGTTCTCTTGATTCAACTAATGATTCTCTTAGCCAAGTTACACTTGAGCAAGAAAATAGCTTATTGAAGGGAATTATAGAGAAAGGTGTTTACAAGAGCCTTGCCGGAAGTAAGCAATTTGAGGAAATTGTACGCAAGCAAGGAAGGCACCGGAAGAATCAAGGTGTTGGTTTTGAACGCAAGTTCAATGCCAATGGAGTTGAGTGGGAAGAAGATCAATACCCCAAGACAAAGTTTGTTGCTCAACAAGAGAAGTATGACCCCACTTCTTTGAAGGGAACACAAGCTCAAGATGATCTTCCACCACAAGACCACAAGCTAAAGGGCAAGGACAAGCTTCAAGAGGAGATTGATTCATTTGAAGAAGCTCCTAAGGCCTTGGTCAAGTGGGTTCCCAAGACTACATCAAGTTCTACTTCATCAAGTACGACTACAACTCCAAGGATTACCACCAAGATGATGTGGATCCCAAAGAAGAAGAACTAGAGAGTTCTTGAGGGTGACTCCGCCAACATACTTCACTCATATTCATTTTGGCAAGGACAAGTGCAATCAACTTCCATATCTTGCACTAGTTCAAGGAGTCACAAACCCTCTTGTTGGTAAGACAAGGGACAAGGTAACCTGATGCTTTCATGGACAACATCATATGTGTATTTCACTCTTTGTCTATGGATATCCTTGTGTGTTCCTTCTGGGACTAACCCATGTAGGTATTGAAAGTGCAA
Organism: Thinopyrum elongatum; assembly: GCA_011799875.1. Lineage (NCBI taxonomy): Eukaryota > Viridiplantae > Streptophyta > Magnoliopsida > Poales > Poaceae > Thinopyrum > Thinopyrum elongatum. The sequence continues at coordinate 355,379,087 of CM022297.1, read as the reverse complement.
CTCACTCCAATGGATTGCTCCAAATGATCTACATCAACATTGAGCATCCAAATCTTCAACATCTACATGAATTCATCATCGACAAAACCCGAGGTTAGTTCATCCCTCTTAGGGGGGATATCACATCTAGGGGGAGCTTTACCCTATGAATTGAGCTAAAGCAACTCTAATGGTGTGAACACAACAATGCTTTATGAAAAAGTGGTAACCCCACTTGTGCTTAAACGATGAGTATGACCTATGATCAAATGTTCTCATTTGACTCCTAAGTCAATATACTCATATATAGATGACCTAGTCATCACCAATTGCTTGATAGATGCTAGAGTGTTTGTGCATGCTTTGACACATATTTCATTTGCTATCTTATTGTGTGAGCATGTTGGATGCATAATTTTTCTCTATTCGAGGACATCCATTTGTTGTTTTGACTGATTGGTTTTTCTTCTTTCTGCCAAATGGATGGACAAGAATGCCTAAGTACTCCCTCTAGCTATCTATGCTTTTCTCGTCTCAAACTCTATTCATGCTACATCACAAAGTTTGATCAAGTCATATTCGGACTCTCTGAGTGAGGAGCACTCGGAGCCACCAATTAGTCATAGACTTAACTTCCAAAACTTCTTAGTGCATTTTGGTCTGACCGATCCATCCCATTCGGTCACACTGTGTTCATTAAGTTGATCTAAGTTTTAATCTCGGTGCAACCGATTTGAACCTTTTGGTCACACCGAGTTGCAGCAACCGCTTGCGATTCTGCATCTCGGTGCCACCGAGTCGTTCCACTCGGTCACACCGACAGTGACTGGACATATATTCCCACGGGCTAAAAATTTGGAAATTCCTTCAAATGCTTCGCCCGCGCCTGCCAGCTCTGCCGACTCGAGGTCTTCGGATCGTCTCCTCGTCGCCAGCGTCCTCCTGCCGCTGGTTTTCGCCGCCGTCAACGGGAATCTTCACCGTCGTTGTCACCGTAGCGAGTTCATCGCAAAGTTAGGGTATGAACTCGTCCCTTTGTGCCTTCCCCACTCTGATTCCGAGCACAAATATCAATGCCTATATTTGATGTCTACTACGCAACCTTCTTCTTGTAGACTCGTGTTGGGCCTCCAAGCGCAGAGTTTTGTAGGACAGTAGCAAATTTCCCTCAAGTGGATGACCTAAGGTTTATCAATCTGTGGGAGGCGTAGGATGAAGATGGTCTCTCTCAAACAACCCTGCAACCAAATAACAAAGAGTCTCTTGTGTCCCCAACACACCCAATACAATGATAAATTATATAGGTGCACTAGTTCGGCGAAGAGATGGTGATACAAGTGCAATATGGATGGTAGATATAGGTTTTTGTAATCTGAAAATATAAAAACAGCAAGGTAACTAGTAACAAAAGTGAGCGAAAACGGTATTGCAATGCTTCAAAACAAGGCCTAGGGTTCATACTTTCACTAGTGCAAGTTCTCTCAACAATGATAACATAATTGGATCTCATAACAATCCCTCAACGTGCAACAAAGAATCACTCCAAAGTTTCTATCGGAGAACGTAGGACAAAAAATTGCATCAACCCCTATGCATAGATTACCCCAATGTCACCTCGGGAATCCGCGAGTTGAGTGCCAAAACATACATCAAGTAAATCAATACAACATCCCATTGTCACCACAGATATCCCATCGCAAGACATACATCAAGTGTTCTCAAATCCAATACTCAATCCAACATAACGAAACCTCAAAGAGCAAGAGTCAATTCATCACAACAAGAGATAGAGAGGGAAGAAACACCATATGATCCAACTATAATAACAAAGCTCGTGGTACATCAAGATCGTGCCAAATCAAGAACACGAGAGAGAGAGAGAGATCAACACATAGCTACTGGTACATACCCTCAGCCCCGAGGGTGAACTACTCCCTCCTCGTCATGGAGACCGCCGGGATGATGAAGATGACCACCGGTGATGATTTCCCCCTCTAGCAGGGTGCCGAAACAGGGCACCGATTGGTTTTTGGTGACTACAGAGGCTTGCGGCGGCGGAACTCCCGATCTACGTTTATTTCTGGGGGTTTCTATATTTATAGGAATTTTTGGCGTCGAGAACAAGTCAGGGGGGTCCACGAGGAGCCCACAAGACCGGAGGGCGCCCCTAGGGGGGTAGGGCGCACCCTCCACCCTTGTGGAGGCCTCGTGGCTCTTCTGGCCCAACTCTTTTGCTTCGGGGGCTTCTTCTGGTCCATAAAAAATCACGGTAAATTTTCAGCTCATTTGGACTCCGTTTGGTATTCCTTTTCTGTAAAACTCAAAAACAAGGAAAAAAACAGAAACTGGCACTGGGCTCTAGGTTAATAGGTTAGTCCCAAAAATCATATAAAATAGCATATAAATGCATATAAAACATCCAAGATGGATAATATAATAGCATGGAATAATCAAAAATTATAGATACGTTGGAGACGTATCAAGCATCCCCAAGCTTAATTCCTGCTCGTCCTCGAGTAGGTAAATGATAAAAACAGAATTTTTGATGTGGAATGCTACCTAACATATTTATCCATGTAATTTTCTTTATTGTGCCATGAATGTTCAGATCCGTAAGATTCAAAACAAAACTTTAATATTGACATAAAAACAATAATACTTCAAGCATACTAACAAGGCAATTATGTCTTCTCAAAATAACATGGCCAAAGAAAGCTTATCCCTACAAAATCATATAGTCTGGCTATGCTCCATCTTCATCACACAAAATATTCAAATCATGCACAACCCCGATGACAAGCCAAGCAATTGTTTCATACTTTTGATGTTCTCAAACCTTTTCAACTTTCACGCAATACATGAGCGTGAGCCATGGACATAGCACTATAGGTGGAATAGAATATGGTGGTTGTGGAGAAGACAAAAATAAGGAGATAGTCTCACATCAACTAGGCATATCAACGGGCTATGGAGATGCCCATCAATAGATATCAATGTGAGTGAGTAGGGATTGCCATGCAACGGATGCACTAGAGCTATAAGTGTATGAAAGCTCAAAAAGAAACTTAGTGGGTGTGCATCCAACTTGCTTGCTCATGAAGACCTAGGGCATTTGAGGAAGCCCATCGTTGGAATATACAAGCCAAGTTCTATAAAGAAAAATTCCCACTAGTATATGAAAGTGCCAACATAGGAGACTCTCTATCACGAAGAACATGGTGCTACTTTGAAGCACAAGTGTGGAAAAATGATAGTAACATTGCCCCTTCTCTCTTTTCTCTCATTTTTTTTCTCTTTTTTTCTCTTTTCTCTTGTTTTTTCTTTTTTTTGATTGGCTTTTTTTTGCCTTTTTATTTTTCCTCACATGGGGCAATGCTCTAATAATGAAGATCATCACACTTTTATTTACTTACAACTCAAAAATTACAACTCGATACTAGAACAAAATATGACTATATGAATGCCTCCGGCAGTGTACCGGTTTGTGCGATGACTCAAGAGTGACATGTATGAAAATTATCAACGGTGGCTTTGCCACAAATACTATGTCAACTCATGGTCAAAAAAAAATACTATGTCAACTACATGATCATGCAAAGCAATAAGACAATGATGAAGCATGTCATAATAAACAGAACGGTGGAAAATTGCATGGCAATATATCTCGGAATGGCTATGGAAATGCCATAATAGGTATGTATGGTGGCTGTTTTGAGGAAGGTATATGGTGGGTGTATGGTACCGGCGAAAGTTGCGCGGTACTAGAGAGGCTAGCAATGGTGGAAGGGTGAGAGTGCGTATAATCCATGGACTCAACATTAGTCATAAAGAACTCACATACTTATTGCAAAAGTCTATTAGCTATCGAAACAAAGTACTATGCGCATGCTCCTAGGGGGATAGATTGGTAGGAAAAGACCATCGCTTGTCCCCGACCGCCACTCATAAGGAAGACAATCAATAAATAAATCATGCTCCAACTTCGTTACATAACGGTTCACCATATGTGCATGCTACGAGAATCACAAACCTCAACACAAGTATTTCTACAATCCACAATTACTCACTAGCATGACTCTAATATCAGCATCCTCATATCTCAAAACAATCATAAGGAATCAAACTTCTCGTAGTACTCAATGCACTTTATATGAAAGTTTTTATTATATCCCTCTTGGATGCCCATCATATTAGGACTAAATTCATAACCTAAGAAAATTACCATGCTGTTTAAGACTCTCAAAATGATATAAGTGAAGCATGAGAGTTCATCAATTTCTTCAAAATAAAACCACCGCCGTGCTCTAAAAAGATATAAGTGAAGCACTAGAGCAACTGACAAACTACTCCAAAAAGATATAAGTGAAGATCAATGAGTAGTCAAATAATTATGTAGCTGTGTGAAGACCCTCTCATCTAAGAATTTCAGATCTTAAGTATTTTATTCAAACAGCAAGCAAAACAAAATAAAATGACATTCTAAGAATAGCACACATCATGTGAATAAGTAAAAACTTAGGCTCAACCGGTACTAACCGATAATTCTTGATGAAGAAAGGTGGGATGCCAACCGGGGCATCCCCAAGCTTAGATGCTTGAGACTTCTTGAAATATTAACTAGGGATGCCTTGGGCATCCCCAAGCTTGAGCTTTTGTGTCTCCTTAATTCCTTTTATATCACGGTTTCCCTAAATCTTAAAAACTTCATCCACACAAAACTCAACAAGAACTCGTGAGATGAGTTAGTATAAATCAAATGCAAAATCTTATCATTCTCTACTGTAGCAAATCACTAAAATTATTATTTAACATTGCGTACTAAATGCCTCTGCATATTTAATACTCCTATACTAAAATAGAATCATTAAACAAGCAAACATATGCAAACAATGCAAACATAACAGCAATCTGTCAAAACAAGACAGTCTGTAATAGTGCAATTGTACTCATACTTGCCTAACTCCAAAAATTCTGAAAAATTACCACACTGTATAAAATTTGTTGTTACTTATTGTGTAAATATTTCAAGATTTTACCATGTTCTGACTTTCCAGAAGAATTCATACAATGATAGAGAACTTTCTGTTTTCAAAACAGCAACATATAGACATGCAAAATAAGCATGGTAAAGGCCACACTTAACCTTTTTATTGAACTAAAAGATGCAAAAAATTACTCTAAATAACAGCAAGAAAATCCTAATAAAATAAAATAATGCTCCAAGCAAAACTCATATCATGTGACGAATAAAAATATAGCTCCAAGTAAGGTTACCGATAATGTTGGAGACGAATGAGGGGATGCCATCTGGGGCATCCCCAAGCTTAGTTGCTTGGATCTTCCTTGAATATTACCTTGGTTGCATTCGGAATCCCCAAGCTTAGGGTCTTGTTACTCATTCTCCTCATATCGATATCTCACCCAAAACTTGAAAACTTCAATCACACAAAACTTAACAAAACCTTCGTGAGATCCGTTAGTATGATAAAACAAATCATTCACTTTGGTACTGTAAAGACAAGATTCCATTTTTTTATCACATGATACCTACTGTACCCTATCATTTCTACAATTTATATTGAGCAATACAATCCATAGAAACTAGGAAACAAGCAAACTATGCATCGAAAACAGAATCTGTCAAAAACAGAACAGTCTGTAAAGATCTGAATTAATCTCATATTTCTGTTACTCCAAAAATTCTGAAAATTTTGGAAAGCATAGACAATTTGTATATAAATGCTCTGTAAAAAATTCAGAGTTTTCCACGTTACAGAAAAATACGGGAATTTCTGTACTTGACGCAAAAGTTTCTGTTTTTGCACAGAATCAAATCAACTATCAACCACACTATCCCAAAAGCTTTACTTGGCACTTTATTCAAACAAAAGCTATAAAACATGATTAATACAGTAGCCTAATCATGTGAACACATAAAAACAGTAGGGGTAAATATTGGGTTGTCTCCCAACAAGCGCTTTTCTTTAATGCCTTTTTAGCTAGGCATGATGACTTCAATGATGCTCACATAAAAGATAAGAATTGAAACATAATGGGAGCATCATGAAGAATATGACTAGCACATTTAAGTCTAACCCACTTCCTATGCATAGGGATTTTGTGAGCAAACAACTTATGGGAACAAGAATCAACTAGCATAGGAAGGCAAAACAAGTGCAACTTCAAAACTTTCAACACATAGAGAGGAAACTTGATATTTTTGAGATATGTAAAAGCATAAGTTCCTCTCTCATAATAATTTTCAGTAGCATCATGAATGAACTCAACAATATAACTATCATATAAAGCATTCTTTTCATGATGCACAAGCATAGAAATTTTACTACTCTCCACATAAGCAAATTTATTCTCATGAATAGTAGTGGGAGCAAACTCGACAAAATAACTATCATGTGAGGCATAATCCAATTGAAAATTAAAATCATGATGACAAGTTTCATGGTTATCATTATTCTTTATAGCATACATGTCATCACAATAATCATCATAGATAGCAACTTTGTTCTCATAATCAATTGGAACCTCTTCCGAAATAGTGGATTCATTACTAAATAAAGTCATGACCTCTCCAAATCCACTTTTATCAATATTGTGAAAAGATTCAACACCCTCCAAAATAGTGGGATCAATACTACCTAGAGTTGACACTCTTCCAAACCCACTTTCATCAATATAATCATCATAAATTGGAGGCATGCTATCATCATAATAAATTTCCTCATCAAAACTTGGGGGACTAAAAATATCATCTTCAGGAAACATAGCATCCCCAAGCTTGTAGCTTTGCATATCATTAGCATCATGGAGATTCAAAGAATTCATACTAACAACATTGCAACCATGCTCATTATTCAAAAATTTAGTGCCAAACATTTTATTGACTTCTTCTTCTAACACTTGAGCACAATTTTCCTTTCCATCATTTTCACGAAAGACATTAAAAAGATGAAGCATATGAGGCAACCTCAATTCCATTTTTTTGTAGTTTTCTTTTATAGACTAAACTAGTGATAAAACAAGAAACTAAAAGATTCAATTGCAAGATCTAAAGATATACCTTCAAGCACTAACCTCCCCGGCAACGGCGCCAGAAAAGAGCTTGATGTCTACTACGCAACCTTCTTCTTGTAGAATCGTGTTGGGCCTCCAAGCGCAGAGTTTTGTAGGAAAGTAGCAAATTTCCCTCAAGTGGATGACCTAAGGTTTATCAATCCATGGGAGGCGTAGGATGAAGATGGTCTCTCTCAAACAACCCTGCAACCAAATAACAAATAGTCTCTTGTGTCCCCAACACACCCAATACAATGATAAATTGTATAGGTGCACTAGTTCGGCGAAGAGATGGTGATACAAGTGCAATATGGATGGTAGATATAGGTTTTTGTAATCTGAAAATATAAAAACAGCAAGGTAACTAGTAACAAAAGTGAGCGAAAACGGTATTGCAATGCTTCGAAACAAGGCCTAGGGTTCATACTTTCACTAGTGCAAGTTCTCTCAACAATGATAACATAATTGGATCACATAACAATCCCTCAACGTGCAACAAAGAATCACTCCAAAGTTTCTATCGGAGAGCATAGGACGAAAATGTGCATCAACCCCTATGCATAGATTACCCCAATGTCACCTCGGGAATCCGCAAGTTGAGTGCCAAAACATACATCAAGTAAATCAATAGAACATCCCATTGTCACCACAGATATCCCATCGCAAGACATACATCAACTGTTCTCAAATCCAATACTCAATCCAACATAACGAAACCTCAAAGAGCAAGACTCAATTCATCACAACAAGAGATAGAGAGGGAAGAAACACCATATGATCCAACTATAATAACAAAGCTCGCGGTACATCAAGAACGTGCCAAATCAAGAACACGAGAGAGAGAGAGAGATCAAACACATAGCTACTGGTACATACCCTCAGCCCCAAGGGTGAACTACTCCCTCCTCGTCATGGAGACCGCCGGGATGATGAAGATGGCCACCGGTGATGATTTACCCCTCCGGCAGGGTGCCGGAACAGGGCCTCGATTGGTTTTTGGTGGCTACAGAGGCTTGCGGCGGTGGAACTCCCGATCTACGTTTATTTCTGGGGGTTTCTATATTTATAGATTTTTGGCGTCGAGAACAAGTCAGGGGGGTCCACAAGGAGCCCACAAGACCGGAGGGCGCCCCCAGGGGGGTAGGGCGCGCCCTCCACCCTTGTGGAGGCCTCGTGGCTCTTCTAGCCCAACTCTTTTACTTCGGGGGCTTCTTCTGGTCCATAAAAAATCACCGTAAATTTTCAGCTCATTTGGACTCCGTTTAGTATTCCTTTTCTGTAAAACTCAAAAACAAGGAAAAAATAGAAACTGGCACTGGGCTCTAGGTTAATTGATTAGTCCCAAAAATCATATAAATAACATATAAATGCATATAAAACATCCAAGATGGATAATATAATAGCATGGAACAATCAAAAATTATAGATACGTTGGAGACGTATCAATATTCTTTCCACATTCTAAGAAAACTCTATCCACTGGAAACTCCGTTATATTAGATTTGATGCAAAAATTTAGGTTTAGGTTTTTGCCAAACTCATCTCGGACCGACCGATATTAGGATTTTGGTCTCACCGATTTGGCTCAGGCCATAGCACAAGTATTTTTCGGTCTCACCCAAACATACCAATCGGTGTGACCAAGTTCATTTCTCTGTGAAACCCTAGCATCTCGGAGTCACCGAACTGTGTCTCGGTCTGACCAATTTCACATGTTTAGAATCTAAAGCTGCTTCGGTGTCACCGTGTTTGTAATATCGGTAGCTCCAAAATGCTTTCTGTAGAAAACTAAAACTAAGTTTTTGACTCATTTGTTTTGCAAAATAGCTGTACTTTGTGATGCTTATCCACTCTATCTCAACCTATCTATTCACAGGGTCAGCTTTCAGTGTCAGAGATGTCAGACAATAGTGACAGCCAGAACAGGTCAGAGGAGTAGGCAAATCTCAGTGAGGGCACTAGTCCCTCCAACAGTAGCTATGATGAGGGTAGCAGAAGCACCCCAAGCAACTTGCCTAAGGCTGCAACTAGGCAAAGGAAGAGGAGAACCTCAGTTTCTGAAGATGAAGACTTTGTGGTTGATGAGGAGGTCACCTCAAAGAAGAAAGTAGTCAAGAAGGAGTATGCTACTGCTGCTGCCATCAAGCCTGGCATGAAGAAGAAAGTTCCTGCAAAGAGAGTGCCCATGTCCAAAGCCAGAGCCTCAATTCAGGAAACCATGGAGTTCACTGCTGAACCAAGAGAAGAAGAGGCTGCTGGAGGCAAGAAAAGGAAAGAAAGGGTCAAGAAGACCATGGCTAGAGTGATTGGCAGATCATCAATGATGAGAGATCCAGATGAAGATGATGAAGAAGAAGATGCTGCACCAGCTCAGAAATCTCAGAAATTGATGGGAGATGCTATTAAGTTTGGGGCTGCTCCATCCAAGCCCAAGATAGCTCCCAAGCAATCTTCACAAGCTCAAGCTCCAAAGCCAATAGCACCTAAGAGAAGCACAAGAAATATCTCAGCTGCAGAGAAGAACATGGCCCCAGTGCGTGAAGCTCAAGAAGATGAGGAGCAGCAAGTGCTCAGGAAGCTCAAACCAAAGATACCAGACCATGATGAGACTCATCCAATTGCAGAGAACATGAAGTTGAGAAAAGATGCAGGTCTCAGACTATGGAGACGGATAGACGCCTATGCTACAAGGAGAAGGGCTGCTGTGGATTACAGGTTTCACACCAAGGAGCAGCAGGACTTCTATGAGACAGTTCTTTTGGACAAGAAGCTCATAGTCAGTGACATGAGATGGGTCGACTGGAAGTTCATTGATGACAATGAAGATTACTTCCCTGGAGTTCATGAGAGCTTCAGAATGAATGGAGTTGACACTTTTGTTGGTCAGAAATTGAAAAATGGAATGATGAGATGGTGATACAATTTTATTCAACTGCACATTTTTACCCAGATGGCAAGATAGTCTGGATGACTGAGGGTACTAGGTACCAATCTTGAATTGCTGAGTGGGCCAAGCTGATCAATGCCCCTGAAGAAAGTGAGGATGACACAGATGTCTATGCCAAGCCCAGGAAAGATCATAACTCCATGGCACACATGTACAAGGAAATTCCAGATGCTGCATTGGGGACTCACAAGTTTGGGTCCATTTACTATCTACTGTCAGGGCTGCCAACCATCAACACTATACTGAGGCACTCCTTGTTGCACAAATCAGGAGATGACAGGATGATCAGAGGGCACTCAATCAACTTGTTACATATGTTTGATGTGCCAGAGAAGTTCAAGGTGATGACCTTGATTGTTGAAACAGTTAAGAGGACTGCAGCAGATCAGAAGAGGTCATGTGGATATGCCCCACACATTCAGATGCTCATCAACTCCAAGATGGGCACAAGCACATATCTGCTAGATAGAGAGCACCTTCCCCTGAGGCCAGACTTTGAGGACAATGTAGTTGTCATGGATGCATCACATCCTACATCTGTGGAGGCTCAGGAGAAGAGAGAAAAAGCAAAGGCAGCAAAGACTTCCAGGATTCCAGATGTCTCAGCTGTAAATCTCAAGACCAAGCAGGATCAGCTCAGCTATCTGCTTGAGGCCACTATGAGAATTGAGAAAGGACTAGCTACCCTGACTCAAAATCAAGAAAGTCTTGAGAGGATCATTGAAACAAAATTTTATGATCTAGACTTGAAGGTCACAGAAATTCAGACCATAGTTGAGCAACTTCAAGAAGAAGCAGAAGACAGGAGAGGAAGAGCTACCACAGAGGCATTTCAGAGAGTGCCTAGAGCTAATAGGTCTGAAGCTATGCCAGTCAGTGACACAAGAGACACCACTTCAGCACCTGCATCCACTGCCCCAGTTGCCCCTCCAGTTGCAACTCCTCCAGTTCCTCAGTCATCATCGAAAGCTTTTGTAGATGCTGTTCTCTCCACGCCATCTTTGCACACCGGAGCTCCCGAAGATCGTGCTTAGAGTGCCGCATAGCACTATGCATTTTCAAGCTTTTTGGTAACTTGTTGCCAAAGGGGGAGAAAGTGTATAGATCATAGGCTTCGAGAGAGAGAGAGAGAGAGAGAGAGAGAGTGTTTTGTTTTATTTGCCTCTCTTGCTACTTGTTGTTTGCTCGTTTGTTTGCTACACTATTTATGCTTGTGTGTGAGATAAGAGTATCTCAAACTCTTATGAACATGTGATTGATCATATTATGCTTTAATGTGTGCTTGAATGATGATATCTTATCACTTGTGTATGATCAATCATGTTTGCCTTGGTGATGAGTGCATGCTATTTATATTCTATCATTTTGAGCGCTCCACCAAGATGTATGTGACATGGAAGAGTAACCCATGATCCTAATCGATTGTGCATTTGCATTCAAAAGCAAATTTTAAATAATGCACAAATTTAGGGGGAGCTCTTGCTTATCACATACTTCTCAAAGCGATGATATATTTCATTCATATTGTCGGAGTAAATGACCACGGGTAGCCACATCAGTCCCCCATGGTATTTCAAGACATCGGGGCCGGCCGCGCCCCTCACGCCCTCCGGAAGCATGACCGCCTTCTTGGGCCGGCTGGTCCAAAGGGCCGGCTGCTAGAAAGTGGCAAGACCACAGAAGGCGGCCGCAAGGGGGCCGACTCCTGGCAGACGGCCCCTCGCCCCCTCGAAGTCAGCACCACATTACCACAACAAGACAAGGCATGGCTACAGTACGGCCTGCCACCCCCGAACCCAGGATGGGACTTGGCCACAGAGCTGTGTACTGGTTGGACACTCCCCGCCCAGCGCGACACTGTAGCCACGCAGTCCGTGACATCACTAGCGCTAGAGGGAGCCACGCTCCCACGATGGGCGGTTAGTACGGCCCGCAGGCGGCAGGCCCTACCCGTCCGCGAGCCACCCGAAGGCGGCCAACCTCAAGCAGGCGACAACAAGGGAGGGCCGACTCCTAGCAAGCGGCTCTTCTCCCCCTTGAAGTCTGTGCGCCATCAACCAGATGAGACGGGGTATGGCTACAGTGAGCGCCCGTCAGGCGGCGGGACTGTAGCCACGCTCCCCCGACAAAGCCTTCGTCATCAGGGGCGAGGCTACAGTATAAAACAGTCAACATGGCCCGCAGGCGGCGGGCCCCAGCGGTCGGCAGAGAAGCCGGCGACCAGAGACACTAACGGCCGGGTCCTACGCCCGGCTGGATTACCATTATACCCCTAGGGGGTAGGCCTATATAAACCCCCCAGGCTCACCCATGCAAAGGGTTCAGCACCCACGCCATTCACACATACACATAGAGAGAGGAGTAGAGCTAGCCTTGCCCTTCTCCCTCCTCTAGCCGAAACAGCTCAAGGAGCAAGCTTGTAGCTACTTTGTTGATCATAGTCATCATGCGGAGACCCCGCAGAGCAGGACTAGGGGTGTTATCTCCGAGGAGAGCCCCGAACCTGGGTAAGATTCACAGGCGTACGCGGTCTCGCTCACTCCCGCTTCTAGAGCCCGGCGACATACTCTTGTCCCCATCCATGATAAGCCACCCCCTGGAATATGTCGCACGATATCCCCGACATTTGGCGCCCACCGTGGGGCAAGGTGCACCGTCGTCCGGAAACACGTTCTGGACGGGAACCCTCTTCCTTCCTGGCGAGCGCAACCAGCCCGACACGCCCGATGGCATTTGCGCCGACACACTACGTGGCATGGAGGTCGCGTGCGCCGCGAGCTGCCTCGCTGACCTCTTTGGCGAGATCCGCCTCTCCGACGAGCCCGCACCGAACGCGGGCACAGCCAACTCCGAGAGCTGCCTTGTCAACCTCCTCGGCAAGCTTCACATCGCAAACGAGCCGGCCTCCAACCTGGAGTCCATTGGCTCCACCGACCCGCCCGTCGATATGGTCATCGACGCCGACGCCGTGCCTCCTGACACCTTTCCCAGCGACGTGGTGATCTTCGACGACCCGCTCCCTGCTGCAGACAGCAGCGCCAGCGCCAGCACCGTCACCGAGGTGCTAGTCATCAGCCACGATGGAGCCTCCGATGAGGCCGGCCGGGACCCGTTGCAGGCGGCAATGCGGGACCTGTCCGTGCCCATAGCACCCGGTGCGAACGGCGAAACGCTGGAGGCGTGCCGTGTTACACTCCTCGACATGTTGCAGGCGGCTCGGGGACTGCAGCAGTCGCACCTGGCCCGAGGACTTCAGAACCCGGCCCGAGGGCTGCGGTAATCGGCCCAGGGACGTTGGCAGGCGGCTCGGGGACTGCAGCAGTCGCACCTGGCCCGGGGACTTCAGAACCCGGCCCGGGGGCTACGGTAGTCGGCCCAGGGACGTCGGCAGGCGGCTCGGGGACTGTAGCAGTTGCACCCGGCCCGGGGACTTCAGAACCTGGCCCGGGGGCTGCAGCAGTCGGCCCGGGGACTTCAGCGACACAACAAGCGGTGGCTCACTCCAATCCGCCTCCTCCCAACCCAACCGCCCTGGTTCCACTGGCCGTGATGACAGTGGTCGAAGCACCGTCATGGGAGCAACCCATCCTCAACTTCCTGGTAAGCGGAGAGCTACCAGCTGACGAGACCTTGGCCCGGCAAGTGCAACGCCGGGCAGCAGCATACACGATAGTGAACAGAGAGCTTGTCAGACGCAGCGTGACTGGCGTCTTCCAGCGCTGCGTTGAGCCAGAAAAAGGCAAGGCAATCCTCAGAGACATCCATCAAGGCGAATGCGGCCACCACGCGGCCTCCAGATCCCTTGTCGCCAAAGCTTTCCGCCATGGATCTTCTGGCCGAATGCTTTGGACGACGCCAAGGACTTGGTCAAGAAGTGCAAAGGGTGCCAGAAATTTGGCTCCAAGCAACACCTGCCGGCTTCTGCACTCAAGACCATCCCCCTCACTTGGCCATTTGCCATCTGGGGGCTGGACATGGTGGGCCCATTCAAAACGGCACGCGGCGGCATGACCCATCTGCTGGTTGCCGTGGATAAATTCACCAAGTGGATTGAAGCAAAGCCAATTAAGAAGCTGAACGGTCCAACTGCCGTGACCTTCATCACTGATATCACCGTCCGGTACGGCATACCGCACATCATCATCACCGACAATGGCACAAACTTTGCCAAAGGCGCCTTGGCCCGTTTCTGCACGACGCAGGCCATCCAACTGGACTTAGCGTCTGTTGCCCATCCGCAGTCAAACGGCCAAGTCGAGCGAGCAAACGGCCTCATCTTGTCCGGCATCAAGCCCCGACTGGTCGAGCCGCTGGAGCGCTCGGCCGGCTGCTGGATCGAGGAGCTACCGGCCGTCCTCTGGAGTCTCCGGACCACGCCGAACAAATCGACCGGCTTCACTCCCTTCTTCCTCGTGTACGGGGCCGAGGCTGTCATCCCAACTGACATCGAGTTTGACTCGCCTCGCGTCACCATGTACCCAGAGGCGGAGGCAAGGGAGGCGCGAGAAGACGGCGTCGACCTGCTGGAAGAAGGCCGGCTGCTGGCACTCAGCCGGTCCGCCATCTACCAACAGGCCCTACGCCGCTACCACAGCCGGAAGGTCAAGCCACGATCTTTCCAAGAGGGGGACCTTGTGTTCCGGCTGATCCAGCGAACAGCCGGCCAGCACAAGCTCTCAGCCCCTTGGGGAGGACCCTTCGTCATCAGCAAAGCCTTGGGCAATGACTCCTACTACCTCATCGACGCGCAGAAGCCCAGGGCACGCAAGAGGGACGATTTCGGCAAGGAAACAGAGCGCCCATGGAACGCAAATCTCCTCCGAAGATTTTACAGCTAATGCAGTATGTACCACGCTACCTTTCGTATTAAAAGTGAAGGCATCAGGTCCCTCGAGGAGCACTTGGGGACTACCCTTTTTATCTGTACGATAAGTTTATGCCTGAGAATGTGTTGTTTCATTCCTTCGCCTGGCACCGGGTTCCGACCAGACGGCCCGGGGGCTCGCCGCCTTGTCCTATGTTGGTGCCACCTGCAGTCAGACAAGTAGTGTGCCGACATCTAAGCCCTCTCTTGCCCTAAGCCATAGCTCGCAGAGCGACTGTCCGGCTGGCAAGAGCTAAATGCAGGAAACGGTGTCCACACGAAAAATGACTAAGGAAAAAAGCATCAACATAGGCTAAACCAGGCTCCTCGCCTCGCCATCCGGCTGCTGAGCAGCCGGCCGGCCGACTTCTCACTTGACTTGCTACGTTCTAAAACGGCAAAAGTACTTGTCTTCCTAAACGGCCAAGCACCGGACCCAGCCACAGACCGTAGAGCGGCTGTCCGGCTGGCAGGGCGGTAGCCAAAGGAATGCGGCAAAGGAAAAAGCCAAAAAAGAGCAGAAAAACAAGGCAAAGTCAGAACCCGGTAGAGCACAACTTGTGCGAATAAAGTTAATTTACATAGCAGAGCTCATAGCCAGCATTCAACAAAGTTTGAATACACCCCCAGCGGGTGGAATTGCGCGAATTTAACATACTTGTTCAAAAGATTACAAGAACAGGAAAGATAAGACAAAGTGGCCATCTAGGCCAAGGGAGCAGCAGGCGGGTCCGACGGGTTAGCAGAGGCAGCGGCGCCGGATGGTGGAGCGGCCGACTGAAGGGTCTCGGCTTGATCGCCCCCGGCAGCAGTCGGTGCGGTAGCACGCGGCTCATTGGTCGAGGCTTGGTCAGGCTGAGGCCGGCTGTCCGCTCCATCGTCCGGTGCGTCGTCTTCGCCGTCCTCGTCCTCTTCGTCCTCGCCCTCGTCGCTGGAGGCTATCTCTTCCGCCGAGTCCCCCGCATCCCCCGGGTTCAGCCCGAACCAGTCAGGCCGCACCTCAGCGCCTTCCTCGTCCAGCTCGGGGATGAAAACGGTGGTGTCGGCGTACTCGGCGATCGCAGCCGCTCGTTGAGTAAGCGCAGGGCCCACCGCCGCCAGCTCCGGTCCGGCCTCCTGCCGGAAGGTGGCCAGCTGGGCCAGGTCCAGCCCAGGATACCACGCCTTAGCGAACTCCAAGGCCGTCCGCGCACCCGCCCGAGCCGCGGCGCCCTTCCAGGCCTCGAAGCGGCCGACCGCTACCTCCAGCCAGTCGGCAGTCTGACTGGGGGTGCGTGGAATTTGAGCGTCGGGCCAAAAGGCGGCCAACACCTGAGCCCCGGCGTGCTGTAGGCGACGAAGCATCCTGTGAGCCGGCTGCAGGCGCGTCTTGACGGCCAGAAGCTGCTCGCCGAGATTCCGGGGCGCATTGGGCGCAATGTCCACGCCCGCTTTCCTCCGCACGTCGCGACGTGCCTCGATGGCTTGGCTGACGGCGACGGAGTGACCGTGAAAGTATTCTACACAAAAAGATGATCAAAGATTAGAAGCCAGAGGCCGACTCGTGCTGCAGTCGACGGCTGTTCAAAAGAAGAAGTAACTTACCATCAATCATGTCCTCGATCTCGCCGTAGCCATCGGTCAGGAGTCTCTCCTTCTTGGCCCAGTTCGAGCGTTGAGTCTTGAACTCGGCCTTGAGGGAGTCTTCCTCCTCCTTCAGCTTCTGGAGCTCCGCCTTGTGCCGCTCCGCCTGGTCCGCCAGCTCCTTGGCCAGGCGGTCGCATTCCTGGGCCGCCTGGCTGCGCTCCTGCTCCTTGGTATGGAGCGCAGACTCGGCCTCACCTAGGCGCTGCCGCAGATCTGCGGTGGCCTCTGCCAGAACGGAGAAAAAGAAAACCATCAACACCAATGGAAAGTAGTTGCCGGGAGATCCGGCCCGACTACTCAGCAGTCGGCCTGAATCTCGAGGACTACACCCAGCGGGTGCGCTGACGCGCC
The DNA here is from genome assembly GCA_011799875.1 of Thinopyrum elongatum. Taxonomy (NCBI): domain Eukaryota; kingdom Viridiplantae; phylum Streptophyta; class Magnoliopsida; order Poales; family Poaceae; genus Thinopyrum; species Thinopyrum elongatum. The sequence goes on along the minus strand of CM022297.1, from coordinate 355,362,249 downwards.
CCCGCAAGGAAGAAGACCAAGTACTTACTTCGGCTCTCCGTCAGATCGGCGGTCCGCTTGGTCAGCTCCTGGAGCTGAGAGTTGTAGGCGGCCGCATGGATGTTGTGGTAATCCTGCAACAAAGACAACAGAAGAAGGTAACGAGTCAGTACTCGGAGCTCGACCTGAAGTTCCGAGCCGCCTGCTCAGCAGCCGGCCCGGAACTTGGGGGCTACACCCAGTGGGTTGTGGCACCCCGGCTCAGAGAAGACCAGAACGCCCCGTATTCCAGCCCAGGGACAAGTCCTCTGGAATACGGCACTGTTGGCATAGAACAAATCAGCTCTTTATTACAATGGATATTGTTACAAAGGGTAAATGGATTACATTGGCACGGCGACACTACGCCTGCCTGGGGTAGCTCTATGCTAACAGCGGAGTAACTCACTCGGCAGCGGAACAACGACGGCGGTGATGGACTCCACTCCGCAGGGACTCTGGCTAGAACGTGTATCCTAGGTCGCAAACTCGGGATCCTCAACAAGCAAGCAATCATGGCATGACCTGCAAACTGGCATGACACGCCAGGTGAGTACTTTGAATGTACTCGCAAGCTCACAACAAACATCAGCATTAAGGCAAGACAACATCATAGCAGTCAAGATTAACAAGCAGGGTTATCCAGCAAGATAACTTCTGAAGTAAATGTACTAAGGTAAAGCATATTTAATTTGTACTCCGAAAAATCTCAGGATCAAATCCGAATCTATTCCAAGTCCAATCCCAATCATGTGGTCATCCGAACACTCATCTTATTACCATCCCCTGGCTGACATATCATATACCTGATACCATCTGCACCACAAGTCTGACAAACTTACTATCTTCCGGGTCATCTCAAAACCCTCAGAATACTCACAATCCACCAAGTACTTCTGATCTTACGATGAGTTCTTCCATCATTATCATCACTACCATGGTTGACCACCTAGTGAGGTCTGGTCGGACTGTCTAATACCGTGGACACGGCTATTCGAATAGATTTTACACTCTGCAGAGGTTGCACACTTTACCCACACTATGGAGCACTGACCTCGTAATCCCATTCGGGTGGACCAGCGTTGCTCCAACGAAACCTGCCTAACCCGTGACTCCTCCACCGTACCACCGGCATTCATCCTCCCCCAGAGTCCTGCCCTGGGTGGCCTCTGTGTCACCTCGTGACACCTGCCACCGTCGTGGCCAAACTAAACTGTCCCAAACGGGGACCTGGTACCATACAACTCAACTGGGCTCACAAGGTTATCGCCGCCTACCGGGCCAGGGTAGCGCGCACGCATAACCTTCCCTGTCGGGCGGTACCGGTGAAAGAGCACGCGATCAGACCAAGTCAAGGCCGTCCCATACCGGCAAATGTGGTTGCACGGATAAGTCCGGACAGGTGACTCAAGGTCAACCATGACATATCTAATCCCCGAATAATATTTCAGTCATGGCTGACACTCTGACAACCAGTATACTTAAGCCACTTCTATTACTCATCTCCACGACTACCGGATAAATTCCAGAATAATCATAGACAGTGATCTCAACATCATAGTATCAACAAGTGGGTAAACTACTAGTCCCTAACAATCCAGTATTCAACATGGTAGTCACCTATCCGAGATATAACTCCAACATTACATAATCCAATTCAGTTCACAAATAACTCATACTTGTTGTTAAAGTAAATAGTTAAACTATGACATTGCAATGCAATGATGCAGATGAGAGTTGTGGCTTGCCTGGGGATGAAGAATACACCGGGGAGGAGTGCAGAAAGATCGCAGAAGGAATCGCCGAAAAAGTTTCTCTCTCGAAGGAGCTGATTAGGGGCAAGGGCAAAATGGTCATTTTCATGGTGTGTAAACATTATGAAAATGACTCCATCGGAACGGGCTCGACGAGACGAAGACGTGGGTGTTGGATTCACCTGATTCGGAGTTACGGATAAAAAGTTATAGCCTGACGAAGTTCAGGGACCTATCTGTAAAAAGAAACTCTTCAAACAGGTCCCTGGCGCCTGGAAACAGAAAACGCCTTTTCTGAGAATGCGTTTTCAGAACAAAGAAGCGTAGTTTGAGCTGAAGTGCAAAGAGAATACGCTTTCTAAAGATGAAAACATACTTTCGGAAAGGCGCTTCCACTTAAAATTTCGCGGGCCCGGTCGAGTCAACGCCATGACACCGACAGGCGGGCCCTGCGCTGACTTCTTCCTCTCTCCTCCCCTGCTTTCTTCCACCTCACGCCGGCAGAGAGGAGGTGCGCGCAGGCGAGGTCTCACGGCGGCACAGGCCATCCCCGGCCGTGGTTCGGCCATCGGCGTGACTTGGACGACGTGCCGCGTCCATCCCGGCGGAAGGCGAAGCTCGGGGAGGGCAGAAGCATGTATGCCCATGGCCGTGGCGGATAGCGGCTCCGGTGAGCTTGGGGCGCGGGCTACAATAGTGGAGAGGTGAGGAGGGGGTTGGGCAGGGCTCCGCCTAGGTTAGGGAGGCTCCCTGGTGGTGGTGGAACAGAGAATGGGAGGGCGGCTCGCCGGAATCGCAGAGGGCAGGGGCGGCGGCCATGGCGATGGTGGTGGTCGGAGAGAGGCTCCGGCGCCAAGAGAGGGGGCTAGGGAGGGGTAGTGGAGGGCGGTGGAGCTGGTGGTGAGGTTGAGAGGGCTCGGGGGGGCTTATATAGCCGCGGCGGCGCGGGTGGATGAGGATGGCCACGGTGGCGATCTTAGACGCGTGCTGGAGCTGCAGGGCGACGTGGCTGGTGGCTTGCGGCGTCGGGAGGGTTCTCAGAGAGGTGTAGAGGGCTCGGGCGTGCTCCGGAAGGCTTGAGGGAGATGAGGACAGAGGAAAACGACGACGACGGCCATGTGCGCTCACTGTTCCTTGATGGGGACGGCTTGCCGGGGAGGAATCCAGAGGGGGAGAGGGATCCAGAGTGCAGGCGGTGACGAGGGGAAGCCCCTGGACATGATCATATGGCAAGGGAAGAAGGAACGCGATGAGACCGAGATGTTCCATCGCCAGAGCGCGCTGGCTGGCATGCCAGCCGCGTGGTCACCGCGTGCACTGGCGCACGTGATGCACCCTGGCGTGACAAGTCATGTCCAGTGTATAGTCCCTCCAAGGCACAGTCTCAGGGAGGTGATGGATCGGTGAAAATCACTGTGGTTGAATGTGAATGATCGACTGAAGTTTACTGTAGCAAATTGTTGCCTGAAACTGTGATCAACAGGAAAGGGATAAGAGCCAAGTGTGATGTCTGGGAGGTTTAGGGTAGGAAGGACTATGATCCTGTGAAATTTGGAGGGAAATGGATCAATAATTAATGGAGTTGCTTTGCAACTGACCAATCTGGTCCAGAAACTCAAACTTGATGTGCCACTCACATGGAGTAGCAACTTGAGCTTAAATTGGGCATAGGATGATGATTTGGTCATATGAGAGTGCCATAAAAATTTCATGCCATTTGGACAAGCCAAATTGGTACTTCCTTCACAGCCATCCTCTCTGACCAGAATATTAGGAAAATTCTAGGGAATTATTGGGAAGATAAAATGAGCCCAAATTTTGTGGAGATAGGTTATATGGGTAGGATAATGATCTGGTAAATTTTCAGCAATTATGGAGCAATATAAATTATAGTTGCTTCACAATGTGAAAATCTGACCAGAAGCCAAGATTTGAGGCTGTGCTCACACAGATGATTGGATAGGATTGAAACTTGGTGGAGAGTCATTATTTGAGCATATGAAGATATTTGCAAAATTTCAACTCATTTGGATACACCTAGCTAGTACTTGCTTCACAAAGATTCCAGTTGCCCAGAAACTTTGGAAATTAGGCGAGAGATTTATTATCCAAATAAAGTTGAATTTTGGCATGTGGCAATGATATGGATAGGAAAGAGTTCACAAAAAGTTTGAGAGCAAGCAAGCAAATATAAAGGGTACTTGCTTCTCAATCTGACAGCTAGGGCAGAATCAGAAAAGGAATATTTGTGAAATATTTTTGAAGATGTCAAGGAAGGGTTTGACATATTTGTGGAAGATATGACCCAAACAATTTGTGAGAATTATTTGGGAATTTTGGGAATGATGGAAATGTGGGTTACTTCATAACCCAGGACAAATAGGGTTATTCCTTTAATAGAAAAGGAATATTCCAAAAAAAAGAATATTGGGATTGGTCCAAGATAGAAATGACATGGTATTGGAATGGTTTTGAGGTTGGCAAGCCACTTGGGAAGAGGAATCAAGGGTAATCCCTCCAGGTTGCAAGACTGCTAAGCCCCAGAAAAGAAAATCCAGACCAAAATCAAAAGAAAAAGAGATGGGCAAAATCCAGGGTGTTACATGGGTGCGCTGGTGCGCCCCCACGGAAGATTACAAAGAAACGAAAACAAGAAACGTACCCGGACGGCCGCCCGCGTCGCCAGGAGCTCCTGCGTGTATTGCTGGAGAGCGGCGCCTTGGGCGTTGAACCGGGCCAGGACTTCCTGCGAGGCCACGTTCAAAACACCCGTACCACCCCCAGACGTCCAATCCGGTGGGGCGGCGCTGGTAGCCTTGGCGTCAGGCACCGACGAACTAGCGGCCCCGACCTCCAACGGCCGCGGTGTTGAGGCCACCTTCCCCGCATGCCGACGCTCCGTGATACGGGTTGCGGGAGTCGGACCCACCATCAACTCACCGCTGGCTGGCGGCACCAGCGACTCGTCAGGACGACTGCCCTGGGCATCGGCAGCCGGCGTGCGCGGGGGCACCTCCGCCTCCGAGATAACAGGGTCCCCTCCTCTCTCTTGGACCTGCTGGTCATCGCCGGCCCCTCCAGTCGGAGCCTGGACCTCCAGCACCACAGGATCTGCAGATTGCGGACCGGTGGACTCCGGAGCCTGGCTGCGGGACGCCTCCTCCGCCCGCGCCTTGGCGGCCACGTCTGCCTTCTCCTTTGCCGCGGCGTCGGCTTAGGCCTTGGCCGCCGCGTCGGCCTCCGCCTTCTCCCGGGCCGCAGCTTCCCTCTCCTCTCGCGCCTCCCGCGCGTTCTTCTCCGTCGCCTCCTGGAGGGCGGCAAGCGGATCCACATGGCGGGGGCCCGCGACGTCGTCTGCCGCCACGATCACCAAGCCGAACGGGGCTCGCGACAAGGAAAGTGGGGCGCTGCGCGCCAAGGGAGGAAGAGAGTAAAAAGATCGCAAAGATAGAAGAAAAGCAAACGCAAAGCAAGATGCAAGAAAGGACAAGGCACTTACGCGGACACAAGCGAGAGCCGCTTTGGGGCCTTCTGGAAGAGGGCCGCCTTCGCGGCAGCCTCTTGCTGCTTGGTCGCGGCGGCCGAGGTCCTGGCCTTCTTGGGCCGGCTGCCGAACAACCCGGCGTCGGCCCGGCGATTCGGTGCGCCGGCTGCTGTGGTCGGCGCTGCCGAGGAGCTGGCGCCCGCCCTGTCGGCACCATGGGCACGGCGTGGCTCTTCGTCCTTCTTGTCGTCGTCCGGCCAATCCCCGAGGCCGCCTCCTAAGGAGCCGCTTGCTCCCTCGCCGCCACCGCCTGTGGCGTCGTCCTCCTCCTGGGCGGCCGCCCCCAAGTCGGGGTCGTCCGCGTCACTCACCAACCGGTCCGCCATGTACTGGTGACCTGGGGCCGGCGTGTCAGTGGCCGTCTGGCCTGGGAAGCGTTGCACCAAGGCCGACTGGTCAGGCGGCAAGAAAGAACCCGGATGAACAAAGGAAAAAAGAATAAGGAGACGTACCGGAGGCGGCGGGTTGGCCCGGCTATACGGCGGCTTGCCGAATTGCCACTCCGTCTCCGACAGCTTGCAGTCGGAGAAGAAGTTCACCATGCGGACCACCTCCACGTACGACATCACCTTGGTGGACATCCGGCACGGACCCAGGCGCCCACTCATGTCGCTGATCAAGTGAGGCCGGGCTTGGAGGGGCAACACTCAGCGCTTCACGAATGCGGCCAGCAGGTTTGAGGCCTTGAGGCCCTCCGACGCCGTCATCTCCTAGAGCCGGAGGAGCGCGGTGGAGCACGCGGCCGACAGGGTTCTCGGCCGGAACTTCCAGTTGGTGCGAGGCTCGACAGGCGGGCCGGCTGCGTAGGCCGGCAGGTTGACGTAGTCCCGCGTCGAGTGGATATTCTCGACGTAGAAGTACGACTTCTGCCGAAGTTTGGCCGACTGCAGCAGGGCGAGAGCCGGGAAGCGGACCCCGGATCCTGTGCGCCGCACCGCGACGCAGGCTCCGCACTAGGCCGCCTCGTTCTTGGCAGTGGTGCCAAGCTTGAGATAGAAAAGCTCTCCCCACAGCTCGAGTGTGGGGAGCGTGCCGAGGTAGCCCTCGCACAGGGTGATGAAGGCGGAGAGCAGCACCACCGTATTCGGAGTGAGATGGTGGGGCTGCACTCCGTAGAAGTCCAAAAAGGAGCGAAGGAATCCGCTCGCCGGAAGGCCGAAGCCGCGGAGGAAATGCGACCGGAAGACGACGCGCTCGCCGCCTTCCGGCGCCGGCGAGATCTCCCTTTCGGGGGGGACACGCACCTTGACGTTCGATGCATTGGGGAGCCGCCGCGTCTGGCGGAGGAACTCCAAGTGCCCGTCGTGGACGTTGGAGCCGTCCCAGTCGCCCGCGTGGCCGCTTGGCGCCATGGGCTCCGTGCTCGGCGGCGGCGCAAGGTGGCTGCGGCGCGTGGAGGTCCGGCGACGGCGGGCTGCGGCAGCATTCCGGCGAGAGGAGAGGCCGCGGCAACAGCAAGAAGAAGAGGGAGGAGAAAAGCAAAGAGAAGGGAGAGGAGGGCGCGCGTGCGTTTTGCCGCCCGCTCCTCCCCCTACTTACAGCCGTCTGGCGGCGGAGCCGAGGGGGCGAGACGTGGGGGGGGGCAAGATTAATTGCGCCCACTCCCCCCACAACCGCGCAATTACAGCGCCGTGATGGCGTGCATTAATCGCACCCGGGAATCACAACCGTCCGCCTCGGCCGCAGCGGATCCACATGCGTGCCGAGGCCCTGTAGTGGCGGGTCCAGGCCTGCGGCGACGTCTCGTCGTGCACACTGGCTGGCAGGCTGGCCTGGCCTGCTGGCGCCACATGGCGGGCGAGCCACGGGCGGCAAACCTGTCGTCCGGCTGGCACTCTATCCGGCCTCCTTCACGAAGATTCAAACTCGCCAGGCGGCCGGTGTGGCCTTGGCCGGCTCCTGGCAACCGGCCTCTCCAGAAGACGGACGAAGCCCAACTACCAGACCACTTGGGTAGGAAGCTGCTGAGGCTCCTTGTTTTTCAGCCGCGGTGCCCCACCAGCTTCGGGGACTACTGTCGGAGTAAATGACCACGAGTAGCCACATCAGTCCCCCATGGTATTTCAAGACATCGGGGCCGGCCGCGCCCCTCACGCCCTCCGGAAGCACGACCGCCTTCTTGGGCCGGCTGGTCCAAAGGGTCGGCTACTAGAAAGCGGCAAGACCATGGAAGGCGGCCGCAAGGGGGCTGAATCCTGGCAGATGGCCCCTCGCCCCCTCGAAGTCAGCACCACATTACCATGACAAGACAAGGCATGGCTACAGTACGCCTGCCACCCCCGAACCCAGGATGGGACTTGGCCGCAGAGCTGTGTACTGGTCGGACACTCCCCGACCAGCGCGACACTGTAGCCACACAGTCCGTGACATCACTAGCGCCAGAGGGAGTCACGCTCCCATGACGGGCGGTCAGTACGGCCCGTAGGCAGCGGGCCCTACCTGTTCGCGAGCCACCCGAAGGTGGCCAACCTCAAGCAGGCGGCAATAAGGGAGAGCCGACTCCTAGCAGGCGGCCCTTCTCCCCCTTGAAGTCTGTGCGCCATCAACCAGATGAGACAGGGTATGGCTACAGTGAGCGCTCGTCAGGCGGCGGGACTGTAGCCACGCTCCCCCGACAAAGCCTTCATCATCAGGGGCGAGGCTACAGTATAAAGCAGTCAACATGGCCCGCAAGCGGCGGGCCCCAGCGGTCGGCGGAGAAGCCGGCGACCAAAGACGCTGACGGCCTGGTCCTACGCTTGGCCAGATTACCATTATACCCCTGGGGGGTAGGCCTATATAAACCCCCCAGGCTCACCCATGCAAAGGGTTCAACACCCACGCCACTCACACATACACGTAGAGAGAGGAGTAGAGCTAGCCTTGCCCTTCTCCCTCCTCTAGCCGAAACAGCTCAAGGAGCAAGCTTGTAGCTACTTTGTTGATCATAGTCATCATGCGGAGACCCCGCAGAGTAGGACTAGGGGTGTTATCTCTGAGGAGAGCCCCAAACCTGGGTAAGATTCGCAGGCGTACGCGGTCTCGCTCACTCCCGCTTCTAGAGCCCGGCGACGTACTCTTGTCCCCATCCATGATAAGCCGCCCCCTGGCATATGTCGCATGATATCCCCGACACATATTATCATTTGTCGAAGCTTTGATCTATATGTTGTCATCAATTACCAAAAAGGGGGAGATTGAAAGTGCAACTAATCCCTGGGTGGTTTTGGTAATTCATAACAACATATAGCTCATTGAACTAATATCCATTCAAGTTAAATATTTCAGGTAGTTCAATGATTGGCATGGCACATGGACTAGAGATGTGGACCCCTCAAAATGCTAACAACAAATATTGGCAAAAGCTCAAGACTCTTCATTTCTATTTTAGTGATCCAAGATCACATTGAGTCCATAGGAAAAGCCAATACTATTAAAAGGGGATGAGGTGTTGCTTAATGGTCTACTTGCTCAAAATGCTTAGTGATATGCTCCAAAGCCCTCAACCACTTTCTCAATTCCATATATGTCCTAAACCTAAAGTCAAACTCGGCCCCACCGATTTGATCTAGCCGGCGCCACCGAGTTCTTTTGACATAGCCACTGCCAGAAACCCTAATCAGTTCGGTCTCACTAATAGGGATTTCGGTCTCACTGAGATGGGATTGCAAACTCTCTGTTTCCCTTAGTAACATTTCGGTCTCACCGAAATGGGCGATCGGTCCCACCGAGTTCGCAATGCAAACTCTCTGTTTACCTTTCGTAACATTTCGGTATCACCGAAAGGAGCGATCGGTCCCACCGAGTTTGCCTGACCAACTCTCTGTTTGCTCATTGCTGAAATCGATCTCACCGAGTTCATGCAATCGGTCACACCGAGATGAGGTTTTGCCCTAACCCTAGCGCATCGGTCCTACCGAGTTGATCATGTCGGTCCCACCGAAAATCCTAACGTTCACATTTTGAATTGAATCGGTCTCACCGAGTTCTTCTATTCGGTCTGACCGAGTTCGGTCAAATGTGTGTAACGGTTAGATTTTGTGTGGAGGCTATATATACCACTCCACTCCCTTCTCTATTCAAGAGAGAGCCATCAGAACATGCCTACACTTCCACTATTCATTTTCTGAGAGAGAACCACCTACTCATGTGTTGAGACCAAGACATTCCATTCCTACCACAAGAATCTTGATCTCTAGCCTTCCCCAAGTTGATTTCCACTCAAATCATCTTTCCACCATAGCCAAATCTGTGAGAGAGAGTTGAGTGTTGGGGAGACTATCATTTGAAGCACAAGAGCAAGGAGTTCATCATCAACACACCATTTATTACCTTTTGGAGAGTGGTGTCTCCTAGATTGTATAGGTGTCACTTGGGAGCCTCCGACAAGATTGTGGAGTTGAACCAAGGAGTCTGTAAGGGCAAGGAGATCGCCTACTTCGTGAAGATCTACCCGAGTGAGGCAAGTCCTTCGTGGGCGATGGCCAAGGTGGGATAGACAAGGTTTCTTCTTCATGGACCCTTCGTGGGTGGAGCCCTCCGTGGACTCGCGCAATCGTTACCCTTCGTGGGTTGAAGTCTCCATCAACGAGGACGTACGATAGCACCACCTATCGAAACCACACCAAAAATATTTGTGTCTACATTGCATTTGCCTTCTCCAAACCCTTCCCTTTACCTTCATATGCAATGTTTTACTTTCCGCTGCTATACTCTTAGAATTGCATGTGTAGGTTGATTGCTTGACTTGTGCTAAGTTGCTAAAATCTGCCAAGACTTAAAATTGGGAAAAGGCTAGATTTTTATTTGGTCAAGTAGTCTAATCACCCCCCTCTAGACCTACTTTCGATCCTACAAATGCTTGTGCTGATGCTTGGCAAGTGAGTTTAGTCCGGTGTCGTGCGTTGCCGGTGGTCGCCATCTTGTCGCCGAGGTGTTCGGGGCTCTTGACACTTGCCTGGTATGCAGTGTATGGGGCCCTTGGTAATCCCAACACTGCTCCTTCTGGTGGCCCTCATATTCTTGCTAAGGACGGCGACGTCTTCCTTCCCGCCAAGGTGGGGGCGGCGCACCTCGAGCATCCTGCTCGTCGCAGTCGCTCGCCGCCTCTTCGGGGGAGGTGCCGGGCTGGGGGCCTAGCCTCTTCCTGGTGTGGAGGTGATGGAGAGAGAGCGAGGGAAGGCTGGGGAGGCGGGAGGCAGGGCGTTAGGTCGGAGTACGATGGCACTGACGCCTTCGTCTCGTATTGGCGACCTGTCGCCTCGCCTTTCCGCTCTTCTCCTCCCTCCCCGGCACCATCATCACCAGTCTCTTCGGGTGATAGCCAGGGAGGGATGTTCCCTTGGTGCCTTCCCCCTCCTCCAGCAGTCTTCCAGCTAGGTGTTGGCGGCTGATCCCTCTGGTGCCTGAGCTGGGGCTTCTTGCTGGTCCTGGAGGTGGTGATTAGGGCGCCGCCGTGCTGCTCTTTGTGCCCCTCCTTCGCAGCCTCGCCACTCTTGATCTTGTCAGGCCGCGCTCGGCAGGCCATGACGGGATCGGGGGTGGGCTCCTGCTTGGGTGCTCTTTCATCCGTCTTCTCTTCCCACCGCAATACCTGGTGGAGGGAAAATGAAAAGAGGGGATCACAGGGCACTTATCTTTTTTCAGTCTTAAATCTATAGGCACTTGCCAAATTTTTGTTCAAATAATGTAATCTCTTGTATCCATGTTTATGTTCCGTGAGACTTGTACTTGTTGATCAGCATATTAATTAAAAAGATAAGCTTGCCAGGCACTTGTGCATGTATGATATCCATGCAGAGGTGAAAACACCTCCATACTTTCATGTAAACAAGTAGGTCCCGGTAAGCTACCTTGCCGGCACCCCATAGGACTGCTGCCGTGAGGCTGAGCCTGCCGGGCACAGAACCTATTGGGAGAGACCAGCCCCCCGCCAACCCCTTTCAGCCAAAGGCCACTATGACCATCCTGACCGAAGCAACATTCGTGCCAGTAGATGGGAGCACCTTTGTTTCCGAGGCGGCGAGGTTTTCTTATGCACAAGTCCTACTCACGGAACATGTATGGATAAGAGATGGAACTTATTTGTTTGGCTTGCCGGAGATCGCATTGTTGGCTTGTCTTAGCATCCTCTTCCTAGGACTAAGTCCATGGCAGGAGCCTGCAGTTTATGCAAATGAAGATGATGCCAGATGCAATCTATCTACATGATCATGCAACCTATCTACATGAATCATGCAATGCTCATGAAATGCTAATGCATGCATGCAACTTGTCGGGGGCCCCAGCGCTTCATTTATTTCTCTGTTGCTCAGGGTCTTCGCCTGGCTTTGTACAAGGGGTTACATGTAGCTAAGGCAAGGGCTGTACAAACGGGTGGCTGCCGGGCAGGGCCCGACAGCCGCGCCTTACGGATAGAACTTGCAGATATGCTTAATATTCCATGAGTTTTGCAATTGAATGCCATCTCCGGTCTCCAGACGGACTGCACCAGGTCTGGTGACTCGTACTACCCGGTAAGGGCCTTCCCACTTTGGCGATAGCTTGTTTGTACCCTTGGTGGACTGAACGCGCCTAAGGACAAGGTCACCTTCCTCAAAACACCGGGCATGAACCCTGCGGCTATGATAGCGACGCAAGGCTTGCTGATAGCGTGCAGCACGCGTAGCAGCCCGGAGATGGTTCTCCTCGAGAAGCATGGCGTCATCACGCATGTGCTGTTCCTGCACTACTTCATCATAGGAAAGCAGGTGACCCGTAAATGAGCTCCGTGGGGATAACTGCTTCTGCCCCATGGACTAGGGAGAAGGGAGTTTGCCCGGTAGCTCAGTTTGGTGTCGTTCTGAGGGACCAAAGAACCACCGGCAGCTCATTGATCCATTGCCTACCGTGCTTCCGCAGCTTATCAAACGTTCTTGTCTTGAGTCCTCGCAGCACTTTAGCATTCGCCCTCTCAGCTTGTCCATTGCTTATGGGATGTGCGACAGATGCAAATGAGATCTTGCTTTCGAGGGCATGAACATATTGCATGAAGGCGCGGCTCGTGAACTGGGTGCCGTTGTCGGTGATGATCCGGGCAGGAACCCCGAAGCGGCACACCAATCCTTTCAAGAACTTGATAGCTGACTGAGTAGTCACCTTTCTCACATCATCTACTTCCGGCCACTTTGTAAACTTGTCGATTGCAACGAACAAGAATTCAAAGCCCCCGGCAGCTCGGGGGAAGGGGCCGAGGATATCGAGCCCCCAGACCGAAAACGGCCATGACAAAGGGATTGTCTGGAGTGCTTGGGCAGGCAGATGGATATTTTTGGAATGGAACTGACAGGCTTCACACTTGGTGACGAGCTCAACCACATCTTGGAGGGCTGTGGGCTAATAGAATCCTTGTCGGAATGCTTTCCCAACCAAAGCCCTTGATCCAATATGGGAGCCACACATGCCTTTGTGTATCTCTGCCAGCAGTTCCTTTCCTCCTTCCCGGCAAATGCACTTCAATTTCACACCGTTGGGCCTTCTTCTGTATAGTGTGTCATCGACAAACTGATACATACTGGCCCTCTGGGCTACTCTTTCAGCTTCTTCTTGCTCTTCGGGAAGTTCTCCGGTTTGGAGGAAATGGACTATGTGCCTTGCCCAAGTTGGAGCCTGAGGCTCGGCAACGAGGACTAGCGGCACCTCCTCATTCGTGGGGGCGCATCCCTTGACTGCGGGGACCAATGGCCTGGTAGGAGGGTGCAGCCCGGCAAGCGAAGGGGAGTTGTTTCCGGCAGGGTCCCTGCCAGGAGCCCCGAAAGGCTCTACCGGGAGAGGCTTACCAGAGTCCAATTTCCTCCTCTTTCGGGCCATTGTTGTCGGGGATACGGAGGGCTGAGTAAGATGGAGAACAAAAGTCCCTGGTTCCACAGGAAGCTTCTGCGCAGCACACTTTGACAGGTGATCAGCAATGTTGTTTTCCGCACGGGGTACGTGTTCTGTTTGCAACCCGTCAAAGCGCTCCTCCAATCTTCTCACTTCCTCGACGTATGCCTCCATCAATGGGCTTTGGTAATCCTTGTTGACTTGTCTCACCACCAGTTGTGAATCTCCTCGAATGATTAGCTTCTTGATTCCCAATTCTGTGGCAATTCTTAGCCCGGCAAGAAGCCCTTCATATTCTGTTGTATTGTTGGTTGCCTCCTCCCGGGGAAAGTGCATCTGGATGACGTACCTCAGGTGTTCTCCAGTGGGAGCCACGAGAAGCACGCCAGCCCCTGCACCTTGTAGGGAGAAGGCACCATCGAAATACATGATCCATTCTTGGGGCGCTTCCTTGCCGGGGATAACTGTTTCCTGTACTTCTTCATCAGGGGTTGGCATCCATTCTGCAATAAACTCTGCCAATGCCCTGCTCTAGATTGTTGATGTGCTCTCAAACTTCAGGCCAAAGCTGGATAACTCCAATGCCCACTCCACTATCCTGCCGGTGGCCTCTGGGTTTTGAAGTATCCTTTGCAACGGGAAGCGGGTGACAACCGTGATCTCATGGGCTTGCAAGTAGTGGCGCAGTTTCCTTGAGGCCATGACAAGGCCAAAGATCAACTTTTGCATGCCAGAATACCTGGATCTAGCCCCCTGCAATAGCGAGCTGACGAAGTATACTGGGCGCTGCACCACTCTTCCTTGTCGTGTCCTTGGGGTTGCTTCCGCTGCCGTGCCCTTCTTTGCCCTAATCCGTATCTGGCCTTGCCGGGCCGCTCTCTTCCTCTTCTCGCTATGCTACTAGGGCCGCACTAACCACTTGATTAGTTGCTGCCAGATATAGCAGTAATGGCTCTTGTGGTTTGGGTGCGACCAAAGTAGACAAGTAGGCCTTCAAATCCTGTAGCACAGCATCTGCTTCTGGGGTCCACTTCATGGGTCCTGCCTTCTTCAAAATCTTGAAGAACGGCAAGGCGCGCTCGGCAGACTTGGAGATGAACCTGCTAAGCGCGGCAATGCATCCTGTCAAATGCCTCATATCCTTAACTGACCTGGGTGCCTGTATCTGCTCAGTAGCCTTGATCTTATCGAGGTTGGCCTCTATCCCATGGTGGGACACAAAGAAACCAAGTAGCTTGCTGGAGGGAATGCCAAACACGCACTTATCTGGATTCAGCTTCAAGTTGATGTTGCGCAGATTAGCAAATGTCTCCTCTAAATCCTGAATGAGGGTTGATCTGTCCTTGGTCTTGACCACAATATCATCCATATAGGCTTCAATGTTCTTGTGCAACTGTGGTTCAAAGCCAATCTGGACTGCTCTTGCAAAAGTGGACCCGACACTCTTCAACCCGAAAGGCATGCGCACAAAGCAGTACGTGCTGCATGGGGTGATGAATGAGGTCTTTTCTTCGTCTTCCTTGGACATAAAAATCTGATGGTATCCAGAATATGCATCCAAAAAAGAGAGCAACTCACATCCTGAAGTAGAATCCAGGATCTGGTCGATGCGCGGCAAGGGAAATGGGTCCTTTGGGCATGCCTTGTTCAGATCCGTAAAATCTATGTAAGGCCTCCATTTTCCAGCCTTGCGCACAACCACTGGGTTTGCTAACCATGTTGGATGCAATACTCCTCTGACCAAACCAGCTGCTTCAAGTTTCTTGATTTCCTCGGCAATGAACTGCTGTCGTTCCAAGGCCTACTTCCAAACCTTCTGCTTGACCTGCCGGGCATGTGGGCAGACAGCAAGGTGGTGCTTGATTACCTCCCTGGGAACACCGGGGATATCAGATGGTTGCCAGGCAAACACATCGATATTCGCCCGCAGGAAGGGAATGAGCGCGCTTTCTTATTTGTCATCAAGGGTGGCGCTAATAGTGAAAGTACCATCAGCGCCAGCCAGCCCTCTCGCGACCTTTTTCACTTGGGGTGGAGTAGCCTTGGATCTCTTGCTGTTGGAACTCTCTGGTGTGTCATCAACGGGCGCGGCACATTCCACGGAGGTACGCTTCCCGGATTCCTTGCCAGTGCCTCTGCTATGCTTTTCTTTGGCAGGAACTGTGGCTTTCGCGACCTCTGCCGCGACCGCGTCCCGGTACATCTTATCCACGCAAATAATTGCGTCTTTCTTGTCCGTTGGAACAGAAATGACGCCCATCGGTCCTGGCATCTTCAAGGTGTTGTAGGCATAGTGGGATGCGGCCATGAATTTGGCCAGGGCCGGGCGCCCAAGGATCCCGTTGTACAGCAGAGGGAGGTCAACCACATCAAACACAACTTTCTCAGTCCTGTAGTTCAACTCCCCTCCAAATTTCACTGGCAACGTAACCTTTCCCTTAGGACGGCTCCTGCCGGGATTGATTCCTTGAAACATGCCTGTGGCCTTAAGTTCTTCCTCTACTATCTGTAGTTTGCTGATAACCTTTGGGGAAATCAGATTCAACCCGGCCCCGCCATCAACCAGCATCTTTGTGACCTTGAGGTTGCGAATTGTTGGTGAGACCAACAACGGCAAGCACCCTACCGCAGTGATGTGGTCGGGGTGGTCATCTTCATCAAAGATGATGGGCGTGCGTGACCACTTGAGCGGCTTCCGGAAATCTGCCGCTGGCTCCATGGCATTGACTTCACGCGCCCACTGTTTAAGTTGGCGGTGAGAGGAGTGCAAAGATGCACCCCCGTCAATGCACAGGGCATCGGTGGCCTTCTGGAATTCTTGCTCGCTGGTTTCCTCTTCATTCCCTCCATCACTCTCATTACTGCAATCCTCCTTCTCTCGACCCTTGGCAGGTTTTCCTTGGTTCTGAGGAGCCTTGTCGGGGCAATTTGCTTCACCACCCCGGCCCTTCCCGCCAGCGCCATTCTGACCTTTTTCCTTATCACGCTTCTCATACTCAGCCTTCTGTCTCTTGACGAGCTGCTCAACTTGATAACACTCCTGGAGATCATGGCCCTTGGTTCGATGAATCTTACAGTACGGCCCATCACCTTTCCCAGCTTCCTCAGTAGCCGCCGCCTCCCGGCAGTCAGCGCATGCGGTAGCCTCCTTGCCGGGGGCTTCAGCCTTGGCCTTCTTGCCGGTACTAGGCGTGCCTAACCCCTCAACAGCCATCACTGTCTTATCCTTGCGCTTCTTGTTGTGCTTCTTGCTCTTCTTCTTCTTAGTGATGGTTTCATCGTCATCTTCTGAGTCGATGTCAACGCAATCTTCCTCCCCAGGAAGTTTCCTCCCATCCTCCACCAGAGCACACTTGTCCACCAAAGTGTAGAGCTCCTTCACAGTCTTGGGCAACCGAACGTTCATCTTGGAACGTATCCTACGGTTGCGCACGTTGGATTGGAAGGCAGCTATCACGGCAGCTGGGTGGATATCTGGGATATTTCTGTGGATTCGACTGAATATCTGCAAAGATTCTCCTTCTTTTTGCCGGAGAAGCTGCAAGTCGTTGGGCTGCCCTGGTTCTTGATGGCCACCCGTGAAGGCACCAATGAACTCGTGGCACAGGTCAGCCTAGGTCGAAATGGAGTTCTCCGACAGGTGCATCAGCCAAGACATCACATTTGTCTTGAGGGCCAAAGGGAAGTAGTTGGCGAACACCTTCTCATCTCTTCCCCCGGCAGCTTGAACAGCGATGGTGTAGATGCTCACGAACTCTGCCGGGTTTAGTCTCCCATCATACTTTTCGGGTATCTCTGGCTTGAACATGCGAGTGGACGGCCAACGGACTTGCCGCAGCTCACGGGTGAAGGCAAGGCACCCAACCTCGAAAGGCAGGCACCCGCCATCTCCGAGCGCGGGCTCGTCGACGTCGGGGCCATCGTACCCATTGATCTGGCGGGGGTTGTCGCGGCGCCGCTCGTCAATGAAACGCGCACCTTCCCTTCGCCTGCCCTCCGGGGCACGCTGTTGGCCTTGATGCGCTCGAGGATCTGACGAGGCCATCGAGACTTCATCGGGCGCCTGGACGTGCGGCTCCCGGGCGGCTTGCCATGGTGGTGATTGCACTGTGAGGGTGGCCCCTCCCGCACGACCAACTGCATGAGCCGTCGTTGCTGCCTGGGAAGGCCGTGGCGGTCTGGCCCACTATGATCCTTCCGCCTCAGCAAAACCAATCAAACTTTGGATGGTGGCTCGCCACTCATCCATCTGGTCTGCCGCCGGCGGAAATCTCAACAGCAGTTGGGCTCGCGCCATGGCTTCGGAGGCGGTGCTTGGCATAGGTGATGACAATGTAGATCGTATTGTCTCTCGGCTCCTGACGTTGCCGGTGGCGACTGCACCGCGCCCTTGCCGCTGTGAACTGATGTCTGCTAGAACTACGTCGGTATTTCCCCAAAGAGGAAGGGATGATGCAGCACAGCGATGGTAGGTATTTCCCTCAGTGATGAGACCAAGGTTATCGAACCAGCAGGAGAACCACGCAACAGTAGGCTAGTGGACGGGAGTAAGTTGTAATAGATTGGATAAATAGATCTCGAATAAATGCAAAATAAAATAAAGTGCAGCAGGGTATTTTTGGGCTTTTGGAAATATAGATCTGAAAACAAAAGCAAATAAAAATAGATCGCAAAGGCAAATATATTAAAGAAGAGACCCGGGGGCCGTAGGTTTCACTAGTGGCTTCTCTCGAGAGAAAATAGCAAACGGTGGGAAAACAATTACTGTTGGGTAATTGATAAAACTTCAAATACTCATGACGATATCCAGGCAATGATCATTATATAGGCATCACGTCCAAGATTAGTAGACCGACTCCTGCCTGCATCTACTACTATTACTCCACACATCGACCGCTATCCAGCATGCATCTAGTGTATTAAGTTCATGGAAAAACAGAGTAATGCAATAAGAATGATGACATGATGTAGACAAGATCTATTTATGTAGAAATAGACCCCATCTTGTTTTTCTTAATAGCAACGATACATACGTGTCATTTCCCTTTCTGTCACTGGGATCAAGCACCGTAAGATCGAACCCATTACAAAGTACCTCTTCCCATTGCAAGATAAATAGATCAAGTTGGCCAAACAAAACCCAAATATCGGAGAAGAAATACGAGGCTATAAGCAATCATGCATATAAGAGATCAAAGAAGACTCAAATAACTTTCATGGATAAAAACATAGATCTGATCATAAACTCAAAGTTCATCGGATCCCAACAAACACACCGCAAAAAGAGTTACATCATATTGATCTCCAAGAGACCATTGTATTGAGAATCAAACGAGAGAGAGAAAGCCATCTAGCTACCAACTACGGACCCGTAGGTCTACAAAGAACTACTCACGCATCATCGGAGAGGCATCAATGGACATGATGAACCCCTCCGAGATGGTGTCTAGATTGGATC
Source organism: Thinopyrum elongatum (assembly GCA_011799875.1). Classification (NCBI taxonomy): domain Eukaryota; kingdom Viridiplantae; phylum Streptophyta; class Magnoliopsida; order Poales; family Poaceae; genus Thinopyrum; species Thinopyrum elongatum. The sequence goes on along the minus strand of CM022297.1, from coordinate 355,343,636 downwards.
TGGTGTTTCTGGAACTTGCGGTGGCTGGAATTGATTTTCGTCGACTCCCCTAGGGTTTCTGGAATATTGGGGTATTTATAGAGCAAAGAGGTGGTGCGGGAGGCGGCCGAGGTGGGCACAACCCACCTGGGCGCGCCTGGGCCTCCAGGCGCGCCCTGGTGGGTTGTGCTCCCCTCGGAGCACCCCCCAGGGGCTTCTCCATCCCACTGGATGTCTTCTGGTCCAAAAAAAATCCACAAAAAGTTTCGCTGCATTTGGACTCCGTTTGGTATTGATTTCCTGCGATGTAAAAAAACATGCAGAAAACAACAACTGGCACTGGGCACTATGTCAATAGGTTAGTACCAAAAAATGATATAAAATGACTATAAAATGATTGTAAAACATCCAAGAATGATAATATAACAGCATGGAACAATAAAAAATTATAGATACGTTGGAGACGTATCATGAACCAGCCGTTTGGATGGCATGGTGATGCGGCGGAGGCGCCTGAGGGCCAGTGGCTCCATTGGGCACAGTAGCTGGGTCAGCCCGCCCCGGGGGTGGCGCGTGCCCTGTGGTCGTGCCCACAGCGGGGGCGGCTGAAGGGTTGTGATTCTCCCCAGAGCGAGCATCATCACTGCGGCTGTGCCCGTTGGCGAGGAGAAAGGGTTCAGACGAAACGACCCCTCCATCCGTACCTCGTGGAGCATGGCCGTCGGGATGTTGTTGATGCTGTCCTTCCCCGGTACCTCCCATTCCTGCTTCGGTCGTGCGGGAGGTGGCGATGGCGCCACCTGCGCCAACCATGTCCCCCGCGGCATCCACACCCTCGCGGGCCCCCGTGTTCCCCGCGATGTCGGCGGTCGCGGCCGGCGGAGCCTTCGATGTGGACGGGTGGTTTGCAGCTCCGGGCTTCCTCTCGGGCGCCATAGTCGATGACGCCGTTGATGATGAAAATGTCGATGAAGATGACGCGCAGCGTATGGTCTCGGTTTCGCGCAAGTGATCCCCCTACCTGGTGCGCCAAAGATGTCGTGGGAAACCACGGCCACCTATGGGGCCATCACCCCCTTTCGGTTCGGCGGGGGGATGGACACGTTGCACAAAGAGCGGAGACGTGTCGCGCAACACGGCAGAGATCACACGAGCGGTCTTTACCCAGGTTCGGGCCGCCGTGAGGCGTAAAACCCTACTCCTGCTTTGGTGGTTTGATGGTGGATAATGGTGGTGAAATGTAGGACACTCGCCCTGCAAGGTTGTTCTGGGGCGAGAGTGGCTACGCGCGTATGGATATGCGAGGATCCAACCCTTTCTACGGTCGCCATGGGCCTCCTTTTATAGATCAAGGGGTCACCACAGTGGCAAATCAGTCTTTGCGTACTGATTAGATAGCTAACAGTGCTATCATATCTAACTCTGCAGGCTGACAGAGCGCATTAAATGAGCCGCTTTGTGTCACATCATAGCTCGCCCGGCAGGCCCTGCCGGGCTGTTTTGCCAGCTTTGCGCCTGCTTGCTTGACACGTCTCAGGACGGGTGTCATGTGGAGGTGTTTACTATAGGAAGTGAGGTGTTTGCTGTAGGAAGTGGCTGCCATGTGGCAGAACGCAGCCACTTAGTCACCTTGGAGCTTGACACCGCTTCGATTACTGACTTGCGTTGCTTGTGAGGTGGAGCGGTGGAGTGGCTTGCCTCCGCCAGCCCCGGCAGGCCTGCCGGGACGTTCTGGGAGATTGCTTCCGGGGCAAAACCCAACCCTGCCAGGCTCGCCTGCCCGGCAAGGTAGGGCCTTCCCTTAGCGATGCCTCATTCTTCTGGCTCGCCTTGGCCTTCTTGACTTGCACTTGGATCCTTCAAAGGAATTGATCCTCCTTGTTTGGTTTGATCTTGGTCTTGCAATCTTGTCTCTGGCCTGTGCATAGTCCGTGCTTCCCAGGGTCTGTTGCACCGACATCCTCTCTTGATTTCTTCTAGGTCAAAAGATCTTATGTACCAGAAGATGGGCACCAGAGGTGGACCTGGGCCCCCACTACCCACTAGGGCGCGCCTGGAGGGGCTGGCGCGCCCTGGTGCCTAGTGGGCACCTGGGTGGCCCCCTCTGGTATTTCTATATTATATATTCCAAAATAATTCTTATTGAAATTTCAGCTCATTTGGAGATGTGCAGAATAGGTATCTCTGACATAGCTTTTTCAGGTCCAAAATTCCAGCTGCCGGAATTCTCCCTCTTTGTGTAAACCTTGCATATTATGAGAGAAAAGGCATTAGAATTACTCCACAAATTGTTAAAAAGCATAAAAACTCTATAAATAGTAGTAGGAAAACATGATGCAAAATGGACGTATCAACTCCCCCAAGCTTCGACCTCGCTTGTCCTCAAATGAAAGCCGATATCGAAAATCATGTCCACATGTTTAGAGAGAGAGGTTCCGATAAAAAACAAAATACGAACATATTAGCATCATGCTTATTATTATAACAGCAACAAACTTTATCATATAACTTCTCATGAACAAGTAACAATTCATCACAATATCAAAGTAGAAAGCATAAACTTTATTGAAAACTAACGAACAATGTTCTTAGTCAACTTTGCAATTGCAATTCATCATATTTTCAGGAATGGTCTCGTATCGGAGCCTTTTGGCAAGTCCACATACTCAACCATCATTTAATCTTCTGTGATTGCTAGCACTCACAGCATAAATATGGAGCAAAAAGTTTCAGCCAGACACATAGAAAGATAGGGGCTTATAGTTTCGCCTCCCAACTTATTCACCTCAAGGGTCACTACAAAAAAATACACTTCCGTGATGATACGTGTTTGTCACAGTAGGTCACGTTTTCTGTCATGCATGTACATCCATGACGATTTTATGACAGAATCAAGATAGTCATACCTGTGCTGTCGTAGAACTGTTCCATGACAATACCAAAATTATCATCACGGAAGTGTCCACTTCCATGACGATAAATGGCGCGTCATGGAATTGATTTCGTCATGGGTGACCGACACGTGGCATCCACCATAACGGGTCGCCATGAAGCTATCGGGTTTCGGTTTGGATCCGACCAATGGGAATTTTCCACGTGTAAAATTCTCATTCGCCGGATGATCCACATGTCAGCTCATCGTTGGGACAGATGTCATCCCTACAATGGACGGAAGAGGCCTATGATATGTCGACACATGGCACAGCCCAACAGTGGCCCATTTAAGGTAAAAAGGCCGGCCCAGCTAAAGGCCCACCATATTTTTTTCAGACACTAGTGGGCCGGCCCATTAACAGCCTGCCATGTTTTGGGTCAAATTAAGGCCCATATCAGATCTGGCCCGTTAACAGGCCACTATTCTTTTGGGCCAATTCTAAGCTGGGTTTGTATTTCAGCCTGTTAAATGCCCATTTACTAGTTTGGCCTGATAATAGTTTCGGCCTGTTAGCGGCCCGTGGTGCATCTGGGCTGTTGTCGGCCCAGTTTCACTTTAGGCCATTTAACGGCCCGTGCTGAAAGTGGGCTATTTCTTGTCCGAAGTGACTTTAGGCCTCTTAAAGGCCCGTAGTCTTCGTGGATAAATTTCATCCCAATGTGCCTATCGGCCTGTTAATGGCTCGTGTAATAGTTGGGCCTAATTAATGCCCGCGTTGAATCCGGCCTGCTTACAGCCCATCTGTTAATGGCCCGTGACACAGTTGGGCCTACGGCCCATGTTGACACAGGCCTGCTTAAAGCCCATAATTTTATTGGGCCAAACAGGGCCCGAGATATATTTTGGCCTGTTAACGGCTCATTTTCTATTTGGGCCAAACATGGGCCTAAGACACTTTCGGCCTGTGTTGGCCCATGAATTTTTTGGCTCAAAGCTAGCCCAATCTAGTTTTTAGCCTGTTAAAAGCCCATGGTATTCTCTGGCCCAGCTGGCCAGAACTATACTCGGCCTGTTAAAGGCAGAAAACTACTATACGTTTAGACCTGCTAATGGCCCAAGATGATTATAGGCCCACGTTTTGGCCCATATATAGTGTAGCGAGTTACGGGCCGGCCTGAAGACCGACAACATTGAGATCCGTTGAAGCTTCCGGCCTAAATTACAGCATACCGACTAAGAATAAACCTAGACTACACAATAAAGAAATTACGGCATATTACATCTACTGGGCATCAAAGTTTGCCATCGATGATAATAAAGCGCAATGAGACTGCGGATTACATACACTAGGCATCAAAGGTCGCCACCAGTGCATATAAACGCGCCTACAAAAGAATATACAAAACTGAGAGCACTTCAGAAGGCATTAGGCCTAGCCTGGATGTGCACTGCAAGCAGCAGGACAAGCTGATGAGACCTCAGTTGTGTCAACAATAGATGCTCTAACCCTAGCTGTATAGCACCTAAGCCCACAAGGTTGTCCTCTGAGGTCTTCTTTGCATCATTGACATCAAGTCGGAGCTGAGCTAAAGCAAGCCTTTCCACTTTAAGTTGAGACTGAAGAAGTCAAACTGATTGAGGCAGCAACTCCACAGAGGTTGTCTCACAGCTGCTGGTGAGTAGCTTCAACTCATTGTCTTCATCAAAACATGACCTTGGGGTCATCTCGCTCTCTTCAAGATGGTTTGGCTCTTTATGTTCCCTAAAGTATCGCCTGGCATAAGAGATATGACTCTGAAAGAAAAACAAGGAGACACGTAACAGGTTTCACAATTATATAAGCAAATAAATGGATCTGTTCTACATAAGGAACATGTTTTTACAACTACAATTTAAAACTGGTAGTTGTTGCAAACATCCAATCAGATGTAAACACCAAAGTACACAGCAGTGGAGGAAATGATGCCTATCCAAATCTATACTAGAACAAAGTTTGAAGGCTTGAGAAGGATGAACTTACATTACATGTTAACACGGGCTGGACAAAGCCCTTCTCCATGTCAATGGAAGGATAATTCAAGAAATTCCCCAAAGAAACTTCTTTATAAGCATTGCCTTTATTATACATTTTGTAAAGAGTCAATATAGATCAAATAATATTGGAAGAAATAGAGGATAATGAAGCTCAGGTGCAGAGTGATGATACATAATCAAATAGCTATTAATTAAGTACAATGTTACAAGGCAAAAGATACTGACAAGAGGAATGCAGACATCAACGTGTGCAGTGGCATTGGCTTTATTCAACATTTTGGTAAGAGTAAATGTAGATATGATAATTTGGAGAAAGTGGAGGGCAGGGCAGATAAGATGCAGAGTAATGCTAGACAATCAACTATCTCGCAATGCAAGTACAGTAATACTACCACCGTCCATTATCACTTGTCGCTCAAATGGATGTATATAGCACTATGAAGTTCTAAATACATCCAATTGAGCAACAATTAATTCGATACGGAGGGAGTACATGACAACAGGTACTTACATGAGCAATCCAAAACTTCATAACCATTGTGTTAATTCTACATTTATCTAAGAGTAAATATATATCTTATAATTTCGAGCAAAGGAAGGATAAGGAAGCGAACATTTACAGTGATGCCACATAATCAAACAACAATGAGTGTAAGTATGCTGACAAAGGGCAAGAGGTACTGACAAGAGCAATGCAGTGCCCAATATTGTTGTGAGATCCTATGATCCTTTGAGAAAGGAGATTCATCTGAAATTAATTTTCATACAAGAGAGAAGGTAAGGCACATGCATAAATGTAGGAGTTCAAATTTTGAATTGATATCATAGACAGTATATGACGCTGGGCTCTCCGCAGTTCTAATAGGGGTTTGGCCAGTGGAGTAGGGGAAAAGTGTGGTACAGTTGGGCCTGTGTTTTCTGTGGCTGCTGATCTATCTGATTTAATAGGTATCACTATCTTTTCCAACTACCTAGTTTGTACTCCTTGAGGATCTGCACTCTTCCTTTTGGACATCTATTACGAACGAACAACATTTGACTGAAAAAACATAGTATGATGACACATGGAATAGGTACAGAAAATGGATATGTGACACCCTGATTTTTGGCAACTTTTTCTTTTCGAACTTTTTCTGGTTTTATTTGGAATTTGAATGGATTTTGGATCTTTTACTTGGTCTTGGCATTAGTGAATATTCTTCCAAGTGATCCAAAGCCTCAACTCCTTGCCAAAACCCTGCCAAGCATCTCAAGAACCCAAATTCCATTTAAATTATTTTCAATAACCCTTTTCTTTTATTTGGGAATTTAGAGCAATATTATGGGTTGTGAAGCAACCTATAGCTATAGTGCTCAGAAAATTCTCAAATAATTCGCTAAAATCCCTTGGATCATATCTTGACCCAATCTCCAAAAACATTCCTTGGTCATGTTTAAATATTTTGCAATATAATTCATTTTCCCTCCTGGTCAGAATGAACCATTGTGAAGGAAGTGCATGTTTGGGTCGTCCAATTGCTACCAAATTTTTACAGCATGTGGACAACTCCAAACAACCACTCTCCACCAATTTTCAGCCTCTGAAGATCAACCATGTGAGCAGTACTTCAAATTGCAGATTCAGACCAGATTTGTGGTTTCTACAAGAACCACCATCATTTCTCATCCAAACTAGCTCAAACTTGACCAGTTTGTAGTTCTTCCAACGTGGATCACTCCAGACATCTCTCTTGGCTCAATCTCATCCCCATCCAAGCTCCAGAAACCTCCCAAGATTGCTGTCAGGAATTGTTGGACACTAAACCTCTCATCTCAGTCCATGCCAAACCAAACCAAGTGCTCAGGTGAAGTGAGGGGACGAGGGACGACACGCCAGTCAGACTTTGCCAGATCAACGTGGCCCATGGACACAAGCTAGCGTGGTGAGCACGGTGCTGGCACGCTTGTCGCCGCCCTCTGTGCCACGCAGGGCTCGGGTCGCGTTGGAGCTGATCACTCGAGCAGCGCAGGGTTGTCCGCTCGTGCCGACTAGGTTCTCTGGTGACGCGTAGCCCCTCCAGACCCTTCGCCTGCGCCAGAGACGCCGTCGCCGGTCGCCGCGTCATCACCGCCCTGTTCTGCCCGTGGCTGCACTGTGGCGAGCGGTGCGTCGTCTTCCTCCTGCCTAGTCCCCTCGAGCATTCAATGCTCCTGCCCTCACCCATCACCTCGCCCGCGTCGAGCCAGCCAGCGCAGCATACGAGCGCCGGCGCCATGGCCCGCATCGACGAGCTTCGGGAGAGCTCACCTCCCGCCTCCTCCCGGCTATAAATAGCCCCGCCCGGTGCGGCTTTGCTCATCAACCCACCCCTCCTCCTCCATAGTAGTAGCTAGCAGCAGCAATCGAGGCATTGAGTCCTCCGGCCTCGAGCTCGACCGGAGCTCCGCTGTCGATCCCCTCTCCACCACCAGCCACCTTCAACCACTTCCAGCTCCTCCTGACCTTGCCATTGTGACTGTAGGCCTCCAGTGGCGCTTGAGAGCCTCTGCCCCGGTCGGATTGCTGCCGGAATCGCCGTCGCCGGTGACGCCCGAAACTGCCGTCCGCCGAGAAGAGAAGAGCGCCGTCGTTCGTCCACCTCCGGCCATGATCCGGGTACAGGGAGGACCACCTCTCTCCGCTTGACCCATCCCAGCCATCTCTAGACCCTCTCGCAGTCGGGAGCGCCGGCAACAATCACCGGTGAGCTGCCCCCTCCCCTGTTCCCCCTCTCTCTCTGTTTTAAACTGAGCCAGGCCCGCCGTCAGCCTTAGTGGCGAAGCGGTAAGTGGAGGCATAAAGGCCCAGTACGCCTTCGACGTGGGCCGGCTGAGGTTTTTCTGTTTAATTAAAAATTGATTTTTTTTAACCAGAGTTGACCAGTACTTTGACCTGGAATAACATTTTACAGGAAGGTCCAAATGACCTGATTCTTTTTGCACTGGGTTCATAATTGAATTCTTTATTTTTTCACCAAGTTCGAAATTTTTCACACACTCACAGAAGTTCTGAGGCTATGAACAGTGTTATTTGACATTTTCTTTTGTTGTTTTTAATTATTTCCAGAAGGAGAAAACTGTGGAATTGAAGAGCAAGGGTTTCTGAACCACCCAACTGATCAAGGCAAGCCAGGGCATCCATGTTTTGTGGCATTTCATAGCATTGCATTGTTCATATGCAACTCTTGCATTTATTTAATATGAATAATTCCAAGTAAATTATTAAAATGGCTAATGTGACCAACTAAGTTAACTTGCTGAAATAACCTTGATGACTAAAGCTAAACTTAGTTGGTTGATCATGAGTCACCTATCCGGGCTTACCCATGCAGCCACATTTGCCGGTATGGGACGGCCTTGACTTGGTCTGGCTGCGTGCTCTTTCACTGGTACCTCCAAAGAGGGAGGGTTATGCGTGCGTGCTGCCCTGATCAGGTAGACGGCGATAACCCTGTGAGCCCGGTTGAGTTGTTTTGCCGGCGTCCCCGTTTGGGACAGTAGGTTGGCCACGACGGTGGCAGGTGTCGAGAGGACACAGGGCCACCCAGGGCTTGACTCCAAGAGGGAGCGTGATTGCCGGTGGTACGATGAAAGAGTCACGAGTCAGACAGGTTTCGTTGGAGCAACGCTGGTCCACCCGAATGGGATCACGAGGTTAGTGCTCCATAGTGTGGGTAAAGTGCGCAACCTCTGCAGAGTGTAAAATCTATTCGAATAGCCGCGTCCATGGTATTGGACAGCCCGACCAGACCTCCCTAGATGATCAACCGTAACAACCTTAGTAGTGGTTGAAGAACTGGTCTTTTGAGCAGTGGTGCTCGTTGAGATAAAGTACTCTGGGGGTTGTAAGACAACCCGGAGATGAGTAAGTTGATGACAGTAAGTGATTCACTTGAGATTTATCATAATCCATGCCATGCTATTATTTGCTGCATATTTGGTTGTCATGTGCTTGCGAGTACATTCAAAGTACTCACCTGGCGTATCATGCCAGATGTAGGAGAAGACTGAGATGGAGGTCTCAATGTCCGTGTTGCGATGCTTAGGATGTGTCCACAGCAGTGTCCCTGTGGTTGGAGTCGCTATCATGTTCCGCTACACACTAGTATTCCGCTGTAGTCTTCCGTAGTAATGCCGAGGCCCTGATATGTTAAATAAATAATGTAGATATGGTTGCAGCACTAGATGTGCTTTTGGCCTCGAAGATCATGTAATATATGAGCTTGTACCTGACTATTATCAATAAAAGTTCAGCTATGTTCTGTTCCAAGTTGTTGAGTGTTTCCAGAAGACATGATCTCTGGGTTGGAAACACTGGTAAACCGGTTCGCTGAGCCGGGCTGCCACAACACTTGGTATCAGAGCCTTGCTGACTGTAGGACACCCTAGGTAACCCGCGCTAGGACTGCGAGTAGTATAGGACTTTGAACATGCATTTGCTTGCTGCATTTGATTGTTGCATGCCATGCATCATACATCATAATTCATTATGTTACTAACCTTGGGCTTTGTGAGTGTAGATGGCACCAGTCCCATATCACTTCCATCATGAGCTAGAACCCCACACTTTTCCAGCTCTGCTTCGTAGCGTCTGGCTTCGACTGTATCCAACGGGGAAGACCCGGTGTACCAGGTGTTCCGGGATCAGTTGGGTGAGTCAGTATATGAGTACCATGCAGTGGCCTACATGACCGCGACTTCAGACATTGGAAGCTCTTCTCGCTCTTCCAAGGGCGGAGTGGCTTCTACTCCGGAGTTGGCCACCCAGTTTGCAGCCATGGAGGCTATTACTGACTTGCGCTTCCACGAGGCTGAGATGCAGACTCATCCAGGTTTCTTCCATTATCCCACTCTGTCACCTGCGATAGGGCGAGTTCTTTTCTCACCTATTGACCTGGCGTGTGATCATGCGGCTGGTGTTTTGTCTCGCTATCTGAACGCCAGTTACCGTATGATCATTTCCTTGGCTGAGGAGCTGTGTCGTGTCCAGGAGGCACTTGCCGCAGCGACCCCAGCACCTCCTCCCGTAGTTCTACCTATGTATCCACCACCAGTTCCATCTCCACATAGGCTGGGTACTTCTTCTAGCACTACTGTGCCGCCAGGCTTATCGTCTGGTAGTCGACGTGAGACTCCAGATGAGTGGGCTTCACTCCTAGCCACTCCTGCTTTGCCGATGCTGAGGTGACGTGCTTCTTCTTCCGCAGAAGGAGAGCCATCTCAGCAGCGACGTCGCGTCTCCTTTGACTCGGTGACTCATATCATCAGTTCTGATTCAGACTCAGGATCTGACGACGAGGACTCTTCGGATGGACAGTGTCCGTGTCACCGACGCACTAGACTGGAGTTTGCGTAGTAATGCATGCATCTTTGCATATGTCGACTGCCGTATGAGCAGTCTAGCCATGATATTTCCCCTACTAGCTTGCCATGTATGATGTTGGGTTGTCTTGTATGCTGTTTTCCTTTATTCGCTTTTTAATGTTTTCCTTTGGTGTCATATAACTATATTTCCCCTTATGGATATTGCTCATCGATTCGGTATTTGCTTTGGGAACCAAATTTAGATGAGAAGAGGAAGTAGCAGTCAAAGCAGTGATGGAACCCCTATCCGTCGCTCAGCCAGACAGGCAGGGCAACCACCCGAAGACTTACCACCACCACCACCTCAAGCACCAACCACAGATCAGATAATGAGAATGTTTGAGGAAAAGAGAAACCAAGACATCATGGAATTTCTCAAGAGTATGCAGACTATAGTAGGTCAGAATAATGGCAACGGGGTGCATTCTAAACTGTCTGACTTTCAGCGTACAAAACCACCCAACTTTGGTCAGGCTGTGGACCCTATTGAGGCTGATGACGGGTTAAGAACCATGGAGAAGAAACTGGACATCGCTCATTGTAAAGAAGCAGATAAAGTTCCATTTGTCACTCACTATCTCGAAGGTCCGACAGCCATATGGTGGGACGACACCAAACTAATATGGCCTGCTGAAGAGATTACTTGGGAAAAATTCAAAGAACTGTTCCGCAAGTATCATATTCCCGCGGGCATCATGAAAGTGAAGCAACGAGAATTCCTGGCTCTCACTTAAGGAAGCATGTCTGTGGGAGAATATTTAAACAAGTTCAACAACTTGGCTCGATACTCTCCTTATGATGTGGCCACTGAAGAAAGAAAAATAGACAGGTTCCTCGGAGGACTTAATCACGCCCTTCGATGTCAGTTATGCATGTTGGACTTCCCCGATTTCCAAACATTGGTGGATAAGGCCTTCATTGCCGAATGAGAGCACAAGTCTGGGAATGAAGATCGTAAGAGGAAGTTCGAGCCCAAGAAGGACAACAAGGAGCCCTATGCTCAAAAGCTGCGCAGTTGGCAGCCAGGGCCATCTGAGAGCAAACCTGTATGGAATAATGGTGGCAACTACAATAACTAGCCAGTCAACTAGAGCAAGACCTTCGGCAAGCAGCCAGTCATAGAAGACTGCTGCCGCAAACTTGTTTCACTTGTGGACAGAGTGGACACTATGCCAAGCAGTGTCCTACTAATAATGGGAAGCAATCCACAGACCACAAGCCACAAGTCAACCACCTTGGGCGCCGCAACTTCAACCGTTGATGCGTCCACCACATTTCTGCCGAAGATATCTATGAAGCTCCAGATATTGTTCTTGGTATGTTCTCTGTCAATAACATACCTGCTGTAATTTTATTCGATTCTGGGGCTTCCCACTCCTTTATTTCGCGAAACTTTGCCACCATGCACAAATTTTCTCCTTCGCTTTTAGACAAAATCATGGTGGTGCAATCCCCTGGCTCCATGCTCAGAACAAATATTATATATAAGGATCTGGAAATCTCAATCCATGGAGTCAAATTCCCAGCAACCCTTGTGGCTATTGAATCCTCAGGATTGGATGTATTCCTGGGAATGGATTGGTTGACCCCGCACCAAGTATGCATCAACTGTGCCACCAGAACGGTGACAGTGATAAACCCAGCCGGACAGACCGTCCAATTTCTGGCCAGCCGAATGATAACAAGGAAGGGCACGGCATATCATACCACCGCTACGGACCTGAATTTGATTCCGGTGGTTTGTGAATTTCCAGACGTATTTCCTAAGTAATTACCAGGAATGCCGCCAGATCGAGAATTGGAGTTTGCCATCGAGGTAGTACCAGTCACGACTCCAATATATAAGAAATACTATCGGATGCCAGGCCCCGAGCTGGCAGAACTGAAGAAGCAATTGGACGAGTTGTTGCACAAAGGATACATTCGTCCAAGTATCTCACCATGGGGATCACCAGTGCTATTTGTCAAGAAGAAAGATGGGAGTCTACGGATGTGCGTAGACTATCAGCAACTTAACGAGGTCACCATCAAGAACAAATACCCGCTCCCTCGAATTGATGACTTATTCGACCAATTGAATGGAGCGCGGGTATTTTCTAAGATCGACCTCAGGACGGGGTATCACCAGTTGAAGATCCGGAAAGAAGATATTCCTAAGACAACATTCACCACTCGGTATGGGCTGTATGAATTTACAGTCATGGCATTTGGATTGACAAATGCTCCAGCATACTTCATGAGCATGATGAACAAAGTCTTCATGGACTTCCTGGACAAATTTTTAGTGGTGTTTATTGACGACATCCTGATATACTCCAAGGATGAAGAAGAACACAAGCAACATCTCAGAGCTGTCTTGGAAAGGTTGAGAACCCATCGCTTATATGCCAAGTTCAGTAAATGTGAATTTTGGCTAAAAGAGGTGGGATTCCTTGGACATATTCTATCAGAAAAAGGAATAGCTGTTGACCCCAGTAAGGTTACTGCGGTCTTGAACTGGAAGACACCAGCCACGGTGACCGAAGTCCGTAGTTTCCTGGGTTTGGCAGGCTACTACCGTCGCTTCATTGAAGGCTTTTCTAAGATAGCCAAGCCACTGACGGAGTTGTTGAAAAAGAACCAAAGGTTTATCTGGACAGCTGAGTGTGACAGCAGTTTCATGGAATTAAAGACGAGGTTAACCACAGCCCCTGTCTTAGTCCTACCAGACATTCACAAGAGTTTCGACATATATTGCGATGCATCCAGACGTGGAATTGGATGCGTGCTGATGCAAGAAGGGAAGGTTGTAGCTTATGCATCACGACAGCTGCGACCTCATGAGGAAAACTACCCCACACATGACTTGGAGCTAGCTGTAGTGGTTCATGCTCTGAAGATTTGGAGGCATTATCTTATTGGGCAACGATGTGAAATATACACAGACCATAAGAGTCTCAAGTATATTTTCACTCAACCTGACCTGAACCTCAGACAGCGAAGATGGCTTGAGCTAGTCAAGGACTATGATGTTGGAATAAACTATCATCAAGGGAAAGCGAATGTGGTCGCCGACGCCCTGAGCAGGAAACAAGCTGCTGTGAACGCACTAATTGTGGGTATGCATCCGAGCCTACAAGAAGAGTTTGCCAGGCTCAATATGGTGCTATGCGACCCAATGACCCCAAACATGTTGGAGATCACTCCCACCCTCATGGAGGAAATCAAGGAAGCCTAGAAGTCAGATGAAGAAATTCAGAAGATCAAGGAGTTAATTCAGCAAGGGAAGGCCAAGTCCTTCCGTACGGATGAACAGAGTACCGTGTGGTTCGAGAAACGAATTTGTGTGCCGAATCAAAACAACTTGAGACAACAAATACTCAAGGAAGCTCATGAGTCCGCATATTCGATCCATCCTGGAGGTACCAAGATGTACCAAGACTTGAGAGAGACATTTTGGTGGCCAGGAATGAAGAATGATATTGCATACTATGTCGCCTGTTGCGATATTTGCAACAAGGTTAAAGCAGAACACCAGAAACCAGCTGGACTACTGCAACCGCTACCGGTTCCTCATTGGAAATGGGATGACATATGTATGGATTTCATCGTGGGATTACCCAAGTCCACGAGGGGTAATGATGCCATCTGGGTCGTTGTAGACACACTTACAAAAGTGGCGCATTTCATCCCAGTGAAGACCACTTACAACGCTAACCAGCTGGCACAACTTTACATGTCTCGGATTGTCAGTCTGCATGGGGTGCCCAAGTCTATCACCTCAGACCGAGGTTCCCTATTCACCTCAGCATTCTGGCATCGGTTACATCAAGCCTTGGGCACCATGTTGAAACACAGCACAGCATATCATCCACAGACGAATGGACAGACCGAGCGAGTAAATCAAATCTTGGAAGACATGCTTCGGTCATGTGCTCTCTCTCATGGACCCAAGTGGGAGGATAGTCTGCCGTATGCGGAATTCTCTTACAACAATAGTTATCAGGCCAGTCTCAAGATGTCGCCTTTTGAGGCGTTATACGGACGAAAGTGCCGCACACCGTTAAACTGGTCTCAGACAGGAGACAGTCGCATATTTGGAATTGACCTGATGCTCGAGGCAGAAAGACAGGTCAAGGATATTCAAGAACGCCTGCGAGCAGCCAAGTCCCGACAGAAGAGTTATTACGACCCGAAACATTGGGAAGTAACCTTCGAACCTGGAGACTATGCCTATCTGTGAGTAACTCCTATGAAGGGAGTGAAGAGGTTTGGTACCCGAGGAAAGCTAGCCCCATGGTACATTGGCCCCTTTCCAGTGGTTGCTGGGAAGGGCAGAGTTGCATACCAGTTGGAGTTGCCCCTAGTACTGTCGGATGTACACGATGTCTTTCACATCTCAAAGTTGATAAAATGCATCGCACCCCCAGCCAAAGAAGCGGATATGAGTGTACTGGAACTGGCTAAGGATTTAACTTATGAAGAGAAGCCAGTCAAGATCTTGGATGTGATGGAAAGAACCATGAGGAGTAAGGTAATAAGGTTCTATAAGGTATTGTGGGAACACCACACGGAAGAAGAGGCTACTTGGGAGAGAGAAGATTTCCTAAGATCCGTATATCCATATTTGTTCCCTGAGCAACCGAATCTCGAGGACGAGATTTATCCTAAGGGGGGTAGGTTTGTGACACCCTGATTTTTGGCAACTTTTTCTTTTCAAACTTTTTCTGGTTTTATTTGGAATTTGAATGGATTTTGGATCTTTTACTTGGTCTTGGCATTAGTGATTTTTCTTCCAAGTGATCCAAAGCCTCAACTCCTTGCCAAAACCCTGCCAAGCATCTCAAGAACCCAAATTCCATTTAAATTATTTTCAATAACCCTTTTCTTTTATTTGGGAATTTAGAGCATTATTATGGGTTACGAAGCAACCTATAGCTATAGTGCTTAGAAAATTCTCAAATAATTCCCTAAAATCCCTTGGATCATATCATGACCCAATCTCCAAAAACATTCCTTGGTCATGTTTAAATATTTTGCAATATAATTCATTTTCTCTCCTGGTCAGAATGAACCATTGTGAAGGAAGTGCATGTTTGGGTTGTCCAATTGCTACCAAATTTTTACAGCATGTGGACAACTCCAAACAACCACTCTACACCAATTTTCAGCCTCTGAAGATCAACCATGTGAGCAGTACTTCAAATTGCAGATTCAGACCAGATTTGTGGTTTCTACATGAACCACCTTCATTTCTCATCAAACTAGCTCAAACTTGACCAATTTGTAGTTCTTCCAACGTGAATCACTCCAGACATCTCTCTTGGCTCAATCTCATCCCCATCCAAGCTCCAGAAACCTCCCAAGATTGCTGTCAGGAACTGTTGGAGACTAAACCTCTCATCTCAGTCCATGCCAAGCCAAACCAAGTGCTCAGGTGAAGTGAGGGGCGAGGGACGACATGCCAGACAGACTTTGCCAGATCAACGTGGCCCGTGGACACGAGCTAGCGTGGTGAGCACGGCGCTGGCACGCTTGTCGCCGCGCTCTGTGCCGCGTAGGGCTCGGGTCGCGTTGGAGCTGATCACTCGAGCAGCGTAGGGTTGTCCGCTCGTGCCGACTAGGTTCTCTGGTGACGCGTAGCCCCTCCAGACCCTTCGCCTGCGCCGAAGACGCCCTCGCCGGCCGCCGCGTCATCACCGCCCTGTTCTGCCCGTGGCTGCACAGTGGCGAGCGGCGTGTCATCTTCCTCCTGCCTAGTCCCCTCGAGCATTCAATGCTCCTGCCCTCACCCATCACCTCGCCCGCGTCGAGCCAGCTAGCGCAGCATACGAGCGCCGGTGCCATGGCCCACATCGACGAGCTTCGGGAGAGCTCACCTCCCGCCTCCTCCCGGCTATAAATAGCCCCGCCCGGTGCGGCTTTGCTCATCAACCCACCCCTCCTCCTCCATAGTAGTAGCTAGTAGCAGCAATCAAGGCATTGAGGCCTCCGGCCTCGAGCTCGACCGGAGCTCCGCTGTCGATCCCCTCTCCACCACCAGCCACCTCCGACCACTTCCAGCTCCTCCTGACCCTGCCATTGTGACCGTAGGCCTCCAGTGGTGCTCGAGAGCCTCTGCCCCGGTCGGATTGCTGCCGGAACCGCCGTCGCCAGCGACGCCCGAAACTGCCGTCCGCCGAGAAGAGGAGAGCACCGTCGTTCGTCCACCTCCAGCCACGATCCGGGTACAGGGAGGACCATCTCTCTCCGCTCGACCCATCCCAGCCATCTCTAGACCCTCTCGCCGTCGGGAGCGCCGGCAACAATCGCCGGTGAGCCGCCCCCTCCCCTGTTCCCCCTCTCTCTCTGTTTTAAACTGAGCCGGGCCCGCCATCAGCCTCAGTGGCGAAGCGGTAAGTGGAGGCGTAAAGGCCCAGTATGCCTTCGACGTGGGCCGGCTGCGGTTTTTCTGTTTAATTCAAATTTGATTTTTTTAACCAGAGTTGACCAGTAACTTTGACCTGGAATAACATTTTACAGGAAGGTCCAAATGACCTGATTCTTTTTGCACTGGGTTCATAATTGAATTCTTTATTTTTCCACCAAGTTTGAAATTTTTCTCACACTCACAGAATTTCTGAGGCTATGAACAGTTTTATTTGACATTTTCTTTTGTTGTTTTTAATTATTTCCAGAAGGAGAAAACTGTGGAATTGAAGAGCAAGGGTTTCTGAACCACCCAACTGATCAAGGCAAGCCAGGGCATCCATGTTTTGTGGCATTTCATAGCATTGCATTGTTCATATGCAACTCTTGCATTTATTTAATATGAATAATTCCAAGTAAATTATTAAAATGGCTAATGTGACCAACTAAGTTAACTTGCTGAAATAACCTTGATGACAAAAGCTAAACTTAGTTGGTTGATCATGAGTCACCTGTCCGAGCTTACCCGTGCAGCCACATTTGCCGATATGGGACGGCCTTGACTTGGTTTGGCTGCGTGCTCTTTCACTCGTACCTCCAAAGAGGGAAGGTTATGCGTGCATGCTGCCCTGATCAGGTAGACGGCGATAACCCTGTGAGCCCAGTTGAGTTGTTTTGCCGGCGCCCCCGTTTGGGATAGTAGTTTGGCCACGACGGTGGCAGGTGTCGAGAGGACACAGGGCCACCCAGGGCTTGACACCAAGAGGGAGTGTGATTGCCGGTGGTACGATGAAAGAGTCACGAGTCAGACAGGTTTCATTGGAGCAACGCTGGTCCACCCGAATGGGATCACGAGGCCAGTGCTCCATACTATGGGTAAAGTGCGCAACCTCTGCAGAGTGTAAAATCTATTCGAATAGCCGCGTCCATGGTATTGGACAGCCCGACCAGACCTCCCTAGATGATCAACCGTAACAACCTTAGTAGTGGTTGAAGAACTGGTCTTTTGAGCAGTGGTGCTCATTGAGATAAAGTACTCTGGGGGTTGTAAGACAACCCGGAGATGAGTAAGTTGATGACAGTAAGTGATTCACTTGAGATTTATCATAATCCATGCCATGCTATTATTTGCTGCATATTTGGTTGTCATTTGCTTGCGAGTACATTCAAAGTACTCACCTGGCGTATCATGCTAGATGCAGGAGAAGACTGAGACGGAGGTCTCAATGTCCGTGTTGCGATGCTTAGGATGTGTCCACAGCAGTGTCCCTGTGGTTGGAGTCGCTATCATGTTCCGCTACGCACTAGTATTCCACTGTAGTCTTCCGTAGTAATGCCGAGGCCCTGATATGTTAAATAAATAATGTAGATATGGTTGCAGCACTAGGTGTGCTTTTGGCCTCGAAGATCATGTAATATATGAGCTTGTACCCGACTATTATTAATAAAAGTTCAGCTATGTTCTGTTCCAAGTTGTTGAGTGTTTCCAGAAGACATGATCTCTGGGTTGGAAACACTGGTAAACCGGTTCGTTGAGCCGGGGTGCCACAGGATAGGTATGGCATATACTCATATATGATGCTTAAACTAAGCAGATGGTGGTGTAACAAAGTAGAAGTAATGCAAGAGGTCATATGCAAAATATGTGCGACCAATACAACCTTGCCAAGTTAGAGCAAGCACCTTGATGGGTGAATAAGATAGGCCATCCTCCACCATGCCAAGTTTGTTAGCCAGGGCCAGGGTTAAAAATTTAAACAAAATTTCGCATATTTCGGTGGGGTCCAACCTATTTTTAATACCGAAATGTCGAGCCAGATTTAAAGTACTTTGAAGATATATTTAAATTAGGTTAAAGCCCAGTGAAATTGGAATCTGAAAATGTGAAAAAATTCAGAAATTTGAAAGTAATTGCCAAATTGTCGTTTGTTTTTTATATTTACAGCCCATTTCATATTACTTTCAAGATTCGCAGCCGTCTTGAAAGAGTTGCAGCCCAGTAGGGCGTAGAAAAATAAGTAGGCCTGGATTGGGTATTCTTCAGAAAAAATAAACTGGGCTCATTTTCACAAAGAAAAAATAGCTGGGCTGGTCATGTGGTGAACGTAAAATAGAAGCCTGAGCTAGACGGGCCATAGCCTAGTTGAAACCCTGCTCCGTCTCAACAATAACAAAAAAAATACTGCTCGAGCAGCTACGTCCCAGGTTTTAGCCAATCTTGTGCTATTCTCTTGTCTATTGACTATACGCTGACAATGTCGTGGGTCCCAGATGTCAGCAAACCACTAGGAGGAAGCATTTTCTTTTTCTATACGCTTACAATGGAGTATATAACAAAAAATGAGGAACTTGCTTGTGTACGGCCATGGACATGGTGGGCCCCTACTGTCATCCTCTCCACGTACAGTCCTCTCCCGATTCCTCTTGTTTGTTGACCATGTTGACAACGCGAGAGGGCGGCACCGTGGCGAGCACACCAAAGCACGCGGAGGATGACGGCGAGGCCTCGGACGTCAGTGTTAATGATTTAGGAGATGGTGGGGCGGCGATGCGTGCGCTGAGGCGCAGCCAGCCGTGGGAGGCAGAAGCAGGCGGCCCCGCCGGCGCTGGTTTGGTTTTGGCGACTGGAGGAAGACATGACTGAAGAAACACAATAGACTGTAAAAGCAGCAGGAGTACTTAACAACCTTAACTGAAACCAGCAGGGGCACTTAACAACCATAGCTAAAAGTAGTATGAGTACTTATACAGGTTCAACCGTACAAAGCACGCCTCGAACAATGTTACTTTGCCTACAGTTAACCAAGGGTGAGGCCACCAAGCCCCAGGACAAGGCCCAGGCGCCACCCCGCGCATCCACAACCTTCTGAAAGCGGCTTCATCTCGCAATGTGGTCAATAAACAGGCTATTCGCTTTAGAACCATGGAAAAGCATGAGCATAACCTTCTGTCCTATTCAACAAGATGGACGGGCCTTCATTATTTGAGACCACCCATGAATAAGTATCTTTTCACCTCCGAGGGAAATGGAGTAGGTCGACATAAACATCATGTTGTGACCAAGCGCAAGTCTGACCCGACCATGGTCAGGCATCTGTATAGGAACAATAGAACTGGGCAGTTTCTGTTTCAAGAAGGTCACAGCTATAAAACTGTGTATAAGCAAGAGTTTATGAACAAAATATATAACAGAAAACAGCTCGTACCATAAGTTTCTCGACATAGTTGGACCTGTTCAACGTGTGCAGCAGTGGCACACATATCCCACGTGGCCTTCCACCATTGAAACACCCCACAAGGACCTCAAGACGATCAATAAAGTGTAGGAACTAGTGGATGTCGTCCCAGTCAACTTCAGTGCCATCAGTAACAGTCGAGTTCTTATAGAATAACAAACGAGTAGCGTGCTTAACTTTGAAATAACCTACATGTGCCACCAATTATAAGAAATATTAGTTAGAAGTAGCGTCTTCGTGAGAGAAGGGAATCACAAATCGTTGCTACTTCTAAAGTTAAATTGTGATTAGTTAGACAGGATAGGTGGATTAAGAAGTAATCGAGGCAACATGCAAGAACCAGATACAAAACTAACATGGATGAACTACTTGAATGACGTCGGGGTGGAAGATCACAGTGAAGATGAGACCAGGTTCTGCTATTTCCATCAACATTCGTGCGCCAACTTTCAGTCTGTAACACTTGAGAAAGTTTATCCAAGTTCGGCCATAAAAAAAGCAGCGATCTTCTTGGTTCATGAACCCAACTCGGAACTTATATCCATGGCTTGTCTTCAATGTGACCATTAAACTGGTGTATTCAGTTATGGCAAGGCCGACCATCTTGAGTACATGTGTTCTGGCAGAGCAAGGAATGCACTGCAGGAAAAATAATACGAGAACACAATGTATTCGCTATCCAAATCTAGAAATAATTTCCTCCTTCATGTCAGTGTTGACCATGGTACTAGTACCTTTTATCCAAATATAGCAATCCAAATTTCCAAATTAGTTGACAGCATGTTCAAAAACCCCCACCCTCCCGGATAGAAAAGAGGATTCTAGGAACATACTATGCGTGTTTTAAAATACTGTGTTAGGATGAGAAGGAACAACTATGGCGTCTCGCCGAGGGCGCAGAAACCTATCGGGTCCTCGCACTTTGGGCACTGCAAATGAAACACACTAGATTCAGTAGGAAGAAAAATGCATCAACGGCGGCGACTGCCATCCTAGGATTACCCGCGACCAAGGGACTAGGATTTATCGGGGATGGATGAAGAATTCGTACCTGGTTCTCCATGAGAAAACCCTACGCAATTGCTGAGAGGGGGTTTCTCTGAACAAGCAGACGAGGGAGAAGGGGATTCAGGCCCAGTGAAATATTGCTGCTTCATCCGTCCAGCTTACTGCTAAAGCTGGAAAGGTGGGGGTTTTCGTGATTTGACGGCTCATTGGACATTACTGCGGCGCTACGACCGGGGTGAGCCTACCGTGCAGTTGTGCACTCTAATTTGGTGCATGGCACATGGACCCCGTTGCCGGATGCCCCACATATCAGCGAAAGGAAGTAGAAAGGCAGGAGTAACTAGTTACACATAAATATATTTTTGACAGAGAGATACTCCCTCTGTAAAGAAATATAAAAATCTTTTATATCACAACTTTATACATAAGAAAAATCAAGGGGAATATATCTATACCTACTAATAAAGCAAGGTGCGTTTCACCAATTTTTTCATCCATTCACCGTTGAATTTTTTTCTATCCAAGGTGGTACTAAATTCTTATGCGTTTGTCTACTAGAAAAAGAATTTTCATACGTGGGTTGCGCGCTGTGGCCTAGCGAAGCCAGCCCACTTATTTTTCTGCCCACACAGCTGGGAAAACTCTATTTTCCTCACTGGGCGACAAATAGTTGGAGTTTCGCACAGGACAACCAATAATGGGCTGGCCTATTTTTCTTTTTTTCTACGTTTTGCTTCTATTTTTATTCTCCTTTCCCTATCTCTTTTTTCCCTTCCAAGTTTATTTTTCTTTTAGAATTTATTTCGTAAATTGAAAATTCTCCTTCCAAGTTTATTTTTCTTTTAGAATTTATTTTGTAAATTGAAAATTCTCAAAAAACATCTAGAATAAAAAAAATCAAATTTTAGAAAATGTTCAGAAATCCAAATTTTTTTTGCTACTTTGAAAAATATTCGGAACTTGCAAAAAGTTGCCCATTTTTTCAAGAAAAAATAATGTTTTTCAAAATTGTTTGAGATTTCTAAAGAGAAAATGGCATTTCAAAAATATTCTTATTTTAGTGAAATTTGAAAAATTAAAAATAATGTTCGTCTATAAAAGATATACATTTTTTAAAAATCCTATGAATTTTCAACACATGTTCCCGTTTAGAAAAATGTTCACAGATTCAAATAATGTTCATGTTTTTATAAAAAAAATTGGTGTTTTCAAAAAATGTTTGTGAATTTTAAAAGATATTTCCTTTCATATTTTGGCCGCGTTTTATCGAATGTGTACATAATTTTTGAAAAAAGCTGTTCAAGATTTAAAAAATTGTTCATGTTTTCTATAATATTCGGAAACTTCATATCTTAAAATCCCCTGAATTGAAAGGATTGAAAGGAAGAGTAGATTGAATAACTCATGGGCCTTCTCTGGCGTACGATGACGTAACAAAACTCTTAAATGCCCTCGAGCAATGAATTGAAATATAGCAAATGGATTTCTTCGCACGCGGCAAAACCGAGAAGCTAAATGTTCTTTTTTTGTGTGCACACAGAGTTTTGCTTGCACATATAATTCTCACCGACTTTAAATGCATACTATTTTATCTCCCGTTGTAACGCACGGGCATATGTGCTAGTATAACATAATATGAGGGTTCAGCTGAGAATACAATACTCAGACAGGCTCACGGTTCTGGACTTTGGGCCACAGGCCAGTGGGCCTGCATGTTTGGGCTAACTCAGCGCATTTCATATTACAAGCGATCGGTACGGCGATGGTTTTAGATGCTGTCGCAAGGCGAATACAGAAAATTAAATAAAGCATGGCAGCTGTTAGAATGAAATCGAACGACAGTTCCTAACCAGCAATCAGAGTTGCAATTCTTTCACGATATCCTACGTGATAAATAATACTGTCGTACAACTTATACACACAGGACACTTGTTTCACCATGCCATATTATTACATCAAAAGCTCTCGGAGGATAGATCAGTTCGGCAGTTGCGTGCTGCTACTGAAGAATTTCAAAGTTGATTTGGACCAGCTCTCCTTGCCGAGAAAGTTCGATTTTGACATCATCCCCTACCGCAAGATTTGATAGAGTTTTGAACCTTGACCATCCTTTAGCATCAATCATCATGCGACCATCCTTTGTACTTACGGTATATTGAGCAGGTTCATTCACACCAAGGCTGCGCATGGTAAGAGAAACTTGGCCATGGTCGCCCGGATTATTGAACGACTCCCTCGTTGCTCTAGGAATTCTCTGTTTGCAAACAAGAAGACATACACAAACAGTTAGATCAACACAGTGAATCATGTGAAACAACATGGAAAGAAAAAAGAATGAAGCACTTGGGCGGCCAATGCTTACCAAGAAGGTGGAGATGTCAGTTTTTGTAAGGACTTTGGTATATGCAGTGCGAACTGCAGCCCAGTCTGTTGCCGGTGCAACTACTGGTTCCGTTGCCCCTACATGGGCCAGAGCTGATGCAAGTGCAACTTCAAGTGTTGGTGCAGGTGCCGGAGCCGTTGCTGGTGCCCGTGCCGGTGCGACTGGTAGTGCCGGAGATGGTGCTCCTTATGGAGCTGGTGCCGGTGTCAGAGCAGGTGCCTGTGTCGATGCCCGATCCTCTGGTAGATCAGCCTGATCCGCTGACACGATCGGTGCCCAGTCCTCTGGTGGATCATGCTGAGCTGCTGCCGCTGTCAGTGCTAGAGCCAGTGCCGTCTGAGAAGTTGCCAGTGCTCGATCCGATGCTGAAGGTGGTACCAATGTGCGAGACAGCAGCGATCGTCTCTGGTCTGCTATGATTTCATACTTCAGCTTTCTAACTTCACTAGGCTCCGTGACCTTGATCCAGTCTTTTTCTTCACTTCTTTTAAACGCCAGAAGGACTAATTGTGGCGTGTTTGTAAACCAAACTGCAGTTCATCATAGGGCTTCAGATTGTACTCAGACAACAGACTGATCCAATTGTGTCCAGTAATATAAGTGATGGGCAGTGCCTTCGTTACTGACATGACATAATAAGTGAAACCTGCAAAAATAACCATCATAGAGCAAACCAAACGGTTTATTCTGTAACGAATGTCACATGGCAAAACCTGCATCGTAAAATTGCAGCAAAAGTAAGAAAACATGACAGTAAATCAATAAGATTTACTTGATGTGACACGAGTGAATCCTTACCAGGAAATCACTATGTTCAAGTTCTAAACAGAAGGTTGATCGTCCAATTACGGGTGGCATGCAGGGCCCCCGCTTACTCCCACAAGCAGGACAGTCCATAGGTCGTGACAAATCGTATGGACGGAACATCCATGGGACTGGAAATCCTGGTGGGTGCGATAAACCCTGCAATGCATACAGATATTGGAGTGTAACCATAATTGATAAACCGTCCTCACGAAAAAGATGATCTGGATACCTCAAAATATACAGACTGAATTGAGTGGACATACATTAGCATAGATTATTCTCAGGACTCACCACACAACAAAAGCGGCAGTACTAAACAATACAGGGTTCACACACACAAATCAAGTACTGAACAATAGTACTTACTACAGACAAGCAAAGTTACACTAATTAAACTCTGCAGACTATTTCTTGCCACCGACCTATGGGATGTACCCCACATAACTGACTAGGCCATGGACTTCGTGAGAGATGTCTACCGGCACCATCGCCAGCTCGTCAACCTTGGAGAACCTAACAGAGTGGTCTTTCCACTCATAAACATGATGATGAAGACAGTCCGCATCAGATTTGTCGGGAAGCTTTACAAGAACCACACCCTTCGTAATCGAAGGCACAGCTAGGAAATTGTTGTCGTGAAGTACACCCTCGAGAACACGCCTGACAACAATGCTACAGGAAAACACTAGTTCACGACACGTGGCGACAAGGACACAGCAGCTGGATAGTTTAGTAGTAGAACTCATCCTCAGGTCTTCCAGTTCGCACAGCATGACTTTGAGAACTTCATCTCCACCGTGGACCTGGTTCTAATTCAAACAGAAACCAAATATTTTATTACTACCTTCGTTCAAAAATATAAGATGATTTTCGATATTTTACTCCATATAAGACAACATATACACAAAGAAACGAGTGAACAAAGACACTAGAACATGTCTTCAAAGGCATGAGAGCAGAGGGATTACTTGCAATATCCATAACACAAGTTACTGAGGCTAATATACTCTCTTGAAAGGCATGAGAGCTAAAATCTTGCATTTCCCATAGCTAGCATTGATGTTCATAAAATAGTTGAAAGTAATCTATAAGAAATTAGTGTTATGTGCAATAATCATATGTATGTCAACTCTCGCATGTTTTGGTCAAAAGAGCAATTTAGAACCATCATTTGGCACACAAAAATCACATGCAAGATCACCCAGAAAGTTGTACTACTAGTACTAGTACTACGTGTTAGATGAAAAAACATGATCAAGATCGCCAAAAAGATCGTCAAGAAGAGATATTACCTGGACTTGCTTAATGAGGGATCCCGGAGAGGGGGGCTTGGACAGGGCGATGGCCTTGAGCTTGTCTGCGGTAGTCTCAGCAGGGTGCTTGTGCTTCTTCGTACCCTGAGCCTCGGCGGTTTTGGCCAGAGCCATAGACATCACTTCGGTCGGTGCTCCAGGATCCATCAAGAAACTGTCAAATAGAAATAAAAGAAAAGAAACCATAATCACAAACCCAAAAGAAGAACAGAGAGGGAGTTATAGGATCAGTCTCGGGGTTGCAAGACCGGGCCTTGTCCAGAATCAACACCATTGATGTGCTCACCTTTCCTTCTTTGGGAGAGAAGAACAATGGCAGAAGCGCATCAGGTTTTCTTGAAGAAATGAGGAACAAGATGAGGGAGAAGCGAGTTGGGGTTTTCTTCAAGAGAGGAAGCTGAGGGAGAAGAGTGAAATGATGGTTGCTTGGTCCGTCCAACTTACTGCTGGAAAGGTGGGGGTTTTGTGATTTGACGGCTCATTGGGCATTACTGCGGTGCTTCGACCGGGGTAGTCTACCGTGTAGTTGTGCACTCTAGTACGGAGTAATTTCGTGCATGGCAAGTGGACCCCGATGCTGGCTGTCCCACACGTCAGTGAAAGTGAGTAGCAAGGTTCCCGACAACCATCGAGGAGGATCCGCATGGTAGAGCGTGTCCACTGTTTCTGAAGAAAAAAAATGATTACAACAAGCGTTTCCACCCTTACAATGGAGGAGTGCGAAACACGGCAGCCACTTGAACTTACACAGTACTCCTACTACTAGGCATGTGCAGTGGTTCAGACGTAAGTACTACATAATCTTGTTGCTAGTGTAGTAAGATATGACGATAACAAATGATGTTGTGCACATGTCAACTATATGAACAATAATGTAACATACCCCTTTTTTGACTGTCCGGTCGAGAATGAACGGTGAGATCAATGTTAACAGAACTAGGTCTACAACACACGGAGAGTACGGTGCTACAGTACTCCACGGAACATGAACCATATGAAGCACGAATCAGTGTTAGGCAGGGTGTATGAAGGGTGCATGGGATGGGAGCAAAAGTTCCCTTCTCGACCCACTTTTGGGTGTTTGGCAGAATGCATGAAGGGTGCATGAGTCCACACTAGTAGGTTAACACAAATACACTAGGAGCATGCATGAAGAGGGGTGCTGAGATGAGCATGCACGAAGAGGGAACAACTATATTGAGATGAGAATGCAACCAAACACACCCACACGCTTGTGCTACAGTGACTAATCTGCACCGTCTGAGTTTGATCCAACGGTCATGTTGCGCCGAGACATGGACATGCCCATGCAGATGACGCCTAAACACCGCCGAAGTCCCTCTGCTTCTCGAGGTGCACGACGTTGGTGATGCTGGGTGCCACCGCCCGCAGAGCCCGCTCCCGGTCGACGGGAGCCAGCTCGTCAAAGACGGCGTCCAATGGCACTAATGGATTCCGGTGACGAAGCCCTGAGAGGATTCGCGCGGCAACTGCGACGGCAGCCCGCAACCCCTCCTTATCCAACTCCGCCCCCGCCATCGCGCGGAGATGACTCAGCTCCTTGGAGATATAGGTGAAGAAGGAGACTAGGTCAGGAAGCCGCGGCTCTTTGAAGTCAACGGGGTGGTCGAACGGGTTTAGCCCGACGGCAGGCATGGTCGCGCTGGCATGACGGTAGGCATCGCGCAGCCGCAACACGTGCGTGGCAACATGGTCCACCAAGTTTTTGAGGCGATCCTAGACATTGTCACGATCGGCTCGCTCGCACTCCAGCCAGCTCGCCTGACCGCCTATCGTATCTCCCGCTTTCTACAGCAACACTGCCGATGCCTCGAGCATCTTTGTGGTGGGCGTCTACTGCTTTTGAAGCTCCGTGAACTCCCGCACATAAAGGAGGTGCATGGCACTCCTCTCCTTGTTGAGCTCACGGAGCTCTACGTCCTTGGCCCTGAGCTCCGCATCCTTGGCCTGGAGCTCCTGTGTCAGGCGCCTCACCTCAGACTCCGTGATCTGGTGCGCCGCAATGGAACCAAGTAGAAGCAATGGGGAGAGGAAGCAAAGGGGGCGAAACGGCTGAAAGGCAATGCAATCTACGGGAAGGCGGAGGGAGCCAGCCAAGAAGCAGGGTGAATCTTTTGGTTTTCACCATGGGAAAACACCAGTCGACGACTTTTCACATCAGGGAGCAGTGTGTTTTACAAGCGGAGTCATCATGACTAATTGCTACTGCGCTTGCTCCCGTCAATCAAAAGAATAAAAATCCTGCCGCGCCTGCCGCACCCAAAGACCAGAGCAACACCGCGGTGGATATTTAAATTTACCTGCCGACAAGGAGAGAAAAAAAGGGGTGAAAAAACAAATGTGGCGGCGGCCTAGCTAATCGGTCGCACTAGCCCAACTAGCTAGCCACCGTGCTTCACTGATGTACTCGGCGGGAAAGGTGGGCTTTTGTGATTTGATGACTCATTTACTTGCTTCGATGCTACGATCGAGGAGGACCCAGAAAATGCGTGGTAGGGCGTCCCACGTCTCGGCAAGGAAGAAAATATGCGTGCACCACCCGGGAGGACCCAGAAACCGCACGGTAGGGTGTGCCACGTCTCGGCACGGAGGAAAAATGTGCGTGTAAAAATATACTGTATCAGACATACTACCTATGGTTCGACCTTGGGACCCAGCCAGTCGGTCGAAAACACCCCACTATCCACACAGCTTCATCATGCTAACGTGGCACGGAGGATAGGTGTGGTTAGCTTCGTCTCGAACAGCCACAACGTCTCTTGTTCTAGGCGATTCTTCTATTTTCCAAGCATTTTTTTTAGTTACTAGCAATGTGCCCGTGCGTTGCAACGGATCCAATGTAGAATAGTACTTGTTCACAAACTTGAAAGAAAACACTCTTGTTTTGATATACATATATACCACTAAAAATATAATACTTTTCACTCAAAATATACTTCTCAGGCTGTTTTGATGAGGTGAGGGAGGGATGTGGTTGCTTATAAGATAATAAGGGGTTTTCTACAAATTGGAGCAGAGAAGTGGGCTATTGTTGCAAAAATGCCACAACTTACCTCACAGTCATTAGATGCAGATCTAATGGTCAGAAATGACGGATGGCAGACACACCATCATTACCAACTGAGTCTTTTATAGGAGTAGAGATAATAACACCACGGCAAGCTCGCGCCGCTCTTCGTGTGTGCCCGTGCATCTAAAGGTTAGACGATGGAGAGGAGAGAGAGATCGCAGACATGGGACCCACCAGTAAGTAAGTCAACGGTCATGCACGTGTTGACGAGCCACTCCCTCTACTCCACTCAACGTAATACTGTATAAAATCAAGTTATGTGACAAAGCCAACAACCGTTGCTGTTTCAGTCTATCGACTTACGCTTTGTAGTCCAGGTTGCCAGTTCGAATCTCATCTTTCAGATTTGTTAGTTTTACGTCCAAATTTGATCAATGACAAGTGGGACCCCCGTGTGTTGTTTCGATATTTCAGTGTAGGATGGTTTTTTTCCACAAACACTTTGCGCGGTTAGACAAGTAATGGCACCAGTTACACGTATTTTGCAAGTTTAGGAACAAAAATGACAGCGGCATAGAATATCACATCCACCCCGCAGCTTAGATGCTATGGTGATACGAGTTTTTACGTCATTGGATCTGAGATCCATTGGCTTGGGAGTAGTCTTTGTAATTATGCGCAATTTCCAAACTCTCCAAGGTTTTTTTGCAAATAAAACATTCAAGCCTCGTGTGTGCCGCTGCATCTTGGAGCCAACGGCTCCCAGTAGCTTAATTAGCCGCTCCGGTGATACGAGCATCTAGGTCGTATGATCTGTGATCAGATGCCACATGCGTAGTACTTGTACTTTCTGCGCAATTCCCAAACTCTCTGAGGACTATATTGCAAAAACATTCAAACCTCCTACTGTGAGCCGTTAGATCTCCCGGGAACTCGGCTCACCATAGAATCTACGGTGCGGGAACACCTCATATTCTCCCATGCGAGAAAACATCAGGTGCTCTCGCAGCTTGGATGCTATGGTGATACGAGCTTCGAGGTCGTTCGATGTGAGATCCAATGGCATCTGAGTAGTATTTGTGCTTGTAAGCAGTGGCCGAACTCTTTGGGGGCTTTTCTGCAAAAAAACATTTGAACCACCAAGGAGTTGTTGGATCACAGATCCAACAGCTCCGAAGAGCTTGTATCACCAAAGCATCTAAGGTGTGGTAGCACATGATATTCTTACATACAGGAGAATATGAGGTCCTCCTTCGTCTTAGATGCTACGGTGATATGAGCTTCGAGGTCATTGGATATGGGATCCAAGGGCATCTGAGTAGTTTTTTGTACAAATTGTGTGCAATTCTCAAACTCATTAAGGTTTCCTGTAAAAATATTAAGACATCCTGTGAGCTGCTATATCTCAGATCTACAAGCTCCAAGGAACTCGTATCAGCATATAGCATCTAAGGTGTGGGGGCACCTAATATTCTCCCGGGGAGGGGGGTGAACAACCAATCGGTGTTTGGGTGGGTGGGGACAAATATAATGTTCAAAAAATATAATCTAAACAATCCTAAACAGAGCTTCACAATTTTATCTAAGGTCGAGGGGTAACCCCCGACAATCTACATAGTTCCGCCTATGCAAGAGGTGTAGTGCGAGCGTCTATGTGTGAGAGAGATGACGCGAAAAAGCGAGGTCAATCGAGTCATTTATAGTGGGAGAGATCCAGGGAGTGTGGCCTAGCGTACACCGAGATATTGTGCGGCGAAGCTGTGGTGAGGGCTGGAGGGAGATAGTTACTGAGAGAGTGGCCTAGATAGACTTTGTGTGTGCGCGCACGGTGAAGGTGTTTTACAAAGGCAACACATGTGTCTTGAGAGAGAGAGAGAGGGAGCGTTTGTCATGGAGGGCACGACGAGGTTGTGTGTGAGAAATACATTTGTTGAGAGTGTGAGGGCGGGAATGACATAAATGAAGATCGAAATGTGAAGAGCAATAATGAGCGCGCGTGTGTCGGATACCAATAGCTCTATTAACAAAGAAATGAACATCAATCGATACATGAAGTATGTGTGTGTGTGCGTGGGGGTGGGGGGGAGGGGTCGATGGAGAGACCTAAACACAACATTCGCATGTATGTAGTACTAGACTTAATATTCATGTTTCAGTTTCCTGTTCATTTTAAATATTGAATTGAGGACCATGCATGGCTTATATTTTACTCCCTTCGTTCCTAAATATTTGTCTTTTTAGAGATTTCAAATGGACTGCCACATACGGATGTATATAGACATATTTTAGAGTGTAGATTCACTCATTTTGCTCCGTATGTAGTCACTTGTTGAAATCTCTAAAAGACAAATATTTAGGAACAGAGGGAGTATTTTTGAATTCGTGTCATACATGCTTGGTTTGCAAAAATAGATGCACTATACTTACTGGATTGTTGTTGTATTTGTGTGTGTGTGTGTGTGTGTGTGGTCATATGCTTGATACATACAAAGTTTTCTCACCACCATACCGTTCGTCTTTTAAATTTGAATTTGCAATGAAAAACTTACTGGGGATACCATGAAATGTGAAATTCACGTTGAGATCACCATATCACAAACTCACTCTAATTCAAGAACTCGTCATAAATCAATTATTGTGCCTTTTGGAATGACTAGTAATTTGCAAGGAAAATACGGGCATTGTAATACATATAGATTCGTTCGACAATTTAAAAGATTCCTTTCGTATTCTCGAATGGTAGCACCCAACGGCGTACCAGCCAGTCCCGGGCTCGTGTTGATCCTCAAAAAAAAAACCGGGCTCGTGTCCTTCTGGTGGTGTGCGTGGTACGCACATTAGCCAATCCCAACCACTCGAGCCTCCGCGTTTCGAGTCGAAATATTTGGCGGCCAGAATTCCAGCCCTAGGAAATTCCCCTCTTGTCCCCGGTCCATAATGGCTACCGATGAACAATGGAGGGATGCTTTAGTAACTAGACAATGTTACCTACCGTGCCGAGCACAGTTCAATTCCCTCGGTCGCCGCTACCCAAGGTCACTCGTCAACTCCATTGCCTAGTACTAATAGGAGTACTACACCAGGATGAGCACAGAATTGAGCCCCGTTTGTTCATGCCTAGTACTTGAGTTAATATATCAGGCAATGCACTGGTATGGAGGGATTATCATTTTACTCTGCATATATAACTTGTCTGAAGTCTAACTAAGCAAAATGTTTGACCAAATCCTTTCTTCAGAAATATTAACATCTACAACAGTAAAGATGTATCGCTTGGAAATTTATTACATGATGCAGGTTATGATATTGTTTCGAATCTTGGATTTTAAATTTTAGAAAATCCAAAAGTGACCTGAAATTCAAGAAACTGAGCATGGTCTCGTGATATGGCACAAATATGTTGTCGTAATTTTTTTGTTCAATTTGATACAAGCTGCTTATGAAAAGTTGCACAAATGAAGAGCCAAGATATTTTGGAACAAAGACCTGTCACGTTAATGCGAACGCTTTCAATATTCGAACCGTGGGCGTTTCTGTGCCGCCACGAGTCCCGCTTCTCATCGGCAGGTGCCATCCAAGCAAGCGTGTGAGTCGACGGGAGGTGTGCGAGTAGACCGCTGCGCCGGCTGACCGGGAGGCGTGTGAGCAGGTCGCTGCACAGGCTCACCGGGAGGCGAGCCCTTTGACCAGGCTCCGCCGCCACCTTCGTCCCAACTGCCCCCACTTTTAATGGCGTCAGTGCCGCAGTTTAAAATCACCCCCGCACTACCCGGTATCGCTACAATCTTCTCTCTTCCTCTCCGATTCTCATGTCGTCTACCTCCAACCAGCCGGACCTAACCGTACACCATGCCGCATCACGATGGTCTGCCCTTAGTCTTCCAGTTTCCTGAGGAAGACACCCAGTCAGAGTCTCAAGAACATAAGGCGCTTTGGGACGAGCTTGAACTGGCCTTGCGGGAAGACGCCGCACCTGTCCCCGCTCCCGTTCTGGCTCCCGTCGCCCCAACTGCGCCAACGCCCATCCCTGTGGCATTGATGGGCTGGGAGCCGCACATTGTCGCCGAGCTTGATGCCACGGGGTTCCACGAGGTCCCCGCCGACTTTCACGCCCCCGTGCACCTACCAGCGCATGCGCCTGCGCATGCACTGACGCGCGCGCCTGTGCACCTGCCAGCGCATGCGCCTGCGCGTGCACTGACGCACGCTCCCGTGCCGGTGCCCGTGCACACGAATATCTCCGCCGCGCCGTTGCCAGTGCCTGTCCCCTCGCGGGTGCTAGTGCCCCCCTCAGCGGCATGGATCACCGCCATCGACCGCTTCCTTGCACCAACGCCAGTCGCCTCCTCCCGCCAGTTGACTCGCTCCTGGAGACCGAAGTCCAGAACATTCTGGCCTTCCTTGAAGCTAGGGCCAACATCCAGCAGTACGCCAACAACGGCGCAAGACGCTGCTGTCGCCGTCGCCGTCGGTCTGTGGCCTGACGGCACACAGAGCACGGCAGAGGAGCCGCTTCCCACCGCAAGATGCCGCCGCCACATAATCTAAATTTGCCATGAAAAAGTTCGGATTGCCATGCTTAAAATCCGAACGTTTGGGATTTATCATTTCCGTTTATTTTAGTTCGATCGTCGTTTGAATGTAAAGTCGGAGTCAGACTGAATGAAATCTATGGTTTGATCGATTGAATGTTCTGCTAGAGCCGTATCAAATTAAATATAAAATGTCATCAAGCCACATGTATTCCTTCTCATCGCAAACATTTCATATTAAATACAACGTCAATTCCAAATATATTTTTAGGGAAGTCAATTCCAAATACTTGTAGGGCGCGACCAGTCCCCTTGTTCGAGCACTAGGCGATACATCGATTTATCCACGCATTTAATTATGACGGAGTAGTAGATAAATAGTACTACAACTAGCCTAACTTGTCCGTCAAGGTCACTTTTGTTCCTAAACTTGTTATATGTATAATACTACTAGTACGTGAAACTGGTGTCGTAACTTGTGAACGCGTCCAGATATGGTCAACGGCAACATCGCCCGCGCGTTCCTCGTGTTTGCCCGTGCGTCTAAACGTAGAAGGGGAGGAGAGAGAGAGAGAGAGAGCAGACATGGAACCCACCAGTAAGTGAAGGCAAATAGTATACGTGCTACCGAGCCGGTCCCACTAATGTACTAAAATTAATATTAAAACATGTTATCCATTAAATAGGCTGTGGTAATATAAAAACATTATATCAACAAAGGGGGGGTACAACAAACATTGCTACTATGTTGCCTATTGACGTGCGGCTTGAAGGCCCTGGTCACATGTTCGATCCTCGTCCTTTTTCATTTTTAATTTATATATGGGTCCAAATTTGTTCCATGACAGGTGGGCCCCTCGGTGTGTAGTTTGTAGCACTTTAATTTGTTGGTCAAAATTTGTTCCATTACAGGTGGACTATCGGTGTGTAGTTTGTAGCTTATTTGTAATAATTAAAGAGAACAACAGTGTTTTTTGCCAAAATACCATGGTGCGACATGGAAGGTGAGAAAGGACGTGCGAGAGAGTGGTGACCGAGCCAGAGGTAAATCAATTGGGGGAGGTGCGGGGGTTACAATGGTGTTTGGAGTAGTTGTGGGCCGAATGCTACAAAAATATAATCTAAACCCACCGGAATAAATGCCTTCGCAAATTAATCCAAGGTTGGAGTCCCCCTCGCAATGTAAATAGCTCCGGCTCTGCGAGGGATGGAGAGGTAGCTTCAATGTGTGGAAGATACGGCATGAGAAAGCGAGGTCAATCGAGACACGGATAGATAGAGAGACAAAGTGAGTGTGGTCCGGCATTCGTTGAAAAGATATATATGCTCTGGAGAGATATTGTCCGATTGAGCTTTTGGGAAGGGTGAGGGTTGTAAGATAGAGCTTGAGAGATGATCCAGTCATAGACATGTAGATATATTTTGTGCGTGGGAGGAAGCAAGGTCAATCGATACATAGATAAAGGGAGAGAGATTGAGCGAGTGTGGGTCGTCATGCGATCAAAAGAGTGAGACGGGTTGGAGAGAGTGACCTAGATAGACAATGTGCGTGAGAGAGTATACAATATGAATATGTCGAACTGGGCTCAAACATGGAGATATATCATTTGTGTCTGAGAAAGAGCGAGGTCAATCGAGACATACATAGAGAGAGAGATTGAACGAGCATGGCCCGCCATGAGGTCGAAAGAGTGGGGGTGGCTTGGATGGACTGACCTAGATAGACAATCTACGTGAGAGAGTATAGAGTATGTCGATCGAGGCCCGAACAGGGAGATATATCATTTGTGTGTGAGATAAAGCGAGGTTAATCGAGACATAGATAAAGAGAGCGAGATTGAGCGAGTGTGGGCCGCCGTGCGGAAGAAAGAGTGAGACAGTCTCGAGAGAGTGACCTAGATAGACAATGTGTGTGCATGCGCATGAGAGGAGGGGTCTAGATAGGCAATGCATGTATCTAGCAAGAGAGGGTGGGAGGGAGAGAGAGAGCTTAGCATGGAGTGCAATGGCGGGTGTGTGAGAGAGATACATTTGGTAACAGAGTGGAAAAAGGGGGTTGTGTAGTTGAGAGAGTTAGAGATCGAAACATGGAGAGAAAGAATGAACGTGTGTCAGAAACCGATAGCTTTCTAAGGTGGCTAGGAGAGGAAGATTGATCGATATAGGAAGTATGTAGCGTGTGTGCCGAGGGGGGGTGGGGCTAAAAAAACATTTGAATGTAGATAGTACGAGACTTAATATCGACGTTTCAATTTAGTGTACATTGTAAGATTTGAATTGAGGACCATGCATATGGCTTCCGTAATTATTTCGAATTTATGCCATGCTAGGTTTGGAAAAGTTGACATTGACTCGATTGTTGTGCTATCTTGTAGGTCATATGTTTGAATCCATCCAAAGTTTTCTCACTACCATGGTGTTCATCTTATACATATGAATTTGTATTAAAAAAGTAGCGTCGATACCGTGAAATGCGAAATCCACATTAGAATTGGAGATCGCTATGTGACACACACTCTAATTCAAATAACTCCTCATTAATTAATTTATAGTATCTTGTTTCGAATGACTAATTATTTGCAAGGAAAACACGGGCATGGTAATACATACAGATTCGTTTGCAAATGAAAGAAGATTCATTTGCATTATCAAATATAGGCGCACTAGGCAGACCAGGGTCGTGTCATGGTGGTCGCGTGTGTCGTACGGACTCTAACACCAAGCCACCCACCCCCTCCCTCCCCCCCCCCCTCCCTCCCCCCCCCCCCCGCCCCCCCCCCCAAAAACAGAAGACGACAAAAGAAGTTCGCGCTTCCACGTTTCAGATTGAAATATCTGGCGGCCCCAATTCTAGCCCTGCAAAATCTCCCTTCTCCACCGTCGCCTTCCGCGCCCAGAGCACTCAAATCCCTAATTCGCCGCCAACCCAAGCAAAGTTCGAATCACCCCTCGTCTTGTCTCTTTCCCCACCTCTGTGCTGGACGACGACGACAAAGATGACAGTCGCGATTCACCACCACACGGGAGCTACCTCATCTACGCCCTCGTCCACCTCACCGGGTGGTCCACTGACAATGTCGGCCGCCGCAACCGAGGTCCCTCACAGACACCGACTTCCACTGCATCAGGTGCGCTTCACCGACACCGTCTCCCACCTCACTGGGACTACTTCACCGAGCACATCATCGCACCTCCACCCCCCGAGGCCGTTGGGGCTTCACCAACGGTCTCGTCCACCGCATCGTAGCGCTCCGCTGCCGCTCAAGATCTGCATCCGTGCGCGGCCAGCCAACGCATCACCCTCAACGGCTCTGAAGTGACCCACATTCTAGCTAGGCGAGCATGCCTAAACGCCAGCCCGAACTAGGTATCCACATATCACTCCCTTATGCACTGTTCCGATGATGTTTGGATATCCTTTACTGCTCTCTTAGCTTACACACCTATGCAACTATGACTTTAACTCTTATTTCTTCTGGGGATATCATCTGAAACAAGCAAAACCATTTTTTAGCGAAGCATGACGACGCTACGGGATCTGGTACACATCCCGCACACCGGTATAACCTTGTAAGTACCTGTCCTCCGGTACAACAGCAAGGTCGATTCCTCTTATTTGATCAACCATTCGCCGTGTCAAAAATGCAGAGGGGGATGCAAGGAGCACAAGGCCTGCACATCCAAGCAAGTGGTAACATGGACTTGTACATGGAACATCCCAAGCGCAAGCAAAGCTGTAGTGAGCCTGTACAATGAGCTAGCGTAAGTCCCTGCATTTCATTTAATTCATACTGGCCTGCGTGTATGATTTGTGTGCAGTGGCGGATCCACGAATTCAAGTTACCAGGGGCGAAAATTTAACTTAAAAAATATGAAGGCACTTGCACTCCAGAAATCAACATAACTTGAGAAATGTGAAGCTACATGCACTTTGAAAACCAGCTAATGATCCAAAGTAGTTCCAGATTATAAAACACTAAATGATGTAAGCACCAAAAAACACAAAATGCAACATGGTGTACAAGGACTACTAACATGGACTGTACCTGCTTGAATTATTCGTTCTCTGGCTGAAAATATCGAAGTGTAATTGCACCTATAACCAGTGCACAAACTGCATATCAATATATATATATCCTACACAAGTATGCCAATAGTTTCAAATAACAAATTAGAAAAGTATTTATGCTATGTTGTCATGATACGAGGACTTTCTGGTAGATGGCATCGACGTTTCCTCAAGCCATGAAAATGTACTATAATTTTCTTGTCATCAATTCCTGCAAATCTCTCTCTCTCTCTCAACATAGCAGATCATCATTAGACACTAAATCCTTCAATGGGAGCTTGAAAAATGCTTGCATTAGATCCCTCATTAGACACTATATGTTCATCACCAGGAGCATGTAAAATGTTTGCATCAAATCCTTCATTAGCAGTCTGTTCATTAGACACTTCAGGCTCAAGAACAACATGAGCTTGTATGTTTGCACCGGAAACTTGATTAGACACATTAGGTTCAGTCAGTTCAGTATTGATTGGGGGAGTTATAAAATAAGCAGAAATTGGTTTCATTTTCTTATATATTCCCTACATACAAGCAGTTTTACAACACCGTCAAGTTTAACTATTGGCCAAAAATTGAACAGTTGAATTAGATATAATCAGGGATGTGATGTACCTGCTCGTTGCGCATGCTGCTCTTGCAAGCTGCGACTATCCGTTTGCACAAGCTCGATGCCATGCCCGTGCTACCACCGCTGCCTCCCACGCGGGCTACACCCAGGGTTGGATCTTCGTCTTCTTGTCCTTCCATTCGCTTGAAGCCCGGCGACTGGCGTCCAACGAGGGCACGAGGAAGAGTTGTGTCGGTTTGTCCAGCGGCGGCTAGGTTAGGAGCGAACCAGACTGGAGGCTGGAGCGAACGAATTGGGATTTTTCCTGCTGTCGATCGATATGGGAGGCGCTCATTTGGGCCGCGAGTCTGCTATAGGGCCTGCCTTGCACTTACATTATTGGCCCATCCAAATTGAAACGTTTTTCTTCATTTTTTACATTGTCTGCTCGTGCGCTGGGATGAACAAAACTAGCCTGGGCCAACCTGGATGACTCAAACTAGGTGCACACTTTCCAGCCACCCGAGGCGGCCGCCCATACCAGCCCCTACGGTGGCGTTGCCCCTTTTTGCGTGTATGATTGGGGTAGTGAAAAATATTACAGTGGCGCTTTTGATTTACCCACAGAATGGTTGAATTGCTTGTTTCTATGAACTGAGTTCACCAATAATGTGAAGGATGCCAGTCTTTTCATCCTATTGTAGATTGCTTAGATCTTGATATGCCAAATGTAATTGCATGAAATATACAGTAAAAGCCAGTGTGATGTGTGTTGCTACAACTAGTCTGACAACCCGTCCTCATATAACATATCAAGGACGCACCATCTTATCAGATTAACAATTCAACTTACCAATGCAGTGTGGGAAGAAAGAAGTATTGGGACTGCGTATCCAATCAATTGATTCCATGGACTCCTTCGTAGAACCTTGTAAGCGAAAAAGAAGTTGCAGTGTGCCTGTACAAAGAGATAGCGTAAGTTCAGTTACCTGCTTCTCGGAATTTTAGTTAGCCACTTATTGCAAAATTGTTCAATTACGTTGCTTGGCTTAATTTAGTTTGCTACTGATTACATAATGCCATAGCCTGTTAATCCTATTATTGACTGCGCCTATCTATGTGTTTGATACTTACTATTAAGAATTACATGTTTGCTTGAACTTAAATAGCTACTTAAGTACGTAGATAGCTGGTCATATGTACTTCTAGGGTGCAGCAAAACATGTAATTTACGTTCTGATACCCAGTTTGTTTAAATGGTTTGCTGTTATCACTTGTAGCACTAGTAATGTTTGCATGTTCATAGATAGACAACTGTCAGGTTTATATGAGGGACACCGTCTTTTTAACTTATATATATATATGTGTCAGAATCATTTTGTTTACATCAAAGAAATTTACTTCCTTCTCCCAGTAATGTTGAGAGGGAGAGACCGGGGCCAGGCCTCAGGCTCGAGCTTGGGGTTGATGACGCCGAAAGCTTGTGTGGGTGCCTGGGGAGTGAGTCTGGTCCGGGCCGAAAGGGATGTGGCGGTTGAGCCACTCGCAGCGCGGGAGGTACCAAGCTTTTCCACTATGGTGGAATGCTTGTCTCCTCTGCTCAGGTCGGCCATTTGGCGGGGAGCACTAGACCTTGCCGTGAACCGCTGCGGCTCCCTGCCCCGACGCCGGAGCTCCCAGGGCTTCTAGCATCTGTCTGGGGTGCAGTGCTCGGGTCCCTTGGTAATCCCAGTACTGCCCCCTTTGGTGGAGTCAGGGCAAATGTCGAAGACGGCGGCATCTTCCTGCCCTCCAAGGTGGGGAGCGATGCTCCTCGCGCGTCTCGCACGCTGTCGTCGCCCGCAGCTTCTCCGGGGGAGGAAATGGCTCGAGGAGCTGGCGCCCCCCTAGAGTGGTGGTGATGAAGAAAGAACGAGGGAAGACGGAGAAGGCGGGTGGCAGGGCGTTAGGTCGGAGTACGATGGCACCGACGCCTTCATTTCATATTGCCGACCTGCTGCCTCATCTTTCCGTTCTTCCCCTCCCTCCCCGGCACCATCATCATCGTCCTCTTGGTTACCGGGGAGGGGCCGCTCTCTTGGTGCCTTCACCTCCTCCAGCAGTCTTCCAACTGAGCTCCGGTGGTTCTCCCCGCCGATGCTTTTGCAGGGGCTTCTGGCTGGTCCTGGAGGTGGTGACCAGGGCACCGCCGAGCTGCTCCTTCCGCCCCTCTCCTTCGTAGCCTCGCCACTCTCGATCTTGTCAGGCTGTGTCCGGCAGGTCCTGACGAGGTCGAGTGGGGTGTCTTGCTCAGGCACTCCTTTTGCCCTCTTCCTCTTCCACCGCAGTGCCTAGGAGGAGAGGGACAAGAAATATATTACGGGGCACTTATCTTTTTTCAATCTAAAACATGTAGGCACTTGCCAAACTTTAGTCTAAATAATGTAATCTTCTTTATCCATGTTGGTGTTCTGTAAGATCTGTACTTGTTCATCTGCATATTAATGAAAAATACAAGCTTTGCCGGGCACTCGTGCATGCATCATACCCATGCAGAGGTGAAATGCCTCTATACGTTCTAGTAAACAAGTTATCTCCGGCAAGCTATCCTCCCGGTACCCTCGAATTGTTGCCGTGGAGCTAAGCCTGCCAGGCACAAATCATAAAGAGGGACCAGCCCCCCACCAAGCCTTCTCCGTCAAAGGCCACTGCGACCATCCTGTAACAAGCAACATTCGAGTCAAAGGATAGGAGCACCTAAGTTTCGAAGGTGATGAGGTTTTCATATGCACAAGTTTCTACTTACAGAACACATAAGGATAAGAAGAGAACTTATCTCTTTGGCTTGCCGAGGATCGTCACGTAGGCTCGTCTTCATTTTTTCTTTTTGGGACCGAGTCCACGGCAAGAACCCTGCAACTTAATGCAGATGAAAATGATGCCATGTGCGACCTCATCTAAATGATCATGCTATGCTCATGATATGCTTATGCATGCATGCAAGTTTTTGGGGCCCCCCAGCGCTTCATTTATTTCTATTGCTCAGGGTCTGTGTCTGGCTTTGTACAAGGGGTTACATGCAACATCGGCAAGGCCTGTACAAAAGGGTGGCTTTCGGGCAGGACCCGACAGCCGCGCCTTACGGATAGAACTTACGGAGATGCTCAATATTCCATGAGTTTTGCAACTGAATGCCATCTCCGGTCCCCAGACGGACTGCGCCAGGTCTGGTGACTTGTACTACCCGGTAAGGGCCTTCCCACTTCGGCGTCAACTTGTTTGTACCCTTGGCAGACTGAACACGCCTAAGGACAAGGTCGCCTTCCTCAAAACCCCGGGCATGAACCCTGCGGCTGTGATAGCGACGCAGGGCTTGCTGATAGCGTGCAGCACGCGTAGCGGCCTGGAGACGGTTCTCCTCAAGTAGCACAGCATCGTCACGCCGGTGTCGTTCCTGCGCTACT
Organism: Thinopyrum elongatum; assembly: GCA_011799875.1. Classification (NCBI taxonomy): domain Eukaryota; kingdom Viridiplantae; phylum Streptophyta; class Magnoliopsida; order Poales; family Poaceae; genus Thinopyrum; species Thinopyrum elongatum. Next base: position 355,302,610 of record CM022297.1, on the reverse strand, counting down.
TCATCGTAGGCAAGCACTTGAGGAGATCCGAATATGAGTTCCGTGGGGATAACTGCTTCTGCCCCATAGACTAGGGAGAAGGGAGTATGTCCGGTAGCTTGATTTGGTGTCGTTCTGAGGGACCAAAGAACCACCGGCAGCTCGTCGATCCATCGCTTGCCACACTACTGCAGTCTATCAAAGGTTCTTGTCTTGAGACCTCGCAGCACATTAGCGTTCGCCCTCACAGCTTGTCCGTTTCTTCTGGGATGGGCGACAAAGGCAAATGAGATCTTGCTTCCGAGGGCATGAACATATTGCATGAAGGCGCGGCTCGTGAATTGGGTGCCATTGTCAGTGATGATTCGGGTAGGCACCCCGAAGCGGCACACCAATCCTTTCAAGAACTTGATAGCTGACTGAGCATTCACCTTTCTCACGGGCTCCACCTCTGGCCTCTTTGTGAACTTGTCGATAGCAACGAACAAGAACTCAAAGCCCCCAGTAGCACGGGGGAAGGGGCCCAAGATATCGAGCCCCCAGACCGAGAAGGACAATGATAAAGGGATCGTCTGAAGAGCTTGGGCAGGCTGATGGATGTTCTTGGAATGGAACTGGCAGGCTTCACATTTGGTGACGAGCTCAACTGCATCTTTGAGGGCTGTGGGCCAATAGAAACCTTGCTGGAAGGCTTTTCCAACAAGAGCCCTTGATCCAATGTGTGAGCCGCACATACCCTTGTGTACCTCTGCCAACAGTTCCTTTCCTTCCTCCCGGCAAATGCACTTCAATTTCACACCATTGGGCCTCCTTCTGTACAGCGTGTCATCCATGAACTGATACATACTGCCCCTCCGGGCTACTCTTTCAGCTTCTTCTTGCTCTTCGGGGAGTTCTCCAGTTTGGAGGAAATGGACTATGTGCCGTGCCCAGGTTGGGGCCAGGGGCCCGGCAACAAGGACCAGCGGCACCTCCTCATTTGCAGGAGTGCAATTCTCGACCGCAGGGACCGGTGGTCTGGCGGGATGGTGCAGCTCACTGACCAAAGGGGAGTTGTTCCCGTCAAGCTCTCTGCTGGTATCCTCGAGAGGCTCTGCAGAGTGAGGCTTGCCGGAGTCCAGTTTCCTCCTCTTTCTGGCCATTGTTGCCGGGGATACGGAGGGCTGAGTCAGATGGAGAACAAAAGTCCCTAGTTCCACAGGGAGTTTTTGCGCAGCGCGCTTTGACAGATGATCAGCAATGCTGTTTTCCGCACGGGGCACGTGCTCTGTTTGCAATCCGTCAAAGCGCTCCTCCAACTTTCTCACTTCCTCGATGTATGCCTCCATCAATGGACTTTGGTAATCCTTGTTGACTTGTCTCACCACAAGTTGTGAATCTCTGCGGATGATCAGCTTCTTGATTCCCAGTTCTGTTGCAATCCTAAGCCCAGCAAGGAGCCCTTCATATTCTGCAGTATTGTTGGTAGCCTTCTCTCGGGGAAAGTGCATCTGGACGACGTACTTAAGGTGCTCCCCTGTGGGGGCAACAAGAAGCATGCCAGCCCCTGCACCTTGTAGGGAGAAGGCACCATCGAAATACATAATCCATTCTTGGGGCGCTTCCTTGCCGGGGATGATCGTCTCCAATACTTCTTCATCAGGAGTTGGTGTCCACTCTGCGATGAACTCTGCTAGTGCTCTGCTATGAATGGTTGACGTGCTTTCAAACTTCAAACCAAAGCTGGACAACTCCAAAGCCCATTCCATAATCCTACCGGTGGCCTCAAGGTTTCGGAGTATGCGTTGCAAGGGGAAGCGGGTGACGACTGTGATCTCGTGGGCTTGGAAGTAATGGCGCAGTTTCCTTGAGGCCATGATGAAGCCAAAAATCAACTTTTATGGCACCCCGATAGAGGGCCGATGCACGCCAGCCCCAGGATAAGACCTGGCGCACGTCAAAGACATGATACAGTAATTCCAAGCACAAAATGGCTTTATTATATGAAATGGAGTATTACAATACTGTTGCTTACAACAATATTACATAGCTCCAAGGCTAACTAAAATGGCAGCGAAGGTTTTGGTTCAGCGGCAACAACGTCTCTGGCTGGGCTCCACAACTCACAGGACTGGCTGGGTTACGATCTAGCATGATGGATCTTCTCCTGCAACTGGCCACGTGCAAGGCCAGGTGAGTACTTTGAATGTACTCGCAAGACAACCAAATACATAGCATCCAAACAAGCAGATGACAAAGCAAGCCCTATGCTATGCAAGAATTTATTCTAAACATGGCATTAACAGGAAAACATGAATCAAGCATGGCATAGCATACCTATCTAGCATTTCTAATTATCATGTCATAGCAAAGTTACCTAGCATGATTAAACATCTAGCAGCAATGATCATCATGACATAACAGGGTTATCTAGCAAGATAACTACTGAAGTAAAGTACAGTAGAGTAAAGCATATTAAGTAAACAGTCCATATCCCGAACATTCTCATGACCCAATCTGAAGCTGATCCCAGTCCAATCCAAGTTTCTCGGTCCTCTGACCATCTCTTCCATAGCCATCCCCTGGCTATCATACCATATTCCTGACAACATCTGACATCTATGCAGGACCGGTTCTTCCACCATTATTATCATTATTACGGTTGATCACCTAGCGAGGTCTGGACGGGCTGTCCAATACCGTGGATGCGGCTATTCGAATAGATTTTACACTCTGCAGAGGTTGCACACTTTACCCACACTATGGAGCGCTGACCTCGTGATCCCATTCGGGTGGACCAGTATTGCTCCAACGAAACCTGTCTGACCCGTGACTCTCCCATCGTACCAACGGCAATCATCCTCCCCCGGAGTCCTGCCCTGGGTGGCCCCTGTGTCACTCCTGACACCTGCCACCGTCGTGGCCAAACAAAACTGTCCCAAACGGGGACGGGTACCCAAACAACTCAACTGGGCTCACAGGGTTATCGCCGCCTACCGGGCCAGGGCAGCACGCGCGCATAACCCTCCCTGTCGAGCGGTACCGATGAAAGAGCACGCGATCAGACCAAGTCAAGGCTGTCCCATATTGGCAAATGTGGTTGCACGGATAAGCCCGGACAGGTGACTCTGATCAACCGACTAGGGTTATCATTGTATCTCCATCATCCTACCATTACCTTAACAATTATAAATGTGAACAGCCACTTAACATCAGCATAGCAGAATCATTACCACGTTGACAACATGGCAAGAAATCAAATCATGGCACTTACATGATAACGGTATTCAAGATATTGTTACTAGCATGGCAGGACATGGCATGGAAACAAGGCATGATATTAGATGAAAAGTAATGCTAACCTCTAAATCAGATGACATGACAGGTGTATGCAAGTGCAGGCTAACAGGTGATACAGATGTACTACAATGAACACACAGGGTGCAAGCAAAGTCATCACACAAGTCCGGAGCTCATGGAAGAGGTTGGCTTGCCTGGGGTAGAGGAATACGCCGGGTGGAAGTGCGATAAAACTCCAGGAAGATTTGCCAGAAACGTTTCCTTCCCGGAGGGGCCGATCGAATAGCAAGGGTAAAATGGTCATTTTTACAGTGTGAAAATATTATGAAAATGACGGCATCGGAACGGGCTCGACGATCTAAAGACATGGGCGTTGGTTTTACCTCAATCGGAGTTATGGTCGCGAAGAAACGCCCGTTCGTTCGTTAAGCGCAAAAACAGACAGAAACTGTCCATTTTAGGCCTTAATGAGTGAACGTTCACAAAATAACAGGTTCGGCCGGCGGCTGGGAAAAAGTGAAAGCGTATTTGCCGAAATACGTCTTTGCAGCCGGAAAGCGCATTTTGGAAATGCGTTCCCACTTAAGCTGACATGCGGGCCCGGCCTGGTCAACGCTTAGAGAATGACATGCGGGGCCCAGCTTATCTCTTCTTTCTCCCTCTCTTCTATTCTCCTCTGGTCACCGTTGACCCCGACAGAAACAGGGGAGGCTGCGATGGCTTGGGCCTTGCCGGCTGCCGGCGCTCCGCCGCACGGCTGCGCCTCCCGACGAGCCGGGCGGCCTCGTGGCACCGTGTCGCTCCCGTGGGTGGTGGCCCAGACCTCAGGCGGGCTCGGAGAGGAGTCTCCCACGAGCGGCAGTGTGGGCGGCCATGGCCACTGGAGGGACTGCTCCGGTAGCGCCTCCCCGGAGAGGTGGAAGGCGGTGGCGGCTTGCAAGTGCCTAGTAGAGGCCGAAGGCGAGAACAGAGAGGAGGGGGAGGGTCAGGGCGCTGGGATGAGCCGAGGGGAGCGGCGGCCGAACCACGGCCATGGCAAGGAGAGAGCTCGGGGCTCGACTGGAAGGGAACTGGGGCTGCTGCTAGTGAGGAGGAGAGCTCGGGGACTCGCTTAAATAGCAGAGGGGAGAGGAACCGGACGGTGCCGAAGCTCCGAGATGGCCGGCGTCGTGGCGGCGACCGAACGGGGAATCGACGCCGGCACGACCGTCCAAGAGCTAGGGGACGAGGGGAGAAACAACCAGAAGGCACATGCGTGCGGTGGGGAGTTCTCCGGCGTGTCCGGACAAGCTACGGTCGGCCGAAGCGAGCTCTCGAAGGCTCGGTTCACGCGGTGTACTGTTTTGGCGTGCACTGCACGTGGTCACCACATGGATATGGCGATGCCACGCTGCACTCGATGCCAAATGGTGTCTGGGAGGTTCTCCATACATCGCTGAGTTGACCTATGCGTCCGGAAGACACAGGGAAGCTCTGAGGTGACTAGACCAAGGTCAAACAGGTTCCAACAGCAAAGTGTTTGTGCTATGGGGTGGCCACCACAGTGCATCTCTTGGCATGATCTTGGGCAGGGGTGAGTCATCCACTAAGGTAGTCATGCTGGCAAAATTTGGGCACAAATGGACAATGCTAGCTCGTACTTCCTTTGTAACCTTGCCCACTGACCAGAAATGCAAATGATGATGCTGGGGTCAAATGGATAAATGGATTTGGATGATTCTTGGTGTAGAGTGATGTTTTGGTCATAGGAACTGTCTGGAAAAGTTTCAGCTCAAATTGATCATCTATGAAGGTACTTCCTTCACAGAGATGCAATCTGGACAGAAACTTAGATAATTTACTAAGGAAGATTGGCTAAATGGAATGGGCTGATTTTTGGTATACATGGGTAGTATCTCATAATGAATCACCGTGCAAAATTTCAGCCCAAGCAGATCAAGGAATCAAGCACTTCCTTTGCAAACTGAAAATCTGAACCGAATTTGCAAAGTGGTGTTGTGCTCAAAATTTAATGGGTGGAACTTGAGATGTTGATGGAAATGGTGAATATAGGGATAGGACAAGCTCCATAATTTATTTGGGATTTTTCCTAACTACCAAAATGGTAGTTCCTTTGGAAAGGCCCCAAATTGAAATATTGGCTTAAAATAGGAAAATGCAAGTTTTCATGAACTTTGGAGATGGATAGATAGCTTTTTGGATTTAATTCCTCGGAAAGGCAGAAAAATGAATTAATTCTAGATGAGAAATATTGCATATGACTTGGCAATATTTTTGCACATCTAGGGTTTATGAGTGAAGGAGGATCTCTAGGAATTTTGGGAGGATCAACTGAGCAAGAAAAATGATAGCTCCTTTGTAAACACAAAGGCAGGATTTCCAGTTCCGATATTTTGGAACTAGGGTTTAAATGAGGTTCGGGGTTTACAGACGGGAACTTGACTGGCACAAGAGCATGGAAATGCACTGAGGGGCTGAGGATTGTTTGGATTTACCTGGTCACTCACCAGATTCCAAAGCAAAAATTCGGGAGAGAAAAGCTAGGAAGGAATAATAGCACAAAAATCGATAACCCGATTTTTGGGGTGTTACAAACCTTCCCCCCTTAAGAGAATCTCGTCCTCGAGATTCCTAGGGTGAGCTCAAAACAAGAATTACGCCTCCTGGAAAAATCTGTGGGTTGAATTTTAACCCTGTGGTTGAAAACAACCAAGTTAAAAGTACCGAAAACTAGTACACCCAGATCGAGATACGGATATCACGGGATTTACTCCACGGGTAGGGGCCACTGGGTAGCCCTGACATTTTTAGAAAAAGCAGAATTTCCTTCTTCCAAAAATGCTCGGGACACCACAGTGAACAGTGGCCTCTCTCGCTGGCAGGTGGGCCTAGGGCCCACTGGCAGCTTCTTCTTTCTTCAGCCAACGTCACTCTCTCGCTCCCGCGCTGTCCTGAGTGCGGCTAGGCACTGCGCACGCCTAGCTCCTGCGCCTAAAGCACCCTAGGGCGATAGTGCGCAGCGTGCACAGAATCAACGCAGAGAGCACTCCCATCGCGGGCCAGCGCCGGTCGGCACTGCTCACGGATTCGCCTCCTGGACGCCGGTGATCGAACGACACGCGATTCTCCTGGACCTCGCTCACTGTACACCGGGCTTGGGCTATAAAAATGATGTCAGTCTTCTTCTTCCTCCACCTCGCATCTTACCTCACCTTTCTTCTTCTTCTCCTTTTCCTTCTGGTTGCAGGAGCGCGAGGCAAGGCGTTAATGGCGGATGTGGGTTCGGAGCTGATCACTATCCTCATGGTGAGTCTGCTGGCAGCATTGGTTGGCTTCTCGCTGCTGCTGTGTGCGATGATCCTCGATGATCGCCGGGATGCCGCTAACCGAGCGGTGGCTGGTGATCATTTCCGCCGTCTTAGGCCGACGGACTAAGCGCGGGCTGCGGCGGGGCGAAAGGGGGGGGTAGCTGGTCAGCATCACACAAGGTGGTGACAGAGGCATCGCTGGGTCTGTGGTTAGTGCGGTGTAGTTAGCGGAGCTCTACCAGTGTGGAAGTCACACTGCTGGTTGCTCCTCGCTGAACCACATCCACAATGAGTGGGGGGGTTGAGGTAGAATCAGGGTTTAAATCTTGGACTGGAGGGGTTGTAATGGTTTGTGCTGCAATAAAATTTCTCAGAATTTCTCCGGGATTGCAACCGAGTTCTGGGAAAAGATTTTGGGACCGGGGAAAATTAGATAGAGCTGGTTTTCCAGAACACTAGGTTTGGGAAAACTGGAAAATGGAGTAAGCCTAGATGGGTATGGATGGGCGGTTTTGCATTCAACCCGAGTATTGCGGCGGCTGTACTCAGGAGAAAGAACTTGGCGTGCAGACATTGCTCACATGATACACATGCAATCAATTCAGACTAACATGCAGGCATATGCGGAATGCACATCGTAGCAAAATACAGACAAAGGAAAGAAACATATCGAGCAGATTACACTAAGGTGTTTTAATGCTAGTGGGTGTATGTACTCCTGGTATACATATACCTACACCAGCTCGCATTTTCTTAGGGACTCTGGGGGAGTCCAATGTTATTAGGTGTAAGTGCTCTACTGACTACAATCTTGTTAGAGATCCACTGCCAGCTCTGTTAAACATTTCTGCTTAACAGAGAGGCAGTTGAACTGAACACACAGAGCAAACAAGCATACAGAACATTACAACAGCACACAGGCACAAGCAAGCATTACAAGCAGACAACAACACACAACCTTACTAGGCAATTTTCCCTATTTAATTATGGCCGATATTTTTATGAGAGCTCAATATGATTACACAGAATATCTCCACAAGTTTCCATGAACTTTGGACATGGATAGATATTTTTCTGGATTTAATTCCTCAGAAAGGCAGAAAAAGGAATTAATTCTAGATGAGAAATATTGCATACGACTTGGCAATATTTTTGCACATCTAGGGTTTATGAGTGAAGGAGGATCTCTGGGAATTTTGGGAGGATCAACTGAGCAAGAAAAATGATAGCTCCTTTGTAAACACAAAGGCAGGATTTCCAGTTCCGATATTTTGGAACTAGGGTTTAAATGAGGTTCGGGGTTGACAGATGGGAACTTGACGGGCACAAGAGCATGGAAATGCACTAAGGGGCTAAGGATTGTTTGGATTCACCTGGTCACTCACCAGATTCCAGAGCAAAAATTCGGGAGAGAAAAGCTAGGAAGGATTAAGAACACAAAAATCGATAACCCGATTTTTGGGGTGTTACACTTTTGCACACCAGAGTACCTCGATCTAGCTCCTTGTAACAGGGAGCTGACGAAGTACACTGGGCGTTGCACCACTTTCTTCCTTGCCGCAACCATAGAACTGCTTCCGCTGCCCTGCCTTTCTTCGCTCTGGACTAACTCTGGTCTTGCCGGGACGGGTTTGCTTTCCTCTTCAGGGGGAATAGTGGTTGTGGCTGTCGCGTCATCCACTTCCCACTGCGCCACTAGTGCCGCACTAACCACTTGATTGGTTGCCGCTAAGTATAGCAGCAACGGCTCTTGTGGTTTGGGGGAGACCAAGGTGGGCATAGAGGAAAGATAGGTCTTCAAATCTTGCAGTGCAGCATCTGCCTCCGGGGCCCACTCCACGGGTCATGCCTTCTTCAAGATTTTGAAAAATGGCAGAGCGCGCTCGACAGACTTGGAAATGAACCTTCTCAGTGCTACCACGCATCCAATCAAATGCCTCACGTCCTTGACTGTCTTGGGTGCTTGAATTTGCTCGATAGCCTTGATCTTGTCGGGGTTGGCCTCTATCCCCCGATGAGACACAAAGAAGCCAAGTAGCTTGTCGGAGGGAACTCCAAACACACACTTCTCTGGGTTCAGCTTCAAGTTGATCCTGCGCAGATGAGCAAAGGTTTGATCTGTCCTTGGTCTTGACCATGATATCATCCATGTAAGCTTCAATGTTTCTGTGCAGCTGGGATTCAAAGCCAATATGTACTGCTCTTGCAAAAGTGGATCCGGCGCTCTTCAACCCGAAGGGCATCCGTATGAAGTAGTACGTGCCACATAGGGTTATGAACGCAGTCTTCTCCTCGTCTTCCTTGGACATGAAGATCTGGTGGTATCCGGAGTAGGCATCTAGGAAGGAAAGCAGGTCACACCCGGAAGTGGAGTCCACAATTTGGTCGATGCGCGGCAAGGGGAACGGGTCCTTCAGGCATGCCTTGTTTAGATCTGTGAAGTCTATGCAAAGCCTCCATTTCCCATTCGCCTTGCGTACCACCACTGGATTTGCTAACCATGTGGGATGCAACACTCCTCTAACCAAACCAGCTGCTTCAAGCTTCTTGATCTCCTCGGCAATAAACTGTTGACGCTCCAAAGCTTGCTTCCGAACCTTCTACTTGACGGGCCGAGCATGCGGGCAGACAACAAGGTGGTGCTCCATTATCTCCCTGGGAACACCGGGGATATCAGATGGTTGCCAGGCAAAAACATCGATATTCACCCGCAGGAAGGCAATGAGCACGCTTTCCTATTTGTCATCAAGGGTGGCACTGATAGTGAAGGTACCATCAGCGCTAGCCAGCCCTGCCAGGACCTTCTTCACAGCAGGTGCAGCAGCTTTGGATCTCTTGCTATTGGAACTCTCTGGCAAGTCATCAACAGGCGTAGCACACTCCGAAGAGGCATGCTTCCCGGATTCCTTGCTGGCATCCTTGCTAGCTCTCTTCATTTTCTTACTTTCCTTGGCGGGAGCGGTGGCTTCCGCGGCCTCTGCCACAACTGCCTCCCGGTACATCTTGTCCACGCATATAACTACGTGCTTCTGGTCTGACGGAATGGAAATGACTCCTATCGGCCCTGGCATCTTCAAGGTGTTGTAGGCATAGTGGGATGCCGCCATGAACTTGGCCAGAGCTGGGCGACCAAGGATCCCATTGTACGGCAAGGGGAGGTCAACCACGTCAAACACAATCTTCTCAGTCCGGTAGTTTAACTCCCCTCCGAACGTCACCGGCAGCGTGATCTTTCCCTTAGGACGACTCCTGCCGGGGTTGATTCCTTGGTACGTACCAGTAACCTTGAGCTCCTCATCTGCTATCTGAAGTTTGCTGATGACCTTTGGAGATATCAGATTCAACCTGGCCCCACCATCAACCAAAATCTTTGTGACTTTGAGGTTGCGTATTGTTGGTGAGGTCAGGGTGATCCTCTTCGTCAAAGATGATGGGCATGCAGGACCACTTCGGCGGCTTCCGAGAATCTGCCGCTGGCTCCACGGCATTGACTTCATGCGCCCACTGTTTAAGTTGGCGGTGAGAGGAGTGCAGAGATGCACCCCCGTCAATGCACATGGCGTCAGTGGCTTTCTGGAACTCCTGGTCGCTGGTTTCCTCTTCATCTCCTTCATCGCTCTCATCATTGCAATCCTCCTTCTTACGGCCTATGGCGGGTTTCCCTTGATTCTGAGGAGCCTTGCCAGGGTGACTTACTCCGCCGCCTCGGCCCTTCCCGCCAGCACCATCTTGGTTTTTCTCCTTATCACGCTTCTCATACTCAGCCCTCTGCTTCTTGATGAGCTGCTCAACCTGATGACACTCTTGAAGGTCGTGGCCCTTGGTCCTATGGATCTTGCAGTATAGCCCATCACCCTTCCCAGCCTTCTCGGCAGCCGCGGCCGCCCGGCAGTCAGTGCACACGACAACCTCCTTAGCGGGGGCCTCAGCCTTGGCCTTCTTGCCGGTACTAGGTGTGCTTGATCCTTCGACGGCCATCACAACTTTCTCCTTGCGCTTTTTGTTGCGCTTCTTATTCTTCTTCTTCTGGCTGGTGGCGTCGTCGTCATCGCCTGAATCGATGTCGACGCCATCCTCTTCACCGGGAAGTTTCCTTCCCTCCTCTATGCGAGCACACTTATCCACCAGAGTGTATAACTCATTCACAGTCTTGGGCAGCCACACGTTCATTTTGGAATGTATCCTGCAGTTGTGCACGTTGGACTGGAATGCGGCTATCACAGCTGCCAGGTGGATATCAGGGATGTTCCTGTGCACTCGACTGAACCTTTGCATGTACTTCTGCAGACTTTCTCCTTCCTTCTGTGGGAGGAGCTACAGATCGCTGGGCTGTCCTGGTTCTTGATGGCCGCCTGTAAAGGCGCCAACAAACTCATGGCACAGGTCAGCCCAGGTTGAGATGGAGTTCTACGGCAGGTGAATTAGCCAAGACCTCACATTTGGCTTGAGTGCCAAAGGGAAGTATTTGGCGAACACCTTCTCATCTCTTCCCCCGGCAGCCTGAACAGCGATGGTGTAGATGCTCAGGAACTCTGCCGGGTTCAATCTCTCATCGTACTTTTCTGGTTTCTCTGGCTTGAATGTGCGGGAAGATGGCCAACGAACTTGTCGCGACTCACGAGTGAAGGCGGGGCACCCAACCTCGAAAGGTAAGTACCCACCTTCACCGAGGGCTCATCGACGTCAGGGCCATTGCACCTATCAGACTGGCGGTGGGTGTCGCGGCGCCGCTTGATGGTGACGCGCGCGCCTTCCCCTCGCCTGTCCTCCTGGGCCTACCGCTGGTCTCGACATGCTCGAGGGCCGGATGAAACCATCGAGATGTCGTCGGGTTCTTGATCGCGTGGCTCCGGCCGTGGCCCCTGCGCAGGCTACTGCAGAGGGGACTGCACCATGGGGGTGGCCCTTCGGCACGGCCAGCAGCGCAGGCCGTCGTCGTCACCTGGGTAGGCCGTGGCGAACCAGCTCGCTGTGATCCTCCCGCCTCGGCGAAACCAATCAGGCTTTGAATGGTGGCTCTCCACTCATCCATCTGATCGGCTGTCGGCGGAAATCTCAACAGCAGCTGGGCCCGCGCCATAGCCTCTGAAGCGGTGCTTGGCAGGGATGACGATGTAGACCGTAGCGTCGCCTGGCTCCTCATGGTGCCAGTAGTAGCTGCGTCATGTTCTCGTCGTCGTGAGCCCGTCGCCAGGGTGGCGTGGTGATGAGGTGGAGGCGTTTGAGGGCCAGCGGCTCCGTTTGGCGCATCGGCTGGGGCAGCTCGTTCCAGGAGTGGCGCGCCCTCTACGGCCGCGCCCGCGGCGGGTGCGGCCGGAGAGTTGTGATTTGCCCCAGAGCGAGCGCCACCGTTGCGGTTGTGCCCTTCAGCTGGGCGGAGAGGTGCAGACGAAATGATTTCTCCACCCATACCTTGTGGGGCGTGGCCACTGGGATGTTGTTGGTGCTATCCTTCCCCGGTGCCTTCTGCCCTCGTTTCGGCCGCAGGGGAGGTGGTGACGACGCCGCCTCCGCCGGCCATGTCCCCCGCAGCGTCCACGTCTCCATGTGTCCCCGTAGCCCCCGCGGCGTTGGCGGCCGCATGCAACGGGGCCTTCGAAGTGGATGGATGGGCTGCAGCACCGGGCTTCTTCTTGGGCGCCATGGACGATGGAGCCATCGACGAAGAAGATGAAGAAGATGACGCGCTGCGTATGCTTCTCGGGTTCGCGCAAGCGCTTCCCCCTACCTGGCGCGCCAAAGATGTCGTGGGAAACCACGGCCACCTATGGGGCCATCAGCCCCTTGTTGTTCGGCAGGGGGATGAGCACATTGCACAAAGAGCGGAGGAACGTAGCGCAGCACGACAGAGATCACACAGGCAGTTTTCCCAGGTTCGGGCCGCCACGAGGCGTAAAACCCTACTCCTGCTTTGGTGGATTGATGGTGGAAACGCAGCACTCTTGCCTGGCAGGGTTGCCTCGGGGCAAGGGCAACTACGCGCATATGAGTGTACAAGGGTCCGAATCCTTTCAATGGTTGTTGTGGCCCTCCTTTTATAGATCAAGGGGTCACCACAGTGGCAAATCAGTCATTGTGTACTGATTAGATAGCGATCAGTGCTATCATACCTAACTCTTTAGTCAGAGCAGGGCGCATTAAATGCGCCGCTTAGTGTCACATCATGGCACTCCCGGCAAGCCTTGCCGGGCTGCTCGGCCACGTCCTTGTCTGTCTGCTTGCCACGTCGCTGGAGGGGTGTCATTTGGAGGTGATTTCCATTGGAAATGGCTGCCACGTGCCAAATAACAGCCACTTAGTCACTTGGGGGCTTGACACCGCACCGATCGATGACTTGCGTCGCTGTGAGGTGGAGCGGTGGAGCCTTGGTGGGGTAATTTGCCTTGGTCGCGCCCGGCAGGCCTGCCGGGACGGTCTTGAGGCTTGTCTTCGGGGCCACCTCGTCCTCGCCAGGCTCGCCTACCCGGCAAGGGAGGTTTCTCCTTAGTGGTGTCTTGCTCATTTAGCTTGTCTTGGTCCTCTTGACTTGCCCTTTGATTCCCGAAAGAGTTGTACTCCTTGCTTGGTCTGGACTTGGATGTTGCAACCTTGCTCTCTTAGGCCTGTGCACGGTCTGGGCAACAGACCCAGGGTTTGTTGCACTGACAGCTTGTGTACATATCTAAATGGGAGTACACATTATGCTGCGTGTGACACTTGAGTTGGACATAAAGTGGTTTCAAATATTCGAATTCACCTTAAACTGGATTCTAGCTTCTGAATTCGAGTATCGGCGTTTGTAAATCATATTCATATATGACAGTGGAATACACCTTTGTTGTGCTTTTGAAGATATATAAAAATAGATAGAAAGATTTATAAATATTCATATAAGAATACAAAATGGATTCGAATTTAGTTGCCAGGGTAAACGTGGATGCTTATTGTCCCAAAATTCGAAAGAAGCGGCAAAATATCCACTCCCACGTCGGCTGCCCGAAGCCAGTGTTTGCGAGATGGAAATTACTGTCTACCCCTTACACGGACAATCCATCGGCCCGATTTCCACTGCTCTCAATAGGGGGTAGGTTAGTAACTTCAATTATACGTGACACGACCGCCTCTGAGCCCATTCAGACACGATGGGTGCCAAACGTGGGCGGCAAAACACATTTGATTCAAGCTCGTCCGAAAGACCTCTGTCTCTCCCTCCATTTCCCCATTCATACACGATGGGCGGCAAAACAAACTCGACTCGGCCGAAATCGATGTAGGCAAATATTTTCAATAGGTCCAGGTTTGTAACTTCACTCAGACGTGACACAACTGCCCTACCCGTCAGCCCCGTTCATACACCGTGGGTGCCAAAACACCCTCCCGTTGCCCGAAAACGCTCTGGGCAAATATTGGGGAGATGCGACATTACCGTCCTATCCCCAACCGACGAGACGTCCAAATTTTAAACGGGGCAAGTTCATGACTTTCCCATATTTCAGACAGGCGCGTCCCAAAAACATGGTTCGCCATACCTCTCCCTCCATTTTCCCATTCATACACCGTCCGCGCTAGAACACCATCCCCACACCAGCCTCCTCCGTCCGCCACCCCATCCATCGCCGCCGTCCTCCACCCCATCCATCGCCACCATCCTCCACCATGCCCGAGCGCCTACCAAGACCGCGTCGTCCACTGCTAGAGATGGACGTTTCTCATCCACGGCGACGGACCAGGAGCCTTGCATCGCGTCCTCTCGCTTCATTGGCGCCGTCGTTCTCCTTGCCGGGGCCGCTCCCATGACCTTCTCGTCCACCACAACGGGACTTATCCCCGATGCACCTGTCTACCGTCGCAGATCTGCTTCAACGCCACCGACAGCCATCGCACCCCCGATGCCTACACGGTGTGGCAAGAGAGGTGGTACTACTTCATATCTGCTCAACTTTTTGATCTCAACCAGAAAATAGATCGTAACTTGGTTATTGTACTTTCTTTTCAGCTCTTAAAATTTAGTTCTTAGTTCGAAGCAAACAGTGGTTGCTAAATAGCATTTTTGCAGTTTGCAGCTTCAAATCTGCCATGGCACAGTCATAATAGGGTTTAATTGATCATGCTTAGGGTTTCCCCCCTTTTATGATCACTATACGATCAGCATACGTGCTTCGTGTCATAATAGCACTGCTCCACCCATCAAGCTAAACAAGCTTCGTTGTTCAAATACGAATCTGATATTATTAAAATAGAGTCATTTAATTGGTCAGCTAAATGTTCCTAATTTAGTTTCAAAAATGCATGTACGCCGCTCTGGTGTGGATCTACAGCGTGCCCACAGTGGGCCGCGGCCCACCCTGGGATTTTGGGTTGGCCCAGACCCCGATTCCCCTCTGTTCTGCTGCGCTTCCGATCTCTACTCACCCCCAGCCGCCTGCCTCGCCGGCGACTTGCCGTTCCCGGACGGCATTACTCTAGGAGGAGACATCAGACTAACAGGAGGTCAGGAGCCGCTCGCCCAACAGCGTCACCGCTGCCCGGGCGCGCCGCCGTGCCTACCTTCCCAATCCGTTCAGGGCTCAGGCATGCAGCAGCCACTAAGCCAACCCGATTTATCATGAGATACGTCCTCAACACTCAGCAGCCACTCCTCATCACCCATTTTCTAATTGATTCATTACTCATTAGGCAGGACTGTCATTAGGGTTACTTGTGTACTGAGTGCTACCTACACTTAATGGTTCAGATGTATTTCAGTAATCTTTAGTACCTGTAAAGTTCACAGGGTTTCAAAATTCTGGACCTAGGAACAGACACTAGTCATTTTGGATTGTTGGTCATAGTGACATTGACCCAGATTACTACTGCAGGCCAGGTTTGTTGACAATTTTACTTGTCTTTCTTACTCATTCGATATGATATCCAATTATTCACGTCGATTAGTTGCAAACAATAAGTGCTAGACCAACTTCTTGATTCAGATTTTGGATGGTCTCTTACTGCGGTTACAATTCTGCATACTTGTCCTAGTAAGCTCACAAGTAATGATTGATTCACTACCTCTATGCTTGCCTTGTCATATTTGTTGTCAATATTATTTTAGGGTGGACCACCCTGTTTCAAAATACTGGAACCGCATACATGAGTGAATAGTATTTCTCTGTGTGATCTCTTCCATCATGTGTGGGCAACGAACACTGCATTGTATAGAAAGAAAGTGTCATTTCCACCTTTTACATAGACTACGATCTTTTACATGGAATACAATCTGCCTACTTGCTTTGTGTCGCACTACTAGCACTCCACCCTTGAAGCTAAACATTATGCCACTCATAATTCCTTAGTTCATTTGTTCAAATACGAATTTGATATGATTCTAATGTTCCTACTTCAGTTTTGAAATGTGTGTCTGCCTGTTATAGAGACATTAGAGGTTTGTATTTCTGTGTGTGGTCTGGTCAGCACGGTTGGGGGGTGAACTTTGCATACGCAAGGGTTTATAGGGAGACACTCTTCGAGTTGAATCCGCAATGCATTCCATAGATAATCTGACTACTTTTTTATGTTTTCATGAATCTCAGATACTGAACAGCATCATAATGATTATGAGCTTGCACGCATGAAAAGAATAAAGCAGAACAATGCCATGGCTGTCAAACTTGGCATTAAGGGACTGAAATCAAGTCTGGATGCAATGCAATGCAAATGCTCTCCACCTACAGATTCATGCTCAGAATATGATCCTAACAGTGATTCTGAGCTAGAGGGAGACCTAAGTCAATGTAGCTCCCTAGTGGAGGAGTCAGAGGCAGATGCCCTATCTTATTCACCCATCAAGGTGCTTGCTCTAACTTTCCAAGGTTACATTGGTCGCACATATCTTGCAACTGATGCTTTGCATTGCTTCTACTTTGTTGCACTACCATTAGCTTAGTTTACACATCGTGTATGTGAATACGCCCTGCCTATCCATTTTCAGTACATATTCCATCTGTCATCATACCATATTTATCCATTCAAATGCTGTTCTTGTGTATCAGACGTTCAAAAGGAAGAGGGCGATTGTTGATCATGGAGGAGCACGAACAAAGTATTTGGAAAAGGTCGTGACACCTGATAAATCAAATAGCCCATTAGGTGTAGTTACAATATCACCAGACCCAGAAAACACGGCCACAACTCTAGCAGACTCTAGCCCTACTACACTGGCCATCTCTGATGCCCCAACTCAGCAGACCCCAACTGCCACAAACAGTATGATGATGCCAGTTGACATAACACCAGCTCTACGACGCAAAACCCCCATTCCAGCAAAGAGTACACCAAATCCAGTTGCCAAATCCCTTTTCGAATGAGAGAGCGCCCCAATTGCAGCAAATAGGACTCCTGTTCCACTTCTTCCCAGTTTAGAAGACGAAGCTTATATTGTTGTCAGGAACTTTGTGCGGATATTTCCTTCATGGAAAGATTATACCATAGACAAAGAACAATTTCTAATCTTCCTCTGCAAGTTACGCGTAAGTAATGTACTAATGTTATTCATGATAATTACTGCATATGTTTCTGCTGATAGAAGACACAAGATTTCATTCTTTTAAATAGGCGAGGACCAAACTAGATAGTCAAGACGAGCAAGGGTTGGCTGTGCTTTTCAAGCACTCGCTTATGAAGTATCATTCCTACCTGAGGCAAGTGCACTTCGATGGCAAGCCTCTAAACAAAATTTTTGTAAAGTCTCCGGTGCTACATTTATCACACAGTGACTCGAATAATCTTGTTACACATTGGTCTCATCTGCAGCGTAAGGTACTGTCTATGATATCACATCACAATTTGAACTACATTTCTGCATGTGCCTTAACGTCTCACTTGTACAAAAACTGTTTGCAGAAGAACATTCATTCTCAAGGGACCACAGAATCTCGCAACTATACTGCACACTGCATTGCTCTTGTGAGTACCTCTTGCCCTGTATGACCATACTTACTTTCATAGCTGGTTGATTATGTAGCATCACTGCACATGTTAGCCTTGTTATCCTCCATTTGGTGGACATTATAAGATCCGTATAGACTCTTACATAAATTTAGAATCAACCCAATGCTTTTGAAGAGGTTTAGCTCTGCAGTACTCTTGTAAGGACTGAACATCGTCTATCACTGTACTTACATTAACAGTTACTCCCTCCGTCCCATAATATAAGAGCATTTTGTACAGTACACCAGTGTTCAAAACACTCTTATAGTATGGGAAGAGGGATTGGTTCATTGTGTAGCATTCTGCATCTTATCTCCCTCGCCCACCATTTACTAAAAATTATCAGATCTATATTTAATCTTACCAAAAAGTTGAATACACAGACAATGCCAGTGCGGAAGTGTAGCCCATTGCTCTTGTCAGTACATTTTGTCCTGTAACGCTTGTACTTCCAGTGATTGGTAGTTGAGTATGTAGCATCAATCTACATCTTATCTTCATTATCCTCTATCCCTTCCAGTATTATCATATCTATAATTACTCTCTACAAAATGTAGAGTACAGGCAATGCTTATGAAGAAGATTATGTGCTGAAATTCTTGAGTTATCCTTCCCTTGACATGGAGAAGGGCATTATAAAGCCGGTGTTAACTATTAATGTAAGTCAGTCCTTCTAAAGCCTTTATCCTCAACTGCTGTGTAATTTGCTCATACTCCCTATCATTAACTACTGTTTAGTTTGCTGTTTCAATCAAAATGCATGTTCGCAACAACTGTAAGTTCCAAGTTTTACTTGTAAAACCAAATTCCTTATTCATACCATGCACATTACTCAATACTCCCTATATGTATGCTTGTTTTTGTGGATCTATAATCTAGTGTGTGGTGAAACAGCCGACGTTTGCACCTTGTCATCTCCTGTTTTATCTTACTGATGTGGCTGATGATATGAACAACATGCCATGCACATTAACCAAAATAGATACAATGATTATCTTTGCCCTTCATCTATGCTTGTTTTGTTGACATGGTAATCCAGTAGTGTGGTGAAGCTCCCCGCATTGTGAACAATGCCAAATTATGCTATTGATATTTTGAACTTACTCTTTATTTTCTAATTTGAAATTGGATGGAATTGACAGCACAATTATCATCTTTGTTTATACACGTGCAAAACCTTTCATCTCTCTGCTTGTTTCAGGGTGATATGCCTGATGGCATGCACAAGTCTGCTGAAGGCTGTGAGACATACCCAACATATATTGCAGCAAAGAAGGCAAAACATCTTGAAGATAGCGAGACAACCCCAAAGTCTTGCCTTGATGCAGTATTTAAAGTTACTTGAGACTAGCAGTCAGACAAGCTCACATAATTCGCTGTCTGAATCAGTTCGACTTCTTCAGTCCCAAGTTCTAGCAGAAAGGCATTCCGCAACTCAACTTCGACTTGAAGTCCTTTCTCTAAGAAAGATTGCAGAGAACAGCAATGAGAACCTCATTGCTAAACAGCTACACCTGGAAGCTATGACCGACATGCTAGGCCGGTCTCACAGCCTTGCTCAGCAGCTTGCGCAGTAGTTCCCGTGCAAGGCTAACCTTTCTTGAACTGTCTTGGAAGTGGTCTTGGTTCAGTATTATTTTGTTACGCTGCAATGGCGCCCAGTTTTTGTAATCTGCTTCTTTGTTGCGCTTTATGATCACTGGTGGCGAACTTCGATGCCCAGTGGATGTAATATACCATAAATCCTTTATTGTATAGTATAGGTTTATTCTAAGTTACTATGCCATAATTTCTTTATTGTATAGAGTAGGTTTGTTCTTAATTCCTACTAGTTACCGTATATGCCATCATTCGCTATCGAAAAAAAAGGCGAAAATCTGATGTAGTCGACCAGGCCGAAACATTAGCCTCTAACGGGCCTGCATTTTAGCGGGCCACAATTGGGCCGGCCTGCAACTTTCTTGGGCCTGAAAGGCCATTGGTGCCTTCACACTTTGCGCCAGGCCCACAACTTACACGGGCCTATATTCGGCCCAAAGTTTAGTTGGGCCTTTAGTGGACCCAGTGCTTAGTTGGGCCCATGTAGCTTCGGGCCATTAACATGCTAAATATCCTGCTGGCCTATTACGGCACAGAAGAAACCATGGGCCTTTAGCAGGTCGAAATGCATGTTGGGCCTCAATTTTCACTAGTCGTTGACGGGCCTTCAGCAGGCTGAAATGTAGACCGGGCTATTATTGGCCAAGTTATATAACGGGCCATTACCAGGCCGAAACATATCTCGGGCCTTAGTTGGCCCACTGATATCATGGGCCTTTAAGAGGCCGAAAGCTTAGCAGAGGCATCAACGGGCCGAATTATACGACAGGCCCAAAGTCACGTTGGGCTGAACTGTTGCCACCTTGATCATGGGCCGTTAGAGGGCTGAATGTCGCGTCGGACCATATATGGCCCATGGGCAGCACGGGCCATTCCCAGGCTGAAAGACACACCGGGCTGAAATGGGCCCATGTCTACATCGGGCCTCTAATAGGCCGAAATGTCACTGGGCCGTAATTGGGCCCAAATATTCAGCGAACAATTAACGGGCCAGATCTGGCTTCGGACCGTAAATGGGCCATGTTTAAACAGGCCGTTAGTCGGCTGGCCCACTAGTACCTGAGTAAATACTACGGTCCTTTGACTGGGACGGCCTTTTTAACCTATATGGGCCTCTATTGGGCCCTGCCACGTGTTGACGTATCATAGGCACGTCTCCTCCATTGGACGGGCGACATCTGGCCCACCGAGGAGCCGACACGTGTTTCCTCCAGCCAATGATGATTTTACACATGGAAAATCCCCATTGGTCCGGGCTGTTAATGGGTTATCGGATCCAAACCGGAACCCGATAGCTTAACGGCGACCCGTTACGGTGGATGTCACGTGTCGGTTACCCTTGACGAAAGCACTTCCATGACGTGCCATTTATCGTCATGGAACTGGACACTTCCGTGATTATAATTTTGGTATTGACATGGAACACTTCTACGAGAGCACAGGTATGACTATCTTGATTCTGTCATAAAACCGTCATGGATGTGCATGCATGACAAAAAACGCGACCTACTGTGACAAACACGTATCATCACAGAAGTGGTTTTTTTTGTAGTGTGACCAGTCGACCGCAAATGTCTCTGCTACTCTTCCCAACAAGGAACATACTTATTAAAGAAGAAAAGAGGATCATGTTAAAGAAGAGCAAGCAGATTGAAGATATTACAAGTCTTTCTATACAATGTCTGTTACCCACCCATGATGAACCAGATTGCACAGAGAAATACTATTCCTTCCGGTCTCTCCATATGTGGCTCACATGCATTTCGAAACTAAAGTAGGAACATTTAGCTGACCAATTAAACATGTCTCAGTTTTTCTAATATCAGCATAATATCATATTCGAATTTGCACAACTAAGCTTCTTTAGCTTAATGGGTGGAGCAGTGCTATTACGACACGAATCACGTAGGCTGATCGTGGTCATCATAAAATGGGGAAACGTAAGCGTGATGAGTATAGTGTTGACCGTGGCAGTGTCATGGCAGATCTGAAGCTGCAAACCACACAAAGGGTACTTAGCAACCGATGTTTGCTTTGAAATAACAACTAAGATTTGGTATGGACAAGAAAGTACAGTCAACAAGTGACAAAGAAATGTAATTTCTGCTGCCTCTCTATATGTCGCAACATGCATTTGTTAACTCAAATGGGACCTTTAGCTAACCAATTAAATGTGTCTGTTAACTAATATCAGTATAATATCACAATCATATTTGAACAACTAAGCTTTGGAATTATGAGTGTTGTGTTGTTTAGCGTGAAGGGTGGAGTACTGCTAGTATGACAGAAAGCACCTACGCAGATCATAGTAGTGTAGATAAAAGGGGAAAACCCTAAGCATCATGAGTAAAATCAGGAAAGTGGAACTAGCTGGAACATATGGGCTGGTATTGCCGGTACGGCTAGAAAGGCTTCGGAAAGGGTTCAGCCCCAAAAGGGGCAGCTCTATTCAACTGAAGGCACAATACTGTTACTATCAGTCTAGACTCTCAAAGACGACATAGCTCCCAGCATTTCCCGGATATTATGGCAGACCATCTAGAATAGTTGAAAGCATCCATCTGAAGCATCCCAACAGACCTGTCGACTGCAAATGTCCCTGCTCCACTTCCTGACAAGGAACATATTGTACTACTCCCTCCGTTCCTAAATATAAGTCTCTTAGAGATCCGAATGCAGACTACATACGAAGCAAAATGAGTGAATGTACACTCTAAAATATGTCTATATACAGCCGTATGTAGTTCTTATTGGAATATCTAAAAAGACTTATGTTTTACCAAAAAAGGATTTCGCCCTGCTTTATAAATAAAGCAACGATGAACAACACCCGGTCCAAACGCACGCCACCACAACACACGCACACACCCAAGGCATTTTAGGAACGGAGGAAGTAATATACTTATTAAGAAGAACAGAAGAGAAACATGATAAAAAAGAGCAAACGGATTTTAGATAATACAATGTGTGTTGCCCACCCATGATGAACCAGAGCACACAGGGAAATACTATTCCTTCCGGTCTCTCCATATGTGGATCACATGCACTTGTAAACTAAAGTAGGAACATTTAGCTGACCAATTAAACCTGTCTCAGTTTTACTAATATCAGCATCATATCAGATTCGAATTTGTACAACTAAGCTTGTTTAGCTTGATGGGTGGAGCAGTGCTATTACGACACGAACCACGTAGGCTTATCATGGTCATCATATAATGGGGAAACTGTAAGCATGATGAGTATAGTGTTGACCGTGGTAGAGGCATGGTAGATCTGAAGCTGCAAACCGCGCAAAGGGTACTTAGGAATCGATGTTTGCTTTGAAATTACAACTAAGATTTGGTATGGACAAGAAAGTACAGTCAACAAGTGACAAAGAAATGCAATTCCTGCTGTCTCTCTATATGTCGCGACATGCATTTGGAAACTCAAGTGGGATCTTTAGCTAACCAATTAAATGTGTCCGTTAACTAATATCAGTATCATATCACAATCATATTTGAACAACTAAGCTTTGGAATTATGAGTGATGTGTTGTTTATCTTGAAGGGTGGAGTACTACTAGTACGACAGAAAGCACCTACGCAGATCATAGTAGTGTAGATAAAAGGGGAAAACCCTAAGTATCACGCGCAAAGGGTACTTAGCATCCATCTGAAGCGACCCAACAGACATGTCGACTGCAAATGCCCTGCTCCACTTCCCGACAAGGAACATCCTGTACTACTCCCTCAATTCCTAAATATAAGTCTCTTAGAGATTCGAATGCGGACTACATACGGAGCAAAGTGAGTGAATGTACACTCTAAAATATGTCTATATACATTCGTATGTAGTTCTTATTGGAATATCTAAAAAGACTTATGTTTTACCAAAAAGGCTTTCGCCCCGCTTTATAAATAAAGCAACGATGAACAGCACCCAGTACAAATGCACGCCACCACAACACACGCATGCACCCAAGGCAGTTTAGGAATGGATGAAGTAATATACTTATTAAGAAGAACAGAAGAGGAACATGATAACAAAGAGCAAGCAGATTTTAGATAATACAATGTGTGTTGCCCACCCATGATGAACCAGAGCGCACAGAGAAATGCAAATCCCTGCTGTCTCTCTATATGTGGCGCACATGCTTTTCGAAACGAATATAGGAACATTAGCTAACCAATTAAAACTTCTCTGTTTTAGTAATATGAGCATCATATCAGATTTGTATTTCAACAACTAAGCTTTGGAATTATGAGTGGTATGTTGTTTCGCTTGATGGGTTGAGGTCTTGAGGAGCAGTGCTAGCATGACACGAAGCACCTACGATGATGGTAGTGAATATAAAGGGGGAAAACCATAAGCTTTACGAGTATAGTAACCATGCCATGGCTGATCTGAAGGTGCAAACTGGACAAAGGCTACTTCGCAACTAATGTTTGCTTTCAACTGGCCACTACGATTTGGTATGGACAAGAAAAGTACAGTAAACAAGTTACAATCTATTTTCCGGGTGAGATCAATAACTTAAGCAGATATGAAAGAGTACCACCTCTCTTGTGACGCTGTGTAGGCCCCTGCTGATACATTGAGGGTGTTGCAGGTGCGATGGCTGTCGGCGGCGCGGAACAAGACTTCAGACGGCAGACGGTGGCATCGTGGGATAAGTCATGTTGCCGTGGACGAGAAGGTCGTAGGAGCGGCAATGGCAAGGTGGACGACGGTGCCGATGAAGCGAGAGGACGCGATGAAAGGATCCTGGTCCGGCGCCGTAGATGAGAGACGTCCATCTCTTGCAGCGGACGATGGGGTAGGGGTAGCGGCTCTGGTAAGGTGGAGGATGGGGTGGCGGACGGAGGAGGCTGGCTGGAGTGGGGAGGTTGTTGTGGCGCCGACGGTGTATGAATGGGGAAATGGAGGGGAAGGGGAGGGGATATCAAACTTTGGGACGCGCTTCTCTGAAAAGTGGGAAAGTTACGAACTTAGCCCCTGTTTAAAATTTCAGACATCTCGTCGGTTGGGGATAGGACGGTATTCTCGCATCTCCCCAATATTTGCCGATAGTGATTTCGGGCGAGGAGAGGGTCTTTACCGCCCACGGTTGTCGCCCACGGTAGGGCGGTTCTGTCACGTCTGAGGGAAGTTACACACCTGCCCCTATTTAAAATATTTGCCTACATCGATTTCGGACGAGGAGACTTTGTTTTGCCGCCCACGTATATGAATGAGAAAATTGAGGGAGAGAGAGAGGTCTTTCGGACGAGTTTGAATCAAATGTGTGTTTGCCGCCCATGTTTGGCGCCCACCGTGTCTGAATGGGGAGACAGGCGGTCGTGTCATGTCTGATTGAAGTTACTAGTCTACCCCTATCGATAGTAGTGGAAATCGGGTCAATTAGGATGTGAAGTGTCAAGGGCAGACAGTAATTTCCATCTCGCAAACACTGGCTTCGGGCAGCCGACAAATGATAGTGGGTGTTTTGCCGCTTCGTTCAAAATTTGGGAGAATTAGCATTCACGTTTACCCTGGGCCCTGGCAACTAAATTCAAATCCAATTTGTATTCGATTATGAATATCCATACATTATTCTATGTTTTGTTATTTATTTCTTCAAAACACGACAAAGATTTATTCCACCTTTATATATGAATATGATTTAGAAATGTCGTGATCTTCGAATTCAGTAGGTTGAATACACTTTGAGTCAAACAGTTATTTCATCCAATACAATATGCTCACATGAAAAACAGTTCACATTATGTCAATCATACAAGTACTTAGGATTACCTCGCCTGAAAATTCAGATCATTACAACACATGGACAACAAAGGGGGTCTTACAACATAATCCATTCAGAGACATGACACAACATGCAAGTATACTAATCTAATGACAATTTCAACTGGTATCTAAAGAAGAACTGGGATTACCCTGGGCTTCAGATAGCAGAAGCAGTAGGACCTCCTCCGTCTTCAAATGCAACATTCTTACTTCCTCCAATTCTTGGGTTACTTGCATAATGTGTGCATCTAATTGCATAATTTCCAGCCTCAAGATCAAGATTACCTCATTCATGGCAGCCACACCATCTCTTTCTGCCTGTAGTAGAGCCTCAAGAACTATAATATCTGTGCTCAGACTGCTCTCCGGCGGTGTTGCCTCTGAACTGCTACCATCTGGTGACATGGCTGGCGCACTGCTTCCACAAATAGATTCTGGGGTTGTACATTGTGTCCTAGTGTGAACGGCATCCTGAAAGGTTTCCGCTAGACATAAGTAAGAGATAGTTATCGCATGATCCAGGCAGTAAGCTTACATGGTAAATGACATACGAATTATTGCCGAGCATGGCAAGCTATATTTAAATGGTTCGAAGGAGCATCAGTCGAACACAAATTAAAATGGTAAGATGAAAGGCAGTATACCACCGCTATATTTAAGTTGCCCAGGCATCTAAGTAGTTGAAATAATCTGAGAAAGCACTTAAATAGTGTGGCCTCATATAAACTACGAAGACAGTCTTGTGATGAAGTTCACAGGAAAAGTTAAGGAGTTAAATGAATTAGGCATGCATTTCTTTACGATAGTACAGCAGGCACTGCTGACATATTGGCCAACTAAGGTATAGCCTAACAAGTAACAAACAAGCATTCGAATCAAGCAATACAGCAAAGCAGACAACTGAACTATTTGTAATTTTATAGGATTACAGGTTGAGGGCACAAGCCAAGAAAACAGTCCACACGCATTACATTTCACATGTACTAAAACACACTGGCTTACCATATGTTGCTGTGAAGCCTCGCTGCTATTGCAATGTTCTTTGAAGATATCGTCAGCATCCCGTGGTTGCAAATCTAGTTGTTGTAGTTTATTCTTCCCCTTCTATTTAGGTAAAATTAATTTTAATCACATGCACTGGTTCGAATTGATCATCAATGGTTAATCTAAACTAATGAAAGAAGGGTGTGTGCTTACACGACAATATATGTGCTTCACTCTATTTTTATGCTTGTTCGAGGTGCCAGCCCCAAAAGAACAAATATTTTGTTTGATGGGGTTGGGAGCTCCATAATTAATAGAAGCATCAAATTAGTCATGCAACTTGGTAAGATCAAGAACGCACAAAAAAGTAATGAACAAAGGCTTGGAGCAGTGATGTAACAGCTAGCATCGAAAAATGTAGGGTAAAACGAACAAAAAGCAGCGAAACGACAAGCTAGTTTGCTGATGTGTAATTAAGCATAGAGAACATAGGTCATGTTTGGATCCATGGGTTAGAGCTAGTTTGGGCTCAAATAGCCCTAACACTTCGTTTGGATGTAGACATTCAAGGGCTTGGTATTGAATTAGCTCCAATGCCAATATCCCAAGACATTGATATTGATGTTCAATATCAATTCTAGTGTTTGGATGTGCATATATTTGGCGCTTGGAATCCAAAGGGAGCACCAATTCCAGTTTTTGTTTGATGTACAAAGTTGAAATTTGTCACTTTCTCAACATTCACAATTCCTCGTCGTCTATACAGCACATACAAACATACAAAGATGCATCAGTTTTAAAGTCGACCACTGTATATCACATAAAAAATGACAGTACAAAATTAGTACCACTAAATCTGCAACATAAGCAAGACCACGAGCTGGGTCCAGTTACATTTGTAGGAGTACATAATCTAGCCACTACAAATCTTGCATCGCACCTACGTGGTATACGCCAAGATGAATGGGCGAATGGGTGGGCATCCGTTTTAAAACTTGACAACTGCAGAGTGTCACAATATGCCTGTACTGAATGGCTAGCATTCTGTCGAGCAGCTCATGGGAATGGTGGCCTTACTCCACGGCGGATAGCTGCAGGTGGTGGCCGAGGTGGAAGGAGGAGGTTGTGGCCGGGGAAGTTGTCTAGTATGCGTAGTGCATGTGTCGCTCGAGCTGCTGCAGAAGCTCCTTCACGCTGAGGCATGTAGTGTTCGGCTCCGAGCCGCTGGCTCCCGCACTCCACCATTGCCACACGCCCACGCATGGGTCGATTCTGCCAAAGAACATCGTGCCATCCAGCAGTCGGCAGAGCCAGGGATCCGGCAGATGTGGTGCAACGAACCATGGTGGCGGTTAGTGGCAAACTCCAGCGGTGGCGGTTGCCAGTGGGAAGGCCGGGGAAAGCCGAACCATCGGGAAGGCCGGGGAAAGCCGAACCATCGGAGGACTGTTGCCAATGGGAAGGCTATCAGGGAAGAACCACCGGTGGCCTGGGCGAGGCGCCTGCTTGAATATTAGAAGCCATCGGTCGGGGAGGAGGCGGTAGGGGAGGGCCGAGCTCGATCTCCCGTGGCCGGCGCAGTGCCTACTTAGTGCTTGAGCTCCATATTTCCTTTTCGCGTGCGTCTTGCGAGGAACAATGAAGAGATAAGCCAATTCAGCCAAATGCGGAGGGCCAGGGCTCCAAATTTGTGGAGGGGTCACGCCAATGGTTGGGTTGGCCTCTCGATATCGGGACCAAATTCCTCGCGTGAATGTCTAGGCCATCCAAACACCGGCATTCGGGCCGAACAATGCCAATGCCAAATTCTTGGTCCGAATGTCAACATCCAAAAGAGGCGTAAAGTATCCAAACATGAGGGCTAGTTTGAGCTAGTTGCATCTAACCCACCCAAAAAAACTATCCCACCCAAGAGGTGCTAATAGGAGCTAGGTCTCCTAGTGCATTTATTGTCAATCTAACCCTGGCATCCAAACACCTCTTTGGCCAGAGTTAGTTCAGGATTAGTCATGAGCTAGAAACTAACTCTAACCTGTAGCTAAGTTAGAGTATCCAAATAGGGCCATAGAAGCAATCTGATGTAACCAATAGGTGGCATTAGAACAACACCATTATCATAAATATAGCATGCAAGAAGTAAAATAGTAGGCAGTGATATCTAGGAAGTACAGTAATACTTAGGACAAAACAAAAGCATTGTAACTATATGTGCACTGGTTTGTAATTTAGCACATGTAACCTATTCACTGCCACACGTATGGCCCGACAGGTGCAAGCAGAATAACGCGTCTCATGAAAAATTGAATGATGCCCTGAAGAAATTCGAAGGTGCGGTGCTTATGCTAAGAAAGTGAATGTAGGCGCAGGCCGTTGGATAATAGTACCTGATTCTCTGTGGCGTATGGGTATCGTTATCATACTTGATAGCTAAGGATCGTCGATGGTGCTCGTGTTGCGGTTGAGTTTGGGCCGGCTGTCACCGTTGCTGAAGCGGCTCTGGTGCTTCGGTTGCGGCGCCTGTCGAAATACAAGAAAGCTCATCTGTGGTAAGTGAATAGTTCCATGATAAAGAAGAGAAAAACTGAAGGAGTACAAATCAAAATAACCTGATGAGGCTGCGGCGTCAGTAAAGCAGGGCCGGTGGAGTTGAATATGGCGTCCGTGGAGCGGGTCCGGTGCAGTGGACGAAGGCGTCGGTGAAGCACATCCGATGCGGTGTACAGTGCTTTCGGTGAGGCGGATCTGTTGTGGCGGACGAGGGCTTGTATGAAGGGCCAGCGATGTGGCGGACAAGGGAGTCGGTGAAGGGCCTACACTATGGTGGACGAGGGCACCGGTGAAGCAGATCCGGTGTGGTGGACCGTGATGGCGGTCAAGGAGATCTGGAGCGGTGGACAAGCCAGTCGCTGAAGCGGCTCCGGTGAAGTGGTGAGTTGGCAGTTGGGGGTTCCAAGGTGCGGAAGGTAGATCCGGCGGGGTGTGAGGTCCACCGCTGCGGCGGAGGACTAGATTTGGCGGCTTGGCGTGGTTGGGGGGAGGAGGCGGGGAGGGGAAGGGGAGGGGCTCTGGGGAAGAATGTTGGGGGCAAAGAGGGGAAAACAATGGAGTTACCACAGCAGCCCTTTTCCGTTCATGTGGCAGGGGTAAAACAGGAATATCGCAGGGCTAAACTTTCGGGCGCGAGATATTTCAATGTGAGCGGGAAGGTTGAAAGCTATTGGCGGCTGAAATTAAGTGTTTTGCTCTTGTACGGCCGACTATGATATCATGGCCGAGAATTTATTTGTTTTGCACGCAAAAAAAGGGTGCAAATTTCGAAAATCAATGTCTCCAACTCGAAACTTAGATTGTCTATTCAATTCAAATATGGATCATTGAGCTAGTGGAAGCAAATACCATCATATGGTCCAATTCAAATGAAATTCCAAATGTGTTTATCCTAAACTAGTAAAAGTGCTCGTGCGTTGCAACGGGCGAACAACAAAAACTCACAAAAATTATAATGGCCACCATAAAACAATTCAAGTTAATCAAATTGCGCCAACTAATGTAAATCCTACAAATCAAATCAATACTTAAGAATAACTCATGCAAGAAAGAGGAACCTGAGCTTAGAAAAAGAGAGGAACTTGCACACCATCCTGCCTTAATGGACGCTCCTTCTGGCGCTGCTACTGGCCACCGCTGTGCCTCCTTGTCCTCGTGGGCAGATGTGGGGAAGGAGCAGATCCTGAGATCAAGGAGGCCTGGAACGGGAGCAGCCGCTCAAGAAAAAGAACCATCCAAAAATATTTAATATTAGTATAAAGGATGCTACAATTTTCAAAATGTTGGCAGAGGCTAGAGCTACCATCCCGACATTTTATTGCTACATATACTAATATCAACACTTCAGTATAGCAATATAACTTATGTGGCATCGCCCAAAAAATTAGTACAACAAAAGGGCATGGAGTAAAAAAAACATGGTCCAAAATCATCTACTAGAAAAATAAATCAAAAGGACAATGTTTGTGTACCCACATGTGGATCAATGATTTGTTTTAATGTTCTATGAAGAGGTTGTGGCTCATGCCTCATGACATTTACAAGAGGAAAATTCAGATCATCTCTAGGTGCTAGCACTTTGCAGAAGCCTGCAAATCCAGTTTGGCTCCTCCAGTTAGTTCATGGTGTGCTGCCGCCTGCAGAAATAAGTCAAGAGCCAGCACATCCTTCGATGCCCGGTAGTGCGCCTAGCTATACAAATTTCACATACTACATGCCAGCTTCTATACCACATCCGATGAATCAGAGAGGCGTAGTACCTTTCTAATATTTGCATACCACAATTTGGATAAGGTAAAATTTCATTTTGATAACATTTGTGATACTGGCTCAAGTGTGTATCAACCAAATCATGGATTCCACCACAAGCTTTGAGAACAGAGAAAATTTGTCTTCCAACAAATTGGCTGGCCTTGGTTGCTCCAGACTCCACAGCCAGGCCTGCAATTTTTATTTGGCGATGTTCATCAGTCCACAAAATAAATGGGTAATGATATGAAGGGGTAAGATGATAGCTAACCATTGTCAAGAATCTAGACACTATCGTTAAGAAGGACCGAGGTGATTCGATGCACGGTCATGATGACAATTGACCCTGAGAAATGATGTTGTAGTGTGTTCTGGATCAGGTTATTGGTTGCACTGTCCACCGAAGCAATGGCTTCGTCCAGGATGAGTGTCTCGGTGCGCCTAAGAATTGCCCTACCAACATAGAAGCTGACAATGGCCCATGCTCTAGTTCTGTCCATTCTCTACCACTTCGAGGGTAACTTTGAATTTCAGAAATTTCCGAAGAAGCAAGACTACCAAAATATGAACTGTATGGTACAATATAGAGCAGACCTGGTGAGTCAAAATTTAGTTCCTTTCTCCGAACTTCATCTCGTAGCTGAAAGTAATCCAAGGCCTGAAATGTCGAATAATATTTTTCAGATAAGTTAAGAAGATCATATGGCCTCTGTATTCGAGAAATGCACACAACCATATTGTGGAGACATATCAAACTAAAAAACAATTGCGAGCACTTTAAAAGAGGGCCCTCTGTTTCTGTTATTTTTTAATTCACCATGACCACTTTGCGCACACGCAGATGTAATCAACATAACAACATTTGTATTCATCAACCTCTGAGATGGAAATCAGGAGCCATATTTGTGAACTCAGATGTTAATTGTGAACCATCTCTTAAGCTTGCCTGCTGAAGTAAGCCACTGTTTTCATGTTCCAAGAGGTCAAATTTTCACGCTGGTTCTAGTGATATTTTTTAGCCTGAAATTATTTGTTAACATATAGATATAAAATCATACTGATTGTATAGGAGCTAAATATCTCAACCCCTTTTTACCGGAAATGATATGGATATCATACTCGTGTATTCAGTGATGGCCTAGTGTTCCTGTTTTACTCTCTCAACTATATGTGCAAGGACAAAGCGAGAGCCATGGGGAAAAACAAAAAAGGATCAATGTAGTGAGTTTGAGTGGTACATGCAACAGTCTGGAACATCAAATTCATTACGCTGATACAACCATAAAGTACAGAACTTGCATATACTAACTTATTAAGCTCTGCAGTGTCATCACAAATGTGTTGAAGTAATCTGTATAAAAAGTTCCTTACCTATGGAGAAGCATGTCTAGTTGTGGTGGTAGTCGGACTTGGGGCCAAAGGAGATGAGGTCACGGCCCTTGTCAAGGATGACATCTACCTCGCCAGCTCCCAACTTGCCACTGTCAAGGCCCACTGCAACATCGAGCTCCCAACAACGCTAACTTTTCCATATGAAAGAAGCAAATATTATTTAACAACAATAAATTATGTTCTCAAATTCAACATCCTTCAGAGCACCGGGGTCTCTAGCTCTCTGCCAATTTGAAGTTCCAAACGGTCCAATGCGAAAACCTCACAAAGTCACCACAAGCTTATTTCCTGATCTTTCGATTCGAAAGAACTCCGAAGAATTTCAGGTATCATCAACCTAAGAATGGAAATGAAGCTTGGAAATGTCACTGCTAATTGATGGCAGAATTAGTTTGAGAAATATATATAAAGAACAGAGGTTCTGGAAATATTTTATAAACTGCCAGCGTCTAGGATTCTGATCTACAAAAAAATAGAACACATAAGGTTTCTGGTATTTTTTTCTATTATTAAGGACTTGTAGCCTCCTGACTCCGGTCATGAAGTGGCTTGCTTGGACCTGATGCAGGAACTTAACCCATTTGATGTGCTTAACATTCAAAGGACTGATGTGCTTGATGGCGATTTGAACTACATGTCTTTTTATGTTATCCATCATCATAACCACATATGAAAATTATTAAATTAGTATAAAATCACCCCTTTGATGTGAAAAGCATCTAAACAGATGATTGGCAATAGTACTACACATAGCTAAATTATTTGGACTGGGTTGACCGCTGAAGGCCATGCTACATCGTTGATTCCATCACGTAGGCCTAAATTCGCGTTGTTGGTGTGGTTGGGCATTTCATCAAACACCCGGAAGGACATAGTTTAATCAGTACATAATTTGGCCACCAACGAATTTAGAGAGAAGCACTCAAAGAAGCATGGAGAACGGCACCATACCACCCCCGCCTTTGCCGCCACCGCCCTCCTCCACCTGTATATCCCTTCCCCTCCACACCTCGTGTCATTGCACCGCTGCAGCGGCGGGAGGACGATGATGCTGCCTATATGGAGGGACACGACCGGGAGGGAGCTCAGGGGAGTCGCATCGATAGGGGGGCGCTACCGGCGGCGAGTTGGTTTGGCGCACAGGTGGTTAGTCGTGGCGGCGCGAGATGCAGCGGGAGTTTTCGCCGGTGGTGCGCAGGGATTTGACTCGCAGGCGGTGTGGGAGTTGGGGCACCAGAGTTCGGGGGTGGGGGCATGGAGGAGATGGGTCATGCCCTCGAGTTCACCTCCCCGAGATCCTGGTGCTGTCGTCCTCCTCGAGTTCCTGCTGCCCAATCCGGCCTCCGTGGCATGGGTGTACTCCTTTGAGCGAAAGGGTGGCTCCGCAGATGCGAAGGCTGATGGCAGCATTTGCGGAGAAGAGGAGCACGGCGGGGTCGGCGTGGAGGGGCCAGACAGCCGGCGTCGGTGGTGGCGCTGTGGTCGATAGGAGGGGATTTGGGGTGGCTGGGCATTGACGAAGTTGTAGTAGCGTATGGTGTCCTTTAGCTCGAATCGTTTCCTTTGTCACCAGGATCGCAGGTTGAATACTCCAAACGACAGGGTGCTTTTTGTAAAAACGAAGCGTTTTCTCAGATCCACTTAAAAAGAACTACGGGTTTAATAATCAAAAGGGCAGGGACTTTGTTGCAAGAGCGCAGCGACAGTGAACCCGACAGAGTCAATCCATGCTTTATTATTAGGGAAAGATATGATGACAAAAACAAAATATGTATGTGTATGAATAAAGTGGATGATTATAAAGTTTGGACATGCCCGTATGTGCATATCTCTAAGTTTGATATATGAATTTGAAATCACGAAATCCCGGCTTAAAAAATGTACCTCTGTTTAAATGAATTACAAAAGCTAATGATGGAGTCGAATTCCAAAATTCCAATCTTAGGTTTGTAATTCTGGTACTTCAAAGTATATCACACATGTTCAAAAGTATCGTTATCTCATAGTCTAAACTGTGAAACAAATTGATCAACCATGAGTGCACACACTATTGACCATATATATCTCAATTACGCTAAAGTCTCTCAAATATAGACACCTCATCTCTTCTCTGTAACACCCACCCGCGTCCCCCCCCCCCCCCCCCCCCCCCCCCCCCCCAAGTCGTTCTCTCCCGCGGACACGAACAAAGGAGCACATTAACCCCCCTTTCTCTTCTAAGTCCGGACCCCAATATAGGTCTCTATCACTTTGTCTCTCGGGCATGCACGCATCTCTTCCCCCACTCTCTAGGTCTCCCGACATATCTCTTTCCCAAGCACACGCACTATATAGAGTGTATCTTTCCCATACACACAAAACATCGCCCCCAAACGTCTATCTCCCTAGTTATGTGGTTCTCGCACACTCACCTCACTCACCACCCCCACTGCAAACAAGCACCCTTTGTCTCCTTGTGCACCACTCTCCTCTTTCTATCTCTCCCACATGCGGACCCGACCCAGCTCCTTCCCTATATACATGTATGTCATGACTCTTTCATAGCTCCCTAACGTATCATCATTCTCAATCTCGCACGTTGTTCTCTACACCATCTATTCTAGATCTCTCATGAAGTCTATCACACACACGATGACTCGCTTCCCTTGCGTCTCCGTACATAGGCCATTTTCGAACAACATCAACCTTGTCTCCCTATCTATAAGCCACTTCCGCACACAAACGACCCCTCTCTCTCCCCCTATCTTCCTCTCTCTCCCTCGCTAGCTATCTCTCTCGCTCTCACACCCCTCTCCCACACACACTCGATGTCTCTTCCAAATAGTCTGCTCCCCGCCCGCACCCATGCTATCCCCCTACTACACATGTCTTTCTCTCTCTTTGACACACATGTCACACCATTCCCCCTTCCCTACTAGGTTTACATCATTAGTGGTCGCTCTTCTCCACATACACACACTCCCTCTCACACACATGCGCGCGCACAAACACACAGAGACACGCACAAACACCCATCTATCTGGATCCTTCTTTTAAGACACACACCCTTGCATATTCTCTCCAGCTCTAGGTATGTATATATCCCCCTCTCTCTCTAGCTCACATGCACACCAAAATTCTCCATCTATCTAACTCACACATCTTTCCCCATGTCCGCATGTGTATCTCACACACTCACTCTCTGATTATGTCTATGTGTCTCCACGTTACACAACACAAAGCCCCATGCACATGTCTCTCTCTATCCTCCACACACAGAGACACAAAGAATCTCTTATCATTGCCTCAGTATCTACACATATCACATACGCATGCGCTATCTCTCTCTCTCGCACACACGCTCAACCAAGGTTTTCTCGTGAATAACTTACCATCTATTCATCACAGCTGCCTGCTCTATGGGACCCAAGTGGAAGAAACAGTTGACCACATGATTTTTACTTGTCACTTTAGCCGAGCTTGCTGGTAAAAACTTGGCATCAACTGGCCCACGTTCACCTGTCGACTCCAACTTCTCCAAGCTGGCATAGAAACCTGGGGGCGCCCGCTCTTCTTTGACACATTCCTAGTTGCAGTGTGGAGCTTGTGGAAAGAGAGGAACAACAAACATTTCAAAAGAGTGGACCCGAGCATTGATACCTGGCTTCGAAGATTTAAGGACGATTTCAGCTTACTTCAACATAGGACCAAAGGGGCACATACTGCCCTCATCTCCTCCTTTGTTGCTGATTTACACTAGGTGGTTGCTCTTACCATTCCCTCTTAGCCACATCCAACCTCTCTGGTTGTGGTTGGAAACTTGTATATAAGATGTAACTATGTAACACCATTTACATATATATGAAAAAACAGTAGGAGCCTCTCCTACTGTCCATTCCTCAAAAAAAATAGTCATGGCAGTACGACGAACACGAGACGTGAAAAAGAATAAATCTACACGTCCGTAGACCACAGTGCTACTAGGACTAGAGCGAGCCGAAAGCGCGCCGCGGTCACCCCCGCCTTATCGGCGATGGGAAAACCTTTGTTTTACACAGTCGAGAAATCATCGTGCTAAGGCCCCACATGCTCAGCCATTGAATAGAATGTAGATCCAAGTTTATGGAAACAAGTATCGATAATATGTTTGTATCTCCATACTTATATCTCTTCTTATAAAAAAACCGAGTTGGTGATGATGGTATGCGTGCCATCTTGCAATATAGACCGTCCGATCTATATCTGACGGATAGAAAGCAAACTAAAAGATACCCGAACCTCTCTCCACATTTGCAAACAAGGCCTTCCCTTGTTCATCCTTATCTCCCACAACCTCATTGTTGAGCAATTAAAAAAGGAAGCCTCTGGAACAATCTAGCATGGTGGTCGCTGCCGGCATCGTCCATCCCCATGCCTCCGCTTAGTCCGACCACCAATCACCACCACGCCCTACTCCTCCTCACCTTATCTCTCCTCTTTCTCAAGATATCATTAGTTTTTACACATGGGATTACTCCCGCATGGGTCAATCACAACAGGTGTTTTATAATAAATGCATCTTGATGTTCCGTGCAATGCACGGGCATCTTGCTAGTACTCCTACAGCAGACTTAGTTGGTGATGATGGTGTGTCTGCCATCTGTCATTTCTGACCATTAGATCTACATCTAACGACTGTGAGGTAAGTTGTTGCC
The DNA here is from genome assembly GCA_011799875.1 of Thinopyrum elongatum. Classification (NCBI taxonomy): domain Eukaryota; kingdom Viridiplantae; phylum Streptophyta; class Magnoliopsida; order Poales; family Poaceae; genus Thinopyrum; species Thinopyrum elongatum. The sequence continues at coordinate 355,266,387 of CM022297.1, read as the reverse complement.
TTTTCTCAACAACATCCCACTTATCTACCCAATTTGCAGAAAACCCCTTAATTAGTATCTTAAAACCAACCACATCCCTCCCTCACCTCACCAAAACAGCCCAAGGAATATATTCTGATTGAAACATAATATATTTCTAGTGATATATGTATATCAAAATTAGAGTGTTTTCTATCAAGTTTGTGAATAAGTATTTTTCTAATTATGATCCGTTGCAACGCACATGCACATTGCTAGTATTACCAACCATGCAAAAGAATTGCTAGTATTTCCATACTTTCGAGTTTTCCATCAAGATATTAGTCACTCATGGTTGATATTTAGTTTGAATTACATACACATAGGCACTATGTAACTAGCTGTGCTTATTGGCTTCCAAAGCTTAACTTTCACTCCTACTTACAGTATGTAGAGTATTTAACAAAAAACTACCACTTTCAACCAGCCCTAGGAAGAAACTATTGTACAAAAAATAGCAAAAACATACCCAAAATTTCTTAATCCGCGCCAAAAAACTAGTACCTAGTGCTGATTAGGCTCGTTTAAACCCGTTTATGACAGGGTTGGCCCACACGTCCGTGCTGACGAGGCAGCTTAAACCAACACATTTTGTTTGACCATTGACACAAGGGACCCACATCTAACCTTCTATCATGTTCTTCCTCCTCCAATCATTATTTTTCCTGAACATTACTTCAAACAGTTCTTATGCGTGTTCGTCGGTGACGCCGGTGATGAGCGAGTTGGTTGCCGCTCTGCCGGACGGGCCGGACGCCGCGCTGGCCTCCGCACGGGTTGGTTGGCTGGCCCAAGCATGGCTCACGCGCGAGCAAGCCGCCGCGCTAGCCTTAGCTCAAGCCAGATGGCTGGCCTTAGCGCGGCACGCGTGAGCAAGCTGCCGCTCCGCCGTGCCAACCTAGCTAGCAAACCTTGCAGACAAGCAGCTGGATGCATCCAGCAGGGTGTGTGCTAGCTTGGCTAGCTAGCGGCCGCAAGCGCCGGACGGAGCTAGCATCTAGGCTGCCGCAAGATGGGCTCCGCACCACCGGTGCTTTTGACCTCGCCTTCTGCCGGCGGCAATAGCTGCATCCCATGGCCGAGGATGACTAGGTGGACGGGCCGAAGGTAGGAGGTCACTCAGGGATTTTTGTCCAGGCTGACATGTAAGTCCCACAAGTCATAACGCCTAACTTGCCGGTCAAATAGAAGGCGTTGACTTAAGGGGTGACATGGGTTGAAACGTGCCTATAATGGCACTTGGTAGTTTATTGCGACGGATTAAAAAAAATTTGGTATGTTTTTGCTAATTTTTGTAGAGTAGTGGTTTCTTTGGTAGGGCTGGTTGGTAGGTGGTAGTTTCTTGGTAGTGGTTTCTTGTAGGGAACAATGTACTAGCGACAAAAGGCGATTCTAGGTTGTGTTGTACTCCAACGAGTACTACTAGTGGTCGTGGGAGTGTATAGCTTGTTTTGTGGGTTCGATCCCGGCCGAACGCACGGCGGCCTTTTTTTAAAATAGTAACCTCGCTGCGAGCCAATATTGTACACTGGTAGTTTGACTTTTGAAGTCGAACGGACGTGTCGCACCACAATCTGGGTGCACTGGATAGCCCAGCCACGTGAACGGGTTTTCCCTCCCATCATCTCGTGGCTCGCGTACTAGAGTAGTACTCCTATATATCAATTCACACCATAAAAAGTTTCTTGCCTGCCTGCTCGCCCTAGCCGCACCTCGCTTGCAGCTTCCTCATCATCTACCATATTTAAACTAGCGCCTCCCAATGAAGCCCGATGAGCCGAAAAAGCCTGGCGCAACATTGGGAACTATGCAATATGGCTCTGTACGTAAAGTGCTACTACTCTGTAGCTTGTGGCGTTGCACGCATGGACTTCGCTCCATTATCGGCTCTATAAAAGAAATTCCTCATGACATGATTTTTTTTTTTGAAACGGAGGCAAAAGCTTTGCCTCATCTCATTCATAAAGAAGGAACTAACAAAGTTTGACGAGATCCATTAAACCTCCACAAATGGAAGCGAAAAGCCTAGTCTCGCTGTATCAAAGAACTCAAATGTTCTGCCCCCGCAGTAACCGTCACTGATAAACAGGCTGCTAGTGTGTGCGTGAGAGGAGCGTCTGAGTAGGCCAGCTATGCGCTTGAATAGAGCACGGAGAGTACGCACTACGCAGGTGTACTTTCCCTGCATTGATAGTACAGTGATGGTTCTAGAAAACAGTAGTACCCTCCACTTGCAACTGTAGCTCCTTGGCCTTGAGATTCAAGAGTTCAAAACTGGTGCACTATAGAAGTACAGTACATCGCACTACTAGTTGAGAAAGTAGTACTACTACTGCTACAGTACTACGTAGTAAATAACAGTCGCACCATCATGGGGCACTAGGCACTACCACTATGCGTGCCCGCCTAACTTCCTTAACGAAGGGACGAGGCCCTGCGGTTATGCTCTTATCTCCTCCTCGCCAGTTCCCCTCCCCCCGAAGAGACCAAGGCGTTTCATCGCTGCTCCCATGGATTCGCCAGGTGGTTCTCCTCCTCGTCGGGGCTGGGAGACCTTGGACGACGATCCTCTAGGAGAAATCGCACACCACTCCGACGTCCTCACCACCGTAAGACTCGGTGCTTCCTGCACCAACTATTTTTAGATGGTGCTTAAACAGGCTTGAGAAAAGGCCATGCTTGTTGGTCTTCCATGCGTTCTCGAGCAGAAGGTTATTCTATGGGACAATCCATCAAACAGTCCACCGCTCCTAGGCCATGGTTGCACGTTGACTCCGCTAGAGTTGCCGATGTTGAGAGGTAGTCGGATTTTGTCCGATGAGCAGGTCAGTCATGGAGTCTGATCATGTAGTGTATATTCTAAATATAGTAATTAGTTATTCCATCCCGTAATTTCTCCGCTGCCCACCGTCTTATATACAGGTCTGGGTTGGTGCCAACGAAGATTGGCTTGCATACCTCCGGCCGGATACCACCATCATTTTGCACAACATCCACAGCAGTGCGGCCGTTCTCGTAGACCCCTTCTCCACCATTGGGATCGGCCTTCCGGACTGGCTGGGCTTGAATACGTATGATGATGCCTACATGAGATTGAAGAAGATAGCAATTGCGGACCCGCCGACAAAGCAACGTGGCTACGATGATTACTATCTCATCGTGGTGTTCGACATAAGGATTGCCAGCAATACAAAAGGCAGTAACGGCAGATGCTGGCACATGTTGGCTGCGGCAGATTTCTACCCCTACACGTTCGAAGACGCCGTGTGCCATGTAGGACGCATCTTCACGGTGACAAGCCAGGGGACTTGTTTCATCTGGTTGCCATCCTACGGTACGGGAGATTACAAACAGAATGCACAAACCATCATTTGCATCCCTAACGGTACTCCATTATTTTGCAGGGACCAGTCATCCCCCGATCAAAATAAGATCGTCGATCCTGGATGTGCATTTGCATCCGCGATTCGGTCTTACCTGGAACCTTGTAGCTGACTTTGGCATATTGGGATCAACTATCTTAGCAGTCGTTACCCATGGTACCACTGATGTGCAACATGGTCACACGATCTACCACGATCGGACCGTCACCATCTACCTAGGTATTCCATTTTCTCATTGCTGTGTGTTAGAGTAGTAGTACTTGTTAGTTATTTTCTTTTCTTGACTGGGACATGTTTACTGTACTAGTACTACAACTTAGTATTAGATTTTTTAACCCTCTCGCCTTCTCTTTCATTGTACTACTTACTAGTACTACTAGTACTTTTTACCTTGGAGGACGCGTATAGCTAGCTAGGCCCTTGAAGACTTGAACCCACTAGCTCCCACCATTTTTGTTTTTCCATGTCTTACTATCTCATCCATGTAGCCAAGAGTGGCTATATATCACAAGCCGATTATTTTACTTCCTCTATACTGGAGTAGTACTATTTGCTGCACAATATTAATGACCGCCATATTTGAGCACAACATTATTATGCATGGACCTTGACCATGTACGTCACCATGTGTCCAGATCTGAGATGCCGCATGTACCAGATGAACGGCGCCGAGTTCGACCCCCGTGATGCTATGTGGGTGCCGAGGAACACTCTTGGAGAGTACTCGCTTTTCATTGGGGACAGCTACCCCATTGTGAAGTGGATGCCGCCTTTCGTGCACGACACCGAAGGCCTGCGGTTCATGAAGCATGGTTGTGTCTTCAGTGCGCACCGCCGGATGAACGACATGCTGGGACACGCTATCCCTGATTTATGCTGCTTCAGCTTGGATGAGTCTCCATCGTGTGGAACCGGACTAGAAAGCTACGACAATGATTCCCGTTACCCACCGCTATGGATTGTGCCATCTATGAAGAACACCTAGGACTGGAACCTGGAGGAGGACATGGAGTCCATCTATAACGTGTAAGTGGAGTATGGTAAATTGTGAATGGTAGTGATGTACATATATGTAGACTAGTCGTGCACAAATTTATCACATGAAGTGGAGATGACCTTGTGTGGCATACTGGCATTTGTCCTTTAGAATTTATTACTAGTAAATGTGTTATGTGTACGTGCAACTTGTGTGCCTGTTGCACGGGCTCCAACATGCTCTGTGAGAAAAAAAAGGTGGCACAGCTTTGGATATAGGTGACGTGGCGGCATCATACAGTAGCGATCGTTCGCTATAGTTGTAGTACTAGGACGACAACTCCTATAAACCTTGCGCTTGGCTCTTTGCCTCTTCGGGAGGTTCAACAGTTCATACTCCTGTGAACCTTGCACTTGGCTCTTCGCCTCTTCGGAAGGTCCAACAATGATGATACTACAATACAATATGCTTCCGGCAATCTGACACCGAATGAACTGCTACACGTCCACCGCGAGGGCGAGGGCGAGGGAGAGGGAGAGGGCGCTGTAGTCAAAACCCTCTCCTCCTCCTACGAGCCACCGCACACGTGGGCGAGGGAGAGGGCGTAGGCGTACGTAGTAAGCAAGCTTCTCCTTGTCTCGTGAGCCACCGCGCGTGGGCAAGGGAGAGGGCATAGTAAGCAAGCTTCTCCTCGTTCGGCGAGTTGACGGGACACATCAAAGTAGTACTAGTCCATACTGCGTCCTTTCCGGTTAATATGGCTTAATTTGAAACGAGAAAAATACATTGGCGGTCAATGTATGTAACAATACGCTTATTACGGTCACTATATAGTTTTGCGGTGATTATATGGTCACTAGCTCACCGTAGAGCACCGTATTGCACCCTACTAACCGGCCACATAGTCGACGTGGCACTTTGTTGGCTGGTTAAATTGACACCTGGTTTCTGGGTCCCACCTGTCAGTTGGCAGAGCAAAGAATCAGTTATACAAAACTTTACGCAGGCACGAGAGGAGTCCAACGCTTGCACGCGAACCACCCTGGCTGTGTATGTGAGTGCATGCACGTGTACTCCCTCGGTCCGTGAAAAACTGTACATCTAGCATTAGAAAAATTTCCAACAAAGAGTGTACATCTACACTTCCAATGCACTTAGCCTTTAATTTAATTGGTATTGATTAACTAATGCACCAACTTGTGCTCTAGCTATAGGCTGCTTGTCTATCCTTAATTACATCATGCAACAACCTTCATTTAATTTTTTTCTCTTAATGGTCGCATGCACACATAAGTCTGCTAATTTTGGGCATTAATTATGCCATGAAGTTCCAGTTTCTCTTGGTCAATGTGTAAACCTCTATATGTACAGTCTTTCACGGACGGAGGGAGTAGGTTGAGCACTTGAGCATGAGCGTGTGTGTTGCGTCGTGTGCTGTGTGCCGCATGAATGCGTGAGTGTTGCGTGCGTGCATGTGTACGTGTGAGTGTTGCATGTTGCATGCATGCATGCATGCATGCATGAGGCTTTTACTCCCTCCCACTGACATGTTCATATTTCAAGCTTCATTAAAATGTTGCATGCAAGAATTAAGAGAAAACTCACCAATGCGTGTAAAAGTTTTGGTCTTTTGTTCATCACGCATGCATTCGAATTAATACGTTCGTAAACACAATTTTCTTGAGGAAAATGAGCCCATTATTGAGTACTTTCCAAAAAAAATTCTTCGGGCACTCATTATTTACTACTACCTTGGTTGATGATTTTTTATTGACATGTATATAAACCTCCGTCCTGGTTTATTGGTCCCCTTCGTACTTAGTGTAAAATTTTAACCGTAAATTTAACTAACAAAGTGTCAATGCATGTCATAAAAAACTACACCATTAAAAACTATGTTCAAATACGAATCCAGTGATATGATTTTTGGTGACATGCATTAACATTTTATTAGTTAAATAGATGGTCAAAGTTTGACACAAAATACTACTAGTACTCCTACATTATTGGCGCCGGGTGCCTTGGCCAATGTTCATCTTGTTGGACAGGATGAGAGTAGAGGCATAGGGATACTGTAGATAGGAAGTCTTGGCGATCCATTATTCCCCATCTCGGTCAGAGAGAACTATTCAACTAGTCTTCACAGTGAAGTGACAATACACGCTGCAGCAGATGGGACACTTAATTAATAAGCTGAACCAGCGTGTTGGTGGTACTAAATCAGCCTTACCCTGTACTGCTATCATGTTTGCCAGTGGAGCACGCTTCTGCAAATACGCGTACGCACCTCTCTCTTCCATTAACTGACATATGGGCCCTCTTGAGGTAGACCCACATGTCATCGGCTTAACTATTTACACTCCGAAGGATGGTATATCCTGGTAGTAGTACTAGTAGAATTGAGATTTAATGCACTTTCTTGCCCGTCTTTCCCTCTTCTTCCTCCTCTCTTCTTCTTCCTCCTCTCTTCCCCACCGTCGGCCGCACACCATTTCCCCCCGCTCAGTGCTCGCCTGCCCGTGCCATCTTCCTCGGTAGCTCACGCATACCATATCCCCCCCGCTCACTACTCGGCCACACACGCCATCTTCTTCGCTCGCCCGCCCGAATCCACTTCCCCGCTCGCTCGTAGGCACCGAAAACCCCAATCACTCAGCGCCCTAAAAAACCCTATGGCAGAACCGACTAACACGCAGAGCCACGATTAGAATTCCCTCCCCGATGTTCTCTTGGAGCAGATCTGTAATCGTATGGACCTGCTCAGCACCGTGCGTCTGGCCGCATGCTCGGTGTCTATGTACCGTCTACTCGTCTGCAACCGGCTGGCCCTTTTCAAGACACCCTGCTTGCTGATGCCCGATCCTCGCAGGTGGCCCAGACACCGACTTGACGATCCTACGGAAGTTGTCGTGGTGCCCCTCGACTTGCTACCACTACCCGTCCACCTGTCCTTCATGCGCGGCCACTATTGGGCGAGCATGAAGGACAACTGGATCGTCCTCATCCACCAATCCGGTAGTCCGTGTCGTCTCGTGGATATCTACACCCAGCAAGAGATCACCCTTCCATCGTTGGATACCGCTGGCATCGAGCCTCGCGGCTCGTCGGACACTCCTGCCTACTACGCACGAGACGTGTCGAGCTTTTGGTGCGACCTCCATTTGCTGAAGGTTGTAATCTGCGAAGTGCCCACACCATTAGAAGACTACATGGATTACAAGCTCATTGCCTTGTTCGACATGGGATTAGTCTATCTAGAATCCGGTCGCCATACATGGTTATGGCTCATCATCAATCATGTTGACCCTCCATTTCTGTCTGATGCTATAGTGCACGATGTCATCATTTACGCGGTCGATGCACAGATTGGCTGCATATACTGGTGGAATCTATCATCGTGTAATTGTTCTATCTCATCTCATATTTACCTTATGAATACGAATGCCTGTTGATTGTTAGAAATTTAGAATAGATAGTATGTCTATAACCACATCATTGCTATATGTTCCTCTCATTTCCTAGATTTTTATGACCACACATGTTATTGTTAGAGTTGATATGAGAACAATTGGCATCTAATGATTGTTAGAATAGATATTATGAGTATAACCTCATGATTGCTATATGTTACTCTCATTTCCAAGATTTTTATAACCAAGCATGTTATTGTTAGAGTTGATATGAGAACAGTAGTAACTGCTATGGTAGAATATGAGTAGGCCCTGTCATAGTTGTTTTCCTCTCATTTTTACATGATGTTTGAACCATGACATATTGCTAGAATATGAAAGCCATTGGCTTAATTTTTTTAACTCAGGGTATGATTATGATCACGGCATTGCAATTCTCTGGCTATGATCTGTGTCACTGTTATAATAATCTTCATTCCACACATACTCTGAACATGATTGTATATTTTTGTCCTTTTGGTCTCTAATTTGATTTGTTGCAGTAGACGCAAATGCGCTGGCCTTCATAATTCTAGGACCTGGAAATATACAAGTCAATGGGTGGTGGTTTATCGCTCGTTCAACTGACGGCGGTCATTTGATGCTCATTCGCACGTACCAAATTGACCAAACCATTTCATCAAACCACATGCAGTACAATGCCTGGGGCGTTCGTGACTGTGATGGCTATGGCTGCTTCGTGTTCGAGAAAGATCCCAGCTCCGTTGGGCTAGGCGTATTCAACTAGAGGCGGGTTTACAGCCTCGGCAACCACTCCATGTTCCTCGGGCTCAATTATCCGATCATCCAACCAATCATCGATCATATCACCGATGATGATTACCGTGCTATGCAACTTCCATTCGCCAGGGGGAACTGTGTTTACACATCGTACCATGGGTTTCATGAATCACCATATCCAGAGATTTGTCGACACAGCTTGTTGCCAGATAATCTTCAGTGTGTGAAAGGCATCAAGCTTCCAAGCGATGAATGGCTTTTGCAAACCTGACATGCGGCGATGTGGTTCATGCCAACAGCAAATATGCACAACTTGATTCGTAGTGATATCTAGATTCAGCCATGTATCCTGCTGCTGTAGCATGACCCTCTTTTGTTGGATATTATGTACTGTAGTTAGTTTGAAGGATAGATACCTTTCTTGGATCAAGTGCATCCTAACTCACCTGCGTAGGATGTACTGATAATGATGATGGAGATGTTGTGCAGAAGCCATATATATATATATATATATATATATATATATATATATATATATATATCAATTAGGCTTCAAGTGCGTACTTGTTGGTGAAAGTGCTGTCCAATGGGAACTATATTTTGTATTACTCATGTAGCCTACAAAGTCTGTCGCACAGCCTTGTAACTTCGTACTGCATTTCTAAATTTGTACTAGTCCTCTATACCATATATTGCGCTACTCGTACACCTCCCTCCTGGTTTATTGGTCCCCTTCGTAATTTGTGTCAAATTTTGACCATAAATTATACTAACTAAATGTTAATGCATGTCACAAAAAATTATATCGTTGGTTTCGTATTTGAACATAGTTTCCAATGGTATAATTTTCGGTGACATGCATTGACATTTTGTTAGTTAAACCTATGGTTAAAATGTGACACTAAATACGACTAGTAAGTTGTACAGTAGTACTAGTATACGTTGGTCAAATTATTCATTATGTCCTCACATTGAATTGATGTGACAACATGTTGCGTGTGAGGTGACACAAGAGTCGCGGCGGCGTGTTTGGTTCACCAAAGTGAGCCTCACCCCTCTCGTACTACAACAGCACTCTCGCATTCTCTACAAAATCACTCTCCCATTCTCTCCCGGTCTCCCCGCCTCCCAGCCGCTGCCTTGTTCCGATCCATTTGGTGCGATGAGCTACTGGAGTTGCTATACTTCATTGCAAGTAGTCAAAAGGAAGACACTGAAAAAATCAATCTCAATAAGGATGCTCTTCAAGCTAGCTGGATGAAGGAAGGAACCAGTGAGGCCGCTCCTGTGAGTATTCGTCCTGTCGCCCTGTATGATGATTTCGATCTTTATGGTGGTTTTCAAGTGTTTAGAATCTACATGTAGTAATGAAGCCGAGACCCCAGTTTGTTCGGGTATTGTGGACTTCAGATTTGGAGTACCACTTATTTGTCGAAATCTTTCATCATTTACTTAAAATAGTTGATTGATCATACATTGAGTACCATTTAACTGGAATTAACCGATGCAAGTCCAAGAAGGATTGGCCGGTGCTGCCGGCTGGCGTCAAGTTTGATCCCAAGGATCAGGAGCTGATCGAGCACCTTGAGGCCAAAGTGAGTGCTGACAGCGCGAGATCTCACCGTCTCATCGATTTGTTCATACCAACCATCGATAGCGAGACGACATATGCTACACCCATCCTGAGAAACTTCCAGGTGAGACACCGATCGGCCGTCTACTTGCACAAACATATTCCTTTGTTTATAGCTCTATTTTTCTTTTTAGACGCAGACCTAGTGAATCAATTACAATTTGACAGTTAATAAAAAGTGAAACAGGTGACTGCAACATGCCAAAGATGTTATGAAAATGCCAACTACGTACCCTAAAACCTGTATTCGCCAATACTGCAGGTATCACACTAAGTGGCCTAAGCAAGCATTTCTTCCAGCACAACTCCAGGGCGTTCAAAAGGGGCACGCGGATGCATCGCAAGATACAGTCAGAGTGCAGCATGCACGCGATGTGGCACAAGACCGGCAATACCTTGCCGATGATGGTCAACGACCGGCAGACGGGCATCAAAAAGGTCCTGGTGCTGCACACCAACAAGAACTTCGACCAACAGAGGACCAATTGGGTGATGCACCAGTACCACCTCGCGGACCTGGAGCAAGAGAAGGAGCGGGAGCTGGTCCTCTGCAAGATTTTCTACCTGACAAACACTAGGGCCAGGACTAAAAAGATTATAAGTTAGTTTGGTATTGGTACTTGTACTACCTGGTCATCTGCAAGTTGATATTGTTGTTAAGGATCTTTCAGTATGAACTTGGCATTTGCTTCAAACCATCATGTCGAGGGTCGACGTGGATATAAAGCTGAATCATTTGTTTCAAAACAAATTTTCAGGCACCTGATTTTTATTTGATGGGTAGCATAAGCACCTGCCGTTCGAATTCCCAGTTCTCCAAAAATTGTACATCTTCGAAGTACATAGGGGATCCATCCAGTTTCACAGGCTGATGGTTGGATGCAGCACGTCGGAACTGGGTTGTGGCATGCCAAGCCCAGCTGCAAATTGTTAAAAGAGAGGAGCGATGGATTTGGGCCTTCCAGAACAGTTAAGTGTCGCGACCTTGATCGTGAAGCGCCTCCCATGGACTAAAAAAAGGCCTAGTCGGTTATTATTAGTTGAAATATGTAAAATATTCCATAATGAAAAGAAATGTGTAAAATGCAATGAATTTAGTCCGCTTTCACTGAAAACCATCCGATTTGCATGAAATTCATCCGTGGAACCACAAGACGGCTGTCCATACAGAGCCTAACCGTACGGAACCAGTAGGTCCATGGTCGTATGCAAGCAAGTGCATTCACTTATTATCACGATGGAAAAATAATGCTGACGTCTGAGACGGTGAAACTCATGAAGTTTTCAACGTAGTCAATAAACGAGAGAATTCTGCAAGTACAGACTGATAACTGGGATCCAGCAGGTATATTGTATTTTCAGGTCGAGCAAGTTTCAACTGGGCTGTAGATTGCCCAGGCTTGGTTTTGTTTTTAACAGGCCCAGCCCATGACGACAATGGGGCACAAAGATCCAACAGGTATCAACTGGCCTCTGGCCCACCAGCCTTAGTTATATTTTCTCTTAGAACATCCGCAGGCAGTTTTTTTACTGAATCAAACACACAGCCCAGTTCTATTTTCCTCTTGAAACGCCATGTCCTACTTCCGTTTTCTAATCTCTACCTATAGTTTTCCTAGTTCATATACATGTATTATTATATTGAAAATACATAAAGTTCCCTTTTCATCTTTACATCCTTAATTTTTTGTTGTTGTTTTCCCTCCCAGCGCTGATTTTTTTACCACTGGTTTTCCCTAAACCAACTCAATTGTCCCACGTCTTATTAGCTTACAAAAATAAAACAATATTTTATTTGGCAAATCAATAAGTTCTTAAAAAATAAATGTTTATCATTTCTAGATTAAAACAGTTCGGACTCCAACGAAATATGCAAAATAAGGTTGAACTTTTGAACCGTGGTCCTGGGCAGAAAATGGGCTGTAATAAATTCCTTAAGAATTAGCAAATGGGTTGCAAATTATTAAAAAATAGCAAATGGGCTCTATGTTGTCTGCCACGGATTTGGAGGCTGACTTGTGGGCCTACTAAGTTCATGCGTACACAAGGTTTCTCAAAAAAAGAAACTTAGTCAACAATCGACTCTACCAGCGTCAGACCGTTAGATGTCAATCTAACGGCAAGCCTGCTTCTTTAGTCTGTGATCTTCCTGCTCCAGCCGCCCAAACCAGCGCCGGTGGAACTGCCTGCTCCCGCCTCCCGTGGCCGGCTGTGCTGTTGGGCAAGCCTCACGGCCCCATCATACTCGCATCCCTGGCCTGGCTATCCCTCTACTCACCCACACCTCCCGTTATTCTCCGACGATGGCAGCCTCACACTGCGGCCGAACAAGTAAACCCTGTACCCACTCTGCATGGGAAACAACTGCCGAGTCTTCCTCGGCTCCGGGTCGTTCCCTTACTTGGCCTCGCCGTCGTCCACCGCCTTGGTGCTCTCGGCACGGCGTGGTCAACGAACGACATCCATCGGAAGAGGACTGTACATGGAGAGGCTAACAGCTGGGTCCACGACCGCACGCAAGGAAGTGCCTCCTTTTTTTTGCGAGTAGGAAGTGCCTCCTTATTATGCGCAAAATAATGATTCCTCCTCCTGACAGCTGGGACCGACCGGAAGGGCCTCTGTATTTCACAAAAAAAAACATTCCCCTCGCTGATAGCTTGGATCCACCAGCTATTACGCACAAAAATAATGAATACCCCCGCTGCTAGGTCGGTCCCACCATATTTGGAGGTTGACTTGTGGGCCTACTAAGTTGACGCGGACGCAGGGCTTTGTCAACTTAGTTGATATAAACGATTCTAGCTGCGGTGACCATAGGATGTCCATCCAATGGTCATCATGCTTCTTCAACCTCTAGTCTTCTTGCTCCAGCCGCCCAAACCAGCACCGGCCGTGCCGCCCGCTCCTGCCTCCCGTGGCCGGCTGTGCTGCATGCAGGCCTCACCGCCGCACCCTACTCCCACCGCTGGCCAGGCCTTCCCTCTACTCACCCACACCCCCTGTTATTCTCCGGTGACGGCAGCCTCAAACAGCAGCCAAACCAGTCAACCCTTGTACTCCCCTCCGCGTGGGCATCCACTGCTGCGTATTCCCCGGCTCCGAGTCATTCCCTTCCTAGGTCGCACCGTCATCCACCACATTGGTGCTCTCAGGCGGTACAGCGTCGTCAACACGGTTAACGAACGACAGCCATCAGAAGACGACTGTAAGTGGAGAGGCTAACAGCTGGGTCCAAGGCCGCACGCAAGGAAGTGCCTCCTTATTATGCGCAAAATAATGATTCCTCCACCTGACGGCTCGGACCTACCGGAAGGGCCTCTGTATTTCGCGAAAAAAATGTTCCCCCTGACAGCTTGGACCCACCGGCTTTATCTTCGCACAGAAGGAACTGCCTTCTTACCCCCTGATAGCTGAGACCCACCAGGTTGAAGCGAAGGTAGCGTTATCTGTCTGGCCACGAACGTGTACGAACATAGCGGTCGATCGGTCTCTCTGCAGCGATGTACCATGGCCGAGTAAGGAGCGGCACGTGTTGAAGTAGAGGCGCCGACGTAGCATGTCACGCAGTCCCATCTATATCGTGTGCATGTACGTACAGCCACACTGCAAGATAGTAAATACGGCTACGTACATACATACGCGCGGGGTTTCTAACGCGTACAGCGACGTCGTCCTGTTCATCGGCAGCCAACCAGCTAGGTCGGAATGGAGTAAACAGCGTCGTGTGTTCATCGGGAGCCAACCGGCTTGGACGAAACAGCCGAAACGAGGTCTGGCGTACCGCAGAACGGAGGAAACGGCCTTCTGTTCGACCGCGTACGGTCGATACGGGGTCCTGTTCATCAGGAAGGGTCTGGCGTACCACAAAACGAAGGAAACGAACTTCTGTTCGAGTGCCTACGGTCGAAACGGGGTGATGTTAATCGGGAGTGTATGATGTATGAATTGCATGATGTATTGCTCATGTGCAAAGGCACGTATATATGATGTACAAAGGTGGGCCACGACCTCAACTATACAAGGAACTAGGAGGTGGGCCCAATACACAGATATGCACCAACAAATACTCAACCCCCCCCCCCCCCGCAGTCGAAGCGACACCACTGCTGACGCAAAGACTGGACCGGAACTCCTCAAATGACGTCGTAGGCAAGCCCTTGGTCATAATATGTGCAAATTGTTGGGAAGTAGGAACGTGTAGAACACGAATATGGCCAAGAGCCACCTGTTCCCAAACAAAATGAATATCCAACTCAATATGCTTGGTCCAACGATGATGTACCGGGTTGGCGGAGAGGTAGACCACCGAAACATTGTCGCAGTAGACCACCGTAGCACGGTCCACAGGACAAGAGAGCTCCTGAAGAAGCTGGCAAAGCCACGAACACTCGGCGACGACATTGGCCACCGCACCATACTCAGCCTCAGCACTGGAGCGAGAGACCGTATGCTGCCGCTTGGACGACCATGAGATGAGTGAGGTTCCAAGGAAGACACAATAGCCCGAGGTGGAGCGACGAGTGTCAGGGAAGCCCACCCAGTCTGCATCGGAGTAGGCGGTGAGGGCAGTGTCGGCGGAGGCGTGGAGCGTGACGCCAAGGTCCATAGTGCCACAGACATAGCGGAGAATCCGCTTGACAGCGGCCCAGTGAACGTCCCGAGGAGCATGCATATGGAGACACACCTGCTGCACGGCATACTGGATCTCCGGTCGAGTCAGAGTGAGGTACTCGAGAGCACCAATGATAGACCGGTAGAATGCGGCATCCGAAGCAGGAGAACCATCCGTGGCAGAGAGCTTGGCCTTCGTATCAACAGGCGTAGCAGCGGGCTTGCAGTTAAGCATACCAGCACGATCCAGGAGCTCATGAGCGTACTTCCGCTGATGAAGAAAGAAGCCATCCATGCGGTGCACCACCTCAACACCGAGGAAGTAGTGCAAAGGACCCAAGTCCTTGATGGCGAACTCAGCGTGAAGACGAGCAGTGAGCTGACTGAGAAGACCAGCCGTACATGCCGTCAGAATGATGTCGTCGACATAGAGCAGCAAGTAGGCCGTGTCGGAGCCCTGGTGATAGACGAAGAGCGATGCGTCCGAGCGGGTGGAGCGAAACCCGAGCTGGTGTAGAAACGCCGTGATGCGCTGGTACCAAGCGCGTGGAGCCTGCTTGAGTCCGTACAAGGACTGCGAAAGCAGGCACACGTGGTCGGGAAGTGTTGGATCAACGAACCCCGTGGGCTGCTGGCAGAAGACCTGCTCCTCGAGATGACCGTGGAGGAAGGCGTTGGAGACGTCCATCTGGTGCACCGGCCAAGCACGGGAGACCGCAAGGTGGAGAACCGTGCGAATCGTGCCGGGCTTAACGACCGGAGCGAAGGTGTCGGTGAAGTCGATGCCAGCACGTTGTTGGAAGCCACGAACAACCCAGCGCACTTTATAGCGATCAATGGTACCATCAGGACGGAGCTTGTGTTTGAAGACCCACTTCCCAGTAATCACGTTGGCGTGACGGGGACGGGGAACAAGCTGCCACGTCCGGTTGCGCAGCAAGGCGTCAAACTCCTCTTGCATCACAGCCATCCAGAGCGGGTCACGAAGAGCGGCTCGAACGGAGGATGGCAATGGCGATGGCGTAGAGGTGGATGCCGCGTGGACGTAGTCATCCGAGCCATAGCGCGAGCTCGGGCGAAAAACGCCCGCACGGGCGCGGGTGACCGGACCGGCCACGGGAGACTCGGCCGCAACTGGGGCCGGTGATGAGGGCACCAGGGGCGCCAGGGCTGCAGGCGCCGAGGCGGGCGCCGAGGCCGCGGGAGCCAGCGGGGCCGCGGGCGCCAAGGGGGCCGCGGGAGCCGGTGGGGCCGCAGGGGCCGGGACCGCGGGCGCCAAGACAGCGGGAAGAGGGGGCGCCGGGAGCACTAGCACCATGGCCAGAGGAGGCGCCGCATGCAGGGGGCACACCTCAAAGCCAGGGGCGGGCCAAGGGCGGCGCGCGAGCGCCCTGGGAGAGGCGTCGAGGATCCCGCGTCATTGGTGGCGGGAGGAACAGCCGGGGGTACCTGCTGAAACGGAATGTGGCACCCCGATAGAGGGCCGACGCACGCCAGCCCCAGGATAAGACCTGGCGCACGTCAAAGACATGATACAGCAATTCCAGGCACAAAACTGGCTTTATTATATAAAATGGAGTATTACAATACTATTGCTCACAACAATATTACATAGCTCCAAGGCTATCTAAAATGGCAGCAAAGGTCTTGGTTCAACGGTAACGTCGTCTCTGGCTGGGCTCCACAACTCACAGGACTGGCTGGGTTACGATCTAGCACGACGGATCTTCTCCTGCAACTAGCCACGTGCAAGGCCAGGTGAGTACTTTGAATGTACTCGCAAGACAACCAAATACATAGCATCCAAACAAGGAGATAACAAGCAAGCCCTATGCTATGCAAAAATTTATTCTAAACATGGCATGGAATTAACAGGAAAACATGAATCAAGCATGGCATAGCATACCTATCTAGCATTTCTAATTATCATGTCGTAGCAAGGTTACCTGGCATGATTAAACATCTAGCAGCATTGATCATCATGACCTAACAATGTTATCTAGCAGGATAACTACTGAAGTAGAGTACAGTGAAGTAAAGCATATTAAGTATACCATCCATATTCCGAACATTCTCATGATCCAATCTGAAACTGATCCCAGTCCAATCCAAGTTTTTCGGTCATCTGACTATTCCTTCCATAGCCATCCCATGGCTATCATACCATACTCCTGACAACATCTGATGTCTATGCAGGGTAGGTCCTTCCACCACTATTATCATTATTACGGTTGATCACCTAGCGAGGTCTGGACGGGCTGTCCAATACCGTGGATGTGGCTATTCGAATAGATTTCACACTCTGCAGAGGTTGCGCACTTTACCCACACCATGGAGCACCTGACCTCGTAATCCCATTCGGGTGGACCAGCGTTGCTCCAACGAAACCTGCCTGACCCGTGACTCTCCCATCGTACCACCGGTAGTCATCCTCCCCCAGAGTCCTGCCCTGGGTGGCCCCTGTGTCACTCCTGACACCTGCCACCGTCGTGGCCAAACAAAACTGTCCCAAATGGGGACGGGTACCCAAACAACTCAACTGGGCTCACAGGGTTATCGCCGCCTACCGGGCCAGGGCAGCGCGCGCGCATAACCCTCCCTGTCGGGCGGTACCGGTGAAAGAGCACACGATCAGACCAAGTCAAGGCCGTCCCATACCGGCAAATGTGGTTGCACGGATAAGCCCGGACAGGTGAATCTTGATCAACCAACTAAATTTATCAATGTATCTCCATCATCCCACCATTACCTTAACAATTATAAGTGTGAACAGCTACTTAACTTCAGCATAGCAGAATCATTACAACGTTGACAAACATGGCAAGAAATCAAATCATGGCACTCACATGATAACGGTATTCAAAATATTGTTACTAGCATGGCAAGATATGGAATGAAAACAAGTCATGATATTAGATGAAAAGTAATGCTAACATCTAAAACAGATGACATAACAGGCGTATGCAAGTGCAGACTAACAGGTGATACAGACATACTACGATGAATACACAGGGTGCAAGCAAAGTCATCACGCAAGTCCGGAGCTCATGATAAGAGGTTGGCTTGCCTGGGTGTGAAGGAATACACCGGGTGGAAGTGCGATAAAACTCCGGGAAGATTTGCCGGAAAAAGTTTCCCTCTCAGAGGGGCTCAATCGGAGTTACGGTCACGAAGTAATGGACGTTCATGCGTTAGGCAGAGAAGAGGACAGAATAGTGTCCACCTCAGCTCTTAACTGATGAACGTTCATTAAATAATAGGTTCGGCCTGCGGCTAGGCTGAAAACGTATTCTCCCAGAATACGCCTTCAGAACTACAAAAGCACACTTCTGCCCTAGACCGTAGTAGAATACATCTCCGCCGAGGGAAAGCGCACTTTACCAAAAGGCGCTTTCACTTAATCCAGTCAGCGAACCGGTCCGGGTCAACGCGTAGTCGTTGACAACTGGGGTCGCGGGCCGCCTAGCTGGGTCGTCCTCTTCCTTACTCTGTCCCGTGCAAGGCAGAGGAAACTGAGGAGGGACGCGGCGCCGGCACTCATCCGGCCGACTCGGGTCGTCTCCTGCCGGGCTCCGGCCACAGTCGAGACCGGAGGGAAGAGCCGCTCTCTCCTGGACCCGGCGCAGACGCCGAGGAGGACCGGGGACGCGGCGGCTCGGCTAGGTGGAGAGCAGGGGCGGAGCGTGATGCCGGTGAGGGCCACGGTGGCTCTGGCCCAAAATTGGAGGGGGCGGCGGTGTGCAGACACCTAGGGAATGCCGGGGCGAGGAATAGAGAGGAGGGGAAGGGCCGGGGTGGTGGGTTGGCTCGAGGGGGCCGTGAGGCATCGGCGGCGACCTTCGGCCATTGGAGCGGGGAGAGGTCCTGGGGCTCGGGTGAGGGGTTGGGACGGCTGCTGGTGAGTGAGGAGGGACTCGGGGCTCGCTTTATATAGGCTAGGGGAGAAGCTTTGCGGTGGCGCTCGCCAACGACCGAAGCTTCGGGTTACACGGTGCCGCGGCCGCGTCGCAACAGGGCGTCGGGGACATGCGGAGGGAGGGCGCGATGTCGGCAGGGTCCCTGGAGGAGCGGAGGAGCCCGTAGAAGCTTCAGGTGAGCTCGCGAGCGCTCTAGCCGCATGGAAATGGGGAAGCAAAAGCGGTTTTCGACATGGCACGGTGATGGCGACGCAACCAGGGCAAGATAAGGTGGGTCAGCAGGGGGAAATTGACCGCACGAGCACGGGCTAGCTACTGGACATGACAGGGACGCGAGAGACAGAGGGAAACGACGATAACAGCGGCCGTGGTTTCCAGAGCGCGCTGTTTGGCGGGTCTGACCTATGGTCACCGCGTGAACACGGCGATGCCACGGCGCACTTGATGCCAAATGATGTCTGGGAGGTTCTGCACACATCGCTGAGTTGACCTGTGCATCTGGAAGACATGGGGGACCACTGGTGTGACTAAACCAAGGTCAAACAACATCTGGCAGCCATGTGTTTGTGCTGTGCCGTGACCATCACAGTGCTTCTCTTGGCATGACCTAGGGCAGGGATTGATCATCTACTAGGGTAACTAACTTGGCAAAGTTTCAGCTTAAATGGACAGATCTAGCTAGCACTTCCTTCACAACCTTGCAGATTGGACAGAAACCAAAACAGGATGGTTCTGAGGGATTGGCTAGCTTGCATGAGCTGAATTTTGTAGGGCAGCAATGATATGAGCATAAGAGATAGCTGGAAAAGTTTCAGCTCATTTTGATCATGTATGAGGGTACTTCCTTCATAATGATGCAATCTGAACAAAAACTTAGATAATTTACTGAGGAAGATTGGCTAGATGGAATGAGCTGATTTTTGGTATCTAGGGGTAATATATCATAATGAATCACCCTGCAAAATTTCAGCCCAAGGAGATCAAGGAATCAAGCACTTCCCTTGCAAACTGGAAATCTGGACAGAATTTGCAAAGTGGTGTTGTGCTCAAAATTTAATGGGTGAAACTTGAGATGTTGATGGAAATGGTGAAGATAGGGATAGGACATGCTCCACAATTTATTTGGGATTTTTCCTAACTACCAAAATGGTAGTTCCTTTGGAAAGGCCCCAAATTGAAATATTGGCTTAAAATAGGAAATGCAATTTCCCCTATTAAATTAAGGCCAATATTTTTATGAGAGCTCAATATGATTACAAATAATATCTCCACAAGTTTTCATGAACTTTGGAGATGGATAGATATTTGTCTGGATTTAATTCCTCGGAAAGGCAGAAAAAGGAATTAATTCTGGATGAGAAATATTGCATATGACTTGGCAATATTTTTGCACATCTAGGGTTTATGGGTGAAGGAGGATCTCTGGGAATTTTGGTAGGATCAACTAAGCAAGGAAAATGGTAGCTCCTTTGTAAACACAAAGGCAGGGTTTCTAGTTCCGATATTTTGGAACTAGGGTTTAAATAAGGTTCGGGGTTTACAGACGGGAACTCGACTGGCACAAGAGCATGAAAAATTCATAGAGAGGCTGAGGATTGTCTAAATTCACCTGGTCATTCACCAGATTCCAGAGGAAAAAATTCGGGAAAGAAAAGCTAGGAAGGAATAACAGCACAAAAATCAATAACCCAATTTTTTGGGGTGTTACAAACCTTCCCCCCTTAAGAGAATCTCGTCCTCGAGATTCCTAGGGTTAGCTCAGAACAAAAATTACGCCTCCTGGAAAAACCTCTGGGTTGAGTTTTAACCCTGTGGTTGAAAACAACCGAGTTAAAAGTACCGAAATTGGTACCCCCAGATCGAGATACGGATATCGCGGGATTTACTCCACGGTAGGGGCCGCTGGTAGCCCTGTCATTTTTAGAAAAAGCAAAATTTACTTCTTCCAAAAATGCTTGGGATACCACAGTGAACAGTGGCCCCTCTCGCTGGCAGGTGGGCCTAGGGCCCACTGGCAGCCTTCTTCTTTCTCCAGCCAACGGCTCTCTCTCGCTCCCGCGCTGTCCTGAGTGCGACTAGGCATTACGCACGCCTTGCTCCTGGGGCATAAAGTACCCTATGGCGATAGTGCACAGTGTCCACGGGACCAACGCAGAGAGCACTCCCATCGCGGGCCAGCGCCGGTCGGCACTACTCGCGGATTCGCCTCCTGGACGCCGGTGATCGAGCGATGCGCGGTTCTCCTATACCTCGCTCACCGTACACCGGGCTTGGGCTATAAAACGACCGCAGTTTCTTCTTCCTTCCACCTCACATCCTACCTCACCTTTCTTCCTCTTCTCCTTTTCCCTCCGGTTGCAGGAGCGCGAGGCAAGGCGTTAATGGCGGACGTGGGTTCGGAGCTGATCACCATCCTCTTGGTGGGTCTGCTGGCGGCATTGGTTGGCTCCTCACTGCTGCTGTGCGCGATGATCCTTGATGATCGTCGGGATGCCGCTAACCGAGCGGTGGCTGGTGATCATCTACACCGTCTTAGGCCGGCGGAATAAGCGCGGGTTGCGGCGGGGCGAAGGGGGTGGTCAGCATCACACAAGATGGTGACAGAAGCGCCGCTGAGTCTGGGGTTAGTGCGGTGTGGTCAGCGGAGCACTACCAGTGTGGAGGCCACACTGCTGGTTGCTCCTCGCTGAACAACATCCACAATGAGTGGGGGTTGAGGTAAAATTAGGGTTTAGATCTTAGACTAGAGGGGTTGTAACGGTTTATGTTGCAATAAAATTTCTCAAAATTTCTCCGAGATTGCAACCGAGTTCTGGAAAAAGATTTTGGGACCAGGGAAAAATTATGGGATAGAGCTGGTTTTCCAGAACACTGGGTTCAGGAAAACTGGCAAATGGAGTAAGCATAAATGGGTATGGATGGGCGGCTTTGCATTCTACCCGAGTACTGCGGCGGCTATACTCAGGAGAAAGAACTTGGCGTGCAGACATTGCTCACACAATACACATGCAATCAATTCAGACTAATATGCAAGCACATGCAGAATGCACATCGTAGCAAAATACAGACAGAGGAAAGAAATATATCAAGCAGATTACACCAAGGTGTTTTAATGCTAGTGGGTGTATGTACTCCTGGTATACGTACTCCTACACCAGCTCGCATTTTATTAGGGACTCTGGGCGAGTCCAATGTTATTAGGTGTAAGTGCTCTACTGACTAAAATATTGTTAAAATCCATTGCCAGCTCTGTTAAACATTTCTGCTTAACAGAGAGGCAGATGAACTAAACACACAGAGCAAACAAGCATACATAATATTACAACAGCACACAGGCACAAACAATACAAGCATTACAAGCATACAACAACGCACAACCTTACTAGGCAGCTAATAGCAACAACTCACTTTGAACTACAAGATCCTAATCCTAGACGAGGACGAAGAAACAGTCTTCACAACACACACACTTGCGGCCTCAACTGGCTACACTCACTGCCAGAGCCACAAATGGGCCTACTCTTGCTGGGGCTCTCCTGGGGGACGAAGGCTGAGCCAACTTCCATCTTCATCGTCGGACACCTCTATAGGTTGGGGCACAACTACTGGAGTTGTGGCTGGAACCTGACGGAACACGTCCCGACGACGAAGACGCCGGCTAGCTCCTCGAATGGAATTTGGGTGGATGATGCCGGGTAGCCATGGGTTCACGGGCTGCGAGGGTAACACTGGCTGTGAGGGTGGCACTAGTTGCGAAGGTGGCATTGGGTTTGGCAGCAGGGGAAGGGTGGTCTGGGATGCAGCTTGACGGGCATCACGGTATGCTTCCGTAACAACTCGGGTGGTGTCACGGTCAAAGGCGTCGAACTCCCTAAGAATGCCGGCAAGTAGCAGTCCCTGAGCAGTAATGAACTGAACCAGGTGAGCTATTGCTGGGTCAGCGTCTCCAACTGCACTGGAGAACTCGCAACCTGCGTCAGACGAAGAGGGAAAATAGCGGAACTCTTGCGTCTCCGCTACTTGCGGAAATTGGAAACGGAGACAGGTGATGGCTTCCGCGGCAGCTGTCTGGACAGCCAACGCGGGGGTGGGCATGGGTTTGCCCCAAAACTTCATGGGCTTCCCATCCACTGCTGGACCTGGGTGGAGAAGCACCTTCGCCTCATATTAGCAAAGGTGAGGGACGGGTTCCGATTGGAACACCAGATACACCAGAGGAGTACTATGGCCAAGGCCTTGAGTGAGCATACTCGAAAGGAGGGGTGGAAAGCCGGGATGACCATCAGCCAAAGTTCGGCTATGGAAAGTGGGTATTCTGGAAGAGCTAGCCATGGTTGCGAGTTTGAGAATGCTAGCCTGGGTTCTCTTGCGGGGATCTGGCTTACTGAATGGAGAGGGCTGCAGCTCACAGGTGAGAGGGACTTAAATATGTAGTCGGGCTGGAACACACCAGCATGGCGTGGATCCTTCTCGTGCTGGGTAGAAGATACACCGGCACGGCCGACAATTGGGTAGGGTCGCGGTCTAATCCAGGGTGGCTGGGTGGGTGGACAGCTAAGCAGGGACACGTCCATTCTGACTGCGCCGCCTGTTGATCAATAGTGGCCATGTCGGATGCCAGGAATGGGTCAAATCTATTGGGCTCACTACCGGGTAAAAGATAGGGGTGGTTTAGTGCTAGGGTAACCTATAGCCAGCCTAGCTCTGATACCAAGTCTTGTGGCACCCCGATAGAGGGCCGACGCATGCCAGCAGAGTGCGAAGGACGCGTTCAGCTTGACCGTTATGCTGTGAAGTGTACGGGCATGTGAGACGAAAAACTTTGCCGTGGTGCGACAGAAAAGTGTGAAAAGCAAGATTGTCGAACTCTTTTCCATTGTCAGTCTGAAGAGCAAGAATGGGACGCCCAAACTGCATGCTGACATAGGATTAAAAAGCCATCAAAGTGGAAAGTGCATCCGACTTTCGTCGCAAAGGAAAAGTCCACACATAATGAGAATAATCATCAAGGATAACCAGATAATATAAAAAGCCCGAATTACTAGGAACCGGAGAGGTCCACACATCGCTATGAATCAACTGAAAGGGAAAAGAAGCAATGGTGGTGGAGTTATTAAACAGAAGGCGAACATGTTTGCCGACACGACAGGCATGACAGGTGTGATCCTCTATCTTATTACAACTGAAACTGAAACTCCTAAGAATATGACAAAGTGTGACGGGGTTGGGATGACCCAAACGAGCGTGCCAGAGATCGACTCCAGCGGAGAGAGCAACCGGTGCGGTGGTGGAGGATGACGACGGATGCACCGGATAGAGCTTGTCGGGGCTGTCACATCGGTGAAGTACCATCCTGGTTCGAGCGTCCTTGACACAAAAACCAAGCTCATCAAATTCAACAGTAACAGGATTTTCACGACTTAAACAATGAACGGAAACAAGATTCTTAATAAGATGAGGTGACACAAGTATGTTAGACAAAGATATAGGCGTGGAATTAGAAGGAAAATAAGTGTGCCCGACGTGTGTGATAGGAAGTGTGGAACCATCGCCGACAATGATGCGGCGGTCAGTGGTGATGGGAGTGAAGGAGGCAAGATTACCAGGATGAGCAAACATGTGAGCCGTGGCCCCGGTGTCCATGTACCAATCACCGCCGCCAGTGTAGTTGTTCGGCGTAGGCGCGGTGTGCAGCGCGGCGAGGAGCGCCGGGTCCCAAGGCGCCGGCGGCAGGGCCAGCGAGGGGGACGGAGGCGCCAAAGGGAGGCCGTAGCCGCCGCTCAGCTGCGGCGGTGGGTACCCTCCATAGGGCTACGGAGCCGCGTAGTATGCTTGATGCATCGGCGGGCGCGGTATGGGAAGCGTCAGTGCAGGGGCCCGTGGAACCGGCATGGTGTAGGCATGAACAACACCGGTCCATGGGTTGTAGCCGGAGGCCCACGGAGGAGGCACCTGGAACTGCTGCTGCTACTGCTGACGGGGTTGGCCGGTGCCCTGCGACTGCTGCTGTTGCTGACCGCCGCGGCGGCCACCGCGCCGGCCCCCGTGGCGCCGTTCGGCGGGAGGAGCGAGAGGTGCGGGCGGCCCGTACGGGAGCGGGAGCAGCCCCGGCTGCTGGGGCGCCGGGTACGGCAGCTGCGGTGGCGCGGCCAGGCAGCAGGAGGCGTCGGGGGCCCGCCGCGGGTGGTGCCGGCGACGAGGGCGGTGTGGATGGCCCGCGCCTTCACCTGCTTCATCCGTCGGTCCTCCAAGCGGAGGTACGCAACAAACTTGGCGAAGGACGGGTCGAGGATGAGGGTGAGGTTCGCCGCGGCGTTGCCGAAGTCCTCGTTGAGCCCGGCGGTAAGCGTGCTGAGGAGGAGGTCATCATCGATCTTCATGCCAATGTCGCGGAGCTCATCAGCGAGAGTCTTGAGGTGGCAACAGTAATTGTCGACGGAGGAGTTGTCCTGGTGGCACCCAAAAAACTCTTGCTGCAAAAAGACACGACGTTGGAGTTGGTTGTCGGTGAAGAGCCCGTTCAGCTTGGTCCACACAGCGCAGGCGTCATCACCGTCCTGCACGACCGTCTGAAAGAGGTCCGGTGAGAAGGTGAGGAAGAACCACCGGATGATCGTGGTGTCGATGGTGGACCAGTCATGGAACTCGGGGACGAGGCTGGATTCGACGGAGCCGTCCATGTGATCGACGAGATGGTACTCCCGGAACACAAGGAAGAAGTACGTCTTCCACGCGTAGTAGGAGGAGTCCGTCTGGGAGAGACGAACCGGCACCCGCTCGTAGATGTTCAGGTTGCGAATGTCGTTGACGTCGGGAGGGTTGGCGTCAGCGAACAGGTTGGAGTTGGTGGACGCGGAGGAAGTGACGGATGACATGGCGAGGGTGGTGCGGCTCGGGCGGCTCGGGTGTTACGGGTTAGGGTTTTGGGACGGGCGGCGGCAGCGGTCGACTCGGGCCGCTCGGGTGGCATGGCGCGGGCGGCTCTGGTCGGGGCGGGTGGCAGCAGCGGGTAGTGCGGGCGGCTTAGGTTGGGTGGTGGAGCAGCGGCAGCCATGGGGTTTGGCGGTGACGGCAGTGGGGTTTGGCGGCAGCGTGGGTAGGGAGGAAGGAAGGGACAGCGGCGGCCGGCGCGGGGAGGCGCGCGGGCGGCGGTGGCTGGGTGGCGGTGGCGTGGGGGAGGCGTGCGGCGGCGGCGGCGGCGGAAGACTAGGGTTTAGAACCCGGAAACTGATACCATGTATGATGTATGAATTGCACGATGTATTGCTCATCTGCAAAGGCACGTATATATGATGTACAAAGGTGGGCCACGACCTCAACTATACAAGGAACTAGGAGGTGGGCCCAATACACAGATATGCACAACACATATACTCAATAGGGAGGGGTGTGGCGTACCGCAAAACGGAGGAAATGGACTTGTGTTGGAGCGCCTATGGTTGAAATGGGGTCCTGTTCATCGGGAGGGGTGTGGCGTACCACAAAATGGGACTCCACGGGCTACTGTTCATCCACCGTTGGCTTCCTCCAGCCTCCACCTACTACTGTTCATCCATCGTCGACTTCCTCCTGCCTCCACCAGCTACTGTTCATCCACGGGGTCCTGTT
Source organism: Thinopyrum elongatum (assembly GCA_011799875.1). Lineage (NCBI taxonomy): Eukaryota > Viridiplantae > Streptophyta > Magnoliopsida > Poales > Poaceae > Thinopyrum > Thinopyrum elongatum. The sequence goes on along the minus strand of CM022297.1, from coordinate 355,240,051 downwards.
AATCCAGCCTCCACCGGCTACTGTTCAACCAGCCCTCCACGGGGTCCTGTTCATCCAGCCTCCACCGGCTACTGTTCAACCAGCCCTCCACGGGGTCCTGTTCAACTAGCCCTCCATGGGGTACTATTCAACCAACCCTCCACGGGGTCCCTCCACTGACTACTGTTCATCCACCCCCACCTCCTCGATCGGGGTCCTGTTCATCCAGCGGCAATGGCCTCTACTACCATGGGGTCCTATTCATCCAACCCCCACTGGGAACTGTTCATCCAACCCCCACCAGGGACTGTTCATCAAGAGGCAGCTGCGATCGGCTTCAGTTAGCAGCAGTAGCGAAGGAATCACTCGGGTTCAGTTAACAGCCAAGGGATCGATCGGGGTTCAGTAATGTAGCTAGTGCAATCGCTCGGATTCAGTTAGAGCCCAACGCCTCGCACACACGCGCGTACGTGTACGAGAGAAACACGCAAACCTCCGTGCATCGCTCGGCCCCGACCACCCACCGTAACCGGGAACTCCCCGAAATTTTCCTCGCCCTCGCTTCTACCACGATTTTTTCCGTCATGGACGGCACAAAGAATGTCATGCAGGTGCGTCCCCGGCCCGCCCAGGACGAAAAGCCCATTTTCTGTCATGATTTTTTGTCATAGAAGTAGGAGCCCACCACATCTATGATGATATGTGCTTTTGTCACAATTATCGTCATAGAAGTGTCATAAGCATGACAGAACAAATTTCGTTCGGCCCAAAATGTCATGGATGTGTATTTTTTTTGTAGTGGGTGATGTCAACAATAATAACTCATGATCACTCACATCCAACTGGATATATGTGCCTAGATCTTTCCCCACCACATGATGCTTGCAAAAGAGAAAAATAAAAAGGAATAGAGGAGAATACTTTGACTCTTGCATAAAAGGTAAATACATAAAAGTAAAAGATAGGCCCTTCGTAGAGGGAAGCAGAGGTTGTCATGCGCTTTTTGGTTTTGTATGCACAATCTCTTAAGCAAAAGAATGTCACGTTATATTGCCCCTTATGATAGCAACATTTATTATGCAGTCTATCGCTTTTATTACTTTGCCATCACAAGTTCGTACAACGCTTATTTTCCTTTACACTAAAAGATCAAACACATTTAGAAGCAATTCTTATTGCCTTATGCACAGATGACAACTTACTTGAAGGAGCTTACTCAATCCATAGGTAGATATGGTGGACTCTCAAAACATGAATTTGGGTTTAAGATTTTTCGATGCACAAGTAGTATCTCTACTTGGTGCGGATTTTTGGCTAGCAAAGATATTGGGCAAGCACCACATGTTGGAGGATCTATGACAATATAACTTCTGTGTGAATATGAACAATCATAAATCATTACGTTGTCTTTCGGGGGCTCACAATCATAAAAGATGTCCAAGATGGTATATTCATGTGAATCTTCTCTTTCCTTATTAATTCTTTCATGAATTGCATCATTGACCAATGCTATGTTTGTCAACTTTCAATAAATTTTACCACTTATATTTTTCCTTATGTGATGTCATTACTTACCATAAGATTAGCATATGATCTTTTTCATTATTTCCTTTATTTTGATTAAAACAAAAAGTAAAGAAGCAAAAACTCAAACTAAACTTTATTATATAACTCTCACTCGATTACATAGATAGATAGATCACGAAACTAGCACTCGAAAATAGATCATACTAAACTTTTATTCAACTAAATTATGAAATAACAAAGGATCAAACTAAAAACTGGTGAAGATAATAGAAGTCATGGTGATACGATACCGGGGCATCTCCCCCAAGCTTGGCACAAGCCAAGGGGAGTGCCCATACCCGTGTACTCAAGTCTCCTTCTTTTGTGATGGTGGCAGTGACGATGTGGTAAGCTTGTCTTCCGGCTTCCATGGCAGGGTTTCACCATCATAAGAGGATGCGCGAGTCTCCTGAGTCCTGAAACTGGCAGCTAAACTCGTACCTTAAATCTTGCTTCATACTCAAAAACTTGATTTTGAAGATCATAGATTTGGCTTTGCAGAAAATTGATTTGCTCGTTGAAGGTGAAGAAGGTGTCCTTCATAGACCGGCCATCCACCGTGTGATCACGGGTGAATTCTGTGATCATGGAGTGATTGGCACTGAGTCCACGCTCCACCATCCCTTGGCACTTGAAGATCTCTTGCTCCACCACCTCGAGCCTGGCTTCCACGCTACCCGTCCTCTTGGGGCCTTGTCGGGGTATTCTCGCGACAGATGCCAGGGGGTGGCTTATCATGGGTGGAGCCAAAAGGATGTCGTCGGACCCTGGAAGCAGGAGTGTGCACAAGCTCGATCGCACACGAGACGTACCTAGGTTTGGGGCTCTCCGGGGAAATAACACCCCTAGTCCTGCTCTGTGGGGTCTCCGCATGATGACTATGATCGAACGGTGGCTACAAGGTTGCTCCTTGAGCTGCGCTACTAGAGGAGGAAGAAGGGCAGCGCTGCTACCTTGCTCTCCCTAGCTATGGTGTGTGAGTGGCATGTGTGTTCAACCCTTTGCATGGGTAATCCTGGGGGGCTTATATAGGCCTGCCCCCCAGGGGTTCAATGGTAACACGGCCGGGTGTAGGACCCGGACGTCAGTGTCTAGGGTCACCGGGTTCTCCACCGGCTGCTGGGGCCCGCCGCCGGAGGGCCTCGCTGGCTGCTGAGAATCCGGCCAACAGGTAGGGCCTGCCGCCTGCGGGCCACGCTAATTGCCTTTTGCTGTAGCATCGTACTTGATGACGGAAGCCGCGTCAGGAGTCATATGGCTACAGTCTCGCCGTCTGACGGGTTGGTGGCCGCTTGGTCAGCTCGCACTGTAGCCATGCCTCCCCTAGGATTTGGGGGTGAGGGTGGTCCTGTAGCCATGCTCCGTCTCGTCGTAGTGGTTGAATGCAGACTCTGAGGGGAGGAGGGTCCGTCTGCCAGGAGCCGGCCTTCCCCAAAGCCGCCTCCTGAGAGTGCTCCGTCTTCTGGGAGCCGGCCGCTTGGGCCCAGCCGGCTCGAGGAGCTGGCCGCATGTTTGGAAGGCGTGAGGGGCTTTGCCAGCCCCGATGTCTTGAAATGCTAAGGGGTGTGGATGAGGCTACCCGTGGTCAATCCCTCCGACAGTAGTCCCCGAAGCTGGTGAGGCGCCGCGGCTCAAAGCCGGAGTGCCTTAGCAGTTTCCTCCTCCGAGAGATCCTGTGCCCTTGCTTCGTCCGGCTAGGGGAAGCCGTCTGACAGGAGCTGGCCGAGGCTAAGCCGACCGTCTGGTGAATTTGAACCGTCGTGGAGGGCGCCGGGCTGACGCCACCGGGTGGCACACTTGCCGCCCATTGCTTGCTCGCCACGCGGCGCCAGCGGGCTAGGCCGGCCTACCAGCCCACTCGTGCGACGGGACGTCGTCGCAGGCCCGGACCCACCACTACAGGGCCTCGGCACGCGCGTGGATCCGCTGCAGCCGAGGTGGGCGGTTGCCCTTCCCAGGCGCAATGATCGCGTGCCATGATGGCGCGAAATACACGGGGACGTGCGGGGCATGGGCGCAGTTAATCACCACGCCCCCATGATGCGTTGCCTCGGCTCCGCCACTGCTGCCGTATAAGTAGGAGGGAGGGGGCGCGGCCGAACGCACGCGCCCCCCTCCGCTCCTCTTCTTCTTTCTTCTTTCTCCTCGCTGCCGCTGCGCTGCTGCACCGCCCACCACCGAAACGCCACCGCAACTCACCATCACCTAGCCTCGCCGCGCCATCGCAGGCTTGCCGCCACCCGACCTCGCCGCGTCGTCGCCAAGTTGCCATGAACCATGGCGCGGGGCGTATGGGATGGCTCGAATGTCCACAACGGGCACCTCGAGTTCCACCGCGCGACGCGGCGGATGCCCAACGAGGCGTGCGTGGGAGCGCGCATCCCGGATGCGCGGGAGATCTCGCCGGTGCCGCGGGCCAACGAGTACGTCGTCTTCCACAGCCACTTCCTCCGCGGCTTCGGCTTGCCGGCGAGCGGCTTCTTCCACGAGTTCCTCGACTTCTACCGCCTTCAACCCCACCACCTCACACCTAACACAGTGGTACTCCTCTCCGCCTTCGTCACCTTCTGCGAGGGCTACCTCGGCGTCCTGCCCACACTCGAGTTGTGGGGCAGGTTCTTCTACCTTAAGCTCGGTACCACGGCCAAGGGCGAGCTGGCCCAGTGCGGCGCTTGCGTTGCCGGGACCCGATTTCCCCCCGTCGTCTTGCACGAGTCGGCGAAGTTGTGGCAAAAGTCATACTTCTATGTCCGCAACCTCCACCCGACTCATGACTACATCAACCTGCCGGCCTTTGCGCCTGGCCCGCCTGCTGAACCGCAAAACAACTGGGGGCAACAGCCCAAACCGTTGCCGGTTGCCATCACCAACGCCCTCGACAGGCTTCAGGAGATGACGGACTCGGAGGGGCTCCAGCCGGCGGACCTGCTGGCCGCCTTCGTCTACTGCCGAGTGTCGCCTCTCCAATTCCGGCCGCATCCGATCTACGACATGAGCGGCCGCCGGGACCCGTGCCGGATATCGACGAAGGAGTTGCCGACTGTCGAAGTGGTCCGACATGTCAACTACTTCTCCAACAGCCAGCTGAGTGAGACCGACTGGAGCTTCGGCAAGCCACCGTACAGCCGTGCCAACCCGCCGCCTGCGGTTAGTATCTGGTCCCCTTTCTTTTCTCACACTGCGCTCTTCATCCGCCCTGACCACCCGAACGCGGCGCAGCGCTTCACCGGCCAGGCGGCAGCCACCGTGCCAGCTCCTGGCCACCAATGGATGGCGGACCGAGAGGTGAGCGACGTGGGCGACCCCGAGCTGGGGGCGGCCGCGTTGGAGGAGGACGACGCCGCAGGGGGAGGCGGCGATGGAGCAGGCGGAGCCGTAGGAGGCGGCGTGGGAGGCGATGTCCAGGACTAGCCGGATGACGCTGAAGACGGCGACGGGCAACGCCGCCCTGAAGGCGCTGACAGGGCGGGTGCCGGCTCCTCGGCGGCGCGGTCGACATGCGGGGCGCCGACTGGGGCACCCAGCGCGTCTAAGCGCCGCGCCGATGCCGGGATGTTCGGCAGCCGGCCGACCAAGAAGGCCAAGTCGACGGCCGCCACCAGGCGGCAAGAGGTCACGAAGACGGCTGCCGTCCGGAGGACCCCGAAGGAATGCCCACTGGTGTCCGCGTGAGTGCTCTTACTGCTCTTGTCTTGGTTGTTTCGTCTTGGCTTTTTCTTTTCTTGTGAGTTTCTTATCTTTTGCTTGCCTTGACGTGACGGGCTGCCCTTTCCGTGTCGCGGGCTCCATACGCCTCGCTGATCGGGGCAGCAGGCGGCTCTGAAGAGGCCCGTCGCGTGGACCCGGCCGCTACCCTTCGGGAGGCGACGGAGAAGAACGCGCGAGAAGCGCGGGAGGAGCAGGAGGCCGCCGTGCGACTGGAGGCCGAGGCGGCGACTGCGGCGCAGGCGGAGGCCGAGGCTGCGGCCAAGGTGCAGGAGGAGGCTGCGACCAAGGCGCAGGCGGAGGCTGATGCCAAGGCCGCGGAGGACCTGGTCCACGGCGAGGTTCCGGAGACCGCCGACATGCAGCAGCCGGAGCCACCGGTGGTGGAGGACCGGGCGCCGGCTGGAGCAGCCGGAGTTGACCAGACGGCCCCAGAGCAGGGGGCGATCGACCCCATCGTCCCGGAGGATGCTCAGCGCGCGACGTGTGCTGACGTGCGGGGAGGCGGCCATCCCGAAGGGCCAGAGGTGCCGCCAGCGAGCACCGAGCTGGTGACAAGCCGGGGAATGATGACCCGCACCTCCCCGCGCCTGCGCCCATCGCGGGTTGCTTCTGCGCCAAGGCCGATGGAGGTTGGGGTCGCGAGTTCGCCTGTGACTGACACCGAAGCCTCGAGCTCTGCTCCGCCTGGCTGGGCACCAAGAGCCGGCCCGGCCGCTCTGAACGTTGCAGCGCAGGACGTCCTGGACAAGTTCAACGCCCACGGCGCCACCCTCCTGCAGGCCAGGAATGAGATGCTGGCGATGCAGACGTCCGTCCGGGTACGCTCTCGATCTTGCTTTTTATTTTTGCAATCTTCAGTGGGGGCGCGCCAGCTCACCCACTGGGTGTAGCCCCCGAGTTCCAAGCCGGCTGCTGAGTGGGCGGGTTGGAACTTCAAGGCATGTTTTTGAACGTTGAAGTGTTGCTCTTGCTGCAGGACTACCACAACCTACGCGCGGCCGCCAACAACTCCTAGAACCAGCAGCTCGCCAACCGGACTGCTGATCTGAACAAGCGCCATGGTACGTAGGCCGGATTTCAGTGGGGGCGCGCAAGCGCACCCACTGCGTGTAGCCCCCGAGATTCAGGCCGACTGCTGAGCAGTCGGGCCGGATCTTCCGGCGATTTCTTGGTTTTGTCGATGTTGACGTTTTTTTTTTGCTTTTGCAGAGGCCGCCGCCCAGCTGCGGACGCGCGTGTGCGAGCTTGAGAGCCAGCTCTAGGCCAAGGACCAGGAGCGCAGCCAGGCAGCTGCAGAGCGCGATCGGCTTGCGAAGGAGCTGGCTGACCAGGCGACCCGGCATGCGGACCAGGTCCGACAGCTGAAAGACGGGGAGGCGCTTCTCAAGGCTGAGTTCGAGTCTCAGCGCTCGGACTGGGCCGAGAGGGAGAAGCTGTTGTCCGAAGGTTATGAGGTGATCAAGGCCATTCTCAAAGGTAACTTTTCTTTCTTGCTCGGAGATGCCGACTGTTGCTGGAAGCCAGCCTCTTATTCCTTTGTTTTCTTTTCGCGCAGAGTGCTTTCCGGACCACGTCGGCGTCATCAGCCAGGCAATCGAGGCACGGCGCGAAGGGCGGAGGCGGGTGGGTGAGGAGATTGCGCCGGACCGGCCTCGGACTATGGGCGAGCAGTTCCGGGCCGTCCAGCTGCACCTTGTGCCGGTCCGCCGGCTGCTTCGCCGATTTCAGCGCGCCGGGTCCCAGGTCCTGGAGGGGCTCTGGCCGGGTGTGCAGGTGCCTCGGACTCCCAGTCGGACCGCTGACTGGTTGGGGGTGGCGGCCGAGCGGCTCAAGGATTGGAAGGGTGCCACGGCACAGGCAGGCACCAGGGCGACGCTGGAATTCGTCAAGGTGTGGTACCCAGGTGTTAGTTTGGCTCAGTTGGCCACTTTTCGCCAGGAGGCGGCGCCGGAGCTGGAGGCGGAGCGCGAGGCGATCGCCGAACGCGCGGCAGCCCTTGCCGACTATGCCAACATCAGCATCTTCGTCCCGGAGCAGGCGGAAGATGGCACTGAGGTGCTGCCCTCTTGGTTCGGGCTGAACCCAGACAAGGGGGAGGACCTGGTGGAGGAGATCACCTCCAGCGACGAAGGCACGGAGGGGAGCGAGGACGAGGAAGGCGGTGACGTCGCACCAGACGGTGGAGTGACCAGTCGGACTCAGCCCGACCCGGCCTTGGCCAGCGAGCCGCGGGAGACTACGTCAGCCGCCGCTGACGCCGACCAGGCCGAGACCCGCCAGCTGGAAGCCCCACCAGCCGGTGCCTCAGCCACCGCCGACCTGTTCGAGCAGCCCGCCACACCTTCGGCCTAGGTGGCCTTTTATCTTCTTAAAATCTCTATCTTGTACTTAAGAACGAGTTAATCATGCGCAGTTCCACCCACTGGGGGTGTATTAAACTCTGATGAATGCTGGCCTTGGGCCTTTTGCAATGTAAATAACTTATTTTCATGCTTGTCTCTCTGCCGGGCTCTGGCTCAGTTTTGCCTTTGCTCTTGTTGGCTTTTTCTTTTGCCGCATTCCTCTGGCCGCCGCCCTTCCAGCCGAACAGCCGCGCTGCGATCTGTGGCTGGGTCAGGGACTTGGCCGTTTAGAATAGGCCAGTTACTTCAGCAGCCTAGAGCGTAGCTAGTCGAGCGAGAAGCCGGCGGGCCGGCTGCTGGGCAGCCGGACGGGTGAGGCGAGGAGCCGGCTTGGACTGTATTGGCGTTCTTCCTTAGTCATTTTTCGTGTGGACAGCATTTCCGGCCTTTAGCTCTTGCCAGCCGGACAGTCGTGCTGCGAGCTGTAGCTGAGGCGAACAGAGGGCCTTGGCGTCGGCACACTACTTAGCCGACTTCGGGTGGTGCCAACTTAGGTCAAGGCGGCGAGCCCCCGGGCTGGCTGACCGGACCCGGACAGGGCGGAAGAATGAAAGAAAACACTCATAGGCGAAGCTTATCATATAGATAAAAAGGTAGCCCCCGAGTGTGCCTCGGGGGACCTGTTGTCTTTGCTTAATACAAAAGGTAGTGTGGTACATACACTGCATCAACTGTAAAATGGGCGGAGAAGGTTCGCGTTCCACGGGCGCTCCGACTCTTGGCCGGCATTGTCCCTCTTGCGCACCCTGGGCTTTTGTGTGTCGATGAGGTAGTAGGAGTCATTGCCCAGGGCTTTGCTGATGATGAAAGGCCCCTCCCAAAGGGGCCGAGAGCTTGTGCTGGCCGGCTGTTCGCTGGATCAGCCGGAGCACAAGGTCGCCCTCGCGGAAGGCGCGCGGCTTGATCTTCTTGTTGTGGTAGCGGCGCAGACTTTGCTGGTAGATGGCAGACCGGCTTAGTGCTAGCAGCCAGGCCTCTTCCAGCAGATCGATGCCGTCCTCTCGCGCCTCCTTGGCTTCCGCCTCCGTGTACATGGTGACGCGAGGCGAGTCGAACTCAATGTCAGTTGGGATGACAGCCTCGGCCCCGTACACGAGGATGAAGGGTGTGAAGCCGGTTGCTCTATTCGGCGTAGTCCAAAGACTCCAAAGGACGGCCGGCAGCTCCTCGATCCAGCAGTCGGCCGAGCGCTCTAGAGGCTCGACCAGCCGGGGCTTGATGCCGGACAGGATGAGGCTGTTTGCTCGCTCCACTGGGCCGTTTGACTGCGGATGGGCAACGGACGCGAGGTCCAGTCGGATGCCCTGCATTGCGCAGAAATGGGCCAAGGCGCCTTTGCCAAAGTTCGTGCCGTCGTCGGTGATGATGCTATGCGGGATGCCGTATCAGACGGTGATATCCGCGATGAATGTGACACCAGTCGGACCATTCAGCTTCTTGATTGGCTTTGCCTCGATCCACTTCGTGAACTTGTCCACGGCAACCAGCAGATGGGTCATGCCGCCGCATGCTGTCTTGAATGGGCCCACCATGTCCAGTCCCCATACGGCAAACGGCCAGGTGAGGGGAATGGTCTTGAGTGCAGAAGCCGGCAGGTGCTGCTTGGAGCTGAAGCGCTGACACCCCTTGCACTTGCGGACCAACTCCTTAGCGTCGTCCAAAGCGGTCAGCCAGAAGAAACCATGGCGGAAAGCTTTGGCGACGAGGGCTCTGGAGGCGGCATGGTGGCCACATTCGCCTTGATGAATGTCCGTGAGGATTGCTATGCCCTTCTCCGGCTCTGTTGACAATTGTTTATGCAGCCGCCCAGTGTTGCACCTGCCGGGCCAAGATTTCATCGGTTGGCAGCTCGCGGCTAACTAGAAAATTGAGGATGGGCTGCGCCCAAGATGGCGCTTCAACCACTGTCATGACAGCAACCGGCATAAGGGCGGCAGGGTTGGGAGGCGGCGGGTCGGAGCCGGCCGCTGCTTGCTACGTCGTTGAAGTCCCCGGGCCGACTGCTGCAGTCCCCGAGCCGGGTTCTGGGGTCCCCGGTCCGGGTGCGGGTGCTGCAGCCCCCGGGCCGCCTGCCGAAGTCCCCGGGCCGACTGCTGAAGTCCCCGAGTCAGATCTAACTGTTCCAGGGTCAGCCAGCACAAAGATGGATTCTGATTCCGGTGAAGGTTTGACAAACGGCTTGCGCAGGCACTCGAGGGAGACGCCAGCTGGTATGGCCTGCCGAGTGGAGCCAATCCGTGCCAGGGCGTCGGCTGCTTCGTTGTCGGCCCCGAGCACGTGGAGGAACTCGCACCCGTCGAAGTGTCCGCTCATCTGCTGGACGAGGAAGCAGTAGCTAGCCATGTTGGTGTCCTTGGCGTCCCAGTCGCCAGAAGACTGTTGGACCACCAAGTCCGAGTCGCCGTAGCACAGAATGTGGTGGATGCCGATCTCCTTGGCTAGCCGGAGCCCGTGGACGAGCGCCTCGTACTCGGCCATGTTGTTGGAGGCGGCAAAGTGGATCTGCAGCGTGTACTTGAGCTTGTCACCTTTGGGAGAGGAGAGGACGATGCCGGCTCCCAAACCGGTGCGCATCTTCGAGCCGTCGAAGTGCATCCGACAATGCGTGGAATCCAGCGCTGGCGGCAGGTACTGGGTCTCGGCCCAGTCGACAAGGAAGTCGGCCAGTGCTTGGGACTTGATGGTGGTGCGGGGCTGGTAGAGGATGGTGTGGGAAGCTTGCTCGATGGCCCACTTTGCCACCTGGCCTGAGGCGTCTCTGTTGCCCATGATCTCAGCAAGGGGGACGGTGCAGACGACCGTGATGGTGTGCTCCTGGAAGTACTACTTCAGCTTCTTGGCGGCAACGTGCACGCCATAGCACATCTTCTCGTAGTGGGGGTAGTTCTGCTTGGAGGCGAACAACACCTCGCTCAGGTAGTAGACCGGCCTCTGGACCGGCTGTGCTTTGCCGTCTTCTGGGTGTTCGACCACGATCATGGTGCTGACGACCCGGCTGGTAGTGGCGATGTAGAGGAACATGGGCTCTTTAGCAGCCGGAGCGGCCAGAACAGGCGGCGTGGACAGCATCCGCTTGAGCTGGAGGAACGCCTCGTCCGCCTGATCGATCCACTCGAAGTATGTGGTCTTCTTCATCAGCTGGTACAGAGGGAGGGCCTTCTCGCCCAGCCGACTGATGAACCGGCTGAGAGAGGCTAAGCACCCGGTGAACTTCTGGACGTCCCGCAGCCGGGTCGGCTTCTTCATCCGCTCAATGGCCTTGATCTTCATGGGGTTGCACTCGACCCCGAGGTCAAAAACAAGGAAGCCAAGGAGCTGGCCGGCTGGTACTCCGAAGACACACTTCTCCGGGTTGAGCTTGATCTGGAAGCGGCGCAGGTTGGCGAAGGTCTCGTTGAGATCCTCCAAAAGGGTGCCGCGCTTCTCTGTCTTCACCACAATGTCGTCCACATAGACGTGGGCATTCCTGCCGAGTTGCTTCAGGAGGCACTTCTGCATGCAGCGCTGAAACATGGCACCGGCATTCCTCAAGCCAAACATCATGGTGATGTAGCAGAAGGCGCCGAAAGGGGTGATGAAGGCGGTCTTCAGTTGGTTGGCCGGGTCCAGCTTGATCTCGTGGTAGCCGGAGTAGGCGTCCAAGAAGGACAGCAGCTCGCAGCCGGCCATGGAGTCGATCACTTGATCTATCCGGGGCAAGGCAAAAGGGTCCTTGGGGCAGGCTTTGTTGAGGCTAGTGTAGTCGATACACATGCGCCACTTGTTGTTTTTCTTCAAAACAAGGACTGGGTTGGCAAGCCAGTCCGGGTAGAACACTTCCATGATGAAGCCGGCTGCCAGAAGCCGGGCGATTTCTTCACCAATGATTCTTCTCTTCTCCTCTAATAGGCGGCGGAGGGGTTGCTCGAACGGTTTTGCATCCGATCTCACATGTAGCTTGTGCTCGGCGAAATCCGTCGGAACACCCGGCATGTCCTTGGGAGACCATGCGAAGATATCCCGATTCTCACGGAGGAAGTCGACGAGCTCGCTTTCCTATTTGATGTTAAGGGTGGACCCTATGACAGCAAACTTCTCCGGGTGCGCCAGGTCCAAGATGATCTTCTTGGTTTCCTTGGCCGGCTGGAAAGAGGCCCCGGTCTCCGTGTCCTTGGGGTCAGATGGAATGGCCGGCTGCTCGCTAGCCATAGCCACAGCCCGGTCTAGGAGGAGCTTCTCTTGGGCAATGACGAGGGACTCGGCCAGCTGGGAGCTAGCCGCGGCGCACGTGAGCGACTTCTGGTAGTCGCCGGCAATGGTGATGATGCCCTTGGGACCCGGCATCTTCAGGTAGGCGTAGTGCGGCACCGCCATGAATTTAGCCAGCGCAGGCCAGCCCAAGAGCGCGTGGTAGGGGCTGTCCAGGTCGACCACTTCGAACCAGATCGGCTCGCGGCGAAAGTGGGTCTTGTCGCCAAATAGGACATCAATCTTGATCTTGCCGATTGGGGAGCAGGAAAGCCCGGGGACGATGCCATGGAACACGGTCCAGCTGGGCAGGAGCTGCTTCTCCTTGATGCCCAGCTTCTCCATGGTGTCGCGGTAGAGGATGTTGATGCTGCTACCGCCGTCTATCAGGATCCGGGAGAAACGGCAGGCCCGCCTCTCCGTTGAGAAGGTGGAGTCCAGCACCATTGCATAAGCACCCGGCGAACGCATCATGGCCGGGTGGTCTTCATGGCTCCAGGAGATGGGCCTCTCGGACCAGTGCATAAATTGGGGGACCTCTGAGGCGACAGCATTCACCTCGCGGTGGTGCTGGCGCCGGCTGTGCTTGTCGCCGGCTTCACTGGTGAAGACGACGTAGGTGGCGTTTGCGTCAGGAAACTCGTCTTGGAGCATGCCGACTGGGCGGGCCGCCGGCTGCTGAGGAGGCGAAGCCGCCGCGCCGGCAGGAGGAGGCGGCAGGCCCTCACCCTTGGCGATTCTGGTGAGCCAGTTGCACTGCCGGGTGGTGTGGTTAGACGGCTTCGCGCCGCTGTGGAACTTTCATGGAGCATCGAGGGTCTGCTCAAAGGAGAAGGCCGGCAGCCAGGCCCCCTTGCCTCCCCGCTGACGCTTGGGGCCGGGTTGGCATGTCGGCTGTTCATCCTCGACAGTCGCCACCTGCCGGTTGCTGGTAGCCGGCTGCTGGGCCTTGCGCTTGTTGTCGTTCGGCTGTTGGCACCGGTTGGGGTCACCAGCCGGCATTTGGGGATCCGGCGGGAGCTCCTTCCCGGACGCATCAACCCGGATCTCCGACTTCATGGAGGAGTCGGCGGTGGCGTACTTGTTCGCCATGACCAGGAGCTTGTCCAATGTAGCCGGCTCGTCACACTGAAGCTTGTGCTTGAGCAGGGTGCCCTCTCTGCACCCGGCGGTGAAGTACTCGATGGCCTGCACCTCGTGCACCCCTTCGCAGGAGTTGCGCAGCTTGGCCCAGCGCGTTAGGTAGTCGCGGGTGGACTCGGTCGGGCCCTGAACGCACATGGAGAGCTGGCGTGGCTTGGGGGGCCGCTTGTAAGTGCTGGTGAAGTTGTGGACGAAGATGTCAACGAAGTCCAACCAGCTGTTGATGCTGTAGGGTTTGAGGCTGTTCAGCCATGTCCGGGCCGTGCCCTGGAGCATGAGCGGAACATACTTCACAGCAACGTGCTTGTTGCCGTTTGCTATGCTGACTACCGTAGCGTAGTCAGTCAGCCAGTCCTCCGGCTTCACGGAGCCGGTGTACTTGGGAGTGTCTCGAGGGAGCGAGAACCCTTTGGGGAAGGGCTCGTCGCGGATGCGGGGCCGAAGCAGGCCGGCCCGATAGTGTCCTCCTCCTTGACTGCCAGGGACCGAGCTAGCCGCTCGATCCGGTGGCGGGCATCATTCTCGCCGACTCCTTCACGAGGGCCCAGCCGGCCCCCGAGAATCGGGTGGTCTACCGGCGCCGGAGAGGCCGGCCTCTCCCTGCGAGGGGGAGGCGGACGCTCGTCCTGTTGGTGCCGGTCCTCCACTCTTGGAGGAACTTGCCAGCTATTGACAACCGTCAGGCGGGTGCGCCGGCTACGGCTAGCAGCCGGCTCCGGGTTCCGCTGGCCGCGGTCGCCGCCGCTTGGGGACCGGGAGGTCGCTCCATGCTCGCGGCGGGGGGGGGGGGGGGGGGGGGGGTCGGCTTGCTTGTCAGCTTCCACCGCGCGGTTGCACGCGTCTTGCTCCGTATTCGTAGCATCGAGGAGCTCCTGGAGGCACACCATCTGGCTGCGCCGCTCGTCGCCCTCCAGGTGCTCCAATTCTTCTGCCGCCGCCTGGGCGGTGCGCAGGTTCTGCGCGGGGGTGGCATAGATCGGGCGTCCGACCCCCAGCATGCTGGCTATGGCCGCGCCGCATTGCCGAACGGTGTCGGCTCGGCTGGGCTCGCCAGCAGCCGGCATGCTGCCTGCGATGCGGTCGATCTCACGCTGGTTGGCCTCCGCGCGGCGCTTCATGGCCGCCATCTGGTTGGTGTTGTCAAGGAGCGTGACACGGAATGCCTCTAGTGTCGCCCCATCAGCATTGGCAGCAACAGGGGTGGCCAGGCCCTGCATGGCCGCTCGCAACGGGTCCTGGACGGCCCCATCGGAGTCCCCACTGTGGCCGATGACCAGCACCTCCGCGACGATGCCGGCGTCAGCGTCGCTGGCGACAAGAGGGAGCAGATCATCAATGACCACCACGTCGGCGGGGAACCCGTCGGTGGAGGCCGCATCGAAGATGGTGAGCTTCTCGAAAAGCTCAGAGAGGGGGTCAACGGAGCGGAGGGCCTCGGCGTCGGAGGCGGGCTCGTCGGAGAGGCTGGCCCTGCCGAAGAGGTCGACAAGGCAGCTCGCGGGGCAGGTTGCCCCCGCGTCGGGCAGTGCGCTGGTGCAAGCGCACGCAGGCACGCCGGCCTGGCTGATCAGGCCGGCCGTGACACGCTCGCCGGAGAGGACGAGGGTGTTGGAAACATGCCCTAGAGGTAATAATAAAATGGTTATTATTATATTTCCTTGTTCATGATAATTGTCTATTGTTCATGCTATAATTGTATTAACTGGAAACCGTAATACATGTGTGAATACATAGACCACAGCATGTCCCTAGTGAGCCTCTAGTTGACTAGCTCGTTGATCAATAGATGGTTGTAGTTTCCTGACCATGGACATTGGATGTCGTTGATAACGGGATCACATCATTAGGAGAATGATGTGATGGACAAGACCCAATCCTAAGCATAGCACAAGATCGTGTAGTTCGTTTGCTAGAGCTTTTCTAATGTCAAGTATCATTTCCTTAGACCATGAGATTGTGCAACTCCCGGATACCGTAGGAATGCTTTGGGTGTATCAAACATCACAACGTAACTGGGTGATCATAAAGGTGCACTACAGGTATCTCCGAAAGTGTCTGTTGGGTTGGCACGAATCGAGACTGGGATTTGTCACTCCATAAACGGAGAGGTATCTCTGGGCCCACTCGGTAATGCATCATCATAATGAGCTCAATGTGAATAAGGAGTTAGCCATGGGATCATGCGTTACGGAACGAGTAAAGATACTTGCCGGTAGCGAGATTGAACAAGGTATAGGGATACCGACGATCGAGTCTCGGGCAAGTAACATACCGATGGACAAAGGGAATTGTATACAGGATTGATTGAATCCCCGACATCGTGGTTCATCCGATGAGATCATCGTGGAACATGTGGGAGCCAATATGGGTATCCAGATCCCGCTATTGGTTATTGGCCGGAGAGGTGTCTCGGTCATGTCTGCATGGTTCCTGAACCCGTAGGGTCTACACACTTAAGGTTCCATGACGCTAGAGTTGTTATGGGAAATTGTATGTGGTTACTGAAAGTTTTTCGGAGTCTCGGATGAGATCCCGGACGTCACAAGGAGTTTCGGAATGGTCCGGAGGTAAAGATTTATATATGGGAAGTCCTATTTTGGCCAGCGGCAAATGTTCGGGATTTTTCGGTATTGTACCGGGAAGGTTCTAGAAGGTTCCAGAGTGGGGCCCACCTACATGGGGGGACCCACATGAACGTGGGTAGTGGGGGCAAGGCCCCACACCCCTGGTCAAGGCGCACCAAGATCCCCCCTTAGAAGGAATAAGATCATATCCTGAAGGGATAAGATCAAGATCCCTAAAAAGGGGGGATAACAATCGGTGGGGAAGGGAAAGGATGGGATTTCTTTCCTCCCACCTTTGCCAACGCCCCAATGGACTTGGAGGGCAAGAAACCAGCCCCCTCCACCCCTATATATAGTGGGGAGGTGCATGGGAGCTGCAACCCTTGCCCCTGGCGCAGCCCTTCCCCCTCCTACTCCTCCTCCTCCGTAGTGCTTAGCGAAGCTCTACCGGAGAACCACGAGCTCCACCGCCACCACGCCGTCGTGCTGCCGGAGCTCTCCCTCAACTTCTCCTCTCCCCTTGCTGGATCAAGAAGGAGGAGGCATACCCGGGCTGTACGTGTGTTGAATGCGGAGGCGCCGTCCGTTCGGCGCTTGAATCGGATCTTCCGCGATTTGAATCGCCGCGAGTACGACTCCATCAACCGCGTTCTTGTAACGCTTCCGCTTAGCGATCTTCAAGGGTATGAAGATGCACTCGTTCTCACTTGTTGCTAGCATCTCCTAGATTTATCTTGGTGACACGTAGGAAATTTTTGAATTATTACTACGTTCCCCAACAGTGGCATCATGAGCTAGGTCTATGCGTAGATTCTATGCACGAGTAGAACACAAGTAGTTGTGGGCGATGATTTGTTCAATTTGCTTATCGTTACTAGTCCTATCTTGATTCGGCGGCATTGTGGGATGAAGCGGCCCGGACCGACCTTACACGTACACTTACGTGAGACAGGTTCCACCGACTGACATGCACTTGTTGCATAAGGTGGCTAGCGGGTGTGTGTCTCTCCCACTTTAGTCGGATCGGATTCGATGAAGAGGGTCCTTATGAAGGGTAAATAGCAATTGGCATATCACCGTTGTGGCTTTTGCGTAGGTAAGAAACGTTCTTGCTAGAAACCCATAGCAGCCACGTAAAACATGCAACAACAATTAGAGGACGTCTAACTTGTTTTTGCAGGGTATGCTATGTGATGTGATATGGCCAAAAGGATGTGATGAATTATATATGTGATGTATGAGATTGATCATGTTCTTGTAATAGGAATCACGACTTGCATGTCGATGAGTATGACAACCGGCAGGAGCCATAGGAGTTGTCTTAATTTATTGTATGACCTGCGTGTCAATGAAAACGCCATGTAATTACTTTACTTTATTGCTAACTGTTAGCCATAGTAGTAGAAGTAATAGTTGGTGAGACAACTTCATGAAGACACGATGATGGAGATCATGGTGTCATGCCGGTGACGATGGTGATCATGCCGCGCCTCGAAGATGGAGATCAAAAGTGCAAGATGATATTGGCCATATCATGTCACTTTATGATTTGCATGTGATGTTTATCATGTTTACATCTTATTTGCTTAGAACGACGGTAGCATAAATAAGATGATCCCTCACTAAAAATTTCAAGAAATGTGTTCCCCCTAAGTGTGCACCGTTGCGAAGGTTCGTTGTTTCGAAGCACCACGTGATGATCGGGTGTGATAGATTCTAACGTTCGCATACAACGGGTGTAAGCCAGATTTACACATGCGAAACACTTAGGTTGACTTGACGAGCCTAGCATGTACAGACATGGCCTCAGAACACGAGAGACCGAAAGGTCGAACATGAGTCGTATAGTAGATGCGGTCAACATGGAGATGTTCACCGGTGATGACTAGTCCGTCTCACGTGATGATCGGACACGGCCTAGTCGATTCTGATCATGTATCACTTAGATGACTAGAGGGATGTCTATCTGAGTGGGAGTTCATTAAATAATTTGATCAGATGAACTTAATTATCATGAACTTAGTCTAAAATTGTCTTTACAATCTATCTTGTAGATCCAATGGCCCACGCTAATGTTGCCCTCAACTTCAACGCGTTCCTAGAGAAAACCAAGCTGAAAGACGATGGTAGCAACTATATGGACTGGGTCCGTAACTTGAGGATCATCCTCATAGCTGCCAAGAAAGCATATGTCCTTGAAGCACCGCTAGGTGACGCACCCATTTTCACAGCAACTCAAGATGTTATGAACGCCTGGCAGTCGCGTAGTGATGATTACTCCCTGGTTCAGTGCGGCATGCTTTACAGCTTAGAACCGGGGCTCCAAAAGCGTTTTGAGCAACACGGAGCATATGAGATGTTCCAAGAGCTGAAAACGGTTTTCCAAGCTCATGCCCGGGTCGAGAGATATGAAGCCTCCGACAAGTTCTATAGTTGTAAGATGGAGGAAAACAGCTCTGTCAGCGAGCATATACTCAAAATGTCTGGGTTGCACAACCGCTTGTCTCAGCTGGGAGTTAATCTTCCAGATGACTCGGTCATTGACAGGATCCTCCAATCGCTTCCACCTAGCTACAAGAGCTTTGTGATGAACTACAATATGCAAGGGATGGAGAAGTCCATTCCTGAGTTATATTCAATGCTGAACTCAGCGGAGGTGGAGATCAAAAAGGAACATCAAGTGTTGATGGTGAATAAGACCACTAGTTTCAAGAAAGGCAAGGGTAAGAAGAACTTCAAGAAGGACGGCAAGGGAGTTGCCGCGCCCGGTAAGTCAGTTGCCGAGAAGAAGCCAAAGAATGGACCCAAGCCTGAGACTGAGTGCTTTTATTACAAGGGAAATGGTCACTGGAAGCGGAACTGCCCCAAGTACTTAGCGGATAAGAAGGCCGGCAACGCCAAAGGTATATATGATATACATGTTATTGATGTGTACCTTACCAGCGCTCATAGTAGCTCCTGGGTATTTGATACTGGTGCGGTTGCTCACATTTGTAACTCAAAATAGGAGCTGCGGAATAAGCAGAGACTGGCGAAGGACGAGGTGACGATGCGCGTCGGGAATGGTTCCAAGGTCGATGTGATCGCCGTCGGCACGCTACCTCTACATTTACCTTCGAGATTAGTTTTAAACCTCAATAATTGTTATTTAGTGCCAGCTTTGAGCATGAACATTGTATATGGATCTCGTTTAAAGCGAGATGGCTACTCATTTAAATCCGAGAATAATGGTTGTTCTATTTATATGAGAGATATGTTTTATGGTCATGCCCCACTGGTCAATGGTTTATTTTTTATTGAATCTCGAACGTGATGTTACACTATTCATAGTGTGAATGCCAAAAGATGTAAGGTTGATAATGATAGTCCCACATACTTGTGGCACTGTCGCCTTGGTCACATTGGTGTCAAACGCATGAAGAAACTCCATGCAGATGGACTTTTGGAGTCTCTTGATTATGAATCATTTGACACGTGCGAACCATGCCTCATGGGCAAAATGACCAAGACTCCGTTCTCCGGAACAATGGAGCGAGCAACCAACTTGTTGGAAATAATACATATTGATGTATGCGGTCCAATGAGCGTTGAGGATCGCGGTGGCTATCGTTATGTTCTCACCCTCACAGATGACTTAAGTAGATATGGGTATGTCTACTTAATGAAACACAAGTCTGAGACCTTTGAAAAGTTCAAGGAATTTCAGAGCGAGGTAGAGAATCAACGTGACAGGAAAATAAAGTTCTTACGATCAGATCGTGGAGGAGAATACTTGAGTCACGAGTTTGGCACGCACTTAAGGAAATGTGGAATTGTTTCACAACTCACGCCGCCTGGAACACCTCAGCGTAATGGTGTGTTCGAACGTCGTAATCGCACTCTATTGGATATGGTGCGATCTATGATGTCTCTTATCGATCTACCGCTATCATTTTGGGGTTATGCTTTAGAGACTGCCGCATTCACTTTAAATAGGGCACCGTCTAAATCCGTTGAGACGACACCGTATGAATTATGGTTTGGGAAGAAACCTAAGCTGTCATTTCTAAAAGTTTGGGGATGCGATGTTTATGTCAAGAAACTTCAACCTGAAAAGCTCGAACCCAAATCGGAAAAATGCGTCTTCATAGGATACCCTAAGGAAACTATTGGGTATACCTTCTACCTCAGATCCGAAGACAAGATCTTTGTTGCCAAGAATGGATCCTTTCTGGAGAAAGAGTTTCTCTCGAAAGAAGTAAGTGGGAGGAAAGTAGAACTTGACGAGGTACCCCTTCTTGAACCGGAGAGTAGCGCAGCTCAGGAAGATGTTTCTGTGGTGCCTGCACCGACTAGAGAGGAAGTTAATGATGATGATCATGAAACTTCGGGTCAAGTTGCTAATGAACTTCGTAGGTCCACGAGGACACGTTCCGCACCAGAGTGGTACGGCAACCCTGTCTTGGAAATCATGTTGTTAGACAACGGTGAACCTTCGAACTATGAAGAAGCGATGGCGGGCCCGGATTCCAACAAATGGCTTGAAGCCATGAAATCTGAGATAGGATCCATGTATGAAAACAAAGTATGGACTTTGACGGACTTGCCTGATGAT
Organism: Thinopyrum elongatum; assembly: GCA_011799875.1. Taxonomy (NCBI): domain Eukaryota; kingdom Viridiplantae; phylum Streptophyta; class Magnoliopsida; order Poales; family Poaceae; genus Thinopyrum; species Thinopyrum elongatum. The sequence continues at coordinate 355,219,868 of CM022297.1, read as the reverse complement.
CGGCAAGCCATAGAGAATAAGTGGATCTTTAAGAAGAAGACTGACGTGGATGGTAATGTGACCGTCTATAAGGCTTGGCTTGTCGCTAAGGGTTATCGACAAGTTCAAGGGGTTGACTACGATGAGACCTTCTCACCCATAGCGAAGCTGAAGTCCGTCCGAATCATGTTAGCAATTGCCGCATTCTATGATTATGAGATCTGGCAAATGGACGTCAAAACGGCATTCCTTACTGGTTTCCTTAAGGAAGAATTGTATATGATGCAGGCGGAAGGTTTTGTCGATCCTAAGAATGCTGACAAAGTATGCAAGCTCCAGCGCTCCATCTATGGGCTGGTGCAAGCATCTCGGAGTTGGAACATTCGCTTTGATGAAATGATCAAAGCGTTTGGGTTTATACAAACTTATGGAGAAGCCTATATTTACAAGAAAGTGAGTGGGAGCTCTGTAGCATTTCTCATATTATATGTGGATGACATACTGTTGATGGGAAATGATATAGAACTTTTGGAAAGCATAAAGGCCTACTTGAATAAGTGTTTTTCAATGAATGACCTTGGAGAAGCTGCTTACATATTAGGCATCAAGATCTATAGAGATAGATCGAGACGCCTCATTGGTCTTTCACAAAGCACATACCTTGACAAGATATTGAAGAAGTTCAATATGGATCAGTCCAAGAAGGGGTTCTTGCCTGTATTGCAAGGTGTAAGATTGAGCGCAGCTCAACGCACGACCTCGGTAGAAGAAAGAGAAAAGACGAGTGTCATCCCCTATGCCTCAGCCATAGGCTCTATTATGTATGCCATGCTGTGTACCAGACCTGATGTGAACCTTGCCATAAGTTTGGTAGGGAGGTACCAAAGTGATCCTGGAATGGAACACTGGACAACGGTCAAGAATATCCTGAAGTACCTGAAAAGGACTAAGGATATGTTTCTCGTTTATGGAGGTGCCGAAGAGCTCGTCGTAAAGGGTTACGTCGATGCTAGCTTTGACACAGATCTGGATGACTCCAAGTCACAAACCGGATACGTGTACATTTTGAATGGTGGGGCAGTCAGCTGGTGCAGTTGCAAGTAAAGCGTTGTGGCGGGATCTACATGTGAAGCGGAGTACATAGCTGCTTCGGAAGCAGCTCAGGAAGGAGTCTGGATGAAGGAGTTTATCACCGACCTAGGAGTGATTCCCAATGCGTCGGGCCCGATGATTCTCTTCTGTGACAATACTAGAGCTATTGCCATTGCCAAGGAGCCCAGGTTTCACAGGAAGACCAAGCACATCAAGCGCCGCTTCAACTCCATTCGTGAATATATTCAAGATGGAGACATAGATATTTGTAAAGTACATACGGATCTGAATGTCGCAGATCCGTTGACTAAACCTCTTCCACGAGCAAAACATGATCAGCACCAGAACTCTATGGGTGTTTGATTCATCACAATGTAACTAGATTATTGACTCTAGTGCAAGTGGGAGAATTTTGGAAATATGCCCTAGAGGCAATAATAAAATGGTTATTATTATATTTCCTTGTTCATGATAATTGTCTATTGTTCATGCTATAATTGTATTAACCGGAAACTGTAATACATGTGTGAATACATAGACCACAGCATGTCCCTAGTGAGCCTCTAGTTGACTAGCTCGTTGATCAATAGATGGTTGTGGTTTCCTGACCATGGACATTGGATGTCGTTGCTAACGGGATCACATCATTAGGAGAATGATGTGATGGACAAGACCAAATCCTAAGCATAGCACAAGATCGTGTAGTTCATTTGCTAGAGCTTTTCTAATGTCAAGTATCATTTTCTTAGACCATGAGATCGTGTAACTCCCGGATACCGTAGGAATGCTTTGGGTATATCAAACGTCACAACGTAACTGGGTGACCATAAAGGTGCACTACAGGTATCTCCTAAAGTGTCTGTTGGGTTGGCACGAATCGAGACTGGGATTTGTCACTCCGTATGACGGAGAGGTATCTCTGGGCCCACTCGGTAATGCATCATCATAATGAGCTCAATGTGACTAAGGAGTTAGCCACGGGATCATGCGTTACGGAACGAGTAAAGAGACTTGCCGGTAACGAGATTGAACAAGGTATAGGGATACCGACGATCGAATCTCGGGCAAGTAACATACCGATGGACAAAGGGAATTGTATACGGGATTGATTGAATCCCCGACATCATGGTTCATCCGATGAGATCATCATGGAACATGTGGGAGCCAATATGGGTATCCAGATCCCGCTATTGGTTATTGGTCGTAGAGGTGTCTCGGTCATGTCTGCATGGTTCCCGAACCCGTAGGGTCTACACACTTAAGGTTCCGTGACGCTAGAGTTGTTATGGGAAATTGTGTGTGGTTATCGAAAGTTGTTCGGAGTCTCGGATGAGATCCCGGACGTCACGAGGAGTTCCGGAATGGTTCGGAGGTAAAGATTTATATATGGGAAGTCCTATTTTGGCCACCGGGAAATGTTCGGGATTTTTCGGTATTGTACCGGGAAGGTTCTAGAAGGTTCCGGAGTGGGGCCCACCTGCATGGGGGGACCCACATGAACATGGGTAGTGGGGGCAAGGCCCCACACACCTGGTCAGGGCGCACCAAGATCCCCCCTTAGAAGGAATAAGATCATATCCCGAAGGGATAAGATCAAGATCCCTAAAAAGGGGGGATAACAATCGGTGGGGAAGGGAAAGGATGGGATTTCTTTCCTCCCACCTTTGCCAACGCCCCAATGGACTTGGAGGGCAAGAAACCAGCCCCCTCCACCCCTATATATAGTGGGGAGGTGCGTGAGAGATGCAACCCTTGCCCCTGGCGCAGCCCTTCCCCCTCCTACTCCTCCTCCTCCGTAGTGCTTAGCGAAGCTCTGCCGAAGAACCATGAGCTCCACCGCCACCATGTCGTCGTGCTGCCAGAGCTCTCCCTCAACTTCTCCTCTCCCCTTACTGGATCAAGAAGGAGGAGACGTCCCCGGGATGTACGTGTGTTGAACGCGGAGGCGCCGTCCGTTCGGCGCTTGAATCTGATCTTCCGCGATTTGAATCGCCGCGAGTACGACTCCATCAACCGCGTTCTTGTAACGCTTCCGCTTAGCGATCTTCAAGGGTATGAAGATGCACTCCCTCTCACTTGTTGCTTGCATCTCCTAGATTGATCTTGGTGACACGTAGGAAATTTTTGAATTATTACTACGTTCCCCAACAGAGGGTTCCCGTCCAGAACGTGTCTCCGGCCGACGCTGCGCTAGGCCCCACGATGGGCGCCAACTGTCGGGGTATTCTCACGACAGATGCCAGGGGGTGGCTTATCATGGGTGGAGCCAAAAGGATGTCGTCGGGCACTGGAAGCTGGAGTGAGCACGAGCTCGATCGCACACGAGACGTACCCAGGTTTGGGGCTCTCCGGGGAGATAACACCCCTAGTCCTGCTCTGCGGGGTCTCCGCATGATGACTATGATCGAACGGTGGCTACAAGGTTGCTCCTTGAGCTGCGCTGCTTGAGGAGGAAGAAGGGCAGAGCTGCTACCTTGCTCTCCCTAGCAATGGTGTGTGAGTGGCGTGTGTGTTCAACCCTTTGCATGGGTAATCCTGGGGGGCTTATATAGGCCTGCCCCCTAGGAGTTCAATGGTAACACGGCCGGGTGTAGGACCCGGACGTCAGTGTCTAGGGTCATCGGGTTCTCCGCCGGCTGCTGGGGCCCCCCGCCGGAGGGCCCCGCCGGCTGCCGAGAATCCGGCCGACAGGTAGGGCCCGCCGCCTGCGGGCCACGCTGATTGGCTTTTGTTGTAGCATCGTACTTGATGACAGAAGCCGCGTCAGGAGTCGTATGGCTACAGTCTTGCCGTCTGACGGGTTGGTGGCCGCTTGGTCAGCGCACGTTGTAACCATGCTCCATCCCGTCGAAGCAGGTGAGTGCAGACTTCGAGGGGAGGGGGAAGGCCACCTGCTGGGGGCCGGTCCGCTCCCGAAGCCGCCTTCCAGGAATGCGCCGCCTTCTGGGAGCTCACGGATAGGTAGGGCCCGCCACCTGCAGGCCGTACTGATTGCCTTTTGCTGTAGCAGGGCCCTTGCTGACGAGGGCCATGCTGAGGGTCGCATGGCTACAGTCTTGCGCATGGCAGGTAGGTGACCGCTTGGTCAGCTCGCACTGTAGCCATGCCTCCCCTGGGATTTGGGGGTGAGGGTGGCCCTGTAACCATGCTCCGTCTCGTCGTAGTGGTTGAATGCAGACTCCAAGGGGAGGAGGGTCCGTCTGCCAGGAGCCGGCCTTCCCCGAAGCCGCCTCCTGAGAGTGCTCCGTCTTTTGGGAGCCGGCCCGAGGAGCCGGCCGCGTGTTTGTAAGGTGTGAGGGGCTTTGCCAGCCCCGATGTCTTGAAATGCTAAGGGGTGTGGATGAGGCTACCCGTGGTCAATCCCTCCGACAGGCCTTGAACGTCCCAGATGTCAAGCACCCCCTCACGCATCTCAATGGCTTGAGGGTGCTTCAACACCTCCGGTAGGTAGGGGCTGGTGACCTTTTCGAAGAACTTGTCCTTGGAGGAGCTTGGGGTAGCCATGGCGATCTAGATCTGTTAGAAAAGCAGCACGAAACAAGAATAGAAGATTTCTCCGCGATGCGGTGGTCAAATCATCTGGGGGAGTATACAAAGATTTTTTTATCTTGGGAAACAAGTATACCCCAGGAAAACGGAATCAAGAAGGTGCCCGGGGGGCCCACTACCCACTAGGGCGCGCCAGGTGGGGCAGGTGCACCCTGGTGCCTAGTGGGCACCTGGGTTGCCTTCCCGGGTGTATCTTATTATTTTTATTTTTTCTAATATTCCAAAACTGACAGAAAATATTTTTGCGGATTTTTCGGAGTCCGTTTACTTACCATATCACGTACATCTTCCTTTTCAGGGTTCTGGAGTGTTCTGGAAGGTTTCTTTTATGTGTTCCTCCGGTGTCATGGTTTGGATAATGTTAGTTTCAACATTAATAGGTGTACTTGAAATATAGTGCTTAATTCTTTGTCCATTGTCCACCTTCAGATTAGTGCCTTCGGCATTATTGATCTTGATAGCTCCAGAGCGATAAACTTCTTCGATAATGTAAGGTCCTTCCCACTTTGAGAGAAGTTTTCCTACAAAAAACCTAAAACGAGAATTGTACAATAGAACATATTCACCAACTTTGCATTCCTGCTTTTGGATTCTTTTGTCATGCCATCTCTTGACTTTTTCTTTGAATAGTTTGGCATTTTCATAAGCTTAGGTTCTCCATTCATCTAGTGAGCTAATATCAAATAAGCTCTTTTCACCGGCAAGTTTGAAGTCATGGTTGAGTTCTTTAATTGCCCAATATGCTTTATGTTCTAACTCAAGAGGCAAGTGACAAGCTTTTCCATAAACCATTTTGTATGGAGACATACCCATAGGATTCTTATAAGCTGTTCTATAGGCCCAAACCGCATCATCAAATTTCTTAGAATAATTCTTCCGGGACCTATTAACAGTTTTTTGTAATATTAATTTTATTTCCCTATTGCTAAGTTCAACTTGACCACTAGACTGAGGATGATAGGGTGATGCAATTCTATGGTTGACATCATATTTAGCAAGCAATTTATGGAAAGCACCATGAATAAAATGTGAACCACCATCAGTCATTAAATATCTAGGGACCCCAAACCACGGGAAGATAATTTCTTTAAGCATTTTAATGGAGGTGTTATGATCAGCACTACTAGTTGGAATAGCTTCTACCCACTTAGTGACATAATCAACATCAACCAAAATATGTGTATACCCATTAGAGGAAGGAAAAGGTCCCATATAATCAAATCCCCAAACATCAAATGGTTCAATAACAAGTGAATAATTCATAGGCAGTTCATGACATCTACCAATATTACCAATTCTTTGACATTCATCACAAGATAAGATAAACTTACATGCATCTTTGAAAAGACTAGGCCAATAAAAACCAGATTGTAATACCTTGTGTGCAGTTCTATCTGCTGCATGATGCCCTCCGTAGGCTTCGGAGTGACATTTCCTTAGGATTTGTTCCTGTTCATGCTCAGGTATACAACGTCTAATAATACCATCTACTCCCTCTTTATATAGATGTGGGTCATCCCAAAAGTAATGTCTTAAATCATAAAAAAATCTTTTGTTGGTATGTGAAACTAGGTGGTATAAATTTAGCAACAATGTAATTGGCATAATCAGCATACCAAGGAGTATTATGAGAAGCATTTATGACAGATAGTTGTTCATCAAGGAAGGTATCATCAGTAGGTAGTGGGTCATCAAGAATATTTTCTAACCTAGACAAGTTATCAGCTACAGGATTCTCAACTCCTTTCCTATCAGTAATATGCAAGTCAAATTCTTGTAACAAGAGAACCCACCTAACGAGTCTAGGTTTAGCATCTTTCTTTTCCATAAGATATTTAATAGCAGCATGATCGGTGTGAACAATTACTTTAGAATCAACAATGTAAGATCTGAATTTATCACAAGCAAACACAACTGCTAAAAATTCTTTCTCAGTAGTAGCATAATTTCTTTGGGCACTGTCTAGAGTTTTACTAGCATAATGGATAGCATTTAATTTCTTATCAACTCTTTGTCCTAGAACAGCACCAACAACATAATCACTAGCATCACACATAATTTCAAAAGGCAAGTTCCAATCAGGTGGTTGAACAATTGGTGCAGAAGTTAAGGCTTTCTTAAGTGTTTTGAAGGCTTCTACAAAATCATCATCAAAAACAAATGGAACATCTTTTTGCAAAAGATTGGTAAGAGGCCTAGAAATTTTAGAGAAGTCTTTAATAAATCTCCTATAGAAACCAACATGACCAAGGAAACTACGAATACCTTTAATGTCTTTAGGACATGGCATTTTGCATCAACTTTAGCTTTATCCACCTCAATACCTCTCTCAGAAATTTTATGCCCCAAGACAATACCTTCATTCACCATAAAGTGGCACTTCTCCCAATTCAAGACAAGATTAGTTTGTTCACATCTCTGCAAAACTCTATCAAGGTTGCTTAAGCAATCATCAAAAGAAGTTTCGTAAACAGAAAAATCATCCTTGAAAACCTCAACAATCTTTTCACAAAAGTCAGAGAATATAGCAGTCATACATCTTTGAAAGGTAGCAGGTGCATTACATAAACCAAAAGGCATATGTCTATAAGCATAATTTCCAAAAGGGCAAGTAAAGGTGGTTTTCTCTTGATCAGGTCGTGAAACAGGTATTTGAGAGAAACCAGAATATCCATCAAGAAAGCAAAACAGTGTGTGCTTTGACAATCTTTCCAACATTTGATCAATGAAAGGCAGAGGGTAATGATCTTTTCTAGTAGCTTTGTTTAATTTTCCAAAACAAAATAACCATTCTATAGCCAGCCACTATTGTTTGTGGAATGAGTTCATTTTTATCATTAGGAACAACAGTGATACCTCTTTTCTTTGGGACACAATGAACAGGACTTACCCATCTACTATCAGCTATGGAATAGATTATACCTGCTTCCAGAAGCTTTAGTATTTCAGTTCTTACCACTTCCTTCATATTAAGATTTAATCGTCGTTGATGATCAACAACGGGTTTAGCATCAGGTTCCATATTAATCTTGTGCTGACAGAGAGTGGGGCATCACACTCTGGCCACCACTGGCTGTCCTCCCCGCACAACCTACCGCCTGATGCGTCCACCCCTGCACCACAGGGTTCCACACGGCAGCTGCTCGATCCCGCGGCCATTCAGTCAATCTCGCGCCGCCACGGCCTAGGCTCCGCCTTCCTCACGGACGCGGCGTACGCGCTAGCTCCTGCATGCGCCACCACCTCGGCTGGTTACAGTCCTACAGGGAAGATGAAGCAGGCGCTGGAAAAGGAGATGGGGAGCTGGCAGGCGACTGCAAGGTCGAAAGGGTGGGTGAGGGCCTGCGTCGCCAGCAGCAGCCGAACCCACCCGAACATGGCCAACCAGCTGTTGCTCCGCTCGCTCCTGTGTCCTGTGCCGCGTGGCCGCACTCAAAGACGACCCTGCCGCATCGAATTGCCTCCGCCCGGCACCGCCGCCCAATCAGGCTAACACTGCGCCCGTCCACCGGCATCACCCCACTCATGCGCATCAGGAGGACGCACCCTCGCCGCAGCCGCGTCGCGCGCTGGTTGACGTAGAAGGCGGAGCTCGATGTGGCGTTGAAGGAAACCAACCAGCCTTAAATAGACGGCCAAGTAGTGTAATCATGGCCATCCAAAATATCAGCGCTCTCCAGAACCGACGACCCAAACGGCAGCCGACCTAAAATGTGGCAAAAGATCAGCACGACACAGGACACGCGAGAAGAGGAAACGAACCTGCCGAAAGGATCGTGCGACACGCATGCGCCAGCTAGAATAATCGAGAAAAGTGGCAGCCGATTATGTAGCAAGCCTGAAAACCACGGCTGAAGCGGCAGCCGACGCGAACCAACCTGTGGTTGGATGGTTAGAGGGACAGTGGTATCCCCAGCCCACCAGGGTTCAAATCCTGGTGCTCGCATTATTCCTGGATTTATTTCAGGATTTCCGGCGATACGCTTTCAGTGGGAGGAGACGTTCCCGTCGACGACGAGGCGCCTATGGTGACTTCGTAAATCTCAAGATGATATGCCGGCTCAGTCTCTCGGAGGTGCTCATAGGGGTAGGGTGTGCGTGTGTGCGTTCATAGGGGTGAGTATATGCGCATATGTATGAGCGCTTGCGTCTGTACTGATGTTCAAAAAAAAAGCGGCAGCCGACTTCACATCGGAAAAAGAATAAACAAAACGGCTGAGAAGGGAGGGGCATGCACATCCAGCCAGAGAACGCCAAGGAAGACGTAGAAAAATGAAATAATTCCTTATATGACACTACTATAAAATCATCTTCCCTATTTGACACTAATAAAATATTTCTTCCCTATCTAACACAGACTCTAAAATTTGTTCTCAATATAACACTTTCGTCCGTTTTGTGAGCTAACGGTGTTAAATTGCACATGAAATGACAATATTACCCTCATAACTAGTTTATGGCATTTTTTTACTCCTCTTTTCCATCCTCTCTGTTTTACTTTGTTTGAAGTGGTTTTATACAGAGCTATGTCAAAATAATTATACTTGGCATTGTAGAAAAAGAAGAACAAAATACATGCCAAGAATACACACGTGTACTAGCGCATTAGCTAGTGATTCATTCGTGCATGTGGGTGCTCTTTCACCGTACCCATCCATGCATGCATTGTCAGCAAGTACATGCATGATCATGGTCATCTGCATGTACCATCGTATACGTACATACCGGCGAAGATCCGAGTATACATACCCGAATACCCACGCGTGCACCGGCAAGCACACATACATACCCGAATACTCATACACCTGTGCATGTGCGATAAAAAAAGACAAGCCCACGTAGACCCCAGAAAGATACGTGATTGTTTTGTTTACAGGCGTGTTGATAAGGAAACCGATCAACTTGGACGTGGGGGCAAGGAAAGGCACCAACGATCCACAATATCCGGGACTGCTGCGACGCGTCTGACCTACCGCTTCTACTATACATGTACTCATACGGACGCATGCAAGGGAAACACGCGCCCAGCATACACGCGCGAAGCATCCACGGAGAACTCATGCACAAACTCAGATAGATGTTTGAGGGCAAAAATGTCATTTCACGTGCCATTTAACACCATTGCCTCAAAAAATGGATGAAAGTGTTATATTGGGAACAAAATTTATAGGTTGTGTTACATAGGGAAGAAATATTTTTCCAGTGTCAAATAGGGCATCCATTTTTATGATAGTGTTAAATAAGGAATTCTGTCTAAAAAAAATCGACTTGTGGAGACGCATCGTGCATGCAAACCAATGGGAACTGCTGATGGTGCACCCACATGCAGCCAATAGCAAACTGAAATAAAAATCTCACCCACAATCGCTAACTGCACGCGGATATGTACCACACAAGGTCCCCCAATAAAGCACGTGGCATGTCCCTGTTGGTCAGATTTTCACTGATAAGAAAAAGTCAAAAAAAAACAGGGTAAATCAAACCTGGCTAGGTTTAGTATATTAAGAATATTGGCTCTCCCAAGCGACCCGGAACGCCCCAGTGCAATTCTCGCTAATTCACTGACGCGCACACGGCCTGGAAAACTCTCGCCAGATAATTTGGCAGCGCGGCTCACGCGGGAGGCCCTGTGTGACGCTCTTTGCGTCAAAAAGTCGACGCGTCGCACAGGGCGTAGCCCACCTGGGCCGGCCCATTTTGGGTTCACGATGAGGAAAAACACGGGAAAAATGAGCGCGCTGGGATTCGAACCGCTGACTTCGTAGCAACGCTGAAGCTGGGCTAGCCACTGCGCCAAATTAGTCTTTGTGCCAAAACTGCAGCGCAACGCTAGAATAACTAAACTACAATATGAAAAACTTAAGCATTCTCACAAAAAAAAAGTGGGATCGAACAGAGGACCTCCTACTACTGAACCAGGTCACTAGCGACCTTCCTAGAAATCTGCGTCTAAAAACCTCGAACATTTCAGGAAAATGTTATCATTTTTGGGGATTCTCAAGCATTTTTCTAAAGAAGGAACAAAATTGAAAACAGTATCATTTTCTGAAATTTCAAACATTTTCTGAAAAACATGAAGAAATTTTTTCGAAGTTATGAACAATTTTTTCAAAGAATGAGCAATTTTCAAATTTCCTGAACAATTTTGAAATTTGCCAACAAAATTTGTAAACATGACATTTTTTGAATTTGTGAATAAATTTTGAACGCTGGAACATTTTTGGAAATTCCTAAACATTTTTTGAATTTGGGAACAAAAAATAAAAATGCAAACATATTTTGAAATTCCCCAAACATTATTTGAATTTGGGAACAAATTTTCGAAACATGAACATTTTTTCATTTGTGAACAAAATTTGGAAGTGGGAACATTTTTTAAAATTCCCCAACATTATTTAAATTTGTGAACAAATTTTCAAAAGATGAACATTTTTTAAATTTTCATGTGGGAACATTATTTGAAATCACCAAACATTTTCTGAATTTTGAACATTTCTAAATTTAGAAATTCTTTTTTGTTGAAATCTGGAACATTTGTTGTAAAAAGAAGCGAACAAATATTTGAAAGTCTAAATGTTTTTAGAATTTTTGAACAAAATTTCAAACCAGAAAACATTTAGAAAAAATTATCGAATGCCAACAGTTTTTACATTTCTGAACATTTGTTTAAAATAGGAAATAAACTTGAAAAAAAGAAAAATGAAAGAAAAGAAAAAAAAGGAAAGAAAAGAAAAGAAGAAGAAAAGAAAAAAAACATAAAAAGGAGAGACAAGAAAAAATGAAACAGAAAAAAAATGAAAAAATGAAAACCAAAAAGAAACAGAAAAAATAAACCGGTTTGGAAGGTTCCCAAAGCCAGAAAGAACCGGATTGAACCTTCCAGAAGGTTCCCAAAACCGGGATCCGTGGAATGCAACCCTCACTTCTAAATGGGCCAACCCGTCTCGGTTGATTCCTTCGATCTCTTGTGCGTTTGCGCGACATTTCGATGTAGAATGCGTCAAATAGGAAATCGCGGCTTGATGCGGCTTGAAGCTACGTCGGTATTTCCTCAAAGAGGAAGGGATGATGCAGCACAGCGGCGGTAGGTATTTCCCTCATTGATGAAACCAAGGTTATCGAACCAGTAGGAGAACCAAGCAACACTACGTAAACAGCACCTGCACACAAATAACAAATACTCACAACCCGACGTGTAAAAGGGGTTGTCAATCCCTTTCGGACAACGGCGCCAAAAATTGGCATTCGGACGTGAGAGAGTAGTAAATATTGATAGATCGAACGCCAAATAAAATAAAGTGCAGTAAGGTATTTTTGTATTTTTTGTTTAATAGATCTGAAAATAAAAGTTGTAAATAAAGAAAAGAGCGAATAGCAAAATAGATCTTGAAAGCAAATATATTGGAAAAGAGACCCGGGGGCCGTAGGTTTCACTAGTGGCTTCTCTCGAGAAAAATAGCAAACGGTGGGTGAACGAATTACTGTTGGGCAATTGATAAAACTTCAAATAATCATGACGATATCCAGGCAATGATCATTATATAGGCATCACGTCCAAGATTAGTAGACCGACTCCTGCCTGCATCTACTACTATTACTCCACACATCGACCGCTATCCAGCATGCATCTAGTGTATTAAGTTCATGGAGAAATGGAGTAATGCAATAAGAACGATGAAATGATGTAGACAAGATCTATTTATGTAGAAATAGACCCCATCGTTTTATCCTTAGTAGCAACGATACATACGTGTCGGTTCCCCTTCTGTCACTAGGAACAAGCACCGTAAGATCGAACCCACTACAAAGCACATCTTCCCATTGCAAGATAAATAGATCAAGTTGGCCAAACAAAACCCAAATATCGGAGAAGAAATACCAGGCTATAAGCAATCATGCATATAAGAGATCAGAGAAGACTCAAATAACTTTCATGGATAAAAAGACAGATCTGATCATAAACTCAAAGTTCATCGGATCCCAACAAACACACCGCAAAAAGAGTTACATCATATAGATCTCCAAGAGACCATTGTATTGAGAATCAAACGAGAGAGCGAAAGCCATCTAGCTACTAACTACAGACCCGTAGGTCTACAAAAAACTACTCAGGCATCATTGGAGAGGCACCAATGAAAGTGGTGAACCTCTCCATGATGGTGTCTAGATTGGATCTGGTGGTTCTGGACTCTGCGACGTCTGGAATTGATTTTCATCGACTCACCTAGGGTTTCTGGAATATTGGGGTATTTATAGAGCAAAGAGGCGGTTCGGGGGGCACCCGAGGTGGGCACAACCCTCCAGGCGCGCCCTGGTGGGTTGTGCTCCCCTCGGAGCACCCCCCCCCCCCAGGCGCTTCTCCAGCCCACTGGATGTCTTCTGGTCCAAAAAAAATCCACAAAAAGTTTCGCTGTGTTTGGACTCCGTTTGGTATTGATTTCCTGCGATGTAAAAAACATGCAAAAAACAGCAACTGTCACTTGGCACTATGTCAATAGGTTAGTACCAAAAAATGATATAAAATGACTATAAAATGATTGTAAAACATCCAAGAATGATAATATAACAGCATGGAACAATAAAAAATTATAGATACGTTGGAGACGTATCACGGCTCATGTCCCGCTCTTCACGTGGGCCTCTACGGTGTTTGTTAACAAAAATGGTTACTAGTGCAGCCGATTAATCTCGCATGAGGACCGCTGCTTTTTTAAGATAGTAACCGTTCCTATGAATGCACGCGCGCACATCATATTTTTATGATGAGTATCTTATAAAAGACTAAGCCGTTACATCATCTTAATATTATTATAAGCCGTCACACCATCTTAATATTAAGTCTCCTACCACGTAACCTACATCGCCAGAACGTCTGAAATAAATCCAAAAATATGCTAGTAGCAGTGTTAGTTTTAGAATTTAAACTCTGATGTGTTGAGAAGAGAATAAGATTGTCCTTCTAATCATTCAACCATAAGTTGGTTGCGTCACGTGTTCAATCCTGAAAGCAAAAGCATCACGTGCGGCTGTTTGGATGTATCACTTCCGTTTAAGCGGTCGTGCACCTAATCTTGTTTAGCACAGCCGAAAAGATGCTCGTGGTGGAACTGGAGTACTAGTTGGATGGTAGCTAATGATACGTTGGATTGCGGGCTCTATGAGTTCCATGAGAGACTTGCACATGGTGGCGATGACGGCGACTTGCCGGTGATAGGCGCTATGCCAATCCCTTTCCCCTCAATCCTCTACCCTCTACCTATCCGTTGCTCCGGAGGCCTTCATCTCCGCAGGCCCTATTCCCTCTTCAGCGTCCTCAACTCACGTCAAGTTCTATCCCTTTCTGTGCCAGATCTGGACTGTCGTGATGGCGACTTCGGTGACATGCTGGTGACCGGCGTCCATACTGCTCTCTTCTCCCCTGATTTCTCCTCCAAGGCCCAGATCGTTCCACTCCTCTCTTCCCCTCAAGACCTCCTGTCCAATTTTTCCCTCTCTGTAACCCCTCCTCTTGTTCAGAAATCTAACCAATCTGACCTCTGCTGCTCTCTCGATTTCTTCCCCTCCGACCTTCCCCCTCTCGTTGTTGAGAAGAGGCAATCAATCTTCCCTCTGGTTGCTGGAAATTTAAGGCTTTGAGATTCCGAGGCTGCTAGAACTTGTTACCATGGTCCTCATGTGGAGAAGGCTCGGTGTTACTGATGGTGCTGCTGGTTGTCAAGTCGGGTCTGGTCTGATTCCAGCTAGGGGAGATGCTCGTACTGTTGCCCCACCCTCAGCAGCCATAAAATTCATCGGATGAAATTGCCGAGGTAAAGGCAGGAGCCTTAGCAATTCCAATAAGATGGAATACCTTGCAAAAATGATGAGCTCGACAACTGCATAGGTAACTTTTGTTTCTAAAACTCATTCTACTAAATGTACAACTACCAATCTAAATGCTCGTGTCAATACTCATGCAAGTTCTGTTGTGCCCTCAGTCGGACTCTCTGGAGGGCTTTGGCTGATGTGGTCCGACGAAATTAATCTTGACATCAAGCTTTCCTGTAGATATTATATTCTTGCTCTTGTTGTGCATATTCCTAGTAATGCAGAGTTCCTGCTTGCCTATGTTTATGGTGATCCCCATCCTAATAGTACTGACATGATTTGGGACCACATTGCCGATTTTGTTTCTGATAACTTGGGCAAGCCTATGGTTTGTTTAGGTGACCTTAATAATATTATGCATAAAAGAGAATCTTATGGAGCTAATGTTAATTACAATCATATGCGAGCTTGTAATAATTATGTTAAGTAGTGTGGCTTGTTCGATCTGGGCTTTTCTGGACCTGCTTACACTTGGACCAATATGTGATTTTCTTGTAATCCTATTTTTGAACGTCTCGATCGCTGTCTTGCTAATGCTGAATGGTGTGCTTTGTTCCCCATGACAAATGTTTTCAACATGCTCATTATTTATAGTTTTAGTGATCATGCACCTATCTTACTTTCAACTCAGTCTAAATTTAAAAGGCCTCGGCTCACCTTTAAATTTAAAAATTGGTGGATTCTTGAGGGAGATTATCAATCTATTGCAAAGCATGATTGTGCTTCTACAGCTGCAAAACCTTTCCATGCACACACTAACCATCTTGCAGGTACTATCAAAGTGTGGTGCAAAAAGAAAAGGCCACTTGAGCAGCAACTTGATCAGCTGCAGAATCAAATCAATGATATTATGATGCAGCCTCTAGACCAACAGGACCATGCTCTTGAAGCGAATCTGGTAGCCCAATATGAAGGAAGCATGATAAAGTTAAATGAATTCTATAAGCAAAGAGCCAAAAAGTATTCGGTCACACAAGGTGATAGGAACACAACTTTTTTCCACCAGGCAATCACCAAGAGGAGGAGAAGAAATAGGATTGTTTCCATTATGGATAGTCAAGGGCAAGATCTATTTAACCCTCAAGATATAGCGAATGAATTTATCACTTACTTCCATAACATCTTTCAATCTACTTGCCCTTCACATGGAAGACCTGTTGTATTTTCTGCTATTAATCATGATGTGCAGGACTTCACAAATTCTATACCTGATAAAGAGGAGATTTGGAACATCATAAAAGAAATCAAGAAAGATGCCTCTCCAGGTCCTGATGGGTTTAATGTGGGTTTCTATAGGAATGCATGGAGTTGGATAGCTGAAGATATAACTCAATTGATCAGGACCTTCTATGAAACAGGTATTATGCCACCAAAGCTTAATGAAACTCATATATCACTTATTCCAAAAAAAACTTGTTTGCCACATGCCATCTGACTTCAGACCAATTAGTTTATGTAATGTTGTTTATAAAATAATCTCCAAGTCTTTGGCTAACAGACTCAAGCCTCTTTTAGCTGATTACATCCATCCTTCTCAACAGGCTTTCATAGAGGGCAGGAGAATTAGTGATAACATCATTGTTGCCCAGGAGATTGCTCACTCTTTTAGTTTAAATTCTTTCAATCAAAAGTGCTTCATGCTAAAAATTGATCTTGCTAAAGCTTTTGATAGACTAGAATAGAATTTTATTGCTGTTGCTTTAGCTCATAAAGGTTTAAATGCTCATTTCATTAAGTTGATTCATGCTTGCATAGCTACTTCTACTTTTTCAGCTATTATCAATGGGCAGCCTTTTGGTAAATTTAAGAGTTCCAGAGGTATAAGATAGGGTTGTCCTCTCTCCCCCTCTCTTTTCATCTTAGTTGTTAATGAACTATCATTGGCTCTTCAGGATGCCATACATAATAACATGCTTTCATGTATCTCTTTGGGTCCCCAATGCTCTCCTATACACTCCTTGATGTTTGCAGATGCCCTATTGGTCTTTGGTGCAGCAACAAAACAGGAAGCTGAATCCATCCTTCAGATCTTAAATCATTTATGTTCCCTTTCAGGCCAAGTCCCAAATTTGGCAAAGTCAGGAATTATGTTCACTGCTAATGTTGATTTGCAGCTCAGACAAGAAATAAAAGGTTTGTTTCTTGTCCCTGATATCGACGCCTCTTTTGTCCATTTAGGACATCCTCTGGTCTTGCCTGCTAAGGATATATCTGCTGCTTACTCATTTGTGGAGAACAAGTTTAAGTCCAAGCTTACAAGTATAAAGCAAACAGAATGTCTCACTCCGCTAGGCTTACTCTTATTAAATATGTTTTCTCGTCTATCCCTGTTTATTATATGTCAAATATTTTATTCTCCAAAAAATTGCTTGCTAGTATTACTGCTATTATTAGGAGATTTTGGTGGACAGGGATAAAAGATGATAGAACTTCCAGATATATTTGCTTAAGAGCATGGGCGGATATTTGTACTGACAAGAAAAGTGGTGGTTTAGGTATTAGAAATCTCCAGGCCTTGAATCAGAGCTTAATTCTCTCTGCAGCTTAGAGAATTGCTCAAGACCCAACTAGTAATCTTGCCCTTATTTTGAAGTCAAAATACCATGCTGACACTTCTATTTGGAGAGCTAATCCTAGTTGTCCAAAATCTGCTTTTTGGGCTGCCATTTTAAAGGTAAAACCTCTATTGGAATCAGCATGTTTTACACAAATTGTAGATGGCTCCTCTTCCATTTGGAGTACACCTTGGTTTAATAGTTGGCAGAACATCTATAACAATCTTGTCATTCCGCAACCACCTTTTAGTTACCCTGCAACTATTAAAGACTTGTGGACCCCAAATCGTAAGGCCTGGAACCATGATCTAATTAACACTCTTTTTACTCCACATGTGGCCACAACCATTTTAAACACTCCTATCATTGATGATGTGGGCCAGGACATGCTTGTTTGGAAACTGACTCCGGCAGGGAAGTTTTCAACAAAAAGCGCATGTAGACATTGTTTCAAAAATTTGCAGTTGCCGCACAACCAGATGCCTAAGCAAGTACCTCAGCATGTTATTAACTTGCTCAATCAGGTTTGGGCTGAGAAGCACATGATCCCAAAAGTACAGACCTTTGCTTGGAGACTACTGAGAATATCCCTAGCCACGGGTAAAAGAGCAGGTCGTTTTTCTAGACATATTTCACTTATTTGTTCAAGGTGTGATTTAGAGGAAGATGATATGCATTTGTTTTTCGGTTGCCGCTTTGCAAAAGCTGTTTGGTTCCTGCAGCCTTGGTTTATCAACTCTGACTCTTTACAACAACATCACCACTCTATTCCTGATATCCTTAATTTCCTACTAAATTCTGATCATCCCTTCATGTTAGTTAATAATCTTTACACTATGCTTTGGTGCATTTGGAAAGCTAGAAATGATGCTCTTTTTGGCTGTGCTAAAATACATCCAAAAAAGGTGTTTGCTGTCTTCTCAGCTTTATTGCAGGATTTTCAAATCATTGACGCAAGCCTGTAGGTCCAACGGCCAACTGATGACCAGCAACAACATGAAATGCTACAACACGATATTCCTTTTGCAGGCACAGACGTATAGATATATTCAGATGCAGCATGGGCTCCATCATCTGATGGTGAGCTGCAACAAGCAGGATTGGGCATCCACATCCAACATCGTCAGCATCATGCTTCCAACATCTATGTTGCAGCATTGTCTCCGCCAGTAGGCTCTCCTCTCCAGGCTGAAGCTTATGGTCTACTACTGGCGGTCAAGGCGGCAGAAGCTCTTCGTCTTCGCAATGCATACTTCCTCACAGATTCGCAGGTGCTTGCTTTGACTGCTAGGTTGGATTGGAATGTGACAGAAGGACCTTGGCAGATCAGGGCTATAGTATCCCAAGTCTGAGCCTCTTCCAATTTTAATCCAAACATGTTATCATATATACCCATGACACACAATGTGAAGGCTCATCATCACTCCAGGCTAGCCCTTCGAATCACTACCTGTAGTGTTAGGTGTTGGTCATCATTAGGATCTTGTCAATGTCATGTGTGTACTGTCTTCACAGTCTCGAGTGTTTCACCACTTAGACTGATGCTTGTAAAATGTACTTGATGCTTATCAATAAAGTCATAGAGTTTCCAAAAAAAGAAAAAGAAAAGAGGCTTGTGGCGGTTGTGTGACTAAACTTGTTTTTTTTAGTGGAGTGACTAAACTTGTTTGAATGGTCTCTGATGGTCTAGAAGACCTACTAGCTTTTTTTGCTGGGTTAATTCCCTACAAAAATAAACTTATTACTACTTTATTGTCAAAACAGAAACTCCAAACTTTGTTCAAAGAAATAATAGATACATTGTCTATAAGTAGGGTCACAATTTTATTCGGAGGTTCCTCAAGTCATAAAAGTCAAAGAAAATCTAGCCAACCTAGTCAGTTCATGTTTATCTGCTTCTCTATTACAATGTTCGGATCTACAAATAAAAAAATTGTACGCAAAATGATAATAGTTGTCAAAAATTGCAGCCGTCGCGCCCACAGAACATCCTCCGCTCTTCATGGTGTCGATTCTCGAGGTTGTCTGAGTTAATGACAAGACGATTACATCCCCACCCCCCTTGCGCAAGAGATAACCTGAATCTGAGGGCCAAAGCTTCAGTTGTCAGTATATCCATGCACTAGTCTATCTTCTCATTCCCCTTGCAATGAATTTGCCTTTATCATCCCTGAGGACCACCCCGATTGTGCCCCTAAGTTGATCCTGGTTAAAGGATACATCAACATTGAGGGGATGACTCCACCCCCCCCCCCCCCCCCCCCCCCCCCCCCCCCCCCCCCCCCCCACACACACCTTTTATCGTCGCTCATGGAGATTAAGTAATAACAAAGTTTGCTGTAAGAGCACGTATCCCATAGAAATCTAAGATGCACTTTGGATTGCTTCCTCATGAACCAGTTTATGTATTTCCCACCACAGATACCACATAGTAGTGGCGATCAACTCTCGAGCATTTTGAGTCTCCATAGAGGATAGATCCTGATCGGACATGAGAAGTAAAAACTCCAGGACCGCCTCACCTGCACGATCAACTTCACATGCTCTCATTATAAATTCGTCCAAACCCAATCTTCTCCGGTCCTCTTTTGCTTTGTGACAGAGAAATAACACATGCTTCGTGTCTTATGGATTCAAAGAGCAAGTAGGGCATTGGGGCGAGACTTTTATGTGTCTGTTTGCAAGCGTAACATGACACGGGAGTGTACCATGCAATGTACGCCAATTGAAGATTTTCACCTTTGTTGGACACGAGAGCTTTCATATCTTCCGAAAAATTGGATTGATCATAGTTCTTCCCACTCCATTAGTATATTAAAGCTTCCCCCCATGTTGATGGCCCACTTCGCAAAATATGCTAACCGAATTGAGAACATACCATTTTTCGTATAACTCCATGCAACAAAATTTGGAATATCATGTTGGGGAGAGGACGTGTTGTCCATCAATGGGCCATAATGTTTGTCTAACCCAATCTTCATCCTAGGTATTAGACACGGGGCAAATTAAGTAAGCAGATCGAGATATCAGATGGTTTCCTTTAGGAGTGATGACTTCTCTATCGGCACAATTTGGGATCCAAGCATCCTCCCAAATATGAATATTCTGACCATTTCTAAATCTCCAAATATAGCCATGTTTCAGAGAATTTACGCCCTCCATGATGCTCTGCGAGGTGAACGACAATCCCTTTTTCAACTTAGCGTTCAGTAAATCACCATCAGGAAAGTATTTCACTCTCAAAATGGTGGCACATAAGGAGTTTGCATTCTCGAGAAGGTACCAAGCCTGTTTTTGCCGGCATCGCTAGGTTAAAACAATGAATATCACGAAAACTCATACCTCCTTGATCCTTGGGGGACACATTTTCCACTAAGCCATCTAATGCATCCTCCTCTGGTTGTCCTCAACTCCCCACCAAAAGTGTGCCATTGCATCAATAATTCCTTTGCAAATCATTTTAGGTATTTTAAATACCGACATCGCATAGGTGGGATGGCTTGAACAACAGGCTTGAGAAGAATTTCCTTCCCTGAAGCGGATAATAATTTTTCCTTCCAGCCACTAATTTTTGTAATGATGTAATCAATTAGATACTGGAAACAATCAGTTTTTATCCAACCCCATGTTGGCTGGCAAACCTAAGTATTTGTCACTGAGGCCTCAGTCAAGATACCCAGAGTGGTCCACATTTGTTCCTTCACCTCGGCGCTAGTATTGGGGCTAAACAAGATACTCGACTTTTCAACACTCACCATTTGACCTGAGGCGGCGCAATACAAGTCCAAAATCACCTTCAATGTTTCAGCATTGTGTATATTAGCCCCGATGAGGATCAATGAGTCATCAGCGAAGAGACGATTGGTGATCAGGGGAGCATCTCTACAAACTTTCATTCCCAAAATATTTCCATTCTCCTCCGCATGCGTCAGTAGAGCAGTCGGACCAGCCCTCCGTACATAATTGGAATAGATAAGGAGATAAAGGGTCCCCTTGATTTAGATCCGGTCAAAAGCTAGAATTAACTCTTTAGTAAAAACTTGTTTGAGACCCTAGGTTAAAGGGCACGGTTCTCCCATGGGTTCAATAACTCAGGATCATCTCTAGGGAAAAATGCGAGAATCCTTTCTGCTCCATTTTCGGATCACCAAAGGAAGTAATCACCCACACCACCAGTCCAGCCAAAAATGAATCAAAGAGCCATTATCCACCACAAACTTGACGTGATCATGAAAAACATTTCTCACCTTCACCAGATCACGCCAAAACTGGAACCACCCACACTAGGTGCAAACAGAGGGCTACAGTTATGTAATATTTATCTTTCAAAAGATCAAACCACAAGGTCCCAGGCCCCGAATTAAGAATCCTCCACCACCATTTGATAATAAAACACTTTTTCATTACAGAAGTATTCAAAATACTCAACCCCCCCAAGGTTCTTGGGCTTACACATGAGTTTCCACTTAAGAGTCTGTATTAACGCTTGTTGACAGCAGAGTTCAAAAAAACTGTTGCGGTGCTTGCCAAACCCAATGTGGGTGCCTTCCAAAAGGCGGTAAAAACCCACCAGAAACATAGGGAGGGAAGAGAGACAAGTGTTGATTAGGCGGACCTTGCCAGCAAAGGAATTATACGACCGCGCAAAGGCATCACCCGATTGCCCACCTTAGCAATGGTAGGCGCGAACTCTTTAGCACAGAGCCTAAACTGGGCAATGGACATACAAAGATAT
The DNA here is from genome assembly GCA_011799875.1 of Thinopyrum elongatum. Classification (NCBI taxonomy): domain Eukaryota; kingdom Viridiplantae; phylum Streptophyta; class Magnoliopsida; order Poales; family Poaceae; genus Thinopyrum; species Thinopyrum elongatum. Next base: position 355,198,091 of record CM022297.1, on the reverse strand, counting down.
TTAAACGGAAAGGAGCCTAAATTGCAATTGAGCATATCAGCCAGGTGAGTAGCCTCACTCTCATAAATGCCAGTAACAACGACTTCACTCTTAGAAAAGTTAATCTTGAGTCCAGGAAGTGCCTCAAAACAAAGCAGAATAAATTTCAGATTGGCAATACAAAGGTCATCAGCCTAAACCATAATGATAGTGTCGTTAGCATATTGCAGGTGCGAGATGCCAGAGGGGATCAGGTGAGAAACTACAAGAGAGATGTGACCCGCATTAGCGGCTCTAGAGAGGATGCAAGAGAATGCATCAGCCATAAAATTAAAGAGAAGGGGAGAGATGTGGTCTCCCTGTCTAAGGCCCCGACCATTGGCGAAATAAGGGCCCACTACCCCATTAACAGCCACATTCGTGTGTCCACCCGAGACAAATTGCATGAGCCGGTGAATGCAGGCTCCATCAAAGCCTTTAGCCAGAAGAGTAGAACGGAGAAAATCCCAACTAACAGAATCATAAGCCTTCTCAAAGTCCAGTTTGACCCTAGAGTTCCTTGCCCTAAGATCATGGACAATCTCATGGAGACCGAGGATCCCATCAAGAATAAAGAGCCCCTTGATAAAGGCAGACTGATTCTGACTAATGACATGATGTGCAACCAACGACAACTTGGTAGCAAAGACCTTGGCCGGGAATTTGGCGAAATTATTGATCAAAACAATGGGCCTAAACTGACGAATAGAACCAGCACCTTTGACTTGGGAATGAAAGAGAGGATAGCATAATTGAGACGAGATATATATAGCGTCCCCAAACAAAACCCTTGAATAACAACATAGACCATAGACTTAAGCACAGGCAAGAACTTTTTAAAGAAGGTAATCGAAAAGCAATCAGGCCTGGGCGCAGAATTGGAGTTTGAGGAGTCGACAGCCGCATCAATATCCTCCGAAGAGGTGGGGTCATGAGAAAAGCATTTTAAAGATAGAGGCACACCTTCCCGCAGGCCAAAGAGATCTCGAGATGCTAATACCAGTATTTTTTATTATATGTTGTGCTTTGTACTTTTACTGTTTATCGCATGAGTAGACGAGCCTGGGATCAGAAATGCGGCCCTCAAGACGTGAATTAAATCCTTAAGAGTTTATTGCGGTCGTCACTTGTAGGACGATCAAGCAAACAAGCAAACAAACCAAGTAAGACATAAAGGCAAACGGGAAGAAGGCGAATAAAAAGGCAAATATTTTTGTGTTTTTCTGAAAATGTTTTAGAAGTGGGGGAGAGGAAAACGAGAGGCAAATAGCAAATAATATAAATGCAAGAGATGAGAGTTTATGATAGGTACTTGGTAGGCTTGATGTAGAACCTCCCCGGCAACGGCGCCAGAAATTCTTCCTGCTACTTCTTGAGCTTGCGTTGATTTTTCCCTTGAAGAGGAAAGGTGATGCATCAAAGTAGAGATAAGTATTTCCCTCAGTTAAGAACCAAGGTATCAATCCAGTAGGAGGCACAAGCAAGTCTCCAATATATGCACCTGCACAAACTAACAAACACTTGCACACAACGCGAAAAAGGGGTTGTCAATCCCTTCACGGTCACAAACAAGAGTGAGATCTAATAGAGATAGGTATAAAAGATAAATAAAAGAGCAAACTAAAGTAAATATAAATAAAGTGCAGCAAGGTATTTTTGTATTTTTGGTTTTATAGATCTGAAAATATATGATGGAAAATAGACCCGGGGGCCATAGATTTCACTAGAGGCTTCTCTCTTGAAGAAAACATACGGTGGGTAAACAAATTACTGTTGAGCAATTGATAGAAAAGCGCATAGTTATGACGATATCTAAGGCAATGATCATGAATATAGGCATACGTCCGTGACAAGTAGACCAAAATGATTCTGCATCTACTACTATTACTCCACACATCGACTAACTCCTGCCTGCATCTAGAGTATTAAGTTCATAAGAACAGAGCAATGCTTTAAGCAAGATGACATGACGTAGAGGGATAAACTCAAGCAATATGATATAAACCCCATCTTTTTATCCTTAATGGCGACAATACATTACGTGCCTCGCTACCCCTTCTGTCACTGGGTGAGGATACCGCAAGATTGAACCCATCACAAAGCACCTCTCCCACTGCAAAAAAAACCAATCTAGTTGGCCAAACCAAATCGATAGATCAGAGAGAAATACAAGGCTATCTCAATCATGCATAAAAGAGTTCAAAGAAGACTAAATAATATTCATAGATAATCTGATCATAAATCCACAATTCATCGGATCTCAACAAACGCACTGCAAAAGAAGATTACATCGAATAGATCTCCAAGAACATCGAGGAGAACATTGTATTGAAGATCAAAGAGAGAGAAGAAGCCATCTAGCTACTAGCTATGGACCCATAGGTCTGTGGTAAACTACTCACACATCATCGAAAGGGCAGCAAGGTTGGTGTAGAGGCCCTCCATGATTGAATCCCCCTCCGGCGGAGTGCCGAAAAAGGGCCCAAGATGGGATCTCACGGGAACAGAAGCTTGCGGCGGCGAAAAATTATTTTTGGTGTGCCCTCTGGTGTAGGGGGAATATTTGGGTATTTATAAGATGAAGATTAGGGTTGGAAGGTCTACAGGGGGCCTTGATACGTCTCCAACGTATCTATAATTTTTGATTGTTCCATGCTGTTATATTATCATTCTTGGATGTTTTACAATTATTTTAGAGCAACTTTATATCATTTTTGGGATAATTGGTTTTATGCCCCTAGTTGGGTCACACTCGGCTGGTTTACCCCTAGTTTTCAAAAATACGCATTCCTGCCCAAACCGCTTCGCTCGTCTTATGCTTTTGCCCTTTCACTGTTTGACCATCATTTTGAAAACTTCATAAAAAATTAATAGTAACTCGGAAAAATTCAACTAAGATATCAAAATGTTCAGAAAAACATCACCTATATGTGCATGCCATTTGCATTCATGACAAAAGTGTTGGAAAGTCCCCATCACCTATCTGAGCGAAAATTGAGATGGGGGCTTTCCAACACTTTTCTCATCATATAATTGGTCCATCAACCAGATAACACCATTCCAAAACATGCTGCTAGTTAAAATAGACAAAGGGGTTACCACTATCTGTGAAAAGCACAGAGAGGAACGTCTCACATGCTACAATTATACATTAAGTTCATCGCTAGTCACATATCGTAACAAGGGCAGTGAGGACGAGCAGCATCAATTTGTGCAATCAGTTCAAGAGAGAATTATCATTTCACACTGATCCCAGCTTTAAATGAGGCTTGGAAAAAGACTCACAATTGAAAACAAAATTAGTAATAAACATGGACTAAGGGAGAATTTCACAAATGCAACAGAACCTTCAGGTAAATCATTAGTAAGCTGGTCCAAGCAATCATAGTATCATAACATCAAAAACATATATGCACCTAGCTTATTAACCTGCAGTTTTTACTTTTTAGGCATAAGTTGTCCTTATATCCGTCGACAATTTCATTCTCAGCATTAAAGCTCTTGTTTTCTCATGCATGAAAGGTAAACAGCCAAACAGGGCCAGCTTTTCATTAAAGCCATCAAGCAGATCACAGAACTACAGATAACATTATCATCTACCACTACTGCTAATCTCGCTCAGAATTAACTCTCATTTGTCCATCCCCTAATTTCAACCTCTGGATCTGGTCATTGGTCCTTCCGTCGCTGCAGGAAGAAAACCATCTTTGTATCAATAGCCTGCGAGTATATTGGGTTCTTAGACACAACCACATGAATAGTGTAACACCCCTGTGTAATAATCACTGTGACACTCTGCTAATATTGCCAAGTCATTTTCATTTGCAGAGCTTGATCATATTGGTTAAACAAATCAATTCAAATTTCTCTCTGAAAATCAATTCAAATTCAAGTGCAAAATAAAGTAGTTCAAAAATTGCTGGAAAAATGTTCAAATTCTAGCAAATATTCCAAAACAAATGTTGTTAAGGAACACAACATCTCCATCAACTTGTAATGAGTCATAGCATTTAAAACAGTGCCAGATCAGCACTAAAAATGCCTATTTCAATTTTTGAAAAATCCAAATGAACTCCAAAAATGCCCAAACTTTTTGAGGCAATGCAGAATATTCCAATGTACTTATGTGACCAAACTTCACATTTTTACAAAATCAATTGGAGCCTCAAAATAATGCCAAACCATCTCTGTAAAAAGAAAAGGCAGAGACAGAAAAAAAAAGGAAAGACGCACTGTGCACTGGGCCTAAGTGCACAGTGCCCCGAACCAGCCCACCAGGCCCATCTCCCTCTCCCTCTCAGCTGCGTGTCACCGCGCGCTTGGCCGCACCGGCGAGCGCCGGTGAAACGGCGATAGCGTGGCGTCACCGACACCCACCGACGCGAGGAGATAAGGCCCCGGCCTCGTTCACTCCCCCTAGTGCTCCCTCGTCACTTCTCCCCTCTCCCCTCGCTCTCTCCCATCCATTCCCATCGACGACAGAGCGCCAACGCCGCCGCACCTCGCCGTTTGCCGCGGCCACCGTCGACCCCTCGCCTCGTCGACCTATCTATCATCTCCGCCGTCTTCAACTACCTCGTCCTCGACCACGAGCGCGAGCAGGAGAGCTCTGCTACGCCGGGATCGAGCCCTTCTTCTTCCTCGGATTGTCGGCGCGTCTCCGACGAGCGCTGTCGACTCTGCTGCTCCTAAACTACCAAGGGCCATCGGTGTGCCGCTCGGTGAGCTTCTCCGTCTCCTGCTCCCCTCCGTTAGCCTCTTCGTGTGCCGTAGCTAGCTGCCGTCGCGTCCGTGCTCTACTCGCCGCCGACGAGCTTGTGGCCATCGCTGTGGTCGATGTCACCGCCGCCTGAGGCCACGGTCGAGCTCCTGGTGCTCCCAGGAGCCCAACAACCACGAGCCCATGCTTCCCCGTACCCCCTAGCGCTGGATCCGTCGACGCCCGAACTCCGGCGTCTGCTCCGCCGCTCGCCACCGCCGTCTCCGGCCGTGTCCGGCCAAGCCACCCCCACAGTTCGACGCGCGAGCATGCGCCCGTTCGAACGCGAGTAGCCGCGCGCGAAACGACCCCCTGTGGCGATTTTCTGAGCGAGTCCGGTGACGCGCCGCCGCGGATTTGGTCGCCGGAGCTCTCTCCGGCGCCAACGCCAACGTGGCTCGGTCGGGTCCGCCCCTGGGTCGCTCACCAGTGGGTCCTGGGGGCCCCGTTGACTGGGTTGACCCAGTCAACGTGCTGACTGGGCAGCCCCAGCCACTGACATGTGGGCCCTCCTCTGTTAATTTGTTTAATAAATGTTTTATAAATAAAAGTAATTAGTTTAGCCTAATCACTCACTGACATATGGGGCCCACACCCCTAATTAGCTTAGTTAGATTAGTTTAATCCACTGTTAAGCTAACAAAGGCTGACATGTGGGTCCTACTGGACCCACAGGTCAGGTTTGACCTGGTCAGCGAGTCTGTTGACTGCTGACGTCATCCCCACGCAATGCTGACATCATAATTCCTTTTCTGTTAATATAAATAATTCCATAAAATATTTAAATCTTTTAAAATTCGTAGAAAATAAACCGTAGCTAGGATCGAAAAACATAATACATGAAAGTTGCTCAGAACGACGAGACGAATTTGATCGTGTCGTCTATTTCCATGTCGGAACCCTCTACGTAGGTGAACCCGCAACTTTCCTTCCGTTTCCGGTAGATGAATAGTGCATATACATCGGTTAATAAATCCCACTTTAATCCTAAAATAACTAAAATGAATTAGACATACTTTTAGGCAACCCTGCACTGCACCATAGCATAGCATGCTCCGTGTTGCATATGTTTGCTGTATATTTATCTGTTTCCTCCCCCTCTTCTCTCTCGTTAGACCCCAACATCGACGTAGTCCCCGAGGCTGACGCAGCTCCGGAGTACGACTACATAGTTGACGACCAGACCCTTGCCGCAGAGCTTCCAGGCAAGCACCCCCTTTTGAACATGCGGTTATCGCCTATTCTTTCCCTCTTATGCTTGCATTAGAATTTGCTGCTGTTACTGCTTATCCTACTTCTGTTGCATAGCCTGTTTTTGTAACTACTGTTGCTACCTACCTGCTTATCATAAACTATTTAGGATAGGCTGGTTAGAGACCATCAGAGACCCCATGTTGACCCAACTGCCCCGTTGGATTATTAGAAGACCCGATCAACGGGATTGAACACCAGGCCCCGGCACCGCACAACACTCCCCTTAGTTGTACGACACCGCAGCGTTACTATCGAGTGCCGAGGGTGATACCTCGTTAGCACTTCTGATGCTAACTCTGTCGAGTAGTTACTCGGTCGTGGTCATCGAGGGTGATTCCTCCTTTTCCACTCTCGATAACGACGCTGTCGTGCAACACCTCAAGTGTGGACCTCGAGGGTGATGCCTCTTAAGTTCACCTTAATGTTTACATCAGGTGGGAATTCAACGAGGGTGATGCCTCGGAGTCCTTGTTGATGTGGTAGCCACACGGATTGCCTTTACTTTACTACTGATACTGATTATACTGGATAAAGACGGGTCGGCCCTGAGGGGTACCCGCATGAGCATATTTGCGAGTGATGTGGAGTCGGGTTGACCTGGAAGGTGCCCGCGAGATAACTACGTGGCGTGGCCGGGCATTCCTGGCCCTTGCCGCAAGTCCACGAGACGGGGCGACGGGGTCACATCGATCGTGAGTCTCTGCTCGTTACCGCGCGCTACTAATCCACTAACGGTTTGGATATTTGATCCGAGAGGGCCTCTGTCCTGATAGCACTAACCATCACATGGGCATAGTATGGGCGTTCTGCGTCGTATACTTCAGACGAAGCTTAATAGACGTCATGCGACTGAGCGGCGCGCGCTGGGTTGGACTGGTAATGCCCTACACTTGTATAAGGGGGGCTAGGTCTGCTCACCGACCGTGTACGCAACATGCAGGAGTTCCTGGGGCGAAGGCCCAAGACCCTCGGGTGCATAGGTTAGTCCGGCGTGCTGACCTCTCTCTTAAGTATTCGGTCGGGTTGCGGCGTATCGTTTGGCCGAGGCCGGGCATGACCCAGTAAAGTGTGTCCGGCCGGAGTTAATCGAGCGTCGTGGGTAAGTTGGTGCACCCCTGAAGGGAAGAAAACATCTATCGATAGCCTGTCCTACGGTAATGGACACTCGGAGTTGTATCCTGATCGATACAACTAGAACCTGACAGCTGAGATGATAACTGGATAGTATGGCTCTGGGATTACTTTCTCGCAGGGAGTCGAGGAAGGATCTCTGGGCGAGGTTGATAACACTACTATTACTTTACATTATGCTAATCTGCACTCTTCTAATCCTGCAAGACCGCTGAAGATGATGAAGATGCTAGTCTTCGATAGGACTAGGCTTTCCCCTCTATTCTGGCATTTCTGCAGTCCAGTTCACATATACAGCCTTTCTTTGATAATGTTGCATATGTAGTGTAGATCCTTGCTTGCTGAGTACTTCGGATGAGTACTCACGGTTGCTTTGCTTTCTTTTTCTCCCCATATCCGCTTATCGCAACCAGATGACGGAGCCCCTGAGTCAGCTGCCCCCGCCGACGGCTACTACTACTACCCTCCTGACGAGTACTACTACGAGGAGCCGTCCGACGACCAGGAGTAGGTTCGGAGGGTCCCAGGCAGGAGGCCTGCGCCTTTCGATCGTAGTGTTTCTTTTGCCCCGCCTTCTTAAAGGCTTATTCTGTGTTTTCTTTTATATCTGTACTCAGATATCTGATGCTTCCGCTGACGCTTGTATGCGAGCTTATGTATTTGAGCCCTCGAGGCCCCTGGCTTGTAATATAAAGCTTGTATGACTTTATTTATGTTTTAGAGTTGTGTTGTGATATCTTCAAGTGAGTCCTTAGGCTTGATTGTGTGCATTTGCGTGTATGGTTAGTGCATGATTAAGCCGAGGGCGTCACAGGTTGGTATCAGAGTCGACTGCCTGTAGGAACCCCCTTTCCAACTCCTTGGCCGAAGTTGAGTCTAGTCGTCCAAAACTGTTTTACTAACTTGGTTGTGTGGCTTACGGGCCCACATCGCCAATTGGATGGTATTAGGATCTTTTATTCCTCGTCTTTACTCTGGGACTCTGATATCTCTTCCTTTCGGGTTAAAATTTTACTAACGCCGACACTTAGGATCTCGTAAATCTCATTTACCCAGAGAGCTGGATATCTGTGCTTATTCCTTATCATTGATCTGATTAGTCTGATAATTATTTTCCTATCCATTGGTTGGTTTAACCTTTTCTCTCCGAGTGGTTTTATAATTCTCATTAACATTTGACAATCCTGAGTTTCCTCTGTTTCAGATGGATCGTTTGTTTCCACCACACCCTGCGACGCAGCTTGTGCTTCGCACTTGGGCTCGTGATGCCCCTGGTTTTCCAGCTGTCCTGATCGCCCTCCTAACCAGACTGGGCTACCGCTGGTACCCCGAGTACATGGTCTACGAGGATTACCGCGAGTTCAACCAGGAGCAGTACCATGCTGATGTTCATATCTATGATCAGCAAGATGACTCAGACACTGAGCTGCACCTTTTCCACGGTATCGGCGTGACGATTGAGATGGCAGTCCATGATGCCGCCTACTCTGCTGTCGCACGTCTCCGAGGAGAGCATATCATTAGCTTGGATGACTCTGAGTTCCGACATTCCGTATGCCCCTGCTGGAGATGCTACTGGGTACTACACAGCTATCTGTGCCCCGTACGAGCATCGTCGTTACGACCCGCAGGTTCTGATTCAGTACACTCAGGCTCTGGATCGCACTGTCCGGGCGCTTGCTGTCGAGTTGTTTGCCACTCGAGCACACCTCTACGATGCTATGACGCAGTTGCTACCAGCTGTTCATGCAGGGATACATCCAGAGTACATCCTTTACCCGCGCAGGACTCAGATGTATACTGGTATTGATTGGCCTGCTGTTGGAGGTCACACACCTGCATGTGGGCCTCTTCTTCCAGCTCGAGACCGGATTCTGCATCAGAGTGCACATGGAGAGCAGGATTTTCTTGCGACGGCCATTCGTCGTCCGCACTTGCAGTTACCCTGTTACAGAGGTTTTCCTCGACGTTGATGTAGCATGTCGCTATGTCGCGTTGTTGTATCCCTCCACCGCGTGCATGCGTGCCGCCTAGCTTACCTTCATACTGTTATAACGCTAGTCTGTAACCAAACTTATGTATGGAACTGTATGTCATGATGACCGTGATGTTGCATCTACTGCACTTCCTTCTGTTGTGCGTGAGTACTTCATGAATGATTCCATACAATGCCAATGCTTGTTGCTGAATGTGACATTTGCCGTTGCGTTAAAGCAGAACATCAGAAGCCTGCTGGAATTCTACAACCACTTCCTATTCCTTTGTGGAAATGGGATAAAGTGCAAATGGATTTCATTACTGGCCTTCCCAGGTCACAGAAGGGTCACGATGCTATTCTTGTCGTCGTCGACCAACTCTCTAAGGTTGCACACTTTCTGCCTGTCAAGGAGACTATCACTGCTAGTCAGTTAGCAGAGTTGTATATCTCCAGAATTGTTTCACTCCACGGCATTCCGAAGGAGATTAGTTTGGACCGTGGCGGTCTTTTCACCTCAAAGTTCTGGGAAAGTTTCCAAGAAGCTATGGGAACTCATATTAACTGGAGTTCAGCTTATCACCCCCAATCCCAAGGCCAAGTCGAGCGAGTTAATCAAGTGCTTGAAGACATGCTTCGAGCTTGTGTTATTTCCTTCGGCAAGAAGTGGGAAGAATCTCTTCCTTACGCCGAGTTATCTTATAACAACACCTAACAAGCCAGCTTGAAGATGGCCCCCTTCGAAGTACTTTATGGACGAAAGTGTCGAACCCCTCTGAATTGGTCAGAAACTGGGGAACGACCACTTGTGGGTCCAGACATTATCCAACACGCCGAAGAGCAAGTCCGTATCGTTCGAGAAAACCTCAAGGCGGCTCAGGACCGCCAGAAGAGCAACTAAGATCGCAAACGATGGGGTTTGACTTATCAACCCGGTGATCAAGCTTATCTGCATGTCACTCCTTTGAAGGGCACTCACCGCTTCGGAATCAAGGGCAAGTTAGCTCCACGCTACATTGGTCCTTTCCGCATTGTTGCAAGACGTGGTCAGGTGGCATATTGTAACATCCCAAATTTTCAATTTGGAATGTTATACATAGGTCATCATATGCATATCATATTTTATTTGCATTTCGTTTGTGATCCTAGAAATCTTAAGCAACTCAAGGACCCACGGAGAGAGTTGGGGATTTTATTATTTTCATATTTGAATTTTCTCAAATATTGAAAAGAGGATCATTTTGATTTTATTTATTTTTCTCTCCAAAATATTTCATATTAAAAATATATGAGAGGAGATAATATGACTTCTCCAAAATAAAAGAAATATTGGAGGAAAAATGTTAAAATCAAATTAATAATTTTATTTGGATTTTTATTGCTATTTTATTTGAATTAGGAAAAATATGCATTTTTCAAAATTGCATATTTAGGCCAAGAAAATGTTCACTTTGTTCTAAATATTCTATTTAGACGGTGAAAATTGTTTTTGGCATTATTAGAAGAAGAAAAAAATTATTTTATTAGGATTTTTCTCGACGGAATTTTATTTTAAAAAAAAACCTTTCTCTCGCGCGCCGCCGTGCCAGGCCACCGCCGCCTTCCTCTCGCGCGCCGCCGTGCTCGGCACGGACGCCGAGGCGAGTCCGAGCCGGACTCTGCCCCGGGCCGGCCCCACCTCCCCAAGCCACGCCTCCCCCCTCCTATTTAAGCCGCCGCCCCCCCCGCCCCCCCCCCCCCACCTCGTCCCGCTCCGCCGCCGCCGCTGCCCGCCGCCGCTGCTGCCGCCGCCGCCGCCCTGCCCGCGCGCCACCCCACCCCACAGCCCGCCGGAGCCGCCGGATCCCGCCGCCGGATCTCGCCGCCGCCGCCGGTTTTTCTTCGCGAACCGGTATAAACCGCCGTAAACCCGCCCCGGTTTTTTTTTAGTTTCGGTTTTTCGTTTTAGATCGGTTTTATTTTTATTATTTCGTTATTTAGCGAACGTTTTCTGTTTAGGAAGTTTTAGCGAACGTTTTCGTTCTGTAGATCTGTTTAGCGAACGTTCGTTCTGTAGATTTTTCTTTTTCCGTTTATTTTCGGCCAGGGACCTATCCGCGATTATTTTTATCGCAGATTAGCCCCTGATCTTCAAACCCTCGCCGTTTCTAAACCGTTCGTCCAAATCCAGTGAAACCAACGCCAAAATCTTCGTCTCGAACCCCTCTTTCTGTTTAATCAACTTGAACATAATTTTGACAATTTAAAATTTGGTTTCAAGCAGATTTGTTTTCGAAGTTCTTTTGACCGTAGTTTCAGTTCCGTAGCTCCGATTCGATTGATTCTTTTTGCAGATCGAATCTCTTCAGTTGAACTTTCAGATTTGATCTTCTTATTTGAGTTTTACCCTTGCATCTATGCTTGATTGCTTATGTATGCTATTGTTTGGTTGCGATAGAATTCCCGGAGTGCGAAGCGTGCTACTACAAGTCTCTAGGGTTTGCAGATCATCACCAAGGCAAGTAACACTTTGATCATATCCCTTCATTACCCAGTTTTTATGCATTAGTTTCAATCCTCAAACACTGCATGATTAGGATGTGATTAAGTTGTGGGTATTTGGGAAGTAGATGATGAGGTAGAACCTATTGCCCTTTATTATCAAACCTTGGGAGTTACTTCTACGCTATGCTTATATTGCCATGCTATGCTCGTAGACGTGGATTGGGTTTGAGTGTATCCATGACAGATGTGAGATTGTTAATTAATGGTTAACTTAAGGTGGCTACTTAAATACACATCTGGGTGGATTGGTTGCAGGCACCTGGGGATATACCAGTGTTGTCTTTTTGGTTCGCCACCCAGGCTCAAAGGGATCATAAGATTATTCATGCTAGAAACTTCCGTGTGCAGCCACAAGCTATTATGGGCTCTAGCATAGTTGAGTATGTTGCATGACCTCTTTCAGTGGTAGGCTAGCAGATGTAGGGGAAAGTAGGTGTAACTGTCTACCCAGAGTAAAGAGTTAATGCTTCTGAAAGACTGTGTCTCGGTCATCCGTTTCTCAAACACCATGTAGGGCGAGAAATCCAACGGAGGAGATCGAGTCTTGTGGGGAAAAGTGCACAAACCTCTGCAGAGTGTATAAACTAATCATGGTTAGCCGTGTCCCCGGTTATGGACATCTTGAGTATCTGGTACCTGAATTTTTGATTTGATCCCATCACTCTAAATTAATTTGTTGGGTTTAATGATTACTTTTAATTGGGATTGAGATGGGGATTTACCTTCTCAATGTTTAACAACCACCATAATAGTTAAATAAAACATATTCCTTTGATGTAGGGAAAAATTGGCTTTTTCGCAAAACAATATAACCCTAGAGCTTTCCACCAGCCATATATGCATGTAGTGATAGCAATTATCTGTTCCTTGCTCTATTGTGTTATATTGCCAGCATATTCCATGTGCTAACCCGTTTCGGGCTGCAACATATCATGTTGCAGACTTTTCAGACGAAGAGTAAGGTGCGCTAGGTCGTTGTCGTGCACTCAGCTATGCCGTTGGAGTTGATGGACTCACTTTATCTTCCAAGCCTTCCGCTGTTATCTTATTTAGATGGCCTTAAGCCATATTTATTGTAATAAGTTCTCTTTTGAGACATTCGATGTAATAAGTGTGTGATTGCACTCTGTTATAAATCCTTCGAGTACTGTGTGTGTCAGCATTACCGATCCAGGGATGACACTTGAACACAGAGATTTGACCATCTGAGGTCGGATCGCTACACATATAAATTGGAGTTGCCGCCGCAATTCTCTCATATCCACGACATCTTCCATGTGTTGCAACTTCGTCGTTGCTTCAAGGAATCTCCGCACCGAGCAGTGGATCACGAGATGCTCGAATTGCAAGATGATCTTTCTTATAAGGAGCATCCGATCCGCATCCTCGATGAAGCTGAACGTTGAACCCGTCAGAAGACGACCAAGTTCCTGAAAGTGCAGTGGTCGAATCATACTGAAGATGAAGCCACTTGGGAACGCAAGGATCATCTTCGGGAAGAATACCCCGACCTCTTTCCTTCTGCCTCCTGAATTCTTGGGACGAGAATTTCTTTTAGAGGAGGAGAATTTGTAACACCCCTGTGTAATAATCACTGTGACACTCTGCTAATATTGCCAAGTCATTTTCATTTGCAGAGCTTGATCATGTTGGTTAAACAAATCAATTCAAAATTCTCTCTGAAAATCAATTCAAATTCAAGTGCAAAATAAAGTGGTTTAAAATTGCTGGAAAAATGTTCATATTCTAGCAAATATTCCAAAACAAATGTTGTTAAGGAACACAACATCTCCATCAACTTGTAATGAGTCAGAGCATTTAAAACAGTGCCAGATCAGCACTAAACATGCCTATTTCAATTTTTGAAAAATCCAAATGAACTCTAAAAATGCCCAAACTTTTTGAGGCAATGCAGCATATTCCAATGTACTTATGTGACCAAACTTCACATTTTTACCAAATCAATTGAAGCCTCAAAATAATGCCAAACCATCTCTGAAAAAGAAAAAGCAGAGACAGAGAAAAAAAAGGAAAGAGGCACTGTGCACTGGGCCTAAGTGCACGGTGCCCCGAACCAGCCCACCAGGCCCATCTCCCTCTCCCTGTCACCTGCGTGTCACCGTGCGCTTGGCCGCGCCGGCGAGCGCCGGTGAAACGGCGACAGCGCGGCATCACCGACGCCCACCGACGCGAGGGGATAAGGCCCCGGCCTCGTTCACTCCCCCTAGTCCTCCCTCGTCACTTCTCCCTCTCCCATCGCTCTCTCCCATCCATTCCCATCGACGATCGAGCGCCAACGCCGCCGCACCTCGCCGTTTGCCGCGGCCACCGTCGACCTCTCGCCTCGTCAACCTGTCTGTCGTCTCCGCCGTCTTCAACTACCTCGTCCTCGACCACGAGCGCGAGCAGGAGAGCTCTGCTACGCCGGGATCGAGCCCTTCTTCTTCCTCGGATCGCCGGCGCGTCTCCGACGAGCGCCGTCGACTCTGCTGCTCCTAAACTACCAAGGGTCATCGGTGTGCCGCTCGGTGAGCTTCTCCATCTCCTGCTCCCCTTCGTTAGCCTCTTCGCGTGCCGTAGCTAGCTGTCGCCACGTCCGTGCTCTGCCCGCCGCCGACGAGCTTGTGGTCGTCACTGTGGTCGATGTCACCGCCGCCTGAGGCCACGGTCGAGCTCCTGGTGCTCCCAGGAGCCCAACGAGCACGAGCCCATGCTTCCCCGTATCCCCTAGCGCTGGATCCGTCGACGCACGAACTCCGGCGTCCGCTCTGCCGCTCGCCACCGCTGTCTCCGGCCGTTTCCGGCCAAGCCACCCCCACAGTTCGACACGCGAGCGTGCCCCCGTTCGAACGCGAGTAGCCACGCGCGAAACGACCCCCTGCGGCGATTTTTCGAGCGACTCCGGCGACGCGCCGCCGCGGATTTGGTCGCCGGAGCTCTCTCCGACGCCGACGTGGCTCGGTGGGCCTCGCCCCTGGGTCGCTGACCAGTGGGTCCTGCGGGCCCCGTTGACTGGGTTGACCCAGTCAACATGCTGACTGGGCAGCCCCAGCCACTGACATGTGGGCCCTCTGTTAATTGGTTTAATAAACATTTTATAAATGAAAATAATTAGTTTAGCCTAATCACTCACTGACATATGGGGCCCACACCCCTAATTAGCTTAGTTAGATTAGTTTAATCCACTGTTAAGCTAACAGAGGCTGACATGTGGGTCCTACTAGACCCACAGGTCAGGTTTGACCTGGTCAGCGAGTCTGTTGACTGCTGACATCATCCCCACGCAATGCTGACATCATAATTCCTTTTCTATTAATATAAATAATTCCATAAAATATTTAAATCTTCGAAAATTCATAGAAAATAAACCGTAGCTAGGATCGAAAAACTTAATACATGAAAGTTGCTCAGAACGACGAGACGAATCTGATCGTGTCGTCTGTTTCCATGTCGGAACCCTCTACGTAGGTGAACCCGCAACTTTCCTTCTGTTTCCGGTAGATGAATAGTGCATATACACCGGTTAATAAATCCCACTTTAATACTAAAATAACTAAAATGACTTAGACATACTTTTAGGCAACCCTGCACTGCATCATAGCATAGCATGCTCCGTGTTGCATATGTTTGCTATGTATTTATCTGTTTCCTCCCCCTCTTCTCTCTCGTTAGACCCCGACACCGACGTAGTCCCTGGGGCCGACGCAGCTCCGGAGTACGACTACACAGTTGACGACCAGACCCTTGCCGCAGAGCTTCCAGGCAAGCACCCCCTTTTGAACATGCCGTTATCGCCTATTCTTTCCCTTTTATGCTTGCATTAGAATTTGCTGCTGTTACTGCTTATCCTACTTCTGTTGCATAGCCTGTTTTTGTAACTACTGTTGCTACCTACCTGCTTATCATAAATTGTTTAGCATAGCCTGGTTAGAGACCCATCAGAGACCCCATGTTGACCCAACTGCCCAGCTGGATTATCAGAAGACCCGATCAACAGGATTGAAGACCAGGCCCCGGCACCGCACAACACTCCCCTTAGTTGTATGACACCGCAGCGTTACTATCGAGTGCCAAGGGTGATACCTCGTTAGCACTTCTGATGCTAACTCTGTGGAGTAGTTACTCAGTCGTGGTCATCGAGGGTGATTCCTCCTTTTCCACTCTCGATAACGACGCTGTCGTGCAACACATCAAGTGTGAACCTCAAGGGTGATGCCTCTTAAGTTCACCTTAATGTTTACATCAAGTGGGAATTCAACGAGGGTGATGCCTCGGATTCCTTCTTGATGTGGTGGCCACACGGATTGCCTTTACTTTACTACTGATACTGATTATACTAAATAAAGATGGGTCGGCCCTGAGGGGTACCCGCGCGAGCATATTTGCGAGTGATGTGAAGTCGGGTTGACCTGGAAGGTGCCCGCGAGATAACTACGTGGCGTGGCCGGGCATTCCTGGCCCTTGCCGCAAGTCCACGAGACGGGGCGACGGGGTCACATCGATCATGAGTCTCTGCTCGTTACCGCGCGCTCCTAATCCACTAACAGTTTGGATATTTGATCCGAGAGGGCCTCTGGCCTGATAGCACTAACCATCACGTGGGCATAGTATGGGCGTTCTGCGTCGTATACTTCAGCCGAAACTTAATAGACGTCATGCGACTGAGCGGCGCGCGCTGGGTTGGACTGGTAACGCCCTGCACTTGTATAAGGGGGGCTAGGTCTGCTCACCGGCCGCGTACGTAACGTGCAGGAGTTTCGGGGGCGAAGGCCCAAGACCCCCGGGTGCATAGGTTAGTCCGGCGTGCTGACCTCTCTGTTAAGTATTCGGTCGGGTTGCAGCGTATTGTTTGACCGAGGCCGGACATGACCCAATAAAGTGTGTCCAGCCGGAGTTAATCGAGCATGGTGGGTAAGTTGGTGCACCCCTGCAGGAAAGAAAACATCTATCGATAGCCTGTCCTACGGTAACGGACACTCGGAGTTGTATCCCGATCGATACAACTAGAACCTGACAGCTGAGATGATAACTGGATAGTATGGCTCTGGGATTGCTTTCTCGCAGGGAGTCGAGGAAGGATCTCTGGGCGAGGTTGATAACACTACTATTACTTTACATTATGCTAATCTGCACTCTTCTAATGCTGCAAGACCGCTGAAGATGATGAAGATGTTAGTCTTCGGTAGGACTAGGCTTTCCCCTCTATTCTGGTATTTCTGCAGCCCAATCCACATATACAGTCTTTCTTTGATAATGTTGCATATGTCGTGTAGATCCTTACTTGCTGAGTACTTCAGATGAGTACTCACGGTTGCTTTGCTTTCTTTTTCTCCCCATATTCGTTCATCGCAACCAGATGACGGAGCCCCTGAGTCAGCTGCCCCCGGCGACGGCTACTACTACTACCCTCCTGACGAGTACTACTACGTGGAGCCGTGCGACGACCAGGAGTAGGTTCGGAGGGTCCCAGGCAGAAGGCCTGCGCCTTTCGATCGTAGTGTTTTCTTTTACCTGCCTTCTTAAAGGCTTATTCTGTGTTTTCTTTTATATCTGTACTCAGATATCTGATGCTTCTGCTGACGCTTGTATGCGAGCTTATGTATTCGAGCCCTCGAGACCCCTGATTTGTAATATAAAGCTTGTATGACTTTATTTATGTTTTAAAGTTGTGTTGTGATATCTTCAAGTGAGTCATTTAGCTTGATCGTGTGCATTTGCGTGTATGGTTAATGCACGATTAAACCGAGGGCGTCACAAATAGTATGAACTTCACTACGTCATGTGAGCAGCGCTAAACGTACGAGATGGCCGCACCCATTACGTCATGTGAGCAGCGCTAAACGTACGAGATGGCCGCACCCATCAAGAGATGCCGACCAATGCTTAATGTCTGCAAGCGTTGCCTCGTAGATAGTCATGTTCCTCCTTTGCCAGCCTTGGAGCATTCATCCATCCTCCCTCCCTCTCTCCCCGGACGCGTAAATGTCGGTTTCACCAAATGGACAGACTACGATGAAGGGCCCAAGGAACCAAAGTTAATCTAAAGGCCAAGAAGATCAGCTTATAGCTGATACCGAAGTCTAGCAACAAACCTTTTTTTTTTTGAACAAGAGAAGGGTCCGGAAAGGACCCAACACTGCATTAAGTCAAAGCGGTGTGACAGTGCATCTTACAAACAGGACCCTAAGAAAACAGAAAATAACACACATGTCCCTGAAACTTGCAAAGAGGACCCCGACATAGAAATAAGAAACGCAATCAGGTCCAAGCTGCTCCCGAGCAGCACAAATCACGCCGGCGCCGGGGACGGGACCACTTGGTCCGGCGAGATCTCCACCGCAGCATGCCGTGGACTCTACACTGGAACAGCACTGCCTCCCCTTTGGCGCCATGGCCGGGAGGAAGAAACATGGTCGCCTTTCGACCAGAATGTATGGCAGTTCGTCGGAGAAGGCCGGCAGCCTATAGGCGCCGTTGCCCTTCCAGATCCCCCACCAGTGAAGCTCAGGACCCCCTGCAACACGTCCAGGTCTTGGCTGCTTCTTCTCCATCTTGAGCACGTACGCTGCAACCGAAGACAAGGATCCTCTTATCCAGATCAGGGAGCGACTCCAACCTCGTGGGAAGCTAGGATCCAACGAGGTGAAGCAGCGGCTAAGCATGCGGCCGCAAGATCTTTCTCCATGCCCCTGACCGCCACCTCGGCGAGCTAGAACAAGGAAGAAGAACTGGCCGTCGACATGCGCAGTCGCCGCCGCGAGCTTATTCAGAAACGGGCTGCCACCAAATCCGCCTCCATCTCCATGCCTCCGCCATGGAGGAACTGGGGATGGCAACTCCGGTGACCACCAGGCGCTGCTCGCAAGCAGCCATGGCTGAGCACCCAACGGCATCTCGCCAGACAACGGCATGTCGCCAAACAGCAGCACAAGGCTAACGACCGGCACAAAGGCCCAAGCTAATCTACAGGTACTATCTACAAGAGCAGCCCGAACTCCCCTCTCATCCCCGCTCCAGGCAGCAGCGCCGCCGGCTAGCAACAAACCTGTACCAAGTAAAGTCACACGCCTCAGGTTTTTGAGGGGCTTCCATCCCTCAAGGCCCCAAGGGCCTGTGCTGCTGCAATCTCTTCCTTCAGAGAATCAATTACTTTTTGCAACACAACCTTTTCAGCTTCTCGAGCAGCAGAAGCCTCCTCAATCATTTCCCTCGTCCCAACTTCACGTCTTGGTAAGTAAGCTCCTTGATCTGTATTCGTTCCAGTTGCATCTCTTTCCTGAGCATCTTTCACCGACCCAATTGGTCTAAGGTAGTAAAGTGTTTTAGTTGAAACCCTCTTGGCCAATTCAGGATTTGCATCTACTGGATTGCTATAATACATCATATTGTTTCCTACAAAAAATTCAAGATAAAGAAGGAAGGCTGCATCAGCACTAGTTTGTTGTGATGTTTAATTTGCCTTTTGTCTGGATTGATAAATAGAACTGCCACTTCATGAATTCTCATACCTGAGCTCTTCCTGTTGACCACCATGCAATCTTCCATAAGGGTATCTGATTGTTGATTTGATGCTGATGCATCTTCAGTAGCTTTTTCATTACCTTCCCTCGGCATTGCACCCACCTCATGTTCCTTGCCCACTGATTCGTCAAACTCTTCATCACTGATCACAATGACGTCTTCAAGACTTGGCTGAACATGACCTACAGTTGCACCCACCTCATGTTCCTCGCCCACTGATTCGTCAAACTCTTCATCAAGCATCACCACGATGTCTTCAAGACTTGGCTGCACATGACCTACAGTTGCCCCAATAGCTTTTCTGTTGGTTGTGCTTGCTGCTCGCTTGACAAGGTGACGGAGAGCTACTTCACCGTGTTCTGAGCTGTTATTCTGTTTAGCGAAGACATTAGGTGCTTCATCTTTACTGTGTTGACGAGGCATGCCTTGTTCCATGGCCGACACCCAAGATGATTCATCAACTGCACTCACCAAGACTGCCTCCACATCAGGTGAAGCTTGTTTCACATTTTTCATTTTTGTGCCCTTTCTTACACATCTCAGGGTCGAATCATTCGCAATTTGTGCTGACTCGGCAACTTCCGCAAGATGTTCCAGGGTATCCTGAATGGTGTCCAGGCCATTGAGTTTTTCAACAAGAGGAATATCAGTCTGTGAAACCTCGAAAGTATTTAATCTCGAAAAAAATACCTCGAAAGTATCTGGCCGAGACATCCCTGGGAGCACATGCTGCTTCTTGCCCGAATTATCATCATGAAGCACTTCCATGTTTTTGTCCCTTGGGCCAACCAAAACAGGAAATTCTTTCGAATTTACATTGTTATCAATGGCAGTATCACACCCAAAAGCGTATGGCTTCCACCATCGTGCGTACTCAAACGTCACAGCCAGCGTATACTGCGGAACGATGAAGGCGAAATTGCTAGGCTCCATAAAGTATGTTCCCCAAGCAATCTTCCAGTCTGAGTTAACACGGGCAACAGATGCAGGCACGTCCTGATCGAAGCCAAGCTGCCTTGCGACACGATGAGGATTGTACTGCCCAATGCAGCGCATGCCTACAAGCTCGCAAGCACGCAGACACTGTGCAAAGGATAGCAGTTGTAGACTTCTTGCCATGTCCCGGCCATGAACCCAAGAGCAACTCTTCTTGGGAGACGGAGCAAAGGTGAAGCTTCCATAGGGCCTCCACTCAAACTCCATTGGCAACATGAACACTCTGTGAAGATTTATGGGGTCAATTACCTTGTGAACTTGATGCCACCGGGCAGCCCAAGGCTGGTGACGGGCGATGGGGTCGAGAGTGGTCGCCATTTCAGGGCGAAGCTCCGGGAACCTGGCCAAGACCCACAGCTGGAGGATGTGCAGCGGCGCCCACCCCACGAACGGCTGGTATCTCTTGCCCGAATTGATGTAGCGGTTCAGCGCGGAGAGGTCGCTGTAGATGCTGGCGAGAGCGGCGGGTCCGAGCGCCACGCAGCCGCCGCGCGCCAGCCGGGCGGCGACGGGGAGCACCTCTGCCCGGACCACGTCGAACGGCGGCGCCGGCAGCACGAAGAGCGACAACCACATAGCCAGGAACGCCCCGTGCTCTAGTAACCCGGTGGCGCCACCGTCGCCCGCGGCGGGCCCCTCTCCTGCCGGGGGCTCGATGAATTGCATCGCCCACGCGGAGTGGTCCGGTTTCTGGCTGTCGCTCCGGTAGAGCGCGCGGCGAACGCCCTCGAGCGCCTCCACATCCTCGCGAAGCGCGCCCTTCGGCGGCGCGCGCACGGGCCTGCCGAGCAAGGGCAGCCCCCCGAGCACGGCCACGTCCTCCAGCGTCACCGTCGCCTCGCCCCAGGGGAACACAAACGTGTTGGTCTCGGCGGACCAGATGGCGGCGAGCTGAAGCATCGCGCGCTCGTCGCGCCGCACCCGGTAGGTGGTCGCGAGGACGGCGTCCTGGATCCCAAGCTTCCGCCACAGGGGCTCGCACCGCGGGCGGAGTTTGGCCACCCACCTCGTCCACAGATTTGGAGCTTCCGCCCAGCCCTTGAACTCGACCTGGATCCCGTCGGCGAGAATAGGGCCGGCGTTGCGGGGCGGAGAGGGTAGAGGGGGGCGCTGGCCGGCGCCCGCGCGGGGGTGGAGGAAGTGGGCCAGTCGAACGGTGGGGGTTGACAGGTCGGCGTCGCTGGAGATGACTGGGACAGCGGACTCTTGGACAAGGAGCTGCTCGCCGCCGGCCATGGCGGTGGCGGTGGGGTTGGTGGTCCGGTCTGGGGTTCTGGGCTTTGAGGACGGAGCAGGTGCGCACTCATATCGCCCCTGATTAAGGCCTCTTGGTTTAAATGTTTTTTGCCTAAAAAGGTTTTTAATTTTTTTACAGGATTTTTGGCGGTTAGAATACTCTTCTGACATCCTAAAAAACTCTTTTGACCTGTAGCACCGGATCATATAGAAATATATATTTCACTGAGGAATCATTTGTGCATTCGATAGAAAATTTATATTTTTCGAGAAGCGTCCTGGGGCTTGTTGGTGGACAGGACAGATGATGTGTCACTAGCACAGTTCTAGTTGGCGCGGCTCCGTTTTGGTTTAGGTTCTGTGACCAACGGAGCCGCGCCAAAAAAATCAGCGAGCGGCCGCAAGATTTGGCTGTCGTTTGGTCTATGTTTGAGATCGAAAAGAACAAATGATCGAACTCTCAAACACGTTATCAGCCACGTTGCTCTCCATCGAGCGAATGGACGCCGAAGAACCTCCCCTCAGTGGAGAAGACGCAGCCTATGCCTCGTCCTCTCCGTTCGCGACCTCGTCGCCGGCGCGGGGTCCTCAAGGCGTCCCGCGCCACGAGTGCAGAGGAGACATCGGCCCCGACGCTACTCCTCTCGAGACGGCACCGCGCCCGTCCGCGCGGTCGCCGCACCGCGCCGCCCCGCGCCCGGCCGTGCGTCGCGCCCCGTGCGGTCCGCCCGGCCGCGCTCCACTCGGCCGCCCATCGTCGGGCCCCTGCGCCAAGCGGTGGCCGCGCCCGCCTGCGCCATGGCTAGCAGCGCCAGGCCGTGGCCGCCCTCGCGCGCGCCCGCCCTGCGCTAGGCCTCGCCCGGCCCCCGGCCGGCCGTGGCCGCGCCCGGCCGCGCCAAGCTGTGGCCAGCCGCGCCCGCCCGAGTAAGAGCGCGGCTGGAGTCCCTCCGGTCTTGGTCATGTCGATTGGGGATAGAATCTACTCCTCCTGTGGATATCCCTGGCCGCTCTTCCTTATCCATTCGGTTGACCAGGCTGCACCTGGCTGGGCTACGTGGCCTATTTGCATGCGGTTGAGCCACCAGGTGCTCCTGCTAATTTGCATTAGTTGCTTAATTGCTTGTATTTTCAGCTTTTCAGCAGATTAGTGCTCCAACAACTATTGCTATTTATTAGCATTTGTCATGTTTAGGCCAGATCTGCATTTAAATCATTTTCTGTTGAATTTTAAATTCCAGAAATACATGGTTGTTAATGCCTGACATGTTCTTTACCGATACAATGACATTGTTTTACGATTAAGATTAAGTTTTCTCGCACAACAATGTTGTTTTGCGATAGAGAAATATATTTTCTTCTCTCGCAAAACAATTTCATAGCGATTGTGATTAATTTTCTCTCGCAAAATATTAATTCACACTGCTGAATTATCTTGCAACTTGATACAAGATCATCTCATTTAATTTGAGGTCTATACAATTCAAGTTTTTCACTTGAACATCAAGTTTGCAACATCATTATTATTCATTATAATAGTGTTGTATTTCTGTTGAGTACGATGTATTCCGGAATGTATGTATCTTCATGTTCGCTACATGTCGAGATTAATACGTCTATTTGCAATTGAGATTTTTAATTTCTTACAAATAAGAATGCAAAATTCAAAGTGATTTCTTCAAATTGATGTATTGGGATCACAAGGTAGTCATATAGATCTACTGCCTTCGCAGATTATCAATAACTACTGTTAAAGCCTATATTTTGTCATTTTGACATTATAATTGCTTTACAAAGTGCTCTCCCACACATTTTACTAAGTCATGACATAAGGCATTACGAGTGAGTATCTACTGATTTCATCAGATTATACTCTCTAGTGCCGCGAGATCTACTTCATTTTGGAGATTATCTTCAAGGTGTCATATTTAGCAATTTGAGATTCACACTAATGGTTTCAAGCTAACTTCTTGAAATACCCATTGATTTTGCTAAGTTCATTACAACATCAACCATGATGGTCTTTAATTTACTTGTTGTAAATTAATTATCTCTGGTTTACCCATAGAGGTAACATATGGCTATAGAGTTTGAGGCATTCGCCCTCAATGGCCACCACTGCCCTATCTAGGCCATGGACATCATGATCGCTCTTTGTGTCTCATGGGATAATGTGTGCAATCCTGGATTCATCTCTGGTCAGGATAACACCGCTAACAGAAAAATGGTGTCTTATATATCATAAGACATTAGATTCAGATCTCAGTATCTGATTATTCTGTATCAGCAATTCCTGGGATACAATGAATCTCAAGGGCAAAGGTTTGAATCTTACTTCAACCTTCAATCCGACATCACCAGCTGTGACGGGACCCTATGGGCACGGAGAATGTGATGGTTGAATATGCCTCAACCGACATGTTTGGAGACTATGAATAGTCTTTCAATCTCCTGAGTGGTCAATATAATTAATGTCCATTTACGATGTTGTAACAACAACATAAGTATTGTTGTCATCATATATTGTGTATCACAATATATTGTATCAGCACTTTGATATAAATACATTTGTATGTATTCTATATATCTGACAGTGATTTTCATATTGAGAATCTTCATGTCTATGTATAGATTTCTACGGGAGTCAATCCAATGAAAAATGATATGTGCCTTGTGGACATATGCACCACAAACTCTATACTAAGGGAAGTCCAATGTTTCCACTCTTATTGAGAGAAAGGAGATATTTTAAAATCTCTAGACGCGATGAGGTATTTGTTGGCTCAACTCGAGTCATATTTACTATCCCTGTGGGTACTCGAGTAACATCGGTATGCTTTATTGCTTCCCAGGTTTAACTCGTACCGTACTAAACTATGGAGGTATCCGTCAAAATAGTTTCCATAGCGAAACTTATGATGATAACAAAGATAAATAACTTCTCTTTACCATATGCAATGGATATGGCAAACACATTATCTATGTATCATCTGGATTGTACTACACATACGACACAACCCGTAGCACATGTTGCGCACGAGATAGTTCTCCAGAGTGTCTTGTACATGACAAACTTGGCATACTCGCCTTGGTCATCGAGACATTGGGTTGAAACCGAAACTATCAGCAATTCCAATAGTTTATGATTATTATGATGCTAAATTCTAACAACATTTGGATTTTATGTGCACTACAAGTGACACAGAGAAGCTAATTTTAAGGCTCGCACACCTTAAAGTCTACGCTGAACCACTCAGACTCCTAGAATGCATCAAGTTGAGGTAAGTGGCTCTTCCCATCCATTGACTAGACTATTCAGGTATTCCATGGTTCTAAAAGACATATCTACATGATGGTCTTAAGTGTGTGATTTATTCACACGAAACCATTGGCTCATTATCCTGACATCGATTTCAAGCAAATCGAATGAATAACATTGCAGAATTCTCCTTGAGTGCCTTCTCTATGGCCCTTGGATTGAAGTTTAGCAATTTGTCCTAATGTCTAGACTCAAAATGGTTTGGTAGAATCCTTTATCCAAAGAGTTAAGCTCATTGCATTATCTTTACTTTGGAATTGCAACTTACCAACTTTACGTTGGAGTCATGCAGTTTTACACGCTCATGACCAAACTGCATACTATTATTCCCCTCTATCTTTGGTACGTGGAAATCTACCAAGTATTTCCCATCTGCGGTAATTCGGTTGCATACCGATATCACCACCCGGCATACATCATTGGCCCCTCAACATATAGTTGGGATCTATGTGAGGAATAATTGTATTACCGTTAATACCTCAAGCCCCTCACATGGGGAGTTATTGAAGGCCAGTATGCTGATTCAGTGAGGAACATTTCCAGGCATTAGGGGGAGATTTCAAGTACCATAAAGAATGCCAGGAAATTAGTGGAATGTTCAACACATTTCTGCCTCAAATCCACGTACTCAAAGATCTGAACCATGCGTTCAGAAGATTTGCAACACATTGCAAATAACCTGCCAGATTCATTTACTGACTATAAAGGTGTCACGCAATCCTACAATCCTGCAAAAATATGTCGGAAAGAGTGGAGGTACCAACTAAAACCACTCAACTCCCCGTTCAAAGCAACAGGGGGAGAAGTACGACAATGGTACATCAGGATTCAGCTTCTTGCAAGCAAGGATATCAAGGCCTCTGAACCAGTAAATGCAAGTCAACTTTACGTTGACAGACACCTAATGGGTAGTATACACCCAGTGGATGGGAAACCTCCACCAACCTAGGTCATAGTGCACACAATGACCGGGACATCGGAATACCCGACTCAATCGCATTGGGAAATCACGAGCAGTCACCATGGGTAACGATATTTCCATCAAAGTCTATGTTGATATATAGATTCTGTAGAATCATACAACCGGAAGTCTACAATTGTCGACATATATTTCTCAACTAGATTGCAAAACCTTTCAAATGATTCAGATCCAAAGACCATGGCCATGGCAAAGTGTGAATAACACTCGGACTGAACTCGAGCAAAGGGTATAATCTAGGTAGAAATAATCTTGCTCAATAATGGGAAGGTATTCATAAGCAATACCTACACCAGTTTTCTTCTGGAAACAGAATTGAGAACAACAAGGTGGTGAAACAGGGAGCAAGTATTGTAGCACAGGGGTTCACGCAGATACCCAACTATTCTCCAGAGGTGGAATCTCTTTCCGATAAATTATATCATTGGCAATACAAAATCATCTATCTCTGTAGTTGATAGATGTAGTGATTACATATCCATGTGGATCACTAGATTCAGATATAGATGGTTCCCGATGGAATCTAACTTCTGAATCGAAATGCAAAATGCAACATACATTGTGTAAAATCAGTAAGTCACCATAAGACTTAATATCGGTACATATGGTACAACCGATGTAGTTAGATCCTTATACACAAGGATTACTCCTACAATGATGATTATCCATGTTTGTGTGTCTGCAATGACGACACATGTAATCATCTAAATGACGAAGTTTAAAATGAAGGATTTGGTAAACCAAAATACCGCTCGTTACTACAACTTGAGCACCTTCATTCATACATTATGGTATACTATGTTGACTATATCCAAAATATATTGGAGAAATTCATTGTGGACAAATCTTATCCATCCATAACTCTCATGGTAGTTCATTCTCTAGATGTAGAGAAAGATCTATGTAGACCAAGAGATGATGGAAATGAGATATTGGGACTCAACGTTCCATAATGCCATTGGATCCACCAAACACAGTTGGTTGGTACTCAAGAATATCTTTCGATATCTCCAATGCATCAAACATCTTGTCCTGGTTTTTCAGTTTCACATAAATGTGAACACCGATATCGTTGGATACATCGATTAGATCCCTACTATGTCAGATCGTAGACAAGCTTAGTGTTCCTCCTAGGTGTAGTAGCCCTCTCATGAGAAGTCTTCGAAACAGACATCATGGCTACATCCACGAACCATTATCTCAACGATAATGTTTCTTGTGTTGCCCAGATGCAAACAGGTTACATAATAAGCAATATCACTATATTGCATATCTTGCAAGTCAAATCATGCGACTGATTTGTTCATCGGGTTTCTACCAACTTCTATGTTCCAGAAATGTGTTCATGGAATTGGTAGGTGACGGCTTCGAATTTTGCCAGAATCAGGGGGAGTATCTTCCTGAATTGTTCCTGTTCAATGCATCATATTATACTCTTTTTCCCTTCATGAGTTTACTTTACAGGTTCTCATAAAGGTTTTTAACGAGGTAATATCAACATGAGATCATATGTCATACTTTCTATTTTCCCCACCGAGGTTTTTAGGAAAGTATATACGACATATTTATTGTCCTCTAAACTCTATGGTTCTCACATATTGAGTTAAGGGAGACAACAACTATTATATGTTGTAGCATTTTCTCCTTATTTTCCCACTGGGTTTGAAGGAGTTTTGGCAACATATCAAATACATATCTCCTCACATTTTTCCCACAGGGTTTTTGGAGGAGACTTTATTAGATGATGGACACTTATGCAATCAAGCGGTGATTAGGGGGAGTGTTAAAAATAATAACCCTTACGGTTATTAGGGGATAATCCCCGCTCCCATATCCAAGCGTGCGGTTTCCAGGATTTAGCAAACCGGCATGTCGGTTCCTGGAACGACGCCATCGAACCGTCGCGTCCTTGGAAGCGACTGTTCCCCTTGTATATATAGCATGTCAATCATCAATAAAGATAGAGTTCGATCATTTGTTCTTTTCGATCTCAAACAGTCTAGAACCAAAACTAGCTTAGCCCGCGCAGCGCCACGCCGCGCCTCAATACATCACGACGGTTGAGCATCGTGATTATTACAAAAACTAGGATAGCGTACAATATTATTCTACCTTCCCTGTACTTCAAGATGACCATATACTCATATATACGCCACGAGGCTCAAATAATACAACAACTATTCCACCAAATCCCTCTTTCCCTTCTAACATGGTATCAGCCTAATCTCGATTCAAACCCTAGCCGCCGCCGCCGCTTCCGCTACACGCCGCCCCCGAGGCGGTCGGTCTCCATGACTGCCACCGGGGGCTGCGCGACCCGTACCTAGGGTTCGTCCGCCGATCGTGTTGATCGGCTGCCCTAGAGAGTCTTTTTTTCCTGATCCGGATTTTTCTCTCTTCGCCGGTGCATTGATCCGTGTTCTTTTTGGTTTTTCGATCGACAGATCGGTCTGCGTCGTCCATCACCCAGTCGATTTTATGCGCGGCTACTCCAACTTTGACGGCGACTACACGTCCAGGCGCAGCCATGGCTCCCGAGGGACATCCGCGTCCATCCGCGCGTCGCTCTCCACTGAGATCGGCTGCATCACGGCGTCTGCCGCGCAGCTGCGATGGCCGACCGCTCGTGCTAGCCCGTCCTCCCGCGCCGCGTGGCCTATGGCCCTGCGTCCCGCGTTGGTGCACGCAGGCGTCGATGGCAGGCCGCCTTCCAGCGTGATTTGTCGCTCGGTGATCTACACCTACCGATCCAAGTCACTGTGTATAGGGTGGCTTGTACGTCTACGGATCTTTGCTGCTTGTACCTGCTACGAATTTCGTCATCGCGTATACGCGCACAACCATCGATCGAGCAGCAGGCTGTCGCTGTGTCGCCCCGTCAGGCGGCAGCGCCGCCGCCCTGTGGTTCTCCCCGTGGCTGCACCAATCCGTGATGTCGCTGCGTCGCTCCTTCGAGCCGTAGCGCCGCGGCACGTGGTCCCCACCGTCGCCCTGAGGCCGTTCCCATGGTTGTACCAACCCGCGCGCTGTAGCTGTGTCGCTCCTTCAGGCCGTAGTGCCGTGGCCCGCGGTCAACCGCCGCCCGAAGGCCGTCCGCTCCAGGTCGTCCCCGAGGCTGCACCGACCCTCGCGTTGCTGCTGCGTCGCCCCGTCGGGCCGTAGCGAGCGTGGCACGCGGTCCCTTGCAACCGCCCTGAGGTCTTCCCCGCCGTCGCCCCGACCCGCGCGCTGCCGCTGCGTCGCCCATTCGGGTCGTAGCATCGCGGCGCGCGGTCCACTCTGCCGTCCCCGCGCGTCGACTTCTACGTGGTATGCGTGCCTCCCTAGGCGCGGGAACGCCATCGTCCGCGCCGGTCCTCGTCACGCTATCGAGTTCTTCCTCGCCTACTTCGAGCACTGTCAATGTGCTTCTGACCTAGCCGACGCCGCCGCCTCCTCAGGCCGTCGCCGCCGCTCTTCTTCCCGGTCCATGGCGACTACCTCGACACCGGCCACCCCGACTCGACATCGACCACGGCGTCCCTCGTACGGCTACCTCAACAACGGCTACACCACCCTACGCTCTCGGCTACATCGACATCAGCACAAAGGGCTACCGCCTTGCTTGAGCAACCTCGTCGATTTCCACTCTAGCCACGACTTCCGCGATGCGTCGACCATTACGACTGTGGGGGTGTCCGTCGGCTTACCTTCGGATTCTTCTCCAGTCAGAAGCCACTAGTGAAATCTACGGCCCCCGGGTCTATTCTTTATCATATTTGCTTTGACATCTATTTTTATTCGCTTTTATTTTCAGATCTATTATTCCAAAAATACCTTGCTGCACTTTTTTGTTACTTATTTTATTTCGCATTTTATCGAGAGCTATTTATTCAATCTACCACAAATTTATCTATCTTTTTACCGCGGAGGGATTGACAACCCCTCTTACGCGTCGGGTTGCAAGTTGTCGGTGTTCTGAGAACCAGGGTACCCAGACTTGCCTGCATGCGGCCCATGGCGTGGCTTCATCGACAGCCTGGTACGGCCCATCTACAAGACTACCAAGACAAGACCCTCGCGAGGCAGACGACGCCAAGACCTCCCGAGGGAGCGGCCTCCCTAGGCTGCCTCCTGAGGAGCAAAGATTCCTATGCAGGTGCCCAAACCTCATGAGATTGCGGTGACGCAAGCCATGACGACCAAGGCCAGGCGGGCGCCAGTGGGCGCAGAGGAGACAGTTTCCTCTTTGGTGCTAAGGAGGCAAGCGCAGGCGTGGGTTCTCGAGGACTCAGGCAAAGGTTTCCATTCCTATGCAATGAGACCAAGACCACCAGGACGGCAGGACAGATGTCATCATCGAGCCCACCGCAGCGTCACGCCAGAAGCTTTGCAGGCGAAGACCACCTTTCGTCAGGATAAGATGTACTACTTGTCCCCTTTCAAATTGGCCGTTGTGGAACTCCTTCCCGCCTACGTTTTGGGAAGAGGACCAAGGCCACTATAAATATAGGCTAGCCACCACCGTAGAGCAGGACGAACCCCCCGGGATCGGATCCTTTCCACCCTCACTAGAGCAGACCTCGCGAGGTTGTTCATCCCTTGTACTTGTTCATCCTCAGCCCCTCATGAGGCAAATCCACCACAAAGCAGGAGTAGGGTCTTACACCGCAAGGTGGCCCGAACCTGGGTAAACTGCCGTGTTCATCTTCTTCCTTGTTCCTCGAGCTAGGCCGTAGGGTGACGAGCCGGTTGGCTAGATAGGTTGAGTTCTTCGCACACGCCCAGAGTTCGAACCTTTCTTGGGTCTGCGGAGCCCTAAATCTGACATTTGGCGCGCCAGGTAGGGGCAAGGCGCCAGGCGCTCAGTAGTTCGTCACCAAGGCAATCGAGGAGCTTCAAGAGGCACGAGCCATCGTGGCGAGCATCGCCCCGCGTCATCCAGTGCGGCTTCCGCCCCTAACATGGGTAGCGAGCTGTGCGTCTGTGTCAACATCCCAGACCTCAATAGGGCTGCTTCTCAGGAGCTCTTCTGGCCGTCCCGCGCTGGACGGGGTGGGGGCTGCCCCCGCAGCTACGTCCGCATGCCGTTCGGCCTGCTGAACATGGCCGCTATTGGGGAATGTAGCATGCAATTTCAAAAAAATTCCTACGCTCACGCAAGATCTATCTAGGAGATGCATAGCAACGAGAGGGGGAGAGTGTGTCTACGTACCCTTGTAGACCGAAAGCGGAAGCGTTTGACAATGCGGTTGATGTAGTTGAACTTCTTCTCGTTCCGACCGATCAAGCACCGAACGTACGGCACCTCCGAGTTCTGCACACGTTCAGCTCGATGACGTCCCTCGAACTCTTGATCCAGCAAAGTGTCGAGGAAGTAGATGAGTTCCGTCAGCACAACGGCGTGGTGATGGTGATGGTGAAGTGATCCGCGCAGGGCTTCGCCTAAGCACCGCGAGAATATGACCGAGGGTGTAATCTGTGGAGGGGGCGCCGCACATGGCTAACAGTTGATGTTGTGTGTTCTAGGCGCCCCCCTCCCCACATATATATAGGTGGGAGGGGAGGAGAGGCAACCATGGGGCGCCCCAAGTAGGATCCGAATCCTACTTGGGGTTTCCCAAGTGGTGCGCCCCTCCCTTCCTTATTTATCGGAGGGGGAAGGAAAGAGGAGGGAGGAGGGAAGGAAGGGGGAGGCCGAATCCCTCCCCTTCCTTCTCTCCTCCCCTCTTTCCTTCTTCTCTGGTGCGGCCCATATGGGGGGCGCAGCAGCCCCTTCTGGCTGCTGCGTTTCCCCTCTTGGCCCATTAGGCCCATATCTTTTGCCGGGGGTGCCCGGAACCCCTTCCGGTGACCCGATATGTACCCGGTACCCTCCGGAACACTTCCGGTGTCCGAATATTATCGTCCTATATATCAATCTTTACCTCTCGACCATTTCGAGACTCCTCGTCATGTTCGTGATCTCATCCGGGACTCCGAACAACATTCGGTCACCAAATCACATAACTCATATAATACTAAATCGTCATTGAACGTTAAGCGTGCGGACCCTACGGGTTCGAGAACTATGTAGACATGACCGAGACACTTCTTTGGTCAATAACCAATAGCGGAACCTGGATGTTCATATTGGCTCCCACATATTCTACGAAGATCTTTATCGGTCAAACCATTATGACAACATACGTTATTCCCATTGTCCATCGATATGTTACTTGCCCGAGATTCGATCGTCGGTATCTTCATACCTAGTTCAATCTTGTTACTGGCAAGTCTCTTAACTCATTCCGTAATACATCATCATGTAACTAACTCATTAGTCACTTTGCTTGCAAGGCTTCTTATGATGTGCATTACCGAGAGGGCCCAGAGATACCTCTCTGATACTTGGAGTGACAAATTCTAATCTCGATCTATGCCAACCCAACAGACACCTTCGGAGATACCTGTAGAGCATCTTTATAATCACCCAGTTACGTTGTGACGTTTGATAGCACACAAGGCATTCCTCCGGTATCTGGGAGTTGCATAATCTCATAGTCAAAGGAATATGTATTTGACATGAAGAAAGCAATAGCAATAAAACTGAACGATCATAATGCTAAGCTAACGGATGGGTCTTGTCCATCACATCATTCTCCTAATGATATGATCCCGTTATCAAATGACAACTCATGTCCATGGTTAGGAAACCTTAACCATCTTTGATCAACGAGCTACTCAAGTAGAGGCTCACTAGGGACACAGTGTTTGTCTATGTATTCACACATGTATTTAGGTTTCCGATCAATACAATTCTAGCATGAATATAAACATTTATCATGAATAAGGAAATATAAAATAATAACTTTATTATTGCCTCTAGGGCATATTTCCTTCAGTCGCCTCGTACCAGCGCCTCATGCAGGGAGCCTTCGCGGCTCACGAGGCCAGGCGCCGGGCGGTCTTGACGGAGGAGGTGCTGGAGCCTCGCGAGCCCCCTGGATCTCCGGAGCCTCCCGGGCCTCAGGAGCCGACTGGCTCGTGAGGAGCGACCTCTGCAGAATGCGTCTTCAGCTACTCCAACGCTTCTACAATGATGGTGCCAGGTGACTTTTTGGTTTGTTCAACCGAGGGCGCCCCTCGGGCTGCATTATCCTCAGGCTGCTAGGGTCCGACCCCGCAGCTATATCGTTTTGCGCATGTATCAGAACTGGCTTTGCCTTCATGAGTTTCCTAAGTATCTCAACTGCCTGTCCGGTGCTTCGTTACTATGATGTCGCTGCGCCCTCGCGAACCCGCCCGCGACCGCCTCATGATTAAGGACTGGCACGGCGCCTGTGCTCGGGTTTGTCCCTGCAACGTCGACAAACCCAAGCGACCGAGCTCTGTCCCATGGGCCAGCTCCCGTGCGCGTCACCTACCGTGGTCCTTGGTGCCTTGTTCTCGCATGAGCTAATCGCGTGTGGGCAAGTGCGGGCGCATGGCCCGGTTCGTACAACCGCAGTTCGGTGCTTCGCCGCAGCGGGAGCCGTGCGTCGGCTATTTTTCTATGGGATCGTTGCATGAGAAGACTTGGCACGACGTCTGTGCTCGGGTCCGTCCCTGCAGCGTTGATAAAACCAATGACTGAGCTCTGTCTGGCGGGCCGGCCCCGTTCACGTCACCTCCTGGGGTCATTGGTGTCCGGCCTTCTCATGCGATAACCTCCGGAGGGGCATTCGGCGCAGGACCCCCCATCACCCCGCAGGTTTCTTACACGTGCCCTGCGCCACAAAAATCAGGCGCAACCCGCCTTGAGGTTGGGCCTCGTGAGTCCTGTGCTGGCTCATGAGTGCCCAGATACACCTCCTCTAGTTCTGTCGTGCTAGCCACGCGTACGAACGGGGTTGTACATGCCCCAGAGTCTCCCCCAGCGGGAACTCCAACCCATGTACCAGTGGAAGCCCCATGCTCCGCACTGGCGGACGACACTGTCGAGGAGCGACTATGCCCACGCACCAGTGGAAGCCCCATGCTCCGCGCTGGCGGACGACACGGTCGAGGAGCAGCTATGCCCACGATAAAGTGGAAGCACCATGCTCCGCACTGGTGAATAAACAACTGAGGCGCCCTCGCGGCCGCACCAACCTCAGGATAGCCTCTCGGCTCTACGACCGGCAACACCCCACAGCTTCCCCCTCGGGAGGATCGCGCGTGGGGGCTAAACACGAGGGCTATGCTCAGGCCCCGCCTAGCACATGCTACCCTACCAGGTCTGGGTACCTGGTCTGCTCGCATTCCCCCCTAGGCAAAAACTGGCGAGGAAAGGTATGGAGGACTCCGGATTGACTCATACGCTGCTCACATTTCCTTCATGAGGGTTGTTCGTACGTCAAGGGGGACCCCTGAACATCGCGACTCAGGTGCCTCACTAGCCACGTAGCCCCTCGCCCCTTGGTCTCGTCCTGGTGATCCGGACGCCCCAACGGCGGTTGAGGTATGCGCGGGGTTGGGCCCTGCCGATGCAGAACGCTGAGGCAAACATGAAGGGAACCGAGCACTTAAAGGAAATCGCGGAGTTCTAGCAAGTTATTACAAAACATAATGTTCCACAAGTCCAAACAGAAGTTCTCATGCCTCCGCAAGGCACGATGAATGTTGCAGGGTCAAACTAGGAAGAAGCGCCGCCGCCGCCTTGGTCGCCGCCGCCTCTTGCCTTGGGAAGCCCGTCATTGATGATGCTGCCACCATCTTCACCGTCGGCCTCTGCCGCCGCGGCCGCGGGGTTGGGGACGCAGCTGAACTTCCCCAGCAAGGCGTCCACTTGCCCCTTCACGGCCTCTGCGGCAACGATGCGGGACTCAGGAGCCACCGGTTCGATCAGCGTGCCGAGGTCGAAGCTTGGGTCCCGGAGGTGGAGGTGGCTGAAGACGCACGTTGCGGCTGAGGTGAAGAGTGCGCGGCACTCCCCTTTCACCCAGGAGTCCACCCCAGCGGCGATGCCGCCGAGCGCCTTAGCAAGCTCGAGAGAAGCCCAGCAAGACTGTCCTCCGGAGTCACCAGCGGCTCTTCGTACCCTCCCCCGTAGATGGAGCGCGGCGCCTCGTGAGACCTGAGCTCGAGGGAGAGGAAGGCCTCGCGTTCCAC
Organism: Thinopyrum elongatum; assembly: GCA_011799875.1. Classification (NCBI taxonomy): domain Eukaryota; kingdom Viridiplantae; phylum Streptophyta; class Magnoliopsida; order Poales; family Poaceae; genus Thinopyrum; species Thinopyrum elongatum. The sequence goes on along the minus strand of CM022297.1, from coordinate 355,163,272 downwards.
GGTTGCCGCTTTCTCAGCAACCACAAGGACCTTCTCCCTGATCTCCAACTGGGCCGTCACCTCAGAAACGTGCTGGGCGTGGGACGCCTAGGCTCTGTCCACCTCCTCCTTCAGCTTGCCCAGGCGGTCCTGCTCCACAGCTTGGTCCTTGGTCGCCTGGGCCAGCTTGGCGTCGCGATCGGCGAGCGCCGCCTCATGGGCCTTGAGGTCCTCCTCTTGCTATTGAAGCTGCTGGGTGCGGGCAGCCTGCTCCTCACGAAGGGCCTTCAGCTCGGCTTCCGCCTTGCCGCAGCGCTTCTTGCCGGACGCCGCGTTGGATAGCGCCGCGTCGCAAGCCCCCGTGGCTTTGCCGGCCTCCCTCTTGCTCTCCGCGGCGGCGGCCTCAGCCTGGCCCCAGGCCGCCCTGGCGGACATATTGGCCTGGAGCCACCCCGAGATCAGCCCCATGCGTTCCCTCACCAGGCACCTGTCAGCGTCTTGGAGGTCGGCCCGGAGCTGATCAAGCGCGGCGTAAGCCTCATCCAGGGCCCCGGGCCTGACGGGGGGCCGCAGTCCGCCAGCACAAGGGCTTGGGGAGGAGGCGACACCGGCGCTTGGGCTGACATCATCGCCAGGGAGGCAGCCGCGGTAGCAACTTGGGGCACTGGAGCCTTGGAACCCCCCGCGGGCGCGACGGTGATGGGCTGCTCCGGAGCCTACAGGCCCGCGGAAGCAGACCCCTCTTGAGGTTCCACCACCATGCCTCTGGGGGCCCGCTCCGTCGTGAGGGAGTGCGGGGCGACCTCTTCTGCCTACATCAGAGCCGCCGTGGCTTTGGTGAGCGGTGGCGCTCCAGGGATCCCGGCTTCCTCCTTCCTCTTCTTCGCCATGATGCCCATCCTGGTCACCAGGAGGGGAGCACTGTGGGCACGACATCAAGGGCGACAAACAAAAACAAGGTAAGGTACTTACTCATCAGGGGCAATATACGCCCCCTTCCTAGTCAGAGCCAGGGTGCCTCCGATCTTCCTGGGTGCGGCCTTGCCGCGTCTTGGGGGGTGACGGGGCGCGCATCGGCTGGCTTCGGTGTGATGACAACGGACGAGGCGGAGGCGTCGCCTCGAGGAGGGGGCGCCGCCCCGCTCTTCTTCGGCGTCGCATGGCCCGGCCTGCCGAGGGCCCGAGGGGTGGCCCCCGACCTCGTGAGGACCCCAGTGGAGGCCGGGGGCTTCACGGCCGGGGGCTCATCGGCGTCGTCGTCGAAGAAGCCTCGGAGGAGTTCGCCTCGTGACGGGGGAGAGATCTCCGCTACGTCATCCTCGGCCATCTCCGAGTCCTCCTTGCCTTCTTCGTCGATGCTGTCGCCGAAGGACACCGGCACCGAGGCGTTGGGGAGCTCGGGCGGCACGAGCCCCAGCTCGTTGAAGACAGGCATGGCGGCGAACAGCGCATCCCTGTCGGCACAGCGGTACAGCGGAGCGTAGGCCTCCGGAAGGTTGTCCGGCTCACCCTCGAGTAGGGTGTTCATGGCCTTGTCCAGCTCCTCGCCTGTCAAGCCCTCTGAGCGTAGCCTGATGTCGTCCTCTGTGCCCTGGAACTCCCACATGGGGCGTGTGTGCGCCTGGAGTGGGGCCAGACGCTGCGTCAGGAACTCCTTGACGAGCATGCCCCCCGTCAGCGCCCTGGCGTCCAAATATGCGGTCATCCTCCTCAGGACAGGTGCCGCCCGGGGATCGGAGAACTTCTCATGACCCCACCTATTGAGCTTCTCCGGCAGCTGGGTCGGCAGTTCCAGTCGCGCGTTGGGGCCCATGGCGTCCATGAAGACCCAACAACGCCGAAAGTTGTCCACCTTCTTTCCGGCCCTCATGAGCAGGTTGTTCTTGTGGATCATGATGAAGGACACGCAGCCAGAGCGCTGGGCCGGATCGTGCAGCCGCAGGTACAAGAAGTGCCGGAGGAGCGGTACAGAGGGCTTGACGCCCACGAATGCCTCACAGTAGAAGGCAAAGATGGATAGGAGAATGATGGAGTTGGGTTGAAGATGCAAGGCCTGAACCTAGTAGTGGTTGAGAACGGCGGTGAAGAACTCGGAGAAAGGCGGGACGAGCCCCGCAAAGACACTGTGGAGGAAGAAGGGGTAGAACGTCTCCGCCAAGGTCCTTGGCTCGGCGGAGCCGACCAGGAGCATGGTCCCTTTCCACTCGTTGTGATCACTCGCCATCAACGGGAGTGCGGCGGCGAGGTGCCTCTCCTTGGTGATGGAGGATGTGCCGAGGGCAGGCGCAGGAGAGGGGGAAGGGCTTGCGGCCTGGGCGGCCGGCTTCGTCTTCCCGGACGCCATTCATGAGATCTTGAAGGAAGGGGGAGGAGCGCGGCCAGATTTGGAGATATTCTCGGCTGGGAGAAAGGGGATCTGGAGCAAGGCGAAGGGAGAGCAATGATGGCTCGGTAGCAGGCACCAGCCTTTTGTCAGCCCAGGCAGTTGTCAAGTCGAGCAGTTGCCGAGGCAGCGTGGGGATGTGGAGCCACCCACGTCCCATCAAGTGCCACGCATCAGCCTGGTCCGTAGGCAATTGGGGCCCGTGGCGCTTCGCCCTTGTCCTTTAGCTTCGCCTTGAAGCCAAGTCCGAGCGCGCCTTGGGCTCGGGGGCTACTGTCGGCGTTCTGGGAACCAGGGTACCCAGACTTGCCTGCCTGCGGCCCATGGCGTGGCTTCATCGACGGCCTGGTACGGCCCATCTACAAGACTAGCAAGACAAGACCCTCGCGAGGGGCCAAGCCTCATGAGGCAGACGACGCCAAGACCTCTCGAGGGAGCGGCCTCCCCAGGCTGCCTCCTGAGGAGCGGAGATTCCTATGCAGGTGCCCAAACCTCATGAGGTTGCGGTGACGCAAGCCATGACGACCAAGGCCAGGCGGGCACCAGCGGGGGCAGAGGAGACAGTTTCCTCTTTGGTGCTCAGGAGGCAAGCGTAGGCGTGGGTTCCAGAGGACTCGGGCAAAGGTTTCCATTCCTATGCAACGAGACCAAGACCACCGGGACGGCAGGACGGATGTCATCACCGAGCACACTGCAGCGTCACGCCAGAAGCTTTGCAGGCGAAGACCACCTTTCATCAGGATAAGATGTACTACTTGTCCCGTTTCAAATTGGCCGTTGTGGAACCCCTTCCCGCCTACGTTTTGGGAAGAGGACCAAGGCCACTATAAATATAGGCTAGCCACCACCGTAGAGCAGGACGAACCCCCCGGGATCGGATCCTTTCCACCCTCACCAGAGCAGACCTCGCGTGGTTGTTCATCCCTTGTACTTGTTCATCCTCAGCCCCTCGTGAGGCAAATCCACCACAAAGCAGGAGTAGGGTCTTACACTGCAAGGTGGCCCGAACCTGGGTAAACTGTCGTGTTCATCCTCTTCCTTGTTCCTCTAGCTAGGCCGTAGGGCGACGAGCTGGTGGGCTAGATAGGTTGAGTTCTTCGCACACGCCCCAGAGTTTGAACCTTTCTTGGGTCTGCGGAGCCCTGAATCTGACACAAGTATTTGTTCTTTGTGTGCAGGTACCGTTTACATAGTGTTGCTTGGTTCTCCTACTGGATTGATACCTTGGTTTCACAACTGAGGGAAATACCTACCGTAGTTTTACTACATCATCCCTTCCTCTTTGTGGAAATACCGACGCAGTTTCAAGCGACATCAGTCCCCCTTCGACGTGCTACTGACGTGGTGTTCAAAATGTGTGGGTATTTGCAGCTTTGGTTGCCGCTTAGCCGCCCTCAGGATCGGGACACCATCAACATCATCATTACAGATCTTCACTCGATGGCCATGAGACTGGCACCTTCGCTTCCTCCACCACCTCTGGAGCCGGATTAGGCCTGTGTGGCTTTTGTTGTTGCCGTCGTAGTTTCGTTCTTTGTTGTAGGGCTTGTTGAGCTGTGCCCTCAGCAGAACCCTTGCACTCTATTTGTTGGGGATATAACCCCACGGTGAGACCCGCCCTAACTGGGCCGGGTTAGGCTATTGGAGACTCATAGAGGAGGCCTTAGAAAGGCCTAAGAAGGCAAGACATGGAACCCGGAGGGCGACTTACGTGGTGAACCGGACGGGGCCCAAGCCCAGAAGATGGCGCGAGACCCGGCGGTGTAAGCCGCCCAAGGGCGACTTGCCTAGCAAGGCAAGACGACTTAGAACCAGAGTTGGACATGAAATATGACCCGATCTGGACTCTTGTAAGCTCAGGGCCTCGACCTGTGTATATAAAGGCGAGTCCCTGCGGCGGGTTTAACTCAAGTAACAAACAATCAATAGCTAGGTCAAGCGATTCCGCTCCCTTGTAATCGATACTCAAGCTATAATCAACGAGAGAAGGAGTAGGTTTTTACCTCCACCGTGAGGGGCCGAACCTGGGTAAACGTTGTGTCTTTCATCCCGCTCAAGCCCTTCAAGCTAATCACCATTGCAATGGATCCACACCTAAGTCCTTTCACAAGGGCATCTGCCGTGACAAAACCACGACAGTTGGCGCCCACCGTGGGGCCCGCGCATGGTGGTTTCGAGTTCTTGAAGGGCTCTTTCCTAGGGATCGATGGATACGCCGTTGGCAGGATGACCAAGAGTCGCCACGGCAAGCGCTACATCGACGATGCCGGTTGGGGCCCCGAGGCCGACTCAATCGAGTACGGGTACCGGGTCCCCTTCCGCGGAATTCATGTCTTCATCAGAAAGATCGACGGATCTGAGCCTGAGCCAGACACCTCCATCGACCTCATCGAGTCGGCTCGGCGCACGCAACCCTCCCAGATTCAACCCGGCCGGAAGCGTGTTTTCGTTGGTTTCGTGCATGGCATGGATCTTGCGGAGGACTCTGTATCTGAAGGAGAGACTCTCGTCTACTCAGGTGATGAGTCCTCGACCGGAGAGACGGAGTTGATTTACTAGCTTCAAGACGGTGGGCTTAGGGGCTATTCCTATGGCAATAGTATTCCGGACCCCTATGAGCCACCGAGCAGGGCTGCTATCTTCATGGCTGGCACAGTGCCGGCTCTCAATTCATCAACAACTGCAGCTATGATGTCTGGCTCGACCGCTGCTGCAGCAGCTGGTGCTGGCGGCTCAGATAGGCCATCGGCTCAAATTTTGTCAGATCTCCTGGGCACTTTGACAACTTTGCTAGCGATGGACGTTACGCCGGCGAATCAGGCGGAACACATTGCAGAGATTGCAAAGGTTCGGGATGAGATAACCAAAGCCCAAGAGGATATTGCAGCTGAGAACATACAGACGGCTGTGTTGAGGGCTCAGATTGATGCAGAGGTGGAGCGTGTGAAAGCTGATGCCTAGCGTCTAAGTTTGAATCAAGATGCATCCAATGCAGTATTCCAGAGGAGGTATCAGAGTCGCCTGCCACCGTCGTTTGACCCATGGCGTTTGTTTAACACTCCTGGAGCAGGTCCAAGTACTCCGGACGCCCGGGTGAATCCCCAATTAAACCCGGACGTGTCTGGAAGTCAGGCGGCAGCTCAACCTCGTCAACCTGAGACGACACGGAGGGAGAAGCCGGGCCCTAACCCGCCCCCCAATCAGACACCGCTACAGCGTTATTTGATGCCACCACCAGGGCATTTTTCTAACCTGGTGGATAACATGTTAGCAGCGGCAACTCGGCTGGCGGCGATTCCGATCGACGACGAGTCACCGGTTGCGGTGGAGACCCGGAACACAGTTCAGCTCCTTCAAACTGCCGTGACACAATAGGCGGCTTACTCGTACAGCCGTGATCGTCTTCATTCAGCCCCTCGCCAGAGCAGGAGTTATAGCCGGCGTGTTGAGTCGCCCGTGGTTTCCTGTAGCGAACGACGACGTTGACCGCCTCATGATGACCCGCCCCGTCAAAATAACCCGCCCCTTACTCATGCTCAAACAATTGTGAACAAGGCCAGAGCCCGCCGAGAGGTGGAGGCGGCGGCGGCAGCTCAACTGGGGGCTTATCAGCAGCCCCCGGCGACCCCTTCAACTTCGATGGGAGCTGGGACAATTTCCATGACGGTTGGTGTGCCTTGTTTAGTACCGGATTTGCGTAATGAACGTCTGCCCAAAGACTTTAAGGGTCCTCGCAAGGTGCCCAATTACACAGCTGATCTCCCTCCTGAGGCTTGGATTAAGAGTTATGAGTTAGCCATGGAGATGTTGGACGTCAATGATGGTGTATGTGCCAAATACTTTACCATGATGTTGGATGGACCCGCTCGTACATGGTTAAAAGGGTTACCTCCTAATTCTATCAACTCATGGGCAGAGTTGAAGGCACGTTTCATCAAAAAAATTCAAGGGACATGCAAGCAGCCTCTGACGATTATCGATCTGGATAACTGCGTATAGCGTGAAGATGAGTCAGCGCATCATTGGGTCCGACAGGTCTCCGCCATTATGCACTCGTCGGATAGTATTGTGGCGGGTTAGGCGGTTCTGGTCTTGGGAAAGAACTGTCACTTTACCCCCCTTAAGCAGAAGCTTGGGAGGCTCAAGCGTCATTGTAACAATATGGGTGAGCTGATGGCGGCTCTCATTAAGTATGCGGGCTCTAATAACACAAAGGACCCGGGATCTGATGATGAGAAATCCAATAAGGGCAAGAAGAATGGCAATGGTAAGGGTCAGCAACAGAACATGGCAGGGCATAATGGAAACAACCAGGGTAACGGTGGTAAGCGACGACACCCCGATGGCGGGTCAGATCTAGTAGCTAACACCAACACTAGGTATAAAAGCCAGCGCCACAACGGTAATGGTATGCCGTCTTTTGGTGGACCAAAGCCTTTTAACCTGGAGGTAGCACTTAATGACCCGTGCCCGAAGCATAATCTTCCTAACAAGCCATCTAATCATGCTTGGAAGGATTGTTGGGTTATGCGAGAGTTCAGGAATTACAGCCTCAGTCAGAATCATGGAAATAACAATGGGCCGCTCGGCGGATCTGGTTCCAGCTCTCAGGGGTCCGGCTTTGGAGGTGGTGGCTCAAATTCTGGCTATCAAGGTCAAGGTAACCATGGTGGTCATAATCAATAGTCTGGTCAGGGTAACCAGCAGCAAGGTAATAAGTCAGGGTATGAGAGTAATCCAAAGCAGCTTAACGGAGGTCAATACCATGTTTTCACTACAAGTCTCTACAAGCGAGATCAGAAGATTCGTAAGCGCGCGATCAATGCTGTTGAGCCGGTAGTACCCCAATACTTATGATGGTCAGAGCACCCGATCACATGGAGTCGAGAGGATCACCCACCCCGGGTTGAGAATCCGGGTCATCTGGCATTGGTGGTAGCCCCTCAAGTTGGTGGTTATAAGTTCACTAAGGTGCTTATGGATGGTGGCAGCAGTATCAACATATTGTATTATGACACTTTTAGTCGGATGAATTTAACTGATAAGGATCTTAAGCCGTCTTCCACAGTCTTCCATGGTGAGGTGCCTGGTAAGTCGACGTATCCTGTGGGAAAAATTGCCCTGGAAGTAGACTTCGGTGATGACTATGACTACAGAGCAGAGACCCTGTGGTTTGAAGTGGTCAAAATCAAGAGTCTGTATCATGCTTTATTCGGCCGGCCGGCTTATGCCAAGTTTATGGCTCGCCCTTGCTATGTCTATTTACAGCTCAAGATGCCAGGGCAAAAGGGAACACTTACGGTCCATGGTGATCGGAAAATTGCTTTGGAATCGAGGAAGGAGATGCAGCTTATGCAGAGTCAGCTTGTGCTACTGAGGAGCTCAAGTTCTACAAAGATAATGTTGACCCGGCTGATATGACCCCTCTGAAGAAGCCCACTACTGAGAAAGACCCCTTGTTGAAGTTTAAATCGGCTGATGATACTAAGCAAGTGGATTTTACTCCTAGCGACTCATCTCAGCAGTTCACAGTGGGGGCTAATATGGATCCCAAATAGGAAAGCGCACTCATTGAGTTCATCCGTGAGAATCGGGACATCTTTGCATGGAAACCTTCTGACATGCCGGGTGTACCGAGAGAATTCGCTGAGCACAACCTTAATGTGGATCCCAAGTTTAAGTTGGTCAAGCAGTTCCTCCATTGTTTTAATGAAGAACGATGTAAGGCTATTGGAGAAGAGGTAGCCCGACTCTTAGCGGTCGGGTTTATCGTGGAAGTTTTTCACCCTGAGTGGTTGGCTAACCCTGTGCTTGTACTTAAGAAAAATGGCACATGGCATATGTGTGTTGACTACACAGGTCTTAACAAGGCTTGTCTAGCTGATCCATTTGCTCTCCCCCGTATTGACCAAATCATTGATGCAACAACGGGTTGTGAGAGCTTATGCTTCCTGGATGCTTATTCTGGTTATCATCAGATCAAGATGGCAGTCAAGGACCAAGAGAAGACATCTTTTATTACTCCTTTTGGGGCTTTCTACTATGTCTCTATGCCTTTTGGGCTTAAGAGTGCTCAGGCGACTTATCAACACTGTGTTCAAAATTGTTTTCACAGTCAGATTGGGCGCAATGTTCATGCTTATGTGGATGATATTGTGGTCAAGTCAAGGAAGAAGGAGACTCTCCTTGATGATTTAAAGGAAACTTTTAACAATCTCCGGGTCTATAAAATGATGCTTAACCTGGCCAAGTGTGTCTTTGGTGTACCTGCAGGTAAACTGTTGGGGTTTCTGGTTTCAGAATGGGGCATTGAAGCTAACCTAGAGAAGATAAAGGCCATCACTTCGCTTGCTAAACCGGCGTGTATCAATGGCGTTCAATGCTTGGCGGGTCGCATTGCGACTTTAAGCCGGTTCATAAGTCGCCTGGGAGAGAAGGCAATTCCTTTATATCAGATGATGAAGAAGACAGATCACTTTGTCTGGATTGATGCTGCTAATGAAGCTTTTGAGGCACTTAAAAACAGTTAGTTGAGCCGCCCATCTTGGCTGCTCCCATAGACAAAGATCCTTTGCTCCAGTACGTGGCGGCTAATAATAAAGCAGACAGCGTGGCAGTTGTCATGGAACGCAAGGAGGTGGGTAAAGAGTACCCAGTCCGGCGGTCGGCTTATTATGTTAGTAAGGTCCTGATCGAGTCTAAGCAACGATATCCACATTGGCAGAAATTGGTGTTTGGGGTGTTCATGGCAAGTCGTAAGCTGAAGCATTATTTCCTTGGGCATCCTATTACTATGGTCAGCTCTGCTTCTTTAGGAGATATTATTCAAAACAGAGAAGCTACAGGCCGGGTTGCTAAGTGGGCCATTCAGCTTGGACCTCATAATCTGAAGTATGTGCCAAGAACAGCCATCAAATCTCAAGCCCTGGTGGATTTCATCAATGATTGGACAGAATTACAGACACCTGAGGAGAAGCCTGACAACACATATTGGACAATCCACTTTGATGGGTCCAGGCAGTTGGAAGGCTCGGGGGCTGGAGTTATTTTGACTTCCCCACGAGGTGATAAGTTATGTTATGTTTTGAGACTAATGTTTCCTTGTACTAACAATGCAGCTGAGTATGAAGCTTTGCTCCATGGCCTTCTTATGGCTAAGGAAATGAATTTGAGCCGGTTCAGGTGCCTGGGCAACTCAGATCTCGTGGCTCAGCAAGTCTCTGGCAAGTAGGATTCTAAAGATCCACTCATGGCGGCTTATCGCTGGGCGGTTGATAATATTGCTGGTCACTTTAAAGGTTATCAGGTGGATCACCTTGATCGACAGAAAAATGAGGCGACTGATGCACTATCCCAGCCTGGGTCTCAACGTAAGCCGGTGCCCCCTAATATATTCCTCGATGTGTTACACAATCCTTCGGTCAAATTGCCGTCTGAGGAGGACCTTGCTATCCCTGACTCGGAGGTGCAGTTGGTGGCGGCTCTTCATGCTATTCCTGATTGGACGTTGCCTTATCTGGCTTATATGACTCGGGGCGAGTTACCCGAGGATGAAACTCTGGCACGACAGATCACCAGGAGGTCTAAGTCAATGACTATTATCAATGGCGAGTTACACCGATGCAGTGTGACAGGTGTGTTCCAACGCTGTGTTTCTCCTGAGGAGGGCCGTGAAATTTTACGAGATTTATGAAGGAGATTGTGGTCATCATGATGGCTCAATATCTTTGGTGACTAAGGCTTTTCGTCATGGGTTTTACTGGTTAACGGCTCATGCTGATGCAGAGGATATTGTTAGCAAGTGTGATGGGTGTCAGAAATTTTCCAGACAAGCTCATGTGCCGGCTCGAGAATTGTGAATGATCCCAATAACTTGGCCGTTTGCGGTCTGGGGGCTTGATATGGTTGGACCGTTCAAGAGGTTTAAGGATAAGAAGACCCACCTTTTGGTGGCAATTGACAAGTTTACCAAGTGGGTTGAGGCAGAGCCGGTTAGTAATTGTGAGGCAGCGACTGCAGTTCAGTTCATCAAGAAGTTGATCTTCCGTTTTGGATATCCTCATAGTATCATCACTCAACATGGCAATGGGTACCCGCGAACCCGACGGGTAAAAACCCTATTAGGGTAAGGGTTTGGGAAAAATAAATACCCATGGGTTTGTAACTGGGAAAAAAATTGTACCCATCGGGCAAGCCGGGTACGGGTACGAGAAGGCAATACCCATACCCGCATACCCGCATACCCGCGTACGAGAATGCAACCGCTAGCCTCGACTCAAAATCCCCTCCCCTTTCCCATGTGCATGATCTTGTTTAAATGCGTTGATCTTGTTTTGTGAACTTATGATTTTGTCTCTGATTTTGTTGATCTTATTATATAATTTTCTTCATTTTACCATTTTGAAGTAGAGGCTAAAGAAGTAACTTCAATAAAAGAAAACTAGAGAAAATTATGTCCCTCTTATTTGTCTTGTAATTGGAAAAAGTAAGAAAGAACATATGTAAATGTTTCTCTAAGAAGTTTGCTTAGAGGCTACTCATACATGAATGTAATTGGACATTTTTTGGTGCTATCTACATGCTTATTTCTATGCACTTTTAAAAATTAATACTATTTTTTTATTCCATCGCACAACAAATCGTGATATTTATATGTGCTAAAATGTGGTGTATGTGTGTTGAAATTTTAAAGTATACATGCTGAAATTTTGTGTGTATATGCGGAAATGCTAAAAAAAATACATGGTGAAGTATGAATTGGGTAAGGTGGCCGACATGGGTATTTTTACCCGCGGGTATTACCCGCACCCGGCCGGGTACGGGTATGGGAACAGTTTGGAACCTGAGGTACAGGTACGGGTTTGGGCAAAAAATATTTAGACGAGTAAGGGTTCGGGCGACCATTACCCGCACCCGAACCCGGCGGGTGCCATGCGTAATCATCACGGATAATGGCACAAATTTGTCTAAGGGTGCTATGAAGGAGTTCTGTCAAAGAGAGCACATCCGGCTTGATGTGTCATCAGTGGCTCATCCACAGTCTAATGGTCAAGCAGAACGGCTAACCAGGAAATTTAGAGAGGTATCAAGCCCCGGCTTATGGTTCCTTTGGAGCGCACGCCGGGTTGTTGGGTTGAAGAGCTACCTTCAGTGCTTTGGAGTATAAAAACTACCCCTAACAGGTCAACAGGCTATACGCCTTTCTTCATGGTCTATGGTGCAGAGGCGGTTCTCCCAAGCGATATCCGTCATGACTCGCCCAGGGTGGCGGCTTACGTTGAAGCTGATAATGAGACGGCGCGTTAGAACGCACTTGATGCTTTGGATGAAGAACGTGATCTTGCAGTAGCTCGATTGGCGATTTATCAACAAGACCTGCGTCGCTATCATAGCCGCAGAGTCCAAACTCGGGCATTTCACAAGGGCGATTTAGTGCTCCGACTGATTCAAGATCAGACAGGCATGCATAAGCTATCCCCGCCTTGGGAAGGACCTTTTGTGGTCAGCAAAAACCTCAACAACGGGTCATATTATCTTATTGATATCCGTGAGCACAGCAAGTCATGCAAATCTGAGGAGGAGACCAACCGGTTGTGGAACATTGCTCATCTTCGGCCTTATTACACTTGAGTCATCGGCTCTCATCATTGTACATACCTCTGTCAATGTATATATTTTATGATCACTTTAATAAAGCCGGCATCCCCAAAATTGGGGCCTCTATTGTTTTCATCTCACAAGGGTCTTTACTGATTGGTCATAAGGTCATCCGGGGGCTTCCTGCTCAATGAGCATAGCATTATAACCCTCTTGATCGGCTTTCATGCCATATTATAGGTCACTTGGGGGCTTCCTGCTCAATGAGCATAGCTTTATAACCCTATTGATCGGCTTTCATGCCATATTATAGGTCACTTGGGGGCTTCCTGCTCAATGAGCATAGCTTTATAACCCTCTTGATCGGCTTTCATGCCATTGGTCGCTTGGGGGCTTCCTACTCAATGAGTATAGCTTTATAACCCACTTTGACCGGCTTTTATGCCATATCTGAGTTAAACCTGCCTGTTTGCAACTTGCTACTCCGCCAGGTGACCTGCCGTACTCTTGACAGTTAATCTTTTTAAAGACCCTGAACTTGTCAAGGTTTAAACGGCGGCTTATGTCACGTGAGAGCCGGCTTACAGTGAGCTAGGATAAACTCACCTGTCTGCTGCAGTCTCTCCGCTATGTGGCCTATTCGTATTCTTAACAGTCAATCTTCTCAATAAGACCCTGAACTAGTTAAGGTTTAAACGACGGATTTATGTCACGTGAGAGCCAGCTTACGGGATGAATGTCTTTCATGCCAAGCTTCTTTGAAGCAAAAAATCATATTTTTTTCAAAAACCAAACTGTTTTGGTCGTTCTTTACAAGCCAGCTTCACAAATATTTGAGTTATACATACTCTTTCTTTCTGTTTTGCAGAAACTTTTTTACAGATATTGCCGGGTCATGCAGATCTGAGTTATATTGCTCTATGATGAGCTTATTGCGGTTATAAGCCGCCACAGTGATCTTCTTCAAGACTGGGTATGACTATAAGTTGCCCCGGATTATTGGGCTATCTAAAGTCGCCCTAACTTATGACTATAAGTCGCCAAGTACAAGGCAATGATGGATTTTTTACAGATTATATATCAAGGCTTTGATAAAGGATCGGCAATACTGAAAGACCAGATCTGCATATATATATATATATATGACAAGATCAAAAATATTATATCACGAAAGCATAGTTGGCATAACATGCTCGAAGGCATGGCAGGGCAGATAAAGTTTTAACTACGCTATTACATGGCTGCAACACAGCCCAAAATTCATCAAAGTTTTTCCAATAGTTTAATTATCCTTCTAAGCCAGCCTCAGCACCGTCCGGGTCATGATCAATTGGGTTAATTTTCTTCGTCGCGCCTTGCAGTTGAAGACTCCGAGTCATCCCGTGCCGGCTCTTCGTCGTCGGCCATCTGGAGTTCACTAGATGTCCACTCGATGCCAGTTAACGCCTCAAAGGTAGCTTCATCATTAAGGATAACAGAAGGATCAATATCAGGAGCAAAGATATGCTTACGCCTTTGAGGGGTTAAGTCCACAATCTCATGCGTTGGCGGCTTCATGCGAACATTGTTGTGATCATAACCCGCCTGATACTTTGACAGATCCGCCTCATGTGCAAGTTGGCAGGCTAGAGGCCTCAATTCTTTGACGCATTTAGCAAAGTCTTCTTCTTCAAAGATAGACCCATCGCCCTTTAACTCTGGAAACCCGCCAGCCATCTCTATTGCGTCCAGCTCTGGTTGCCAAGCTTTGGCCCGGCTTAACGCTGTGATGGCTCCTATGCGGGTGACTGACAGCTTCAACTCCTGAATCTGCCCAGGTACCGTTGACAGGTGATCCAGTACAGTCTTCATGAGAGTTGGAGGTTCTTTGCTGTTTGAGACAGCCACAAGGGTTTGAAGGGCGCCAACGTACAGCTTTTTAGTCAAAGAATAAATTGCCTTCGACTTCAATAGCATGTTCTGGCCAAGATTAGCACTTCTGGCACCTGTTGCATAAGAGTCGCCAGGTGGGTTAAAAATCATACTATAAGTCGCCAAGCAAGTTAAAGCAGTCGAGCATGTGTTTAGCTTACCAAAGATGGCGGTTGCCATGTGAGTTATATGTTGTTTTAAGCTGGCAAGCTCTTCAGTGACCGGCTTAAGTTGATTCTCAGCATCTTCTGCACATTTCAGCAAAGTGCTCTCCTCAGTTTCCAATGTAGCTCTTTCAGCAGCAAAGTTGAACTTCAGCTTTTCTATCTCTTCCAAGGCGGATTTCAATTTTGACTCGGCCTTAAGGTTTTTGAAAGTGCGTTATATCGACTAGAGGGGGGGTGAATAGGCGATTTTTACAAATTTGTCACTGAGGAAATACCACTTGAGGAATTTGCTAAGTGACGAACTACAAGCAGCGGAATAAGTACTCAAGTACATGCATAACAAAGCAGTAGCATAGTCATCATGATGAAATGAAACATACACAGAGCACAGGTAGCGTGTAAACAGGATAAGCAGGCTGAAGACAAAGTGACTGAAGAAATAGGATTGACGAAATTGAGAAAGTCTTCAGTCAAAGTCTTCAAACAGTAACAATCAAGTACACAGCAAGTATGCGAGGAAATGAAAGGGTTGAGGAAATAGAACCAGTAGCTCGGTGAAGACAGTGATTTGGTAGACCAGTTCCAACTGTTGTGACAGTTGTATGTCTGGTTGGAGCGGCTAGGTATTTAAACCTGAGGACACACAGTCCTCACCGTATTCTCCTTGAGCTAAGGTCACACAGACCTCGCCCGATCACTCGTGGTAAGTCTTCACAGGTGACTTCCAAACCTTCACAGACTTGGTCACTCGGCGATCCACAATTCCTCTTGGATGCTCTAGACCATGACGCCTAACCGTCTGGAGGATGCACAGTCCTCAAAGGTAACAAGCGTCGGTTCCACACAGGAACAATCTCTTCAGTGATGCTCAATCACTTTGGGTTTTAGGTGTTGGGTTTGGGTTTTTCCTCACTGATGGTTTTCTCTCAAAGTCCTCAGAGGATGGGATGCTCTAAATGACAAGTGTCAGTTTCTCTCGGAGCAGCCAACCAGCTAGTGGTTGTAGGGGGGCTGTTTATAGCCGGGGAGCAGCCCGACATGATAGGACATAAATGCCCTTCAATGATATGACCGTTAGGTGGATAGGATATTTTGGACAGCTGGCGCATAGCACAGCAACGGTCGAAAATTTGAGCTCTCAAATTCCTCAGTGCTATCATGTTCCTCACTTGTAGGCAATCCGCACTGGCGAATTCCTAACTCCTCAGTCAGAATAAATTCCTCAGAGAATAGAAGACCTTCGTCTCTGTCACTGAAGAACTTGACTTAACTGTATGAGATTTCCAATGGCTTCACTCGAAAGGATTGGGTATGTGTAGGATTTGAGATGAGCATCACTTGGAAACTTTTCCTTAGTTTTACCTCGACCCCCTTTAACAGTACGGCGTTTCCTATGACTCAAGAAAGGAAAAACAAAACTATTAAAACAAAAGTCTTCACGCTTCATAATCCTCGCATCAATATCAAGTCTTCAAGGTCACACCAATTTCCTCAATTTCAAAGTCTTCAAGAAAGCCAAAGTCTTCAACTGAAGACATTCATTTTTAGGGGTCGACTTTCTTCGTAAATATCCAATTCCTCATAGACTTATAGAACTTGTGTACACTCACAAACACATTAGTCCCTTAACCTATAAGTCTTCAATACACCAAAATCACTAAGGGGCACTAGATGCACTTATAGTTTTCAGCCTGTTGAAGTTCTATATTCTTCTTTAAGTTGCCAAGCTGCGACTCTTTCAAGTTCAAAGCCTCCTGAAATAAGAGATTGAGGCAGTGGTTACAAGACATTAAACAAGGTTAATATGATACAGCTATTCAAGTCCCAAGCACATTGCAAGCAATATCCTTGGCACTTGGGTGCTAATGTAGGTCATTTCAATTTATTTTGAAGACCCGGCTCATCTTATTAATATAAGCCGGCCCTTGGGGGCTACACGTGATTTTTTGCAAAGTGGATTATTTATGAGACCCGGCTCATCTTGTTAAAAATAAGCCGGCTCTTGGGGGCTACGCTGGCGGTTCTAAACAATTTATTTATCTAAAAGATTTGGCTCACCTTTTAAAGATAAGCCGGCCCTTGGGGGCTACACATTGGAAGTTTTTCATAAAGTCTCAAGCATACTCATGTTATTCCTATGTTCAAGACTTGGGGGCCATATGAGTATATATGTGAAGGACAGAAAGGGGTTAAAATTCATACCTCATATTTTTGTTTCATCATGTTGATCAAACCGGCCTCCATATCGCGGCTTGTGTGCAAGCGGCTCAGATAGCCCGCGTGCAGCTCCTCGACGCTGAATGATGTATAATTTTCTAGCTCCAGTTTTGTCTTGCCTTTGTCCAATGAAGGCACCTCTTCCTTGGCCGAGTGCTTGGCTAGTGCTGTGGAGGTTTCGGGTGCTTTAAAGGCAGACCCGGTAATGGCAATTTCATCAACATTTGTATCAACCGGGCTCTTGTCAGTTGATTTGGCAAGAGAGGTAGGCTTAGGACTTGGCGGGTCACGGCTGGGCGCCGGGTCTACATCAGTGGCCATTGGCTCAACCGCTGTAGCGTCAGTCTGGGGAGGCGGGTCATCTTGCTGGTTAAGAGGCTCTTCAGGGTTCTGGATTATGACCTCAGGGATCTCTAGCAATTGCTTCTCCGGCTCAGAAGCCTCGGGGGCCTTGGAAGAGTTGCCCATCTTCTATTTTTTGCTAGCTTTGGCTTTGGCTCTGTAACAAGAATATACAAGCCTATAAGTATAGGATAACAAGTTTTTATCAACAAATGAAGATACTCACCCTTGGGCAACAACAAAAGCAGGAAGCTGTGTTCTAGTAGAGTCGCCGGATGACGGAGGCATCCCTTGATAGTTTGAATCAGAAGGATTAAGAGGTTGACGTATGAGACCAGCTTGCGGAAGAGATAGAGTCTGGCTATGTGGCACCTCATTATGATGTTTCCGAGGAGCTGGTGTGTTGGGTAAGCCAGACACGAGGTCTTCAGCGCCGTCACTCTGGGTCATACGCCTGAACTCATGCTGTTGTTTCTTCAAAAGAAAGTTGGGATCCAAATAAGCAAGAGGGTGAGAAAACCTTACTTTTCAGATGACCCGCCATGTTTTCTCTCTTGGCAAGGGTTCTGAGTCGGAGGAAACAATAGTTACCTCTGCTGCATCGGCATGGCTGGTCTCTGCCTCTTCCTGAGAGGAATCAGCGTCAATAAGTTGCATAAAAAGAAGACCAAGGGAGTCAAGTTCTACCTCCGACTCATCAAGTGCAAGTAAATCTTCTGTTGTTTGTTTTTTGTGGCGACCCGGAGCACGAGCCTTAGCTTTAGCTTTCTTGGTTGGTGGGGCGGCTTGCAGTTTCTTCTTCCAGAAGGGAGAGTCGGCCTATATACATGCATGAGTAATAGTTTGAAGGACATAAAGTAAAAGAGATAGATAAACAAGATGAAGATTTGTTCAGAATACTTACAGCAGGAGCCGAGTTAAGAGCGCAGAAAGGATTCAGTCCTGCTTTACTGCAATTTTCGAGAGACTCCCCAAGCAGCGTCTTAACTATGTCATTGATCTCTTTGTCAGTGAGACGTGTTTGGTTGTAATGTTGTGACTCCTTCGTGTCACCAGTATATTGGCACATTAAGCCGGAAGGCCGGCTCAGTAGTAGAATTCTCCATGCGACCCAGCAACAGACCAGATCAATTCCAGTTAAGCCGTTGGCCATCAAAGCTCTTATCTTTGAAAATATGGGGCCATACCGGGCGCGCTCTACGGCAGTCAATCGACCCGGAAGATCGGTTGGTGCTGAGTCGGTAGGGGCGATAACCCGGCAGGGGATTTTCTCCAGCTGGAGAAGTGTCCTTGCAGTAGAACCAGGTGAAGTTCCAATCCTTAGGATGGCTGGGTAGTGTGGCTGAGGGAAAGGTTACGTCTCTTCGCCTCTGAATGGAAACACCTCCAAGTTCAAGATTGGGTATGTCTAACATCTCAGTTTGGCGGTTAATATAAAAGAAATCTCTCAAGAGGTCAACAATGGGTTCTTCCCCAAGGTACACCTCGTAGAATACTTGAAAGTTGCACAAATTGGAGACAGAGTTGGGACCGATATCTTGAGGACGAAGATTGTAAAAATTAAGAGCGTCCCGGAAGAACTTTGACCCGGGTGGTGAAAAACCACAGAGTAGGTGATCCGTGAAAACCACAACTTCACCCTCTCCGGGTTCCGGAGTAGTTTCAGGTCCGGGAACACGCCAGTGGATAACCTCTTTAGCCGGTAAAACCCCCATGGTAACATAATCATTGAGTGTGTCCTCTGAGACTTTGGAGGCAATCTAGTCACAAGAGGTGGGAGTCTTAGTCATGATTGGCCGGGTTAAAGAGCTGTAGCCAAGAAATAAAGTTATGGCGGGTTAATATTGCAATGATAAACTGCCTAAATGGTTGCAATGATATTCAGCAGCAGAAAGCCGGTTATGGTTATAAGACTAATCATTACGATGAATCATGGAGAAGTCATAAGCCGCCCTAGTTAAGAGGGTGAGGTGAACTATCAGGTTGGTTGAGACATGGCGGGTTAAGTTATAATATTCTAAGCTGGCCAGATGCAGGCGGGTTACAAATTCATTATTAAGCCGCCCGAACAATGAAGGGCGGGTCAATTATCTACAGATCCAAGGTTGTTGAAATTTTGCTAAGTATGGGACAAACAGGTTTCGCAGGTTGCAGCTATATTCACAGATCTACATCAGTTCAGAAAAGATGAATAAATTGCTAAACCTAGAGCGCAGTAGTGGAAGAACTAGTAGGTTGTGTGTTGATTCTGAGAAAGAAGGGATCTATCCAAGATGCAAAATAAGGACTAAAACTGCTACCACCCTAGTCCTCCCCTGTTTTGGGATTGAAACGCGACTTCTAAACAGAGGATGGATGAACTCGGATGAACTTGGACGAACGCCAATGAACTCGAGTGCCCTAATGTGGACCTGGGAAAGGAGAAGAATGATACCTGACGGTGTCGGTGAAGAGTGGACGAGCATCGTTGAACTCTGGTCCCAACAGGTCGATGCAGCGGCCTTGACGGAGTGTTCGGCATGATTCGGCTGGTGCGGCGGAGCTCCTGTTGCAGCTGACATCGCGAGGAAGAAGAAGAAGTGGAGGCGACAGGGGTAAAAGTGAAAAAGGGTAACCCCCCATGCCTATTTATAAGAGGAAAAATGGAACAGCGAAACGGCAGGCCCGAAGATCGAGGAAGCGTCATGATTATCACAACAGAGGAGGCGCCTCGATTTTCGGAACGGTTGATTAATGCAAAGATCCGTTGTGACGTCATAAGGCCTTTCTGAATTTATTTAATGTGACATCATCTTTTCATATGGCGGGTTATAAAGATATGTTCAAGGTTAAACGCTGGAAGGAATCAAAGAAGACTCGCCAACCAGATACAGTGGAGATTGACATGAACCAGTTCAAATCAATCTGGGGCCTAATGTTGGGGATATAACCTCACGGTGAGACCCGCCCTAACTCGGCCGGGTTAGGCTATTGGCGACTCATAGAGGAGGCCTTAGAAAGGCTGAAGAAGGCAAGACATGGAACCCGGAGGGCGACTTACGTGGTGAACCGGACGGGGCCCAAGCCCAGAAGATGGCGCGAGACCCGGCGGTGTAAGCCGCCCAAGGGCGACTTGCCTAGCAAGGCAAGGCGACTTAGAACCGGAGTCGGACATGAAATATGACCCGATCTGGACTCTTGTAAGCCTAGGGCCTCGACCTGTGTATATAAAGGCGAGTCCCTGCGGTGGGTTAACTCAAGTAACAATCAATCGATAGCTAGGTCAAGCGATTCCGCTCCCTTGTAATTGATACTCAAGCTATAATCAACGAGAGGAGGAGTAGGCTTTTACCTCCACCGTGAGGGGCCGAACCTGGGTAAACCTTGTGTCTTTCGTCCTGCTCAACCCCTTCAAGCTAATCACCATTGCGATGGCTCCACACCTAAGTCCTTTCACAAGGGCATCTGCCGTGACAAAACCATGACACTATTTGTCTTTGTTGCTACCTTTGTGTGTGTGTGTGGTGTGAACTTGTGTTGGATATTGTGGCTCTGGTGGTTTGCTTTATTTATAAAGCGGGGCGAAAGCCTTTTTCGGTAACAGGCCAGCCAATTATACATACAAACTACTACTGGTAGTATATGGTAAGAGCAACTCCAATGCGCCGACCCAAACAGACGCGCGCTTTGTCCACTTTTCGTCCATTTGGGTCGGCCAGGCGGACGTGCGCGTTCGCTTTTTCATTTGGGTTGCAGGTGCGCCCAACGGGAGGCATACCCATTTTCGCCAACGAGGCTGAAACTCGCCTAATTAAACATAATTATACATAAATGGCCGGTCAAACGTCGGCCAAAGTCCACTTAAACATAATTAAGCATTAAAAAACTCTAATAAACGCCCGCACGCTGCCCTAGTAGACCGCCTTGCCCTTGCCCTTGTTGTCATCGTCATCGCCGCCGGTGAGGTCAATGAAGATGGGAGGCGACCCAGCCCAACCGAACGCGGCTTGATAGGCCGCCAGGGCAGCCTCCTCCGGCGTCTGCTGTGGTGGCGACATTGCGGCGAGGCGGGCGCGCTCCTCCTCCTCCTCCTCCTCGCGCCGCAGCGCCTCCTCTTCGCGGTGCAGCTACTGCTCCCGGCGCATTTGCTGCTCGGCGTCGGCCCCCTCCTTCGCAATCCAATGCGCCTTCCAGTGCTCGAGGTGGGCTGCCTCCTCTTTCCGCGTGGAGGCGAAGTAGTAGGGAGGCGCGCTCACCCACTCGTGTAGCTCGCCGGTCCATGAATATGACTCCTCGGGCCAAGTGGGGGGCGGCGGTGACTGCTTCCGCATGGGCGTTGGCTTGCGCTCTGGTTGCGGCTCCGGCTCGGCCTTGAGCTCAACGAGGGGCGGCGTCGACGAAGGTGGCAGCACGAACAGGGGTGTGTGGACGAAGTCCCCTGCCGCGGACAAAGCAAGGGCTCGCTCCAGCCCATCCCAATGGGCGTCCTCCTTGAGTCGGCTCACCTCCAGCGTGTGCTGCAGGGCCTCCTCGATGGCGGCTTGGTACTCCGCCTCCGCCTGCTCTTCCTCTGGCTTTACCTGCAGGGGCAGTGGTGGAACACCATGGTCAATGTGGGCGCCAATGTAACACCCCTGGTGATTAGCTACAGGGAACCCATGCTAATTATACCATGTCATCATGCTTTACTAAGCCAAATTGCCACTTCATAAAAATCAAAGTCATTCAAATTTAAATTACAGGTCAAATATTTACATCTTCAAACATGCAAGAAAAATAGTTCATAATATTGCAAATATTCCCTAAGTATTAATGGTAAGGAAAACAACATCACCTAAATTCCCAAAATGCCCCTGGAAATTAATTAAGTGGATGAGCAGCAAAATACTTGACCCTTTCAATTTCTAAAAATGCTTAGACATTTCCAAGTGCCCTGAACGTTTTTATGCAGCTTCACAATGTTGCCATCTATTTGTGTGCAAAGTTTCACCATTAACAAAAATCTTTTAGTAGCTGATTTAAATAGAAAATTGTTGCTGGAAAAAGAAATAAAAAAGGAATAGAAAAAAGAGTTAGGAAGACTGGGCTCTAGTCCACTGTGCACTTGGCCCAGCCGCGCAACAGTGCAACCCAACCCACCCCCCGGTCGTCTTCAACCCCTGTTCATCAGGGGCGTGCTGGCCGCACGCGCTGCATCCGCGCCCCAGATCCTCCACGTGCCGGCCATCAAGCGCTCCTCGACGACCTACAAGGTCACCCAGACCCCCTGGATGAAACCCTAGGTCCCCTTTCCCCCTCGCCTTGATTTGTCCCTCCCCCCGCTCGAAGCCGATGCCCCGTCGCCATGGCCGCCGTCGCCCGAGTGCTCTCCGTCACCCCTACACCCTAGCAGCATGCCCCAGAGCTCTGCCGCCATCCCCTACGTCACCTGAGGCCACCGGTTGGAGCTAGGACCCCCTGCATTGAGCCCTGCATCGCCTTCTTCCTCGGCCCCGTTGAGCTTCGCCGTCGATTCCGGCAGCGTCGAGCCCTCCACGAGCGCATTGTGCTTCTCTACACTTCCACTGTGAGCCCTGCGTGTTTGCCCTCTCTCCCCCGCGTCAATTTCTTCCTCTGACCGCCGATGCCATGAGAGCCGAGGGCCTCCGCCGCCGTGTTTGGTCGTCGGCGATGCTCCAGTGACCTCTTGGTCACACGCTTGTGCTCACTGACTTCACACGCGTCGGTAGAGACCTGCTAGCACTGTAGTTCGCTCGCTGCCGCACTGTTGCTGCTAATCCGCCCCAGCCCGAGCTCCGGCCGCCGCCATAGTCATTGCTGGCAATGCTACAGGCCACCACCGGCCACGCCACCACCACCACTGAATGTGTCGCACTGCGGCCGATCCAGTGCGCCCCTCCGCGCGTCATGGGGATGCCTGTGTTGCAATCCCGTGGCAGCCCCGCCGCTTCGGCCATCGCCAACGGCTAACCGTTGGCTAAACCGGCTTAATTTAACCCATTAATGACCCCTGGTTCGCTGCCATGTGGGATCCCCATGCCAGGGGTTAATTATCCACTAACTCTCCCTAAACATTCGCTGACACGCGAGTCCCACTGTAGCTAATTAGGATTAAGTTTAACTAAAACTGCTAAATAAATCACTCGCTGATAGCCTAGACCCACCACTTAATAAATCTCTGGATTAATTTGAACACTAGATTAGCCTCTGTGTATGACATGTGGGACCTAGGCCACTGTTCCAATGGATAAGACTAGCCCAGACAGCTGCTGACTTAGGAGGCTGGGCCCACTGTCAGCCTCTATTGCAAGTCTCTGGGCACACTTCACTGCGTACCCATAGCATTTATATTTAATATAATTTTGAATTAAATTAAATCCAGTAAATACAGAAAATCATTTAATCTTTGAAAAATCATAGAAAATAAATCGTAACTCAGATGAAAATAATTTGTATATGAAAAATGATCAGAAAATAAGACGAATCCGAATATGTCATCCACATACCTGCCACATCCCTATAACACTGCAAACATGGAACCTTCCCCTTCGGTTCGTCTGTCCGATAAATGCCTAAAGCCGGAAAAATATTCCCAGATATTTTCCGCTCCGTCTGTAACGCGTAGCACCGCATTAGGTCACCCCTAACACAACATATTGCCATGTCATGCATTGTGATGCATTTGTTTGCTTTATATTTACTGTTTCTTCCCCCTCTTCTCTCCGGTAGACCTTGAGACCGACGCTGCTCCCGAGTACGACTACGTCGACGATGACCCGTCCTTCTCAGCAGAGTTTCCAGGCAAGCAAACCCCCTTGATCATCCAGATATCGCCCATTCTTTCTCTCTTATTATTGCATTATATTTTGCTATTGTTGTTGTTCCGATAGCTCCTATTCTGATGCATGGCCTATTTTTGTTAACTGCTATTGATACCATCCTGTTATCCTATATGCTTAGTACAGATGCTAGAGTCCCATAAGTGGCCCACACCCTTGTCCTTGTTGCCATGCTTTACTACCAGATGTCTCGATCATGTGATCGATGTACAGAGACCAAACACACTACCAACACCCCCCTTAGTTGTATGACTCTGCAGGGCTACTATCGAGTGTCGAGGGTGGCACCTCGTTTCTCACTTTTGATGATAACTCTGTAGTGTAGCACCTCAGTTGTGGTTTATCTAGGGTGATTCCTCGCTCACCACTCCCGATGATGACTCTTTCGTGCAGCACCTCAAACATGAACCCATCGAGGGTGATTCCTCCAAGTTCACCTTGACACTTTACATTGAATGAGAATCTATCGAGGGTGATTCCTCAGATTCCCTTGATGTATGGACACACTGTTACTTTGACCTTCACCTCAGTCCTTTTTTGAAGATGGGTCGGCCCCAAGGGTACCCGCGAGAGATCATTATGGCAGCTGGTTGTTAGCAGTATCACCCAGGGTGCGGTGGTAGCTCGGGACCTGTCCCGACAGCCGGCATGAGTGTTTCTCTATGGTGGAACGACAGGGCAGGTAGAGACCACCTAGGTGAGAGGTGGGCCTGGACCCTGGTCGGTGTCCGCGGTTATCTCATAATAACACGCCTAACGAGATTGGGTATTTGATCTGAGACTGCCATTGGCATATACGCACTAACCGCTGTGCGGGATAATGGTTCTGGGCCCCTCGGTGTCGTACGATTTCTTCCGAAAGTTTTACAGACGTCACAGTTGAGCGGCACGCGCCCGGGTGATTCGTAACTACCTACTTTGTAAAAGAGGTGTAGCTAGGATTGGGCCCAGCCGTCCACGCCATGCGCAGGAGTGCTTTGTACGATAGGCCCATGACCCCTTGATGTAGACCGGTGTGTGATCTCTCTGGAGAGCCTAGGTAGGACTACGATGTGTCAATTATCCGAGGCCGGGCATTACCCGGAAAAGTGTGTCCGGGCAGAGGTAATCGAGCGTATCGGGTAATGTGATGCACCCCTGCAGGGAAGTTAAAGTATTCGAATAGCCATGTCCATGGTAACAAGAGGAGTTGGAGTTGTATTCCGACCTCTTACAACTAAAATCGGATACTTTATAAAACACACCAAGATAACAGATAGATACCCCCGGAGATCGCTTTCCCCAGGGAGACGAGGAAAGGATCACTGGGCAAGTTATTGCTATACGTATGTGCAAGATGTTACTATATAAGCTCCTCTCTTCTACTGCTGCAAGATGATGGCCACAGATATTTAGTCTTCGATAGGATGAGCTTCTCCCCCTTATTCTGGCATTTCTGTAGTTTAGTCCATAGATATACCCCATTCCTTTGATACCGATGCATATGTAGTATAGATCTGATGTAAGTCTTGCGAGTATTTTAGATTAGTACTCACGGTTGCTTTGCTACCTCTTTTCTTCTTCCTAGATGTTGCGGTCAGATGTTGGAGCCCAGGAGCTAGAGGATCCCACAGGTCCTACTACTATGTGGAGACCGGCGACCAGGAGTAGTTCGGAGGTCCCAGGCAGGAGGCCTCGCCTTTCGATCTAGTGTCATTGTTTTGCTCAGCCTTCTTAAGGCAAAACTTGTCTAACTATGTCTGTACTCAGATAATATTTGTTGATGACTTATGTATTTTGGGTCCTCGTGACCCTGGCTTGTAATATAAAGATTTATGTTTATCCTTTGTATCGTAGAGTTGTGTTGTGATATCTTCCCATGAGTCTCTGATCTTGATCGTGCATGTTTGCGTGTATGATTAGTGCACAATTGAGTCGGGGGCGTCACAGCTGAGGCGGCGCTCCTCCTCGTGCTCTAGCGCAAACCTGCACTCCTAGTTGGGAGAGTCTGATACGTAGGCACGCATGGCGCACTACTCTGGCGTAAGGAGCTCGCACCGCCGGGAAACCTCCTTCGCGTGCGCTCGCGTGGACCGCGGCACCACCGGGATAGGGATGCGCTGCGGGTCCAGATGCCAGCCGTGCGACAAGTTCACATCCAGATACGGCAGGGGCCGACGGTACTCCCAATGCCACCACGCCTGGTGGACTGGGATGTACAGCCGCTCTCGCTCCCGTGGTGGCGTGCCGCGTCTAGCCGGCGGCGGTGGAGGAGGGAGCCTGCGGGAAGAGCTCGCTCCGGCGCTGAACCTCCCCTTCTTCCCTCCCTTCCTGCTGAAGATGCCCATGGATTTGCTAGGGTTTCTGGCTAGCTGGCTGGCTGGCCAGGGTTTTTGGTCGCCGATGATGGAGCAAAGGTGGCTAGATGTGGACGAGGAGTGGATGAGGCCGGCCCCACCGCACGCGTCCATTAAAAAGGACGGGCACGCAACCCTTCCACACACTATCAGGCGGGCCCTCGGTAGGTGGCCGCATTAATTATGACCACTTGGGGTTGTTGGCCGGTCGACATGTGAGGCCGCGGCGGACACCTAGTGGACGCGCAGCGTGTGCGCGCCGACGCATTTCAAGCCCAAATTTGGGCCGGAAATGGGTCCGCGCGGACGCGAAGCGGATGGGTTTTGGGAATGGGTCGGCGAGTTGGGCCATCGTTTTTGTCCGCGGTGACCCAAACGAACCTGGGCGGATGAAATGGGTCGCCCGGTTGGAGTTGCTCTAACGTCCCCTCAAAAAAATCTGGTAACGAATGATCATAGAGGCGGCGAGGTGATGGGGGTGTCTGACCCTTGCTTGCACCCCCTGTCTCTGCCTCTGGCCATGGCCACAGCATGCCCACCCCTGGCTCCATCACCGGAGTTCATATACAATGGTTCTAGCAGAAATTTTCTTGGTTGCGGGAAGGATTGGATCGATCTCTTTCAAGCATTGTCTGCGGGAAGCTAATCAATTTGCGCACAACTTAGAGTGTATTCTTTTGATTCTAAATCTGTAATTTCCTGGGATGGTAGTCCTCCCAGTGTTATTTTGGATGAAGTTTTGCATGGTGTAAGAGCATCTACAACCGGGTGCCTCAAACCCGCGTCATACGCTGATAACCCACAAGTATAGGGGATCACAAAAGTTTTCGAGGGTAGAGTATTCAACCCAAATTTATTGATTCAACACAAGGGGGGCCAAAGAATATTCGCAAGTATTAGCAGTTGAGTTGTCAATTCAACCACACCTGAAAGACTTAATATCTGCAGCAAAGCATTTAGTAGCAAAGTAGTATGATAGTAACAGTAATAGTAGCAAAAGTAACAATAGCAATTTTATAGTGATTGTAACAATAACAACAACGAAAGTAACTTAGCAAAGATCATTATGTGAAAAGCTAGTAGGCATTGGATTAGTGATGGATAATTACATCAGATGGCATTCATCATGCAACAGTTATAACCTAGGGCGACACAGAACTAGCTCCAATTCATCAATGTAATGTAGGCATGTATTCCGTATATAGTCATACGTGCTTATGGAAAAGAACTTTGCATGACATCTTTTGTCCTACCCTCCCGTGGCAGCGGGGTCCATAAGGAAACTAAGGGATATTAAGGCCTCCTTTTAATAGAGAACCGGAACAAAGCATTAGCACTTGGTGAATACATGAACTCCTCAAACTACGGTAATCACCAGGAAGAATCCCAATTATTGTCGCCTTGGGGTATGCGGATCATAACTCATAATAGGTGCATATAACTTGCAAGATAGGATCAAGAACACACATATATTCATGAAAACATAATAGGTTCAGATCTGAAATCATGGCACTCGGGCCCTAGTGACAAGCATTAAGCATAGCAAAGTCATAGCAACATCAATCTCAGAACCTAGTGGATACTAGGGATCAAGCCCTACCAAAACTAACTCGATTACATGATAAATCTCATCCAACCCATCACCGTCCAGCAAGCCTACGAAGGAATTACTCACTCCCGGTGGTGAGCATCATGAAATTAGTGATGGAGGAAGGTTGGTGATGACGACGATGTTGATTTCCACCCTCCGGAGCCCCAAACGGACTCCAGATCAGCCCTCCCGATGAAGAATAGGAGGTGGCGGCGGCTCCGTATCGTAAAACATGATGAATCCTTCTCTCTGATTTTTTTCTTGGCGAATAGGTATATATGGAGTCGGAGTTAGGGTTGCCGGAGGTCTAGGGGCCCCACAAGCTCACCAGGCGCGCACTAGGGGGGGGGGGTGGGCGCGCCCCCTGAGCTTGTGGCTCCTGGGTGGCCCCCCTCTGGTATATTTTTCCATCAATATTTTTTATATATTCCACAAATATTCTCCATAAATTTTCAGTTCAATTCGAGAACTTTGATTTTTGCACAAAAACAACACCATGGCAATTCTGCTGAAAACAGCGTCAATCCGGGTTAGTTTCATTCAAATCATGCAAATTAGAGTCCAAAACAAGAGCAAAAGTGTTTGGAAAAGTAGATACGATGGAGACGTATCAATTCCCCCAGCTTAACTCATTGCTTGTCCCCAAGCAATTCAGTTGATAAACTGAAAGAGACAATGAAAAACTTTTACAAACTCTGTTTGATCTTGTTATTACAAATATGTCTAACCAATATTTAGGTTTTCAGCAAAGATTATGAACTAACCATATTCACAATAACATTTAGATATCTCATTTACTCATATCAATGACTTAACCATCTAGCAAGTAATAATAATATATCTCAGATGACAACACTTTTTCAAAACAATCATGATATAATATGACATGATGATATCTCGCTAGCCCTCTCTGAGACCGCAAAACATAAATGCAGAGCACCTCTGAAGTTCAAGCACTGACTAGACATTGTAATTCATGGTAAAAGACATCCAGTCATAGTCATACTCAATATCAACTAAAAACAAAGCATATAAATGACAATAGTGCTCTCCAGCTGGTGCTTGATAAGAAGATGATGACTCAACAATAAAAGTAAATAGATAGGCCCTTCGTGAAGGGAAGCAGGGATTTGCAGAGGTGCCAGAGCTCAAAGCTTTTAAAATAGAGATGAATATAATTTGGGAGGGTATGCTTTCATTGTCAACATAAGGACCGAGAATTTTCACCATCTTCCATGCTAGACAAATTATAGGCGGTTCCCAAACAGAATGGTAAAGTTTTACTCCCCCTCCACCAACAAACACAAGCCATGGCTAGCCGAATTCTCGGGTGCCCTCTATACCAACAACAATCCGGGGGGGTTTTGTTTCATTATTATATTTTGATTTTGATTTTGATCATAGGACTGGGCATCCCAATTACCAGCCACTTTCTCATGAATGACAAGTGAATAAACACCCATCGTGAGAATAACCCACCTAGCATGGAAGATACTGACAGCCCCCTGTGGCTTCATGGGTGGTTTGGGCATACAAAACATATTATTTTTTGAAGATTTAGAGTTTGTCACATGCTAATTTACTTGAAACGGCAGGTAAATACTGCATATAGGTAGGTATGGTGGACCCATATGGAATAAATTTGGGTTTAAGGAAGTGGATGCAGAAGCAGTATTCCCGCTTAGTACGAGTGAAGGCTAGCAAATAGATTGAGGAGCGACCAACTAGAGAGCGACATCGGTCATAAACATGCATTGAGGTTAATCAACATTGAATACAAGCATGAGTAGGATATAAATCACCATGAACATAAATATCGTGGAGGCTATGTTGGTTTTGATTCAACTACATGCGTGAACATGTGCCAAGTCAAGCCACTTGAATCATTCAAAGGAGGATACCATCCTATCATACTACATCACAACCATTTTAAATGCATGTTGCACACAAGATAAACCATTATCCACTCTTAGCTAATTAAGCATGGCATGAGTAACTATGATCTCTAATTGTCATTGCAAACATGTTCATTCATAATAGGCTGAATCAATAACATTGAGCTAATCATATTTACAAAAACAAAATAGGTCGAGTTCATACCAGCTTTTTCTTCACCTCAATCACTTCATCAAATTTCGTCATTATTGCCTTTCACTTGCACAACCGAATGATGTGAATAATAATAAAAGTTGTCACATTCAGGGCTCCGCAGACCCAAGAAGGTTCGAACTCTGGGGCATGTGCGAAGATCTCAACCAGCCCAACCCTCGTGGATGCCGCCCTATGGACAAGCCCAGACGAATTCGCACGAGCAGGGAAGTAGACGAACATGGCAGTTTACCCAGGTTCGGGCCACCTTGCGGTGTAAAACCTTACTCCTGCTTTTGGTGGATTGGCCTCACGAGGAGGTGGTGGATGAACTAGTACAGTGGTTGAGCGACCTCGCGAGGGCTCGAGTCGTCAGGGTGGGAGTGGATCTGATCCCCTTCCCAAGTGGAGTCTAATCTATCTTTATAGTGGCCTCGGCCCTCTTTCCTCATAACTGGCTGGAAGGGATCCCATAACGGCCAATTTTGAAAGGGGACAAGGAGTACATCTTATCCTGACGAAAGGTGGTCTTCGCCTGCAAAGTTCCTGGGCATGATGCAGATGTGGGCTCGGCGATGACATATGTCCTGCCGTGCCCGTGGTCTTGGTCTCGTTGCTCCGGAATGGAAACCTTTGGGGGATTCCTCGGGAACCCGCGTACGTCCTTGCCTCCTTAGCACCAAAGAGGAAACTGTCTCCCCTGCGCCTACTGGCGCCCGCCTGGCCTTGGTCGTCATGGTTTACGTCACCGCAGCCTCATGAGGCTGGGCACCTGCATAGGAATCTCCGCTCCTCGGGAGGCAACCTGGGGAGGCCGCTCCTTTGGAGGTCTTGGTGTCATTCTCCTCACGAGGCTAGGGGCCCCGCGAGGGTCTTGTCTTGGGGACCCAGTAGCGGGGCCGTACCAAGCCGTCGATGGGCCCACGCGCTGGGCCGCAGGTAGGTAGGTCTGGGTACCCCCATCCCAGAACGTCGACAGTAGCCCCCGGGCACAAGGCGCACGCGGGCTAGCTTCGAGGCGAAGCCAAGGGGCAAGGGTGAAGCACCGCGGGGCCCAATCGCCTGCGGGCCAGGCCCGACACGTGGTGCACGACCGGGCGCGGACGCCTCCACTCCTCGACGTCGCCTCGGCAACCGTTCTGGTTTGACAATAGCCTGATGCATGCGACAGGGCCATCATCGCCCGGAACGCGAGCGGACGCCGGTTAGCCTTCTCTTGCCTATAAAAGAGGTGAGAGGAGGAGCCCCCTAGCCCATCTCCGTCTTATTGCTCTCCCACTCCGAACCACCACCTCGACAACCATGGCGCCCATGAGAAGGTTTTCGGACGCCGAGAAGGGGAAAGCCCCCCGCGAGGGGTCAGTCTCACCGCCGCCCAAGAGGGGGCGTGGTCGCCCCCGCAAGTACACCGCGACACCGGCGGTGGTCCCCCGAGGGCGCGGGCGCTCCCCCGTGAAGGTTGGCCGTGCTTCCGGTAGCCGTGGGAAGGCTCCCTCTCGCGCGGGCAGCTGCAGCAGCCAGGGCGGCCGCGGCCAAGGGGGATAGCCTGCGGCGGCTGTCCGGCCGCCCCGCCTGGGATCCCACTCGGCCGAAGCGGCCCAGGAGTTTGTGGTGTGGTCAGAGAGGCATGCCGCCACCTGGTTCCAGCTCCCACGCTTCTTTGCGGGGGCGCTGCCAGCCGGAGGGCCTGCCGGCCTGTGGCTGCAGGCCGACGGCTGCTGCAGCAAAGCCTCGTGGGTGGAGGTCGATGTCACCCCCGCAGGCTACGTGTTCCTGAACCGTGGGTGGCAGGCGTTCGCCCGCGCCCGCGGCCTGCAGGGGAGGCGCACCCTCCACTTCAAGCTTGATGGGGCGGCAACGCTCTTCATCAGGATCTTCGGGGAAGACGGCGGGCACCTAGAGTGCTGCCCGGAAGGCGACGATGATGACGGCGACCACTTCACCAGTGGCGGAGATCATCGTGGCGACGACGTCCTCGGCGGTGAACTTGCCCTTGGCGACGGCCGTGGCACCTCCAGTAGCATCGGCACCTCCTCCGGGGAGAGCACGAGCGATGACGACTACGACGAGCCACCACGTCGCCGCGCCCGGACTCAGGAGGGCAGCGAGCCGCCACGCCGCCGCGCCCTCGTCAAGCGGGAGGAAGACTCTGACTAAGCATGGGCGGCGGTGGAGCCATGCCTCAGGAGCTGCGGTCCTCGTGAGGCCACCTTTTGCTTGTATTTTTTTGCATCAAGAACCATGGGGAGCCATGCTGGAGCGTGTAATGAACTGTGGCGCTTGCGCCTTTATGTTAGCGGTTTTTATTTCGCATTCTAGCATTCATGTTGCTACCAATTGAAAGATTCCTGCCGATCATGATTAGGGTAACTTAGCTTGGTGTGCTCATGGTGGACTCCTGCATCATGAGGGCGTGCTCCCTTGGATCTTCGACCCCATGTGCGCCTCCCTTTCCCTCAACGATGCAGCTGGGGCACCGAAGCAGCTTGGAGATATTGCTAGGGGGGCTTCCTTTTGCGGACCAAACGGCTCTGGAGCCTTGTGAGGTGCTCGCTCCTCGTGAGGCCCCTAGGGGGTCGCAAAGACTTAGGCCTCCGAAGGTGCCTTTACCAGGCACCGCGCCTCGCGAAGGACTTATGCAAGGTCCCTCGATGGTGAGCCAGATAGTGGCTGCTTTTTGGTCATCCTTCTCCAGGCGACCGCTTCAAGCAAGAGCCCCCGAGCGAAGGTCGATCGTCGCTGGTACGCCGGGACGCGATGCCCGGCGAGGCCAGGAGATGAAGGCTCAGGAGGACATACGTGCCCGTTGGCTCGCTCGAGAACGTCGCGCGAGGATTAGGATGCCAAAGTCTTGGCGAGGTGTGCGCGTGGGCGGGCTCAGACAGCGACCTGGGCCGGATCAGGTGTACACACTGTGCCCAGCCCCCGCTCGCGAGATGCGAGGGAGGGAGCGACGGGCAACTGCCACTCCCCTTAAAACAAGATTCGAGAGAACAAACGCTGCAAGGAGAAAAATTCCCACCCCTTTCGAATAAAGACACGAGAACTTCAAACTTATTCCAAAAAGTGGCAAATTTGGTTACAAAAGCAAGCGAAAGAACGGCCGCGTCCGGCGCCTATACTAGTCTTCTAGTCTTCCCCCAGTGCGGAGCATGGGGCCTCCACTAGCCATGGGCATAGTCGCTGAAAGACCGTGTCGTCCGCCAGCGCGAAGCATGGGGCTTCCACTTGGGCGTGGGAGGGAGCCCCCGCGGGGTCGAGGAGCGATGCACTGGGAGACTCCGGGGCATGTACAGCCCCACTCATTATTACGTGAGAGTGTCACGGGTAGAACTTGCGGAGATGCTGGATGTTCTAGGCATTCTGGACGAGGACCCCGTCCTACGTCTCCAGGCGTACGGCACCAGGCCTGGAGACGCTGGCGACCCTGAACGGGCCCTCCCACATGGGCGAGAGCTTGTGAAGGCCCTCCCTGGAGAGGACCCGCCTCAGGACGAGGTCACCAACCTCAAGGGTCCGGGAGCAGACGCCGCGGCAATGGTAGCGCCGCAGTGCCTGCTGGTACCTTGCTGCATGGAGTGAGGCTTGGCGGCAGGCCTCCTCCCCGAGCACGAAATCTGTTCCCCGTGAGGCATCTTGACACACCTTGTCGAATGCCAAGACTCGCGGGGAGTGATGCTTGACCACGTGCGGGAGGACCGCCTCAGCCCCGTAGACGAGGAAGAAAGGGGTCTCGCTAGTGGGCTTAGTCGCGATGGTGCGGATGGACCACAACACAGACTGAAGCTCACCGAGCCAACCCCTGCCGTAGGCCTCAAGCTTCCTCTTGAAGCTCCTCGTCTTGAGGCCCTCAGACTTCCGAGTTGCCATGCTCAGCCTGGCCATTACTCTGCGGGTGTGCCATCGAAGCGTAGCATATCTGTGTTCCAATGTTAGCACAATATGTCCTGAATAGGTTGCTTGTAAACTGGGAGCCATTATCGGTAATGATACGGTTGGGGACACCAAAACGGCTCAAGAGGTCCTTGATGAACTTGACAGTTGAGCCGGCGGGGATGGTGCGCACGGGTTCCACCTCTGCCCACTTGGTGAATTTGTCGATGGCGACGTAGAGGTAGCGGTAGCCACCGGCTGCCTGAGGGAAAGGGCCCAGTATGTCCAGCCCCTAGACAGCGAAGGGCCAGGAGAGCGGGATGGTCTAGAGGCCTTGCGCAGGCTGGTGAAACTGCTTGGCGTGGAACTGGCAGGCCTCGCAGGATCACATCAGCTCGGTGGCGTCGTGGAGCGCCGTTGGCCAGTAGAATCCACTGCGGAACACCTTCCCCACGAGGGTGCGAGATGAGGAGTGGTGCCCACAATCACCACCGTGGATGTTGGCCAACAGCTCCCGCCCCTACTCCTCAGATATGCACCATAGCGAGACGTCGTTGGGGCGTCTTCGGTACAGCTCGCCATCCTGCAAACAATAAGCGGTGGCCTGGCGAACTACCCGCTCCGCGTCCTCCTCCTTCTCCGGCAAGGCGCCATGGAGTAAGTACGCCTTGAACTCTTTGGTCCAGCAGCCTGCCTGAGGCTCCAACGCCAGGAGCAGGTGGGCTCCCGAGGTCGGACCACAGGCTGGGGCGCCCGAGGACGGGGCCGACGGCAACTCCTCCCTAGGCAACGCCAGTCCTGCGGTCGGGGAGGATGCCGATGGATTGAAGAGCCTCTCCTCGAAGACACCAGGCTTCTGTGGCTCGCGACGAGATGCCCTCTTGGCGATGCCGTCTGCCTCCTTGTTCACGCTACGCGGAACATGCTGCAATTCCAAGACCAGGAAGCGCTTTTCAATTTTACGTACCTCTTCCAAGTATGCCTCCATGGGCTCGTCCTTTGGCTTGTACTCCTTGTTGGAGAAGTTGACGAGGAGCTGGGAATCGCCCTTGATGGTGAGGCACTTGACCCCCAAGGCAGTTGCGGCCCTGAGGCCAGTGATCAGGCCTTCGTACTCTGCTATTTTGTTGGAGATCTTCTCGCCATGCTGGAAGCAAAGCTGTACAACGTAGTAGAGCTTGTCCTTAGTCGGTGAGATGAGCACGACTCCAGCCCCCGCGCCCCGCCATGCGAAGGCGCCGTCGAAGTGCATGACCCAGCCATCAGGCGCCTCGTTGCCCGGCGCGAGGGAATGGCCCTCGTCTAGCCCCCGGTCGGGAGCATCTGTCCACTCCGCCACGAAATCAGCGAGGGCCACACCCTTGATGACCCTGGTTGTGCTGAACTGCAGCTGGCAGGCCTGCAGCTCGATGTTCCACTCTGCAACCCTCCCAGCAGCGTTGGGGCTGCACAATACTTTCTCCAGGGGATATGCGGAGACGACCTTGATGGGGTGCCCCTAAAAGTAGTGGCGCAGCTTCCTTGAGGCGACGAGGAGTGCGAGCAGGAGCTTCTGCTGCATAGCGTAGCGTGAGCACGCGTCCCGTAGCACGATGCTGACGAAGTACACCGGGTGCTCAACAAGAGGCGAGGAGTCAATGGTGTCCTCCCCTGCGTGGGGCGCCAGGGGCTCGGGTGGCCCGTCGGTTGATGAAGCGGCGAGGGAGTCCGGGGCGGCGTCCTGAGGTGGTGAAAGTTGTGCGCCCCCTTGCGGGCCGCTTGGCCTCGCGCCAATGCCGGCGCGCTCCTCCCGTACTGCCACGAGTGCCACGCTGGCCGAGTGTGGGGTGGCCGCCAAGTAGATCACCAGGGGCTCGCGAGGGCGGGGCACCACCATAACAGGTGGGCTCGTGAGGTACCTCTTGAGGTCCTGGAAGGCGGCCTCTGCTTCAGGGGTCCACTCGAAAGGGCCCTTCCTCTTCATGAGCTTGAAGAAGGGGAGGGCGCGCTCGCTGAGCTTGGAGATGAAGCTCCACAAGGAGGTCACACAACCCGCCAGCTTCTGCATTTCCTTGAGGGCCTGAGGTGGGCGCATCTTCTCAATTGCCTTGATCTTCTCGAGGTTAGCCTCAATCCCCCGATGCGACACAAGGAAGCCGAGCAGCTTGCCGGACGAGACCCCGAAAACGCATTTTTCTGGGTTAAGCCTCAGGATTCACTCGTTGCAGGCTGGCGAACATCTCCTCCAGATCCTTGATCAGGGTCCTAGCCTCTCGTGATTTGACTACGACGTCGTCGATGTACGCCTCTGCATTTCTCCCGAGCTACTGCCCCAGAGCGATGTGCATCAACCGTTGGAAGGTCGCACCGGCGTTCCGCAGCCCGAAGGGCATGCAGGTGTATCAATACACACCGCACGGGGAGAGGAAGGTCATCTTCTCAACATCCTCCACCGCCATCTTGATCTGGTGATAGCCTGAGAAGGCATCTAAAAAGCACAGCAGGTCACACTCGGCAGTGGAGTCCACGATCTAGTCGATGCGCAGAAGCGGGAAGGGGTCCTGAGGGCAAGCCTTGTTGAGACTCGTGAAGTTGACGCACATGCGTTCTTTCCCGCCCTTCTTGGGGACAATCACTAGGTTAGCAAGCCAATCCGGGTGTCGCACTTCTCGAATGACACCGGCTTCTTGCAATTTACGGACCTCTTGGACGATGAACGCTTGCTTCTCTTGGGCTTGCCGCCGGGCCTTCTGCTTCACCGGGCGTGCCTTGGGGCACACCATCAAGTGGTGTTCGATCACCTCCCGCGGGACACCGACCAGGTCCGACGCTTCCCACGCAAACACGTCCTTGTTTGCCTGGAGGAAGCCTACCAACGCATCCTCCTGCTCCGGGGGAAGGCCGGCGCCTATGGCGAAGGTGGGGCCCGAACCTTCGTTGTCGACACGCACCTGCTTTGTCTCGGCTCGGTCTTGGGAGAATAGCTACTTCTTCTTCGCGGGCGCGGCTTCTGGAGCCTCCGGAGCGTCTCCGATGCTGGGGCACGTGACCGCCGTGGCTTTGAAGGTAAGCTTGAGGGTCCGGACCACGTCCTTGGTGTCTCCGGCCACGGAGATGATGCCACTGCTCCCGGGCATCTTGATGACGTTGTAGCCCGGATGTGTCGCCGCCATGAACTTGGCGAGGGCCGGATATCCCAAGATGGCATTGTACGGGAGGCCGATGCGGGCCACGTCGAAGTCGATTAGCTTGTTGCGGTAGTTGTCGTGAGTGCCGAAGGTGGTGGGGAGGCGCACCTATCCCAAGGGGGTGGCAGAACCCTTGGTCACCCCCGAGAAAGGCTTGGTGAGCGCGAGCTAGTCGTACGGCATCTGGAGCATATCGAAGGCCTCTATGGAGAGGACGTTGAGGCCGGCACCACCATCGATAAGGGTCCGGGTGACCGCCACATTACTGATGGTGGGCATGCACAGCATGGGGAGCACTCCAGCGGCGGCCGTGGTCCTGGGATGGTCTCCGGGGCCGAAGGTGATGTCGGTTTCCCGCCTCGCGCGGCCCCGCGAGGTCTCAGGCCGTGGTCGAGTAGCACCCACATGGCGGAGGAGTTGCTTGACATGGCGACTAGACGTGGGCACCTGCGACCTGGCAAGGATACAAGCAACCGCGTGGGGCCCTAGGGCCACGAAACGCGTGATGAACCGACGGCGGAGCTCCTCCCAGGTGGACACCGATGCCTCCGGGAGGCTGCGGAGCCAAGCGCGTGGCATCTTTGAGAGGGCCAGAGGGAGCCAGTTCGCCATGGCCTTGTCGTCTCCACCCGCCACCTGGATGGCCTGCGCGTAAAGCCGGAGGAACTCCTCGGGGTCCGCAGCATCGTTGTACAGCGGGGGCAGCGCCGGCCTGAACTTCACCAGCCACCGCACCCGACGCAGTCTGGGGGCGAAGGCCGGGAAACCCGCGATGCTCCCATAGGCCTCGGGCTGCCATGCCGGCAGGATAGCATCTGCCATGGGAACGACAAGGCGGGGGCGGAGCGTGATCGGCGGAGAGATGGAGCTTCGACATGCCCCTACCTGGTGCGCCAAATGTCGGATTCAGGGCTCCGTAGACCCAAGAAGGTTCGAACTCTGGGGCGTGTGCGAAGATCTCAACCAGCCCAACCCTCATGGTTGCCACCCTATGGACAAGCCTAGATGAATTCGCACCAGCAGGGAAGAAGACAAACACGACAGTTTACCCAGGTTTGGGCCACCTTGCGGTGTAAAACCCTACTCCTGCTTTTGGTGGATTGGCCTCACGAGGAGGTGGTGGATGAACTAGTAAAGTGGTTGAGCGACCTCGCGAGGGCTCGAGTCGTCAGGGTGGGTGTGGATCTGATCCCCTTCCCAACTGGAGTCTAATCTATCTTTATAGTGGCCTCGATCCTCTTTCCTCATAACTGGCGGGAAGGGATCCCACAACGGCCAATTTTGAAAGGGGACAAGGAGTACATCTTATCCTGATGAAAGGTGGTCTTCGCCTGCAAAGTTCCTGGGCGTGATTGATACATCTCCAATGTATCTATAATTTTTTATTGTTCCATGTTGTTATATTATCATTCTTGGATGTTTTACAATCATTTTATAGCAACTTTATATCATTTTTTGGGACTAACCTATTGACATAGTGCCCAGTGCCAATTGCTGTTTTTTGCTTGTTTTTTTACTTCGCAGAAAATCAATACCAACGGAGTCCAAACGCAGCGAAACTTTTTGGAGATTTTTTCTGGACCAGAAGACACAAGTTGGGCCAATGAAGTACCAGAGGGGGGCTCCGAGGGGAGCACAACCCACCTGGGCGCGCCTGGGGGCCCAGGCGCGCCCTGGTGGGTTGTGCCCACCTCAGCCGCCTCCCGCACCGCCTCTTTGCTCTATAAATACCCCGAAAATCCAAAAACCCTAGGGGAGTCGACGAAACACAATTCCAGCCGCCGCAAGTTCCAGAAACCACAGATCCAATCTAGACACCATCATAGAGGGGTTCATCATCCTCATTGGTGCCTCTTCGATGATGCGTGAGTAGTTCATTGTAGACCTACGGGTCCGTAGTTAGTAGCTAGATGGCTTCCTCTCTCTCTTTTGATTCTCAATACAATGGTCTCTTGGAGATCTATTTGATGCAACTCTTTTTGCGGTGTGTTTGTTGGGATCCGATGAACTTTGAGTTTATGATCGGATCTATATTTTTATCAATGAAAGTTATTTGAGTTTCTTTGATCTCTTATATGCATGATTACTTATAGCCTCGTATTTCTTCTTCGAATCTTTGGTTTAGTTAGGCCGACTAGATCGATTTTTCTTGCCATGGGAAGAGGAGCTTTGGGATGGGTTCGATCTTATGGTGCTCAATCCCAGTGACAGAAGGGGAAATGACACGTATGTATCGTTGCTATTAAGGATAACAAGATGGGGTCTATTCCTACATGAATAGATCTTGTCTACATCATGTCAAGGTTCTTATTGCATTACTCCGTTTCTCCATGAACTTAATACACTAGATGCATGTTGGATAGCGGTCGATGTGTGGAGTAATAGTAGTAGATGCCGGTAGGAATCGGTCTACTAATCTTGGACGTGATGCCTATATAATGATCATTGCCTGGATATCGTCATAATTATTTGAAGTTCTATCAATTGACCAACAGTAATTTGTTTACCCACCGTATGCTATTTTCTCGAGAGAAGCCACTAGTGAAATCTACGGCCCCCGGGTCTATTTTTCTCATCATATACTTTCAGATCTAGATTGCTATTTGCCTTTTTATTTATTTCCCACTTTTATTTTTAGATCTATATTTCCAAAAACCCAAAAATACCTTGCTGCACTTTTTTGCTATTTATTTTATTTCATGTTTATTCGAGATCTATTTATCCAATCTATCATAATTTTTATCCCGTCAACTCGACAATTTCTGGCACCATTACCCAAAAGGGATTGACAACCCCTTTAACACGTCGGGTTGCAAGTATTTGTTCTTTGTGTGCAGGTACCATTTACATAGTGTTACTTGGTTCTCCTACTGGTTCGATAACCTTGGTTTCATCACTGAGGGAAATACCTACCGTAGCTGTGCTGCATCATCCCTTCCTCTTTGGGGAAATACCGACATAGTTCAAGCGACATCAGTGACGCAGAGGTGGGCTCAGCGATGACATCTATCCTGCCGTGCCCGTGGTCTTGGTCTCGTTGCGCCGGAATGGAAACCTTTGGTGGATTCCTCGGGAACCCGCGTACGTCCTTGCCTCCTTAGCACCAAAGAGGAAACTATCTCCCCTGCGCCTGCTGGCGCCCGCCTGGCCTTGGTCGTCGTGGCTTACGTCACTGCAGCCTCGTGAGGCTGGGCACCTGCATAGGAATCTCCGCTCCTTGGGAGGCAACCTGGGGAGGCCGCTCCTCTGGAGGTCTTGGTGTCGTTCTCCTCGCGAGGCTAGGGGCCCCGTGAGGGTCTTGTCTTGGGGGTCCAGTAGCAGGGTCGTACCGGGCCGTCGATGGGCCCACGCGCTGGGCCGCAGGCAGGCAGGTCTGGGTACCCTCGATCCCAGAACACCGACAAAAGTGCACGTGATGTGGACTAAGCTGGAATCTGCAAACATTTATTCAAAGGAGAAGATAAGGTAATATGGGCTCTTTGTGAGATAAACAATAATGCATATGAGATCCACTCAACATTTTCATCGTGGTCTTCTCCTTACGACCCAAAGAAAAGAATTTCAAAGAAACATGCCGAAACATTTTTGGAGTTTTTGTTTTTCTGAAGAAACAAATTAGAGAAGAAAAGAAAACAAAAACGAGAAAAACTATTTACACGGGAAAGCTCCCAACAAGCAAAAGAAGAACTAGAAATCTTTTCGGGTTTTCTTTTAATACTACAACTAAATTAAGCTAGAAAGAAAAAACTAAAAAGAATCGAGAAATATTTTTGGGTTTTCGCAATTATTTTTTCAAACACACAAAAAAAGAAAGAAAGTAAAATAAAACTAGCATGGATAATACAATGAAAAAGGATGAGCACCGACAACTAGAATGAACATGTGATGCATGAATGTAATGTCAGTGAGAAATACGTACTCCCCCAAGCTTAGGCTTTTGGCCTAAGTTGGTCTATGGCCATGGCTGGCCTGGATGAAAATCGTAGTTCGGGTTGTACTGGATTGCAGCTGCCACCGCTTGGCGGGCTGCCTCGTTGAGACAAGCGGCCTCCCTCACCCTATCATACTCCTCTGCCTCCTCTTTGAGTATGAAATATCTTCGTTCTACCTGAAAGTCAAAGAAGGCAGGGGCGGGAAGCGTAATATGGAAGATGCGGCGCCTGTCAAAGATTAGTCTGTACTACAATGGCAGATCGGTCGCTCAAGAAATTGGAAACGTTCCA
Source organism: Thinopyrum elongatum (assembly GCA_011799875.1). Taxonomy (NCBI): domain Eukaryota; kingdom Viridiplantae; phylum Streptophyta; class Magnoliopsida; order Poales; family Poaceae; genus Thinopyrum; species Thinopyrum elongatum. The sequence continues at coordinate 355,122,580 of CM022297.1, read as the reverse complement.
TAGCGGCATAATCAAGGAAAGCAGGCGGCAATTGAGTATCATTTTCTTTTATCGGCACCCTAAGATAATCAGCTAAACGAGTAGCATAAATTCCACCAAAGAAATCTCCATCTAGGGCATTATTATGTAACCAACGTGCAACAATAGCCCCCAAGTTAAATTGTCCATCGTTCATTACATCACTCTTAAGAATGCTCAAATCAGGAGTGCAAAGGTGTCTATGGTCATGTTTACCGTTAATGCATCTACCAATGAAAAGAGCAAAATAGTGTAAAGCAGGAAAGTGAATGCTCCCCATAGTGGCTTGTGTTATGCTTCTAGTTTCACCCCTAGTAATGCTAGCAAGGAACTCAATACAATCAGATTTGCGAGGTTCATTATAGGTGCCCCATTGCGGTATTTTGCATGCATCATTAAATTCTTCAAGGTCCATGCAAAATGATTTTCATAGAGATCAAATAAAACAGAATGTGTATTACGATGGACTGAATACTCAAATCTCTGCACGAAGGAATCAGTAAGATTGTAATATTGCAAGCACTTATCTGACACGAAGTTCGTCAAGCCGGTGTTGTGCACGTACATATAAAATTCTTCCTTGAAACCGGCTTGACTCATGAAGTAGTCCGACGGCCACTCGCAAGGTTGCACTAAAGCTTCCCGTGGTGGTTCAAGGTTCGGCTCATGTAGAGCGAGCCTTGGGGATTTCTTGCTCGAGGAACCACCTTGGAACATCTTCCTAAACATTTTCTCCCTCTGAAATTTTCTGAAATTTTTAGTAACTCAAAATAAAAGTGAACAAAACTCAACAAAATTGATAGCAACTACTCCTACAAGTGTCCATAGGCCATATCATGCAACAAAACTACTTTGGACCATAAAAATTTGACATGCAAGCTCAAGAACATGGTCACCACAGCAGCAAAAATTTGCAATGTATAAAGCACTATAGCAAAAACTAATTGGACCATTGGAGGAGTCACATACCGATTAGCAATCCACCAAAACAGTTTTGCAAATGGAGCTATGAGCAAGGAGATAAAAAATGGCAGCAAGAAGAGCTAGAACACGGGTTTGAACAAGTTGGTGATTTTTTCTGGAGGAAGAAGAAGAGCATGGGTGGCAGCAATAAGTGAGGGGGCCTACGTGGGCCCCACAAGCTTGCTGGGTGCGCCTAGGGGGTGGGCGCGCCCTATGAGCTTGTGGCTCATAGGTGCACCCCCTGGGGTGTGTTCAGTGCCACTATTTTTCATATATTACAGAAAAATCATATAAAATTTTCAGGGCATTTGGAGAATTTTTATTTTCGGGACATTTTTTTATTGCACGGGAAATTCAAAAAATAGTAAAATAATAGCATTTCTACTTTATTAATTCTAAATAACAGAAAGTAAAAGTTGGGTACAGAAAGCTGTGTTCCCTAAATTCATTGACCACATGCCCATCAAAAGGAATCCATTAATAAGGTTGATCAAGTCTTATTAACAAACTTCTTCCGAATGACATGAAACCGGAGAATTTTTGAATAACACTAGGTTACCTCAACGGGGATATGCATGTCCCCAACAATAAGAATTTCATATTTCTTTTTGACAGTAGGAATAGGGAATTTAAAACCTCCAATAGTAATTGTCGAAATTTCTCCAATAGATTTGATACTGTTCACTTGAAGCTGTTTCTTCAGAAAGTGTACCGTATTCTCATTACAATTGACATGAAAAGTGACATTGCCTTTATTGCAATAAATAACAACCCCCGCAATATTTAAAAAGGGTCTATCAAGGATGATCCACGTACTGTCGTCCTCGGGTATATCAAGAATAACAAAGTCCGTTAAGATAGTAACATTTGCAACTACGACAAGTACATCCTCACAGACACCGATGGGTATAGCAGTTGATTTATCGGCCATTTGCAAAGAGATTTCAGTTGGTGTCAACTTATTCAAATCAAGTCTTCGATACAAAGAGAAGGGCATAACACTAACACCGGCTCCTAAATCACATAAAGCAGTTTTAACATAGTTTCTTTTAATGGAGCATGGTATAGTTGGTACTCCTGGGTCTCCTAATTTTTGGTATTCCACCCTTAAATGTGTAATTTGCAAGCATAGTGGAAATTTCAGCTTCCGGTATCTTTCTTTTATTTGTAACAATATCTTTCATATACTTAGCATAAGGAGACATTTTCAGAATATCAGTCAAACGAAGGCGCAAAAAGACAGGTCTAAGCATTTCTACAAAGCGCTCAAATTCTTCATCTTATTTATTCTTTGAAGCTTTAGGAGGAAAGGGCATGGGTTTTTGAACCCATGGTTCTCTTTCTTTACCATGTTTCCTAGCAATGAAGTCCCTCTTATCATATCTTTTATTATTAGGTTGTGGGTTATCAAGATCAACAGCAGGTTCTATTTCCACATCATTAGGTTGAACATCATCATTATCATTATTACTAGGCTCATGTTCATCACCAGATTGTGTCTCAGCATCAGAGATAGAAATATCATTTGGATTCTCAGGTGTGTCTATAGTAGGTTCACTAGAAGCATGTAAGGTCCTATCATCTTTCTTTTTATTTTTAGAAGGACTAGGTGCATCAGTATTAATTCTCTGAGAATCTTGTTCAATTCTCTTAGGGCGACCTTCAGGATACAAAGGTTCCTGAGTCATTTTACCACCTCTAGTCATAACTCTAACAACATGATCATTCATCTTATTGTTCATCTCATTAAGCAAATCATTTTGCAAGTTGAGGACTTGTTCTACTTGAGTTTTTATCATGGATGCATGTTTATTCACACCCTTAACATCATTAACAGTTCTAAACATGTAATCACTCAAGCGTTCAATCATATAAGCATTTCGTTTCAGTTGTCTGCTAACATATGCATTAAATTTTTCTTGTTTAACAATAAAGTTATCCAATTCATCCAAGCATTGACTAGCAGATTTTCTGTAAGGAATATCACCTTCATCAAATCTATAGAGAGAATTTACCTCCACTACCTGTGTCGGGGTATTGAGACCATGTATTTCTTCAACACGTGGTAAATTCTTAATATCTTCAGCTTTAATACCTTTTTCTTTCATAGATTTCTTTGCCTCTTGCATATCTTCAGGACTGAGAAATAGAATACCTCTCTTCTTCGGAGTTGGCTTAGGAGGTGGTTCAGGAAGAGTCCAATCATTATCATTCCTCAATATATTATTCAATAATTCTTCAGCTTGTTCAACAGTTCGTTCCCTGAAAATACAACGAGCACAACTATCTAGGTGGTCCCTAGAAGCACCGGTTAGTCCATTATGAAAGATATCAAGTATTTCATTTTTCTTGAGAGGATGATCAGGCAAAGTATTAAGTAATTGGAGAAGCCTCCCCCAAGCTTGTGGGAGACTCTCTTCTTCAAATTGCACAAAGTTAAATATTTCCTGTAAAGCAGCTTGTTTCTTACGAGCAGGAAAATAATTTTCAGACAAGTAATATATCATATCCTGGGGACTACGCACACAACTAGGAGCAAGTGAATTAAACCATATCTTAGCATCACCCTTTAATGAGAAAGGAAATAACTTAAGAATATAGTAGTAGCGAATTTTTTCCTCATGAGCAAACAGGGTGGCTATATCATTCAGTTTAGTAAGATGTGCACAACAGTTTCAGATTCATAACCATGGAAAGGATCAGATTCAACCAAAGTAATTAACTCAGGATCGACAGAGAATTCATAATCCTTATCAGTAACAAAGATGGGAGAAGTAGCAAACCGGGGATCATATTTCATTCTAGCATTCAGAGATTTTTCTTTTAGCTTACTAAGTAACTTCTTAAGATCATCTCTATCATTACAAGCAAGGAATTCCCTAGCTATCTCCTCATCCATAACATATCCCTCAGGTATCTTAGGTAATTCATATCTAGGATAATCGAGTCTAATAGGTGAATCGTAATCTTCAGTTTCAATAATTTCATCAGTTCCAGCATTCTCAATTTCTTTAGCTCTAGCAAGTTGTTCGCCAAGAAATTCACCCAGTGGCATAGTCTTATCAAGCAAAGTACTAGCATCATCAATAGCATCATTCATAGCAGAAGTAGCATCATCAATTACTTGCGACATATCAGGATTAATAGCAGGTGGTGATGTCGCAAGCTTACTCAAAACAGAAGGTGAATCAAGTGCAGAGCTAGATGGCAGTTCCTTACCTCCCCTCATCTTAAAAGGAATGATCTTGGTTCTAGTATCTTTCAGATTCTTCATAGTGATCAACAGACATAAATTCAAACTGACTCAGCAAATAGAGCTATGCTCCCCGGCAACAGCACCAGAAAAAGGTCTTGATAACCCACAAGTATAGGGGATCGCAACAGTTTTCGAGGGTAGAGTATTCAACCCAAATTTATTGATTCGACACAAGGGGAGCCAAAGAATATTCACAAGTATTAGCAGTTGGGTTGTTAATTCAACCACACCTGAAAGACTTAATATCTGCAACAAAGTATTTAGCAGCAAAGTAGTATGATAGTAACGGTAATAGTAGCAAAAGTAACAATAGCAATTTTATAGTGATTGTAACAGCAACAACAATGAAATTAACTTAGCAAAGATCAATATGTGAAAAGCTCGTAGGCATTGGATCAGTGATGGATAATTACATCGGATGGCATTCATCATGCAACAGTTATAACCTAGGGCGACACAGAACTAGGTCCAATTCATCAATATAATGTAGGCATGTATTCTGTATATAGTCATACGTGCTTATGGAAAAGAACTTTGCATGACATCTTTTGTCCTACCCTCCCGTTGCAGCGGGGTCCATAAGGAAACTAAGGGATATTAAGGCCTCCTTTTAATAGAGAACCGGAACAAAGCATTAGCACTTAGTGAATACATGAACTCCTCAAACTACGGCAATCCCCGGAAAGAATCCCAATTATTGTCACCTTGGGGTATGCAGATCATAACTCGTAATAGGTGCATATAACTTGCAGGATAGGATCAAGAACACACATATATTCATGAAAACATAATAGGTTCAGATCTGAAATCATGGCACTCGGGCCCTAGTGACAAGCATTAAGCATAGCAAAGTCATAGCAACATCAATCTCAGAACATAGTGGATACTAGGGATCAAGCCCTAACAAAACTAACTCGATTACAAGATAAATCTCATCCAACCCATCACCGTCCAGCAAGCCTACGAAGGAATTACTCACTCCCGGCGGTGAGCATCATGAAATTGGTGATGGAGGAAGGTTGATGAGGACGACGACATCTATTTCCACCCACCGGAGCCCCAAACGGACTCCAGATCAGCCCTCCCAATGAAGAACAGGAGGTGGCGGCGGCTCCGTATCGTAAAACATGATGAATCTTTCTCTCTGATTTTTTTGGCAAATACGTATATATGGAGTCGGAGTTAGGGTTGTCGGAGGTCCAAGGGCCCCACAAGCTCACCAGGCGCGCCCTGGGGGGGGTGGGCGCCCCCCCTTAGCTTGTGGCTCCTGGGTGGCCCCCTCTGGTATATTTTTTCATCAATATTTTTTATATATTCAACAAATATTCTACATAAATTTTCAGGTCAATCCGAGAACTTTGACTTCTGCACAAAAACAACACCATGGCAATTCTGCTGAAAACAGCGTTATTCCGGGTTAGTTTCATTCAAATCATGCATATTAGAGTCCAAAACAAGAGCAAAAGTGTTTGGAAAAGTAGATACGATGGAGACGTATCGTACGCCCGTGCGGGCCGCCCGGTCACTATCTGGTCACTATTTTTTAACCCAGACTGACCCCTCAAACGGCCCTCAAACGCCCCGGCTGACCGGCATCCCCCATATCCAGCCCAAATATGGGGCGGATATGGGGGCGCCCGGGCGCGCCCGGGCACACCCGCCATGTCGGACCCGACAGGGCGACCCCACCCCAAATTGCACCAAATCCACCCGAAGACCAGCCGGATCCATTTGGTATCTCCTCTCTTCTTCCTCCTCCTCCGCGCCATCCGTCTCGGGCTCCGCCGCCGTGCCCGCTCCGCAGCCGTTCCTAGGCTCTCCGCCGCCAGCTCCGAAAGAGCCCTCCCGTCCTCACCGCGGGGGATGTCGTCGTCGGCCCGGATGCCACCGTGGTACGTCCGACAACTCTCCGGCTCCGCCTTGTGCTTGATGTGTTCGACACATTGTCTAACTGGATTTTTTGTGATTTTGTTAGGTAAAACAATGGATTCCGATGCTTCATCGGACGAGGAGTATGGACCGATGGAGCTTGACCAAATGAGTCAAGATGAGTTCTTCGATTCGTCGGATTTGGACGAAGAAGTGGACATGATCATGCTCATGAGCATGCAAGAGGAAATGGACCGGCAAGTGGAGCATATTCTCAACTTCAAGGGCTCAATCAAAGGGAGAAGAGTGATCAACTAGGACAGGGTGTCTGGAGCAAAGCTACTGCACAAGGACTACTTTGCTCCCAAACCTACTTTCCCGGATGATCCATGGTTTCGTCGCCGTTTTTGCATGCGGAAACCATTGTTTTTACTCATTGTGGAGGGAGTGGAGGCACACGACTACTACTTCAAGCTCACAAGGGATTGCTGCGGACAACTCTCTTTCTCGGCCAAGCAGAAGTGCATGGTTGCTCTGAGGATGCTTGCACTTGGTACCGCTGCAGACGCCATTGGTGAGATGGTTAGGATGGGGGAGAGCACGTGCCTGAAGACTACTCTCAAGTTTGCGCGCGCTGTGGTGGAGGCATTTGGACCTGAGTATCTCAGAGAATCAAATGCGCGGGACACGAAGAAGTTGTTGGCTATTGGAGATGCAAGGGGATTTCTAGGAATGCTTGGATCAATTGATTGCATGCATTGGCAATGGAAGAACTGCTCCAAAGGTCCATGGGGAATATATCAAGGTGACACCAGAGAGGCCACCATCATACTAGAAGCGGTGGCATCACATGACTAGTGGATTTGGCATGCTTTCTTTAGAATGTCCGGTTCTCACAACGACATCAACGTGCTTCAACGATCTCCGGTGTTCAGAAGGCTTTGCAATGCGGAATCACCGCCGTGCAACTACACCGTCAATAACCGAGACTACAACATGGGGCACTATCTTGCCGATGGTATCTATCCTCAGTGGGTGGCGTTTGTGAAGACCATATCCGAGCCGTGTGGCAATAAACAGAGCCACTTTGCAACAATGCAGGAAGCGGCTAGGAAGGATGTGGAGAGGGCATTTGGTGTGCTTCAGGCTCGTTGGGGAATTGTGCGAGCGCTGCAATGATGTGGGAATCGGAAACTTTGTGGCAGCTGATGACATGTTGTGTTATTCTGCACAATATGATTGTCGAGGATGAGGGTGATGGTGCAGCCCAAACCCATGATTTCGAAGCACCTAGAGAACAAGTTGAAATCCTAGAAGATCAAGATGCGGCTCAGCTGATGAACTTTCTGCAGATGCATCAGAATCTTCGAGATCAGCAGGTGCACACGCAGCTACTCAATAATCTTATGGAGCACTTGTGGACCCACAATGGCAACCAAGCAAACAATGCTTGAGTTTCGCACTTATTTTTTTAATGTAAACTCTATCTATGCTTCGTAGCAACATTTGCTATTTTACGTGCAACATTGTCTTGCATGATCGACGTGCATGTATTTGCATGGATTTGAGAGTTCGGATTTGAGATATCTGGATGCCCGGACGGAAATATGAGGGACCGTCCGGATGCGCCCGCGGGCGTGCCCGCTCACGTCCGTGGGTGTTTGAGGGCCGGATTTGCCAAGTCCGGTTGTAGATGCTTTAAGTTTATTCGCAAATCAATACAGTACACCACAGGTTTTCCCGTAACGAAAAGTTTTTAAGTATGGGTTCAAAACATATTTTTTAACTAAACATAGCTTAAATTGTTAAAGTTTTCATGGTGGAACCTGTTCGCTTGGGTTCTAGACTTTTCATGTGTGCTCGTATATTTGTTGAATTTATTTTTGTACCGTGTTTCTAGAAGAATATTTTTGTATTGATTAATTTTGTATTGGTGAACACACAATGCACATGATTACTACTCATCAGTTTCAAATTATAAGGTGTTTAAACCTTTTTTGAATCAAATGTATGTAGACGTGTTTTAGTGTGTTTATTCACTTATTTCAGTGAGTATGTATGTAACTTTTATCAAAATATCTAAAAACATCTTATAATTCAAAACAGAGTAACATTCGAAACAGAGTGACAGTAGATAAGAGCATCTCCAACCGTTCGGCCCCCCAGGGGCTTGAAATATCGCCGCCTGGGGGCGAACCAACGCTAAAATCGGCGTGGGAGCGATCGGGTTCCCAGCCGCCGCTCCCAGGCGCCGATTTTGGCCCACTTTTGACGCAAATTGGCCCATTTTTCAGCCCACTTTCGGCGCAAATTGGCCCAGTATCGGCGCAAATTGACCAATTTCGGCCCATATTCGTCGTGCTTCGGCGCAAATTCAATAGAAGCTATTTTTTTTATCACATAGTTCATCACAGAAAATCAAATAGTTCAACAATTAGTTCAATACAAATTATATAGTTCAACAAATAAAAACTCATATTTCATCACACGTCGAGCTAGGCGTTGCTCTTGAGCCTTCATAGGTGCTCCACCAGATCATGCTGCAGTTGTTGATGCACCTGTGGGTCTTGGATCTCCTGACGCATATTGAGGAAGGCAGTCCAGGTTGTCGGTAGCTGGTGATCAACTTGGGCAAGAGGACCGTGCCTGTAATATGATTCAGTGTCAAACACTGGCTCTTCCTGCTCGCTCTTAATGATTATGGTGTGCAAGATGACACAGCAAGTCATGATCTCCCACATTTGATCTTTTGACCAGGTCTGAGCGAGGTACCGGACAACAGCAAATCGAGATTGGAGCACACCAAATGCCCGCTCGACATCCTTCCTGCAAGCCTCCTGACACTTGGCAAAGTGGGAGTTCTTGCCTCCTGGCACAGGGCTCGAGATAGTCTTCACAAATGTGGACCATCTCGGATAGATGCCATCTGCTATGTAGTATTCCTTGTTGTAGTGTCGTCCATTGACCTCGAAGTTCACCGGAGGAGAATGACCTTCAACAAGCTTGGCAAAGACAGGGGAGCACTGCAGTATGTTGATGTCATTGTGAGTTCCTGGCATACCAAAGAAGGAGTGCCAAATCCAGAGGTCGTGTGTGGCCACTGCCTCAAGTACCACATTGCAATCACCTTTGATGCCTTTGTACATCCCCTGCCAAGCAAATGGACAGTTTTTCCATTTCCAATCCATACAGTCGATGCTTCCAAGCATCCCAGGAAATCCTCTTGCTGCATTCTGTGCTAGGATCCGAGCAGTGTATTCAGCATTGGGTGATCGCAAGTATTGCGGTCCAAACACTGCCCTGCAGAACTTGTAGAAACACTCAATGGTCGTGGACTCGGCCATGCGTCCATAGTCTTCCAGTGAATCACCGGGAGCTCCGTATGCAAGCATTCTCATAGCTGTCGTGCACTTCTGGAGTGAGGTGAATCCAAATGTGCCCATGCAATCCTTCTTGCACTTGAAATAGCTGTCGAACTCACGGATGGAATTCACAATCCTGAGGAAGAGCTTTCGGCTCATCCGATAACGGCGTCGAAATACTTTCTCGCCATGTAGTGGAGCGTCGGCGAAGTAGTCGGAGTAGAGCAAGCAATAGCCTTCCAGCCGATGCCTCTGCTTTGCCTTCAGCCGGCCCCGCGCCGAGCCACCTCGCCGCGGCTTTTGCATTGCTCGCGAGCAGGCTGGCCAGGGCGGCGAGGACCATGAGATGCTCTTCGTCCTGGGCGTCGGCATCGGTTTCCTCCTCCAGCAGCGCCGCGACCGCCTCCTCGTCGTCCGAGTCCATCACCGAGCAGACAAATCGCCGAACACCTGGCGGGCATGGTAGGCGCGCAGCCGCCGGTGTTCCAACCCCGTGTGGCCGGGGCGCCGGAAAGCTCGCCCAGGAACGGGATGGAGGATGCCGCGGCGGGACCCTCTCTTTCTCCGGCGTATCTAGCGGCGGTGGGTGGGTGGGCGGCGCCGGGATCAGCAAGGCGGCGGGAGGGCGTGCGTGCGGGGACGGGGGGCGAATCTGGACGTGCAAGATGCGTTTTTGCTTGACAATGGTGGCCCAGGCGCGGTTTTCCTTCCGCCGGAGCCCCCAGGCGCCCCCAGTGCGCTGGGTTCGGCCTGAGATCGCCGGGCCAAAAAACAGGCCGAGCCGGCGGATTTCGGCATCCTTAGGGGCGCGACTGGGATTTTTTTCGGTGCCGGCGCTAAAAAACTTGTCCTGGGAGGTCTGTTGGGGACGCGAGTGCAGATGCTGTAAGAAGCAGCAATGTTTGGTGTGCGATCGAGCCGACATGCTCTGAACTGAAGTCCACCGTTGTCGGTCAGTTCGGTGATAATATTTTCAAGGGAAGAAATCGGTGGCAATTTCGCATAAACAGACCGGATTAACCATACAAACCGAATGGCACCCTTCGTAATAAGCTTCAGCCAAGTCACGCCTCCAGGTTCGCCTCGTTCTACTGCTACTGCTCCTGCTCCTGCTTCTTCTCCGGTGCGGCATCATCCGCTGGCCGCTCCTAAGATCCTCGCACCACCCGCCGCGCCCAGCCGCGAAAGGGAGCGGAATGCTGCAGTGCGTCTTCCTCCTCTCCGATTCCGGGTAATCTCAGCGCCACAGCCCTCCGATTTTCGTTGCTCCCCCGCCTTTTCCGGCCGGATCCCTCCGACCCTTGGACTGATCCGAACTGAATCTGATGCGATTCGCGGGGTGGGCTCCCGGGATCGGCAGGGAGGTGATGGTGGAGAAGCAGATGACGGCGCACCGCGTGGACCGCGCCATCTGCGGCTGGTTCTGGGAGTACGTTCTCGCCCACGCCGCCGGCGACCCGTCCAAGGTAATAGTACAGCCTCTGCTCCTGCCAAACTTTATCGCCCCTCCTTGCTCGGCACTCTTGGGAAGCTCCTAGTAGTTCTTGATTCCCGGTGCCCTTGTTGTGTATGGCTTGCTGAATTATATTCTGGGGACTCCTGGGCTAGTCCAAGGTTTCAGCATCTTGTGCAATTGCTTTTGCTATTGTAGAGAAATCTAGCATAAACTAGTGAATTTTGGGCTGCTGTAGTGGAGTTCATGCCGGTTTCATTGGACCGCCACTTATTATGTTTCTTGGACTCTGGAAGGTCTTGCAGGTTGTGGTGTCCCCAACACACTACTTGTTTCAAGTATATCGCAGCGGGGTGACGTTCTTGGCATGCACCCAAGTGGAGATGCCCCCCTTGATGGCTATCGAGGTCTGTGCTTCATACCCTTACACTCTTTTGTCTTTAATTCGATGTCATTTGCTTGCCTAGAAGACATAGTGTAACATAGTTGCCTAAGAAAAAGCTACTCAATCCGATCAGTTTTTAATTGGGGTTGGGATTGCTCCCTGTTTCCTGCCGTGCATGGTGTATGCTTTGATATGATGTTACACTTTTCTGAAGAGTATGTGGCATCCAAGATCACAACCACAATTAAGCTTGCCGGTTTATCAATAGTCCAATACATGATATGAATGAAATAGCTAATATTTCTAGAACTTGCTATTGACATTCCAAAAGCCTGTGTAAATGTAAAATTAAATAAATAGCCTGATAGATGATACTTCATCATGGTATCTGTTTTGCAAGGAAATTAATATAATCATCTACATTACATGTGCTAGTTCTCATGCTGAAAAATACTAGTGGAAATGTGTTAAACCTGCTCATTCTGATCCAAGAGTTGTACTTTATCACCTATATGATTTTGGTTTTCTCCAACTTGAATCAGGCACTCCATTCTGTGCAGTAGTTATGTTTAAGATACGTCTGAACTAGATCTGTTGCAAGTTGGCTCCCATGTGCACTTTTTTTAAGACATATAATGTTATATTAAACAGCAATACATTAAGTACTCTGGGATGTTGAAAGCATTTTCAGTAAGGATTTGCAAGTTGTAGCTAAAAAATGTTATTGCTATCCACAAGTCTTTCCCTGCCTGAAATGGTCAATATTGAAGTTACTTCCCAAAGATCTATCCCTGAAATAGCAGATAGCCTGATTGTCTACGAATTTTAGCTTTCGTTCCCTTTCATACGGGTGTGCTCATATGATTCCATTTTATCCAGTTTCTCTCTCGCGTGGCTGATGTCTTGACAGATTACCTTGGAGATATAAATGAAGACACAATCAAAGACAACTTCGTAATTGTTTATCAGGTATATTTTCTTACCCCTGTCACATTATAGAGAGGTACAAAGCTCATGAAATTTCAATACATAAGGCTATCCATTTACTTCTTAAAAATTAGGTGCTTCTATCCAAGTACTCTGTTTCCATCGATTGATGAAGGCAATGCATATGCTAGTCCACTGTTAAGTTCATTCTGTCAAAGCAACATCAAACCAGAATGTGTGTTGCATTCGAACTTTTAATAACGATCATCAAGTTTAATCCATGATTGGTAAAACCAAATATGTGATTTTTATATAGGTTTGCTAAACTATATTATTCTTACATTAATCCAGATTCTAGATGAAATGATGGACAATGGCTTTCCACTCACTACTGAGCCAAACATCTTGAAAGAGTTGGTTGCCCAACCAAATATGGTCAGCAAAATGTTGAATGTTATGACTGGTAAGAGTTCTACTATCGGTAGCAAACTTCCAGATGCAACTGCTTCTTTTGTACCTTGGAGAACAACAATTGTCAAGGATGCAAGCAATGAAGTCTATGTTAACATAGTTGAGGAACTAGATGCATGTGTGAACAGGTATTCTGACCTTTTTCCTTTTAGATGCTCTAGATATAGTAAATTTCCTCACATCTATAAATTTGGCTTTTAGATCCCTTGATCACGTGTGAACGAGTATTATGTTCACACATTTTAGTTTTCTATAAGTAAATAGAAGTTATTATCAAATTTGTGGCTTTGGCTTCTAGGACCTTAAGTCACAGTAACACTTTGTTAAACTATCTGCAGGAAACTAAAACTGGACTTTAGTACTCCCTCCGTCCCAAAATTCTTGTCTTAGATTTGTCTAAATACGGATGTATCTAGATACATCCGTATTTAGACAAATCTAAGACAAGAATTTTGGGACGGAGGGAGTATATCGGAAGTACCGACTACTGAATGTTGTGTTTGAAATCCACCATTAGCTAATATACGTCTCACTAAATATTAAACACAATTTAAGCTCGAAGATTTAATCGAGTAGGTAAAGTGGTGGTTAGTAGTGTAGAAGGTCATATATGTTTTCTTCTTCTTTGTGAGGAGTAGATCCATCTACCTCACTTTGTTTTCTTTTGGCATCCATGACTCTGAAATAAATTTTCCGATGTTGACATCTTTATTGGTTGATCGGATTTGCAGGGAAGGGGTTCTAGTGAAATGTGAGGCATGTGGTGAAATTGAAGTGAATTCAAGTCTTCCAGGGTTACCAGAGTTGACATTGTCATTTGCAAATCCTACAATTATCAATGATGTGAGGTTCCACCCTTGTGTCCGATTTAGACCTTGGGAATCCAATCAGATCCTTTCATTTGTTCCTCCTGATGGGCAGTTCAAGCTTATGAGTTATAGGTGCATAAATATCCACTGTCAATGGGTTCTTCTATGTTTTTGCTATCTTGGGTTGCCTGCTATATATTCTCATCGTTTAAATGCAAATAATCAGGGTTAAGAAATTGAAGACCACACCAATTTACGTGAAACCACAATTATCATCTGATTCTGGGAATTGCCGTGTTCATGTGATGGCGGGGATTCGGAATGATCCTGGGAAACCTATTGATTCTATAATAGTGCAGTTTCAGTTGCCTCCCCTTATTGCTTCTGCTGATTTGACGGCAAACCACGGCACAGTCGACATCCTTGCCGATCAGGTCAGTACATTGCTTGCCACCAAATTTCTGTGACTTCGATTGATACTAGTTTCTTCATTTTCCCACGTGAACCTATGACCTGGCTCCCTTCTTAAGGAAGCTAGGAACTAGAAAACGTAATGGTACGCTGGTGAATCAATCATATGCTAATTGATTTTTACTGAATAAATATGATGTTTTCTACACTCGAGCACTCTATATATACCTTGAAATGCCTGTCTAATAATAGCATTTGTTTACTTATGCAGACCTGTGTGTGGACAATTGGGCATATTCCAAAAGACAAAGCACCATCCCTCTCTGGAAATCTACGTCTCGAGGAAGGACTCGCTCATCTGCATGCATTTCCAATATTTCAGGTGAAATTCAGGATTATGGGGGCTGCGCTGTCTGGGCTTCAAATTGACAAACTGGACGTGAAAAATACACCAAGCGCACCGTACAAAGGTTTTCGAGCCCAAACTCAGGCTGGAAGGTATGAGGTCAGATCCTAGGTTCTCACAGAAGTCTCAGCCACCACAATTTGCTCCCTAATTCAACATGGTACCATAGCTCGGAATCGTGGTGCTACCAAAGGAATTATTGTCCATCCATGCCTAGCATGCTTATCAAGGTCAACATTCGATATGCATCCATTTTTTCTGGTTGGGGCGACGGCGAAGATTACTCGTGTGTAGATGCTTAGCAGCCGATATATCAAGATTTTGAGTTGTGCCGTATCTACTTAGGCTAGAACAATCAGTTAATCTGCGTTCAGTCATGTAACTACTGACAGTTAGAAAAGGGGTGGTGTTTTTCTTCCCAGGCTTAGAGCTATTTGTATGCAGTTGTAATTTGAGAACATTTGTACAAAAGGATTAGGGTTGCCTGTAAATCCTTCTTTTTATATGATAAAAGATAGACACGCTCGTTGTTTGGTTTCTTGGGGGAAACCATTTTTATGTTCATCACAAGCATCTGTCAGTTAACACACGGGCGTTTCCATGTCTGATGAAGAAGGGTTAGCTGGCTAAGCAGCTTATAACTCGTATACAGCAGTGGGGGTATGCGTACTGAATGAATTATGCAGAAAGTAATACACCTAACAAATACAGGGGTGTGCATTGGTGCAATACTACAAGGTACGTGGGGCACAACCGTGTTGACTTTGTTGTCCGGCAGAAATGCTTTCTGAACTGCCCCTATCCAAAGTTTAGGAAAGCCCCAACAAAGACCTTTTTTTTTTTTGATGAGAGCGAATGAGCATAATGCAAACACTCTGAAAAGAATTTTGGATACTTATTGTACTAGCTCAGGGCAACTGAATACTTGAAAATCAACAGAACCCTGTTTTCTTCTTTTTCTTTTTTAACCATAAATCCAAAAAAAATTCTACCTCCTTTCTTTTTCATGTATTTTTCGGATCAGGAAAAATATAAAATTGTGTCAGTTATTTTGAAGTTACTCTAATCTCGGACACACACAGATTGCAAATTATTCATCTACTACTGGAATTTGGATTTATTTTGTCGATGCAAATTGGATTTGGACAGAAGGGTACATTCTTTCTAATATTTTAGATACTTAGAAAGAATTTTGCTGATTATTTATTGGGGCGTGCTACGCGTCCGTCGGCTGATCAGCCGGATCGCGGGCCGTCAGATCTGCCGCATAGAGCAGCCGAGCGCGCCTTGATCATTGCAACACAGACATTGTTGTAGAATTTTTTTTGAACAACTCTTTCGTTGCAATTTTTTTTTACAACTAAGGTTTTGTTGCATTTTTTGTAACTACGGCCTTGTTGTAGAAAATTTCTACAACAGAGGTTTTGTTGCAAAACATAAACCCGTTGTAGACCATTGCAACACTGCATATGTTTCAGAAAAAATAGCCCCTGTTGCATATGCGCATTCAACGAAGGATGGTATGTGGGCCTTCATCTGGACGCGTGTTGTGCTGGGAAGGTGGCGGACGCGGCCACTGCGATCCGTCGGATGATGGTAAGCGTTTCCCTTATTTATTGCTATATGCAATTTATGGAATTGATACACCATTTAATTGATATCATTTAACAAAATGAAACACATCATATGCATCCATCTTTTGGCTCAAGAATTTCAGCTATGCGTTCAGATTATGCTATTTTATTAGTAGCTTTCGGTCTTGATTCGCCCTTACCTCGGAGGGATCAACTACTTCGCTTGGGCAAAAGATTGAAAAAGTATGTATCTGTCTACATGTGCCTCCGGAATACTTCTATGGGGAATGCTCATTGAATGAGCCTTCTCCATATTATGCCTTGAAGAGGACTTGAACCTCCACGCACTTCAGCACGAGATTTTGAGTCTCGCGTGTCAGCACAACTAAATCAAGTATATTTTTCAGTCCCAGTACCGGAGTGTTGATTAGGGAAGGTGTTTGTGGCATCTTGGACATCTTAACTGAAGCTCTATCAAATAAATACCTGGGCCTTCCGACGATTGTTAGGGTGGACAGGAGTGACTGCTTTCAACACTTGATAGATAGAGTTTGTCTATGCCTAAAGGGTTGGAAGGAGAAAATCGTATCAGTACAAGGGAAAGAAATTTTAGTGAAATATGTTGCACAAGCTGTTCCTTCATATGCAATGTCTGTTTTTAAACTGCCCAACGGAGTGTGCAAATCAATTACAGATGAGATTTCTGGCTTTCTGGTGGGAAGATTGAGAGGAAAAGAAGAAAAAGCATTGGTTTGCATGGTGGAAAATGTGTGTTCCAAAGAAGAAAGGTGGTATGGGATTTAGAGACCTACACAACTTTAACCTTGCTATGTTAGCAAAGCGGTGTTGGCGACTTCTCCAAAGACTTGATTCTGTGTGTGCACAAGTATTAAAAACCAAGTATTGCCCCAATGGTGATATATTGAGTGCTGGACCAAAGAAGGGTTCATCGTTTACATGGCAGAGTATCGTTGCACGTATCCAAACTTTCAAAAGAGGGTGCATTTGGCGTGTCGGTTTGGGATCACATATTAACATTTGGGATGATCCCTGGATTCCTGCTAGTGAATCAAGGAAAATTATTGCCCCAAGGGGAGGAACAATGTTGTCCAAAGTGGAGGAATTAATCGATCCGCATACAGGCCAGTGGGATGGTGAAATCTTGCGTGACATATTTCTACCTGTTGATGTGTATAGAATACAACAAATTCGCTTACACATTGAAGCAGTAGAAGATTTTGTAGCATGGCAATCTACTAGGTCAGGTACTTTCTCAGTACGCTCGGCCTACCACGTGGAGTTCAATCACCAGTTCGGAAACCACTTTGCTCGTTCAGACTGTCCCGGGAGGTCTCAAATCAACCCAACTTGGAAGGAATTATGGTAATTGGGAATCACGGGGAAGATAAAGCACTTCGGATGGAAGGTACTTAAGGGATTTTTACCTTGCTTTGGAGTCCTTGCGGGTAGACACATACCCCTGATTCCACAATGCCCGCTATGCAAAGTTGACCTGGAGGACATCCAACACTGTATCTTCACATGCACGAGGGCTAACGAGGTATGGTCCGAGCTCAATCTTGAAGAAACTATCAGTCACGCGGTAGCTCAGGATCGGTCTAGTTCTATTAACTTAGAGATACTCCTACAACTTCGAACTATGGTACATGAAAGACCGGCGGTAGAGTTGATCCTTGTTGCCATGTGGTATATCTGGTGGCACAGGAGGCAAGCGGTGAAAGGAGATCCCGTGCAACCTCCTGATAAGACGGCTGTGTCAATTCGGTTATTGGCCACCAACTTCATCCATGCAAGTACTCTGAATCAGCCATTTCGAAAATCTGATCAAATATGGAAGAAACCTGAGATGGGTTGTGTGAAAATTAATGTAGATGCATCATTTAATGCGGAGACCTTAGCATGAGCTTGCAGAGCTGTGGCGAGAGATGATCGAGGTAATTTTATCGCAGCGGCAACCTGGCCTTTGGTTTTGATGGAAACATGCCCTAGAGGCAATAATAAAATGGTTATTATTATATTTCCTTAATCATGATAAAGGTTTATTATTCATGCTAGAATTGTATTGATCGGAAACTTAAATACATGTGTGAATACATAAACAAATATTGTGTCCCTAGTAAGCCTCTCCTAGACTAACTCGTTGATCAAAGATGATTAAGGTTTCCTAACCATAGACATGTGTTGTCACTTGATAACGGGATCACATCATTAGGAGAATGGTGTGATGGACAAGACCCATCCGTTAGCTTAGCATATGATCGTTCAGTTTATTGCTATTGCTTTCTTAATGTCAAATACATATTCCTTCGACTATGAGATCATGCAACTCCCGGATACCGGAGGAATACCTTGTGTGCTATCAAACGTCACAACGTAACTGGGTGATCATAAAGATGCTCTACAGGTATCTCCGAAGGTGTCCGTTGAGTTGGCATGGATCGAGATTAGGATTTGTCACTCCGTGTATCGGAGAGATATCTCTGGGCCCTCTCGGTAATACACATCACAAGAAGCTTGCAAGCAAAGTGACTAAGGAGTTAGTTACGAGATGATGTATTACGAAACGAGTAAAGAGACTTGCCGGTAACGAGATTGAACTAGGTATGAAGATACCGACGATCGAATCTCGGGCAAGTAACATACCGATGGACAAAGGGAATTACGTATGTTGTCATAAGGTTCGACCGATAAAGATCTTTGTAGAATATGTAGGAGCCAATATGGGCATCCAAGTTCCGCTATTGGTTATTGACCGGAGAGGTGTCTCGGTCATGTCTACATAGTTCTCGAACCCGTAGGGTCCGCACGCTTAACGTTCGTTGACGACATAATGTTATATGAGTTATGTGATTTGGTGACCGAATGTTGTTTGGAGTCCCGGATGAGATCACGGACATGACGAGGAGATCCGGAATGGTCCGGAGATAAATATTGATATATAGGACGATGATATTTGGACACCAGAAGAGTTTCGGGAGGTACCGGGTAGTCATCGGATCACCGGAAGGGCTTCCGGGAAACCCCGGGAGGTTAATGGGCCATATGGGCCAAAGGGGGGGGGGGACACACCAGCCCACAAGGGGCTGGCGCGCCCCTCCTAAGGCCGCAGCCCTTGGGGAGAGAAGGAAAGGGGGGAGTCGGCCTCCCCCTTCCTTCCCTCTCCTCCCCTTTCCTTCCCCCCTTGTGCAAACAAGGTAGGGGGGGGGGGCACAGGGCAGGAGCCCAAGGGGGCCGGCGGCCACCCTTGGGGCGCCTCCTGGCTGCCTCCCCTCCCCCCACCTATATATATGAGGAAGGGGGCGCCACACAAAGGCCACGACAATCTCTTAGCCGTGTGCGGCTCCCCTCTCCACAGTTTCGTCCCTCGGTCATATTTTCGGAGTGCTTAGGTGAAGCCCTGCGGAGATAGCATCGCCACCACCGTCACCACGCCGTCGTGCTGCCGGAACTCATCCACTACTTCGCCCGTCTTGCTGGATCAAGAAGGCGAGGACGTCACCGAGCTAAACGTGTGCTTAACGCGGAGGTGCCGTACGTTCGCTACTTGATCGGTTGGATCGCGAAGAAGTTTGACTACATCAACCGCGTTAATAAATGCTTCCGCTTACGGTCTACGAGGGTACGTAGACACACTCTCCCCTCTTGTTGCTATGCATCTCCATGGATAGATCTTGCGTGTGCGTAGAATTTTTTTTGTTTTCCATGCAACGTTCCCCAACAATCACATCATGAGCCAGGTCTATGCGTAGATGATATGCACGAGTAGAACACAAAGAAGTTGTGGGCGGTGATGTTCATACTGCTTACCACCAACGTCTTATTATGATTCGGCGACATTGTGGGATGAAGCGGCCCGGACCAACCTTACATGTCCACGCACATGAGACCGGTTCCACCGACTGACATGCAACTTATTTTGCATAAAGGTGGCTGATACGTCCATTTTGCATCATGCTTTTATGTTGATATTTATTGCATTATGGGCTGTTATTACACATTATGGTACAATACTTATGACTTTTCTCTCTTATTTTACAAGGTTTACACAAAGAGGGAGAATGCCGGCAGCTGGAATTCTGGACCGGAAAGGAGCAAATCTGAGAGACCTATTCTGCACAACTCCAAAAGTCTTGAAAATTTACGGAGAATTATTTTAGAATATATAAAAAATATTGGGCGAAGAAATACCAGAGGGGGACCCACCAGGTGGCCACAAGCCTGGGGGGCGCACCCCTAGGGCTTGTGGGCCCCCAGGCAGGTCTCCGGTGCCCATCTTCTGCTATACGGTGGCTTTTGATCTGAAAAAAAATCAAGAGAGAGCTTTCGGGATGAAGCGCCGCCGTCTCGAAGCGAAACTTGGGCAGAACCAATCTAGGGCTCTGGCGGAGCTGTTCTGCCGGGGAAACTTCCCTCCGGGAGGGGAAAATCGAAGCCATCGTCATCACCAATGATCCTCTCATCGAGAGGGGGTTAATCTCCATCAACATCTTCATCAGCACCATCTCCTCTCAAACCCTAATTCATCTCTTGTATCCGATCTTTGTCTCAAAACCTCAGATTGGTACCTGTGGGTTGCTAGTAGTGTTGATTACTCCTTATAGTTGATGCTAGTTGGTTTATTCGGTGGAAGATCATATGTTCAGATCCTTAATGATATTTATTACCCCTCTGATTATGAACATGAATAGGCTTTGTGAGTATTTACGTTTGTTCCTGAGGACATGGGAGAAGTCTTGTTATAAGTAATCACGTGAATTTGGTATTCGTTCGATATTTTGATGAGATGTATGTTGTCTTTCCTCTAGTGGTGTTATGTGAACGTCGACTACATGACACTTCACCATGATTTGGGCCTAGGGGAAGGCATTGGGAAGTAATAAGTAGATGATGGGTTGCTAGAGTGACAGAAGCTTTTACCCTAGTTTATGCGTTGCTTCGTAAGGGGCTAATTTGGATCCATATGTTTCATGTTATGGTTAGATTTATCTTAATTCTTCTTTCGTAGTTGCGGATGCTTGCGAGAGGGGTTAATCATAAGTGGGAGGCTTGTCCAAGTAAGGACAGCACCCAAGCACTGGTCCACCCACATATCAAATTATCAAAGTAACGAACGTGAATCATATGAGCATGATGAAAACTAACTTGACAGTAATTCCCATGTGTCCTCGGGAGCGCTTTGCTTTATATAAGAGTTTGTCTAGGCTTGTCCTTTGCTACAAAAAGGATTGGGACACCTTGCTGCACCTTAGTTACACTTGTTACTTGTTACCAGTTACGAATTATGTTATCACAAAACTATCTGTTACCGATAATTTCAGTGCTTGCAGAAAATACCTTGCTGAAAACCGCTTGTCATTTCCTTCTGCTCCTCGTTTGGTTTGACACTCTTACTTATCAAAAGGACTACGATAGATCCCCTATACTTGTGGGTCATCAATACTATTTTTTGGCGCCGTTGCCGGGGTGTGAAGCGCCTTTGGTAAGGAAAAAATTATATAGTGTGCTGAAATTTACTGTCACTTGTTACTATGGAAAATCATTCTTTGAGGGGTTTGTTCGGGGTATCTTCACCTTGACTGGAAGAACAAAGAGTTGCCCCTCAACCTACCGAACCTACTGAAAATATTTATTATGAAATTCCTTCGGGTATGATAGAGAAACTGCTAGCTAATCCTTACGCAGGAGATGGAACATTACATCCTGATATGCACCTAATCTATGTGGATGAAGTTTGTGGATTATTTAAGCTTGTAGGTTTGCCCGAGGATGAAGTCAAGAAGAAGGTCTTCCCTTTATCTTTGAAGGAGAAGGCATTGACATGGTATAGGCTATGTGATGATATTGGATCTTGGAATTACAACCAATTGAAATTGGAGTTTCATCAGAAGTTTTATCCTATGCATCGAGTACATTGTGATCGGAATTATATATATAATTTTTGGCCTCGTGAAGGAGAAAGTATCGCTCAAGCTTGGGGGAGGCTTAAGTCAATGTTATATTCATGCCCCAATCATGAGCTCTCAAGAGAAGTTATTATTCAGAATTTTTATGCTCGGCTTTCTCGTAATGATCAATCCATGCTCGATACCTCTTGTACTGGCTCTTTTATGAAGAAGACTATTGAATTCAAATGGGATCTATTGGAAAGAATTAAATGCAACCCTGAAGATTGGGAACTCGACGAAGGTAAGGATTCAGGTATAAACCTTAAGTTTGATCGTGTTAAATCTTTTATGGATACCGATGCTTTTTGTGAATTTAGCACTAAGTATGGACTTGACTCTGAGATAGTAGCTTCTTCCTGTGAATCATTTGCTACTCATGTTGATCTCCCTAAGGAGAAGTGGTTTAAATATCATCCTCCCATTGAAGTAAAAATAGTGGAACCTATTAAAGCTGAAGAAGAAAGCATTACTTATAATGTTGATCCTGTTATTCCTATTGCTTATATTGAGAAACCACCTTTCCCTGTTAGAATAAAGGAACATGCTAAAGCTTCAGCCGTTGTTCGCAAGAGTTATACTAGAACACCTACACCCCCTGAACAAATTAAAGTTGAACCTAGTATTGCTATGGTTAAAGATCTCTTGGTCAATAATATTGTTGGGCATGTTATTTACTTCTGTGATGAAGCTGCTAGAATTGCTAAACCCGATGATAAAGATAAACATAGACCTGTTGTTGGCATGCCTATTGTTTCTGTGAAAATAGGAGATCATTGTTATCATGGCTTATGTGATTTGGGTGCTAGTGTGAGTGCAATTTCCTTTACCTTATATCAAGAAATTATGAATGATATTGCACCTGCTGAAATAGAAGATATTGATGTCACTATTAAGCTTGCCAATAGAGATACTATTTCACCAATTGGGATTGTTAGAGATGTTGAAGTCTTGTGTGGGAAAATAAAATACCCTACTGATTTTCTAGTTATTGGTTCCCCACAAGATGATTTTTGTCCCATTATATTTGGTAGACCTTTCTTGAACACTGTTAACGCTAAAATAGATTGTGAGAAAGAAATTGTTAGTGTAAGTTTTGGGGATGTGTCTCATGAGTTTAATTTCTCCCAATTTCATAGACAACCCCATGATAAAGAATTGCCTAATAAAGATGAAATTATTGGTCTTGCTTCTATTGTCGTACCTCCTACTGATCCTTTAGAACAATACTTGCTAGACCATGAAAATGATATGTTCATGAATGAAAGAAAGGAATTAGACGAGATTTTCTTTAAACAGATGCCTGTTTTGAAACACAATTTGCCTGTTGAAACTCTTGGAGATCCTCTACCACCCAAGAGTGATCATGTGTTCGATCTTAAACAATTACCTGATACTCTGAAGTATGCTTATCTTGATGAGAAAAAGGTATATCCTGTTATTATTAGTGCTAACCTTTCAGAGCATGAAGAAAAGAAATTATTGAAAACTCTGAAGAAGCAACGTGCAGCTATTGGATATACTTTGGATGATCTTAAGGGCATTAGTCCCACTCTATGTCAGCACAAAATTAATATGGAACCTGACGCTAAACCTGTTGTTGATCACCAGCGACGGTTGAATCCAAAAATGAAAGAAGTGGTAAGAAATGAAATACTAAAGCTTTTGGAAGCAGGTATAATTTATCCTATTGCTAATAGTAGATGGGTAAGTCCTGTTCATTGTGTTACCAAAAAGGGAGGTATTACTGTTGTGCCTAATGATAAAAATGAATTGATTCCACAAAGAATTGTCACAGGTTATAGAATGGTTATTGATTTTAGAAAATTGAACAAAGCTACTAGGAAAGACCATTATCCTCTACCTTTTATTGATCAAATGCTAGAAAGACTATCAAAACATACACACTTCTGCTTTCTAGATGGTTATTCTGGTTTTTCCCAAATACCTGTGTCACAAGAGGATCAAGAAAAGACTACTTTTACTTGCCCTTTCGGTACCTTTGCTTATAGACGTATGCCTTTTGGTTTATGTAATGCACCTGCTACTTTTCAAAGATGTATGACTGCTATATTATCTGACTTTTGTGAAAAGATTGTTGAGGTTTTCATGGATGATTTTTCCGTTTACGGAACTTCTTTCGATGATTGCTTAAGCAACCTTGATCGAGTTTTGCAGAGATGTGAAGAAACTAATCTTGTCTTGAATTGGAAAAAGTGCCACTTTATGATTAATGAAGGTATTGTCTTGGGGCATAAAATCTCCGAAACAGGTATTGAAGTTGATAAAGCTAAAGTTGATGCTATTGAAAAAATGCCATGTCCTAAAGATATCAAAGGTATAAGAAGTTTCCTTGGTCATGCTGGTTTCTATAGGAGATTTATTAAAGACTTCTCTAAAATTTCTAGGCCTCTCACTAATCTTTTGCAAAAAGATGTTCCATTTGTTTTTGATGATGATTGTGTAGAAGCATTTGAAATCCTTAAGAAAGCCTTAATTTCTGCACCTATTGTTCAACCACCTGATTGGAACCTGCCCTTTGAAATTATGTGTGATGCTAGTGATTATGTTGTTGGTGCTGTCCTAGGACAAAGAGTTGATAAGAAATTAAATGTTATCCATTATGCTAGTAAAACTCTAGACAATGCTCAAAGAAATTATGCTACTACTGAAAAGGAATTTCTAGCAGTTGTATTTGCTTGTGATAAGTTCAGATCTTATATTGTTGATTCCAAAGTAACTGTTCACACTGATCATGCTGCTATCAAATATCTTATGGAAAAGAAGGATGCTAAACCTAGACTTATTAGATGGGTTCTATTGCTACAAGAATTTGATTTGCATATCATTGATAGAAAGGGAGCTGAGAACCCCGTATCAGATAACTTGTCTAGGTTAGAAAATGTTCTTGATGACCCACACTACCTATTGATGATAGCTTTCCTGATGAGCAATTAGCTATCATAAATGCTTCTCGTAGTACTCCATGGTATGCTGATTATGCCAATTATATTGTTGCTAAATTTCTACCACCTAGTTTCACATACCAACAAAAGAAAAAGTTTTTCTATGATTTAAGACATTACTTCTGGGATGACCCACATCTTTATAAAGAAGGAGTATATGGTGTTATTAGACATTGTGTACCGAAGCATGAACAGGAACAGATCCTACAGAAATGTCACTCCGAGGCCTACGGAGGACACCATGCTGGTGATAGAACTGCACATAAGGTACTACAATCCGGTTTTTATTGGCCTACTCTTTTCAAGGATGCTCGTAAGTTTGTCTTGTCTTGTGATGAATGCCAAAGAATTGGTAATATTAGTAGATGTCAGGAAAAGCCTATGAATTATTCACTTGTTATTGAAACCATTTGATGTTTGGGGATTTGATTATATGGGACCTTTTCCTTCCTCTAATGGGTATACACATATTTTGGTTGCTGTTGATTACGTTACTAAGTGGGTAGAAGCTATTCCAACTAGTAGTGTTGATCATAACACCTCCATTAAAATGCTTAAAGAAGTTATTTTTTTGAGGTTTGGAGTCCCTAGATATTTAATGACTGATGGTGGTTCACACTTTATTCATAGTGCTTCCCGTAAGTTGCTTGCTAAGTATGATGTTAACCATAGAATTGCATCTCCTTACCATCCTCAATCTAGTGGTCAAGTAGAATTAAGTAACCGAGAAATAAAGTTGATCTTGCAAAAGACTGTTAATAGATCTAGAAAGAACTGGTCTAAGAAACTTGATGATACATTATGGGCTTATAGAACTGCTTATAAGAATCCTATGGGTATGTCACCATATTAAATGGTTTATGGAAAAGCATGTCACTTACCTCTTGAACTAGAACATAAAGCTTATTCGGCAATTAAAGAGCTCAACTATGATTTCAAACTTGCCGGTGAAAAGAGGTTATTTGATATTAATTCACTTGATGAATGGAGAACCCAGGCCTATGAGAATGCCAAGTTGTTTAAAGAAAAAGTTAAAAGATGGCATGATAAAAGGATACAAAAGCGTGAATTCACTGTAGGTGACCATGTCTTGCTATACAATTCTCGTTTAAGATTTTTTGCAGGAAAACTTCTCTCTAAATGGGAAGGTCCTTACATTATCGAGGAGGTTTATCGTTCCGGAGCCATCAAGATCAACAATGCCGAAGGCAATAACCCGAAGGTGGTAAACGGGCAAAGAATCAAACATTATATCTCAGGTACTCCCATAAATGTTGAAACAAATATTATTAATACCATAACACCGGAGGAGTACATAAGGGAAACCTACCAGAACACTTCAGACTCCGAAAAGGAATAGGTATGTGATACGGTAAGTAAACCGACTCCAAAAATTTTCCAAAAGTAATTTTACTCCGTTTTGGAATATTTAAAAAATTAGGAAAATAAAAAGTAGTCCGAAAAGTGCACGAGGAGGCGACAAGCCTTGGGGGCGCGCCCTACCCCCCTGGGCGCGCCTCCCAGGCTTGTGGCCACCTCGTGTGCCCTCCGGACTCCGTTTTCTTATAGTACACTTCTTTTGGTCGGTAAAAAATCATTATATAATCTCCCGAAGGTATTGACCATCGTACCACGGCGATATCCCCTGTTTTCGTTTTGAGCTGTTTTCTGCCAGAGTTTTCAACGCCGGGCATCATGTCTTTCACCTCCTTCAACAATGTGGACGACGATGCTTGGTTGATGCAGATAGAACTCAGGAGGGAGGAGGCCGAGAAAGTCACGATGGGAGAAGATGAAGGGGATTCGCTTGAAGTTCACCCTCCGGCTTCGGAGAGAGGCACTCTTGCTGGCATCTCCACTATTCCAAATCCCCATCAAGCAATGGGGACTACAAGCAATCATGAAGGCCAGGAGATACAAGGAGGACTTCCCCCAAGGAGGCCCTTGCACAGGTTACATCGGAACAACTTTCATAATTGGTTCATAACTATGGAGTAGAGAACACCCCTCGCACACACATACCCCAATTGGGATATATCCCGTCCAAGTGAAAGCAATGCAGGGAAAAGCTCTTGGTGGCCTGAAAATAAGCATCTTTTGGAGGAAATTCAGAAGAATGCGAATGCACTCCAACGTGTACTCCGCGAACTGCAGGATTTGAAGGGTATCTTATTGAAACTGGCAGACACATCATCAACTCCACCATCACCACCTCCGAAGAAAGAGACCTAAGTACATGGGTATGGGCACTCCCCTTGGCAACTGCCAAGCTTGGGGGAGGTGCCCCGGTATCGTATCACCATCACATATTTACCTTTATCGTTTTTCTTAGTTCGATCCTTTTGGTTATATTTTACCTAGTAGAATAAAAGTTTTTAGTATGA
Source organism: Thinopyrum elongatum (assembly GCA_011799875.1). Lineage (NCBI taxonomy): Eukaryota > Viridiplantae > Streptophyta > Magnoliopsida > Poales > Poaceae > Thinopyrum > Thinopyrum elongatum. The sequence continues at coordinate 355,095,363 of CM022297.1, read as the reverse complement.
TCCAGTTTTGAGTTTTGCTTTGTGTTCCCTCTATGTAATCGAGTCCAAGAGTTATATAATAAAGATTAGTTTTGAGTTGAGGGCTTTGCTTTCTTGCTATGATCTTGAGAAAAAGAAATAAAGAATAAAAGAAATAAAAAGATTATATAATGATCTTATGGGAAGTGATGACTTCACATATAAGAAGTATGTCGCATGAAATTTGTTGGAAGTTGACAAACATAGTTTTGGTCATTGTTGCAATTAATAGGAAGTAATAAAGAAAGAGAGGTCTCACATATAAATATACTATCTTGGACATCTTTTGTGATTGTGAGCACTCATTAAAATATTATATGCTAAAAGGTTGATGTTGGACAAGAAAGACAACATAATGAGTTATGTTTCTTTATATCCGAATAGAAGTTATATTGTCATGGATCCTCCAACATGTTGAGCTTGCTTCTCACCTCATGCTAGCCAAATATTTTGCACCAAGTAGAGATACTACTTGTGCATCCAAAATCCCTTAAACCAGTTTTGCCATGAGAGTCCACCATACCTACCTATGGATTGAGTAAGATCCTTCAAGTAAGTTGTCATCGGTGCAAGCAATAAAAATTGCTTTCTAAACATGTATGATCTATTAGTGTGAGGAAAATAAGCTTTATACGAACTTGTGATATAGAAGAAATAAAAGCGACAGACTGCATAATAAAGTTCTTTATCTCAAGGGGCAATATAAAGTGACGTTCTTTTGCATTAAGATTTTGTGCATCCAACCATAAAAGCGCATGACAACCTCTGCTTCCCTTTGCGACGGGCCTATCTTTTACTTTTACTTCCTATCCTTAATACAAGAGTCATGGTGATCATCACCTCTTCTTTTTATACCTTTTCTTTTTTGGCAAGCACTATATGTTGGGGGGGGGGGGAGATCCAGATATATATATATATGCACTCGGATGTAGATTTTCATAAACTATTATTGTTGACGTTACCCTTGAGGTAAAAGGTTGGGAGGCGAAGTTATAAGCCCCTATCTTTCTCTATGTCCGATTGAAACTTTGATCTCATAAGTATCATGTGAGTGTTAGCAATTGTGAAAGACTAAATGATAGTTGAGTATGTGAAACTTGCTATATGAAAGCTCTTACATTGACTCTTTCTGATGTTATGATAAATTGCAATTGCTTTAATGACTGAGATCATAATTTGTTGGTTTTCGATGAAGTTCGTGTTTCATACTTTACCTTGTGAATGAATTGTTACTTTAGCATAAGAAATTATATGACAATATATGTTGCTGTTCTAAAGATGATCATGATGCCCTCATGTCCATATTTTATTTTATCGACACCTCTATCTCTAAACATGTGGTCATGATTATCGATTTCGGCTTTCGCCTGAGGACAAGCGAGGTCTAAGCTTGGGGGAGTTGATACGTCCATTTTGCATCATGCTTTTATGTTGATATTTATTGCATTATGGGCTTTTATTACACATTATGGTACAATACTTATGCCTTTTCTCTCTTATTTTACAAGGTTTACACAAAGAGGGAGAATGCCGGCAGCTGGAATTCTGGACCGCAAAGGAGCAAATCTGAGAGACCTATTCTGCACAACTCCAAAAGTCTTGAAAATTTACGGAGAATTATTTTGGAATATATAAAAAATATTGGGCGGAGAAATACCAGAGGGGGACCCACCAGGTGGCCACAAGCCTGAGGGGCGTGCCCTACCCCCCTGGGCGCGCCCCTAGGGCTTGTGGCCCCCCTGTCAGGTCTTCAGTGCCCATCTTCTGCTATATGGTGGCTTTTGACCTGGAAAAAAAAATCAAGAGAGAGCTTTCGGGACGAAGCGCCGCCGTCTCGAGGCGGAAGTTGGGCAGAACCAATCTAGGGCTCCGGCGGAGCTGTTCTGCCGGGGAAACTTCCCTCTGGGAGGGGAAAATCGAAGCCATCGTCATCACCAACGATCCTCTCATCGAGAGGGGGTCAATCTCCATCAACATCTTCACCAGCACCATGTCCTCTCAAACCCTAGTTCATCTCTTGTATCCGATCTTTGTCTCAAAACCTCAGATTGGTACCTGTGGGTTGCTCGTAGTGTTGATTACTCCTTGTAGTTGATGCTAGTTGGTTTATTCGGTGGAAGATCATATGTTCAGATCCTTAATGCTATTTATTACCCCTCTGATTATGAACATGAATATGCTTTGTGAGTAGTTACGTTTGTTCCTGAGGACATGGGAGAAGTCTTGTTGTAAGTAATCATGTGAATTTGGTATTCGTTTGATATTTTGATGAGATGTATGTTGTCTTTCCTCTAGTGGTGTTATGTGAACGTCGACTACATGACACTTCACCATGATTTGGGCCTAGGGGAAGGCATTGGGAAGTAATAAGTAGATGTTGGGTTGCTAGAGTGACAGAAGCTTAAACCCTAGTTTATGCGTTGCTTCGTAAGGGGCTGATTTGGATCCACATGTTTCATGCTATGGTTAGATTTATCTTAATTCTTCTTTCGTAGTTGCGGATGCTTGCGAGAGGGGTTAATCATAAGTGGGAGGCTTGTCCAAGTAAGGACAAAGCCCAAGCACTGGTCCACCCACATATCAAATTATCAAAGTAACGAACGCGAATCATATGAGCGTGATGAAAACTAGCTTGACAGTAATTCCCATGTGTCCTCGGGAGCGCTTTGCTTTATATAAGAGTTTGTCCAGGCTTGTCCTTTGCTACAAAAAGGATTGGGCCACCTTGCTGCACCTTAGTTACACTTGTTACTTGTTACCAGTTACGAATTATCTTATCACAAAACTATCTGTTACAGATAAATTCAATGCTTGCAGAAAGTACCTTGCTGAAAACCGCTTGTCATTTCCTTCTGCTCCTCGTTGGGTTCAACACTCTTACTTATCGAAAGGACTACGATAGATCCCCTATACTTGTGGGTCATCAGTGGCTGGCGGGTGTCTGTTTCTCCTACTTTAGTTGAATCGAATTTGACTATGGCCGGTCCTTGAAGAAGGTTAAAACAGAAAACTTGATAATCACCGTTGTGGTTTTGCGTAGGTAAGAGCGGTTCTTGCTAGTTGCCAGTAGCAGCCACGTAAAACTTGCAACAACAAAGTAGAGGACGTCTAACTTGTTTTTGCAGGGTATGCTGTGATGTGATATGGTCAAGACGTGATGTGATATACATTGTTGTATGAGATGATCATGTTTTGTAATATCGACAACCGGCAGGAGCCTTAGGGTTGTCTTTTAATTATTGTATGAAATGCAAGCGCCATGTAATTGCTTTACTTTATCGCTATGCGTTAGCAATAGTTGTAGAAGCAATAGTTGGCGAGATGACCCCGACGCAACGATGGAGATCAAGGTGTCGAGCCGGTGACAATGGAGATCATGTCGATGCTTTGGAGATGGAGATCAAAAGCACAAGATGATGATGGCCATATCATGTCACATATTTTGATTGCATGTGATGTTTATCCTTTATGCATCTTATTTTGCTTAGAACGATGGTAGCATTATAAGAAGATCCCTTCACTTAATTTCAAGATAAAAGTGTTCTCCCTGAGTATGCGCCGTTGCCAAAGTTCGTCATTTCGAAGCACCACGTGATGATCGGGTGTGATAGACGCTACGTTCACATACAACGGGTGTAAGCCAGTTTTGCACAGGCAGAATACTTGGGTTAAACTTGACGAGCCTAGCATGTATAGACATGGTCTCGGAACACTAGAGACCTAAAGGTCGAACATGAGTCATATAGTAGATATGATCAACATAAAGATGTTCACCATTGAAGACTACTCCATCTCACGTGATGATCAGACATGGTTTAGTTGATTTGGATCATGTATCACTTAGACAACTTGAGGGATGTTGATTTAAGTGGGAGTTCATTAGTAATTTGATTAATTGAACTAAGATTTATCATGAACATAGTCAAAATGTCTTTGCAAATTATGTTGTAGTTCAATAGCTCGCGATGTAGCTTCCACATTTTTTTGCTACGTTCCTAGAGAAAACTAAGTTGAAAGATGATGGTAGCAATAATGCGGACTAGGTCCGTGATCTGAGGATTATCCTCATTGCTGCATAGAAGAATTATGTCCTTGATGCACCGCTAGGTGACAGACCTACTGCAGGAGCTGACGCAGACGTTATGCATGTTTAACAAGCTCGATCTGATGACTACTTGATAGTTTAGTGTGCCATGCTTTACGGCTTAGAATCAGGGCTCCAAAGACATTTTGAACGCCATGGAACATATGAGATGTTCCAAGAGCTGAAATTGGTATTTCAGGCTCATGCCCGTGTTGAGAGGTATGAGACCTCTGACAAGTACTTTGCCTACAAGATGCAGGAGAATAGCTCAGCCAGTGAGCATGTGCTCAGAATGTCTGGGTACTACAATCGCTTGAATCAAGTGGGAGTTAATCTTCCAGATAAGATAATGATTGACAGAGTTCTCCAGTCACTATCACCAAGCTACTAGAGCTTCGTGATGAACTATAATATGCAAGGGATGACAAAAACGATTCCCAAGCTCTTCGCGATGCTGAAATCGGCGGAGGTAGAAATCAAGAAATAACATCAAGTGTTGATGGTTAACAAGACCACCAGTTTTAAGAAAAAGGGCAAGGGAAAGAAAGGGAACTTCAAGAAGAACAACAAGCAAGTTGCCGCTCCCGTGAAGAAGCCCAAAGCTGGACCCAAGCCTGAAACTGAGTGCTTCTACTGCAAAGGGAATGGTCACTGGAAGTGGAACTGCCCCAAATACTTGGCGGATAAGAAGGATGGCAAAGTGAACAAAGGTATATTTGATATACATGTTATTGATGTGTACCTTACTAATGCTCGTAGTAGCGCCTGGGTATTTGATACTGGTTCGGTTGCTCATATTTGTAACTCGAAACAGGAGCTGCGGAATAAACGAAGATTGGCTAAGGACGAGGTGACGATGCGCGTCGGGAATGGTTCCAAGGTCGATGTGATCGCCGTCGGCACGCTACCTCTATATCTACCTTCGGGATTAGTTTTAGATCTCAATAATTGTTATTTGGTGCCAGCGTTGAGCATGAACATTATATCGGGATCTTGTTTATTGCGAGACGGTTATTCATTTAAATCAGAGAATAATGGTTGTTCTATTTATATGAGTAATATCTTTTATGGTCATGCACCCTTGATGAATGGTCTATTCTTGTTGAATCTCGATCGTAGTGATACACATATTCATAATATTGATGCCAAAAGATGCAAAGTTGATAATGATAGTGCAACATACTTGTGGCACTGCCATTTAGGTCATAGTGGTGTAAAGCGCATGAAGAAACTCCATGCAGATGGACTTTTGGAGTCACTTGATTATGAATCATTTGATACTTGCGAACCATGCCTCATGGGCAAGATGACTAAAACTCCGTTCTCCAGAACAATGGAGCGAGCTAATGACTTATTGGAAATAATACATACCGATGTATGCGGTCCAATGAGTGTTGAAGCACGCGGCGGGAATTGTTATTTTCTCACCTTCACAGATGATTTGAGTAGGTATGGGTATATCTACTTGATGAAACACAAATCTGAAACATTTGAAAGTTCAAAGAATTTCAGAGTGAAGTAGAGAATCATCGTAACAAGAAAATAAAGTTTCTACTATCTGATCGTGGAGGTGAATATTTGAGTTACGAGTTTGGCCTTCATTTAAAACAATGTGGAATTGTTTCACAACTCACGTCACCTGGAACACCACAGCGTAATAGTGTGTCCGAACATCGTAACCGTACTTTATTAGATATGGTGTGTTCTATGATGTCTCTTACTGATTTGCCACTATCGTTTTGGGGTTATGCATTAGAGACATCCGCATTCACGTTCAATAGGGCACCGTCTAAATCTGTTGAGATGACACCGTATGAACTGTGGTTTGGCAACAAACCTAAGCTATCGTTTCTTAAAAGTTTGGGGATGCGACGCTTATGTCAAAAGGCTTCAGCCTGATAAGCTCGAACCCAAAGCGAAGAAGTGCGTCTTCATAGGATACCCAAAAGAAACTATTGGGTATATCTCTTACCACAGATCCGAAGGCAAAATCTTTGTTGCTAAGAATGGGTCCTTTCTAGAGAAGGAGTTTCTCTCGAAAGAAGAGAGTGGGAGGAAAGTAGAACTTGATGAGATAGTTGTACCTTCTCTCGAATTGGAAAGTAGTACATCAGAGAAAGCCGTTCCCGTGATGCCTACACCAACCAGAGAGGAAGCAAATGATGATGATCATGAAACTTCAGATCAAGTTACTCCTGAACCTCGTAGGTCGACCAGAACACGTTCCGCACCAGAGTGGTACGACAATCCTGTCTTGAAAGTCATGTTGTTGGACAACAGCGAACCTACGAACTATGAAGAAACTATGATGAGCCCAGATTCCGAAAAATGGCTTGAGGCCATGAAATCTGAGATAGGATCCATGTATGAGAACAAAGTGTGGACTTTGGTGGATTTTCCTGATGATCGGCAAGCCATAAAGAATAAATGGATCTTTAAGAGGAAGACGGACGCTGACGGTAATATCACTGTCTACAAAGCTCGACTTGTTGCAAAAGGTTTTCGACAAGTTCAAGGGGTTGACTATGATGAGACTTTCTCACCTCGTAGCGATGCTTAAGTCTGTCTGAGTCATGTTAGCAATTGCCGCATTTTATGATTATGAAATCTGGCAAATGGATGTCAAAAACTTGCATTCCTTAATGGGTTTCTTGAGGAAGAGTTGTATATGATGCAACCAGAAGTTTTTGTCGATCCTAAAGGTGCTAACAAAGTGTGCAAACTCCAGCGATCCATCTATGGACTGGTGCAAGCATCTCGAAGTTGGAATATACGCTTTGATGAGGTGATCAAAGCATATAGTTTTATACAGACTTATGGTGAAGCCTGTATTTACAAGAAAGTGAGTGGGAGCTCTATAGCATTTCTAATATTATATGTGGATGACATATTGTTGATTGGAAATGATATAGAATTTCTGGATAGCATAAAAGGATACTTGAATAAGAATTTTTCAATGAAAGACCTCGGTGAAGCTACTTACATATTAGGCATCAAAATCTATAGAGATAGATCAAGACGCTTAATAAGACTTTCACAAAACACATACCTTGACAAAGTTTTGAAGGAGTTCAAAATGGATCAGTCAAAGAAAGGGTTCTTGCCTGTATTCAAGGTGTGAAGTTGAGTAAGACTCAAAGCCTGACCACGACAGAAGATAGAGAGAGAATGAAAATCATTCCCTATGCCTCAGCCATAGGTTCTATAAAGTATGCCATGTTGTGTACCAGACCTATTGTGTGCCTTGCCATGAGTCTGGCAAGGGGGTACAATAGTGATCCAGGAGTGGATCACTGGACGGCGGTCAAAATTATCCTTAGGTACCTAAAGAGGACTAAGGAAATGTTTCTCGGTTATGGAGGTGATAAAGAGTTCGTCGTAAAGGGTTACGTTGATGCAAGCTTTGACACTGATCCGGATGACTCTGAGTCTCAATCTGGATACATATTGAACGTGGGAGAAATTAGCTAGAGTAGCTCTATGCAGAGCATTGTAGACATAGATATTTGCAAAGTACACACGGATCTGAATGTTGCAGACCCGTTGACTAAAAATCTCTCTCATAAGCAAAACACGATCACACCTTAGAACTCTTTGGGTGTTAATCACATGGCGATGTGAACTAGATTATTGACTCTAGTGAACTCTTTGGGTGTTAATCACATGGCGACGTGAACTAGATTATTGACTCTAGTGCAAGTGGGAGACTGATGGAAATATGCCCTAGAGGCAATAATAAAATGGTTATTATTATATTTCCTTAATCATGATAAAGGTTTATTATTCATGCTAGAATTGTATTGATAAGAAACTTAAATACATGTGTGAATACATAAACAAATATTGTGTCCCTAGTAAGCCTCTCCTAGACTAACTCGTTGATCAAAGATGATTAAGGTTTCCTAACCATAGACATGTGTTGTCACTTGATAACGGGATCACATCATTAGGAGAATGATGTGATGGACAAGACCCATCCGTTAGCTTAGCATATGATCGTTCAGTTTATTGCTATTGCTTTCTTAATGTCAAATACATATTCCTTCGACTATGAGATCATGCAACTCCCGGATACCGGAGGAATACCTTGTGTGCTATCAAACGTCACAACGTAACTGGGTGATCATAAAGATGCTCTACAGGTATCTCCGAAGGTGTCCGTTGAGTTGGCATGGATCGAGATTAGGATTTGTCACTCCGTGTATCGGAGAGGTATCTCTGGGCCCTCTCGGTAATACACATCACAAGAAGCTTGCAAGCAAAGTGACTAAGGAGTTAGTTACAAGATGATGTATTACGAAACGAGTAAAGAGACTTGCCGGTAACGAGATTGAACTAGGTATGAAGATACCGACGATCGAATCTCGGGCAAGTAACATACCGATGGACAAAGGGAATTACGTATGTTGTCATAAGGTTCGACCGATAAAGATCTTCGTAGAATATGTAGGAGCCAATATGGGCATCCAAGTTCCGCTATTGGTTATTGACCGGAGAGGTGTCTCGGTCATGTCTACATAGTTCTCGAACCCGTAGGGTCCGCACGCTTAATGTTCGTTGACGACATAATGTTATATGAGTTATGTGATTTGGTGACCGAATGTTGTTCGAAGTCCTGGATGAGATCATGGACATGACGAGGAGATCCGGAATGGTCCGGAGATAAATATTGATATATAGGACGATGATATTTGGACACCAGAAGAGTTTCGGGAGGTACCGGGTAGTCATCGGATCACCGGAAGAGGTTCCGGGAAACCCCGGGAGGTTAATGGGCCATATGGGCCAAAGGGAGGGGGACATGATACGTCCATTTTGCATCATGTTTTCCTACTATTATTTATGATGTTTTTATGCATAATAATGCTTTTTGGAGTAATTCTAATGCCTTTTCTCTCATAATATGCAAGGTTCACACAAAGAGGGAGAATTCCGGCAGCTGGAAATCTGGACCTGAAAAAGCTACGTCAGGCTACCTATTCTGCACAACTCCAAATGAGCTGAAATTTTAGGAGGACTTTTTATGGAATAGATAAGAATTATTGGAGCAAATAAGTACCAGAGGGGGTCCACCAGGTGGGCACAACCCACCTGGGCGCGCTAGGGAGCCCAGGCGCGCCCTGGTGGGTTGTGCCCTCCTCGGCCCACCTCCGGTGCCCCTCTTCTGGTATATAAGTCATTTTGACCTAGAAAAAATAAGGGGAGGACTTTCGGGATGAAGCGCCGCCGTCTCGAGGCGGAACTTGGGCAGGAGCACTTTTGCCCTCCGGCGGAGCGATTCCGCCGGGGGAACTTCCCTCCCGGAGGGGGAAATCATCGTCATCATCATCACCAACAACTCTCCCATCTTGGGGAGAGAAATCTCCATCAACATCTTCAACAACACCATCTCCTCTCAAACCCTAGTTCATCTCTTGTGTTCAATCTTTGTACCGGAACTATAGATTGGTACTTGTGGGTGACTAGTAGTGTTGATTACATCTTATAGTTGATTACTATATGGTTTATTTGGTGGAAGATTATATGTTCAGATCCATTATGCTATTTAATACCCCTCTGATCTTGAGCATGATTATCCTTAGTGAGTAGTTACTTTTGTTCTTGAGGTCACGGGAGAAATATTGTTGCAAGTAATCATGTGAACTTGATATGTGTTCGATATTTTGATGATATGTATGCTGTGATTCCCTTAGTGATGTCATGTGAACGTCGACTACATGGCACTTCACCTTATTAGGGCCTAAGGGAATGCATTGTGGAGTAGTTATTAGATGATGGGTTGCGAGAGTGACAGAAGCTTAAACCCTAGTTTATGCGCTATTCCGTAAGGGACTGATTTGGATCCAAAAGTTTAATGCTATGGTTAGATTTATTCTTAATACTTTTCTCGTAGTTGCGGATGCTTGCGAGGGGTTTAATCATAAGTAGGAGGTTTGTTCAAGTAAGAACAGCACCTAAGCACCGGTCCACCCATATATCAAATTATCAAAGTAGCGAACACAAATCAAACCAACATGATGAAAGTGACTAGATGAAATTCCCGTGTACCCTCAAGAACGCTTTACTTATCATAAGAGATCGTTTTGGCCTATCCTTTGCCTCAAAAGGATTAGGCTACCTTGCTGCACTTTTGTTACCATTACCGTTACTTGCTCGTTACAAATTATCTTGCTACCAAACTACTCGTTACTTATAATTTCAGTGCTTGCAGACATTACCTTGCTGAAAACCACTTGTCATTTCCTTCTGCTCCTCGTTGGGTTCGACACTCTTACTTATCGAAAGGACTACGATTGATCCCCTATACTTGTGGGTCATCAGGACACACCAGCCCACAAGGGGCTGGCGCGCCCCTCCTAAGGCCGCAGCCCTTGGGGAGAGAAGGAAAGGGGGGAGTCAGCCTCCCCCTTCCTTCCCTCTCCTCCCCTTTCCTTCCCCCCTTGTGCAAACAAGGTAAGGGGGGCACAGGGCAGGAGCCCAAGGGGGCGGGCGGCCACCCTTGGGGCGCCTCCTGGCTGCCTCCCGTCCCCCCACCTATATATATGAGGGAGGGGGCGCCACACAAAGGCCACGACAATCTCTTAGCCGTGTGCGGTGCCCCTCTCCACAGTTTCGTCCCTCGGTCATATTTCCGGAGTGCTTAGGCGAAGCCCTGCGGAGATAGCATCACCACCACCGTCACCATGCCGTCGTGCTACCGGAACTCATCCACTACTTCGCCCGTCTTGCTGGATCAAGAAGGCGAGGGCGTCACCGAGCTGAACATGTGCTGAACGCGGAGGTGCCGTATGTTTGGTACTTGATCGGTTGGATCGCGAAGAAGTTTGACTACATCAACCGCGTTAATAAACACTTCCGCTTACGGTCTACAAGGGTACGTAGACACACTCTCCCCGCTTGTTGCTATGCATCTCCATGGATAGATCTTGCGTGTGCGTAGAATTTTTTTGTTTTCCATGCAACGTTCCCCAACAGGTTTATGTAGCATCGGCGGTTTCGGCAGAGGTAAAGGCTATTCGGTATGGACTTATCCTGGCTTCAAATATCGGGTGCTCCAATATAATCATTGAATCAGATAGTTTAAATGCGTTGGAGGCAGTTTCAGACCTTGATGCCTACATGGGTCCCGATGTGCCAATCATCACCGAGACTAGTCTACCGGCGATGGACTTTTCAAATGTCAGCTTTGTTCATTGCAGAAGGAAAACCAATCTTGTTGCTGATTGTTTAGCAAATCACTGCTTTAATCTTAGTTTATCTGATTTTTGAGACTCCAATGCCCCTGACTTTATTCTTCCACATATTGTAAATGGCTTGGCAATCATACCAGGAATAAAGTTATTTACGTTCGAAAAAGACCTTTTATTTTTATTTTGGGCTAGTTTGCACTAGACTTTGTTACTTCCTCCGGTCTAAATTAATTGACGCAACTCTAGCACAACCCGATCCAAATTAATCGATTCGGATTGAAGTGAGTAATAATATCTTTTGGCGTGCTTCTAAAGAAGTAAAATGGGAGTGTTATTAGCAAACATCCACACTCATGTCCTCTTTTCCCTCGCAACTACCGTGTCTAGATACTCTTTCCTCCAAGCTTCGTTGGCGAGTGGATACACCTCCCATCTGGCCGCTGCTCAGGGGAGGGGATCCTGATGCCTCGGCTTCGTTTTTTTCTCTGTTAGTTTTTTTTCTTAGGGTAGTGTTTCGCCAGATGGCGGCTTTTTATTTTTGAGCTGGTCTTTTGTGCTCCGATCCTCCTCGAGTTCATCCATTGGGACATAGTCGATGGAGCTTCAGCATAGATTCCTACCGTTTTCTTAGAGCAACTCCAACCTGCCGACCCATTTCGTCCGCCCATGTCCGCTTGGGCCGCGGCAAACAAAAACGCCGGCCCAACGCGGCGACCCAAACCCAAAATGCGCCTGCTTCGTGTCCGCGCCGACGCATTTCAGGCCCGAATTTGGGCCTGAAATGCGTCGGCGCTGACACGAAGTGGACGCGCCGTGCATCCCCTCAGTGTCCGCCACGGCCCCACATGTCGATCGGCCACCCACCGCACGCGGTCGTATTTAATGCGACCACCTACTTAGGTCCCACGCCTCAGCGGCTGGAAGCTAGGGGGCGTCCTTTTTTAATCCATGCGTTGGGGGGGGGGGGCTCATCCACTTCCATTTCCGCTGCCCGTCCACATCTAGCCATGTGCTCCCTCGCCGACGACAGAGCAAACCCTAGCCGCCATGGGTTTCTTCAACGGCTCCGGCAAGAATAAGGGCAAGGCCACCCCCGACGCTTCCTCCTCCCGCATGCTTCCTCCGCCGGCGCCGACGCCCGCCCGCCCCGTCAGGCAGCGGCTGCACATTCCGGTGCACCAGGCGCGATGGCACTAGCTATGCAGGCAGCTGCTGCCGTACCCGGACGTGACGCTGTCGCACGACTGGCATCTGGATCCGCAACGGATCCCTGTGCTGGCGGTGCCATGGACGCAGCGGGCGCACGCCAAGGAGGCCGTCGTCGGGAGCTACTCACGCTGGAGTAGCGTCGGATGTCGGCGTACGCTCCGGACTCTCCCAATTGGGAGAGGTGGTTCACCCTTGAGCACAAGGAGCAACGCCGCCTCGGCGTCCAGGAGCACCACACCAACCCTTCACCGTCCCCCGTCGCCAAGTCGGAGGAGGAGGCTGCGTACCAGGAGGCACTGGCGGCGGCCATGCAGACCTCCATTGAGGAGGAGCGGCGCAAGGTGGAGGCGGAGGAGGCAGACTACCATGCGAGGCTGGCGGAGGCCCTCGCCCTCTTTATGGCCGATGACTGCACCGTGCCGCCAAGGCCCACTCCACCGATGCCCAAGGCCGAGCCGCCGCAGCGCTACATCTGTACCGGGTAGGTGCGCTAGTGGGTCCGCACGCCCCCGTCTGGCTCGGCGCGACGCCGGCGTAGGAGGCCGCCTACCTCGAGCAATGAAAGCAGCGCACGCTTGCGGACGAACGCGCTGATGGCGAGCGGCTCATGCAGCTAGAGCGCGAGGAGGAGGAGCGCCGCAAGGAGGAGGAGGAGGAGGAGGAGCGCCGTGCCCGCGCCGCAGCAGCCCAGTCAGCGGTGCAGCCGGTGCAGCTGGCCGATGTGGCCCGTGCCTGGGAGACGGCGTTCCCCTGGGCTGGTCTGGCGCCGAAGCTGGTCGACCTCACTGGCTCCGGCTTGGATGATGAGGATGCCTAGTGCAGGGGCGGCGCAGACTTTTTTTAAGTTTAATTAATGTTTTTAATGTTAATGTGGACTTTGGCCGGCTGTTGGCCGGTGTTTAATGTTTAATTATGTTTTAATTCGTACATGATGTTTTTTTCCACGTTTAAAAAATATGGGTCGGGTCAGCGTTGGGCGCACCAGCCGACCCAAATCGAAAAGCGGACGCGCACGTCCGCCTGGCCGACCCAAACGGACGAGACAAAGCGCGCGTCCGTTTTGGGTCCCCGCGTTGGAGTTGCTCTTAGGACAACGAGGTTAGAGTTTTTAGTCTCGCCATGTGTGCTAGCCAACGAGAGTTGGTGTCAGACATTTTAGATCGATTCAATGGTTCAACGACGACGACTACGGCTCTAGGGCGATGGTCCTTAGGAGTATGTGCACGGGTACTTCCCGACTATCATCGACCGGGTCAAACCAGCTCCAATAGGGGAGCGACGACAACGGCGTGTCAGCGGCTCATTCTGATGGCAATAATGGTCGTTCGATGGTCCTCTCCATAGAAGAACATTTTATTTATTTGAGGGAAATGACCAACATTTCATTTTAGATCTATTCATTCGACTTGGTCATCAAATAGGAAAAAAAGACACCATAAGATCTGCTTAAAACGTGGGACCCACGAGACGTAGGCGAGAGAAGTCGTGGCCTCGTGGGCTAAGCAAACGCAAATCCACGCGGCGGACTTGACTTGCGCTCGAATCCGTCGTTGGTTTGGTTGCATTCTCTTTCTCTCCTCTCCTGGCCCATAGATACATACGACGCTGCTTCCTTCCGCGTCCAGAAACCCTCGTCCACCCACCAACACCGGCCACCGCCTCCTCCCCCAAAATCGAAACCCCTACCGCCCCCCAAGCAGATCGGCCGAGAGTGATGGAGGCGAAGATGAGCAAGTTCTTCGACTCGGTGGGCTCCTTCTTCTCCGGCGGCGACAGCATCCCCTGGTGCGACCGCGACATCATTGCCGTAAGAGCTCCCCCCTTTCGCCTCAGCCCATCGCTTTGCTTAATGGTTGAATCTGTCGCCTGTCGAATCCTGCGCCGTAGATGGGGGTTAATTGATTCTAGGACGCGCGCATCATATTATGCGAAGCACGAAAATATATGTAGAGAAGGAGAGTGGATCGTTATTGCAAAGCTTCGTGATGCTTGATGCTGTCCTGGTGGTGGGAGACTAGCCGTGATTGTTGAATCGGTCGTACCTTACCATGTTCGTGCAGTTAGTTGTTGTCATTATTTACTGTACTGGTAGTAGCATGGATTTACCAAGTTGGGATGCTGGATACTCAGATTCCCATTTTGTCCCTTGTAGTACCGAATGCTATGTGTTTTACTAAAGCCATCAGATAGCTAACTCACTATGAAATGTCCACTTGGAACCTGGAGAAATTCATTCAGTTACTTATATGTTTATGTACTTATATGTTTACGTTGTTGTTGCTGCTGCTGTTGTTGTTGTTGTTGTTGTTGTTGTTGTTGTTGTTGTTGTTGTTGTTGTTGTACTTGTATGTTTATGTAGTGTTCACAAGCACGTGCTTTCTGTTCTTTTGCTATCTCACAAACTATCCTGTTTTGTTAAGTATGTTCGATGAGCAGCTAGAACTTGTAGTTCTGATTCGGATGATTATTCATGGTTATATGTAACTAGGGATGTGAAAGAGAGGTTGCTGAGGCTGCAACCGAAGAACAGAAAAACGATAGCATTATGAGGCTATCTTGGGCTCTAGTCCATTCCCAGCAGACTGATGATGTGAACCGTGGAATTGGCATGATTGAAGGTCAGATAACTTTTTTATTTGCATGGATGAAAATTTACTCCTTGCAACCTATTATCTTACTTTGCTATCTATGCTTCTCAACTCTGTTTTGATCAACTTGTTTGTTCTACTTGTACAGCTTCTCTTGATAAAACCACCAGCCCACTGCAGACTAGAGAAAAATTGTATTTGCTGGCTGTTGGGCACTACAGAAATGGTAACTATGTAAGGAGTCGGCAACTTGCGGACCGTTGTTTGGAGGTATTCTTGCACTACCTTCTGGTTGCCTTATATAATGCATTCTTTCTTGATGTGTGGTTAGTGTTTCTGCTGGTAAAAGGGAAAGAAATATTTCACTGGTTTTGAGCTTAACTGCAAACCAAATATTTGATAATGTCATACATGCAGTTGATGCAAGTAGCTCTGTATTGTGAACTTGTGGTAACTCATCATCTTATTTGCTTGTGTAACAACCAACTAGTGCCATTTCTATGCTGGTTTGCTGGGTGACACATGTGGAATTTATTTGCATATTGCTTGCGTAACTATTTACTAGTGCTGTTTCTGTGCTGGATGACATATTGACAAACGAAATATTTGATTCCACTAAGGTTTGTGCAACTAAAGTAAAGGTTCTTGATATTTGTGGTTCCCTCAGTTTGTTGATTTCTTAATCAGGCTCGAAAATAATTTTCCTACATTTGCACCATCCAAGAAATCGTCCCTTAAATCACCTCCCTCTCATTAATCTGGCAACGTCGTGATATACAATCAATTTTTCTGCGGTAGGACTGATAGACAATTGATATTGGGCTATGCAGATAACAGTATTTTGTAATTGTTATGCAAACAGCAAATTCATTCAACTGTTGTGTCACGTGTTTTATACTTCTATTGATTCCACACCTATCCTTGTCGATTAATTCTTGCTAAGCAGTTCAAGATTGTGGTATGCTTGTTGCTGATTCCTTGTGTGCTACTCCATTTCAAGATTTGGCTATGCTTGAGCCTAATTCCCAACTAGCATTTTTGTGCCGGACATGTTAGTTAGACATACTTATCTATGTGACCTATACACTTTAAACTTGGGATACAATTAAAATTCAGACAAAAATATGCAAAACAAACTTTATGGGGTAATATAAGTGCATATGTTTTTCAACTGTTTAAGGGGTAATCTGGGACCATCATCTTTATATTCCATACTAGTTGAATATAAGGGCATATGTTTTCAACCATTTAATTTATCTTGACCCCTTTCTTGTAGATTCAGCCAGATTGGAGGCAGGCATCATCTCTGAAGAAGGCAATAGAGGATAAAATTGCTAAAGGTAAGATAAGAATAATCGACCATACTTTTCTACGATCCATTGGCAGTTTGATCTTTTTTACATGTTCCTCAATTCTCAGTAGAAAACTATGTGATAATTTTATCTGTTTTAGTGACAACAGTGCGCTATGAGTAGTTTATGCGGAGTTTTCAAAATCAAGCAATGTATGCTGGCTACAGATACTGATAACTCTCTTCCGTGCAGATGGTGTGATTGGCATAGGAATCGCCACAACTGCAGTAGGACTTATCGTTGGCGGGATCGCAGCTGCTCTTGCAAGGAAGAAGTGAGACTACACCCTCCTGTTGATGAAGTAGGATGCGCGTTTGGTTCTGTATTTTCAGTCGTTCTACCGTTCGTTCTGCGTTACCTGAGTCGAATCGCCGCAACTATGTGCATAAAATGAGTTTATGATACCAGGCCACCGTGTAATCTTTCGGATAAATCAAATCGTGATGGAAGTACCGTTGTCTCAAACTAGTGCTGAATACACCAATAAATGAACTGTCACGGGTCTTATTTCACAACACCAAATACTTCACTCTAGATTGTACGCACGACATTGCCACTCTGATGGATTTAACGGTCTAAGTAGCAAACAATACGCGGCCCTCCGAGCTTGTATGATCCTGGCAATGGCTACTCGGCCCCGATGAGGGTGAGCAGGATGCCCTGGTAGTACCCGGAGGTGTCGCCGACGACATCCTTGGTCACCGTCGTCTTGTACCTCACCTTGTATTCCTCCTTGACTTTCTTCAAGTCGACCTCGGCGCGCGAGGCGATCGCTCTCGTCAGGGACTCCTCGTCGGTGCCGAGCCCGATGATTGAGCTCCGGATCACCTGGAAAAGGCAGAGCATGAACAGCATCAGAACAGAAACAAGTCATCCTGTCCTCACTTTCTCGCCAGTGAAGGTGGAGTCTCGCAGATTATTGCTGAATACCGAAATGCTGTGTGTTTTGAGTGTTACCTCTGCGAAATGTTTCTCCGGCGAGGTCAAGCACCAAACCGCAGTTTTCAGCATGGCCGAGAGCTGGTCATTCCGATTCCCCTCGAGAACCTGCGAATTTGTGGCACATAAAAATAGATGAACTCAAGTTCATTTGTGCTCAGTTCTTTGATTGTATCTGAACCTCGTCGATGGCCTTGCCGTGCTCCCGCTTGTAGTGCTCGAACGTCGCCTTGAGCTGCGGCTTGCTCCTGGAGCTGACGATGCGGACCACGTCGCCGCGCAGCGGCTGCTTCTTGGCCGCCACCGCGCCGTGCAGCTCGGCCGCCTCCGCCCTCGCCAGCTCGCCGTCCACGTGCTCGCCGCCGTAGCGGTACGAGCTCACCAAGCGCACCAAGAACTGCACGCACGCACGCACATGAACGCTCAACTGACCGGCAAGAGCAAGAAATCAACCCACGGCGGCGACGAAAGGAGGAGAATGCCAGGATCTGCACGGCCTTGCCTGCTTGAGGGGGTCCTCGTAGAGCGGGCAGGCGGCGACGTCCTCCTCGAGCGACGAGTCGTAGGCGGAGCAGTAGGCCTTCCTGACGGCGACGAGGTGGTCCGGCGACGACGCGCAGGCGACCTCGATGAGCACCCAGGCGTGCCGGTCCCCGCCCTTCTTCCTGAGGGCCTTGTAGGCCAGCTTGGCGTCCCGCGCCGCCGGGTCCATCGCCCACAGCGTCATCGCGCCCTGACCACCAGACCAACGCGCAGACATGGAGATTTTGGATGGTGTCCGGGGAGGAAGAAGCCTAGGAGGTCGCCAACCATGGTGGTGAAGGTATATATTACCTTGAAGTG
This sequence comes from Thinopyrum elongatum, assembly GCA_011799875.1. Taxonomy (NCBI): domain Eukaryota; kingdom Viridiplantae; phylum Streptophyta; class Magnoliopsida; order Poales; family Poaceae; genus Thinopyrum; species Thinopyrum elongatum. Next base: position 355,077,140 of record CM022297.1, on the reverse strand, counting down.
GCTGGAGAGCTCGTCCTGGAGCGTGCGGAGGAGGGGTTTGTCGTAGAGGCCCTCGTAGGCCACGGCGATCTCCGCTCGCTGCGCCGCCGTCCGGTGGCCGAGGATCTCGATCAGCGCGTTCTCGTCCGTCCCCCACCCTGCCCATTTCTCGATTTCAGTACAGATTCTTCTTGCGTTGGAGGAAAAACAACATCAATCAATGGACTCCTACTGGCAATCACATGTCACCAAGAACAATCATTGTCCCAATCTCCCTGCCCTCCATTTTTTTTAAATAACTACTACAACAACAAAACAGACTTGAACAGCAGCCACCTCACAAAAGAATTGACCAGGAGAGCTACAAAAACGAGGTAAACTTGATTGAATCTTTGCAAGTACCTTGCACTGCTTTCCTTATGCTCTCTGCATCCTCGGTTGGGGAAGGGGCAGGGTTCGGCACCGAGATGGAGGCCATGGAGCTGAGGGTTCGTGCTCCTCCTTCTCCCTCTCTCCCCGTCCGTGGAGCCGAGGAGAAGTGGAGGAAGAGGAGATTGAGGGGAGGGATGTTATGGATGCACTCGAGGCAGCAGCACCAGCCACACATGGCAGCACCAGGGTTGAAAGCTTCGCCGGCAATGGGCTTTTTGCCTAATTATTTCCTCGTGTGTTTCGCGTGCATCTTTTGATTGTGTTTCTCTTGGCTCATTTTAGCTTCTTAGTGAGGAGTCTTAATGGTGCCACGGTTATCCAGCTTGTAATTGGGTAGTAGCCTGGCTGATATTGCGTAGTACAGGTCATCCGAGGGGCATTTTGGGTATGTTCATTGCTCCTACTTAATCAGCATTGAAGAGGTAATTAAATTTGTTTGCTGGAAAAAGGTGAATAATAATACTAATGAATAATTCCTTCTTCCGTCTTATAACACACGCTGTAATAATTCTTAAGTTAATGCTTGCCTCATCTATTTAGATCTTGGGGTATTTTCAGATTTCTCCTCACCATCTTCTTATTGGAACGTGAGAGTTAAAGAAAATTAGTAGGAGTACCATTTTTACACACTTTTTACATGTTTCATACTTGTTCATACCCTCTCTTCTCCTCTCCTCTTGGGAAATAAAAAAAATTGCTTCAAAAACAGTGCACCAACTAAGCACAAAAGAAAAGAGACAAAAAATAAAAACGAAACGCGCCAGGTAGGGGTCGAACCTACGACTTTCCGCTTAGGAAACGGACGCTCTATCCACTGAGCTACAGGCGCCTCGATGAATATAATTCTCCTCTTGGCTATGTATTCCCATCAATAGTTTCAATCTAGCCGTTCCTCCCACTCGCCCACCACTACTGGGGAAGATGGTACATCAGCATGTGCAACAACAAATGAGTTTAGCAGTAAAAATGATAAAAAAACCAGACAAACAAAAGCAGACATTTTCATGCTGGAGGCAGAGCATTGGAAACACATGGCATTGCTTAACCGGTAAGGTTTCCTTCTAAAAGAGAGCTCCAAAACCACACTGTTTCCACCATGCAAAGATCTGGAATTTGCTCCCGCTTTAGCCCATCATTTAGAAGGAGAAGCGTCATGGGCTCCAAGATAAACCGAAGAGCCTTTCAAAAAAACGGAGGACATGCCCGCACGTTCCATGCGCCCGGTTCAAAAGCTGAGAACATGCCACATTTCACAAAGCATTTCAAAGCCTTTTTTGCTTTCACTCTGAAACCCACGCTTCGTTCCATCTTCTTCTATTCGTCGATTCTTTTTTTCTTTCAAAGCAAGCTGCTTGGAAGAGCACAAAAAAATACATTTTAAGTTGCAAAGCTATTTATATTTGAAAAAAAAGGAGGAGGACAGTTGGCAAGGTTGAGCTGACTGTAGAACTGCTTGCTTAGAATATCAGAGAAAACAAGTGTTCTCGTGGATCACACTGATCTGACCAATGTTTTTGTTTAATATCAACCAGGCCTTTGATGAAAGATGTATGGACAAGTGTGATAGGGTCGCTGTGTGTCAAATGCCCAATGGCTTCTTATGACAACAAATCAACAACCATATCTGAAACTCCAATATTATAGGGGTGATTTGGTTGTGTGCACGTCACTAATGATCTTGTCCTTTGCCATGCGCCCAGTGATAAAGATGGGGTCGCTATATAATTGAAGAATGTGACCCAAACATACATACACGGATGATAATAATTAATATTTTGGACCACGTTAGTTGTATCTACTAGTAGATGTCAGGATATATACATAGCCTTGACAGTATATACATGTTTTTCACATCGCCTAAATGTTGGTGTGATTCTTTTGCTGCAAGTTTCAACTGAAAAAATCGCTTGTCACATCTTCACACTGTTAGACATGGACGACGGTGGTGTGAACTTACAAATTAAGCTGCATTAAACTGGTGAGTGAGAAATGTTTCCTCAATCATTTCTGTAATCCCTTATTTTTCCAGCTAATTAGGTTGCGCGGAATAGCACGAAGCTCTGATTGATTTGTTAGAGAGAAGCCAAAGACAACAAGCTATATGATGTCCGGTTTGCTGGTACGTGACCCAGTGGCAGAAACTTGAAATAGAAGTTGTGCTCAGGAACATCCTTAAATTGAATATGACATAAACCAACCGCGTGCATGATTGGACGAAAATAATGACGATGCTGGTGGCGACGATAAGGATGACACCGTGGACTGTAGGGTTTTCATTGCCACTGTGATCATCAATTTGAAATGAGAATTCTGAATATAGTACATTATGAGCACAAACTTTTTTTGAAAGAAAGGGGCCGCACCCCGGATTCCATCCATCGCGATGAAATCACGTTCAATACAGGCAGATTTATGCGCTCAGGCATAGCCAAAGTAGCCAAAGTAAACCAGAAGCATATATAGTAAAACACTTATTACAAGTTTTTTCCAACAAGATTTTCTGGATGGATCTAACAGCAGGAGACATACTCCAGGTCTTCATTAGACACACTCCGGAAGATCAGTCGCGGAGGCAGCGGTTGGTGTGACGGATGAGGATCCGGCGTCCCTCCTCGTCAGTAGCATCCAGAAATATTAGAGGGGCCTGTGATTTGAGTAGGTGCAATGCAACCATTTGGAGGCAAATTGATCTGTTCATGTGATGTGTTCTTCCATTTCCGTGGACCATGACGACTTGGGACCTTCATCATGTGCTGCAGATCTCCTATAAGAAGTTTCTCAATGATGATTTTACCAAAACAGAAAAAAGATTTTACCTCTCGTTATTGCTCATCTGCTGGAAATGTTAGCTGAGCTATTTGAGTCCTTCTGACATCAAAATACTTTTCCTTTTTTTTTGCAATATTAACATTATTTAAACTCTTCCTCCCATCCTAAGTTTTGCCACTTTTTACCCCATTTAGCCATTTTTTCGTCCGTCGTTTTACCCCATTTAGCCAAAAAAATCATCAATTTTACCCCCTTTAGCGACCTATCATGTGGGTTGAGCTGCCAGGTACACATGGCATGTCCCATGGCAATTTTCCTCTCGCCATTCTTCGCACACCTGAATAGATCGAATGGCTTAACCGTACAAGTATTATTATTATTTTCTCTGGCCTAGGCCTGTATATGGGGAGACGTCTGGCCGTGACGCGTCTCCGAGAATAACTTGTGCGGCGCTGGTCGAGATTTCGTCAGGTGGACGGCCTCGACTTGACATGCCCTGAGGCAGACGTGGTGGTCTTCAGCGGGATTCCAGACCCGAGGTTTGTCGGCAGGCGGGTGAGTCGACGGATCCAGGCAGGCACAGCCGGATGCAGACGACTTGCAGATGGGGCATGCCATGTGGGCAGCCAAGCTTCGTGCCATCGAAGCCACTATAGGTTATCTTTCAGGCGTGTGGATGGATTATGTGGTCATTACTCTTTTTTTGCGGGGATGTGGTCATTACTCAGCCATGCGGAAGTCAGGGAGCATACGACCTTTGGGTGCAACCGCTGGAAGACGGTAGCATGGGGTACATACAACCTGTTTGGATGTCAGTTCAATAATAGGGTAGGTGTTTAGGCATCGTATCCTATTTTTTGCTGACTGTGACATTTTGTTTGATGACTTGCATCGGCTTTTATATGAGACTTGAGATTCATACTTGATCGCTCTAGTTTTTAATAAAATGGTTGTGTGCATCGTTTGATGCCGAGGCTCGGGAAGATCCTCCTTTAAAAAAACACAGCTCCTTGTTCCTAACTTTCACCTCGCTCTTCCATTGTATTCCAAAAAAAAAGTACCCAAAGAAAATTATATCTGATGTGACCGCAGCTAGCGTGATAAGGGCGTGGTACAGCGGACAATTATAGGGGTCGTCATCCATAATCACCCCGTGTTGCACGATGCAAATACTGCTATGCACCCACCCATCGCGTCGTGAGTTGTCGCTTCATTAATTAGATAGGATCGGTGTGCAACTTTGCATACGCGGATGTGTACCCATGTGTAAACCATTGACGAGCCTTTTCTTCCGTTAGCTGTGAAAATTATACCACCAATTGAAATACCAGCGCTGCCCATAATTGCCTTCCCAAACACACCGTTTCCGAGTATAAAGATCGTCCAGGAGGAGGGGCAGAGCACACAGCGAATTCAGCGACCCATTGCCTCCATCTCCTCAAATCTTTGGCCAGCATTTTTGTCAGGGCAGCAATGGCCGACGAAGTTCAGGCGCTCACCAAGGCCTTCTCAGGTTTGCATCAATAGTCGCTGACTCCTAGGAGGACATTGTGCAGCGATCATAATCGTACCATTGTGTTTGTGTGATCGTTTCTTGGAGTTATCGACATGGATTTTGATTGTGATTGTTCGAAATCGATGGTGAAGGTCTGGGAGGTCTGGGCGTGGACGAGCCGACGATGGTGGCGGCGCTGGCGAACTGGCGGAAGCAGCCGGAGAAGCGGTCCGGGTTCCGGAAGAGCTTCCCGGGGCTGTTCAAGGAGCAGGGCGTGATCGAGCGGTGCGAGGACGAGTACCTGCTGCACCTGGCCGCCGAGTTCTCCCGCTTCAAGAACCTCATGGTGCTGTGGGCGATGCACCCGTGGGAGCGCGACGCCCGCCTCGCGCACCACGTCCTCCACCAGGCCCACCCGTCCGCCATCGTCGTGGAGGTCGCCTGCACCCGCTCCGCCGAGGAGCTCCTCGGCGCGCGCAAGGCCTACATGGCGCTCTTCCACCACTCCCTCGAGGAGGACGTCGCCTACCGCGCCAAGGACAAGCCCTACTGCAGCGTAAGCTCTCTCTTTCTTTCTTCTTCAGAGCCATGGCCATGGAGGAGGTCGAGTCTGATGATGTATTTGTGAATGTGCAGCTGCTGGTGGGGCTGGTGAGCGCGTACCGGTACGAAGGGCCCAAGGTGAGCGAGGACACGGCCAAGGCGGAGGCCAAGGCGCTGGGCGCGGCGGTGAAGAGCGCCGGCGGCGGCAAGCTGGTGGAGAACGACGAGGTGGTCAGGATACTCACCACCAGGAGCAAGCCTCACCTCGTCCAGACCTTCAAGTACTACAAGGAGCTGCACGGCAAGCACATCGAGGAGGTAATAACGCCGTGATTCAGACGGAAGTTCGCTAGAAATCTGTGACGCGTGGTGTCATGAGAAGTTGTTGATCAATTGTCTGTCGAACAAAACGCAGGATCTGGGAAGCGAGGAGGCTCTGAGGGAGGCCGTGCAGTGCCTGGCGACGCCGGAGAGGTACTTCAGCCAGGTGATGGCGGCGGCGCTGAGGGAGGGCGCGGACCACCACGGGAAGGAGGCCCTGTCGCGGGTGGCGGTGACGCGGTCGGACGTAGACATGGACGGCATCAGGGCGGCCTACCAGGAGCAGTTCGGGGCCAAGCTCGAGGACGCCGTCGCCGGCAGCGCGCACGGGCACTTCAAGGACGCGCTCGTCTCGCTCATCGTCGGCAAGTAAACCATACAGCATTACGGACGCGGCGGGGGTTCGTCTTCTTCTTCTTCCGGCGGCGATGGCGCGCCGGCCGTGCGTGTGTTTTTCTTCCTGGTTCTTCTCGTGTTGTGTGTACCTTTGTATGTTGAATTGTTGTCGAGCGGGGCATGTAAACATTTGCAGCTGAGGTCGTGTACGGCTGATCGGGGATCAAATAAAGTTAAGCATTTGGACCTTTCTGTTCCATTCCGGTCGTTATTTCGATGGAGTCGTGCTCCGTGTCAGTGCCGGGCCACTCCTGCAGATAGTGTCAGCAAAGCGCTGCCCAAGATCACAGCGACAAGCCCATCGTCTGGCATGTGCTCGCTGCAATAATGCCCCTTGATCTTGCAATATCTAGGCCTTTCCCTAAATATTTGTAACTGACAAAAGATTGAAAATGTCACTTTAGCTAGTTGCCTGATTTTTAAATTTGGGTAATCCAATTTTCTTACCATTGATTCTTTTGTCAAGATTCGTGTTGATTTTTTGATTTTTTTAGAACATGTTGAATTTTGGCTTGTCCTTGTTTGCGGTCAGGTGATTTTTATTGGGCTTGAAGCCCGTTGCTCATTGTCTGTTTTTTTCTATTTCTGTGCGTTTTTGCTTTTCTTTTTAGTCATTTTTTTCCTTTTACTATATGGGTATTTTCAAGAAGGGTGAGTGTAAATATATACAAGCAAGTACTATACAATATGTGTGTAAATTATATTGCAGCGTAAAAATTGCACTATTATATGTTTATTTTTTGCATATTAAAAAAAGTGTAATTTTACTGCAAAGTTGTGTACAAGATTATTTTTTATCACTTAAGGTCAATATCAATGCTACTTAGTCGTTCTCTCTTAAAAAATCATTTTTTTTAGTTTTCATTTCATTTTCTTTCTTCTTTAAGGTACCACCAGTGCCAGTAATTAATTCCTTCATAGAATTTTTTTTGCAAAAAATCCACTATTATGTGTTTATTCTCGCATATTATAAAAAACAAGAATTATGCATAAAGTGGTGTGAATGTTTTGTCAATATTTTTTATTTTCATTTTCTTTCTTAAAGGGTAATACCAATGCCACTAATCTATTTTCTTAGAAAACTTTGATTTTTTTATTTTTCATACTTTATTTTTGTCTTTGTTTCATTTCATTTTCTTTCTTCTTTAAGGTAGCACCAATGCCACTAATTAATTCCTTCTTAGAAGTTTTTTTGCAAAAATTTCACTATTATACACTTATTGTTGCATATTATATAAAAGGAATTTATGCATAAATTGTGTATATTTTTGTCATTATTATTATTATTTTCATTTTAAGGGTAATACCAATACCAATAATTTATTTTTTCTTAGAAAACGTTTATTTTTTAAAATAAACTTTACTTTATGTTTTATTTTTTCATCAGTCTTATCAGATATCGATTAACTTTCTGTTAAGTTTTAGACCAAGCCCAAGTATCTAGTGGGTTCATGTTTTGTGGCTGCAAAGGGCCGAGTTTCTCTTTTATTTTTTGTACATATCTTTGTTCTTTGATGCTTACTTGAATTTTTGTCGTCGATTTTCTCTAATATTTTTCCTGTGTAGGGGCGTTTTAATGTTTCAATAGTATTAGAGTACTTGATTTTATGTAATTTAAAATGGAATTCTATTATGTTGAGGTGGGGGCTGCTAATCATAAATGGGTAGGTGAAGGAGGACGACAAGGATGGTGAGGCGGAAAAACAGAGTCGTAATTGATGCTCGGCACCACGTCTTGATGATAGTGTCTACTGTAAGCGTGCTTTTGCACTAGACTATGATTATTTTGGTGCTTGATGACATTCAATTGTAGGATGTGTCAAAAGCCTGAGAGGCTATACCATTTTAGATATAAATTTTAGCACATTCGTGTATCTATAAAGTAGGCTATGCTTTATTCACGTTGTGACTGTTTACTCACGTACATACCAAGCCGTTGTAGGCATGCATCACAATCCATCGTAGAGTTCGCTGATTGTCAAAGGAAAAAAGTGACTGGCTGAAATTCTAAATCCACCCACCTGATCTCTAGTTGGCCCATGTAAATATGGAGTTAGCATATGTCAGGACCCCGATTTCATGTCACATCGATCTAGCCGGTAACACCTCATATCACTTTGCGGCCTCACGCACGGTATTCCCACGGGTGTCGCCTTACCATGGCCCGGGACCGTTTGCGCCTTTTGGCTCACGTATATGATAGTGTCGCTAGCATCCATATGACAGAGAACCCGGGCCGACATGACTAGTCGTGAACCCAAAGTGGCGCTAACTTACGGGGACAGGCATACATGACCCAGCAACGAGCGTGTCGGTCATCAGCGAGTGAATTCGGGCTGTAGCAACTGGGCTAGCAGGACTCCGGGAATCCGGGCTGTAGCAGGCTAACAGGACTCCGAAAGACACCGCGTGACGTTTCCCCGAAGGGACAGACACAGGATCGAGGAAGGACACATGCCGGCCAGTCTAAGTGTTCCGGAGCAGTAGCAAGCTAACAGGACTCCGGTGAACCGGGCTGTAGCAGACTACTATGGCTCATGGAAGCACAAGACTACATTTCCCCATAAGAGAGGTTACCAAGGATAAACAACTAGGTTGTCGGATCCCACACATACCAAGCATTTCAATCATACACACAATATGCTCGATATGTGTAAATACAACATGGCATCACAACATAACTCTACGACTCAAGTATTTATTCAATAGGCTCCGAGGAGCCAAGTATTACAAACATGGGTCTCATGACCCAACATTCAGAGCATACAAGTCAAAGCACATGCGGAAGCCTATCATGTCTGAGTACAGACATCTACAAATGAAAAAGGCTGAGAAGCCCGACTATCTACCAGATCCTGCCGAGGGCACAAGATCGTAGCTGAGGTAACAAGCTAAACGTCGAAGTCCACGTGGAACTAATGGCGAGACTGAAGTCTCTCTGCAAAATATAAAATAGGCAAACATGAGTACAAATGTATCCAACAAGACTTACATCAGAACTATCTACAAATGCATCGGTATCAACAAAGAGGGTGGTGGAGTTTAACTGCAGCAAGCCAGCTTTGACTCAGTGGCTATCCTGAACTACGAATGCTGGTAACTCTTTTGAGGTGGCGCACACGAGTCCACATATTCACCATATCAATACACCACTATGGATTCGCTCCCGTCTCCCTATGAGAACGCCATCCATGGCACTCACGCTTATCTTGCGAGTTTTAGAGTATCCACTTTCACTTGTCTATGAACTGCATAAGTGACCAAGTAGTCCTTTACCGCAGACGCGGCTATTCGAATAGTTTTATACCCTGCAGGGGTGTACTTCTTCACACATATTTCCACCACTTAGCGTCTGCACACGACATGTGCTTGGCAGACTTCAAGCGAAAGCCGACGGGGGTGTAGACCACGACCTGACTAACCACACAAGTCTCTAGTCCAGGTTTATCGCCTATTCGGGTTCCATCCGCGAGGAGATCCGACCGGGGTTTCGCTCACAGCCCCAAACGATGTGTGCAGGGTTTCCGAGACACCAAACGGGCGACTCGGTACACCGTGCCACGTGCCTACCGCATCATAGCCCACCTCTAAGGTCAGCACTGCGCACGGCCTCCAGCAACTACAAACACCAGAAACTACTTGCAACTCCTGGACAGAGGACGAGAGGGGTCAGTAAGTCGAGCGGGGTCATATTTCAGGGCCCAATGTGTGGTAGTAGCTGAATCTTAAATCACGCATACAGATCTCAGTTCTTAAGGTCGGCCTCAATGAAACAACCCACCATGTACTCCTACATGGCCTCTCATCGATACCTTTACCAAATCGTGTTCACACACTTAGCTCTCAGCAGTAGGACATGTTCACAACTTTCCAATTCATCCCCGATGAATCAGACCTGACACAACTCTAAGCAATAGCAGGCATGACAAACAAGCATGAATGAGTAGGCACATCAGGGCTCAAACAACTCCTACTCATGCTAGTGGGTTTCATCTATTTACTGTGGCAATGACAGGTCATGCAGAGGAAAAGGGGTTCAACTACCGCAGCATGTAACAGTTGAATCGTTGTTGTCCTAATGCAGTAAAAGAGAGCAGAAGCGAGAGAGTGGGTTTGTATCGGAATGAACAAGGGGGTTTTGCTTGCCTGGCACTTCTGAAGATAATATAGTTCTTCATCGGTGTCATTGAACACGTCGTCGGAACCACGTCTACTGAGAGGGAGCAACCACCGGCAAACACAAGAGGAACCACAATCAATGTGATGCACATTCATATGAATGATATGTCATATTAAGGTACTGAATTGACCTAGTGCAACAGTTAGTCATATTCATTGAAGTGGAATTCAAACCTATAGCAAATTCCAACTCCAAAACTAATTACTATTTATTCCATAATCATGAATTGTCCTATTCGGTGAGGTTAACTTGTTCAAACATGCATGAAAATCATACAGATGGAAAGATTGGATTTTTCTGATCCAAAAACATATATAAATCTTTGCATTTGGAGTTACAGATTAATTTCTATGAATTTTTGAAGTTTTGGACATTTTCTGGAATTTTCTGATTATTTTAAATCCAGAAAATGATTTACTGCGTCAGCAGGTCAACTGTGCGGTCCAGGTCAAACCTGACCAGTGGGGTCCACACGTCAGTGACACACTAAACTAACTAACTTAGTTAACACTAACCTAGATTAAACTAATTAGATCTAAACCTAAGCTAGGTTAATTAGCCGGGCAGGGCCCGCATGTCATAGACCCAGGGGAGGTCAACCCCCTGGTCAGCGAGGTCAAACTCGCCGGCGTTTAGCCGCCGGCGAGGCCAGACGCGGCGGGGCGGTGCGGGTTTTGTCCTCCGACGACCAAATGGGCGGCGGAGACCATCTACGGGTAGCTAGGAGTGAGCCGCGTCGCGTGGTGGCAGTGGGTGGAGCTGGGGTGGCCGAAAACGACGCCGGCGACAAGCTGGGCGGCTGCCGGAGTTCGGGCGTGCACCGAAACGGGGCTACGGAGCACGGCGTGAAGATCTGGTGGGTGTGCTCGGCTCCTGGGAGTTCTCTGAGTGCAGCGGTGGGCTCGGACGCGTGCTTGCACGGCCGTAGTCGCGGTGGTGACATGACCGGCGGCGAGGAGCTGTCGGCTCCGATGGCCACGGTGGTTAGAAGGCGCGGACGAGCACGGGGAGAGAGGGGAAAGAGACAGGGGCTCACGGCGAATCCAGCAGAGGCAACGGCGAGGCCGGGGAGAGACTGGAGCTCACGAATCCCCAAAGAGTTTGCCGGCAGCCAGAGGTTGAAGATGATGTCGGGGACGACGCTGCAGGGCTTTCGGCAGGGCGCGGCTCGGTGGTGAGGAAGAGGGGGTCGAGGCGGAGCCTCTGAGCGCATCGACGAGGCGAGGCAGTGGCTGTGGCCACGGCGGTGCTCGTCGGCAGCGACGGCTGCGCTCGGCGCGGGTAAGAGAGAGGGGCAGAGGGGAGTGGGCCACGGGGGGAAGAGTGAGAGGGGTCAGGGGGTTGCGTGGCGTCTCCGTGGCGTCGTGAGCCGCGTCGGGGAGGAGCCAGGCAGGCAGGGAGGGAGGAGGTGGCCGCACGGCGGTGCGCGCGCGTCGGGCACGCGCCCGTCCTCCTGGCAAGGAGGAAGACGACAGGAGGAGGTGGCCAGGTGGGCTGGGCCGCCAGCTGGGCTGCACAGGACCTGGGCCAGCCAGGTAAGGCCAGGTAACTCTCTCTCTCTTTTATTTCTGTTTTTTTATTTTTCTGCAACTTTGTGGCTTTATTAAAAATAGCTAGGCACTTTCAAAAATCACCAAACTGCTCATGCCCACTGTTTAGGATATAAACAACATGGAACATTTCAGTTTATGATTATTTGGACATTTAAAATATTTTATAGCATTTAAATGTCCGAATGCAAATAACATAAGATTTAATTCAGTGACCCAATGATGTCCTAGAAAATTGTGCACCATTTTTGTCAGAGGTTCTAGACCAAGGCAAAGATGATGAACATTTTAGAAGGGCATTTCAGGTTCATTGAAAAGGATTTTAGTAAACCCTAGTTGGTTTAAGTGGTGCTGGGGGTTTCTGTCATCCCCATTTCAACTTCATTTGAAATTAAACATGATGCACACATGAAACTGGCCTAGCCAGAACTAGGGATGTGACAGCATACAATCGATGCCTAATAGCACTGTAAACGCAAAAATAGGCGTGCTAGGCTTCACCCGACTGATCCTGCGCATAGATCGGTCGGGTCGCTAGTCTTCCGATGCAAACGCGCGCGAATGTTTGGTCAACATTCCCTCATGCCTCCCATGCAAACATGCGACGACAGTCGCACTGGCACTTTACTCCTCTCGCAGCAACACAAATGTTATTGAAAGTTTGAAACACCGTTGTTTTCACAGAAGCACCACAAACGTTGCAGAAGGACCACCATCGTTTGTAGCACCTCCGCCGTTGTGGAAGTACCACCCTTGTTTGTAGCACCTCCAACATCGTCGCAAAAGCACCACCACCATTGCAGCAACACATTGTTGTGGATGTACTGTCGTCATTGCAAGCAGTAATCCACAACGTCGCGATATTCGCAGCAGCGGCAGAACCATCACAATAGCTTTAGGTAGTCTCACAACAACATTGTCCCGCAAATTTAGAGCTATAGATCCTCAGCCTCTTCAAGCCCCCCATCGAAATTCTACCCCAATTCAACACAAATTCATCGGAATTTCATTCACAATCCTTCGATGGAGTCATTCCAAGGCCAACTCGAGGACATGGTGAGCAACTACATGTCTACGATCGACAAGATGCTCAGCTCTCAGATCGAAGCCCTCAAGCAGGATGTCCGCTCTGACATAGATGAGTCTCATGGGATTAAGAGCATTATAAAATAAATGAAGGATTAGCCATTTATTTGTCTCATGGTTTGGACAATTTCTAATTGCCTCATTTATTCTATCTCATGGAAGCGCTAGTGGCTCGTGGTCTTCCTGCTTAAAACCAGTAATATTATAACGTAATTGCATTATCTTTGTAGGTGGGCAAAACTTGGTCATAAAGATGTCGTGACATATGTTCCAAGAGGTAATAGTTCCTCTAGGAAAGGTTAGAAGCCATTTCTTAGCTCTTCCTCTCAAGGAGAAAGGAAATTGATGCAACTTTAAAGTGTCGGGTTCATAATCCTTTATACATGTCTTATCACACAATTATATGAAAGTGTGCAAGTGCATACCTGCATCCTCAGATGTGGAACCTTCAATTTGGTTTTGTTGAACCATTATGCAAAAGTGTGTCGTGTGGCGGCCTGGTGCCCCCCAATCTGATCCATCTTATTCCATAAATCTTCAAATATTTGAAAACAATTCTTTAAAAATACCCGTCCAATTCTATATTTTCATTTGTGCATAAAAATAACACCAAGGTTGTTCTGCTGAAAACAACGTCAGTCCAGATTAGTTTCATTCAAATTAGAGGCCAAAATAAGAGTAAAAGTGTTTGGAAAAATAGATATGTTTGGGACGTATCACGAAACATCTGGTGTCTTAGTGGGGTCTCGGGCTTTAGGGGCACCGAAGGGAGACATGTTGATACGTGATTTAACTTATCATCGACACACATGAATGAAACAGGCGAGCCTAATGGTAAAAAGATGGACTTTCACTATGCTTGATTTTATACTGCATGCTCAACTTTGTTAGCCTGTTGGTGACCTTGTGGGCAGTTTGGGATCTTCAAGAAGCCATTTGTGAGAATGAGTTTCAAAACCCCCTCCCAAACATTTGTTCATCAAAATTTTCATATATGACCTTGAAGCCTGGAAGTCACACATTTATTTGCCAACTAGTGAGCTCCCGGTGTCCTGCTAATGAAGAAAAGTGGGCTGCCCCACCATTAGGGTTTGTAAAGATCAAGGTAGATGGGGCGGTCTCAAGATCGGCTGGCTCAGTGGAGTTTGTAGAGATGAACATGCAAATTATCTTTCGTGCCTTAGCAATGGTGTGTCCAGGCATTTCTGATCCTGTGATGTTGGAAGCTTAGGCCTGTCGCAAGGCGATGACCCTTGTTGTTGATCTAGCACGCAACTAGCTACTCATTGCCTCTGACTACAAGGTGGTCATTGGGGATATTCATGCACGATTTTAACCTGCGAGAGACATGATAATATCATTTGGGAGATCAAGGTTTTGGCGAGGGATTTTGCTGCTTGCTCTTTCATTCATGAAGGAAGGGCTTCTAATATCGAGGCACATAGCCTAGCTTAATACGTTCTTGTACTAGATGCATGACGTCATACTTAGCTCCTCCACTCAACATTTGCAATCAATAAAATGAAGTATGTTTAGCCTTAAAAAGATTGCACCTAAGTAGTTTGCTTTTACCATTCCTTTTTTTTCTTGCGGATAATTATTTTAACATTCATTATAAGGAATGCTAGACTGCTAGTATCACCTGTAAAAAAGAGAAGAGAGAATGCTAGTATCAATATTGTTCATAAGAGGGATGTGTTATTATGAACTTATGATAGAAGTCACACTTGTTTGGTGGGACCATTGGATCAGGGAACGACGACACGTGCACTCTATCAAATAGGAGGATGACATCATTGGTGTCAATGTGGTTCCTCTCGGCTAAACACTTAAACAAAGTTTTTTTTTTTGCAAATTCGAAACCTTAAAATGTTTAACTTGTTTTTAGGGGAAACATGCTTTACTTTATTGATCAATTACGGAGTTTACATGAATAATAAGATAATCATGCGAGTTTATAAGCCACAAGTAGCGACCATCTCTTAACTGTAAAGCATGTTTCCCTAAATGGTGCGCCTCCATATTGGAGAGACACCCCTCATGAACAAAAGAGCAAGACTCGAACACCTTTGTGTTGTTAATCTCCTTGACAACCAAACTAATGACCCCAAGTGTACCACTGTTAATTTTGGTCACAAATGGAGGGTGTTCAGATCGATTCGCTACCGCCAGATTCCACCACCCATGGCGCAAGTGGAGGTGGTGATGGGACTCCCGGCTCCGGGCACGACGGCGGCGCCGATCAAGATCGTCAATGATGAGGTGGCAGCACCATGGAGGAAGAAGAGAGATGTGACGATGCTTCCTCGTCGTTCCCTGCGCTTCCTGTGACGCTCCGCCAGGCTTCAGGCTCTCTCACGTGCATAGTAGGAATCTCTCCGGCTGGCAATCGATTTTGGTTGCTTGCCGGAGAGGATTCCGATGACGAGGGGGAGGGAGTCACTTCTATGATCTCAGGTATGGTTCAGAACACACCCAAGTACATGATTTCTACCTCACGAATTATTGGGGATGAATCACAATAAGGGATTGGGAATAGGTTTAGATCTAAGACGAAATGCAAGAATCAGAAATCCCCTTGATCTCAAATTCATGAGGTTAGGGATGGGAATGTTGAGATGATGTTGAGTATTAGCAGATGTTTTGGCCCCAAAAATGATTTGATGACAGAAATTGAGAGGAAAAAAGTGTCTAGTGCCAATTTTGTTAGAAATCGTATGAGGATGGGTAATTTCCCTCCCATTGCTAATTATTTTGATGATGGTATGGTTGACTTTGGGGAACTTGTGCTGAGCTCCACTATAATTGGTGGAGCCATGATAGCGGTTGCATGTAAAAATGGAGAGGGATTGAATAAATCAACAATTATGAGCTCAATTTTGTTTGGGGGACCAGTGGGCCAAGATTTTGAAGAGGGTGTGGACTTTGGCCCATAGCAGAAGGAAAGCCCAGTCAGGTGGAAGACCATATCTGACCCCTCGGCTCGAGGCTATATAACTCCTCTTTCCTGTGTAGTGGAGACGTCTCACTCACGGAAGTTAGGGTTTGCCCCTCTCCCATCACCGGCTGGGAACACCATGGCTGGGAACTTTAGAGGCGGGTTTGTGGGGAGATTGAATAGAGGGGGAGGAAGGGCTGGTTTTCAAGATGAGAAAAAGAATTTCTGAAAGTGGCAATGCGTATGTCGATAGGTTTAGGAACAACCTATCTGCTCCTATTTATGGATCTGGTGGTAGGGGTAGTGGTTTGGGTAGTTCTTCTTCGACATGATACTTCAGTACTAGTATTGGAGGTGGATTTAATATACAAGGGGGTAGCAGGTTTGGAAAGAAAAGGTGGGACAAATGGAGATTAGTGGATCTGTTAAGGGAGATCGGGGGTCTGAGGAAAGAGAAGCATCAACTACTGGAGGTGGTGGCTCTAATGCTACAAATATGGATCAAGCTCAACAACAGGAGCTGTCGGCGACTCTGCTGTCCCAATTAGCTCAGACTATGTCTTCTGAGGGTATGGGGGCACCCCAGGTCCCTGTTGCTGGGTTGGGAGCTATCGAAAAAGAGGCAGATAAAGCTAAAATGTTAATCCAAATGGAGAGAAGCTGATGACAGGTGGAGGACCAGGTGGAGTAGATACGATAGGATAAGGTAAGAAACAATGAGCAAAAAGTGGTGGTAATCAGAACATGTTTGGAGACAGGCCAGGGAGACTGGTGTGTGGGAAATGTGAAGATACAAGACATGCTACCAAAGATTGCAAAATTGGGCAGTGTTTGATATGTGGGAGAGTGACGGTGTCTTGGACTAGGGGGTCCTAGCCCGGCCGGACTAATACATGGGCTGGACCACTAGCCCATCAAGGAGGAAGGACTTCAGAGGCCTGCAATCTGCCTCGGCCGAAGACTTGGCGTCTACTTCAAGCATATATGATTAGATTCGGCATGTAATCTCTAAATGGCAACCGACCATGCGTAACCCTAGATACCCCTGGTGCCTATATAAACCAGAGGGTTTAGTCCGTAGAGGATCATTCATTCATACATTGATCATCATCATACCCCTAGGGATTAGACCACAACTCACCATCTCGAGGTAGATCAACTCTGTACTTTAATACTCTCATAATATAAGCAAGAGTAGGACGTAGGGTTTTACCTCCATAGAGAGGGCCCGAACCTGGGTAAACGTTGTGTGTTCTCTCTCTTGTTACCCATCGATCCGATCTAACAGCTCAGGCCCCCTACCCGAGGTATGCCGGTTTTGACACCGACATTAGTGCTTTCATTGAGAGCTTGATGTTTGATCGCCAAGGGTCGATGGCTCATCTGTAGATCGATAGCAGCATTGGTTGTGGTGACATCTTCGTCCCGGCCAGCCTTTCGCCTTCAGCAGCATTGTACTGCATGCCGATTCGATCGGCCGTCTAGGCCGTGTCGAAAACTTTGCTCCAAATCAAGTCATCACGTTTGGAAGCCTGGAGTACACCATGGACGCCCGAGGAGACCTGATCCTTCCGGGATGGACCTCATATCAGTGTGAAGACCCCTCCGGCATCGCGGCCCTGGGGCCGGCTTACAACGGGATCCCCGGATCCACCCTCCCCCTAGAGCCGACTCCGGAGATAGATCCAGTGATCGTCACATCCAGCATTTACGTTGGGTCCTCAGATGCTGGCCTTGAGTCGAGCTCGTCTTCGGACCTGGCAGCAGCATTCGCGTCATCCATGACCGACGCAATCACTACTCCCACCAACCAGGGATCAGCCCCGGACGAGCAAGAGGATGACGCTACATTAGGTAGCCCGGATAAACTATTCCAGATCAGCCCGACCTATAGCCAGGTTCTGAACACCAAGGAGCTCTCGCATATAAACGAGGTGCTGGACCAAATCCAAAACCTGGCGATCTCATCTGCCATCTATGATCAGATCAGATGTAAAGCCGACGACCAGGAATTTTTTATCTCACCAACCATCCACCTAGTCGCCACGGTCGAAGACTTGACCGATGCGCTTGACTACGACTCTGATGAGGCCACCGACATGGACGAAGACGTCCGTGATACCTTGGGAGAAGGCCCATCCGCGGCCATACCCCACACAGGGAATTGGGCTGCAACATCTACTTA
Organism: Thinopyrum elongatum; assembly: GCA_011799875.1. Classification (NCBI taxonomy): domain Eukaryota; kingdom Viridiplantae; phylum Streptophyta; class Magnoliopsida; order Poales; family Poaceae; genus Thinopyrum; species Thinopyrum elongatum. The sequence goes on along the minus strand of CM022297.1, from coordinate 355,059,266 downwards.
TGATGTCTACATGGTCGACACTCCGAAAGACAAATCTAAGGAGAAACCCAACAAAAACCCTAAGTGTCGCCACCCCAAAAGGCGATCGAAGGGTAACAACGGAACCAGAAGTGCGACCAACACCATGGGTGCCACCGATAATGATGGCGCACCCGATGTTGCTGAGAACCTAGTCGAGGAAGGTCAAGCCTCACCCGCCCACCAGGACGGGCTCGTAGGAGCATGATGTCTACTACACAACTTGTTCTTGTAGACTCGTGTTGGGCCTCCAAGCGCAGAGTTTTGTAGGACAGTAGCAAATTTCCCTCAAGTGGATGACCTAAGGTTTATCAATCCGTGGGAGGTGTAGGATGAAGATGGTCTCTCTCAAACAACCATGCAACCAAATAATAAAAAGTCTCTTGTGTCCCCAACACATCCAATACAATGGCAAATTGTATAGGTGCACTAGTTCGGCGAAGAGATGGTGATAAAAGTGTAATATGGATGGTAGAAATATATTTTTGTAATCTGAAAATAAAAAAACAGCAAGGTAGCAATTGGTAAAACGGATCACAAACGGTATTGCAATGCTTGAAAACAAGGCACTTTCGCTAGTGCAATCTCTCAACAATGCTAATCTAATTGGATCATATAACCATCCCTCAAAGTGCGATGAAGAATCACTCCAAAGTTCTTATCTAGCGGAGAACATAAGAAGAAATTGTTTGTAGGGTACGAAACCACCTCAAAGCTATTCTTTCCGATCAATCTATCCTAGAGTTCGTACTAAAATAACACCAAGCTATTCTTTCCGATCGATCTAACCAAGAGTTCGTACTAAAATAACACCATATTATACACGTCAACCAACTCTAATGTCACCTAGATACTCCAATGTCACCACGAGTATCTGTGAGTTGATTATGCGATATGCATCAAACAATTTCAGATTCATAATACTCAATCCAACACAAAGAACCTCAAAGAGTGCCCCAAGATTTCTACCGAAGAAACAAGGACGAAAACATGCATCAACCCCTATGCATAGATTACCCCAATGTCACCTCGGGAATCCGCGAGTTGAGTGCCAAGACATAGATCAAGTGCTCTCAAATCCATAAAAGTATTCAATCCGATAAAACGAAATCTCAAAGGGAAAACTCAATTCATCACAACAAGATAGAGAGGGGAAAACACCATATGATCCAACTATATTAAAAAAGCCGCGATACATCAAGATCGTGCCATCTCAAGAACACGAGAGAGAGACAGATTAAACACATAGCTACTGGTACAAACCCTCAGCCCCGAGGGTGGACTACTCCCTCCTCATCATGGTGGCCATAGGGGTGATGAAGATGGCCACCGGTGATGATTTCCCCCTCCGGCAGGGTGCCGAAACGGGGTCTAGATTGGTTTTTCGTGGCTACAGAGGCCTGCGACAGCGGAACTTATGATCTAGGGTTACCCCCAGGGTTTTTGGAATATTTGGCAATTTATAGGGTGAAGAGGTGGTGCGGGAGGCCATCGAGGTGGGCACAACCCACCAGGGCGCGCCTGGGCCCCCAGGCACGCCCAGATGGGTTGTGCCTCCCTCGGGGCACCCCTTTGGTACTTCTTTGGCCCATCCTGGGTCTTCTGGTCCAAAAAAATTCTCCAAAAATTTTCGCTGCATTTGGACTCCGTTTGGTATTGATTTTCTGCGATGTAAAAAACAAGCAAAAAACAGCAACTGGCACTGGGCACTATGTCAGTAGGTTAGTCCCAAAAAATGATATAAAGTTGCTATAAAATGATTGTAAAACATCTAAGAATGATAATATAATAGCATGAATACTTCATAAATTATAGATATGTCAGAGACGTATCAGCATCCCAAGCTTAATTCCTACTCGTCCTCGAGTAGGTAAATGATAAAAGAAATAATTTATGAAGTGTGAATGCTAGCAAAGTGCAGAAGTTTGATCAATGATAATTTTAATCACTTTTCCTAGCATCATAACATCAATTTTTTCTCATAAAACTTCTCATGTTAAAGTAGCAACCAATTCACATGTTAAGGTTCAAACAATGAATTCTCTTGAAACTCAACAACCTATGTTCTCAGTCATCAAACAATTGCAATTCAACTTATTCAACAAAATCTAAGTAAGAGCTCCACATACTCAATCATCATATAGTCTTCTATGATTGCTAGTACTCAAATCATATTCTTAGAACAAATGGCATCCATCGAACATAGAGAAAGATAGGGTCTTAATATTTCGCCTCCCAACTCATTTATCATAGAGATAATTGTCAACAATAATAAATCAAGATCAAATATATTTGACTGGTCATATGTGCCTAGATCTTTCCCCACCACATGATGCTTGCTTACTAGAGAATAGTTGAGGTTGACATGAGATTTCATACTACTGACTCTTTGCATAAAAGTAAATACTGAAAAGTAAAAGATAGGCCCTTCGCAGAGGGAAGCAGAGGTTGTCATGCGCTTTTTATTTGGATGCCCAAACTCTTAATGCAAAGGAACGTCATGTTATGTTGCCCCTTATGATAGCAACCTTTATTATGCAGTCTGTCGCTTTTACTACTTTGCCATCACAAGTTCGTACAACGCTTAATTTTCCCTTACAATAAAAGATCAAACATATTTAGGAGCAATTTTTATTGCTTTATGCACCGATGACAACTTACTTGAAGGATCTTATTCAATCCATAGGTAGGTATGGTGGACACTCATGGCAAGAAACTAGGTTTAGGGGTTTTTGGATGCACAAGTAGTATCTCTACTTAGTACGAATTTTTGGCTAGCAAAAGATCCTAGGCAAACACCACATGTTGGAGGATCCATAATAATATAACTTCTATGCAAATATACACAACCATAACTGTAAGTGCATCTAGTGCCCCTTAGTGATTTTGGTGTATTGAAGACTTATAGGTTATGGGACTAATGTGTTTATGAATGTACACAGGTCTATAAGTCTATGAGGAGTTTGATATTTACGAAGAAAGTCGACCCCTAAAAATGAATGTCTTCAGTTGAAGACTTTGAAAATGAGGAAATTGGTGTGACCTTGAAGACCTTGATATTGATGCAAGGATTATGAAGCGTGAAGACTTTTGTTTTTGTAGTTTCATTTTCTCCTTCTTGAGTCATAGGAAACACCGTACTGTTAAAGGGGGTCGAGGTAAAACTAAGGAAATGTTTCCAAGTGATGCTCATCTCAAATCCTACACCTACCCAATCCTTTCTAGTGAAGCCATTGGAAATCTCATACAGTTCAGTCAATTTCTTCAGTGACAGAGACGAAGATCTTCTGTTCTCTGAGGAATTTGTTCTGACTGAGGAGTTAGGAATTCGCCAGTGTGGATTGCCTATAAGTGAGGAACATGATAGCCCTGAGGAATTTGAGAGCTCAAATTTCCGACCGTTGTTATGCTATGCGCCAGCTGTCCAAAATATCCTATCCACCTAACGGTCATATCATTGAAGGGCATTTATGTCTTATCATGTCGGGCTGCTCCCCGGCTATAAATAGCCGCCCCCTACAACCACTAGCTGGTTGGCTGCTCCGAGAGAAACTGACACTTGTCATTTAGAGCATACCATCCTCCGAGGACTTTGAGAGAAAATCATCAGTGAGGAAAAACCCAAACCCAACACCTAAAACCCAAAGTGATTGAGCATCACTGAAGAGATTGTTCCTGTGTGGAACCGACGCTTGTTACCTTTGAGGACTGTGCATCCTCTAGATGGTTAGGCGTCATGGTCTAGAGCATCCAAGAGGAATTATGGATCGCTGAGTGACCAAGTCTGTGAAGGTTTGGAAGTCACCTGTGAAGACTTACCACGAGTGATTGGGCGAGGTCTGTGTGTCCTCAGGTTTAAATACCTAGCCGCTCCAACCAGACGTACAACTATCACAGCAGTTGGAACTGGTCTACCAAATCATTGTCTTCACCGAGCTACTGGTTCTATTTCCTCAACCCTTTCATTTCCTCATTCATATGTTGATGAAATTGATCGTTACCGTTTGAAGACTTTGACTAAAGACTTTCTCAATTTCCTCAATCCTATTTCTTCAGTCATCTAGTCTTTTGCCTGCTTATCCTGTTTACACGCTACCTGTGCTCTGTGCTTGTTTCATATCATCATGATGACTGTGTTCTGCCATGTTATGCTTGCACCCGAGTACTTATTCCGCTGCTTGTAGTTCGTCACTTAGCAAATTCCTCAAGTAGTATTTCCTCAGTGACGAATTTGTAAAAATCGCCTATTCACCCCCCTCTAGTCGATATAACGCACTTTCAATTGGTACCAGATCCAGGTTCTCCCTTGTTCTGTGTGATTTTGGTTTAACCACTTGGAGTTTTAGTTATGTCGACTGCAGGCATGATCAAGGTCTCGGCTGGGTGTCCTACCTTTGATGGGACGGACTACCCCTACTGGAAGAATAAGATGCGCATGCATCTTGAGGCAATTGACAACAATCTCTGGTACGTTGTGGAAAATGGCGTTCCCTCTGTCACTCCTTCCGTGAACGCTGCTGATGTGAAGAGATTCAAGCAACTCGTCTCTCAAGCGAAGAATATCATATGTGGCCATCTGAACAAAGGACAGTATGGCAGAGTGAGTGCTTTGGAGTCTGTAAAGCTTATATGGGACAGGCTGTCCAAAGTCAACGAAGGAATCTCAACTCAACGTGATTCTCGAGTTGATGTTCTTCGCAATCTCTTCAACCGCTTCAAAAGACTTGACAATGAGAATGTCCAGCAAACCTTTGATCGCCTCACTGACATTTCAAACGAGCTTCAAGCACTTGGTGCCACTGACATCACCGACCATGAGGTGGTGAAGAAATTGCTGAGGTCACTCGATTCTTCATTCGATACATTGGCACTGATGATTCAAGAACATGGAGACTACAAGTCACTAGATCCTGCTGATATCCTTGAGAGGCTGAACACTCATGAATTCCAACAAGCTGAGAAGAGAGATATCTACGGGCCAAGCTATGGAAGATCACGCGCACTGAAGGCCAAGGCAGTTTCCTCATCTGAAGGAGAAGATTCTGATAGCAGCCTTTGGTGACCCTGAAGAACTAAGCCAGGAGCTAGCAATGCTCGTGAGGAAATTCCAGAAGTTCTCAAGGCGTGGTCGCTTTGTAAAATCTTCAAAAGGTGATGACATGAGATCAGATTCCTCATCCCGTGATTACAAGAAGAGGACTGGCCACAAATGCAAGAAACCTGGTCACTACATAATTGATTGTCCTCAGTGGGCAAAGGAATCAAAGAAGAAGAAATACAAGGATGATAGTTCAGATGACTCAAAGAAGAAGAAGAAATCTTCAAAGTCCTCATCATCAAAATCTTCAAAGTCTTCATCTCACAAGAAGAGCAGTTCCAAGAAGGCTCAGGCATTCATTGGCAAGGAAATGGACTCTGAAGCTGAATCTGAGGAAAATGAGAAAGAGGAGGCATCTGAGGAGTCAGACTCTGGTGTGGCGAGCCTAGCCCTCGCTACTGCTTTTGTCAGCAAGTCCATCTTCAACACTAAGGAAAATGGCTTCCCCAACACTGCTGATGACAACAACGATGACTATGCTCCCACCTATTGCTTCATGGAAAAAGGTGCCAAGGTACTCAAATATCCCTCCTCTGAATCAAGTGAGGATGAATCTGATGAAAATCTCAAATCCAGCTATTCCAAACTTGCTAATATTGCTGTTAAACAACAAAAGGCTTTGGAAAAGGTTCAAAATTTGCTAGACAAAAGCGATGATCTGCTGGGTGAGGAAATGGATCAAACTCAAACTTTGACTGATAATCTTCAGCGACTACAGTCTAAGTTTGATAACCTTCAAAGTCGTCATGAAACTCTCTTGGCTGATCATGAGAAGCTTTCTTATGAATTTCTTCAAAGAAAGCAAGATCTTGAGAAGCTAAGGGTGAGTCATGAAGATCTTCAGAAGGAAAATGATTCATTACTTGCTCAACAGATCAGTTCCGCTCAGGAAGAATTTATTCCACCATGTTTGAAATGCATTGAATGTGAAACTGCTAATTCTTCACCTGAAAGTTCAAATGCTTCTATTGCTACAAATTCTTCAACTATCTCTGTGGTCACAAATTCCTCATTTGAGGATACCACTAGTATCACTGACGAAAATGCAGGGTTGAAGGAATTGTATGTGACAGGCATGTACAAAAGCCTCAAAGGGCATCAGACTCTTTGTGATGTGCTCAAAAAGCAGATCTTGAACAGGAACCCTAGGAAAGAGGGTATTGCCTTTGAGAGGAAACTCAATGCTGATGGAACCTACTGGAAACCTGAGCAGTATCCCAAAACCTCATGGGTTGCTGCGAAGGGACCTCCCGTAGATCCATCCACTTTATCTGGCTTTACTTGTGAATCCTCATATTCATCTGATGAGCCATTTGACTCCAACTATAAACTGTTCAAAAATCAGAATGGTGAAGTATTTGCTAGATATGTTGGAACTAACTGCAGGAACGGTCCCCCTATGAAGAAAATCTGGGTTCCCAAAAGGTGCCTTGAAAGTCTTCAGGTGAATGTCATCATGACACCACCTGTGAAGAATAGGAACCCCAGATCAAATTCTTCATATGGACCAAAGGCTTCAAATGGATCCAAGTCCTCATACGGACCAAATTCCTCATATGGATCAAATTCCACACATGGATCCAAATCCTCATATGAACATCATTGTGCTAACACTTCTGTTTCGCAGGAAAAATCTAAGAGCTATGAATATGTGCATTATTCTTCAAATCATTATGTTCATAAGTCCTCGAAGAATTTCTCTACTTATTCATATGCCTACTCTAACCCCTCTTCTGTGAAACGAAGCGCATTGGCTTCAATGCCACCGTTCTCTTATGGAGCTCGCAAAATGATGAACACTTTGCCACCCCTCCAGATGTGGGTGGTGAAGAAAAAGAACTAATCTCTTATGCTGGGTCAGGTCTCCAGACGAACTTAATCGTCTGAAGAATTTGCTGGAGACCTGAAAATGCTTGAAAGGACGCAAGCTAATTATGAAGAAATGATTCATTCATTTCTCATGTCCTCATACTGCTATATATACATGTGTTGCATTAATTGATGAAATTCTGTCTGATGAATTTGATGTCATATTCTTCACTCTGAAGTATATGAGTTCGTAAGAAGCACTAATTCATCTGCAAGATGATTTACCCAAAGCTACTGAGTGGGTCCTCGACAGTGGATGTACAAATCACATGACCGGTGACAAGAGCTTACTGATAGACTCTCCTTTATCTCCATCACATTTGAAGCAGATCACCTACGCTGACAAAGGCAAAAGCAAGGTATTGGGTCTAGGTAGGGTTGCAATCTCAAAGGATCGACACATGGACAAAGTCATGCTTGTCGAGTCCCTCAGATTCAACCTCATGTCGGTCTCAATGCTTTGTGATCTTTATATGGTTGTTGTCTTTGGCAAATATCGCTGCTTAGTGCTCATGGAATCTGACAATTCCAAAGTCTTCGAAGGCTTTAGGAGAGGAGACTTGTATATTGTTGATTTCTCTGCAGGACCACAGCCTGCCACATGTCTACTTGCAAAAGCTTCAGAAGGCTGGCTATGGCATCGACGACTGGGTCACGCTGGCATGAGGAACTTACACACGCTTGTGAAGAAGAAGCACGTCATTGGCATTGAGGGTGTCAAATTCCTCAAAGATCATCTTTGTGGGGCTTGTGAGGCTGGAAAGAGGACCAGAGCCAAGCACCCCTCGAAGACTATCATGACTACCTCTCGTCCTTTTGAATTGCTTCATATGGACCTCTTTGGCCCTACTCATTATGCCACACTAACAAATGCAACATCTCTATATGGCTTTGTCATTGTTGATGATTATTCTCGTTACACATGGGTGCATGTCATTACTTACAAAACTGAAGTGCAGGAAGTCTTCAGATGATTTTCCTCAAGGGCTTCGATGAATTTCGGTGTGAAGATCAAGCATATACGTAGTGACAACTGGACCGAGTTCAAGAATACTGGTCTTGATGACTATCTTGATGAACTTGGTATTACTCATGAGTTATCTGCCCCATACACTCCTCAGCAAAATGGCGTTGTGGAGCGCAAGAACAGGACTCTTGTTGAGATGGCTCGCACTATGCTTGATGAATACAAAACACCTCGTCGCTTCTGGCCTAAGGCTATTGATACTGCATGCCACATCATCAACAGGGTATATCTTCACAAATTCTTCAAGAAGACCTCATATGAACTCCTCACTGACAAGAAACCCAATAGCCCACCAAAGTTGATGAGGCATTTTTAGAGCCTGAGCGGATTCAAGCTATGCAAGAGGAATTACATCAATTCGAGCTGAACAATGTGTGGGAGCTTGTCAAGTGACCAGACCCACGCAAGCACAATATCATCGGCACCAAATGGATCTACTGTAACAAACAAGATGAAAATGGCCTAGTAGTGAGGAACAAGGCTCGTCTTGTAGCTCAAGGCTACACACAGGTTGAAGGAATTGATTTCGATGAAACTTTTGCACCTGTTGCTAGACTTGAGGCTATTCGCATATTGCTTGCTTATGCTAACCATCATAATATCATCATATATTAAATGGATGTGAAAAGTGCATTCCTCAATGGTAAGCTTGAGGAAGAAGTATATGTCGCTCAACCCCCAGGTTTTGCAGATCCTAAGCATCCTGACAAAGTCTTCAGACTCAATAAGGCCCTCTATGGCCTCAAGCGGGCCCCTCGGGCGTGGTATGATACACTAAAGGAATTCCTCATGAAGAAAGGCTTCAAACCCGGTTCACTTGACCCAACTTTTTTCACCAAAACATATGATGATGAATTATTCGTGTGCCAAATATATGTTGATGATATTATCTTTGGCTGTACTAACCAATGTTACAGTGACGAATTTGCCTATATGATGAGTGAGGAATATCAAATGTCTATGATGGGAGAATTAAAATTCTTCTTAGGTCTTCAAATTCGTCAACAACGCAATGGCATCTTCATATCTCAAGAGAAATACCTCAAGGACGTTCTGAGGAAATTCGGCATGCAAGATTGCAAAGAAGTCAAAATCCCTATGCCCACAAATGACCATCTATGCACCGATGAAAATGGTATAGACTTCGATCAAAAGGTATACCGCTCCATGATTGGCTCCTTATTGTATCTATGTGCATCTAGGCCAGATATTATGCTTAGTGTTTGCATGTGTGCCCGTTTTCAAGCTACACCGAAGGAATCACACCATAAGGCTGTGAAACATATTCTTCGATATCTAGCTCACACTCCAACACTTGGATTAGGGTATCCCAAGGGCTCGGCTTTTGATCTCATTGGATATTCTGACTCTGACTATGCTGGTGATCGCGTGGATCGCAAGTCAACATCAGGCACATGCCATTTCCTTGGACGATCTTTAGTATGTTGGTCCTAAGAAGCAGAACTGCGTATCATTGTCTACTACTGAAGCTGAGTACATTGCTGCTGGTTCTTGCTGTGCTCAATTGCTATGGATGAAGCAAACCCTCAAGGACTATGGCATCAACATGAAGAATGTGCCACTCTACTATGATAACGAGAGTGCCATCAAGATTGCTCATAACCCAGTTCAGCACTCGAAGACAAAGCACATCCAGATTTGTCATCATTTTCTTTGAGATCATGTGTTGAAGGGCGACATCTCTATTGATCACATGAAGACTGAAGAACAACTAGCGGATATCTTCACAAAGCCCTTGGATGAGAAGAGATTTAGCAAGTTGCGGTGTGAGCTAAATATCTTAGAATCTTCGAATGTTCTTTGAAAGGACACACATCCTAACACTTATGCCAAATTGATGACTTAGATGTGCAACATACGAAGTAACGTTTTTCTTCAATCAATGAAGACTAACCCTCTAAGTGTGAAGAAATTAATGAAGAATTTGATTCTCAGAGCCCTACGACAATTGTACGTGGTGTCTGAAATCATCATTCTTATACGGTGGGTCACGCCACCAACAAAAAGTTGAAAATCTTCAAAATTGAGTTTTTCTTCATTTTGCAAATTCTTCAAACTTTCAAATTCTTTAGCTTTGCAAAGTCCTCAAACTTTTCGACTGGTGTTCTTCATTGACTATATATGTATATATTTGAGTTTTCATGTCCTCAACAACATTCACTTATTGCTAATTCTTCAAGTTGTTTTTCATCTAAGTGAATGTGATCGGACCCGTTCCCCCTCTATGCAAAACTCAACCCAGTCTGTTCACAAATTCTTCATGTGCATTCTATTTGAAACCCGTTCAAAGTCTTCACTGTGTCCTTGACAGCTGAAGAATTTGCGAACGAAACTTTAAAATTTTCATATCTGAATTTTCGGCTTTTGCTGCTCAAACCATTCTGCATCCCACGATGGATTAAAATATTCACCCATGATCGCCCATGATCTCCACCACTCTGTACGTGGGTGACACATGTCGTTAGAAGAGTAAGGGTCAGGGGCATGTTCATCCAAAAAATTTGGACGGGCAGTTTTTCACCGTGGCTATAAATACCCCTCCCCTTCCTCTGTCCTCATTTACCCCGCTCGACCTCCATCTCACTCGAGCTCTCAGACCTAGCGCCGTCGCTACTCCCCATCGTCGCCGGTGAGGAAGAGCTTCACTGCCTCGACCTCGTCGCCGTCGTACTCGCATCGGCCGCGGAAATCTTCACTCCGCCGCCGCCGTAGCTGTCTCTCACCGCCAAGTTAGGGCGTGAGAGATCTGAACAGACGAACTACTCCAATTCCACTCCCAGTTCGTCATGTTCTTCGTACAGGGTAAATAAAATCTAATTTTACTGCCCTGCTTTGATTCTTATGATTTCCACAAAATCTTCAAAAGGTGTTTATTCTTCAACTTCCCATTCCATAAACACCCGAATGCTTCTGTATCTTGATTTGTTTCTCTAAGCTATGTTTTTCTTCAAGATTCCTCAATTGTGTGGATTTTCAAAATCTATACAACTCTGGAACCTAAGTCAAGAACTCTTAGTGAAATTCCTCAAGACACCTATGGTCAAATTCCTCAAACTTGATACTTTTTGAAAAATTTCTGAGAACGCATATGACCTCTCCAAATTCTTCGCACCTATACTCTGTTGACAGGTACAAAATGTCCGTTGCTGAATCACTAGGTTCTCATCAACTTAATTCATTTGCAGCGTTCCTCGAAGATAAGTTGCATACTTCCTTAGAAACATCCATTGTTCAAAATCCTCAAGTGAGGAAAATGGCAGGTGGGAAGAGACCTCAGAAGGGAGGTAAGAGGCCTAAGACAAACACTGCTTTTGAGATCCCTGACGATATCTATGCTGAGTACTGCACACCTGATGAAGCGAAATATGGCAAAGAGAATAAGAATCAGCGCAAAGTGCGCATACAGAGGATTGAAAGGAGATGGGCTAAGGAATGGAGGGAATACCGATACGTCACTCCAAAGTACATGAAGAAATTCACCGTAAACCCTCCATGTCCAAGACCTCCATTGGCTGCTGGCCAAGTTGCTGATCCCACCAGCATCAGGCATGGTGAGGAATTTCCAAGAGAATGGGCCAAGCGCCAAGCCAAACTGGCCAAGCTTGCAAAAGAAGCAGTGAAGAAATTCAATGAAGATTCTCAAGCTGCTGCTGCTGAGGCCTCTGCCAGTAAGCCTAAAAAGGCTATGCCGAAGAAATCAGCTGTGAAGCCGAGTTCCTCAACAGCAATGCCCTCATGTCCAAGTTCCTCAAAGCCCTCAAAGCAAATTCCTCAGGCAACTTCTTCAAGGGTTGTGCCAATTCCCTCTGTTGCCACAAAATCCTCAGTTCCTGCTGCTAAGTCCTCAACACCAGTGCATCTTGCAACATGCCAACGGACTGCATGTTTTTCAATTGCTTCTGGAGCATCTGCAAGTTCCTCAGCTCCACCACGGTCCTCAGCTGATTCAACTCTGCTGAAGAAAAAGGCCACTGCTGGACATGGAACGAGGCCAAGTCCTCATAAGAAGCAAGTGGTGTTCCATGTTCCGTATGATGACGATGAAGCTGATGATGAAGAACTTGCTGAAATCATCAGGGACAGGCAAGAAAGGGCCGCTAGAGCCAAAGGGAGTTCTGTGCCTCTCATGCTGGATCCGAAGAAGATCCTCGATTTCATCGATCTCTGGCACAAAGATGCAAACACTCCACTGCCTGAATTGAACCTCACTCCTGGTCAAAGTCACATGTTGGCGGCATTCATCAGTGAAGAAAAATGGAAATTTGAAAAGGGCAGGCAAGTCAAGAAGGCGCAATGCAAGAAGGAGCGCTTTCTGAAGAACAATGTTCTAAACATGTCTCCTGAAGAACTTGTATCTTTGCAAAAGGAGATCAAAGGCCTCAGTGATGAATTTGACAGATATTATGCCGATTGGCTGGGTGCCAAAGTTAGATTTGTCAAGCTGGCCAAGAACCTCAAGACCAACATTGCAGCACCATCGCAACAACAAATTCCTCAGACTGATGTTTCTGTTCAGTCTGTTGAAGAAACTGCAAGCGCAGCTGATGAAAATCAGACTGCTGATGAAGCTGAGAATTCCAGGGCTGCCGAAGAAATTCCAGCTCTTGAAGAAATTGCCAGGGCAACCTCTAATGTTGCGCCTGAAGAACAACCCAGGCCAGCTGAAGCATTTTTTGTGCCTGAAGAAACTGAACATACCAGGGAAACTGCATCAGTTGTGCCTGAAGAAACAGAACCCATTTCATCTGCTCCTCCTACCAAGTCCTCAATGATGAAGAATGTCACTCTTCCTTCTGCATCAGAAGTGAAGAAAACCAAAGCTGCAGAGAAGGCAGTTGTAAAAAAGAGGAAAGCATCAACGACTGCAGAGTCTTCAGCTCCCAAGAAAGTGAGGACTTTGACAAGTTCCTTCACTAACCCAATTGATGCTGTTCCAATCTCTGTTGTACCATCCAAGGAGCTCATTCCTTATGGTGAGGATTATGTCATTCCAGATGACATCGATGAAGAGAATCCTTCTACTGCTTCTTCAGAGCAGTTGGATGAAGAAATTGATGTGGAAGATATCCCTTCAACCCCACTGGTATCATCGCCCATGCCTCAGTTCACAGCTGAAGAGGCAGGCGTTGAGGAAATGGAAGAAGAAGACATGGATATCAGTTCTACAACTCCTGTGCTTAATGATGATTATTGGGAAAGACTTCACCCCAATTCACCATTGACCACACCCGTGCATCCAATTCCTCAGTCCCCTGTACAAACTGAAGAAATTCACATGGGATCTAAAGAACGTCAAACATCTCTCCTTTCCATTCCTAAGGAAATTCCAGCTACTACAGCTGAAGAAATGGAGACACAAACCACTGCTGAAGAACCCGAACCCTCAATTCCTCACTCAGCAGCTCCAGAGATTCTGATCCAAGAGGCTGTGAAAACATCAACTGTTAATCCTCAGCCCAAGCAGCAAAACCCTCATGCTAAAAGGCCAAAATTTAAGGCTGACGATTTCTTCGCTGAGCACCATTTCTTCATGGATTTCAATCCATATGACTCAGCAAGACTTCGACGCAAGCGATTCTGGACAGCCAGTCAGAAGAACTTCTATTCTTCACTCCTATTTGACAAGGACAAGGTATTTGAGCACCGTCAAATTCCTCATGTTGACATGGAGTCCGTTCCTTGCTTCCAGCCAGTCTTGAATGTTCTTCACGAAGTTGGGCTTCTGAATTTCTGCACTGACATCTGCGATTGGAATGAAGAGCTAATTCTTCAATTCTATGCCACACTGGACCTCACTGGAAATGTGGCTGATGTGAACTCATGGGTGCTTGACTGGATGACTGAGAACACTCATTACAAAGCCCCGGCCTCTGAATTACTTCATGCCGTACTAGTCAGTCCTCCTGCTGAAGGCGCCAGGCTCATGTATGAAGAACCTGAGCTTCCACATCATATGATGCAAGTGCTGATGAAGCCTTTGAAGGCAGGCCACGCTCCAAGAACTACCTTCCTAGTGAAGGATTTGCTTTTATGTTCCTAGGACAATCTATCGCATTCTGACCAAAACCCTCAGTCTGATCAAAGGCCACAACTCTAAAGAAGAAGAGGTTGTTGGCATCATGAAGAATCTGCTGTTCAATATGATACATGGCATTCCCATTAACTACCATGATTTCTTCATGAGGACTTTGGCGAATGTTGCACTGTCACCGTTTGAGTTGAAGCCTTATGCTCCATGGATCATGAAGTTCATCAGAACCAGGTCTTCAATTCACTACCAGGCAGATTGTCAGAATCATCTCAGCTATTTGCCTCCTATTGAAGTCCTCAAGCAGACTATTTCTTCAGTTGATGGAAAAGGTAAAGCTGCTGTTATTGATGAGGGCACTCGTCCATTGGATGGTCAGTTTCACAAAGCTGCATCTTACTCCACCAATGATGACTCTGCAACCCAAGATTCTGCTGCAAAAGCTTCAAAGCCAACTCCTCAAGCCACTGCTCCACGAGTGATGACTGATCGTGAGCTTCTTCTAAGTCTTTATCAGAAGGTCGATCGTAATCACAAGTGGGTCAAGCATCAATTTGGCTCAATTCTTCAGAATATGACTGTCACGCAAAACACTGTGAAGAAGAATCATTACTATGTGCATGAAATCTTCGATCGCACTTGGGCTATTCTGTCTCATCTTTACAGTGATGATGATCTCAAGCAGATGGGATTTCAACAGGACTTTGACTGGTCTCAGCCAGCTTCGAAGAAATTCAAGAAGGTCAAAGTTCCTTAGCTGGTTACAAGTTCATATTCTTCATCGCGCGAGATGGATGAAGCTGAAGATTTGAACGACACTGCGGCAGGCCCTACCTCAACGGACGACCCCAACAACGCTGGCGCTCCTCCATCGACATCATGATGATATTCTTCAGGGGCATTAGTCCTCATTTTTCGTCCCTTTTGGTCATTTGATGGCAAAGGGGGAGAAGTTTGAGTTAGTCTTCAAGCGGGTCTTATATATGGGCTGTTTTTTTGTTAAGTTACAACTCTTGCTCTTCTGAGGTGTTTGCTCTGATGAGTTGTAACTTAAGTCCTATGGTGGTCTGGTACTTTTGAACTGCTTTCTGCATGCTTATTTCCTTAAGTACTTTAATGCACACATGCTGAATTTCGTCAGACACCATATTTCATCATGCATTTCAAATTCTTCATATCATATGTTAAATGTGTGTATGAATTACAAGATATAGGGGGATATCTCCATGATATTACTCTACAATGTGCATTTGCAATCCAAAGCAAAATCCTCAATATGCACATCTTCAGGGGGAGTTCCTCTATATCTTGCAATCAAATTCCTCATAATCAGTATTTACATTTCATATGTTTTATCCCCGTTGAAAACTTAACCTATTTTTCATCAATCACAAAAAAGGGGGAGATTGTAAGTGCATCTAGTGCCCCTTAGTGATTTTTGTGTATTGAAGACTTATAGGTTAAAGGACTAATATGTTTATGAATGTACACATGTCTATAAGTCTATGAGGAGTTTGATATTTATGAAGAAAGTCGACCCCTAAAAATGAATGTCTTCAGTTGAAGACTTTGGTTTTCTTGAAGACTTTGAAAATGAGGAAATTGGTGTGACCTTCAAGACCTTGATATTGATGCGAGGATTATGAAGCGTGAAGACTTTTGTTTTCGTAGTTTCATTTTCTCCTTCTTGAGTCATAGGAAACACCGTACTGTTAAAGGGGGTCGAGGTAAAACTAAGGAAAAGTTTCCAAGTGATGCTCATCTCAAATCCTACACCTACCCAATCCTTTCGAGTGAAGCCATTGGAAATCTCATACAGTTCAGTCAATTTCTTCAGTGACAGAGATGAAGATCTTTTGTTCTCTGAGGAATTTGTTCCGACTGAGGAGTTAGGAATTCGCCAGTGCGGATTGCCTACAAGTGAGGAACATGATAGCCCTGAGAAATTTGAGAGCTCAAATTTCCGACCGTTGCTGTGCTATGCGCCAGCTGTTTAAAATATCCTATCCACCTAACGGTCATATCATTGAAGGGCATTTATGTCTTATCATGTCGGGCTGCTCCCCGGCTATAAATAGCCGCCCCCTACAACCACTAGCTGGTTGGCTGCTCCAAGAGAAACTGACACTTGTCATTTAGAGCATCCCATCCTCCGAGGACTTTGAGAGAAAATCATCAGTGAGGAAAAACCCAAACCCAACACCTAAAACCCAAAGTGATTGAGCATCACTGAAGAGATTGTTCCTGTGTGGAACCGACGCTTGTTACCTTTGAGGACTGTGCATCCTCCAGACGGTTAGGCGTCATGGTCTAGAGCATCCAAGAGGAATTGTGGATCGCCGAGTGACCAAGTCTGTGAAGGTTTGGAAGTCACCTGTGAAGACTTACCATGAGTGATTGGGCGAGGTCTGTGTGACCTTAGCTCAAGGAGAATACGGTGAGGACTGTGTGTCTGGGACTGTGTGTCCTCAGATTTAAATACCTAGCCGCTCCAACCAGATGTACAACTGTCACAACAGTTGGAACTGGTCTACCAAATCATTGTCTTCACCGAGCTACTGGTTCTATTTCCTCAACCCTTCCATTTCCTCATTCATATGTTGATGAAATTGATCGTTACTGTTTGAAGACTTTGACTGAAGACTTTCTCAATTTCCTCAATCCTATTTCTTCAGTCATCTAGTCTTTTGCCTGCTTATCCTGTTTACACGCTACCTGTGCTCTGTGCTTGTTTCATATCATCATGATGACTGTGTTCTGCCATGTTATGCTTGCACCTGAGTACTTATTCCGCTGCTTGTAGTTCGTCACTTAGCAAATTCCTCAAGTAGTATTTCCTCAGTGACGAATTTGTAAAAATCGCCTATTCACCCCCCCTCTAGTCGATATAACGCACTTTCAATAACTCATTACGTTGTCTTCCTTGTCCAACTTCAACTAATTTGCTCAAGTTTGAAAATAATTAATGGGTATTCACAATCATAGAAGATGTCCAAGATAATATATTTGCATGTGAAAGTTCTCTTTCTTCTACTAATCATTCATGAATTGCTTGTCTGACCAATATTGTGATTGTCAAGCTTCAAAAGATTTCACTTTCTAAACCCAATGTGAAGCTATCACTAGGCATGATATGAGCATATAATTTCACCTTCATGATATTCAATTCATTCAACAATTTACTCATCGGATATAAGTAAAGCACAAGAGTAAATGACAAACTACTCCAAAAAGATATAAGTGAAGATCAAGCGTGTAGTTATGTAAATGGGTAGCTATTTGAGGACTCTCTCTTATTTAAAAGTTTCAGATCTAAGTAGTTTATTAAAACAGCAAGCAAAACAAAATAAAATAAAATTCTAAGAATGGCACACCTCATGTGAAGAAGCAAAAACTTAGGCTCAACCGAGGCTAACCGATAATTGTTGATGAAGAAAGGTGGGATGCCTACCGGGGCATCCCCAAGCTTAGATGTTTGAGACTTCTTGGAATATTAACTTGGTATTCCTTGGGCATCCCCAAGCTTGAGCTCTTGTGTCTTCTTCATTCCTTTTATATCACGGTTTCCCTAAATCTTAAAAACTTCATCCACACAAAACTCAACAAGAACTCGTGAGATAAGTTAGTATAAATCAATGCAAAAACCTTATCATTCTCTACTGTAGCAAATCACTAAAATTATTATTCAACATTGCATACTAAATGCCTCTGCATATTTAATACTCCTATCCTAAAATAGAATCATTAAACAAGCAAACATATGCAAACAATGTGAACATAGCAGCAATCTGTCTAAACAGGACAGTCTGTAAAGAGTGCAATTGTACTCATACTTCCCTTACTACAAAAATTCTGAAATTTACCACACTGTAGAAAATTTATCAGAGATTATTGTGCAAAAAGTTTCAACATTTTATCACATTCTGAATTTTCTGGATAATTATTACAACAGCGGTAAACTTTCTGTTTTGAAACAGCAACTCATATACTTGCAAAATAAGCATGGGGATGGCTATCCTTGCCACTTTTATTGAAATAAAAAATGCAAAACATTATTCTAAATAACAGAAAGAAAATCCTAATAAAATAAAATGACTCTCCAAGCAAAAATCATAACATGTGACGAATGAAAATATAGCTCCAAGTGAGGTTACCGATAATGTTGAAGACGAAAGAGGGGATGCCTTCCGGGGCATCCCCAAGCTTAGTTGCTTGGATCTTCCTTGAATATTACCTTGGGGTGCCTTGGGCATCCCCAATCTTAGGGTCTTGTCACTCCTTATTCTCCTCATATCGATATCTCACCCAAAACTTGAAAACTTCAATCACACAAAACTTAACGGAACTTCGTGAGATGGGTTAGTATGATAAAGACAAATCATTCACTTTGGTACTGTCAAAGATAAGATTCATAATTGTTCTCACACAATGCCTAATTTACTCTACAATTTCCACAATTTATATTGAGCAATATAAGCCATAGAAACTAGATAACAAGCAAACTATGCATTGAAAACAGTATCTGTCAAAAACAGAACAGTACGTAAAGATCTGAATTAAGGTCATACTTATCTAACTCCAAAAATTCTGAAAAATTAGGAAAACGTAGAAAATGTGTATACCCATCAACTGTAAAGAATTCAGAATTTTTCCACGTTCCAGTAAAATATAGGAATTTCTTTACTGGACGAAAAGTTTTTGTTTTTGCACAGAATCAAGTCAACTATCATCCACACTATCCCAAAGGCTTTACTTGGCACTTTATTGAAACAAAAGCTATAAAACAAGATCATTGCAGTAGCCTAACCATGTGAACACACAAAAACAGTATGTAAAAGTGTTGGGTTGTCTCCCAACAAGCGCTTTTCTTTAATGCCTTTTTAGCTAGGCATGATGATTTCAATGATGCTCACATAAAAGATAAGAATTGAAACACAAAGAGAGCATCATGAAGCATATGACTAGCACATTTAAGTCTAACCCACTTCCTATGCATAGGGATTTTGTGAGCAAACAATTTATGGGAGCAAGAATCAACTATCATAGGAAGGCAAAACAAGTAAAACTTCAAGATTTTCAACACATAGAGAGGAAACTTGATATTATTGCAATACCTACAAGCATATGTTCCTCTCTCATAATAATTTTCAGTAGCATCATGAATGAATTCAACAATATAATCATCACATAAAGTATTCTTTTCATGATCCACAAGCATACAAATTTTATTACTCTCCACATAAGCAAATTTATTCTCATTCATAGTGGTGGGAGCAAACTCAACAAAATAACTATCATGTGATTGAAAATTAAAATCATGATGATAAGTTTCATGGTTATCATTATTCAATATAGCATACATGTCATCACCATAATCATCATAGATAGCAACTTTGTTATCATAGTCAATTGAAACCTCTTCCAAAATAGTGGATTCATCACTAAATAAAGTCATGACCTCTCCAAATCCACTTTCATAATTATCACAATAAGATTCAACACCCTCCAAAATAGTGGGATCATCATTACATAAAGTTGACACTCTTCCAAACCCACTTTCATCAATATAATCATCATAAATAGGAGGCATGCAATCATTATAACAAACTTGCACATCAAATCTTGGGGGACTAAAAATATCATCTTCATCAAACATAGCATCCCCAAGCTTATGGCTTTGCATATCGTTAGCATCATGGATATTCAAAGAGTTCATACCAACAACATTGCAATCATGCTCATCATTCAAAGATTTTTTGTCAAACATTTTATAGAATTCTTCATCTATCAATTGAGCACAATTTTCATTTGCATCATTTTCACAAAAGATATTATAAAGATGAACAATATGATGCAACCTCAATTCCATTTTTTGTAGTTTTCTTTTACAAACCAAACTAGTGATAAAACAAGAACCTAAAAGATTCAATTGCAAGATCTAAAGATATACCTTCAAGCACTCACCACCCCGGCAACGGCGCCAGAAAAGCGCTTGATTTCTACTGCACAACTTGTTCTTGTAGACTCGTGTTGGGCTCCAAGCGCAGAGTTTTGTAGGACAGTAGCAAATTTCCCTCAAGTGGATGACCTAAGGTTTATCAATCCGTGGGAGGTGTAGGATGAAGATGGTCTCTCTCAAACAACCCTGCAACCAAATAATAAAAAGTCTCTTGTGTCCCCAACACACCCAATACAATGGCAAATTGTATAGGTGCACTAGTTCGGCGAAGAGATGGTGATAAAAGTGTAATATGGATGGTAGAAATATATTTTTGTAATCTAAAAATAAAAAAAACAGCAAGGTAGCAATTGCTAAAACGGACCGCAAACGGTATTGAAATGCTTGAAAACAAGGCCTAGGGTCCGTACTTTCGCTAGTGCAATCTCTCAACAATGCTAATCTAATTGGATCATATAACCATCCCTCAAAGTGCGATGAAGAATCACTCCAAAGTTCTTATCTAGCGGAGAACATAAGAAGAAATTGTTTGTAGGGTACGAAACCACCTCAAAGCTATTCTTTCCTATCAATCTATCCTAGAGTTCGTACTAAAATAACACCAAGCTATTCTTTCCAATAGATCTAACCAAGAGTTTGTACTAATATAACACCATATGATACACATCAACCAACTCTAGTGTCACCTAGATACTCCAATGTCACCGCGAGTATCCGTGAGTTGATTATGCGATATGCATCAAACAATTTCAGATCCATAATACTCAATCCAACACAAAGAACCTCAAAGAGTGCCCCAAGATTTCTACCTGAGAAACAAGGAAGAAAACGTGCATCAACCCCTATGCATAGATTACCCCAATGTCACCTCGGGAATCTGCGAGTTGAGTGCCAAGACATCGATCAAGTGCTCTCAAATCCATAAAAGTATTCAATCCGATAAAACGAAATCTCAAAGGGAAAACTCAATTCATCACAACAAGATAGAGAGGGGAAAACACCATATGATCCAACTATATTAACAAAGCCCGCGATACATCAAGATCGTGCCATCTCAAGAACACGAGAGAGAGAGAGATTAAACACATAGCTACTGTACAAACCCTCAGCCCCGAGGGTGGACTACTCCCTCCTCATCATGGTGGCCATAGGGATGATGAAGATGGCCACCGGTGATGATTTCCCCCTCCGGCAGGGTGCCGGAACGGGGTCAAGATTGGTTTTTCGTGGCTACAGAGGCCTGCGGCGGTGGAACATCTGATCTAGGGTTACCCCCAGGGTTTTTGGAATATTTGGCAATTTATAGGGCGAAGAGGCGGTGCGGGAAGCCACTGAGGTGGGCACAACCCACTAGGGCGTGCCTGGGCCCCCAGGCGCGCCCAGGTGGGTTTTGCCCCCCTCGGGGCACCCCTATGGTACTTCTTTGGCCCATCCTGGGTCTTCTGGTCCAAAAAATATTCTCCAATTTTTTTTGCTTCATTTGGACTCCGTTTGGTATTGATTTTCTGCGATGTAAAAAACAAGCAAAAAACAACAACTGGCACTGGGCACTATGTCAATAGGTTAGTCCCAAAAAATGATATAAAGTTGCTATAAAATGATTGTAAAACATCTAAGAATGATAATATAACAACATGAATACTTCATAAATTATAGATACGTCGGAGACGTATCAGAGCACCAATGGACAGCGGTCCCGAGGACAAGTGTACCTACGACGACAGGTAAGACAAGGACTACCTCCCTAAATCCGAGGGCGAGTTCAGCCTCGGACCCGAAGACTTCGTGGTACCCATAAACCCATCCAAACAGGCACGGTTCCAGCGGCAGCTAATCACCACCGCACAAAGCATGAATAAGAAGCAGCAAGAGCTGTACACTCACGAGAACGCGCTCAATGATAAATGGATGAGAATCCTTGCGACCGAAGCGGACCTCGAGGCCTGAGGTGCAGTCGCC
The DNA here is from genome assembly GCA_011799875.1 of Thinopyrum elongatum. Lineage (NCBI taxonomy): Eukaryota > Viridiplantae > Streptophyta > Magnoliopsida > Poales > Poaceae > Thinopyrum > Thinopyrum elongatum. Next base: position 355,037,287 of record CM022297.1, on the reverse strand, counting down.
AAATCATTTCTGAAAAGACGGCTATTGCCCGATTTCGACGACGAGGCAACGGATGACGAACCGCTTCCACACGGCCACGCAGGCCAGGCCGACCGCCCCCCTAGAGGGCGGGACCGGCCCACAAGGACACATAAAGAGCTGCCTACTAAAACTCGCCCTCACGGCAAGACTTCCATCAAACACCCTAGGCCCTTCGATTTGCACAACAACATAGAAGCCAATAACACCCCTTCCCGATTAATTTATGGATCACGGGATCGCGCGCCCGCCGGCTCAGAGGGCTATGATGCTTGGTTGGACAGGCACGAAAGAGCTCGGGAGTAGTTACGGGCCAGGACAATGGCTAACGCTCGACAAGACGCGGCTCGATATCGAGGGCCTGCACACCCAGTGTGCTTCACAGACAAGGTCATGGAACATCAGTTCCCAGAAGGGTTTAAAGCCATAAGTATCGATCAATATGACGGAACGACCGACCTGACTGTCCGGATTGAGGATTTCCTCCTCCATATTCACATGGCCTGAGGCGATGACCTCCATGCCATAAAGTACCTGCCGCAAGCTTAAAGGACCGGCGAGGCATTGGCTCCACATCCTCCCTAGAAATTCCATTGGAAGCCGGGAGGAGCTTGAGGAAGCCTTTAGGGCAAATTTCTAGGGCACCTACATTCGGCCCCTAGGTGCCGATGACCTCAGCCACATATTCCAGAAGGAGGGCGAATCAGCTCGGAAATTCTGGAATAGGTTCTTAACTAAAAAGAACAAGATTGTCGACTGTCCCGATGCTAAGGATGGCAATGGGTAGGGTATGGGGCGGGTAGAGCAATACCATACCCATACCCGTGTAGTCAATGGGTACAAAATTCTATCCATACCCGTACCCACGGGTATGAAACTTTACCCGTACCCATGCCCGACGGTAACCCATACCCATTGGGTACCCAACGGGTAGATCAAACATTACACAAGTTATTCGCAATTTTACATTCATCTATAGCACATTTGAAAAAAACATTGATCTTAACTCAATAACATATAGATGAGTACATGACAATTATCTCAGACTACCTGATGTACTACTTTGTAAGGTCTTAGTGAATAATTAATAAAATGGCTGCATGCATCATCCAGATGCAGAGGCCGGGGGTAATCCTCCTTTTCTAAAAACAAATGACAATTATCTCAATTCAAATTGAAAATTGGTGAAAACTTTAACATAGGTTCACAAGCTCACGACACAACTTTAACATAGGTACATTTGTGAATCACGGGTAAGGTTCACGTGTCAGTATAAATGGGTAGGGTATGGGTATATCCATGGGTAAAAGACTATACCCGTGCCCTACCCATGACTTAATGGGTAGGGTATGGGTACTACCCATGTGTATAGAATTGTGCACATACCTTGCCCATGTGGGTACGGTATCCACAGGCACCCGTAACCATGGGTAAAATTGCCATCCTTACCCGATGCCGAGGCAGTTGTGACATTCAAGCATAGCATCCGGGATGAATGGCTCGCCTGACAGCTCGGGCAGGATAAGCCGAGGACCATGGCGGCTCTTACCTCACTAATGACTCTCTTTTGTGTGGGTGAGGATAGCTGGCTTGCCCGTAGTTCCCACAGGAGCGATTCCGGCACCTCGGAAGCATGCGACGGGAATGACAAATCTAGGCACAACAGAAACAAGCACCAAAATAAATAGTGCGACAGCGACACCGAGGACCCAGAAGTCAATGCAGGGTTTAGTGGCTCACGAGCCGAACCCAAGAAGATGCCTTTTAAAGCGAACAAGGACGGCCCTAGCGCTTTGGATAGAATTCTAGAAAGGCCTTGCCAGATTCACAGCACCTCCGAGAAGCCCGCCAACCACAGCAATCAAAATTGTTGGGTGTTCAAACATGTCGGTGAAGTAGTATCCGAGGAGACATGCAAGGGCCGCTCCTGAAGTGATGACGAGGATGAACCTCGTAGGCCCAACAACGGCGGCCAAAAGCAGTTTCCCTCTGATGTCCAGGACGTGAACATCATCTATGTCACACACATCCCCAAGAAGGAACAGAAGTGAGCACTTCGGGACGTCTATGCCTTAGAGCCTGTAGCCCCGAAATTCAACCTGTGGTCGGCTTGCCCGATCACTTTTGACAAAAAAGACCACCCGACCAGTATCTGTCACGGTGGGTCGGCTTCTTTGGTCCTAGACCCCATTGTGAATGGGTTCCACTTAACCCGCGTTCTTATGGATGGCGGAAGTAGCCTCAACCTGATCTATGCGGACACGGTTAGGAAGATGGGCATTGATTCGTCATGAATCAAACCCGGTAACACCAGATCTAAGGGTGTCATACCCGGCGTAGAGGCCCAATGCACTAGCGCCATAACACTGGAGGTTGTTTTCGGCTCACCCGATAAATTCCGAAATGAGGACTTGATCTTTGATATAGTTCCTTTCCGCAATGGCTAGCATGCGTTGCTCGGTGCTACTTGTGAGTTGCGTTGGGATTTCCTCGAAGAGGAGAGAATGATGCAGTACAGTAGAGATAAGTATTTCCCTCAGTTAAGAACCAAGGTTATCAATCCAGTAGGAGAACCACGCAATACCTCATAAACAACACCTACACACAAAGAACAAATACTTGCACCCAACACAAAAAGGGGTTGTCAATCCCTTGGCGGTTAATTGCAAGGATCAAGTCTGATAATGGTAGATAGATAAACAAAAACACAAAAAAAAATAATGGTAAATAAATTGCAGCAAGGTATTTTTGGAGTTTAATATACGATAAAGATAGACTCGGGGGCCATAGTTTTCAATAGAGGCTTCTCTCTTGAATAAAAGCATCCGGTGGGTAAACAAATTACTGTTGGGCAATTGATAGAAAAGCGCATAGTCATGACAATATTCAAGGCAATGATCATGTATATAGGCATCACGTCCGAGACAAGTAGACCGACTCCTGACTGCATCTACTACTATTACTCCACACATTGACCGCTATCCAACATGCATCTAGAGTATTAAGTTCATAAAGAACAGAGTAACGCCTTAAGCAAGATGACATGATGTAGACAAAGTAAACCAAATCAATATGCCCATCTTTTTTATCCTTAATGGCAACGATACAAATACATTTCATGTCCCTTTCGGTCACTGGGATTGAGCAACGCAAGATCGAACCCATCACAAAGCACCTCTCCCATTGCAAGATAAATCAATCTAGTTGGCCAAACCAAACGGATAGATCAGAGAGAAATACAAAGCTATAACAATCATGCATAAAAGAGTTCAGAGAAGACTCAAACAATATTCATGAATAATCTGATCATAAACGCACAATTCATCGAATCCCCACAAACACACCGCAAAATAAGATTACATTGAATAGAATCCAAGAACATCAAGGAGAACATTGTATTGAAGATCAAAGAGAGAGAAGAAGCCATCTAGCTAGTAGTTATGGACCCGTAGGTCTATGGTAAACTACCCACGCATCGTCGGAAGGGCATCAAGGTTGATGTATAATCCCTCCGTGATCGATTCCCCCTCCGGTAGAGTACCGGAGAAGGCCTCCAGATGGCATCATGGAAGAACGGAGGCTTGCGGTGGCGGAAAAAGTGTTTTAGGTGGCTCTCGGATGTATTGGGAATATTTGGGAATTTATAGAAGTGGAATTAGGTCAAGAGGTGCCACGAGAGGCCCACAAGCCTGGGGGCGCCCCCCGGGGCGCGCCTGGCAGGCTTGTCGCTCTCTCGTGACTCTTCAGATCTTCTCCCAAAGCTTCTAGGGTCCGTTCTGGTCCAGAAAAAATCTTCAAAAAGTTTCATAGCATTTGGACTCCGTTTGGTACCAATTTCCTGAAAGCCAAAAACTAGCAAAAAACAGCAGCTGGCACTAGGCCCTAGGTTAATAGGTTAGTCCCAAAAATGATATATAATTGCATAATAAACATCCAAGATTGATATTATAATAGCATGGAATAATAAAAAATTATAGATACGCTGGAGACATATCACTCTGTCGTATCGCGTTCGCCCGCTTTAACACAGTGCCGCACTACGCATACCTGAAGATCAAGATGCCTGAGCCTAACGGCATTATCACCATTAATGTCAACACAGAGTGCTCCCTCCTCACAGAGGAGCAAACAACGGCCTTTGCAGCCGATTCCCACGCGGCCGAAGAAGCATCCCGACGTACAGGTCGGCTGGATCTACCAGGCTCTTCAAAGCGCGTCCGCATTATTACTCCGCCCCCCGGGCACACTCGCGTGAATTCTAAATAGGGACACACGCTCTCTGGCTCCCACCTCATGGTAGTAGACTACGTACCTAGAGTACACAATGTTGCACTTAAAATTCCTTGGGAGCCCGGGGAGCATAAAAACAAGGTGTACCATTTCAGATCATCCGAACACACCCGAAGCCTGGCTATTTTTCCGGCACAATAAAGGCCCGCCAGGAAGCATATCTCGGCAGCATCATGCTGTCACACCATGGCTCCAGCCTCATTGGAGGCCCCGCTTTTTGAATGCGTCAAGCATGGCTTATGTGGAGCAGCCGACAGTCTTCAAACAACCTTGGAATAGACAAGGGAGAGCTGGTCAACAATACGGAGGCACATACGTGCATCATGGAAAGACACGGGCTATATGCCCTATTAACTAAAGCCCTGCATCACACTCCATCTTTTTGTTTTTCTTCTTCTCTTTTACATACTCTCTATATCAGTTTTGGTTCTTCCATGTAAACAACTCCGCATATATGGCAGAGCCTCATGAATGATAAAATAGACCTCTTTTTGGTCCCCGCACAACTTTAAGTGTCGTTTTTCTTCTCTTGCCCCTTGCATCGTAGCAATATATACATATGAGCTCAGCTTTCAACCGGGGGCTCAAATTTTGAATCGATCCTATGTTCAAGTCTGACAACTGTTCTGTTTCTCGGATATTGCATTATATGCATTAGTTTCGAATTGTGATTTTGGTCAATGATTGGGTTGCCTGGCTGCTGTGCTTGCCTCCTATGTTCTGCTTTGTTCAGCTAGGAGTGTAAAGGGAGAACCACTACGATTGTACTTCCAGCTCGAATGGTTAAGTACCTCAGTGGAGAAAGCCGAAAATCAACTGTCACAATAAGCGTAAACTGGTCAGCGATTCGAAGATAGTGTCAAACTATAAATCGTTAGTGGTTACGTCAGGTCCTTGTTATAAGGACCGAGTTGTTAAGTCAGGTGCACCTCGGCTAGTCTGATCACCCCCATGATGGGGGATAGGTAAACTACCCCACAAGTCGAACTCCTATGACTAAGTGAAAGTTATAAAGCCATTATATTCTGATTGCCTCGTTCCTTTGACTAGCAACCGTCTCCGGGCTCCGAGACATAGGCTAAAGGTTTACGCATTTTAAGGAACACCCCATGTAGCATCCACAAGGGGGCAGAAGCCGATGACTGGCCGCTTTTAGAATTAAAAACGGTCGCACAGGAGCCACAATAAAATGTCGGACAAAAGACGGCTGATAAACCATATATTACTTGTTTTATACAAATTCTCCTCAACATACTGAGGGACCTTCAGAAATTAAGTTATGACTTAGAACACTGGGCCTCGGTCACTCGAGCACCTTCATGCACCTCCTGCTGGAGGACCGGAGGCGATGTCGAGTGGCTTGATCTTCGGAAAATGCGCCATTGTAGACGCATACGGCCTTTCCGCCCCCTCTAGATAGGTCGACCGCTTCCACTTCCCCACCTGGGGGCTAGCCTCTTGAAGCCTTCTCACCAGGCCGAAGAAGCTAGTCGGCATCGGCTCGGTAGGCCAGAGGTTGATGCATAGGTCGTGCATTGCCGGCTGGGGCACATGGAACATCTTCGCCAGCTGCTTCATCTGATTGTTCAGTAGCGACGGATGACCGGGTGCTTGGAATTGGGCCCAGAAGGCCATCTCCTCGGACTCATCGGTATGAGTGGTGAAGTAGGAGCCAACATCCGAGGCACTCCGTGGCAGGTCCCTAGAGGCCTCTGAAGAACGCAGACTTGCGTAAGATGAGAAAATTGGCTGTCACAAAAAATGCAGCAAAGCAGGTAAGGCTTACCAACGGCGATCTGCTTCACTTGTTGAAGCACCTCGCGATCTGCCCAGGCCTGGGTCATGGCCTCCTTACAGGCCGAGCTTGCCGTCGCCAGCTCGGAGGATAGTTTGTTCTTCTCCTCCTGAAGAGCATCACTCTGAGCGCAAAGCCCCTTCAGGTCTTCTTTGACCTCCGCAACCCGGGCCGCGTTCTTCTTGCTAACCTCTTTTTCTTTGACCAGCTTTGCACTAGTCTGCTTTGCCGCAGCCTTCTGCTGCTCGGCTTCCTCCCGAGTTGTTTGCAGCTCGGACCGAAGCTTCTCAAGCTCCGCGGAGGTAGTTGCAAAAACATCGGCATACAATTAGAGCTCACAGCAGCCATCTCATGCTTTAATTACAACTTCATGATGCCACAATTTTTTTGGTATTTACCTTCAGCTTTCTCCATCTGCTTATTGAGCAAATCCGCGTCCTTCTCAAACCGGTCGAGCTTGTGGTTCAGCTCTTCCAACTCTTTCGAGTTGAACACTGACACCGAGGCCGCCACCTGTAACAGACACCATTAGCTTACTCGGACGACATTGATCCCCTGGTCGGCTTTTCTATCCGACCAGGGTCTCGGGGGCTACTGTATATTTGCTGCTACATGGGTTTTGTTTTTTTAAAGACCCCCGAGTAAGATACTGGTATCTAACTCAGGGCTTGGGGGCTACTATGGTTACATGTCCATAGTATGCATCTTTAATGGCATAAGTCTTTAGACCATTTTACTTTCTGCTTATCTGCTAAAAAGCTACTACATGTTTCTAGTGGTAACATTTCTGGGCGGTAATGCAAAATCGGACAGATGACCAAGGGTTACCTCAAAGCCTTGATAGAGGCCCTTGAAGGCCTCCCATATGCCGGCCTCCATGGACCGATAATTTTGTAGCGCGGCGCCCAGGAGGGCGCGATGCTCGATGATGATGGAGGATCCCGTCATGGATGCCTCCATTTCTTCAATCCACCCTGTGGATGCCTACCCTTTGGGAGGTGGGGGTGGACGAACCACTTCGGTTCCTCCCAGTGGAGGAGGAATGGCCGCGGTGGTAGGCTGCCGAGGTGGCTCTGGATCAACGGGGAGCGATGTCGTTGGTTGCCCCCGCTTTCCCCCCTCCGTGGAGAAGGGGTTCTACCCCAGTGCTTCCTTGGAGGCCGAGGCCTCGGCCTCAGCCATGGAGGCATCAGCACCACCCCCTGTTGTAGGAGCGAGCGGAGTTTGCTGAGAGGTCGCCTCCCCCAGCCTATCATGGGCAGGAGGGGAGGGTTGATGCTCCTTCGACGCGCTGGGTGGAGGGATCCCACTGGACGATGTCCCGTCACTAAGTCTAGAGTGCTGTGGGCTGCAAAAGACAGATGATCCATTGAGATTGTGCTAGAAAGGAACTAGCATGTGTACGGTGCATGTGAGTGTAAGGTGTACCTCCTCGGTGGTGGCCTTGGCCGCTGCGGCTCAACGAGGTCATCCTCCGATTCAGTGGAGGTGACCTTGGCTGCGGCAGGGGCCTTGCGGGGCTCGGCGTCGGCGGCCTTCATAAGACGTTGGCGGGTTTGGGCAGTGTTGACCGCCGTGGTGTCTTCAGATGCCATCCTCTTTCTCTTCAGGAAGGAAGAGCCTTCCTCCACTTCTTCTCCTTCTCTTTCCTCCTTGTCAGAGGAAAGGACGCGGATGTTCTCGGTCCTGGCGTCCGAGGGATCTCAGATCGGAAGACTCTCCCTCTTCTTCTTCGGCTCTATCCTTGGCCGAGGCCTTTGGGGGAACCACGACCAAAAGCACCTGCAGCTTGGCTGTCCGGTTGTCCTCGGGCAACGGCGCCGAGCACTTGATGAGCACCGCCTTGGACGCCCATTTCTGAAGGCAAGGGTGGGAGGCTCATACAAATAAGAAACACAAGGACTATTGATGAACATATAACGTGATGGTTACCTTGGAGGGGCCGCGTACGATGTTGTAGCCGTAGTCCGGCCCATCAGCGGAGAATTCATTTTGGGACGGCTTGAAGAGAGCTAACCACATCCCCTCTATGTTGGTGCGGAAGAAGTTCCACAGTGTGGGCATGTCCTCGGGCTTGTAGAGCCACATAGGGCTAGCCCGGAGTTGGAGTGGGAGGATATATCGATGCAGCATCACATCCACAAGCTTGTACTTCTTCTTGATGATCTGGATCTGCTCTTGAAGAGAGTCGATCTCGTCTGGATTGCCCCACTCCAGGCCTTTCTTCTAACAGGATACTAACTTCCTCGGTGGGGTGTCGGAGAAGGTGGGGACCGCGGCCTGGCCTGGAGCGAGCGGCTCGGTGATGTAGAACCACTCGCGCTGCTAGATCTTCATGGTCTTGATGAAGGTCCCCCTCCAGCCAGACCGGCTTCTGGAGCTTGCTAATCATGGCGCTGCCGCACTCGGCAAACTCAGCGCCGTTGCTCTTCGGCTTGACGCAGAACATCTTCAACCATAGGCCGAAGTGCGGCTCCACACGCAGAAATGCCTTACACAATATGATGAAAGTGGTGAGGTGCATTATGGAATTCGGGGCTAGATTGTGGAAATCTAGCCCATAGAAGAATAAGATCCCCCGCATGAAGGGGTGCAGGGGGAACCCTAGACCTCGGACAAGGTGGGGGATGAAGATGACCCGCTCCCCTGGATTGGGAGTGGGGAAGCGTTGGCCGGGCTCTAGGGCCCGACAGGCGGCGTCAGCGGGGATGTATCCCACCGTGCGGAGCTCGACGATGGTGGTGTCGGTAACCTTGGAGGCCACCCACTTCCCCTTCAGATCTGTGCCAGCCATTGGTGCGGATGTGGAAGCTCGAGGAAAGCTTTAGGCTTGAGAACGGGATGTGGGTGCGAAGGCTTAGGAGGTTTGAGCGCTGTAGAAGAAGGAGAGCATGGGAGTATGGATTTGACCCATCCTTCTCTTTATAAGCCAGTAAAAGGCAAAGCATCCCTCCCGTTGCGCCGTAAAAATCACCAAGTTTTGGCCTGTCGTGCCGTTATGGCCACTTGGGGTGAAACAATTGATTGATGATGTCCCTGATACGTCTCCAACGTATCTATAATTTTTGATTATTCCATGCTGTTATATTATCATTCTTGGATGTTTTACAATCATTTTATAGCAACTTTATATCATTTTTTGGGACTAACCTATTGACATAGTGCCCAATGCCAGTTGCTGTTTTTTTGCTTGTTTTTTTTACTTCACAGGAAATCAATAGAAAACGGAGTCCAAATGCAGCGAAACTTTTTTGTGATTTTTTCTGGACCAGAAGAAACAAGTTGGGCCAAGAAAGTACCCGAGGGGGGCTCCGAGGGGAGCATAACCCACCAGGGCGCGCCTGGGGGCCCAGGCGCGCCCAGGTGGGTTGTGCCGACCTCGGCCGCCTCCCGCACTGCCTCTTTGCTCTATAAATACCCCAATATTCTAGAAAGCCTATGGGAGTCGACGAAAATCAATTCCAGCCGCCACAAGTTCCAGAAACCACAGATCCAATCTAGACACCATCACGGAGGGTTTCATCATCCTCATTGGTGCCTCTCCGATGATGCGTGAGTAGTTCATTGTAGACCTACGGGTCCGTAGGTAGTAGCTAGATGGCTTCCTCTCTCTCTTTTGATTCTCAATACAATGGTCTCTTGGAGATCTATTTGATGTAATTCTTTTTGCGGTGTGTTTGTTGGGATCCGATGAACTTTGAGTTTATGATCAGATCTATGTTTTTATACATGAAAGTTATTTGAGTCTTTTGATCTCTTATATGCATGATTACTTATAGCCTCGTATTTATTCTTCGAATCTTTGGTTTAGTTAGGCCAACTAGATCAATTTTTCTTGCCATGGGAAGATGTGCTTTGTGATGGGTTTGATCTCACGGTGCTTGATCCCAGTGATAGAAGGGGAACCAACACGTATGTATCGTTGCTATTAAGGATAACAAGATGGGGTCTATTTCTTCATAAATAGATCTTGTCTACATCATGTCATCATTCTTATTGCATTACTCCGTTTCTCCATGAACTTAATACACTAGATGCATGCTGGATAGCGGTCGATGTGTGGAGTAATAGTAGTAGATGCAGGCAGGAGTCGGTCTACTAATCTTGGACGTGATGCCTATATAATGATCATTGCCTGGATATCATCATAATTATTTGAAGTTCTATCAATTGCCCAACAGTAATTTGTTTACCCACCGTATGCTATTTTTCTCGAGAGAAGCCACTAGTGAAATCTACGGCCCCCGGGTCTATTTTCTCATCATATATTTTCAGATCTATTTTGCTATTTGCCTTTTTATTTATTTGCCACTTTTATTTTTAGATCTATATTTCTAAAAACCCAAAAATATTTTGCTGCACTTTATTTTATTCGCGATCTATTTATCCAATCTACTACAATTTATCTCCCATCAACTTGCCAATTTCCGGCGCCGTTACCCGAAAGGGATTGACAACCCCTTTAACATGTCGGGTTGCAAGTATTTGTTCTTTGTCTGTAGGTGCTGTTTACGTAGTGTTGCTTGGTTCTCCTACTGGTTCGATAACCTTGGTCTCATCACTGAGGGAAATACCTACCGTTGCTCTGCTGCATCATCCCTTCCTCTTTGGGGAAATACCGACGTAGTTCAAGCAAACATCAAAAGGAATTTCTGGCGCCGTTGCCGGGGAGACATCATCAACATCTACCAGGTTCCTAATCACAAATCTCATCTCCTTGCAATTTACATTATTTGCCTCTCGTTTTCTTCTCCCCCACTTCACCAAAATTTGCGGTTTTATTCGCCCTCTTTTTCGTTCTCCATTTTCTCGTCAGATTTGTTTTTGAGTGCAATTTTGTTTGCGTAGTCATGATGCCTCAAAGAAAATATTATGATGTTCCTTACCCCAATATTTTTCTTGAAATTGAGAAAAGTACTAAGGAATATATGACTACACAATTTGAGCACAATAAATATTTTACTGAAGAACTTAAGGAACACTCTGTTGTGTTGGATGCTAAAACAAAACAACTTGATGATATTAGTAGAGAAGTTTGTAATCTTCAATCTAAGTATGATTTTGTTGAAAGTTTGCTAGGGAAAATATCCGATGCACAAGCTACCCTAGTAAATCAAATGGCCGCTAAACCAATCTCGTTAGAAGATAAAAATGAGGAAGATCTTAAAGTGATTGGTGTTTCTTCTATTGATTCCTTGTTTAGTAAATTTCAGATTGATGATAAAGGGACTGAAGAAGAGTCAACTTTAGTTAGAAGGCATCCCGATAATTTGGAGGGTGAAAATCTTGTTGAGAAAATTGATAAAAGTGGGTTTGGAGAGGTCAAAACTTTAACTAGTGATGTGCCCACTCTTTTGGATTACAAAGACTTTAATTATGATAATTGCTCTTTGATTGATTGTATTTCTTTGTTGCAATCCTTGATAAATTCACCCCATGCCTATGAACAAAATAAAGCTTTTACTAAACATATTGTTGATGCTATGATGAAAGCTCTAGAAGAAAAGTTGGAATTAGAGGTCTCAATTCCTAGAAAATTACATGATGAATGGGAACCTACTATCAAAGTCAAGATTAAAAATTATGAATGTTTTGCTTTATGCGACTTGGGTTCCAGTGTTTCTACAATTCCGAAATCTTTATGTGATGTGCTTGGTCTTACTGATATTGAAGAATGTTCTTTAAATTTGCACTTGGCGGATTCTACTATTAAAAAGCCTATGGGAAGAATTAATGATGTTCTTATTCTTGCAAATAGGAATTATGCGCCCATAGATTTTATTGTTCTTGATATTGATTGCAATCCGTCTTGTCCAATTATTCTTGGTAGACCGTTTTTACGTACTATTGGTGCTGTGATTGATATGAAAGAAGGCAATATTAAATTTCAATTTCCACTAAGTAAGGGTATGGAACACTTCCCTAGAACTAGAATTAAGCCAACATATGAATCAATCATGAGAGCATCTTATGGATCTAGAAACAAAGATGACAATACTTAGATCCTTCGCATTATGCCTAGCTAAGGGTGTAAAACGATAGCGCTTGTTGGGAGGCAACCCAATGAATAAAATTTATTTTTGTATTTTTATTTCTGTTATTGAGTGTTTGCACAATTATGCTACTGTTATGATTATGTTTTTTGTGTTTTAATTAGTGTTTGTGCCAAGTAAAGCCTTTAGGATAGCTTTGGTGATAGTTGATTTGATCTTGTTGGAAAACAGAAACTTTTGCGTCCAGTAAAATAATTTTCAAAATTCAAATAAGCGACGAAAAACTCTGAATTTTTTAAAAAAGATTTATATACAAATTGTCTCCGTTGTCCTAATTTATCAGAATTTTGGATTTAGAGAAGTATGAGAACAATTCGCATCTTTACAGACTGTTCTGTTTTTGACAGATTCTGTTTTCTTTGCATTGTGTGCTTGTTTTGATGAATCTATGGTTTGTAATCCCGGGGGGGGGGGGGGTAGAGCCATGTACAGTTAGAATACAGTAGATATAATGCAAGAACAAAATTTGAATGGGTTTTATACAGTACTTAAAGTAAAGATTAGTTTTCTTATACTAACGGATCTCACGAAGGTTTTGTTGAGTTTTGTGTGATTGAAGTTTTCAAGTTTTGGGTGAGATTACGATGGATGAAGGAATAAGGAGTAAGAAGAGGCTAAGCTTGGGGATGCCCCATGGCACCCCAAGCCATTATCCAAAGAGAATCAAGCAACTAAGCTTGGGGATGCCCGAGTCGCATCCCCTCTTTCTTCTAACGACCATCGGTATTTTACTTGGAGCTATATTTTTATTCGTGACATATCATGATTTTTGCTTGGAGCGTCTTGTATGATATGAGCCTTTGCTTGTTTTGCTTTTTATTTTTAGTCATGAATCCTTGCTGGACACACCTATTTGAGAGAGCCAAAATTATGCTATGACTTGTTAGAATTGCTCTCTATGCTTCACTTAAATCTTTATGAGCTATGGAATTGCTCTAGTGCTTCACTTATATCTTTTTGAGCACGGTGTGCTTTAGTATTTTTGAAGTAATGCTCTCATACTTCACTTAGATTTATTTGAGAGTTAGTAATTTTTTTTAGAAATTCTCTCTTGCGTCACTTAAATTATTTTGAGAGAAGAAAATTTTATGCTCATGTTCTTCACTTAGATTTGTTTGAGCTATCAAAAGCAACTTATGAAATTAGTTCCAAAGTGATAGATAGTCAAGAGGGATATAATAAAAACTTTCATGAAGATCATTGGACAAAATAAACTTGATTCATTGTAATAGTTTTGCGATATGTTGATATAATATGTGAGTCATGTTGATGAGTAATTATGCTTTAGTAAGAATATTGGTGTTAAGGTTTGTGATTCCCTATGCAAGCACGAAAGTCAATAGTTATGCAATGAAATTACATCCTACTTGTGGTGCATTATTCTGTGTTAGTTATGCTTAATGCTCGCTTATGAGATTTTTTGTTTCTTGGTTGGATGCTTCTCAATCTTTTGCTAGCCTTCATTTGCACTAAGTATGATCACTACTTGTGCATCCAAAACCCTTAAACCAGTTTTGCCATATGAGTCCACTATACCTACCTATATGCGGTATTTCCGTGCTGTTCTAAGCAAATTTGTATGTGCCATCTCTAATTTCAAAATAAAATTCTCTTTTGTGTGCTCGTACCGCTCATGAAACAGTAGGGGGTGGCTGATATTTTTCCATGCTAGATGTGTTATTCTCAAGATGAGTGTTTATTCACTTGTCATTGCACAAGAGTGCGACAAAGTTATTAGGGATGCCCAGTCCCGAAATGAAAAATGAATTTACTTTATGTTGTCAAATAATAAATTCCTTGAAAAGTGTTGGTATGGACGGCACCCATGGATTCGGTTAGTTGCTACTTCTTGAGCTTACGTTGGTTTTTCCCTTGAAGAGGAAAGGGTGATGCAGCAAAGTAGAGATAAGTATTTCCCTCAGTTAGAGAACCAAGGTATCAATCCAGTAGGATACAACGCACAAATCACCAATACGTGCACAAACAATCAAACACTTACACCCAACACGATAAAGGGGTTGTCAATCCCTTCACGGTCACTTGCAAAAGTAAGATCTGATCGAGATAGATAAAACTAAACAAAAGATAAAGTAAATATTTTTAGGGGTTTTGGTTTATAGATCTAAAAATAAAAGATTGCAAAATAGTAGATTGGAAAGTAATATGATGGAAAATAGACCCGGGGGCCATAGGTTTCACTAGAGGCTTCTCTCAAGATAGCAAATAATACGGTGGGTGAACAAATTACTGTCGAGCAATTGATAGAAAAGTGCAAAGTTATGACGATATCCAAGGCAATGATTATGGAATATAGGCATCATGTCCGTGTCAAGTAGACCGACTCCTACCTGCATCTACTACTATTACTCCACACATCGACCGACTCCTGCCTGCATCTAGAGTATTAAGTTCATGAAGAACAGAGTAACGCTTTAAGTAAGATGACATGATGTAGAGGAATAAACTCAAGCAATATGATGTAAACCCCATCTTTTTATCCTCGATGGCAACAATACAATACATGCCTCGCTGCCCCTACTGTCACTGGGAGAGGACACCGCAAGATTGAACCCAAATCCAAGCACTTTTCCCATTGCAAGAAAAACCAATCTAGTTGGCCAAACCAAACCGATAGTTCGAAGAGAATTATGAGGATATCAAATCATGCATAAAAGAATTCAGAGAAGATTCAAATAATATTCATAGATAAGCTGATCATAAATCCACAATTCATCGGATCTCGACAAACACACCGCAAAAGAAGATTACATCAGATAGATCTCCAAGAACATCAAGGAGAACGTTGTATTGAGAATCAAAGAGAGAGAAGAAGCCATCTAGCTACTAGCTATGGACCCGTAGGTCTGAGGTAAAGTACTCATGCTTCATCGGAAGGACAATAGAGTTGATGTAGAAGCCCTCCGTGATCGAATCCCCCTCCGGCAAGATGCCGAAAAAGGCCCCAAGATGGGATCTCACAGGAATAGAAGGTTGCAGCGGTGGAAAAGTGTTTTCGTGGATGCTTCTGATGGTTTGGGAATATATGTGAATATATAGGAGGAAGATCTAGGTCAGGGGGTCACCGAGGGGCCCACAAGGTAGGGGGGCGCGCCCTACCCCCTGGGCGCGCCCTCCCCCCTTATGGCCGCCTCGTGGCTCTTCTGACTTGCACTCCAAGTCTCCTGGGTGTCTTCTGGTCCAAGAAAAATCATCGTGAAGGTTTTATTCCATTTGGACTCCGTTTGGTATTCCTTTTCTGCGAAGCTCAAAAACAAGGAAAAACAGAAACTAGCACTGGGCTCTAGGTTAATAAGTTAGTCCCAAAAATAATATAAAATAGCATATTAATGCATATAAAACATCCAAAACAGATAATATAATAGCATGGAACAATAAAAAATTATAGATACGTTGGAGACGTATCATTAGCCGTGGAATGTGAAAGTATGGTGGAAAAAGGAATAAACTTTATTTTCTGTTTGGGAACCGCCTATGATATATCTAGCATGGAAAGTATTGGGAACAACTCGATCATTTTCGTTGATAGGAAAAGCATGCCACCCAAAATGTTTTATCTCTACTTTTTCCGCTTTGAGCTCTGGCACCTCTACAAATCCCTACTTCCCTCTGCGAAGGGCCTTTCTTTTACTTTATGCAATTTTTATTTTATTTTGAGTCTCCACCTTCTCTTATAAATCACCAACTAAGGGGCACTATGATCGTACTTGAGCATTGGGTGTAGCTAATATGCGAGTGTGTTTCATGAATGGATCAGTGATTGAGCATAATGGGCTAGGGATAACTTGCTTTAGTGTTGATATTTTGAAAGACATGGTTGCTTGTTGATATGCTTGAGTATTGAAATCTTCATGTCAAAACTAGACTATTGCTTTGAATCATATAAAAGTCCAAATGTCCATGCTATAAAGAAAATAATATGTGATGAACATGTTAGGCAGCATTCCATATCAAAAATTCTATTTTTATCATTTACCTACTCGAGGACGAGCAAGAATTAAGCTTGGGGATGCTGATACGTCTCCAACGTATCTATAATTTTTGATTGTTCCATGCTGTTATATTATCATTCTTGGATGTTTTACAATCATTTTATAGAAACTTTATATCATTTTTTGGGACTAACCTATTGACATAGTGCCCAGTGCCAGTTGCTGTTTTTGTTTTTTTACTTCGCAGGAAATCAATACCAAACGGAGTCCAAACGCAGCGAAACTTTTTGGTGATTTTTTGGACCAGAAGAAACAAGTTGGGCCAAGAAAGTACCTGAGGGGGGCTCCGAGGGGAGCACAACCCACCAGGGCGCGCCTGGGGGCCTAGGCGCGCCCAGATGGGTTGTGCCCACCTCGGCCGCCTCCCGCACCGCCTCTTTGCTCTATAAATACCCCAATATTCCAGAAACCCTAGGGGAGTCGACGAAAATCAATTCCAATTGCCGCAAGTTCCAGAAACCACAGATCCAATCTCGACACCATCACGGAGGGGTTCATCATCCTCATTGGTGCCTCTCCGATGATGCGTGAGTAGTTCATTGTAGACCTATGGGTCCATAGGTAGTAGCTAGATGGCTTTCTCTCTCTCTTTTGATTCTCAATACAATGGTCTCTTGGAGATCTATTTGATGTAATTCTTTTTGCGGTGTGTTTGTTGGGATCCGATGAACTTTGAGTTTATGATCAGATCTATGTTTTTATCCATGAAAGTTATTTGAGTCTTTTGATCTCTTATATGCATGATTACTTATAGCCTCATATTTCTTCTTCGAATCTTTGGTTTAGTTAGGCCAACTAGATCGATTTTTCTTGCCATGGGAAGAGGTGCTTTGTGATGGGTTCGATCTTACGGTGCTTGATCCCAATGACAGAAGGGGAACCGACACATTGATGACCCACAAGTATAGGGGATCAATCATAGTCCTTTCGATAAGTAAGAGTGTCAAACCCAACGAGGAGCAGAAGGAAATGACAAGCAGTTTTCAGCAAGGTAATGTCTGCAAGCACTGAAATTATAAGTAACGAGTAGTTTGGTAGCAAGATAATTTGTAACAAGCAAGTAACGGTAATGGTAACAAAAGTGCAGCAAGGTAGCCCAATCCTTTTGAGTCAAAGGACAGGCCAAAATGGTCTCTTATGATAAGCAAAGCGTTCTTGAGGGTACACGGGAATTTCATATAGTCACTTTCATCATGTTGGTTTGATTTGTGTTCGCTACTTTAATAATTTGATATGTGGGTGGACCGGTGCTTAGGTGCTGTCCTTACTTGAACAAACCTCCTACTTATGATTAACCCCCTCGCAAGCATCTGCAACTACGAGAAAAGTATTAAGAATAAATCTAACCATAGCATTAAACTTTTGGATCCAAATTAGTCCCTTAAGGAATAGCGCATAAACTAGGGTTTGAGCTTCTGTCACTCTCGCAACGCATCATCTAATAACTACTCCACAATGCATTCCCTTGGGCCCAAATATGGTGAAGTGTCATGTAGTCGACGTTCACATGACACCACTAAGGGAATCACAACATACATATCATCAAAATATCAAACACATATCAAGTTCACATGATTACTTGCAACAAGATTTCTCCCGTGACCTCAAGAACAAAAGTAACTACTCACAAGTCATAATCATGCTCAAGATCAAAGGGGTATTAAATAGCATAATGGATCTGAACATATAATCTTCCACCAAATAAACCATATAGTAATCAACTAAAAGATGTAATCAACACTACTAGTCACCCACAAGTACCAATATATAGTTCCGGTACAAAGATTGAACACAAGAGATGAACTAGGGTTTGAGAGGAGATGGTGCTGTTGAAGATGTTGATGGAGATTGCCCTCCCCAAGATGGGAGAGTTGTTGGTGATGATAATGACGATGATTTCCCCCTCCGGGAGGGAAGTTCCCCCGGCGGAATCGCTCCGCCGGAGGGCAAAAGTGCTCCTGCCCAAGTTCCGCCTCGAGACAGCGGCGCTTCATCCTGAAAGTCCTCTCCTTACTTTTTCTAGGTCAAAATGACTTATATACCAGAAGAGCGGCACCAGAGGTGGGCCGAGGTGGGCACAACCCACCAGGGCACGCCTGGGCTCCCTGGCGCGCCTGGGTGGGTTGTGCCCACCTGGTGGCCCCCCTCTGGTAGTTATTTGCTCCAATAATTCTTATTTATTCCATAAAAATTCCTCGTGAAGTTTCAGCTCATTTGGAGTTGTGCAGAATAGGTAGCCTGACGTAGCTTTTACAAGTCCATATTTCCAGCTGCCGGAATTCTCCCTCTTTGTGTGAACCTTGCATATTATGAGAGAAAAGGCATTAGAATTACTCCAAAAAGCATTATTATGCATAAAAACATCATAAATAATAGTAGGAAAACATGATGCAAAATGGACGTATCAACTCCCCCAAGCTTAGACCTCGCTTGTCCTCAAGTGAAAACCGAAATCGAAAAACATGTCCACATGCTTAGGGAGAGAGGTGTCGATAAAAACAAAATACGGACTTAGAAGCATCATGTATATTATTATAACAGTAACAAACTTTAATATAAAACTTTATCATAGAACTTTTATCATATAACTTCTCATGAACAAGTAACAATTCATCACAACATCGAAGTATAAAGCATAAACTCTATTGAAAACCAACAAACTCTGCTCTCAGTCAACTTTGCAACTACAATTCATCATCTTTTTAGGAAGGGTCACGTATCGGAGCCTTTTTTAGCAAGTCCACATACTCAACCATCATATAGTCTTCTATGATTGCTAACACTCACCGCATACACATGAGCAAAACGTTTCAACTGGACACATAGAAAGATAGGGGCTTATAGTTTCGCCTCCCAACATACTCACCTCGAGGGTGATGTCAACAATAATAACTCATGCTACTCATATCCAACTGGATATATGTGCCTAGATCTTTCCTCACCACATGATGCTTGCCAAAAGAGAAAATAAAAAGGAATAGAGAGAAGAACTTTGACTCTTGCATAAAAGTAAATACATAAAAGTAAAAGATAGGCCCTTCGCAGAGGGAAGCAGAGGTTGCCATGCACTTTTTGTTTGTATGCTCAACCCTTAATGCAAAAGAACATCATGTTATATTGCCCCTTATGATAGCAACCTTTATTATGCAGTCTGTCGCTTTTATTCTTTGCCATCACAAGTTCGTACAACGCTCAATTTTCTCTTACACTAAATGATCCAACACTTTTAGAAGCAATTTTTATTGCCTTTTTGCACTGATGACAACTTACTTGAAGGATCTTACTCAATCCATAGGTAGGTACGGTGGACTCTCAAAATAAGATTTGGGTTTAAAGGTTTTTGGATGCACAAGTAGTATCTCTACTTAGTGCAGAATTTTTGGCTAGTAAAGATGGGGGCAAGCACCACATGTTAAAGGATCTATGACAGTATAACTTCTATGTGAATATGAACAAACATGAATCATTATGTTATCTTCCTTGTCCAACGTCAACAATTTTGTCATATAATATTTTGATGGGGGCTCACAATCACAAAAGATGTCCAAGATAGTATATTTGCATGTGAATCTTCTCTTCCCTTATTAATTCTTTCATGAATTGCATCATTGACCAATGCTATGTTTGTGAATCTCCAATAAAATTTTCTACTTATACTCTTCCTTATGTGATGTCATTACTTATCATAAGATTAGCATATGATATTTTTCATTTATTTCTTTCTTTTTATTGAACATGAAAGTAAAGAAAACAAAACTCAAACTAAACTTTATTATATATCTCGCACACGATTACAAAGATAGATCACTAAGCAAACACTCGAAAAGAAAGGATCGAACTGAACTTTTATTCATCTAAAGCAAAAGATAACTATGGATTGAACTAAGATAAGTAAAGGCAAAAGATAGTGGAGGTGATACGATACCGGGGCACCTCCCCCAAGCTTGGCACAAGCCAAGGGGAGTGCCCATACCTGATTACTCAATTTTCTTTTGTTGATGAAGAAGGAGGTGGTGGTGATGAAGCAGTAGCAATCTTATCCTCGGGTTTCCATGGCAAGGGCTCACCATCATAAGAGGAGGAGTGAGTCTCATGGGTCCTGCAACTGGCAGCCAAACTCATACCTTTAAACCTCGCCTCATATTCAAAGACTTGGTTTTGGAGATCATAGATCTGGCTTTGGAGGAAGTTGATTTGCTCGTTGAAGGTGAAGATGATGTCCTTCATGGACTTGCCATCCACCTTGAGATCACGGGTGTAGTCCGCGATCATGAGGTGATTGGCATTGAGTTCACGTTCTACCATCCCCTTGCACCGGAAGACTTCCTGCTCCATAGCTTCAAGCCTAGCCTCCACGGATCCCGTCCCCTTGGGGCCTTGCACATCGCAGATGTGCAGCACCCCCTCATGCATCTGGATAGCCTGAGGGTGCTGCATCACCTCCCGCAAATATGGGTTGATGACGTTCTCGAAGAACTTGTCCTTGGAGGAGCTTGAAGCGGCCATGGTGGATTGGATCTGTCAGAAAACAGCAAGGAAAAGAAAACAAAAGATTTCTCCACGATATGGTGGTCAATAGGGTCGGGGGGTATATAAAGATTTTTTATCTTGGGAAACAAGCAAACGGAAGAAAAACGGAGTCCGGAAGGTACCCGAGGTGGGCACAACCCATCTGGGCGCGCCTGGCTGCTAGGCGCGCCCTGGTGTCTTGTGCCCACCAGGGGTGCCTTCCTGGTTGTTTCTTATTTTCCTAATTTTTGTTATATTCCAAAATAGACAGAAAAATATTTTTGCGGATTTTTCGGAGTCCGTTTACTTACCGTATCACGTACCTCCTTTTTTTCATGATTCTGGAGTGTTTCGGAAGGTTTCCTTTATGTGTTCTTCCGGTGTCATGGTTTGGATAATATTGCTTTCAACGTTAATGGGCGTACCTGAGATATAATGTTTTATTCTTTGCCCATTGACAACCTTCAGGTTAGTACCTTCGGCATTATTTATCTTGATGGCTCCGGATCGATAAACCTCCTCGATAACATAAGGTCCTTCCCATTTGGAGAGGAGTTCTCCTGCAAAGAATCTGAAACGAGAGTTGTACAAAAGAACATATTCTCCAACTTTGAACTCACGCTTTTGGATTCTTTTGTCATGCCATCTTTTAACTTTTTCTTTAAATAACTTGGCATTTTCATAGGCTTGGGTTCTCCATTCATCTAGTGAGCTAATATCAAATAACCTCTTTTCACTGGCGAGTTTGAAATCATAGTTGAGTTCTTTAATTACCCAATATGCTTTATGTTCTAACTCAAGAGGCAAATGACAAGCTTTTCCATAAACCATTTTATACGGAGACATACCCATAGGATTTTTATATGCTGTTCTATAAGCCCAAAGTGCATCATCTAACTTCTTAGACCAATTCTTTCGGGACCTATTGACAGTTTTTTGTAATATTAATTTTATTTCTCTATTGCTAAGTTCAACTTGACCACTAGACTGAGGATGATAAGCTGATGCAATTCTATGGTTAACATCATATTTAGCAAGCATTTTATGGAAAGCACCATGAATAAAATGTGAACCACCATCAGTTATTAAATATCTAGGGACTCCAAACCTTGGGAAAATGACTTCCTTAAGCATTTTAATAGAGGTGTTGTGATCAGCACTACTAGTTGGAATAGCTTCTACCCACTTAGTATCATAATCAACAGCAACCAAAATATGTGTATAGCCATTAGAGGAAGGAAAAGGTCCCATGTAATCAAATCCCCAAACATCAAATGGTTCAACAGCAAGAGAATAATTCATAGGCATTTCCCGACGCTTACCAATATTACCAATTCTTTGACATTCATCATAAGATAAAACAAACTTACGGGCATCCTTGAAGAGAGTAGGCCAATAAAAACCAGATTGCAATACCTTGTGAACAGTTCTATCTCCCGCATGATGTCCTCCATAAGCTTCAGAGTGACATTTCTGTAGGATTTGTCCCTATTCATGCTCAGGTATACAACGTCTGATAATACCGTCTACTCCTTCTTTATAAAGATGTGGGTCATCCCAAAAGTAATGTCTTAAATCATAGAAGAATTTTTTCTTTTGTTGGTATGTGAAGCTAGGTGGTATATATTTAGCAACAATATAATTGGCATAGTCAGCATACCAAGGAGTGTTATGAGAAACATTTATTGCAGCTAATTGTTCATCAGGAAAACTATCATTAATAGGTTGTGGGTCATCAAGAATATTTTCTAACCTAGACAAGTTATCAGCCACGGGGTTCTCAGCTCCCTTTATATCAGTGATATGTAAATCAAATTCTTGTAGCAAAAGAACCCACCTAATGAGTCTAGGTTTAGCATCCTTCTTTTCCATAATATATTTTATAGCAGCATGATCGGTGTGAACAGTCACTTTAGAATCAACAATGTAAGATCTAAATTTATCACAAGCAAACACCACGGCTAAGAATTCCTTTTCTGTAGTAGCATAATTTCGTTGAGCACTGTCCAGAGTTTTACTAGCATAATGAATAACATTCAATTTCTTATCGACTCTTTGTCCTAGAACAGCACCAACATCATAATCACTAGCATCACACATAATTTCAAAAGGCAAGTTCCAATCAGGTGGTTGAACAATAGGTGCAGAAATCAAGGCTTTCTTAAGTGTTTCAAAGGCTTCTACACAATCATCATAAAAAACAAATGGAACATCCTTCTGTAAAAGATTTGTAAGAGGCCTAGAAATTTTAGAGAAGTCTTTAATAAACCTCCTATAGAAACCAGCATGATCGAGGAAACTACGAATACCTTTGATATCTTTAGGGCATGGCATTTTCTCAATTGCATCAACTTTAGGTTTATCCACCTCAATACCTCGTTCAAAAATTTTATGTCCCAAGACAATACCTTCATTAACCATAAAGTGGCACTTCTCCCAATTCAAGATGAGATTAGTTTGCTCACATCTCTGCAAAACTCGATCAAGGTTGCTCAAGCAATCATCAAAAGAAGTTCCTTAAACAAAAAAATCATCCATGAAAACCTCAACAATCTTTTCACAAAAGTCAGAGAATATAGCAGTCATACATCTTTGAAAGGTAGCAGGTGCATTGCATAAACCAAAAGGCATACGTCTATAAGCATAAGTTCCAAAAGGGCAAGTAAAGGTGGTTTTCTCTTGATCAGGTTGTGGGACAGGTATTTGAGAAAAACCAGAATATCCATCAAGAAAGCAAAAATGTGTGTGCTTTGATAGTCTTTCTAACATTTGATGAATAAAAGGCAGAGGGTAATGATCTTTTCTAGTAGCTTTATTTAGTTTTCTAAAATCAATTACCATTCTGTAGCCAGTGATAATTCTTTGTGGAATAAGTTCATTCTTATCATTAGGAACAACGGTAATACCTCCCTTTTTAGGGACACAATGAACGAGACTTACCCATCTACTACCAGCTATGGGATAGATTATACCTGCTTCCAGAAGCTTCAGTATTTCTGTTCTTACTACTTCTTTATTTTAGGATTTAAACATCATTGGTTATCAACAACAGGTTTAGCATCAGGCTCCATATTAATTTTATGCTGATAGAGAGTGGGACTAATGCCCTTTAAATCATCAAGAGTATATCCAATGGCAGCTCAGTGCTTCTTCAGAACCTTCAATAATCTTTCTTCATGTTCTGAAAGGTTAGCACTAATAATAACATGATAAATCTTTTTCTCATCAAGATAAGCATATTTCAAAGTGGCTGGCAATTGTTTTAGTTCAAACACAGGATCACCTTTAGGTGGAGGAGGACCTCCTATATTTTCAATAGGCAAATTGTGTTTAAGCAGAGGACGTTTTTCAAAGAAAATCTTATCTATTTCATTTCTTTCATGCAGATGCATATCATTTTCATGGTCTAGCAAATATTGTTCTAGTGGATCGATAGGAGGCACATCAATAGAAGCAAGACCAATTATTTCATCCTTACTAGACAACTCTTTATTATGATGTTTTCTACTGAACTTGGAAAAATTAAACTCCTGAGACTCATCACCAAAACTAACACCGACAGTTTGCTTCTCGCAATCTATTTTAGCATTAACGGTGTTCAATAAAGGTCTACTAAAGATAATGGGACAAAAGTCATCTTGTGGGGAACCAAGAACAAGGAAATCAGTAGGGTATTTTATTTTCCCACACAAGACTTCAACATCTCTAACAATCCCAAGTGGTGTGATGGTGTCCCTATTAGCAAGTTTAATAGTAACATCTATGTCTTCTATTTCAGCGGGTGCTATATCATTCATAATTTCTTGATATAAGGTAAAAGGAATGGCACTCATGCTAGCACCTATGTCACATAAACCATGATAATAGTGATCTCCTATTTTAACTGAGACAACAGGCATGCCAACAATGGGTCTATGTTTATCTTTTTCATCGTGTTTGGCAATTCTAGCAGCTTCATCACAGAAGTAAATAACATGCCCATCTATATTTTCAACCAAGAGATCTTTAACCATAGCAACACTAGATTCTACTTTGATTTGTTCAGCAGGTTTGGAAGTTCTAATATAAATTTTGTTGACCACAGTTGAGACTTTAGCATGTTCCGTTATCCTAACAGGGAAAGGTGGTTTTTCAATATAAGCAGTAGGCACAACTGGATCAACATTGTAAATAATAGTTTCATCTTTAGCTATTACTGGTTCTTTAATTTCTTCTTTGATAGGTGGGTGATATTTAAACCACTTCTCCTTAGGGAGGTCAACATGAATAGCAAATGATTCACAAAAGGAGGCTACTATCTCAGAGTCAAGTCCATATTTAGTGCTAAACTTTTGAAAAGCATCGGTATTCATAAAAGATTTAACACAATCATACTTGAGCTTAATACCTGACTCTTTACCTTCGTCGAGTTCCCAATCTTCAGAGTTGCATTTAATTCTTTCTAAAAGATCCCACCGGAAGTCAATAGTCTTCTTCATAAAGGAACCAGTACAAGAAGTATCAAGCATGGATCGATCATCGTAAGAAAGCCAAGTATAAAAATTCTGAATAATAATTTCTCTTGAGAGCTCATGATTGGGGCATGAATATAACATTGACTTAAGCCTCCCCCAAGCTAGAGCGATACTTTCTCTTTCACGAGGCCAAAATTATATATATAATTCCGATCACGATGAACTAGATGCATAGGATAATTTTTTTGGTGAAATTCCAATTTCAATCGATTCCAATTCCAAGATCCAATATCATCGCATAGCCTGTACCATGCTAATGCTTTTCCCTTCAAAGATAAAGGGAAAACCTTCTTCTTAGCTTCATCTTCGGGTAAACCTACAAGCTTAAATAATCCACAAATTTCATCCACATATATCAAGTGCATATCAGGATGTTCAGTTCCATCTCCTGCATAAGGATTAGCTAGCAGTTGTTCTATCATACCCGAAGGAATTTCATAACCAATATTTTCAGTAGGTGCAGTAGGTTGAGGGGTAACTAATTGTGGTTCCGGTCGAGGTGAAGATACCCCGAACAAACCCCTCAAAGGATTGTTTTCCATAGTAACAAGTGACAATAAATTTCAGCATGTAGTAATAATTTTTCCTTACCGATTTCCACTTACTAAGAACGCTTCACTCCCAGGCAATGGCACTAGAAAAGAGCCTTGATGATCCACAAGTATAGGGGATCAATCATAGTCTTTTCGATAAGTAAGAGTGTCGAATCCAACGAGGAGCAGAAGGAAATGACAAGCGGTTTTCAACAAGGTAATGTCTGCAAGCACTGAAATGATAAGTAACGAGTAGTTTGGTAGCAAGATAATTTGTAACGAGCAAGTAACGATAATGGTAACAAAAGTGCAGCACGGTAGCCCAATCCTTTTGAGGCAAAGGACAGGCCAAAATGGTCTCTTATGATAAGCAAAGCGTTCTTGAGGGTACACGGAAATTTCATCTAGTCACTTTCATCATGTTGGTTTGATTTGTGTTCGCTACTTTCATAATTTGATATGTGGGTGGACCGGTGCTTAGGTGCTGTTCTTACTTGAACAAACCTCCTACTTATGATTAACCCCCTCGCAAGCATCCGCAACTACGAGAAAAGTATTAAGAATAAATCTAACCATAGCATTAGACTTTTGGATCCAAATCAGTCCCTTACGGAATAGTGCATAAACTAGGGTTTAAGCTTCTGTCACTCTTGCAACCCATCATCTAATAACTACTCCACAATGCATTCCCTTAGGCCCAAATATGGTGTAGTGTCAATAAGTCGATGTTCACATGACACCACTAAGGGAATCACAACATACATATCATCAAAATATCGAACACATATCAAGTTCACATGATTACTTGCAACAAGATTTCTCCCGTGACCTCAAGAACAAAAGTAACTACTCACAAGTCATAATCATGCTCAAGATCAGAGGGGTATTAAATAGCATAATGGATCTGAATATATAATCTTCCACCAAATAAACCATATAGTAATCAACTACAAGATGTAATCAACACTACTAGTCACCCACAAGTACCAATCTATAGTTCTGGTACAAAGATTGAACACAAGAGATGAACTAGGGTTTGAGAGGAGATGGTGCTGTTGAAGATGTTGATGGAGATTGCCCTCCCCAAGATGGGAGAGTTGTTGGTTATGATGATGACGATGATTTCCCCCTCCGGGAGGGAAGTTCCCCCGGCGGAATCGCTCCGCCGGAGGGCAAAAGTGCTCCTGCCCAAGTTCTGCCTCAAGACCGCGGCGCTTCGTCCTGAAAGTCCTCTCCTTATTTTTTCTAGGTCAAAATGACTTATATACCAGAAGAGGGGCACCGGAGGTGGGCCGAGGAGGGCACAACCCACCAGGGCGCGCCTGGGCTCCCTGGCGCGCCTGGGTGGGTTGTGCCCACCTGGTGGGCCCCCTCTGGTAGTTTTTTGCTCCAATAATTCTTATTTATTCCATAAAAATTCCTCGTGAAGTTTCAGCTCATTTGGAGTTGTGCAGAATAGGATTCCTGACGTAGCTTTTTCAGGTCCATATTTCCAGCTGCCGGAATTCTCCCTCTTTGTGTGAACCTTGCATATTATGTGAGAAAAGGCATTAGAATTACTCCAAAAAGCATTATTATGCATAAAAACATCATAAATAACAGTAGGAAAACATGATGCAAAATGGACGTATCACACGTATGTATCGTTGCTATTAAGGATAACAAGATGGGGTCTATTTCTACATAAATAGATCTTGTCTACATCATGTCATTGTTCTTATTGCATTACTCCGTTTCTCCATGAACTTAAGACACTAGATGCATGCTGGATAGCGGTCGATGTGTGGAGTAATAGTAGTAGATGTAGGCAGGAGTCGGTCTACTAATCTTGGACGTGATGCCTATATAATGATCATTGCCTGGATATCGTCATAATTATTTGAAGTTCTATCAATTGCCGAACAGTAATTTGTTTACCCACCGTATGCTATTTTTTCTCGAGAGAAGCCACTAGTGAAGTCTACGGCCCCCGGGTCTATTTTCTCATCATATATTTTTAGATCTATTTTGTTATTTGCCTTTTTATTTATTTGCCACTTTTATTTTCAGATCTATATTTCTAAAAACCCAAAAATATTTTGCTGCACTTTATTTTATTCGCGATCTATTTATCCAATCTACTACAATTTATCTCCCGTCAACTTGCCAATTTCTGGCACCGTTACCCGAAAGGGATTGACAACCCCTTTAACATGTCGGGTTGCAAATATTTGTTCTTTGTGTGCAGGTGCTATTTATGTCGTGTTGCTTGGTTCTCCTACTGGTTCAATAACCTTGGTCTCATCACTAATGGAAATACCTACCGTTGCTGTGCTGCATCATCCCTTCCTCTTTGGGGAAATACCGACATAGTTCAAGCAAACATCAGTCCCCTAAAATGCGGGGCACAATCTCTGTTTTGATATGACATGCCAATAAGAGGATTACCTCGAACCCCAATTCGAATAAGTAATAACTGACACATATGATGTCATGGGTGGTGACTCTTCAGTAAAGTTGTCAGTGATTAGCCGCCGAGCTCACCTACTCTGCTAGTCTTTGAGACTAAGCGAGCCTTGCACTTCAGATGAATGAAAGTGCGTTTTAGCTAACGCATGGCCGTATTTGCTTTGTCCCTTTTCAGAAGGGAGGCATAAACTAGTTAGGGACTCATGAGCTTTGTGCGGTATATAGCCAAAAACGCGGAACTTGCCTGCCAAGCCGAAGATCATCCAGCCGAAGACATTATCTGATGAAGGTTATAGACCTCGTCTTTGAAGACAAGTTTGGGGGCTACTGACATGCCCTAGACTAGGGGGTCCTAACCTGGCTAGACTAATACATGGGCTGGATCACCAGCCCATCAAGGAGGAAGGACTTCGGAGGCCTGCAATCTGTCTCGGCCGAAGACATTACCAATGATTGTGCTTTGCTAAAGCAAATGAAACTTGTCCCAAAATATGTGGGCTATGCAGCCAGAGGTCTGGGGGTATTGCTGGTACAAAGTTTGAAGGATGTTATCATGGTAGAGCATACTAACCCTCCAGTAGTGGTTATCATCAAATTAGGACATATTAACTGATTTCATGCTGGCTTTTAGTGAAATGTTTAGCTAGGGTGGCAATGTAGAATTAGAGAATATGGCCAGAACTGCTATCTTATGAGATTTCCCAATAGTGCTAAGTTGGTAGAGCTGACCAAGTTTAAAGATTTCAATATGTTGGATACTAGAGTTATGATCAAGCTACAGGGGTGTACTTCGGATCATCAGGCTGTGGGAAAATTGCACACTGTCTGGGTAAAATTTGGAGGGGTTCCTGACTGCTTTAGGTACTTTTTTGGCTACGTGTGAAGTTGTTGCTGCTGCTGTAGGACCTGTTCTATAAATTGATATGGGCACTATCAATCAATAAAAATTTAGAGCTAAATGTGGGGCGAGGGATGTCGAAAAAATCCCACCTCATGTTGAGATAACTTCCCAGGAACTATTGATGTTTAGAATTGAGTCTGATTTAGAGCTGGTAGTGGAACTAGGATGGTATAAAGAAGATAAAAGAAAGGAGTTGGGTGACAATGAGCTGGAAGACAAAGAAGAAGTGAGTGAAGCTAGGAAAAAAAGCTAGAATGGATGAGAACAATAGAAATCAAATCTCTCTGGGTTGTTTGTCTCTGGCTCAACTTGAGGAGATCAATAAGAGGAATGAGTTAGTCACAAATTCTATTGAGAACACTATGTGAGCTATGATAAAAGAGACGGAAGTTGAGAGAGCCAAGATGCAGAAGGAAATGGATATTATGTTTAGAAAAATCCAAACTCTTGAAGAGGAAAAGAGTAGACATACGACTTTACGAGCCAAAGAAGAAAAAGGGGTTGCTGAGATTGAGGCTGATAAGCTGCAATTAAAAGAATATTTAGGTAAAAACAAGGCTGCATTACAACAGTTAGTGCAGGAGGTTGCCAATAGAGAACAATATGAACTGGTGTTGGCTAACACTGGTACAACGAGATGCTATACAAACGGTTTTTAACCCCTTTCTGTGACGGCATTTTAAACCGTCGCTAGGTGAGTGTGGGTGATAGGGGGTCCTTCCCACACTACCCATAAACCGTCGGGGATAGGGAGCCATGATGCATACATTTTGTATAACTAAGCGTATGCGATGCCGGCATCTATCCCAAACGCGAGTCCTCAGACAACTATTTCTGATATCTTGAATATCCCAAACGCTCCATCCTTGCAACTCGTTTGTGCTCGCATTACCATCGCAGTCGGTATTTTGTGGTGCTACGTTTACGATATGCGACCCATCACAAACAATTAACAATTATAGAACGTGTACGATAAGTAGACAATCACACACATTCATTTCTCCCGAACTGTATGCGATAGATAATTAAGAAGATTAGCTAATCATTGTACGAGTGTCAGATAGGATTACGAAATGTTGGACCGTCGTACCAATGTCGTACAGGATAACTATCGCACACGCTATTCTGTGGTGCAACATTTATGATGCGTACCACATCAGAAACTATTCATGATTGTAAAGCATGTACGATGAGGCCACTATCACAAATGTTTAGTTTGCTCGCACCATTTGTGATAGTGTCTGACATCACACACGCTTTGCAAAGCACAACTGTGTGCATGGTTACACACATTTCCTCTCTATGAACCGTGTCGGATTAAGATGTATATCACACACGTTGTGCTTCACAAACCGTGTGCACCGTAATGACCTGCAGAGCGTAATTTCACCCTAATTTAATTGCGGCTATTTAAAATTGTACCGAATTTGAATTTGAAAGTAGGCTATAGCTTTATTCATATCCACCAGGTTCAAACAACCAATGCATTACTCGATTCACAGGTACATATGTTCAAGAATTACATCAAAAATAATAATTACATAAGCACCAAATAAAGAATGATGAACAGGGTTGCATACTTGTACTATTAAAGACGGTAAAGAAAGAGGCGAAAGACATTCTGGTTGCTGAACAAGGTGAAGCGGAATGCCCCTATTGTGCTCTCCTCCATACAGAAGGCACACGCGACTCTAGTCCAACCCCTTGTGATGGCCGACCACCAATCATGTAGTTTGAGAGGTAATCTTGAGTAAACTGCTTCGGGAACCACTGTAAAGGAAAAAGATTCAGACATTATCATCTGAAACAACTCATTATTGGCAGTAAAAAGAAGGCAACAAAGTGCATACTTATCATGTTGCAGTTCAATGTTGTCTTGGATAAAGTGTAAACAAATAGTTTAATTGCCATCTTTTGACCCATTTTACTAACAATCTTTATCATTTTCCTCACTTGATGCTGGTTCATGAATATCTCATTGCTCCATATGCAGAAAGGGTCGAACCGCGAATCTTTACCAATGACATATTTACCTAAAAGCACCAAGTTAATATTAGAAGCAAACAGCAATTGCACAATGATGTAGTACAACACTCCATCCGTTCCATCATATAAGATCTTATTACATCCAATATACTCACATATTGGATGAATTAACATCTTATATTATTGGGCGAAGGGAGTTTATTACATTGTTACAAATATCGGCCGATTAACTGCAGTTAACTGCTGCTGTGTTGTTGTTATTGTTGCTGCTCTCCTATGTATATCTAGACATTATCAGAACATTAAGGTAACACTCTTCCTTGCTCCTATGTAGCCTAGGATTGCATATTTAGTCATTCAGTACAATGCATGTTGCTATGTAGCCTCAGATATATTAGATATGGCCCTAGTTAACCTATCGATAAATGGGTTACAGATATATTTAGTGAAATGTCCGATTCGATGATTAATCCCGTATCAGCCCCCGACCTATATGGTACCAGCTACCAATATCCTGAACAGTGAGTATATAAGCCATGGGATGAAAATAACCTTGACGGAAAACAAAAGTTGTTCCCAATATTGTCTTGTGTAAGTACATCTTAAGGTATGTTAAACACAACAGGCTAAACATCAAACAAATATATCCATGGTAGACAACATAATCTCCAAATGATAGCTTTAGTGTGCAGGTTTAAGCACGCTAGTTAAGCAAAATAAGAACTGGAAAGGTGTGTTAACTGCAATAGGCATAACATTTAAAAAAAAGCAAACATAGTCATTCATACTGGTATTGTGCAGGTCTAAGTACACTAGTTATTGTTAAAAATGGAAAGGCATGTTAACTACAACATCCTTAACAGCAACCAAACATCATCATTCACAGTGGTATTGTTGAAAATATTATTGATGAAATTGAACTGCACAGTAAATAGCTACACATATAGAGCATCACATTGTGAATAACTGAAATGAACAAGGCATACTACGAATAACCAAAGATAGCAATTGAAACTGGACATATGCTAACTACAAACATCCGAACAACCAAAAACCATTGAAATAAACAAGGCATAATGCAAACAACCAAATATAGCAATAAATACTGGACATATTCTCACTACAAAAGGGGTTCGAGAAAACAAATCATGGGATTCCCCCTATGAAGAGGCACAACAAAACAAATCATGGGTTTCCAGACTTGTCACAGATGGGCTCCTCCTCGTGGTCACCGTTGATGAGGTATGACTTGGCAGCCAAGGATCCCAAACCAGCGTCGCAGAACATGTCCTTCATAAATGACAAAAGGGGCTCCATGGTGATGAAGGATGGCAAAATTGTTGATAACAAGCCACAGGAGATCAGCGGCAGGGCCATCGATGAGATCAACGGCAGGGCCATCAATGAGATCAACGGATGTTGAACACGAGGGGTTGGGGGTGGGCACCTTAACCTATGACATAGCCTGCGTCAAGCCATCGCCGTCAACGACCTCGATGTCGTAGCCGGCGTCCACAGCATATTAGAATACTCTAGCCCACTGATTGAAAGGCTGCGGCCAGTCTTCATCGTTAGCTTCCTCGATAGCCACCTCACTGGCGTCGGGTGAACAGGCTGCGGTCAACCTATTTTGGGCCATTCACTCCTCGAGCTCCCCGGGAAGCATAGCCGGCCTTAGGCTGCGACGCTCTGGAGTGGGGGAGGGGATCTATGGCAAAGGGGGTGTTTCACAGGTGTCATCTAAGAAACTCAGGGCGGTGAGGGTATGTAGATCGGTGGGTAACCTACTAGGGCAGACCGGCAGAGGTTGACGATGGAGGCAGCGCGGCGGTGGCGACCTAGCTAGGTTTTGGAGCGAGGGAGGGATGGGGTGTGTGTGTGTGAGAGCGGGGGATTTGGGGTGTGTGTGTGTGTGGAGGGGGGCCAAGGTTGTGTTTGAGGAAATGTCGCGGCTACTGAAAATTTTACTAGGCGGGAGTAAAATGCGGGGGCTACTGGAAATTTGGATCGAGAGATTGCAGCAGAGCGGGAGTAATAGATATCGCACACGGTCTACACATAATAATCATGTGCTATCAAACAGAAAAACCCTCCAGGCGAGTAGATATTTTCGAGATTGCGAGGGATGCAGGTGGGAGTAAAATGTCGGGGCTACTAAAAATTTGAATCAAGGGACTGAAGTAGAGAGGGAGTAACAGACATCGCACACGATCCACACATAATAATCGTGTGCTATCAAATAGAAATACCCTCCAGGTGGGTAGATATTTTTGAGATTGTGAGGGAGTAGATATTTTTGAGAGCGGGAGGGAAGCCTCGTGGAGGTCAATCAACTGTGCTAATGTGGGTGATAGGGGCATGGGCACGGCACACGGGTTATCCGAGGGAACCGTGTCTGTTGTGTCCCCAATCGCAAACGGTTGTTGCATCTGACTCGTCTGGTGTTTGTAAATTTGGCAAAAAAATGTGGGAAAGGGTCAGAACACGAACACACTTGCATGCAGACCAAATATATGTATGAAACGGGTGGTTTGATGTTCAAATACCCAATGCACAACTTTGATGTGGCACCTGTCTCACAAAGCGCACGTTATTATTGCAAGTCCGCCACCCCCCACACACTTCGTATTGGCGGGAGGGGGATCCTAGCTATGAACACATGCCCCCAAATAGCTAGGTCTGACATCTCACCCTATCATAACACAAAACCGATAGGAGTCCATCATGGTCAAACCCCCCTTTCGCTTCTGGTCAAATGTGGACCGTGTGCGGGCCCACAAATGTGTGCTATTGGCGCGAGATGGGTGAGACCACATACGAAGCACCTGTGGGTGGCCCAACTATGGTGTGGTGTGATATTTAAATACCCAATTCACAAATTTGATGTGGCACACGTGCCTCGCAAATTAACAAGACATCCCCGACCCCACGGAGGTTCATGAAGTGCAAAGTAGTGCCCCCTCCACACACACTTTGAGTCGATGGGAGGGGGCATCTCGCCAAAGACGTACTATGACCAAGAAGAATCACCACCTTGGTTGTATAACCTCTCTCATTGTTGGATCAAAGTGATGGACATCCACGCGACCACACAAATGGGCTAGCTTGTCGCCGATAACCACGCGAGCTAGCGAGTGCCTGAAGACAACCACTACGTGAATGTGACCCAAACCTATGTATGGTGTTGTGTGGTATTTGAATACCTAATGCACAACTTCAATGTGGCATCGTGCTTTTGGAACCAGAAAGTCCCCACGCGGAGCGAGGGTTCATGACGCGTAGTATGTCACCCCACATCAAGTATGTGAGAGGGATTCATGTGTATGCATGCGCTCAAAACTCAGGTCTGGAATCTCACCATGATCAACATATGACTATGCAGTAACAGAACCAAAATAAAGAAGAATCCACCCTGGTAACCTCTCTTGTTGTCGATCGAAGTGATGGACGTCCACGCGGGACCACAAATATATAGGTTGTCGATGATAACCAGGCAAGGGAGAGTTCCGAAGACAACCACTGCATGCATGCATGTGCCCCAAACATACATGTATATGGAGGTGCGTGATGCATGCATATGTTTGAATACCCAAAGCACAACATTGATGTGGCACATGCGTATAAAATTGCACAGTCCGCACACAAAGCGAGGTTCATGATGGGTCGCATGCTCGCCCCCCCACTTCGATCCGGTGGGAGGGATTCATGCGTACACATGAGCTCAAAGTATATTATGTGATCTCACAGCAGACCTGTAGCATAAGACAAACCAAAATTTAATCCCCTCCTTATTATACGTCTAATTAACCTCTACCACTGTCGGTCAAAGTGATGGACCAAGCGGGCACATAGATGGACGAAGCATCTTGCCGATAACCGTGTGAGTGAGTGCTCACTGGAGGACAAGCGCCATCGTTTGCATGTGGGCCAAACATATGTATGGAGATGTGTGGTTGTGATGTTTGAATACCTAATATGTCCAACTTTGATGTGGCACCTACCTCAGAAACCTTAAAGTCCCCACACGGAGCGAGGTTCATGACATGTAGTATATGTTGCCCCCCTCTTCGACGCGTAATATATACTCCTACCGTAACACAACCCAAAAATAATCCTCCTTGTTCGTCAAATTTACCTCTCTTGTTGGGTCAAATTAGTGATATGGACGATGACCTCGTGGGCCCACAGAGGGAAGCATCGCAGGCGAGTGACTGACAACCACCGTCTACATGTGGCAAAGAGGTCTTTGTGATGTTTGAATACCCAATATGCACAACTTCGATGTGGCACCTGCCCCGAAAACCGAAAAGCCCCCACACGGAGCGAGGTTCATGACACGTGTCTAGTATGTGCTGCCCCCTCCCCCTTTTTGATGCGTAATATATACTCCTACCATAACAAAACCAAAAAGAAGCCTCCTTGTTGGTCAAATTAACCTCTCTCGTTGGGTCAAAGTGATGGAGGACGACCTCACGGGCCCACGGATGGAAGCATCGCACGCAAGTGACTGTCCTATATGACGCATAGTATATGTTGCCCCACCCTCTTCGACGCGTACTATATATATACTCCTACCGTATGTAACACAAACCAAAAAATAACCATCCTTGTTGGTCAAATTAACCTCTCTCGTTGTAGGTCATAGTGATGGACGATGACCTCGCGGGCCCATAGAGAGCATCACACGCGAGTGAGTGTCCTAGGACCACCGCGTGCATGTGGCCCAAAGAGGCATGTCAAACATTTTTTGCAGCGAACATGTGACCAAAGTACTGTAGTGGTAAAAATTGGAAAAAAATCAGAGATCATTCGGCCATTTTTATACATTGATTGATTTCCTAGGGATTTAATGTGCAAAAATCAAATTTGAGCTACATGAGGCGCGTGATAGTGCACCAAAATGGATTGGAAAATCATATGTGTATGTGTCCCTGGGTGCATGTGCTTAGTCCCCATGCAAGAAATTTCAAACATCGAGAATCTTGATTTGAAAATCCAGTAAATCCAAAACTAAGTTCAAATTCATGAAACTTATCGTGGTGTCACATGGACACCAATAGATTGTGATATTTTATTTTATTTTGTCAAATTTGAGACAAGTTTTGATATAATCTTCTTATAGACATGAAATTATTAATAATTAGCAACCAATATCGCAAACGGATTATTTATTCGAACCATGGGCATTAGACCAGCAATGTATATGCCGTGCTTCGGTTAAGCAATAACGCGGAAGAATTAATCATCAAAAAGGAAAAAATATATAATACGTGCCGCCACGCGTCCCGTGTGCCATACGAGCATGCCTGAGTTGACGGGACGCATGCGAGCAGTCCGCCGCATAGGCAGACCGGGAGGCATGCGTGCGATCGCTGCGCAGTGTCACCGGGGGGCATGCTAGTAGCTGTGTGAAATGACGGCAGGCATGGCAGCAGTCTGCTGCACAGGCTCACCGGGAGGTGAGCCAACCCTTTGACCGCCACCTATCTCGCTCCACTGCTCCATATTAATGGCGCTCCCGAGCCGCTGGTCATAATAGGCGGCCTCACCCCCTGTCCACAGTGGTCACCGCCGCCTGGAGTGCATGAGGATGCCGCCGAAGCGCACCATCGGAGGGAGCGGCGACGCCGGGGCTAGTGAAGCACCCACACAACATGTGAAGCTGGGCATAGAGGTTCTAGTCGCCGTCGACGAGGTCTCGCGTGGGCAGCAGCGTGACCTTGACTTCGTCGCCGCCGTCATGTCTCCCCAGCTGGAGCCGGAGGTCCACATCTACTACGGCAATGCCTTCGACTCTGACAGAAATCCGATTAGCTCCCCCGCCCTTTTCTATTTTTGAAATAGAAATCCTATGGTTATGTTCCCCCAGTTCATGAAATAAGAGAAAGATTCATTAGATCCATGTTGTGTATTGATTGTTTGAATGGTATATGTCTATGGTTAGCGATTAATTATTTGTTCTGTACAAATGATTTTTTTGCTAATAATCCGACTAGGGTTAGCGTTCGTGCTAATAATTCATAGCCAGATCTTGAGAATTGATTTTGGTTGTCCTACAAATATTTGCCCCATTTTTTCCTTCCATATCTTTAGAATTGATTTTGAATGTTCTACATATATGTTTGTGCCAATTTTTTTCTTCCAGATCTTGAGATTTGATTTGAATGTCCTACATATATGTTTGTGCCAATTGCCCCCCAGATTCGTATGTACACCGATGAGGCTCCGGCCAGCGGCACTGCCGGTTGTAGATCCTGCACCTGGCAGCACGGGCATAAGTGGCCACGGGCCCCTGGATCCAAGGAACCCGTAGAATCTGGGGCGGAACGCATCAGCGATCTCCTG
Organism: Thinopyrum elongatum; assembly: GCA_011799875.1. Lineage (NCBI taxonomy): Eukaryota > Viridiplantae > Streptophyta > Magnoliopsida > Poales > Poaceae > Thinopyrum > Thinopyrum elongatum. The sequence continues at coordinate 354,999,885 of CM022297.1, read as the reverse complement.
GATGCCATCCTTGGGGAGATCATCTCCCTTCTACCCACCAAGGATGGCTGCCGCAGATAGGTCCTCGCATCTCGGTGGTGCACTCTGTGGCACGGCGCGCCTCTTAATCTCGACTGTCACCAGCTATCTGTCATTCATGATTTTGAACTCCACGAAGCCATCATCTCCTCCCACCAGGGCTCCGTTCAACACCTCTGCATCCTGGCATGCTGCCTGCTGCACATACCCTGTATGGTGGACGCCTGGCTGACATCTCGTCAATTCGAAAAACTCCAGCAGCTTGAGTTCTACCATTACTACAAAAATAGCTTCCCACCAAGCGTTGTAGCTATGCCCTCACCAGCGATGTCCATCTCATGGTTTTCCTCCTCTCTCCACACCGCCACCTTGGCCCGGTGCCATCTAGCAAACAATCTGGTACAAATGCTTTGACTCCCACTGCTAAAAAAACTTGTGCTCGTGGTGGTTGATCTGTCAGAGGCCTCACTACACAGCATCATCCACTCCAGCTGCCCTGTACTGGAGCGCTTGTTGCTTGTTTTTGGAAAAGAAATCCGTATCCATTGTCTCCAAATAAACTCGCATCGCCTTGTAAGCATTGGAATTTGTTTTAAAGGAAATGAGCTCATCATCAGAGATGCCCCTTCACTTCAAAGGTTGCTCCTTGATTATCGTTATGCTCCTTCACAAATAACTGTGTTGTCTGCGCCTAAACTAGAGACCTTGGGTGTAATTCCTGATCCGTTTAATGTTTACAAGATAGTGGTTGGCTCCACACTTATTCAGGTACTCTATATTATCATCACCACTTTTGTAATCATAAGCTGCATTTTTCATTTGTGCGCATAAGTTTTATATCATCTTGGAGTACACTTTTGGTACTAATATTATGTTCTATGCTCAATGTAGAGTTTGTCCATGGATATCCTATCAATGGTGTTGGATTCTGTCAAGACCTTACATATCAGTATGTGGTGTTTTGATCTGAACATGATTATTGGCTTGCTGCGATGCTTTCCATGTCTGGAGAATTTGTATATAGAGGTGATGATTTCACGCACATTGGAAGCCCATATATAATGTACTAGAATTAACCGTTCAGGTGTCGCTCTTTTGACATACTCTTTTTTAGACATTAACTGTTTTCAACTTCATGTCTATTTAGGCAAAAGCACATGGACAAAAAGGTATAACCAATCGGTGACATAAGAAGCACCGGGATTTTCTCAGTTCTCATGACATTCGTTTGAGGATAATAACCATGGAAGGATATGCATCCAACCATGCAAACTATAGCTTTGTCACATTCTTCCTGTTGAATGCGAGGGGTGAGGATTAAGTTTTTTGACAAAAAAATTCTCACGGATGGACATGTTGAACAGCATAAAAAGAAGTTTCAGGTGGACAAAAGGGCTTCTGAATGTGCTCGGCTTCTATTTACAACTACTTGTCTTCATGTACCAGTAGATTTTCTGGTCCAGGATCTTGATTTTATGGATCAGACCGATCCATTTGCTTGTGACCGCCGAAAACTTTGGTTGAGTTAGATGTTATTGCCCTGTTCAATCTGGATTTTGTCTAAACCTGATGAACAATTAATCCTCGTGCTTTTGTACCGTGTGTAAGTTGGAGGTAGATATTGTTGCCCTTTTCAACTCGGCTTTGACCCATATTTTCTTTTATACTGAGCCAATGGCTTGCCATTTCTTTAATTAAGACAGAAATATTATAAGCAATCACAACATAGGGAAAGAACATCACTCTCGGGGAGCTCCTTGAGATCATTGTTCATTACAGACCCCGCAAGTGCTTAGCGCCCGCCAGCACCCACAAACTTATTTTCAGCTAGCACACCAAATGGGCTGTAATTCTTAATAAGAAATGCTAGCACACCAAGGTGGTGTGGTGCTAAAAAGCTGAAATTATTTAGGGTTTGTTTTGCCTTTTTATACATTATTTAAGTTTTCTAGGCATTTTGGAACAAATAGTTGCCATGTTATTATCGCAAACGGTCATATTATTCCAACCGTAGGCGTTCAACTAATCATTTACTACCGCGGGCAGCTGTTCTGATTAGACGGGACAACTACGAGCAGTCTGCTGTGCAAGCTCACCGTACCGGGAAGCGAGCCGCATGCGCTGCCAAAAATCTATTGATGGTTTTGGTTTCGGCCGCCTAGAGAAGGTACGTAGAACAGTACTCCGTTCTTATCTACTAGCACCATCACCGAGGATCGCCGCCTGCTGCGAGATGGAGGACGAGCCAGCCAACAAGCGGGGGCGGGTCAAGCCAGAACTGCAAGAGCCTCTGGCGAGCGTGGACTTCTTCAGCAGCTTCCCCAATGAGATGTTGGTAACCATCATGTCCCTCCTCCCCATCAAATCTGATGTGTGGACCACTGTCCTCTCCCGGCGGTGGCACCCCCTCTAGCACTCCACCCCTAGACCTCATCGATGACTACGAGCTTTGCAGCGGGGAGCGCAAATGCTTGGACGCATTATCCCACATCCCCGCAATGGACCCTGGGCTGGTTAGACGCCTTGCTATCGGCAAGTTCAGTTACAACTGTAAGGCCGAGCCCATGTTTCACTACTGGTTCCTATCCCCAGCCCTGGATCGGCTCAAGGAGCTTAGCTTTCATGCTGGACATCCGCGCTCGCTTCCGACGTTCACGCTCCGCCTCGCGTCCACGCTGCGGCGCACTATGTTCAGGCGGTGCCTTTTCCCTCGGATTGATGCCGCGTGCGCTCTTCATCTCCCTAAACTGAAGCACCTCGAACTCATTGGCGTCTGCATCTCGAAGGAGGATTTGGAGCGCCTGCTCAGCGGCTGTACAATGCTCGAGTACCTTCATCTTCAGGTGATGGATGGGTTCAGTAGCCTCCACTTCACCTCAACCAATGTTCGTACGATTTATGTGTGTTCCTGGAGCCGCAAAAGGTTGTCAGTTGAGGTGTTTCACGAGATGGTCATTGAGAATGCGCCTTTCCTCAAGAGATTGTATGTACTTGATAAATTAGGTCCAACAAGAATCAGGGTCATTCACGCACCAAAATTGGCAGTGTTGGGCTATTCGTGTGCTGAATTCTTCAAACTTGTTACCAAATCATTACCCGTTCAGGTACAACAGTCTTCTTCTTCTCCTTCTTATTATTGGACAAAACATTTTATCTAATTTTTGTTTATCTATGGTTGCCTATCAACAGAAAATGATTCCCACTAGCTTGACCCGGTCTCTGCACACAGTGAAGATCTTGGCACTACAATCTGTCGGCCCCTATCTGGATGAAGTTGTTAGATTCCTTAGATGCTTTTCGTGCATAGAGAAGCTATATATCGAGGTGATGCTCCTTTCTTGTTAATTGTTAACCACAACGGAGTTCAATTTGTTGTTACTTTTACCCATGATTACAATGACAAATGTAGTATGATTTCTAAAGGAAATTTGGAGGATTTCAATACATATATTTTTTGAGATATTAATCATGAACGATTGAATATGTCATGTCACTCTTTTCATGTATTTTAGAAATCATGCAAATCAAAGAGGCCTAAAGTGTTCAAATCTATAGCTAGGCACTAATATGTTGTCTTCGTTTGCAGATACAAGCAGGCCTGAAAGTGGAAAATGTTGGGCAAAATAACAATCCCATTGGATGCCTTGATCTTCATCTCACAGAAATTACTTTTAATGAGTACCGAGGCACCACATCAGAAATTAAATTCGCCAAGTTCTTTGTTTAGAAAGCAAGGGTGCTCAAGGTAATGAAGTTTGCCCTATATTTAGTGCGCAGAAGTGAATGTTTGCTAAAGAGCGCATGCGTCTACATCTGAATAGAAAAGGCTCTAAAGAAGCTGAATTTCAGTTTGTAACTTCATATGACAGATTACTCGGAAGTCATTGTATCAAACCGCTACATGACTTCTCGGTGGCTGATCTTTTCGCAGAAATAGTGCATGAAAAAGATTCTGAAAAAGATGAATTTTATTTTTCAGAATAGTTTGAACCTTGTCATCTTTAAATTTGGGCCTTGTAATGCTGGAATTTGAACCTTGCAATATTTATGGTATTTGTTATATAACATAATTGGATGTTTAATTTGGTTATGCAATAATGTCCTGTTATAAGTATATATGTTGTTCTTCTGTAGACAGACCACATAGATGTTGTGCAGACAAAGCATATTACATCACACACGGACTAAACTAGGGAACCCGTCGGTGATGATTTCATCAATCACTAACAATTGTATACAAGCAAGCATTTGCTCACAACACACACGGCTTATTTCATCATAAACAACTCGTATGGATCAACTGTATGCCATGTATTGCACACGCAACTCTAATCTGAATCGTGTTTGATGTCTACGCCATCACACGCATAATTTGTCTTATTTTCCATGTATCACTGGGATGGCCTCTGCTCGCCGTTAGGCGCCACGGCACGCTCTGCTCGCGTCCCTCCACGCGCTTGGCTTGTGGATGGCTTTTCCCTGCGTGTTCAACTGCTATATGCCTATGGTTGCTCATCGTTGAGGCGGCCATGGAGCGCTCTGCTCGCGTCCCTCCGCGCGCGCTCTGCCAATAGTTGGGGCTAGTGCACGATCATGTTGGTGGCCCCATATGCATGTGGTTGCGCCACGCGCATCGCCGTGATGCAGTTACGCGTGGCACGATGGAGTTATGTGCTGCAAAAACTACCATCCGGGCGTGCTGATACTCCAGGCCGTTCGGCTTCCCCATTAATTCCCGCGGCCATTACGACCTTAGTCTCTTCAACCTTTCGATCGCGCCCCACAACACAACAAGCACACCCACGATGACACATACAAAGAGGATATCTAGCGGTGCTTCAATGGAGTTCGTCGTGCATCAAGTGGAGACCCACGCGAGGGAGACTGATCTCTCGGTGGTGTACTCCATCGACCTAGCTGTGGTGGAGGACTACATCAACACCGTGGAGCACTTGCTTGCTCGGGACAAGTACAAAGTGGTCAGCATCGACCTCCAGTACACCAGCGGTCATCTCGAGAAAGATCAAAAGGTTGCCGTCGCCCAGTTGTGCGTGCACCATCATGTCCTCATCTACCACTACTGCATGGCCACGAAGCCTTGCGACCATTTTGCCAGGTTTGTCAATAGCACCGACTATAAGTTTGCTATGGTGGAAACCACCAACGATGTAAAAGCGCTCAAGGTTACGGGCTTGTCCTGCAAGAACCTTGTCGAAATCCGTGGCCACTACAAGGCCTGGGGCAGCACAAAGAAGGACTCCCTAGTTGAACTTGACTCGGCCATCATCGACCCCTACTACAAAAAGATGAAGCAGGATGCCAATAGAATGCATCCTGCATCCTGGCACGGGGCCTGGATGCGGTAACTAGATGAAGCTCACCTCAAGTTCGCGGCCAAGAGCGTGTACACATGCTACGAGATGCATAGGCGGATCATTGACATGAGGGAGTGCCTCCTTCCCGTAATCGACGAGGCCAGATCGAGCCATCAGCAGAGTAGTTGAAGCAAGCGTCACAAGAAGAAGTAGATGATGATCAAATGATCGTTTATCCTAGTTAATTATGCATGTAATTATTTACTTTAGTGTGTGCAAATGTCAAGTGTGTACTAGCCACCTATGTAATTGGATGTTTAATTTGGTTATGCAATAATGTCCTTATAAGTATATATATGTTGTTGTTATGTATGCAATCACATCGCACACAGACCATACTAGGGAAACCGTCGGTGATGAATTCATCAATCGCTGACATTTGTATACCAGGAAGCATTTACCCACAACACACACGGCTTATTAGCATCAATCGTCTGTGTTATTATCGGTCTTCGCACACATTTCTGATTGCGGACCTGTTTGCCGTGTTTCACACACATCTTGTTAAGTTGAACCATTTATGTTACCTTGGCTCAACACAAACAGTTCATCAGAATGCACTGTATGCCCTCTATCGCACACACCTTGATCTAGCTGACTGTTTCTGTTGTGTTGGCCAATCAAAAATAGTTCATCCGAGTGAACTGTATGCCGTATATCACACACACCTTGATCTGGCTGACCATTTCTGTTGTGTTGCCTAATCACAAACAGTTCATCCGAGTGAACTGTATGCCCTCTATCGCACACACCTTGATCTGGCTGATCCTTTCTGTTGTGTTGCCTCATCGCAAACAGTTCATTCAAGTGAACTATATGCCACACATCGCACACGCAACTATAATCTGAATCTTGTTTGATGTCTCCGCCATCGCAAACATTTCATATCATTTTGGGTGGTTTTATTACAACACCGTATGTGATTAATGCATTGCACATAGTTTCGTCGAAGGGTCTCTAATTGTAGTGTCACGTAAGCAGCATCTTGCAGTAGTGTAATATGAAGTTGGAAGAGACTGAGAAAAGGTAAGAGAGTAGAAAGAGTGGATCTGAGACATGAGGCTGCATAGAACCTAGTGATTACAATGCTAGTCAAGAGTAAGAAAATTTTGGAGAAAGGATGAAAGCCATCCATTGGGAGAAAATGACTGAAGGGCAAGAGGAAGACATAGATGAAGAAATTAGAAGAAGCTTGAGATTCAAAGGAAAAGAAGACTAAAAAGTTGAAGACCTGGCTAGGACTAGAGCTGGAGAAAGAGATGACCATGGTAAGCATGCTGACCCTTATGCAATCAATAGTTCTTTGCTTCACATGACTTCTCTAGGAGGGATTGATCTTGGCTGTTCTATTGAGATGATTGATAAGAATTTGGAAGTTATTCACAAAGTGGAAATTTCCAGAAAAGATTTATACTTAAAGAATGTAGCTAGACCAGCTAAAACTTCTGATACAGTTCCCAGCACACCAGTGTATATTGATACTAGATATGCTACTTTGGAAGAACTATGCTTTGATTTAGAGCATTCAGATGCTGAATTGGAAGAAAATTAATTTGAGCAATTAAGAAAAAAAATCTTGGGGGGAGGATGAATAGACTGTTGACCAGTTCTAAACTATGTGAAGCACTCTATGTCTATTGGTGCTTTGTAAAGAAGGGGGAGAAGGAAAAAAAGATTAGTGAGACTCCCCCTATCTGATCCTATTTTTTTTCTAATTACCTATCTTGTTTTTTGTGTGTGACATGATGAAATGACTTTTCTGGAATGCTAGGGGTATGGGGAAAGATCCTAAGAAAAGATACATTCGAGAAATGGTTATGGAACATAGCTTGGATTTTGGAGACTATTAAACGAAATTTTACTAAGAATGAGTTATATAATCTGTGTAATGGTAAGAACTTTGATTGTTATTGGAACCCTCAAAGAGGTCACTCTGGTGGAATTCTTGTGGGGGTCAAAAAGATTATTTTGATGTGGTACATACTAAACATGGAGAATACTTTATCAGAGTTATGGTTTTTGACAAATATGCTAAGGTTCATTGGAATTTGATTGCTGTGTATGGAGATGCCCAATCTGTTAGAAAAGCTGGGTTCTTAGCAGAATTGGCTCGAGTTTATAATGACAATAATATACCTTGTTTGGTGGGGGGGGGGGGGCGATTTCAATATTATTAGGAAAGAAACTGAAAAAATAAACCTATGAGTAATGAACATTGGAGTTTTGTATTCAATGCTATTATAGAAAATGATGGGCTTAGAGAATTCCCTTTAAATGGGAGAAAATTTACTTGGGTAAATAACCTACCCGACCCTACATATAAGAAATTGGATAGAGTTCGTGTTGTCTTGTTTGGGAAGAAAAATATCCTCTTACTATTGTGCAAGCTTTTGCTAGGATTTTTTTTATCACACCTGATACGTCTCCAACATATCTATAATTTTTGATTGTTTTGTGCTATTATATTATCAATTTTGGATGCTTTATATGCATTTTTATGCTATTTTATATCATTTTTTGGGACTAACCTATTAACCCAGTGCCTAGTGCTAGTTCTTATTTTTTTTTGCTTGTTTTGGCTTTTAAGAAAATCAATACCAAACGAAGTCCAAACACGATGAAACTTTATGGTGATTTTCAGGACCAGAAGGGACCCTAGAAGGTTTGGGAGGAGGCCATAAGAGCTACGAGAGAGCCACAAGCTCACAGGGGGTGCCCCTGAGCTCGTGGGCCGCATGCAACTCCGTTTGACCTAATTCCAGGCCAAACCAATAGAGAGCCACCCAAAACACTTTTTCCGCCGCCGCAAGCTTTTGTTCTTCTGCGATCCCATCCGGAGGCCTTTTTCGGTACTCTTCCGGAGGGGCAATCAACCATGGAGGGCTTCTACATCATCCTTGAGTAGTTTACCATAGACCTACAGGTCCATAGATAGTAGCTAGATGGCTTCTTCTCCCTCTTTAATCTTCAGTACCATGTTCTCCTCGATCATCTTGGAGTTCTATCCGATGTAATCTTCTTTTCCGGTGTGTTTGTTGGGATCCGATGAATTGTGGGTTTATGACCAGATTATTCATTGAAAGTAACTGAGCCTTTTCTGAACTTTATTATGCATAATTGTTATAGCTTTGTATTTGTCTCCGACCTATCTGTTTGGTTTGGCCAACTATATTGATTTATCACTAGGAGAGGTGCTTTGTAATGGGTTCAATCTTGCGGTGTCCTCACCTAGTGTCAGAAGGGGTAGCAAGGCACATATTGTACTGCTGCTATTAAGGGTAAACCGACGGGTTTATTCATATTGACTGGGTTTACTTTGTCCACATCATGTCATCTTGCTTAAGGCGTTACTCTGTTTGTCATGAACTTAATACCATAGATGCATGCTGGATAGTGGTCGATTGGTGGAGTAATAGTAGTAGATGCAGGCAGGAGTCGGTCTACTTGTCACGGACGTGATGCCTATATACATGATCATTGCCATGAATATGTCATAACTGTGCACTTTTCTGTCGATTGCCCAACAGTAATTTGTTTACCCACCACATGCTATGTATTCTAGAGAGAAGCTTTTAGTGAAAAGTATGGCCCTCGGATCTACTTTAATCATATTATAAAAACCAAATATACCTTGCTACATTTTTTTTACTTTTATTTTGTTTTGCAATTTATCTCTATACCTATACAAGATTTGATCCTTGCAAGTAACGAGTTCAAGGGGATTGACAACCCTCTTGCCCGCGTCGGGTGCAAGTATTTGTTTTTGTGTGTGTAGGTGCTATTCACGAGGATTTGCGTAATTCTCCTATTGGTTCGATAAACCTTGGTTCTCACTGAGGGAAATACTTATCTCTACTATACTGCTTCACCCTTCCTCTTCGGAGAAAATCCCAACGCAACTCACAAGTAGTAGAAATAATTTCTAGCGCCGTTGCCGGGGAGACATCATCAAATCCTATCAAGTACCTTCACTCAAACTATCATCTACTTGCTCTAATTTTCATTTGCCTTTTTATTTGCCTCTCTTTTTCATCTCCCTCCACTTCTTTAAAAATAAAATAAAAATAAAAATATTTTACTTTGTTTGTTTTCTTGCTTTGTCGCTATGTCTCAAGAAAATACCAAGTTGTGTGACTTTTCAAATACTAACAATAATGATTTTATTAGTACTCCAATTGCTCCTCCTGCCACTAGTGCCGAGTCTTGTGATATTAATGCTACTTTGTAAATCTTATCATGAAAGAACAATTTTCTGGAAATCCTAATGGGGATGTTGCATCCTATCTTAATACCTTCGTTGAATGATGTTGCATCCTTTCTCTCTATGAGATTGTGCTAAAACTTGGTTTTCATCCTTACCTTGCAATATTATTTATTCTTGGGATAAGTGTATGGATGCTTTTATTGCCAAATATTTTCCTCCCACTAAGATTATTTCTCTTAGAAATCAAATTATGAACTTTAAGCAACTAGAGCATGAACATGTTGCATAATCTTGGGAGAGAATGAAATTACTGATTAGAAATTGTCCCACTCATGGTTTAAGCTTATGGATGATTATACAAAAAATTTATGCGGGACTAAATTTTGTTTCTAGAAATCTTCTAGACTCTGCTGCAAGTGGCACTTTTATGGAAATCACATTGGGAGAAGCTACAACACTTCTTGATAATATAATGACAAATTATTCTCAATGGCACACTGAACGAGCTCCAACTTGTAAGAAGGTAAACTCTATCGAAGAAGTTTCTACCTTGAGTGATAAAATGGATGCTCTTATGAAGATGCTTGCAAGTAAAAATGCTCAAGTTGAGCCTAATGATGTGCCACTACCTACTTTGATTGAGCTAAATAATGATGCTATTGATGCGAATTTTGTCTCTAGAAATAATTTCAACAATAATGTTTATAGGGGGAATTTTAATCCTAGACCGTACCCCAGAAATTCCTTGAATAATTATGGTAATTACTATGGTAATTCATATAATAATAAAAGGATACCTACTGATATTGAGAACAACATTAAAGAATTTATTAGTTTTCGAAAGATTTTTAATGCCATGGTAGAAGAAAAACTACATAAAGTTGATGATATTGCTAGAAACATGGATATAATTGTTCAGGATGTGGAAACTCTTAAAATAAAAAAATTGCCACCTAAGCATGATATTAGTGAGTCAATAAAGTCTATCCAAGTCTCCGTTAATGAAAGTAAAGAGAGGACCGCTAGCTTGAGAGCTAAGCGAGAATTCCTAGAAAAGGCTATTCCACCCGGTTTTTATCGTAATCATGATGAAGATATTAAAATGAGTGGTGTCTCACCCATTGAATCTTTGTTTAGTAATATAAAACTTGGGGACTGGATATGAGTCAACTTTAGCTAGAAGGCATCCCAATTGTTTGGAGGGTGATGATCTTAATGATAAAAACGATAAAAGTGGGTTTGAAGAGGTCAAGACTTTAAATAGTGATGTGCCCACTACTTTGGATTACAAGGACTTTAATTATGATAATTGTTCTTTGATTGAGTTCATTTCCTTGTTGCAATCCATGATAAATTCACCTAATGCTTACGAACAAAATAAAGCTTTTACTAAACATATTGTAGAAGCTATGATAAAAGCTCATGAAGAAAAGCTAGAATTGGAGGTTTCTGTACCTAGGAAATTGCATGATAAATGGAAACCTACTATTAAACTTAAGTTTAAATATTATGAATGTAATGCTTTGTGTGATCTAGGTGCTAGCGTCTCTACTATACCAAAATCTTTATGTGACGTACTAGGAATCACCGATATGGATGCATGTTCCCTTAATTTGCATTTAGCGGATTCAACTATCAAGAAACCATTGGGTAGAATAAATTATGTCCTCATAATTGCTAATATAAATTATGTGCCTATGGATTTCATTGTTCTTGATATTGAATGCAATCCGTCTTGTCCTATAATACATGGTAGACATTTCCTACGAACCATAGGTGCTATTATTAATATGAAAGAAGGAAATATAAGGTTCCAATTTTCATTAAAGAAAGGTATGGAACACTTCCCTAGCAAGAGAATTAAACCACCATATGAATCTATTATGAGGTCCACCTATGGAATTAATTTGAAGGATGACAATACTTGAAACAATGCTTTACGCCTAGCTAGGGGTGTAAAACAATAGCACTTGTTAGGAGGCAACCCAATAGTTATCTTAATTTTTTTATTTATGTTTTGGTGTGTTGACAGAATTATTGCTACTATTATGATTGTGTTTTTATGTTTTAATTAGAGTTTGTGCCTAGTAAAGCCTTTGGGATGATTTGGTTGATAGTTGACTTGATTCTATGAAAAAAAAACAGAAACTTTTGCTCTTGGTCCAGGAATTACTAAAATTCACTGGAACATGCTTTTGATCTGAATTTTTAACACATGATTGATATACCAATTACCCATACTATTCGAATTTTTCAGAATTTTTGGAGTTACAGAAGTATGATTTTTATTCAGATCATTACAGACTATTCTGTTTTAGATACATTCTGTTTTTATTGCATAGTTTGCTTGTTTTAATGATGCTATGGATTATATCTGGGGTATAATTCATGGAGAAGTTAGAATAGAGTAGGTATTATGCAAGAATAAATTATGAATGAGTTTTTAATAGTACCTAAAGTTTATGATTTGTCTATTATACTAACGGATCTCATGACGTTTGTGTTGAGTTTTGTGTGCTGAAGTTTTCAAGTTTTGGGTGAGATCACGACGGATGAAGGAATAAGGAGCGGCAAGACCCTAAGCTTGGGGATGCCCAAGGCATGCCAAGGTAATATTCAAGGAAGACCCAAGCATCTAAGCTTGGGGATGCCCCGGATGGCATCCCCTCTTTCGTCTACAATCTATCGGTATGTTACTTGGAGTTACATTTTTATTCATCACATGATATGAGTTTTGCTTGGAGCGTCTTGTGCCATAGTAGTTTTTGCTTTGTTTGCTTTTTAGTTTGCCACAATCATTGTTTGCTGAACACACCTTTTGAGAGGGACACACATTTATCGTGATTTGTTAGAATACTCTATGTGGTTCACTTATATCTTTTGAGCTAGGCAATTGCTCTAGTGCTTCACTTATATCTTTTAGATCACGACGGTAGTTACATTTTATAGAAATAGTTGCACTCTCATGATTCACTTAAATATTTTTGAGAGTGTAATAAATAGTAATGGCAATGTGCATGTGTTATAAGACTAGTCCAAAAAGGATAGGTATTCAAGGGGGGATATAATAAAAACTTTCATGTAGATCATTAAATATGAAACGTATGGTTTAATGATATTGATGTTGTAATATGAAAGGATATAGGTTCATGATCATTGGTTAGTAGAAATATCGGTATTAAAGCTTGTTGTTAACTTCTCATCTAAGTGTTGGTCATGGCATGGTGGGGAGGTTTGAGTATTTGTATTTCTAATTGAAGTCCTTGAGTGCTGTTATAATCGGATGCACGCGAGGCTTAACTCCTACCAACCAATTACATAGGGGCATGAGAGTAGTACTTTGCTTCGAGGACTAATAAACTTTCACAATAAGTTTATGAGTTCTTTACAACTAATGTGTGTCCATGGATTATACACACTCTTATCCTTCCACAATTTCCTATCCTCTTCAGTACATTGCTTTTCCCTTTCTCACCTCGAGAGTTGGTGCGAACTTTGCCGGTGCATCCAAACCCCGTGATATGATATGCTCTATCACACATAAGACTCCTTATATCTTCCTCAAAACAGCCACCATAACTGCCTATTATGGCATTTCCATAGCCATTCCGAGATATATTGCCATGCAAGTTCCACCGTTCTGTTTTCATGACATATGTGGTCATCGTAAAATTGCTTTGCATGATCATATAGAGCTGACATGATATTTGTGGCACAACCACCATTCAATATTATTATACATGTTACGTTAGATCATGGCACATCCTGGTACACTGCGAGAGGCATTCATATAGAGTGATATTTTCCAGTTATTGAGTTGTAAGTAAATAGAAGTGTGATGATCATCATTATTAGAGCATTGTCCGAGTGAGGAAAGGATGATGGAGACCATGATTCCCCCACAAGTCAGGGTGAGACTCTGGACAAAAAAGAAAAAAAGAAAAAGAAAAAAAGAGTCCAAAAGAGCCGAACAAAAAAAATGAGATAAAGAGAGAAGGGGCAATGTTACTATCCTTTTCCACACTTGTGCTTTAGAGCAGCACCAGGTTCTTCATATAGAGAGTCTCCTAAGTTATCACTTCCATATACTAGGTTTTTTTTTGGTTATAGAACTTGGCTTGTATATTCTGATGATGGGCTTCCTCAAATGCCCGAGGTCTTCATGAGCAAGCAAGTTGGATGCACACTCACTTAGTTTCCGTTGAGCTTTCATAAACATATAGCTCTTAGTGCATCCATTGCATGGCAATCCCTGCTCCTCGCATTGATATCGATTGATGGGCATCTCCATAGCCCGTTGATCAGCCGCGTCGAGGCGAGACTTTCTTCATTTTTTGAATTCTCCTTATTGACCTCCATCATCACATTCTATTCCACCTATAGTGCTATATCCATGGTTCACGCTCATGTATTGCGTGGGGTTGAAAATGCTGAAGCGCGTTAGAAGTACGATCCAATTGCCTGGTTTGACACCGGGGTGCTCATGATTTATATTTATAAGGTGAAGGCGGAGTCATGCCATGCTAACATGATAAAATGAGTAGGGCTAACATTCATTAAGGGTCGTATATTTTGAAAAAGTAATAATTATGCTTCTTATATTCATGGATATTATTATGTTTGAAAGCACAAGTTCTCCCTTGGTGGTTTTGGTAATTGATGTCAACATATATTTTGTTGGATTAATGGCTTTATCTAGTATATTTCAGATAAGTTCAATAGTGGCATGGCAAGGACAAGAGGATGTGGACCCTCCTTCAAAATGCGAAGGACATGGATTGGCAAAAGCTCAAGACTCTACATTTTTAGTTAAGTGATCCAAGATCACATTGAGTCCATAGGAAAGCCAATACTATTAAAAGGGGACGGGGTGTTGCTTAATGATCTATTTGCTCAACTGCTTAGTGATATATCTACAAACCCTCAGCCGCTTTCTCCATCCAAATATGTCCAAACCCTACATTCCAACTTGGCCCCACTGAAGTTTCCCTATCCGGAGCCACCGAGTTCATCAGGACATAGCCACTGCCAAACCCTAACAAATTGGATCTCGGTCTCACCGAGATGGCCTTGCCAACTCCCTGTTACAAGTTGCAATTATTTCGGTCCCACCGAGTTTTGCAATCGGTACCATCGAGATGGCTTGCCAACTTTCTATTGCCTTATTGCTTCACTTCGGTCCTACCGAGTTGATGCAATTGGTGCCATCAAAACAAGTTTTGCCTTAGCCATTGCACATCGGTCCCTCCGAGTTGTTCTACTCGGTCCCACCAAGATTCCTAACGTTCATATCTTTTACACAGGTCGGTGCCACTGAGATTTCTGATCAGTGTCATCGAGTTGGGTCAAAAGTGTGTAACGGTCGGATTTTGTGTGGAGGCTATATATACCCCTCCACCCCCTCTTACTTAGTAAGAGAGCCATCAGAACGTGCCTACACTTCCACTACTCATTTTCTGAGAGAGAACCACCTACTCATGTGTTGAGATCATGTGATTCCACTCCTACCATTTGAACCTTGATTTCTAGCCTTCCCCAAGTTGCTTTCCACTCAAATCCTCCTTCCACCATAGCTAAATCTGTGAGAGAGAGAGTTGAGTGTTCGGGAGACTATCATTTGAAGCACAAGAGCAAGGAAATCATCATCAACACATCGTCTATTACCTTTTGGAGAGTGGTGTCTCCTAGATTGGTTAGGTGTCGCTTGGGAGCCTCTGACATGATGTGGAGTTGAACCAAGATGTTTGTAAGGGCTAGGAGATCGCCTACTTCATGAAGATCTACCCGAGTGAGGCAAGTCCTTCATGGACGATGGCCATGGTGGGATAGACAAGGTTGCTTCTTCGTGGACCCTTCATCGGTGGAGCCCTCTGTGGACTCGCGCAGCCGTTACCCTTCGTGGGTTGAAGTCTCCATCAACATGGATGTATGATAGCACCACCTATCGGAATCGCGCCAAAAATCTCCGCATCTCCATTGCGTTTGCACACTCCATTTCCCATCCCCTTTACATTCTTACAATTGCATGCTTAACTCTTTCCGCTACCTATACACTTATCATGCTTGTGTAGAATGTATTGTGTGCCATTAACTTGTGCTAAACTCAACCTTAACTCGAGAATTGTAAAAACTGCCACTTTTATTGGTTAAGGGTCGAATCACCCCCTATAGACCCCTCTTCTCGATCTTTCAATTAGCATCAGAGCTTTGGTATCCATTGCTTTTGTTTAATCGTCATTGGAGGAAGATGGATGAGTCTACGTTCGGGAGTATTAGACATAGAGTGCCTATTCTTGATGGGGAGTTTTATGGTTCATGGAAAATTGATATGCTTGATATCTTAAATGAATATAATTTGAGCAAGTATATTATTAGTCCCTATGTGCCTCCTATTGATCCTTTGCATCCTACCCCCGATGAGTATCTTGACATGGTTTGCAATCTTAGAATGGTTAATCTTATCATTAGAGGATTGGCTAGAAATGTGCTTGCTTGCTTGCCAAACTTTGAATGCGCATACATTATATGGAGATATCTTGTGGAACGCTTTCCGAATTACTCTTTGAAAAATCTAAATGAAATTCTTCAAAAGTCCATTGCCTTTCATAAGATGACGCCTAGTGATCCAAAGTTTGATGAATGCCTTTTTGAGCTCCGTGATCTTATGCGTGCTAAGGGTGACGTTGGAACCATTAGCAACATTATCATGGAAACCATTCGAATTCATAAACTTGCACATTGTGATGGTCATAAATCTAACAAATCATTTGACCTAGGTGATGATCATATGCATGATGTTGATGATGTTGAGCATGGATGTTATCACGAAGATGAAGAATTCGACATCTAATATGAGAAGACTATGAAAAATCTTAGTCTCATTGAAAATCTTCGCGACTATATGGCCGGAGGAAAATAATGGATTTTTGATAGTGGATGTCCCGATCACATGACCGGAGATAAAGACATGTTCTGTGAG
Organism: Thinopyrum elongatum; assembly: GCA_011799875.1. NCBI lineage: Eukaryota > Viridiplantae > Streptophyta > Magnoliopsida > Poales > Poaceae > Thinopyrum > Thinopyrum elongatum. Next base: position 354,983,309 of record CM022297.1, on the reverse strand, counting down.
CTTACCAAAAAATGATGGTCCACGCAAGTATGTGACTTTTGGAGACAACTGCAAGGGTAAGGTACTTGGCCTTGGTAAGATGGCCATATCCAAGGATAGCTCTATTCAAAATGTTATGCTCGTTGAATCTCTTGGTTAAAATCTTATTTCGTATCTAGACCAGCTGATTTTGGTTTCAATGTTCTATTTACGGAAGTAGATTGCCAAGTGTTTCGTCGAGATAATCACAATATGGTCTTTACCGGAATTCATAGAGGTGATCTATACATTGTTGTTACTAAAAGAGCCCAACCTCGTACTTTTTTAATTGCAAAATCATCTAAAGGTTGGTTATGGCATAGAAGATCAGGACATGTTGGCATGCAAAATCTTGATAAACTTATTAAAGGTGATCATGTCCTTGGTGTTAAAGATGTTATATTTGGCAAGGATAGACTTTGTAGTGCTTGACAGGCAGGAAAACAAGTTGGAGGAAGTCATTCCGTGAAGAACATCATGACTACGAGAAGACCACTTGAGCTACTTCACATGGATCTGTTTGGTCCCAACGCTTACGAGAGCCTTGGTGGTAACTCTTTCAGTTTGGTCATTGTTGATGATTTTTCCAGATTTATGTGGGTGTTCTTTCTTAATGACAAGTCACAAGTTCAAAAGATCTTCAAGAACTTTGCTAGGAAGGGCCAAAATCAATTTGAAGTGAAGATCAAGATGGTTCGGAGCGATAATGGAATGGAGTTCAAGAACGCCAATGTGGACACCTTTCTTGACGAAGAAGGGTATTCATATGAGTTCTTGGCTACGTACACTCCTCAACAAAATAGAGTTGTTGAGAGGAAGAACTAGACTCTTATTGAGATGGCGAGAACGATGCTTGATGAATACAAGACGCTAAGACACTTTTGGGCAGAAGCGGTTGAGACAGCTTGTCACGCTACAAATTGACTATATCTTCACAAGCTTCTTGGTAAAACGGCATACGAGCTACTTACCGGTAACAGACCTTGAGTTGGATACTTTTGACTGTTTGATTCAAAATGCTACATTCTTGATAAGCATCGTCGTTCAAAATTTGCTCCTAAATCTCATGAAGGTTTTCTACTCAGTTATGGCTCAAACTCTCACACTTATCGTGTCTACAACAATTTCACCCGAAAGGTTGAAGAGACGGTAGATGTGAAGTTTGATGAATCTAATGGCTCGCAACTAGAGCAATTGCCAATTGATGTAGGAGACAAAGATCCCTCAGAAGCATTCAAGACTTGTCTATTTGCAAGATTCATCCAACGGAGGTGAAGAAGAGTACTTCGTCCATTCTAGTGGAAGCCTCAACTTCACATCAAGGTGAACCACAAGTTGACATGGAGGCATCCACAAGTGGAACACGTCAAGACGAAGGGAATGAGGAAGTACAACAAGATGATCCACCTCGACCTCCTTCTCCACCTCCACAAGCGTACAACAACACCACCAACAATGAAGAAGAAGATGATGATGATGAGGATGTTGCACCACAACCCAAGCAAAAGCTCTCACAAGTTAGAGCAAGAGTCTTAAAGAATCATCCCGTTGAACAAATCCTTGACGACGTCAACACCGGGAGAATTACTCGCTTAAAAACTCGTTTGGCTATTTTTTGTGAACATTACTAATTCATCTCTAGCATTGAACCTATGAAGGTAGAAGAAGCCCTTGAGAATCCGGATTGGATAAATGCAATGCACGAAGAGCTACTGAACTTCGAGAGGAATCAAGTGTGTACATAGGTTGAGAAGCCTATTGATGATCAAAACATCATTGGTACAAAATGGGTGTTTCGGAATAAGCAAGATGAGGATGGACAAGTAGTACGCAACAAGGCTTGACTCGTTGTTCAGGGCTACACACAAGTTGAAGGTATGTACAATGGTGAGACATATGCCCCCGTTGCTAGACTTGAGTCCATTCGCATTTTACTTGCTTATGCCAATCACCATGATATCACTCTATACCAAATGGATATTAAAAGTGCTTTTCTAAATGGTGAAATTAAGGAGGAAGTGTATGTTAAACAACCTCCCAGTTTTGTTAATCCCAAGAAACCTAATCATGTGTACAAACTTCACAAACCTCTTTATGGTCTTAAACAAGCCCCTAGAGCTTGGTATAAATGCTTGACTAAGTTTCTTATTGAGAAGGGTTTTTGTTGGGGATATAACCCCACGGTGTGACCTGCCCAGGAGGGGCCGGGTTACACTCTTGGCGACTCAACAATAACATCTGAAGAAGGCCCAAGAGGCCGGATGAAGAACCCGGAGGGCGACTCAACTGGTGAGCCGCCGAAGGCCCAAGCCCAGATGATGGTGCGAGACCCGGCGCTTATAAGCCGCCGGACGATGACTTGTCTAGGAAGGAAAGGTCACTTAGAAACCGAGTTGGCCACGTTGTGTGATCCAACTTGGACTCTTGTAAGCCCAGGGCCTCGACCTGTGTATATAAAGGCGAGACCCTGCGGCGGGTTAACTCAAGATACAACTGATCGAGAACTAGGTCAAGCGATTCCGCTCCCTTGTAATCGATATTCAAACAATACAATACAAAGCAGGAGTAGGCTTTTACCTCGATCGTGAGGGGCCAAACCTGGGTAAACTCGTGTCTCTCGTCCCGTTCAACCCCTTTAAGCTAGTCACCAAGCGATGGCTCCACATCTAAGTCCTTTCACAAGGGCATCTGCCGTGATAAAGCCACGACAGTTGGTGCTCACCGTGGGGCCACTGCACGGTGGTTTCGAGTTCTTGAAGGGCTCTTTCCTAGGGATCGAGGGATACGCCGTCGGCAGGATGACTAAGAGTCGCCGTGGCAAGCTCTACATTGATGATGCTGGCTGGGGCCCCGAGGCCGACTCAATCGAGTACGGGTACCGGGTCCCCTTTGGTGGTATTCACATCTTCATCGGCAAGATCGGCGGATCAGAGCCTGAGCCGGACATCTGCACCGACATCGTCGAGTCAGCTCAGCGTGCGCAACCCGCCCGGGCTCAACCTGGTCGGAAACATGTTTTCGTCGGTTTTGTGCATGGGGCGGATCTTGAGGGAGATTCTGCATCCGGTGGAGAGACAACCATCTATTCAGGTGATGAGTCCTCAACAGGGGAGACAGAGTCAATCTACCAGCTTCAGGACGACGGGCTTGGGGGCTATTTCGATGGTGGTATTATTCCGGACCCCTATGAGCCGCCATCCAGGGCTGCTATCTTCATGGCTGGCACAGGGACGGCTCTCAACTCATCAACAACTGCGGCAATGACATCTGGATCAACCACCGCTGCAACAGCAGAAGCTGGCGGGTCAAGCACTCTGCCGGCTCAAGCTTTGTCAGATCTCTTGGGCACTTTGACGACCTTGTTGGCAACAGAAGTTACTGCGATGAATCAGGCAGAGCACAATGCTGAGATTGCAAAGGTGCGGGACCAGGTAGCCAAGGCCCAGGAGGATCTTAATGCAGAGAATGCCAGGATGGCAATAGAGCGAGCTCGGATGGAGGCCGAGTCACAATGTATAAGGGCGGAGACTTTTTGCTTAAGTTTGGATCAGGATGTGCTTCCAATGCTGTTCTTCGTAGGAGGCACCAAACCCGCTTACCTCTACAGTATGAGGCACATAACCTCTTTAACATGCCCAGAGCAGGGCCGAGTAACCCGCCAGGTATGACCCGGGCTACGAAGGTGCCAGGGAGTGGGGCGGTGGCTCAGCCTCGGCTGCCAGACCCGCCTCGTAGGAATTAGACCCCACCTCGGCAGTTTTCGACACCGCCAGGTCACTTTTCTAACCCGGTGGACAACATGTTGGCCGCAACAACTCGGCTTGCAGCTATTCCGATTGAGGGTGAATTGTCGGCCACGGTGGTGACTCGGAATGCCTCCGAGCTTCTTCAAACAACTGTTGCGCAGCAGGCGGCTTACTCGTACAGCCGTGATCATGTTCATTCGACCCCTCGCCAGAGTCGAAGCTATAGCCGGCGTATTGAGTCGCCCGCGGTCTCCAGCAGTGAGTGGCGTCGTGACCCACCCCGTGATAATAACCCGCCCCGAGATAATAACCTGTTGGTCAATGCTCAGGCGATTGTGGATGAAGCCCGAGCTCGCCGTGAAGTAGTAGCGGCGGCACAGTTGGGGGCTTATCAGCAGCCTCCGGCTTATCAGCAACCTCCGGCAACCCCTTCCACCTCATTGGGAGCAGGAACAATTTCCAGGACAGTAGGAGTGCCGTGTCTGGTACCGGCTTTGCATAATGAGCGGCTACCCAAAGACTTTAAGGGTCCTCGCAAGGTGCCTAACTACACAGCTAATCTCCCTCCTGAGGCATGGATTGAGAGTTATGAGTTAGCCATGGAGATGCTGGATGTCAATGATGCGGTCTGTGCCAAGTACTTTACTATGATGTTGGACGGACCTACTCGTACATGGTTAAAAGGGTTACCCCCTAATTCCGTCAATTTTTGGGCAGAACTAAAAGCGCGGTTCATTAAGAATTTTAAAGGGACATGCAAGTAGCCTCTGACAATTATCGATCTTGATAACTGTGCGCAGCGTGAGGATGAGTCGGCCCACCATTGGGTCCGGCGGGTCTCAGAGATTATTCATTCATCAGATAGTATTGCGGCGAATCAAGCGGTTCTAGTTTTGGAGAAGAACTGTCACTTTACCTTCCTCAAGCAGAAGCTTGGGCGGCTCAAACATCACTACAATGACATGGGTGAGCTGATGGCGGCTCTCATTAAGTATGCCGACTCTGATACTACCAAGGACCTCAGGTCTGACGAGGAGAAATCCAATAAAGGCAAGAAGAATGGTAATGGTAAGGGTTAGCAACAGGGTGTGACATGAGGCAATGGTAATAACCAAGGCAATAGTCGTAAGCGAAGACACCCGGATGGCGGGTCAGATCTAGTAGCTAATACCAATGCCGGGTCTAAAAACCAGCGCCGTAATGGCAATGATAAACTGACCTTTGGAGGGAAAAACTTCAATATTGAGGCGATGATGAATGAACCTTGCCCGAAACACAGTTTGCCTAATAAGCCGGCCACTCATGCTTGGAAGGATTGTTTCATCATGCGAGAGTATAGAAATTACAGCTTTAATCAGAATCATGGCAATAACAATGGCCCGCCTAGTGGGTCAGGAGCTGGCCATCAAGGGTCCGGCTTTGGGGGCAGCGGCTCAAGTTCTGGTTACCAAGGCCAAGGCGTCCATGGTGGTTGCAATCAACAATCTGGTCAAGGTAACCATCAGCAGCAGCAGAATAATCAATCAGGGTATCAGAGTAACCCCAAGCAGCTTAATGGTGGTCAATACCACGTTTTTACTACAAGCCTTTGCAAGTGCGACCAGAAGGATCACAAGCGGGCGGTTCATGCTGTTGAGCCAGCTGTGCCCTAGTACTTGCGATGGTCAGAGTATCCAATCACGTGGAGTCGAGAGGATAACCCGCCCCGGGTTGACAATCCGGGTCATCTGGCATTGGTGGTGGCCCCTCAAGTGGGCGGATATAAGTTCACAAAGGTGCTTATAGATGGTGGTAGCAGCATAAACATATTATATTACGATACCATTCGCCGCATGAATCTAACTGACAAGCAACTCAAGCCATCTTCTACAGTCTTCCATGGTGTTGTGCCTGGTAAGTCAGCTTATCCTGTGGGGAAGATCTCGTTGGAAGTGGCCTTTGGTGATGATCGTAAGTATAGAACAGAGACATTATGGTTTGCGATGGTCAAAATCAAGAGTCCATATCACGCCCTGTTTGGACGGCCGGCTTATGCCCGGTTTATGGCTCGTCCCTGTTATATTTGCTTGCAACTCAAGATGCCAGGACCAAACAGGGCGATTACGGTTCATGGAGACCGAAAAGTCGCTTTGGAGTGTGAAGAAGGCGATGCTGCTTATGCTGAGTCGGCCTGTGCTACAGAGGAGCTAAAGTATTATAAGGATAATGTTAACCAGGCTGACATGACCCCTCTAAAGAAACCTACTACTGAGCAGGATCCTTTGCTGAAATTTAAGTCGGCCGATGATACTAAGCAAGTGGAGTTTGTCCTTGGCGACTCATCTCAGCAGTTCACCATAGGGGCTAATATGGATCCTAAATAGGAAAGCGCGCTCATCGAGTTCATCCATGAGAATCGGGACATCTTTGCATGGAAACCTTCTGACATGCCGGGTGTACCGAGAGAATTCGCTGAGCACACTCTTAATGTGGATCCTAAGTTTAAGCCGGTAAAACAGTTCCTTCGTTGTTTCAATGAGGAGCGGCTTAAAGCTGTTGGAGAAGAGGTGGCCTGGCTCTTGGCGGCTGGGTTCATTGTGGAGGTTTTTCACCCTGAGTGGTTGGCTAACCCAGTGCTTGTACTTAAGAAAAATGGCACATGGCGTATGTGTGTTGACTACACAGATCTTAACAAAGCTTGTCCAGCTGATCCGTTTGCTCTCCCTCGTATTGACCAAATCATTGATGCCACGGCGGGTTGTGAGAGTTTATGTTTCTTAGATGCTTATTCTGGTTATCATCAGATTAAGATGGCAGTTAAAGACCAAGAGAAGACGGCGTTCATCACCTCTTTTGGAGCTTTCTGCTATGTCTCAATGCCTTTTGGGCTCAAGAGTGCCCAGGCGACTTATCAGCGTTGTGTTCAGAATTGTTTGCACAGTTAGATTAGGCACAATGTTCATGCTTATGTGGATGATATTGTGGTCAAGTCCAGACAGAAGGAGACTCTTTTGGAGGATCTGAAAGAAACTTTTGATAATCTCCGGGTTTATAAAATGATGCTTAACCCGGCCAAGTGTGTCTTTGACGTGCCTGCAGGGAAATTGTTGGGTTTCCTGGTCTCAGAGAGGGGCATCGAGGCTAACCCGGAGAAGATCAAGGCTATTATGTTGCTTGGTAAGCCGGCGTGCATCAATGATGTCCAGCGTTTGGCGGGTCGTATTGCGGCTTTGAGCCAGTTTATAAGTCGCCTGGGCGAGAAGGCAATTCCTCTGTACCAGATGATGAAGAAAATAGATCACTTTGTCTGGAGTGATGCTGCTAACCAGGCATTTGAGGGGCTCAAAAAACAGTTAGCTGAGCCGCCCGTCCTTGCGGCTCTCATTGAGAAAGAGCCTTTACTCCTGTATATGGCGGCCAATAGTAAGGCTGTCAGTGTGGCGATTATTGTGGAGCGCAAGGAGGCGAATAAGGAGTACCCAGTCCAGCGGCCAGCTTATTATGTCAGTGAGGTGTTGATTGAGTCTAAGAAACGATATCCACATTGGCAGAAACTGGTATATGGGGTGTTCATGGCAAGTCGCAAGCTGAAGCATTATTTTCTTGGTCATCCTATCACTATGGTTAGCTCTGCTCCTCTAGGAGACATTATTCAAAACAGAGAGGCCACAGGCCGGATTGCAAAGTGGGCAATTGAACTTGGACCTCATAACTTGAAGTATGTGCCAAGAACAGCTATTAAATCTCAAGCTTTGGTGGATTTCATCAATTATTGGATAGAGTTGCAGACACCTGAGGAGAAACCTGAGAACACATATTGGACAATACACTTTGATGGGTCCAGGCAGTTGGAGGGCTCGGGGGCTGGAGTTATTTTAACTTCCCCACGAGGTGACAAATTTTGTTATGTTTTAAGGTTAATGTTTCCTTGTACTAACAATTGTGACGCCCCCGGCTTAATCGTGCACTAATCATACACGCAAATGCACATGATCAAGCATAAGGACTCACTTGAAGATATCACAACACAACTCTAAAACATAAATAAAGTCATACAAGCTTTATATTACAAGCCAGGGCCTCGAGGGCTCGAAACATAGCTCGATGGCATACAAGCATCAGCGAAAGCATCAGATGTCTGAGTACAGATATAAAAGAGAAACAGAAAGGCCTTTGGAAAGGCGGGGCAAAATAAAACACTACGATCGAAAGGCGTAGGACTCCTGCCTAGGACCCTCCGAATCTACTCCTGGTCGTTAGCCATCTCGAAGTAGTAGCCATCCTCGGGGTGGTAGAAGTAGTCATCGGTGGGGGCAGCATTCTCAGGGGCTTCATCATCTGGTCACGACAGACTGGTATGGGGAGAAATAGAAAGCAAAGCAACCGTGAGTACTCCGAAGTACTCAGCAAGCAAGGATCTACCCTACATATGCAACATTTCCAAAGGAAAGCTGTATATGTGGACTGGGCTGCAGAAATGCCAGAATAGAGGGGAATGCCTAGTCCTATCGAAGACTAGCATCTTCAGCATCTTCATCGGTCTTGCAGCATTAGAAGAGTGCAGGTTAGCATAATGTAAAGTAGTAGTAGTATCCAATAACAGTCTCGCCTAGAGATCCTTTCTCGACTCCCTGCGAGAAAGCGATCCCGGAGCCACATATCCAGGTACCATCCCAAGTTCTAGTTGTACCGATTGGGATACAACTCCGAGTGTCCTTTACAGTAGGACCGTCTATCGATAGATGTTTTCTTCCCTGCAGGGGTGCACCAACTTACCCACCACGCTCGCTTAACTCCGGCCGGACACACTTTTCTGGGTCATGCCCGGCCTCGGCCAAACGATACACCGCAACCCTACCTAGAGCTCAGCAGAGAGGTCCCCGCCGGTCTACCTCCTAAGCGCTCAGGGGTCTTGGGCCATCGCCCTGTGCACTCCGGGTCGTTGCGAGCAGGGTGGATACCAGCGTCGCCTCGTAAGGCCGACACGATCCGACCATGCCGCAGTGCTGAACTGGACGTCTGACAGAGCTTTCGGCTAATGCTACGATGCAGAGTGCCCATAACTATTCCCACGTGATGGTTAGTGCTATCAAGCCGTAGGCCTGCTCGGATCAAATATCCAAATCGTTAGATGTCTAGGGGCTTGCGGTAATGAGCAGAGACTCACGATCGATGTGACCCCGTCGCCCCGTCTCGAGGACTTGCTGCAAGGGCTAAGAATGCCCGGCCGCGCCTCGTAAAAATAAATCACGGGTAACTATCCATCATTCGCGGGTACCCCTCAGGGTCGACCCGCCTTTCCAAGTATCAGTATCAACGATAATATCAGACATCCGTGTGGCTACCATATCAAGGGGGAATCCGAGGCATCACCCTCGTTGGACTCCCACCTGATGTAATATCAAGGTGGACGTAGGAGGCATCACCCTCGAGGTCCACACGTGAGGTGTTGCACGACTTCGTCGTTATCGGGGGTGGTGTAGGAGGAATCACCCTCGCTGACCACGACCGACTAACTAACCTACAAGGTTATCATCAGAAGTGCTGACGAGGTATCACCCTCGGCACTCGATAGTAACCCAGTAGTGTCGAGCAACTAAGGTGGAAGTGAGGTGCGGTGCCGGGTCCTGGTCTTCGATCCCATTGATCGGGTCTTCTGATACTCCAGCGGGGCAGTCGAGATAAGTGGGGGTCACTGATGGGGCTCTACCCAGTCTATTCTAAACATTTTAGGATGAATTGGAAGGTATCAACAACAGGTTACAATAAACAGGCTATGCAGCAGGAATAGGATAATAGTAACAGTAGCAAAATCTAATGCAAGCATGAGAAAATAGAATAGGCGATATCGGGATGATCAAGGGGTGGGGGGTGGCTTGCCTGGTTTCTGCTCGCGGCAAAGGCAAGGTCGTCCGTAGTGTAGCCAGTCACCGGAGCTGCGTCGGTACCGGGCTCTATCGAGAAGAGGGGGAGGAAACAGTATAAATACAAGGCAGACAAAGCAACACAGAGCAGGCTACGCTAACGTGCACTGCAGGGTTGCCTAAAAGCATGTCTAAGTCATATTAGTTATTTTAGGAGTTAAGTTGGAGTTAATAACCGGTGTATATGCACTATTCATCTACTAGATACGGCCTCGAAGTTGCGGGTTCACCTCCGTAGAGGGTCTCGACATGGAAACAGACGACACGGTTAGCTTCGTCTCTTCGTTCTGATCAATTTTCATGTACAAAGTTTTTCCATCCGAGCTACGGTTTATTTTCTATTGAATTTCAAAGTTTAATCTATATTCTAAAATTGTTTTAATTACTAAATTCGTCAGAAATTGAATTATGACGTCATCCTGGCGTCAGCACTGCGTCAGTGGTCAACGGACCCGCTGACCTGTCAACTGGGCCCACGCGGGACCCACTGGCAGTGACTGAGCGTTGCCCAGTCAGCATTTGACTGGGTCAACGGGACCCAGGGGACATGCGGGGGCCACCGGTCAGCGACTCAGGCGGCCCCACCGTACAAGCCACGTCGGCGCCGGCGTTTAAAACACGACGGCGCACCGGCGGCGACCACCCGAGACGGCGATGACGTGCGGAATCCGCCCACAGGCGACCAAATCGGGCGCGGGGCGGCTCGTTCAAACGAGGGGGCTAGCGCGCTTCCAATCGGATGGACAGAAGCGTCCGAGGGGGACTAGATCGATGGCGGCGAGCATGAACGCGACGGCCAGAGTTCGGGTTCGGGCGAAAACGGTGCTACAGGCGCTGCAGGACTGCGGACGTGCGCGGATTCGGCTGCTGGGAGCTCCAGGAGCTCGGCGCGCTGCTCCGGCAAGGATCGCATGCGGTGGCCGCGATGGTGGAGCAGAACGGCGGCAGCGAGCTCGGTCTTCGAGGGGAGCACAGCTAGGGGAAGAGGAGGAGTGCGGGGAGAGAGGGGAAGGACGGGCGCTCACCGAGGGAGCACAAGAAGGCTCGGTGACAACCTTGTAGCGCAGAGAAGACGACGAACGAAGCTGCGGTGCTTCGGCGGACCGCGTCGATCATCGGCTCGATTCGGCCAACGCCGTGGCCTCGGGCTTGCATGCGTGGTCGAGGAAGAAGGAGAAGACGATGGCGGTGCTCTTGGCCAGCTCAGAGGGACGAGGGGAGGCTGGTGGCCGGGGGCCTCGTCATTGGCAAGACACGGCGGCGGGTACGGCGAATCTGGAGGAGGGAAAGGTGGAGAACGAGAGGGAGAGGGCGAGGGAACGAATGGATGGGGATGCCAGGGAGTCGAGGGCATTGACCTTATCCCCTCGACGGCCCCTGTCGCGCCGCGGTGTCGATAGACGACCGGAGCGGCGAGCTGTGGCCATGGGGACGACAACACGGCGACGAGGAACAGGTGAGGGAGTGAGCTGGGCCGGCTCAGCCCAGCGCCAGGTAGGCCTTTTCCCTTTTTCTATTTACTGTTATAGCTTTTATTTATTAACAGAGAAAGAAAGGGAATTATTTGGGCAACTATTTCTCTTAGGAAAAATATGGGGAGTGTCCCCATAAATCCCTGGTGATTTTAGACAGTGCTACAAAAAGTTTGAGTATTTTTGGAACTGATTTGAATTTTTCAAAAATGAATATGGCATTTAAAAGGGCTGTTTGTTACTGTTTGAGGTTGTTAGAGTTACTTAACTAATTCCAATATTGTTGGTTACAATTTTATACTTGCCTGTGAACTATTTTCTATTCAATGAACATTTTAGTTTCCACTTTGGAACAACTTTTGTTTTCACTTTGAATTTGAGTTGCAATTCGAGTTGGAATTTGAAATGGGATTTGATGCAATAACGATCAAGCACTGTTAAGCAGGGTGACTTGGCATAATTAGCAGATGATCACAGTGCTTATTACACAGGGGTGTTACAACACTGCAGCTGAGTATGAGGCATTGCTTCATGGCCTTCGTATGGCTAAGGAGATGAAGTTAAGTCGGGTCAGGTGCCTGGGCGACTCAGACCTTATGGCACAACAAGTCTATGGCATGTGGGATTCTAGAGACCCGCTCATGGCAGCTTACCACCGGGCGGTTGATAATATTGCGGGTCACTTCAAAGGTTATCAGGTGGATCACCTTGATCGACGGAAGAACGAGGCGGATGATGCCTTGAACCGGCTGGGGTCTCAACGTAAGCCGGTGCCTCCTAACGTGTTTCTTGATGTTTTACATAATCCTTCGGTCAGGTTACCATCTGAGGAGGATCTTGCTATCCCTGACCCGGAGGCGCAGCTGGTGGTGGCTCTCCATGCTATTCCCGATTGGACGCTCCCCTACTTGGCTTATATGACCCAGGGCGAGTTACCTGAGGATGAAACTTTGGCACAACAGATAACCAGGAGGTCTAAATCTATGACTATCGTCAATGGTGAGTTACACCATTGCAGTGTGACAGGCGTGTTTGTCGGGGAGATAGACCCCGGGTAGCCTCATCAACACTTAACCACATTTCAAGACATCGGGGCTGGCCAAGCCCCTCAGTCCGACTGGTTGTAAGACCGGCCTCCGGGACCGGAGGGCCGTCTCCTAAAATACGGCGGGCCCCCAAGAAAGCGGCTGAAGCTAGAAGGCCGCCTCCTAGAAGACGGCGTGCTCCAGAAGGCGGCGAGGGTACGGGCCGGTTCCTAGCAGGCAGCCCGTCCCCTCCCTAGGGGTTTGAGCCTGACCGGGAGACAAGCTGGGGCATGGCCACAGTGTGCCATGCCTCCCCCAATCACGGCCGCATGGCTACAGTAGGCGCCGCCAGGCGGCCGCCGACCCGCCTGGCGCGGCGCTGTAGCCATGGCGCGCCCGACACGGCCTTCGTCAGCATGGACGGCGCCACAGTGAAGAGCCGTCAGTGGGGCCCGCAGGCGGCGGGCCCCACCTATCGGCCGGTTCCTCGGCAGCCGGCATGGCCCAACAGAAGCGGGCCCCAGCAACCGGCGGAGAACCCGACCCCATTGACGCTGACAGCCGGGGCCTATCACCCAGCCATATTACCATTGTACCCCTGGGGGGTTAGCCTATAAGATCCCCCAGGCCACACCCATGCAAGGGGTTCCTCTCATGTTCCACCTCAGTTCTACACACACCATAGCCAGGGAAAGGAGAGAGCTAGCCTCGCCCTTCTTCCTCCTCTGGCCGAACAGCTCTAGGAGCACCATTGTACTCTTTGCTTCATAGTGATCATGTGGAGACCCCGCAGAGCAGGAGTAGGGGTTTCATCTCTTAGGAGAGCCCTGAACCTGGGTAGATCTCGTGTCCATCCGAGCTTGTGCCCACTCCCGCTTCCAGGACCCGACGACGATCTCATGGCCCCAACCATGATAAGCCACCCCCTGGCATCTGTCGAGATTTTACCACGACAGTTGGCGCCCACCGTGGGGCCAGCAGTGATGTCGATCAGAGACACGTTCTGGACGGGAACCTTGTTCCTCTCCGGCGAGTGTGCCGCGGCTGGCGAGATCAGCCGGCCCGATGCGCCCGCCCGCGCCGGCCTCGGCGCATCACCTGATGCGGGAACCGCCTTCCCCATGGGTCGCCTCACCGGCCTCTTCAGCGAGCTCAGCCTCTTTAACGAGCCCGCCGCCGACGCACGAGCAGCCGACTCCCTCACCGAGCTCTTCGGCAAGCTCGCTCTTGTCGACACGGCCTCCGCCGATGACTTCCCCAGCTACGTGGAGATCGTCGACGATCCCCTCCCTCCTGCCGCCAGCGACGCTCCTGTCGGTGCGCTCGACGCCAGCACCCTCGTGGAGGTGATGGTCATCGGTGATGGCATGGGCGCTGGCGGATCCGGCCAGGATCCGCTGGACGCGACCATACACGCCCTGGCGACGCCTCCTCCCCCTGGCGCCAGCCAGGAGGACCTGGAAGAGTTCCGCGTCAAGCTTTCTGACAGCGCCTCCAAGATGGCGGCGCTGAAGCGCCGCGCTGAAGCCACTCAGTGCGAGATCGATCGCGTGGTCGGTGGGACACCGGCTCTGGCCGAGCCTAGCCGGGCCAGCACCATCCGGCAACGCGGCGCTGTGATTGCCAGCATGCTGGGGGTCGAATGCCCGGTCTATGAGACCCCAGCGCAGAACATGCGTGCCGCCCAGGCAGCCGCAGGCGAGCTCAAGCACTTGCGGGGCGACGAGCTACGCGAGCAACTGGAGCGCCTCCAGCAACTCATCGATGCTGCGAACACGCAGCAGGACACGGGCAACCGCGTGGTGGGATCGGGCCGCCGGGTCGACACCCACGTGCCCCGTCGCGAGAACGGCGCGACCTCTCGGTCCCCTAGCGGCGGAGGCCGCGGGCAGTCGCGAGACCCAGAGCCGGTTGCTAGCAACAGCCGGCGCACGCCCCGCATGATAGCGGACAGCCACCAAGAGCTCCAGAACCCGGAGCCTCGGCGCCGGCCGGAAGAGTGCTTACCTCCTTGGAGAGAGAGGGCGGCCAATCCCGCGCCGCCGCTCGATCACCCTACGCTCAGCGGCCGGCTTGGCCCCCGCGAAGCAGTCGACGAAAATGACGCACGCCACCGGATCGAGCGGCTGGCTCGGTCCCAATTGTTGGAAGAGGAGCGCACAATCGGGCCGGCCTGCTTCGGCCCCCGTATCCGCGATGAGCCCTTTCCCAGAGGGTTCACGCCCAAGTACAATGGCGTCGTGAAGCCGGAAGACTAGCTGATCGACTACTCCATAGCAATCGGCATCGCCAACGGCAACAAGCACGTGGCCGTCAAGTACATCCCGCTCATGCTTCAGGGCATGGCCCGGACGTGGCTGAACAACCTCAAGCCCAACAACATCAACAGTTGGGTAGATTTCAGTGACGCCTTCGTCCGCAACTTTACCAGTACGTACAAGCGGCCCCCAAGCCACGCCAGCTCTCCATGTGCATTCAGGGGCTGGCCGAGTCCACTCGCAACTATCTGACGCATTGGGGCGAGCTGCACAACTCCTGAAAGGGGGTCCACGAGGTGCAGGCCATCGAGTACTTCACCACCGGGTGCCGAGAGGGCACTTTGCTCAAGCACAAGCTCTTGTGCGACGAGCCGGCTACCTTGGACGAGCTCCTGGTCGTGGTCGACAAGTACACCACTGCCGACTCCTCCATGGGGTCAGAGATCCGGGTTGACGCAGCCGGCAGGGTGGTCCAGCCGGGTTCCCAAACTCCGGCTGGTGACGCCAACCGACGCCAACCACCGAACGACAACAAGCGCAAGGCCCCGCAGCCAGCTTCCAACAGCCGGCAGGTGGCCACTGTCTAGGATCAGCAGCCGGCCGGGCAGCCCGGCCCCAAGCGTCCGTGGGGCGGCAAGGGTGCCTGGCAGCCTGCCTTCTCCTTTGAGCAAGCCCTCGATGACCCGTGCAAGTTCCATAGCGGCGCCAAGCCGTCCAACCACACCACTCTGAAGTGCAACTTGCTCTCCTGGATTGCCAAGGGCAAGGCCCTGCCGCCTCCTCCACCGGCCGACCAGATAGCTCCGGCTGTTCAGCAACCGGCCCGAGCTGCCGGCATGCTTCAAGATGAGTTCCCCGAAGAGAACGCCACCTACGTCGTCTTCACGAGCGAAGCCGACGACAAGCACAGCCGATAGCAGGGGCGCCGCGAGGTGAATGCCGTCAGCTCAGAGGTCCCCACCTTCATGCACTGGTCCGAGAGGCCCATCACCTTGAGCCAAACTGACCACCCGGCCATGATGCCCTCGCCGGGTGCATACGCCTTGGTGCTGGACTAAACCTTCTCAACGGAGAGGCGGACTTGCCACTTCAGCCGAGTTCTGATAGATGGCGGCAGTAGCATCAACATCCTGTACCGCGAGACCATGGAGCGGTTGGACATCAAGGTCAAGCAGCTTCAGCCCAGCCGGATTGTCTTCCACGGCATAGTTCCCGGCCTTTCCTGCTCTCCAATCGGCAAGATCAAGATCAATGTCCTGTTCGGCGACAAGAACCACTTCCGCCGCGAGCCAATCTGGTTCGAGGTGGTCGAACTGGATAGCCCCTACCACGCCCTCTTGGGCCGCCTGGTGCTGGCCAAATTCATGATGGTCCCGCACTATGCCTACCTGAAGGCCAAGATGCCGGGCACCAAGGGCATCATCACTGTCGCCGGCGACTACCAAAAGTCGCTAGACTGCGCCGCCGCCAGCAACCAGCTGTTCGAGTCCCTCGTCATCGCTCAAGAGAAGCGTCTCCTTGACCAGATGGTAGCCATGGCCAGCGAGAAGCCAGCCATGCCGACTGATCCCAAGGAGACGGAAGCAGGGGCCTCCTTCCAGCCGGCCAAGGAAACCAAGAAGATCGCCTTGGACCCAGCGCACCCGAAGAGGTTTGCTGTCATAGGAATCAACCTCGACAGCAAATAGGAAGGCGAGCTCGTCGATTTCCTCCATTAGAATCGAGACATCTTTGCATGGTCCCCCAAAGACATGCCGAGTGTCCCGACGGATTTCGCCGAGCACAAACTACATGTGAGATCGGGTGCTAAGCCGGTCAAGCAACCCCTCCGCCACCTATCAGAAGAGAAGAGAAGGATCGTTGCTGAAGAAATTGCCCGGCTTCTGGCAGCCGGCTTCATCATGGAAGTGTTCTACCTGGACTGGCTTGCCAATCCAGTCCTCGTCTTGAAGAAGAATAACAAGTGGCGCATGTGTATCGACTACACGAGCCTCAACAAGGCCTGCCCCAAGGATCCTTTTGCCGTGCCCCGGATAGATCAAGTGATCGACTCCACGGCCGGGTGCGAGCTACTGTCTTTCCTGGATGCCTACTCCGGCTATCACCAGATCAAGCTGAACCCGGCCGATCGGCTTAAGACCGCCTTCATCACACCATTCGGAGCCTTCTGTTACCTAACCATGATGTTCGGCTTGAGAAATGCCGGCGCCACGTTTCAGCGTTGCATGCAGAAGTGCCTCCTCAAGCAGCTCGGCAGAAACGCCCACGTCTATGTAGATGACATTGTGGTGAAGACGGAGAAGCACGGCACCCTCCTAGAGGATCTCAAGGAGACCTTCGAAAATCTGCGCCGTTTTCAAATCAAGCTCAACCCGGAGAAGTGCGTCTTCGGAGTACCAGCCGGCCAGCTCCTCGGCTTCCTTGTCTCTGAACGCGGCATCAAGTGCAACCCCGTGAAGATCAAGGCCATCGAGCGGATGGAGAGACCCACGAAGCTGCGTGATGTCCAGAAGTTCACCAGGTGCCTGGCATCCCTCAGCCGCTTCATCAGTCGGCTGGGCGAGAAGGCGCTCCCCCTGTACCAGCTAATGAAGAAAACCACTTGCTTCGAGTGGAACGACCAGGCGGACGAAGCTTTTTGTCAACTCAAGCGCATGATGTCCACGCCGCCCATCCTGGCGGCTCCGGCTGCCAAGGAACCGATGCTCCTCTACATTGCCACCACCAGCCGAGTCATCAGCACGGTGATTGTGGTCGAGCGCCCAGAGGCCGGCAAGGTGCAGCCGGTCTAGAGGCCAGTGTATTATCTGAGCGAGGTCTTGTCCGCCTCCAAGCAAAACTACCCCCACTACCAGAAGATGTGCTACGGCGTGTACTTTGCCACCAAGAAGTGGAAGCAATACTTCCAAGAGCACTCCATCACGGTTGTCTGCACCGCCCCCCTTGCCGAGATCATGGGCAACAGAGATGCCTCAGGCCGGGTGGCCAAATGGGCCATCGAGCTGGCTCCCCATACCATCCTCTACCAGCCCTGCACCGCCATCAAGTCCCAAGCGCTAGCCGACTTCTTAGTCGACTGGGCTGAGTCCCAGTACCTGCCGCCAGCGCCGGATTCTACGCATTGGCGGATGCACTTTGACGGCTCAAAGATGCGCACCGGCTTGGGAACCAGCATCGTCCTCACCTCTCCCAAGGGCGACAAGCTAAAGTACACACTGCAGATCCACTTCGCCGCCTCCAACAATGTAGCCGAGTATGAGGCACTCATCTTTGGGCTCCGACTGGCCAAGGAGATCGGCATCCGCCGCATCCTCTGCTACGGTGACTCGGACTTGGTGGTCCAGCAGTCATCCGGCGACTGGGACGCCAAGGACGCCAACATGGCAAGCTACCGCTTCCTCATCCAGCAGATGAGCGGGCACTTCGATGGGTGCGAGTTCCTACACGTACCAAGAGCCGACAACGATGCTGCGGACGCCCTCGCCCGCATCGGCTCCACCAGGCAGGCCATACCAACCGGCGTCTCCCTCGAGTGTCTGCGCAAGCTGTCTATCAAGCCGTCGCTAGAGTCCGACTCCATCTTGGTGCCAACTGACCCCGGAGCAGTCGGATTCAGCTCGGGGACTCCAGCAGCCAGCCCGGGGACTTCAGCAGTCGGCCCGGGGACTTCAGCAGGTGGCCCGGGGGCTGCACCACCAGCACCCGCCCCAAGAATTCCAGCAGGCGGCCCGGGGACTGCAGCAGTTGGCCCGGGGACTTCATCGACACCACCAGGAGTGGCCGGCTCCAGCCCGCCGCCTCCCAACCCGGCCACCCTCGTGCCAGTTGCCGTCTATATAGTGGTGGCGGCCCCATCTTGGGCGCAGCCCATCCGCGACTATCTGGTAAGCCGCGTGCTACCAGCAGACAAAGTGCTAGCCTGGCAGATCCAGCGCCGGGCAGGCACCTACACCATCGTCAACAGAGAGCTCGCCAGGCGGAGTGTGACCGGCGTTTATCAGCGCTGCATGGAGCCAGAGAAGGGCATGGAGATCCTCAGAGACATCCACCAAGGCGAATGTGGCCATCATGCCGCCTCCCGGTCCCTCGTAGCCAAAGCCTTCCGCCATGGTTTCTTCTGGCCGACCGCATTGGACGAAGCCAAGGAGTTGGTCAAGAAGTGCAAAGGGTGCCAGAAGTTCAGCACCAAGCAACACCAGCCGGCCTCTGTCCTCAAGACCATCCCTATCACCTGGCCATTTGCCGTGTGGGGTTTGGACATGGTGGGTCCTTTCAAGACAGCACGCGGCGGCATGACTCATTTGCTGGTCGCCGTGGACAAATTCACCAAGTGGATAGAGGCCAAGCCAATCAAGAGGCTGAACGGTCCGACTACCGTGACGTTCATCACCGACATCACCGTCCGATACGGCGTCCCCCTAAGCATCATCACCGACAACGGCACCAACTTCACCAAAGGCGCCTTGGCCCGTTTCTACGCAAACTAGGGTATCCGACTGGACCTAGCGTCTGTCAGCCATCCGCAGTCAAACGGCCAGGTGGAGCGAGCAAACGGCCTCATCCTGTCCGGCATCAAGCCCCGCCTGATCGAGCCACTGGAGCGATCGGCCGGCTGCTGGATCGACGAGCTGCTGGCCGTCCTCTGGAGTCTTCGGACCACGCCCAATAGATCAACCGGCTTTACACCCTTCTTCCTCGTGTACGACACCGAGGCTTTCATCCCCACGGATATCGAATTCGACTCGCCTCGCATCACTATGTACACAGAGGCGGAAGCAAAGGAGGTGCGAGAAGACGGCGTTGACCTGCTGGAAGAGGCCCGGCTGCTAGCTTGCAGCTGGTCCGCCATCTACCAGCAGAGGCTGCGCCACTACCACAACAAGAAGGTCAAGCCGCGTACCTTCCGTGAAGGCGACCTTGTGCTCCGCCTGATCCAGCGATCAGCCGGCCAGCACAAGCTCGCAGCACCTTGGGAAGGCCCCTTCATCGTCAGCAAGGCCCTGGGCAACGACTCGTACTACCTCATCGACGCCCAAAAGCACAGGGCACGCAAGCGAAGCACAGACGGCGAAGAGACGGAGCAGCCATGGAACGCGAACCTACTCCGTCCGTTTCACAGTTAAAGCGAGTGTATGTACCACGCCAACTTTTGTATTAAAGTAAAGACCTCAGGTCCCCCGAGACGTACTCGGGGGCTACCTTTTTATCCACGAGATAAGCTTTTACCATGAATTGAGTTTTTTTGTATATTCTTGCCCCGTCCGGGTTACGGCCAGCCGACCCGGGGGCTCACCGCCTTGACCTAAGTCCGCACCAGCTGGGCCGACTAGTAGTGTGCCGACGCCAAAGCCCTCTCTTCGCTCCATGTCGTAGCTCGCAGCGTGGCTATCCGACTGGCAAGAGTCAAAGGTCGGAAACGCTGTCCACATGAAAAACGACCAAGGAAACACCGACTACGGCCAAGCCGGCCTCTCGCCTCCCTCGTCTGGCTGCTCAGCAGCCGGCAGGCCGGCTTCTCGCTCGACTACACTACGCTCTAAGCGGCCGAAGTAACTTGCCCATTCAAAAACGACCAAGTCCCTGACCCAGCCACAGACCGCAGCGCGGCTGTCCGGCTGGCAGGGAGGCAGCCAAGGGAACGCGGTGAAGAAAAAAGCCAAAGAGGGCAAAAGCAAACTCAAGCTAGAACCCGACAACACATGCAAAATGTGGGGATTTAAACTTTGTACATTGCAAAAGGGCCCAAGGCCAGCATTCATCAAGTTTAAAAATACACCCCCAGTGGGTGGAACTGCGCATAACTGACATTGTTTTCAAGCACGAGACAGAAAAACTCCAAAAAAGATAACAGGCCATCTAGGCGGATGGCCCCTCGGGCCGCACGGACTGGTCGCCAGCAGGCGTAGCTCCGGCTGGTGGGGTTGCTGGCTGCGGAGTCTCGGTCTGGCGGTCGATGGCTGCTGACATGGTCTCTGACTGGTCGCCAGTCGGCGCCAGGTTGGACCGAGTCCGGCTGGTAGCTCCGCCGTCCGGTGAGACGTGGCCGCCTTCCTCGTCCTCGTCGCCCTCATCGCCTTCGTCGCTAGAAGCGATCTCCTCCACCGAGTCCTCCCCGTCCGACGGGTTCTGACCGAACTAGGACGGAGGAACCACGGCGCCGTCATCTCCCCGCTCCAGGATGAAGATGCTGACATCAGCATAGTCAGCAAGAGCCGACGCTCGGATGGCGATGGCGTCGCGCTCCGTCGCCAGCTCTGGCAGCTCCTCCTGGTGGAAGGTGGCCAGCTGCGCCAGGCGCAGCTCGGGGTACCAGGCCTTGACGAACTCCAGCGCCTTCGCAGCCCCAGACTGCGCCGCGGAGCTCTTCCAGGCTTCGAGCCAGTCAGCCACCACCTCCAGCCAGTCGGCCGTCCGACTAGGAGTCCGCGGGATCCGAGTACCCGGCCACAAGCCCTCGAAGACATGCGACCCGGCCCGCTGAAGCCGGCGGAGTAGGCGGCGCGTTGGCTCGAGGCGCATCCGGACGGCCATGAGCTGTTCGCGCAAGGTCCGGGGCTGGTCCTGCGCGATCTCCTTGCCCCACCGCTTGCCCTCCTTGCGCTGGGCCTCGATAGCCATGCAAACGGCGACAGAGTGGCCCGGGAGGAACTCTGTTAAAAAAAGACAAAAGTGTCAGAAGACGGCTTCTAGCAACGTTGTTTGTCTATGTACCCACACATGTATTTGAGTTTCCAATCAATACAATTATAGCATGGATAATAAACGATTATCATGAACAAGGAAATATAATAATAACCATTTTATTATTGCCTCTAGGGCATATTTCCAACAATGCGGTCATCAACTATAGAGGTACGTTGACTATCTTCATCTAGCATTGTTGTTTCTTGAGAATCATGTGGGGAGGCTGACACTGCATTCTTTAAAAGAGGATCTTTTCTTACAGCAGTCCATTGGTTTGACTGTCTCATCATAAGTGATTGATGAGGGATACACAAGAACATTAGTTTGATGTAAGAACATGGTTAATAGACAGACATAGTAGTATGTACCAAAAATAGGAAGGCATGTCATATTCAAAGGTATAATATGTAAGCTAAGCAGATGCATTTTAACCAAATTGGAAGTAATACAAGCTAGAGACCCGGCTGGAGTGGTGAGCATGATCATCGAGGACCTGAGAGCCTGGTGGGAGGCGGGCTGCTTCGCCACCACCGTGGCTTTTTAGTTGGCTTGCAGGTGATGCCTGTTTGTGCTGGGCTTGTCACTGGCTCGGCCAGTGCCCTGACTAGCTATTTGGCTTCTAGTGCTCCTGGGACGGTGGTTCATGTAAAAAAATATCTTTCCTTATCTTAATAAAGACTGACTTCGGCCTTTCGAATACAAGCTAGACACCATATGCAACATGCAACCGCATATGACACCGCGAAGTTAAAGCAAGCACCTGGGATGGTGGTTCATGGCGAGCGAGATCATCAACTCCAGAGCTACGTTTACCGTCTCCATCTGTTGAACATGCAACCTTTAAAGTGCCGAGAATTGTCTTGCCTGCCAACAAAGAAAGCAGGAGTGACTTCTCTCTTTTATTTTGTGCTTCTGTCAACAGTTTGGCAGAGTCTGAAATACCCATGCATAAAAAAACAATAGTGAGAGTATGGGTGAAGTGTGTGCAGAACTAGTGCACTGTAAAAGTAGCAGATAGCAGGTGGCTGAAAAATAAATGACAGGAGACATATGATAGCTCTACAACATTGCATGGCAAACAAAATTAGATTCTACTCCATATGATTTTGTAATATATGAGCACAGGGATGGCTGGGAAATGCAGGTACTCCTCCAGCACACCACCACATGTGGTCCTATCAAAATAACAGTCGACTGAAAATAAATAGGTCAGTCGATTTTTTTTATGAATCGTCCGATCTACAAGGAATGGGCAGATGGCCTTCGTCAACCTCCCGCCAGTCACTATTGATGATCTTTCTCGAACCGCCAGCGACCACCGGCCCAGACCCCTGCCTCCGCCGCGCTGCCCTCCCCTCAACCTCACACCACCGCCGTGCTTGGCAGCGCCCCCCGGCCATCCCTTTAAGCCCGGCCGACCTCCAGATCGGGCGCCAGGAGCTCCTAGGCCCTGCACACCCCTAAGATAAACACCGAAGTGCTGCTTCCCCAGCGTAATAGGCGGACTAGCGCCTGTTACGCCGGGGGATGCTTCCTTTAATTGGGAATCAACTGACTAGGAATTGAAATCCAGGGGGCGACGGACCTCTAGCTAAGGTGAAATAGTATATGAGGAGAAACCTTGTGCATCACGAGTTACTAGGAACATCTAGTATCAGGAAGAAGGTGTAGGAAGAAGCGGTCAACTAGTGTCTTCTGTGGGATGAATACCGTGCAAGCAGACACATAAGATTTGCATGAATAAGGGAAGAGGAGTACCAGATCCGATTGCCAGTGTTGTGTCCTCCTGATATCACGGCGATGTTCTTCTTCTAACGGGGGAACCGATGTTTTGGAGGAGGGTGGAGCTGTCGGATTCGGGGCTCCGCAGACCCAAGAAAGGTTCGAACTCTGGGGCGTGTGCGAAGGACTCAACCTATCCGGCCAACCAGCTCGTCGCCCTACGGCCTAGCTTGATGCACTCGAACAAGGAAGAAGATGAACACGACAGTTTACCCAGGTTTGGGCCACCTTGTGGTGTAAGACCCTACTCCTGCTTTGTAGTGGATTGGCCTCAGGAGGGGCTGAGGATGAACTAGTACAAAGGATGAACAACCTCGTGAGGTCTATGGGTGAGGGAATCAGTCGACGAGGTTCCGATCCCATCCGGGTCTCGATCCGGCCCCCTTCTACGGTGGTGGCTAACCTATACTTATAGTGGCCTCGGTCCTCTTCCCCCAAAATGTAGGCGGGAAGGGATCCCACAGTGCAAATTTGAAAGGGGACAAGTAGTACATCTTATCCTGACGAAAGGTGGTCTTCGCCTACAAAGGTTCTGGTCATGATGCAGCAGTGGGCTCGACGATGACATCCATCCTGCCGCGCCGGTGGCCTTGGTCTCGTTGCACTGGAATGGAAACCTTTGCCAGGCTCCTTGGGAATCCGCGCCTGCGCTTACCTCCTTAGCACCAAAGAGGAAACTGCCTCTTCTACGCCCACTAGCACCCGCCTGGCCTTGGTCATCATGGCTTGCATCATCGCAACCTCATGAGGTTGGGTACCTGCATAGAAATCTCCGCTCCTCAGGAGGCAGCCTGGGAAGGCCGCTTCCTCAGGAGGTCTTGGTGTTGTTCGCCTCGCAAGGCTTGGCCCCTCGCGAGGGTCTTGTCTTGATAGCCTTGGAGGTGGGCTGTACCAGGCCGTCGAAGGTGCCATGCCGTGGGCCGCAGGCAGGCAAGTCTGGGTACCCTGGTTCCTAGAACACCGGCAGTAGCCCCCGGGCCCAAGGCGGAGCCCCAGCCCATCTTCATCTTCTTGCTGCTCGCTCCTTCTTCTTCTTTGCTGCACCGCCATCTCGCCAGAGCATCCACGGCGCCAGTGAGGAGGTTCTCGGCTGCCGAGAAGGGAAAACCCCCTCTGGTAGAATCGGAGTTGCTCCCGCCGAAGAAAAGGCGCGATTGCCCCCGCGAGACCGCCGCAGCGCCTATGGCCACGCAACCTTGGCACGAACACGCCCCGCCAGGTTTTACCATTAGTGCGGACATCCGTGCGCAAGGTCCCGCTTGCGATAGCGGCCGTGGGAGTCACGGAGGATGAAGCCGGGAAGGAGGACAAGCAGAGACCATGCGACCACCTTGCCCGCAGGCCTATGTCGGCGGCACGGCCCGCGAGTTCGTGGTGTGGGTAGCGACACCGCCGCGCACATGGATCCGGCTCCCGTGGTCCCTGGCGGGGGAGATACCGTCGAAGGGACCCGTCGAGTTGTGGCTGCAGCATGATGGCTGCTGCAGCCAAGCTTCAGAGGCGGAGGTCGAGGCCGTCGACTCCAGCGACGTCTTCATGACCCAGGTATGGGGTGCGATTGCCCGCGCCTGCAACTCGGAGGGGAGGCACGCCATCCACTTCAAGTACGACGGGGTGTCTACGCTCTTCTTCAAGGTCTTCGGAGGGGACGGCCAACGTCTGGAGTGCTGCCCCAGGGGTGGCGATCGAGACGGCGACCCTCCTCATAGGCCGGTAAATTAGCAAGGCCCCTCGCGGTGAACTTGTCCTTGGCCTTGTCCGTGATTCCTCCAGCAACAACAATGCCTCCTCCGAACCAAGCTTAAGCGACGACTACAACTACGAGCCGCCGTGCTCGGGCTTGATGGAGGAATGGCACCGGCCAGGCGTCATGGGCGACACCTCCTGGGTCGCAATCCTCAGGAGTTCCTTTCCTTTCGTTTCATTCCTGCGCAAAAATCATGAAGGGCCCCGCGGGGGTGTGTAAAGATTGTGGCACTTTTTACCTTAATATCAGCGCCCCCAATTTATATTGTGTTTGTGTCTCTCGCTTGGGCACGGTTCCCCCTTTTTATTCTCGCGGTAGCTTAGTGCTCTACGCCAACAGGACCCGGTCCCCAGGCAAGCTTCGGCCATCGCTGGTATGCCAGGTCGCGATGCCGTGGTCAAGGCCAGGAGGTGAGCGGCCCGAGGTCCGGTAAGAGCCCCCGAGGCGCGATGCTCAGGAGGTCCCCTTTGGCATGCAAGCGGCTCCCAAAGGACTGAAAGGGGAGTTCCCTTGCCCGAGCAAAATCATGAGAGATGAAACACCGATTATGGGGTTCGCGCCCGGGTGTGCGAAGCGACTTATCTTGGCGAGCCTGCGGTGGTTTCCTTCCTGGAGGTGGAGTGCCGCTCGCTCTTCACCGCGGCCGCGACGCGCGTCTTCAGCCACCTCTACCTCCAGGACCCCGGCTTCGACCTCAATGCCCTGATCGACCTGGTGGCACTCGAGTCGCGCGATGCTGCCGCAAAGGTCGTGAGGGACCAGGTGGTTGCGCTGTTGGGGAAGTTCCTCTGCGTTCCCATCTCTGAGGCTCCAGCAGCAAAAGTCGAAAGCAATGAGGACGGTGGCAGCGTTGTCGATGAGGGGCTTCCAATGAGCGGGGCAGGTGGCGGCAGTGGCGTTCCTTTTTAGTTTTACCCTGCAACATTTACCGTGCCTCATGGAGGCATAAGACTTCTGTTTAAGCTTGCGGAACAATCTGTGCTTGTAATAACTATTAGGACCCCGTGGTTTCCTTATTGCGCCAAGTTTCCTTCGTGCTTGCTTTTGTGCTCTGCGTCGGTAGGGCCCAGCCCCACGCATACCTCGACCGCCGTTGGGGCGTCCGGATCACCAGGACGACACCAAGGGGCGAGGGACTACGTGACTAGTGAGGCCCCTAAGTCACGATGCTCAGGAGGTCCCCCTTGACATGCGAGCAACCCTCATGAAGGAAACATGGACGCCGGGGTGTAGTACTTCGCGCTTTGCGTCAGCAGGGCCCAGCCCCGCTCATACCTCGACCGCCGTTGGGGCGTCCAGATCAACAGGACGACACCAAGGGGCGAGGGGCTACGTGACCAGTGAGGCCCCTGAGTCGCGATGCTCAGGAGGTCCCCCTTGACATGCGAGCAGCCCTCATACCTTTGACCACCAGCTTTCACCTGGGGGGGAACGCGAGAAGACCAGGTACCCGGACCTGGTAGGGTAGCGTGTGCCAGGTGGGGCCTAAGCACAATCCCCGTGTCCAGCCCCCTCGTGCGATCCTCCTGAGGGGGAAGCTGTGGGGTGTTGCCGGTCATAGAGCCGAGAGGCTATCCTAAGGTTGGTGCGGCCGCAAGGGCGCCCTCAGTTGTTTATTCACCAGCGCGGAGCATGGTGCTTCCACTTTATCATGGGCATAGTCGCTCCTCGACCGTGTCGTCCGCCAGCGCGGAGCATGGGGCTTCCACTGGTGCGTGGGCATAGTCGCTCCTCGACCGTGTCGTCCGCGCATGGGGCTTCCACTGGTACGTGGGTGGGAGTTCCCGCTGGGGGAGACTCCGGGGCGTGTACAGCCCCGTTCATACACGTGGGTAGCACGACAGAACTAGAGGAGGTGTATCTGGGCACTCGTGAGCCAGCGCGGGACTCACGAGGCCCTACCTCAAGGCGGGTTGCGCCTGATTTTTGCGTCGTGGGGCGCGCGTAAGAAACCTGTAGGGCGATGGGGGGTCCTGCGCCGAATGCCCCTCTGGGGGTTATCGCATGAGAAGGCCGGACACCAATGACCCCAGGAGGTGACGTGAACGGGGCCGGCCTGCCAGACCGAGCTCAACCATTGGTTTTATCGACGCTGCAGGGATGGACCAGAGCACAGACGCCGTTCCAAGTCTTCTCATGCAACGATCCCACGGAAAAACAGTCGGCGCACGGCTCCCGCTGCGGCAAAGCGCCGAACTGCGGTTGTACAAACCGGGTCGTGCGCCCGCACTTGCGCACACACGATTAGCTCATGCGAGAACAAGGCACCAAGGACCAAGGGAGGTGACGCGCACGGGAGTTGGCCCACGGGATAGAGCTCGGTCGCTTGGGTTTGTCGACGCTGCAGGGACGAACCCGAGCACTGACGCCGTGCCAGTACTTAATCATGAGGCGGTCGCGGGCGGGTTCGCGAGGGCACAGCGACATCATAGTGACGAAGCACCGGACAGGTAGTTGAGATACTTAGGAAACTCATGAAGGCAAAGCCAGTTCTGATACATGTGCAAAACCAAAAAGTCACCTGGCACCATTGTTGTGGAAGCGTTGGAGTAGCTGAAGATGCATACTGTAGAGATTGCTCCTCATGAGCCGACCGGCTCCTGAGTCCCGGGAGGCTCCGGAGGTCCGGGGGGCTCGCGAGGGTCCGTCACCTCCTCGCTCAGGACCACCTGGCGCCTGGCCTCATGAGACGCCAAGGGTCCCTGCATGAGGCGCTGGTACGAGGCGGCCACGTTCAGCAGGCCAAACAGCATGTGGACATAGCTGCAGGGGTAGCCCCCGCTCCGGCTGACGCGGTACAGCCGGAAGAGGTCCTATGAAGCAGCCCTGTTGAGGCCTGGGATGTTGACGCAGATGCGCAGCTCGCCCCCTGTGTTAGGGGCGGCAGCTGCACTGGGTGGTGTGGGGCGACGCTCGCCACGCATGGCTCGTGCCTCCTGAAGCTCCTCGATTGCCTTGGTGATGAACTCCTGAGCGCCCGACGCCTCGCGCCCTGCGCCTTGCTCACGGAGGCGCACATCAAAGCACGCCTCCACGTGGTGCCCGAACGCCTCCCTCGTGATGCCAGTCAGTTCAGAGGCCCTCCAGAGGAGAGCCCCCGAGCCCATCCTGAGGGAGGCGCCAGACGCGCCTCCCGATGCGAGAGGGAAAGACTCCCCAGTAGAGGGCGCGGGGCCTGAGGCACGACCGTCAGGCGCCCCAGCCTCCCGACGGCCCTTTGGGAGGAGCCGCTTCTTCTTCTTGGGGATGGCCTCAGGAGGCAGGATGGCTCCCTCGACATCAGAGTTCTCAACCGCCGCGGCCTGGTAGGCGCGCTCGAGGGAGCACACCACATCCTTTTCATCGCAGGTGACCGTGATGATGCCGCCACTCCCTGGCATCTTGAGGACATTGTAGCCGTGGTGAGTTGTTGCCATGAACTTGGCGAGGGCCGGATACCCGAGGATGGCATTGTACGGGAGGTGGATGTGGGCGATGTCGAAGTCGATGAGCTCGGTGTGGTAGTTGTCGTGCTTGCCGAAGGTGACAGGGAGGCGAATCTGCCCTATGGGAACAGTGGAGCCATCGGTCACCCCTAAGAAAGGCTTGGTGGGTAGAAGCTGGTCATACGGTACTTGGAGCATCTCAAATGTCTCGACAAAAAGAACGTTGAGCCCCGCACCACCGTCGATGAGGGTTTTGGTGACGAGGACGTTGCTGATGGTTGGCGTGCAGAGCATCGAAAGCACGCCAGTGGCGGCTGAGCACTTAAGCTGGTCCATGGAGTCGAAGGTGATGGCGTGCTTGGACCATCTGAGGGGGCGCGACGCCTCAAGCTTGGGGAGGGCCGCGTTCACCTCACAAGCAAACTGCTTGAAGATGCGATGAGAGGCGGGAGCCTGAGCGCCACCCAGGATGCATGCGATCGCACAAAGCTCTTGGAAGCCCCCAGCCCCATCATCTTGGCGATTGTCGTCATTTCTCCTTGGCGGTGGCGGCAACCGAGGGAGGCCGGCATTGCCCTGGGGGCGATCCTCACGAGGTTGGTCCCGCCAAGGGCCCTCACGAGGCTGGTCCTACCAGCGGTCCTCGCGGGGTTGGTCACGCCAGTCCTGGCGGGGGTCGAGATTGTCCCAGCAGCCTCCTCCACGGCCATAGCCGCGGTCGCTGTGCTCGGGGCGACGGCTAAAGCGCCCGTCGCGGATTGCCCTGAGCCCCTGGCAGTCATTGGTGTTATGGCTGTGGACATTGTGGAAGACGCGGAACGGGCGGTTGCCCCTGGGAGGCTCATCATGGTCACGGCCACGCTTCATCTCGGGCTCTACGGCCAGCACGACGGGGCCCTTACGCTTCAGTTCCTAGCCTTGGCCTTCTTATCTTTAGGATCAACCTCCGGAAGCTCCAGGAGGGAGAGGCGACCTTCCTCGGCCCCCACGCATCTAGTTGCCATGTTGAACATCTCCAGAGCCGAACACAAGTCCTCGTGGATGGTGAGCTCCTCCTTCATCTTGACGTCCCAGACGCCATTAGAGAACGCCATGATGATGGCCTCACCCGACACCTTCGGGATCTTGAGGTGAACGTTCGTGAAGCATTGTACGTACTTGTGCAAGGTCTCACCCAGCTGCTACTTTATGCGCCGCAGGTCGCCTGCTGCAGGAGCGCAGTCACGAGTGCCCTGGAAGTTGGCGATGAAGCGCTCGCGTAGCTCGTCCCAGGAGGAGATCGACCCCACCGGGAGGTTCAGGAGCCAAGAACGCGCGCCATCCTTGAGGGCCATGGGGAACCAGTTCGCCATGACCTTGTCGTTGTCGTTCACTGCCTTGATGCTCAGCTCGTAGAGCTGGAGGAACTCAGTGGGGTCAGGAGTGTCGTCGTAGTGTGGAGGCAGATCCGGCTTGAACTTGCCGAGCCAGACGACGCGGCACAGCTCCGGGGTGAAAGCACGGTAGCCTGCTGCACTCACAGGTACCGGTCGCATGGGGGGAGCTTGATCTTGTCGCCCATGCGCCACCGCCCCTGGTAGCACGCGGTCCTGACGCGGCGGCACTGGAAGTCCGCGCGCATCGGCGTGCGGCCACTGCACCAGCTGGCAGCTTTCTTCATCGCGCGCCGGCGCCCTGCGCGGCGGGTAGCATTGGGGTGCCTCACGCCTGGGCTCGGGGTCCGCGCCATGCAGAGGATGAGGAGGAGGCGCACCATGAGCCACATCGCCCACCAGGGACGCCAGGGGACGGGGAGAACGGGATGGTGCAGGGGCCTCACCGGTGGCGTTGACAAGCTTGGCGATGCGGCCGAGCCAGTCGTCGTAGAGGTCGTTGGCCGTACGGTAGCGTAGAAGCTCACGCGCCATGAGCAGCGCAGCATGCGCGTTCGCCGGCCCACGACGAACATGAGAATATGACGCCGTGGCTGGAGTGTGTGATAGAGTTGCGATGCGGCCATCGCGCCGCACGGACGGTGGCAGCGACGAATCCTGCTATTCGCGAGTAGCAGGGTCAGTGGCGGCGTTAGCCACCGGGGAGGCGGAGCGGTGAGGAGCGCCGTTGCCCATGGGTGCCATCTGAGCGACACGATCGGCCCGGTGCTCGGCACGAACACATCGAGCATGGGCCATAGAAACGACGGAACGGCGGCGGAGCGAACGGTGGAAGAGAGGCTTTGACATGCCCCTACTTGGCGCGCCAAATGTCGGATTCGGGGCTCCGCAGACCCAAGAAAGGTTCGAACTCTGGGGCGTGTGCGAAGGACTCAACCTATCCGGCCAACCAGCTCGTCGCCCTACGGCCTAGCTCGATGCACACGAACAAGGAAGAAGATGAACACGGTAGTTTACCCAGGTTCGGGCCACCTGGCGGTGTAAGACCCTACTCCTGCTTTGTGGTGGATTGGCCTCACGAGGGGCTAAGGATGAACTAGTACAAGGGATGAATAGCCTCATGAGGTATATGGGTGAGGGAATCAGTCGACGAGGTTCCGATCCCATCCGGGTCTCGATCCGGCCCCCTTCTACGGTGGTGGCTAACCTATACTTATAGTGGCCTCGGTTCTCTTCCCCCAAAATGTAGGCGGGAAGGGATCCCACAGTGGCCAATTTGAAAGGGCACAAGTAGTACATCTTATCCTGACAAAAGGTGGTCTTCGCCTGCAAAGCTTCTGGTCATGACGCAGCAGTGGGCTCGACGATGACATCCGTCCTGCCGCGCCGGTGGCCTTGGTCTCGTTGCACTGGAATGGAAACCTTTGCCAGGCTCCTTGGGAACCCACGCCTATGCTTGCCTCCTTACCACCAAAGAGGAAACTGCCTCTTCTGCACCCCCTGGTGCCCGCCTGGCCTTGGTTGTCATGGCTTGCGTCATCGCAACCGCATGAGGTTGGGTACCTGCATAGAAATCTCCACTCCTCAGGAGGCAGCCTGGGAAGGCCGCTTCCTCAGGAGGTATTGGTGTCGTCTGCCTCGCGAGGCTTGGCCCCTCACGAGGGTCTTGTCTTGATTGCCTTGGAGGTCGGCCGTACCAGGCCGTCAAAGGTGCCACGCCGTGGGCCGCAGGCAGGCAAGTCTGGGTACCCTGGTTCCCAGAACACCGATAGGAGCCTTGGATGAACCATGGCCAAATTGTTGACTGTGTTGCGGTGGCCGTCTGTCGGCGGAGGGGAAGCAGATCCGAGGCGGCGAAGGACGGTGTAGCGGGAACAGCTCCGGTGTGGTGGACGGTGGCGATGTTGGAGCGGCAGCGGTGAGGCATAGGACGACGTGGTTGAACTGGCTCGGGTACGATGCACGTCGGTGTCCTGGAGACAGCTCGGCCTCGGCTTCAACTACTAGCCATGGAGGGCGTTACGATTGCGGTTGCGATGGACGATGACATCGGGGTATCGGCTCCGGCCTGATGGAGGAGGGGGGCGGATGATGGGTGGGATGGGGTGGCGGCCGGAGGACGCCGGGGTTTCGCGGCTGGTGGAGAGGTAGTTTTGGTGCCCACGGAGTACGAATGGGGAATCAGACGGGGGCCGGGGGCGGGGGGAGCTAATGGGGAACCATGTTTCGGTCTGGGACGCGCTTGTTTTTGTTTTTTTGTTTTGAACAGATGGGACGCGCTTGTTTGAAATTTGGGGAAAGTACAAACTTTGCCCCCCTCTTAAATTTCGCACCTACTGCGGGTTGAGGGTAGGACGGTAATCCCAGGTGTCCCAAATAGTGGGCGGGAGCGATTTTGGCCGAGCGAATGTGTGTTTAGGCGGCCATGGTGTATGAATGTTTTTCGGAGGTGGTTGCGTGGCATCTAGATGAAGTTAAAAACCTACCACGGGTTAGACCTATAGAAGTCGGGCCGGTAGGCTTCACGGGTAGGAGTTAGAAAATAAATTTCCTTCTACCAAACATTGGTCTCACGCGGTTTCGGGCGAGTAGAGGCTCTCTTGGCGCTTCGTTCAAAATTTTGAAACAGAAGCATTCACGTTTAGAATACTCTTGAACTTTGAGGATTGACCTAAATAGACAACGTTAAATTTGACCTTGTATGTTTGAAAACCTCATTAAATTATGCGCTTCTTTTTGAAATTTTGACACTTGAAAATCCTATAACTATGATTATTTTGGAATGGAGGAGGTAAATTTGAATCTATTTTGTACACGACTATATATGCTATTATGTACAAAAGCAGAGCAAAGATTGGTGCCCCCATAATTTATGTATGATTAACAAATGCCATGATCTCGAATTCAAATAATTGAATGGACTTCATGTTGAATTTGAATTTTTTAAACAACCTTAAGTTGAATTCAAATGTATGCTAGTTCATAGCTAGCTATTTATAATGTTCATTGTGTAACTTTTGTATGTATAATGTGCTTTACACACACAACATGAACTATACTCACATTTATATTTGAACTGCTAAAGCGATGCATTGTATGGAGTTCAAAATACTGACTCTATGGATCAATTATGTCGAATAATAACATAGACATGCTCAAATTCGATAGAATATAGATGTCTGATGGATCAATGACCGTTCCTTACGCGAATTGCAAATATCATGATCCCATCCTAATATTTGGATACAATTTATATTTTTAATCAATGTGTACATCAGTCTTTTACGTGTAGTTGTACTCTCCATAGGCCCCTCCTCACACACGCGTTGACTTTCTCTCTCACATACACGCACATGGTGTATATCCATCGGTGGTCTCTCACACATGCTCACACACTCTCTCCCGAGGTGTCTTTCTCGCAGACATGCTCTCGATATCACCCTCCCTCCCTCTCGCAACCATTTACGACTGTTTTCACTAACCTTTATCACAAGCACTCTTCCTCTCACACGCATACTCACGCACAATCCCCATTGACCCTTTCTATACACATAGACCTGCCTACGTGTCTCCCGCATGCACATTATCTTTAGGCCTGTCTCGCACGCATTGTCTCCACCTCTCTTCCTAATTGACGAGTATGATTCTAGCAGAGCATTCTGTAGGATGCCCCTTAAAGTTAGGTTGGATGAATGGTAATATCAGAGATAAGGGGTTAACTTGGTTCGAGGACCTAGGGTTACAAATCCTAGCCGGCTTTGTCAGTGGACACAGAGTCCTTCACGACTCTGGTATCTTTCTCTTGTACGACAAGTCCTCCATGGGTCTCCCTGAATGCGTCACGGGCCGACCAATGTGGCGCAGGACGGAACCGAACCAAGGGCCTCACCTCAGCCCACCGGACCTCACGCGGTGACACACCCTCTGCCCCTAGGTCTCGTTATCTTCTCACACCCACACATACCAACACAGACACCACACAAAATATTTTCTCCTCGTGCCTCTATCCCCTCCCCCTTGCACCAAGGGCATCTCTCGCCGTGACATCCTATTCGTCTCTCTCTCTCTCTAGACCTCTCTCATTTCTTGTGCTATTTCTCCCATGTCGCCCCCCCCCGCCGGCCCCTCTATCCATGCCTCTCTTGAATACGTAATACATACACATACCCTCCCTAGGCCCTGCCAAATACATCAACTACACATTCGCACATGTTACATCACGTACCCCATTGATCTAAAAAGCCCTCTCTTCACGTTTATTTCGCATACAACATTCCTTTTGAATAAAACCACACAAAGTGTGGCCAAAAAATTATTTTAGAATTTCTACATATATAGAGCATTACAAAGTTATATGGAGGAGTATGAACGTTAATTTGCATTGCATGGTGCACCCAATGATATTTATTCTGCACTGTGAATTTTTATATTTTTATACTATATATAAAGTTAGTCATAATAAAGAGAAATGAAGAGCATCTCTCTCTCCATCTCATACACCCCCTCTACGCCCCTTTCACGTATGCACACAAACTATCTCCAGGTCCTCTAAAAGTACGCCCCCAGCACATTCACGCATGTTTCATCTTTCTCTCGTGATATATACAGTGACGATCATTGTATTTGAAGCGAAAGCACGATATGGACATTGGACTTCAGAATCCACTCATTACGGTCACCATTTACGTTTTGTGGTTATTATACAGTCACGGGCTCACCATACAGCTCTGTATTTGCTCAAGACACGACTAGTTGACCAGTTAAACGCTCCACGTGGCACCTCTAGTGTTGCATCACATTATCTCACTACCATTGGGCCCACCTGTCGGCGTGTATAAGAATGAAAACAAACGATAAAAAATATTGGACGGTGGTTCGAAGTCATGACCGCGGGCACAGCGGACAAGGTGGCCTTGTATTGGTATGCTGAGCCATCTGTTTTAACACACAGGAGCTGGTGTGGTGATTATGCACACACGCACACATGCACACAAACTGCATGCACACAACACTCACAAGTACACATGCAGCCACGCACGCACGCAACACTCACATGTACACACGCAGCCACGCACGCACGCAACACTCACACGCACACACGCACGCATGCATGCACACACCACACGACCAACACACACGCTCACGCTCAAGTGATCAACCTACACATGCATGCGCACACATCAGGCCCTGACAGACACATACACAACCAGGTGGTTCCCGCGCACGGGTTGGAGTCTTGTCGCGCCTGCATAAATTTGTGTTTATCTTACCTTTTTCCTATGCGAACTGACAGGTGGGACCCACAAGGCGCGTGGTCAATTTAACCAGTCAACATAGTGCCACACAGACTATTTGGCCAGTCAACAGAGTGCAATCCGATGCTGAACGGTGAGCAAGTGACCGTATAATCACCGCAAAACATATATAGTGACCGTAAAGAGCGTATTCTGAAGTCTGGTGGCCGTATTACGCTTTTCGCTTGAAATACACTAACTGCTAGTGTATTTATCGCTTCTCTCGCTCTCTTTGTGGAGCCGAGTAGGCCAACGTGCCAGTGCCTAAATTGGCGCACACCACCCCATTATTGTTGTACTGGTTTCGTAAGAGCGAACAAGCATTCACGTCTACTGTACAAACTGTAGATATGAGTTACAAATGCTATGAAGACGAATACAAATATTTGAACCCACTTTATGCCCAATTTCTCTCTGTAGGCCCTCCAAAAGTACATCTCTACATGTTCTCGCATGTTACATCTAACAACTATGCAATACAGCACTACTACCACACTCTAACACAATAAATCATATGTGTTTTTAGTTTTACTAGATCTCATATTGTTACTTAATTATTCAGTTTGCATACATTAAAATTTCCTTTGAAATGTATGGCTAGTATCATCTACTGCGCGGGGAAAATCCCGCCCTTGCCTGTTTAATCGGGTTTGTATCGATGGATCGTGCGAAATAGCAAAACTATAGTAGTACTGCAGTACAAGTAACAGTTCACTGGGATGCCATGTCATGTACTCCTCCGTCGTAAGAGTGGAGCGCTCGCTTTCATAAATGTTCTAGTCCCTTTCGCGAACATGTGAGACATCAAGCAACCGGGTCCACGTGCCATACCGAAATAACAGTATAGAGCAGCAGGGGTGAAGCACCCCGGTCATGGCGTCGGCGTAGTAATGAGCAATGAGGCATCAAATCACAAAGCCGCACCTTTCCCGCAATTAAGTTGGAGGGGCGAAGTAATGCTAAAAAAAGAAGTTGGAGGGATGAAGCAACCATCATTCCACTCGTTGCTGAATCCGCTTCTCCCTCATCTTCTTCAAGTTAACCACGTGTTGCTTCTACCGTTGTTCTGCCTCATGTGGGACGTGTATCGGCTTGGTAAAGCACTAACACGTGGGACCGCATGTTAGCAAACCGCCAGGCCAACGTCCTCTAAAAATAAGAAACCTCCCCCGTATTCCGCGCGGCAAAATCACCTCCTTTTTACTAATCTTGATACTATAATTTCTTAGATATAATCGAGATTTGTATAGATAGCACACAGGGGCAAAACCAAGTGGTACGGTTAAGGGCATCCACAATGTGTAGCCAAACGTGAAAATAGCTTTTGGCATCGATGGGAACCATTGTGGAGGGTGCTGCCAAGGCCAAAAAGATGGAACCGAAGCTCCCTAATTGATTGATTGAAGGAATAGAAAAATGCAACCTCTCTCCTCTTTCTCCCGTGCTTGGACGCTTGTACAGTATAGTGCATAGAGTCTACTCCCCTGTCCCTTCTATCACAAATCACAAAGTAGTGAGGCGTCAAATCACAAAGCACGGACGAAGAAACCATCATTTCACTCTTCGCTGACTCCGCTTCTCCATCGTCTACTTCGAGAAACCACCTTACCGCACTAAGCTGGATGGATGACGCTATTGTGTAGTACTAGTACATTTGTGCCTCCTTTGGTTGAACGGACTTCCTGGATGCAAAGAAGGCAGTTGTCTCGGCTTGCAGGCGGCACTTGCGAATGACTTACCGTGGTCTCCCTCAATGGTATGCTCCGTCGAACGCACTTTGCCAAAGCCACAACGTTCGAGATATCATCGACGTCAACGCAATGGAGAAGGAAGTCAAATAGTTACTACCTCCATTTTTTTTGTATACAAGGCCCGTATCAAAATTACAATTTGCAGAAGGCCACTAACACTAATCGAGGCAAAATTGATGGGGTTTGCCTTGTACTAGCAACCAAGGACATTAATATACCCCTTGCATGCATGCGGAAGTGAGAAGGTTGGTTTGCATGGCGCTGCATTAATCAAGCAATGAGGAGTGAGATGGTTAGCTCTTTGGGCGTTGGAGAAAAAATACGCATTAATTGACACGTCAAATGAGGATTTGTATCAATCAATCCCGCGAAGGAAAACCCCGCCTTTCTTTTTTAACACAAGTAGTACGTACGTACTTGTATCCTGTTTGGGTCTAGGCCTTGCATTGCCATACTTCGCCACACATTTTTGCCAAGCTTGCCTAAAGTTTTTCAAAATGAAAAGGAGGTACACTTGTGCACGGCTGTCGCGGTCGCACCGCACCCTCTCACAGTCACTCATGCACGCCACAAATCCAACCAAGGGAATGCACCCTCACTGACACGTGCTACCGCATTTGATCAAACCAAACTCAGCCATCCTATCGCTAACACATAATTTTTGTTCATACAGTACGTTTATCCAACCGCATGTTGGGGAAGATCCGTGCGGCCCGTGCGGTGGTCTGTCGGGGAAGAAGAAGAGGTGAGGAAGAAAAAGGGTTAGGAGACGTAGGATATTTATCCAACCGCCTGAAATGGTTGACTGACCCAAATGATGAAAGTCAGGCGACTTGCATAAATATATGTTTTACATAGCAAAAGGTCCCTAAAAACAACAACATAAAGAAAAACTATCACTACTCGCGGAACGAGATGGCCTCATCGTCTTTGGCTGCCGGCGTGAACTAGCCGTAGCTGCTGACATGTGTCTCCGCACCGTGGTTGTCCTCGAACTCCAACTACTCGTTCACGTGGAGCGTGCGGGCGCTCTGCACGGACGCGAGCACCGCCCGGTTCACGTCCACGACATTCGGTTCCGCCTGCAGGAGGGCCTCGATGGCAGCGGCATCCGCGTGCTCCGCGTTGAGTTGAGCCTCCATTGCCCGGTTCAAGTCCAGGACGTCCGGTTCCGCTTGCAGGAGGGCCTCGATGGCAGCGGCATCCGCGCGCTCCGTGTCGAGTTGAGGCTCCGCCGCCCAATTCAAGTCCAGGACGTCCGGTTTCGCCTGCAGGAGGGCCTTGATGGCAGCGGCATCCGCGCACTCTGCATCGAGTTGAGCCTCTGCCACTCGGTTCAAGTCCAAGACATCCGGTTCCGCCTGTAGGAGGGCCTCGATGGCAGAGGCATCCGCGCGCTCCGCGTCAAGTTGAGCCTCCGCTGCCCGGTTCACATCCACGATATTCGGTTCCGCCTGCAGGAGGGCCTCGATGGCAGCGGCATCCGCGCGCTCTGCGTCGAGTTGAGCCTCCACCTCCCGGTCCTCCTTTAGGATCGCCGGGTTGAACCGCTGGTCCGCCTGCACCATGGGAGACCCGGACGCCGGCACGAAGTCGACGTCCATGGTCTCATACGCATCGGGGGCCTTCTACGCCGCGACCTCCACCATGAACATTGGATCGGCTTCCTCCTCCTCGGAGCTTGGCTCCAGAGAACTCGAGGATTGGCCCGCCGCAAAGCGAGCTTGGGAACGTTGGTCTGTGGCGCCGACCGCCGCCGCGATTTCTGCACGGCGCTCCGGCGTCAGCATCTTGTAGTACGTGATCTTGTGGCGCACCATGGCTTTCTGGCGAACTAGGGGATGGCTGATGCGGGCTAGGGGATTGAAAGGTGGGGGAATGGGCTGGAGAGGAGGTGTGGTTTTGGGGCAATGGTGACCGGCCGGCAAGTAGCTGGCGTAGGCCGAGCAGCGAAGGTTCTGGTGTGAATAGTGGTTTCGGTGACGACCGATCAATCGGTTTTGACTGTGCGGAGTTTGCAAAGCCGGATGGCTGGAGCCTGGAGAGTTGTGGGGTGGGATGGGACAAAGTTTTGGAGTTTCACGTGGCAGACGTCCGGACCTCCCCACCATTCCCGTCGACGACGAGGCGGTGACTTCATAAATCTCAAGATGACTAGCAAGATGCCCGTGCATTGCATGGAACATCAGGATGCATTTTTTTACAAAACACCTGTTGTGATTGACCCATGAAGGAGTAATCCCATGTGTAAAAACTAATGATATCTCGAGAATTTCATCGAAAAAAAGGTATCTCGAGAATTTCATCAAAAAATGATATCTCGAGAAAGATGAGAGATAAGGTGAGGAGGAGTGGGGCGCGGTGGTGATTGGTGGTCAGACTTAGCGGAGGCATGGGGATGGACAACGCCGACAGTGGCCACCATGCCAGATTGTTCCAGAGGCTTCCTTCTTTAATTACTCAACAATGAAGTTGTGGGAGATAAGGATGAACGAGAGAGGTGCGGGTATCCTTTTGCAAAATTGCCATAGTTTGCTTTCTATCCGTCAGATGTAGATCGGACGGTCTATATTGCAAGATGCCAGGCACACCATCATCACTGAGAATAGAGATAAGAGTAGAGATATAGTATTATAGATATGACGGCTCAGTCTCTCGAAGGTGCTCATAGGGGTACGGTGTGCGTGTGTGCGTTCATAGGGGTGAGTGTATGCGCGCATGTATGAGCGCTTGCGTCTGTACTATGTTCAAAAAAAGGAGTACTCGAAGTATGCAAGTTCATAACAAACGGACGGTGTACATCACTCTTGTCGCGTTCGTGTTGCACCCTGGCACGGTGGACCCTGCATGTCGCTCACCGAATGGAACGTGCTTCATCTTCCGTTTTCGCTCGCTTGTGGGACCGTAGTTGAGAGGAAACCGATGTCCGTCCCCCTCCCCCGCCGGCGTCATTTACGGATACTACTAGACTAGAAGAGAGAGAGGTCGGCCGGGTGTTAATGAGGCCATACTGACGCTCGAATTTTGCCGGGAAAACAGGGAAACTGACATGTGGGGCACACCTGTCGGGATGACGTGGCACAGACTAGTCCAATGGAGGAGCTAGCCCATGACATCCTCGCCACCGGCAACCGTTCATGTGGTCATGGGGGCCAGCAACATGGCGCAGCTCCCGCACCGCCTCTGGGCACGACGACTGCAGTGAGCGACACGCTCGTCGCCGCTGGACACACTCGGCTTCAGGGTGCCGAGGGTGGCCCTGCCGCTGTGGCACCACCAGCAGATCAACACCCGGCTCGTCGAGGATGCACGGGGCGCCGAAGTGCGCGTGCATCGTGATGCGTCTGCGGAGTGTTCTAGCGTGGCCAACTGCATCACCAGGACCTGAGACCATGCCGGCTTGTCTTTCAATGACATGTGGGATCGCATGTGAGCAAAGGGCATGTCCAACGTTGCCACGCCCACAGCTGACTACCCTGGCACACAAAAAACCCTCGTCCCTCGCGCCATCGCTCACGTGCGTTCCCAGCCGGCGTCAGCTGCCCGCATTCATGCCGTCCGTTCGTATGCCGTCATTAAGCAGGCTCGCTGCCTGAGGAACCAACTCTGGCGACTTATTGACGCACCCGAATGCTTGGCCTCACCGAAATGCGCTACTTAAAGCGGCAACGCCCAGCTAAACTCCACACCATAGCGCATCCTCCTTCCTGGCACCACATCCACCATGGCCGCGAGCGGGAACGCTCTACGGGAGAGCTTGTCTTCGGGGATGAAGCTCGAGGTCGCCGCCCTCACTCAACTCGCCGCTCGCAATGCAATACTGGCGTAGCCGGACGCGGACGCGACCGCACAAGCGGTGGCCACGCTGGCGGCCGATGATGGGAGCACTGCCAGCCACGCGTCCTACTTGCCGCCGTCCAACCTTCAGTGGCGCAAGTGGCAGGTGAAGCGACGGACCGTCCACATCCATCATCATCAACCTCACATCCACCAGCACCGCTGAGGTCGGGGACTCCTCTGAGGATGAGTAGGGCATGGGAGGCAGCAGGGCATGGTGTGCCAACTGTCCGGTCCGTCTCCCATGTTCTACTCTTCTTCGCCGGAGACCGCACCTTCACTACATGGGTCTTGAACCCCGCCGCCGTTCATGGAGACGGCAGATGGAGGACGTCGTCGCCGAAGCGGAAGTACAAGGGAAAGTGGACGTCGGTCGCCGCCGTAGAATAGGTTTAGGGTCGGGTTTCTTTTCTTTTTCTGTCCTATAAAAGTTTGAACTGTAATGAAAATCTACCGTGTTTGCATGAATCTCGTCCGGTGTATATGAACTTCCACAATAATAGTAAGATATATTGTATGAAAATATATTGAATGATGATTCGTTTTTGTGTGTATAAACTTGGTCTATGTTTAGAAGGTTTGACCCGAGACAAAGCTAACATGCAAAGTAAATAAACACATAGGTAGTATACAAACACAATTTATCTTTGGCACTCCAATAGTACGTCCACTACACATTCACGCATCTCACATCTTTCTCTTGCTCTGTCTGTCAAACCAACTAAGCCTTGTCCTAATAAAAAATAAAGTCCTAAAAAAAACAACTAAGCCAACCTCCCAGCATATCGCGCGGGAAAATACCCGGCCGCGCCGTTTTAGTCGGGATTACCAGATTAATAGTAGTAGTATCGATGGATCGCGCGAAGCACCAAGTTTAAAAGGAAAAAGGCGGTACACTCACAACACGCCTGTCGCGGTCGCATTGCACCCCTCACACGGTCGGTCCTGCACACGGCTCACACAAACAGAATGCTTCGGCTTGCCTCTTCACTGACACGTGGGACCGCATTTGGAGAAACCGACCATGCGCCAAACTCCCCCGCCCACCGCGCGAAAATTCCCCTCAAATCCCAAATTCAACTGCCCTTCGGCCAACTAGCCAATAATATTCCCCAAACCCCCCTCCCCTCGGCCCCCTCCACTCCATTCACTCCTTCAAAGCAGCCCTCCCCGCCGCGCCGATACGTCGTCGCCGCGGTTCGTCAAGGGGACGCACGGCGATCCTCTCGCTCCCATAGTACGCTCTCGTAGACTGTCGTCCTCCAGCCGCGCCGCCACCGCTGGTGACATTCTTGTGGAGACGCATGGTGGTCAGCTTCTCCCACGGTATGTGCATTCTAGACTGAGGCCCCGTGCATGTCAGAGTAGCGCTGAATGTTAGCTGATAGACGCTGTTAATCTCACTGTTTGCCGAAATAGTTTACAGTCAATATGCTGTGCTTAAGAAGCTTCCTTGCCCTGTTCTGCACTCAATCTGCTTTGCTGAGATGGCATGCCACGCCCGATTAGTTGCTAAAATATCCTGCCATATATTTATTGTGAAGTAGATTGCCATGGTCTAGTAGCCAATCTGTTAGGTTAAATAGCTCGACACCATTTTATACTCGATCTTTGTTGCTCAGATGGCCTTTGATGGCTGTGTGCTCGGCCTCATTGACTGCTAAAATAGCCTGCCATAATTTAGCACCCAAATCTGTTTGCTGAATTAGCTTTACATATATTTCGTTACTTAGATCTGCTTGTCCAAATATGTTGCCATAGCTTTAGACATTGACCTAGATATTTTTTCTGGACTTTATAAAAAAGCATATATGTTTTTCCTATAATATCTAGTAGAAGAACTAATTTGTATGTCTAATAGATGGACAAGACTTGGATAACTTTTGCTCGAAGATTCTCCGCTGCATATGTCGAGGGGGTTGAAAACTTCATGAACTTTATCAGAGCTGAGTACAGTGGTCCGAAATCAGATGTGCTCTGCCTGTGTAGCAGTTGTATGAATTCAGTTACAAGACCCCAGTCAACTGTGCAAAATCATCTACACTTGTATGGGATGTCGGTCACATATACTAGGTGGGTTCATCATGGTGAAGCTGTGAACGTCAATGTTACTGACTATGTGGAAGTAGCAGATCACCATCTTGATCTGCCGGATGCTCGGGTGGAAGAGGAGGAGGAGGAGGTGGTGGCGGCGGAGCCAACGAGTTTGACCAACATTGAAACAATGCTACGAAATGCTCACGCATTTCGTGAACTTTCACCCGCAGAAGAAAAACAGTGGGCCCGCATGTTGGAACAATGCAACATGGCATTCACTCCAGGAAATAAGATGTTTGTATTCTCAGCTATGGTCACCTTTCTTCAGGTGAAGACATCTGAGCGGATGACCAAAAAATCATTCGATGCGATGTTGGCTGCTTTCCGCAAATCTTTCTCAGATGCGTCTGAGCTACCACACACCTACAGTAAAATGAAGAATTTCCTTCGTGAAGTTGGAATTGGATATGATATGATCCATGTTTGTAAGAATAATTGTGTTTTGTTCCAGAAGGATTATGCCAACTTAAGTGAATGCCCAAAATGCAAATCATCAAGATGGATAGATTGCGATGCTGTGAAGAGGATTCCTCATAATGTTCTGAGACATTTTCCAATTATACCAAGATTGCAGAGGTTGTTTCATGATGCTAAAACAAGAGAGGATGTACTGTGGCATTCTAGGAACTAGGAGTACAGAGATCAGAATGTAATGAGCCATCCATCTGATGGTAGTGACTGGAAAAGCTTCAATCAGAAACACAAAAAGTTTGCCGCTGACCCGAAAAACATTAGACTTGGCTTAGCTACAGATGGATTTAACCCATTTGGCCACCAGAGCGCCACATATAGCATTTGGCCAGTGCTTGTTATCCCTTACAACATGCCACAAAATGTCTGCACCAAAGAATCAAACTACATGATGGCCTTGTTCATCCCAGGTCCAAAAAGTCCTGGAAAGGATTTTGATTTATTCATGGAGCCTCTTGTGGAGGAACTTCAACAGCTATGGAGGGGTGTTCTCACTCGAGACCTATATAGCAGCCCACCAGCTAATTTCTTTCTGCGTGCTGTTATAATTTGGTGCATCCATGATTATCCAGCTTTGGGCACTATGTCAGGGCGAACGACACATGGTTACAATGCATGTGTTCGCTGTGACAAAAATCCGCTGTCATACACAATACTTAGCAAGATCTGTTACATTGGACACCGCCGTTTCCTTGCCAAGGACAAGCCATGTGCTACAAAATACCAAAGACATGTGTTCAATGCAAAGCATGAAAACCGTGATGCGCCAAAGAGGCTCACCGGCA
Organism: Thinopyrum elongatum; assembly: GCA_011799875.1. Lineage (NCBI taxonomy): Eukaryota > Viridiplantae > Streptophyta > Magnoliopsida > Poales > Poaceae > Thinopyrum > Thinopyrum elongatum. Next base: position 354,939,641 of record CM022297.1, on the reverse strand, counting down.
ATGAGTTGCAAGTGGAATTAGAGAAGGTCAGGCATATTACACCAGGAAACCATCCTGATAATGGTAGCGGGAAAAGAAAGCGTGGCAGGGCAGAAGAGAGATTATTGTTTACCTGCAGGTCCACTTTGTGGGACTTGTAGTATTGGAAAGATTTGGATTTGCGGCATAATCTTGATGTGATGCACCTCAAGAAAAATATATGTGACAGCATTATCGGCACACTTCTTAATATTGAAGGCAATATGAAAGATACCTTAAAATCTAGGATTGATTTGACACACCTGGGTATCAGAAGCGATTTGCAGGTTGACGATGATGGTGCATCACGGGATATGGCACCAGCTGTGTACGTCTTGGACAAGGTAAAAAGAAAAGAATTCTGCAAGGTCCTGTCATGTGTGAGATTCCCACATGGATTTGCTTCCAACCCTGAAAGGAGAGTCAGTGCAGATGGAAACAAGGTAAAAGGGTTGAAAACTCATGACTGCCACGTCCTACTTCAAAGGGTTTTACCTGTTATCCTTAGAGGATTGGGCCGCCCTGACTTATACAGAGCAGTTGCAGAGTTGGGACAATTCTTCAGGGAACTCTGCAGTAGAAATATCAGGATAGATGCTTTGGAGCGTCTTAGAGACAAGATACCAACTATCCTATGCGACCTTGAGAAGATATATCCTCCAGCCTTCTTTGATGTGATGGTGCATTTGGCTGTTCATCTACCTGATGAGGCACTACTTAGAGGTCAAGTACAGTATAGCTGGATGTACCCTATTGAAAGGCGGCTAGGCACTTTCAAGAGCTATGTTAGGAATAGAGCTAGACCTGAGGATTCCATTGCAAAGGCCTACATTGCTATAGAAGTGTTGACATTCTGCTCAAAATACATTGACACAGCTGATCAGCTTAGCAAAGAGGTGGGTGAAGACAATCCCGAGCTCAATGTTTTCGATTGTCCTATTAGAGTTACAGGGAAGAGTCGACAAAACGACAAACCTAAAGATTTGGACAACATGGTTTGGTACGTGTTGAATAACTGTCCTGAGATTCTACCTTATATCGAGTAAGTGCTAAGTACTGCAACTTATACATCATAATCTACTAAACTTGTAGCACATTCTTATATATTTAGATGTTTGGCGCGATCACTATGTTGTGCAAAATCTACAAAAAGGAGTTACTGCCGCAAAATCCAAGAAACAATAACAAACTGGTTATGGCAGGATTTGCGAAATGGTTCAAGAGCCATGTAAGCTTTTGAATTGCACTGTCAGTTTTTTAATATATTGAGTACATAAGATGATCAGCTTGTCTATTTTCTAACCATAGGTTAAGAAGATGCGGGAGGATTGCAGGCAGTTGATGATGCCCTTTACGCACTAGCAATGGGTCCTGATACTCGAGTAAGACATTATGAATCTTGCATTGTTGGAGATGTGCGCTACAACACCCTTGCACGCGACGAAGGCAGGAAGACACAAAACAGTGCCATCATGAGCACGGATACGTACGGCAAAGAGACAACTGAAATGTATGCTAACATAACAGACATTGTTTAGTTGCAGTATATCTCCAGTTTCGAGGTTTATCGGTGTGTGGTTCTGTTGTGTTGTCGTTGGTATAACCTGTTTTCCAGGATCGCAAAACCCAGAGCTGATGATTATTTCAAATCCACCAATATCAAGGCGGCGTACCAGACCGACGAGCCTTTTATTTTGGCCAATCAAGCAACACAGATATTTTTCTTGGAAGACACATATGCATGTAGCGATGACTGGAGAGTATTGCAAAGGTTTGAGCAGAGGAATTCGTTTAATGAACTTGCACAACAAGATGATGCTTACACTGCTCCTGATGTAGAAGATTCCACAGATGTTCCTAATATCTTTGAGAACCATCACATCAATGACGCTGGCGAAAAGATTGCTTGTCGGGCTGTGGACATACGAGAGTTGATCAATAAGACGCCAATGTTCGAGGACATTGAGGATGAAGAAGAAGATGACACTGGGGGGAATTACGATTCAGACTGATACACATGGCGAAGATGTTGACGCTGCTGCTGCAGATGGTGATTAGATTACTTTTGTCGTATTTGCCTGTGAGAAGACGACTTTTTATCTACTATGTGAAATTGTGTTTGCTATGACAACTGAAACCTGATGAAGTTGTTGTTTAGTATTTTGCTGTGAGAACATCACTTATTATGTATGTTGATTTGTGTTTGGTGATTGTATGACGACTAAAACATGATGATATTGTTGTTTAGTTGTACTCATATTTGGCTGCGAAACTTGTATTTGATGACATAGTTTGCTGTTGGACTGCATTTTGCTCGACGTCTTCGAATGGGAACAAAGCTGACCCGATAGGGCCTCCGCTAATTTATTTATTTATTAGAAAAAGGGCCTCTGCTATTTATTTATTTATGAGCAAAAGGGGATACCCCCCGATTTCCGTTAATAGAAATCATTAAATGTTCACAACACTACGCCCAGCCTGCTAAACAGGTTTCATTCATTACTAGTTTCAGCAAAGTGCTCATGTCATAGCCACTGAATACATCACGAGTGCTACATACACTGCAACAATCATCCTATAGAGCACAACGATCTTGCCCATTATCTTCACAAGCTCTTTCATCTCCTCATTGATGTCAAGGCCATTCAGCACCTATTGCTTGGCAATGCTCAGATGAACTACATCTTTAACCTTCTGCTCTGCATCTTCGTCTTCTGTCGTTCCTTCAGTTACTTTTCCAACACCCCAACCTGCTGGTATTGGGATTCCTTGGCTAACCAAATAATCAGCGTAGTTCCATTCCCCCACATCAGCAACTTCCCAGAAATACAAATCACATGAATCTTCCCTTTTCTGCATGAATCAAATGGGAAGATCATCAACGAAACTATTTAAAAAATCAGCAACTGAAAGCAGGCGAAAAACACTTAAACATATTATTACCCCATGATTCGGGCATTTGTAGAAGACTCGGCCAGGGTTGAGGATTGTAGTTGAGATGCGACGGATGACTGCGTGATTTGCAACAGTGGCACCATACCAACGGCAGCGGGTTGCGATGAGCAACCGCCTGCAGTGAGTGCGCCGGCAGGGGTGTGATGAGACCCACAGGGGATGGTACGGGTGGTGACTTGGCGCATATCTGGTTGTTGCCTGCTGAAGAGCAGGTGGACGAGCCACCAGCGGACATGGTTGCTGCTGCTGGAGCTTCTGATGCTAGGCATAGTAACTAGAGAAGAGGAGAAGCGAACGTTGGATATGTCAGTTTCATTACTTGCAGAGTAGCATAGCACTATATATAGTCATAGTCTAGGTTTGGATTCGAACCAGCTACAGGAGCACGTCTCTCTTTTTTCTAAAACTCTGCAACGTCTCTTTACTGGTACACTAGCTTGTTCTGTACGCCTTCTCAAGTCTTTGATTTTCGGGAATGTTATGTGGCGAACGTTCCCTAGGAGTAGGACGGCAAACGAACGCATTTTCCTGGCAGTTTTAGTTGCGACGCAAGATCAAACGGTGGCAGTTTCGGGAATCTTATCTGGCGAACGAGCCCAGATTTTCTTTTCTTCCTGTAAAAAAGTATGCTACGTGGTGTCGGCTTAGTCAACAAACGATGCTTAGTCAACAAACGATTGTGCCAACCTTGACCGTTGGATTGACATTCAATGTCTATTGTGTTTCTTCAGTCTCTTCTTCCTCTAGCCGCCAAAGCCAAACCAGCGCCAGCGGGACCGCCTGCTCCCGTATCCCATGGCTGGCTGTGCTGCCGCGCACGCATCACGGCTATATCGCACCCTAAAACTCTGCGCATCTTCCCTGGCTCCTGTTCGTTCTCGTCTGAGGCCTCACCATCATCCTCCGCCTTGGTTCGCTCGCTGCGGCACCTCCCTCAAGTGTTGTCAACATGGTCAACAACCGAGAGGAATAAGGAGATAACTGTACATGGTGAGGATGACAGTAGGGACCCACTAGGATCATGGCAGTAGTCAAGCAAGTGCCTCCTTTATTACAAGAAAAAAAACGGTTCCTCCTGATGGTTTCCTCACATCTGGGTCGCATGCCACTGTCAACGTAATCAATAAGCGAGATAACTGCACAAGGAGCGGCTGACACCCAGGACCCAGCAGCTCGCGCAGTATTATTTTTTTGTTTTCGAGACGGAGCAGGGTATCAACTGTGGCCCGTCTAGCCCAGACTTTTATTTCATATATGTTTACCACATGACCAGCCCAGTTTTGTTTTTTCTTTCTGAAAATGGCTAGCCCAGCTATTTTGTTTTTTGCAGAATAACCAACGGAGGCCTACTTGCTTTTCTACGCCCTGTTGGGCCTGAAATCTTTCAAGATGAGGAGGGATGCATTCGGCTTGCCCAGAAAATGGGCTATAAGTAATAAGAAATGGGCTGTAAAATGAAAAATACAGCAAACAGGCAATTAGTTCCAAATTACTTTTTTCTTTCCGATTTTGATATTTTAAATTTCATTGTTTTTGTGCGGGTAAAATTTCATTGGATTTTACATTAAGGTATGTTTATTTTTTAAATTAATTTGAATCTGGCTAGAAATTTTGGGCTGTATGCTGTTTGGGACAGATTTGGAGGCTGACTTGTGGGTCTACAAGGTTGACGTGTACGAAAGGCTTTGTCAACTTAGTGCACAAACGATTCTAGCAGCAGTGACCGTTGGATTGTTAATCCAACGGTCGTGCTGCTTCTTCAACCTCTGGTCTTCTTGCTCCAGCCGCCCAAACTAGCGCCGGCCGTACTGCCTGCTCATGCCTCCCATGGCCGGCTGTGCTGCCGTGCAGGCCTAACCGCCCCACACCACTCCCATCGCTGGCCTGGACATCCCTGTACTCACCCAAACCTCCTGTTATTCTCCGGTGACGACAGACGAACCAGTAAACCCTCATACTCCCCTCCGTGTGGGAAACAACTGCCGAGTCTTCTCCGTCTCTGGGTCGTTCCCTTCCTAGGCCTCACCGTCGTCCACCGCCCTGGTGCTCTCGACGCGGCGTGGTCAAACATGGAGAGGATGACACCTGGGTCCACGGCCGCACGCAAGGAAGTGCCTCCTTATTGCATGCAAAATAATGATTCCTCCACCTGACAGTAGGGACCCACTGGAAGCGCCTCTGTATTTCGCGAAAAAAAGTTCCTCCCGCTGACAGCTCGGACCCACCAGCTATATCTTCGCACACAAGGAAGTGCCTCCTTATTACGCACAAAAAAAGGAATAGCCCCGCTACTAGGTGGGACCCACCATATTTGGAGGCTGACTTGTGGGCCTACTAAGTTGACGCGGACGCAGGGTTTTGTCAACTTAGTCAATATAAACGATTCTAGCTGTAGTGACCTTACGATGTCCATCCAATGGCCGTCGTGCTTCTTCAACCTCTGGTCTTCTTGCTCCAGCCGCCCAAACCATCGCGGGTCGTGCCGCCTGCTCCTACCTCCCATGGCCGGCTGTGCTGCCGCGCAGGCCTCACCGCCCCCTACTACTCCAACCACTAGCCAAGCCATCCCTCTACTCCCCCACAACCCCTATTATTCTGCGGTGACGGCAGCCTCACACCGCAGCCGAACCAGGCAACCCTCGTACTCCCCTCCGCGTGGGCATGCACTGCCGCTTCTTCCCCGGCCCCGCGTCGTCCACGTCCTAGGCCTCGCCGTTGTCCACCGCCGTAGTGCTCTCGGCGCGGCGTGGTCAACATGGTCAAGGAACGACTTCCATCGGAAGAGGACAGTACGTGGAGAGGCTGACAGTTGGGTCCACGGCCGCAGCAAGTAAGTGCCTCCTTATTACGCGTAAAATGATTATTCCTCCACCTGACAGCGGGGACCCACCAGAAGGGCCTCTGTCTTTTGCGAAAAAAATGTTTCCCCCTGACAGCTGGGACCCACCAGTTATATCTTCGCACGCAAGGAAGTGCCTCCTTATCCTCCCTGACAGCTGGGACCCACCATGTCGAACCGTACGTAGGGTTGTCTATCTGGTCGCGAACGTGTACGTACATACTGGTAGATCGGTCTATCTGCAACGATGAACCGTGGCCAAGCAAGCAGTGGCACATGTAGTAGTAGAGCCCCCGATGTAGCAGTTCAGGCAGTCCAGTCAAAACCGTGTACACATATGTACAGCCAGATGCCAAAAAATACGGCCACGTACGTACATACGGGCGGGGTCTCGAACGCCTCCTCGCGCATATGTATGGCCAGGGCTCATGTACATGGAGCGACAACGGACGACAGCAACGGTGTGATGTTCATCGGCAGCCAACCGGCTGGGTCGGAACAGAGAAACAATGTCCTGTTCATCGGGAGGCAACATACTGGGTCAGAATGCGTCGTGTTCAACGGGAGCCAACTGGCTTGGACGGAACAGCCGGATCGGGGTCTGGCGTACCACAAAATAGAGGAAAACGGCCTTCTGTTCGACCGCGTACAGTTGAAACGGGGTCCTGTTCATCGGGAAGGGTCTGGCATACCGCAGAACGAAGGAAACGGCCTTCTGTTAGAGTGCCTACGGTCGAAACGGGGTGCTGTTGATCGGGAGGGGTGTGGCGTACCGCAAAACGGAGGAAACAGACTTCTGTTGGAGCTCCTACGGTGAAATGGGGTCCAGTTCATCAACCGTCTACTGCCTCGCTCCAGCCTCGACGGGCTATTGTTCATCCACCGTCGACCTCCTCCAGCCTCCACCAGCTACTATTCATCCATGGTCTACTGTTCATCCAGACTCCACTGGCTACTGTTCATAGAGCCTCCATGGGGTCCTGTTCATCCACCCCCAACCGGCTGGGGTGCGACGGCCTCCTCGGGGTCCTGTTCATCCAGCGGCAATGGCCTACTACCACGGGGTACTGTTCATCCAACCCCCACCGGGAACTGTTCATCCACAGCCAACCAACCGGCTCGACTCACCATGTCTCGACTCATTCTACGTACCGCGCGCACGGTAGCAACGGTCACTGTTCATCGAGAGGCAACCCAACACCAGCAGGCTACGTCTCGCACGGGGGCTCGATCGGCTTCAGTAAGCAGCAGCAGTGATCGATCGCTCGGTTCAGTTAGCAGAAGCAGCGAAAGAATCTCTCGGGTTCAGTCAGCAGCGAATGAATTGCTCGGATTTAGTTAACAGCCAAGGGATCGATCGCTCGGGTTCAGTAACATGCGATTCCTCGGGTTCAGTTAGCCAATGCCTCGCACACACGCGCGTACATGAGAGAAACACACAAACCAAAGTGCATCGCTCGGCCTCGACCACCCAATGTAACCGGGAACTCCCCGATATTTTCCTCGCCCTTGCTTCTACCATGATTTTTTCTGTCAAGGACGGCCCAAAGAATGTCATGCACCTGCGTCTCCGGCCCGCCCAGGACGAAAAGCCCATTTTCTGTCATGATTTTTTGTCATAGAAGTAGGAGCCCACCACATCTATGATGATACCGGGTTTTGTCACAATTATCATCATAGAAGTGTCATAAGCATGACAAAAAAAATTCGTTCGGCCCAAAATTTCACGGATGTGTCTTTTTTTGTAGTGATAAAGCACAGCGTATGCGATATACATCATAATCCGACACGGTTCACGGAGAGGAAACGTGTGTAACCATGCACACAGTTGCCATTTGCAAACCATGTGCGATGTCAGACAATATCACAAAAGGTGCGGGAAAACTAAGTGTGTGTGATTGTCGCCCTATCGTACATGGTTTACAATGATGAACTGTTTGTGATGTGCCAGACATCGTAAACATAGAGCCAGTTTGGTACATGCCTGGAATGTGCCTGGACTGCGCCTGGAAAAATCCCATGCCTGGAATGTGCCTGGATTGCGCCTGGTTTTAGGTAAAACCATAGAACTCCGACTGCGATGGCAATGCGAGCACAAACGAGTAGCAAGGATGAAGCGTTTGGGATATTCGAGATATCAGAAACAGTTTTATAGGGACAACTGTATGCATCAAGGCTCCCTATCCCCGACTGTTTTTGGGTTGTGTGTGAAGGACCCCCCTATCGCAGTCACTCACTAGGCGACGGTTCAGAATGCCGTCGCGGAAAGGGGTTAAAAACCATTTGTATAGCACCTCGCTGTACCAGTGATGGTTCAAGTTCAGCTCCTCTATAAGCTTGCACGCTACATGCCGCATTTCCCTGACACTTTTGTTGAAGTCTTGTTCTTCAAAGACGGACCCGTCATCCTTAAACTCTGGGCATCCAGTGGCTATCTCCCCTGGGTCAAGCTCTGATTGCCATGCTTTTGCCCGGCCTAGAGCAACAATGGCTTCGTCTCGGGCGGCTGATAATTTAATTTCTTCAATTTGAGCCAGTGCAGTTGACAGTTGCTCTAAGACCGTTTTGATCAGAGTTGGAGGGTTCTTTCCTCCTGATAAGGCTGCAAGGCTGCAAGGCTGCATTGTGTCCCAACATATAACTGTTCGGCCAATGAATACACTGCTTTGAGTTTAAGCAACATGTTCTGGCCAAGATTAGCACTTCTGGGGCCTGTTCAAATTTTGTACAAGAATTGCCAGGCGAGTTAGATATCATATATAATGACTTGCTGGGTGAGTTCCAGAACTTTACAAGCATATGATGAAGTGTAAGTTTTCCACTTACCAAAGATGGCGGCTGTCATGTGGGTTACATGTTGTTTTAAGCCGGCAAGCTCATCAGCGACCGGCTTAAGCTGAGCCTCGGTGTTTTCGGCGGATTTCAATAAAGTGGCCTTTTCAATCTCCCAGGCAGATCTTTCAGTGGCAAAATTGGCCTTGAGCTTTTCATTCTCATCCAGTGCAAATTTGAACTTGGATTCAGCCTTCACTGTTTTAGCCTCTTGCAGTTTAATGGCTTTCTGCAAGTCGCCCAGTTCAGATTCTTTGAGACTCAGACTTTCCTGCAATAAGGATTTGACATCATGGAGACAAGTTAACATGGTGGTGATTCATGAGGGAAATTTTTTTCAAGTCCCAGCCACATTGCAAGCAATACGCCTGGCACTTGGGGGCTAATGTAGGTCATTTTCAAATGTTAATAATTTGAAGACCCGGCTCATCCTTGTTAGGGTAAGTCGGCCCTTGAGGGCTACTTATAGTTTTGTTCAAAGTTAATAATTTAAGAGCCGGCTTATCCTTGTTAGGGTAAGCCGGCCCTTGAGGGCTACTTATGGTTTTGTTTACAGTCGATGATTTTAAGACCCGGTTCATCCTTGTTAGGATAAGCCGGCCCTTGAGGGCTACTTATGGTTTTGTTTACAGTCGATGATTTTAAGACCTGGCTCATCCTTGTTAGGAGAAGCCGGCCCTTGGGGGCTACATGACTATGTATATATATGAATCAATGGAAAGAGGTCTAAATTTGTACCTCGTACTTCTGCCTCATTAAATTAACCAAGCCAGCCTCCATATCGTGGCTTGTGTGCAGGCGGCTTAGGTAGCCCGCGTGCAACTCGCCTGCGCTAAAGTCTGCATAGTTCTGCAAGTCCAGTTTTAACTTGCCCTTGTCTGTGGCTGACGGCTCTTCTTTCGCACTGTGTTTAGCCAAGGCAGTAGGGTTTCTTGGCTCTGTATAGCCTGTGCCAGTAATGGTAACATCTTCAATAATCTTCTCAGAAGGAACCTCTTCTATTAACTTGGCAGGGCTTGGCAGCTTGGGACTCAGCGGGTCTTGACTGGCAGCTGGGTTAATTTTAGTATGAACTGGCTCAACAACCGTGGTGTCAATTTGTGGAGGCAGGTCATTGGCAGGATCTTCAGGATTTTGAACTAAAGCCTCAGGGGCCTCTGGTGCTTGCCTCTCTGGCTCAGTAGCTTTGGGATCTTTTGAAGAGCCGCCCGTCTTGGTTTTTTACCTACCTTTGCTATGCCTCTGTAAAAAGAGTACATGAATGCATGAGCATATTATTACAAGTCATTTATGAATAAATGAAAGTACTTACCCATGGGCAACCTTAAAGGCAGGCATCTGAGTTCCTGTAGAGTCGCCAGAAGAAGGAGGCGTCCCCTGATAATTTGAGTCGGAAGGAATAAGAGGTTGACGTATACGGCCAGCTAATGGATAGAGCATTGGACTATGAGGCACCTTATTTCGACGCTTGCGAGGGGCAGGCATATTGGGTAAGCCGGATATGAGATCTTCGGTACCATCACTCCGGGTCTTACGCTTTGAATCATGTTGTTGTTTCTTCAAAATAAAGTTGGGACCCAAATAAGCAAGAGGATGTGAAAAGCTTACTTTCTGGCTAACCCACCGAATTTGTTGTCTTGGCGAGGGTTTTGAGTTGGAGGAGACAGATATTACCTCTACTGCATCAGCCTGGCTTGTCTCCGCATCATCCTGAGAAGAGTCGGTGTCAATAAGTTGCATAAAAAGATGGCCAAGGGAGTCGAGTTCTACCTCCGAGTCATCCAGCTTGAGAAGATCTTCTGCCATTTGCTTTTTATGGCGGCCTGGACCACGGGCTTTGGTCTTAAGCTTTTTGTTTGGGGCGGCGGCTTGCAACTTCTTGTTCCAGAAAGGAGAATTGGCCTTTGGGTACATGAGCAATAAGTTACGCAATATGGAATGCAAAGAAACAGATAAATAAGTTGAAAGCTTATCTAAATACTTACGGGTGGAGCCGGGTTAAGCTTGCAGAAAGGGTTCACTCCTACTCTACGGCAATTTTCCAGAGACTCTCCAAGTAATGATTTAACCATATCAATGGTCTCCTTATCATTCAAGGATATCTAGTTATAGCGCAGAGGATCCTTGGTGTCACCTGTGTACTCATACATTAAGCCGCTGCACCGGCTCAATGGCAAAATTCTCCAAGAGACCCAACAGCGAACCAGATCGACTCCAGACAGGCCATTAACTACCAGAGCTCTTATTTTTGAAAAGGTGGATGAATATTTAGCCCGTTCTGCAGCAGTAATGCGATCCGGAAGCTCGTGGGTGGGGCTAAGCCCGAAAGAGCAGAAACCCGGCAGAGGATTCTCACCTGCTAGAGAGGTATCTTGGCAGTAGAACCAAGTACAATTCCAATCTTTGGGGTGTCTAGGCAACATAGCCATAGGGAAAATGACATCTCTTCACCTCTGAATGGAAATCCCACTAAGGTCGAGACTAGGCCCATCTGTCATCTCAGTTTGATGGTTGAGATAAAAGTATTCTCTGAATAGGTCAACTTCAGGCTCTTGTTGAAGGTACACCTCACAGAAGACTTGAAAGTTGCATATGTTGGAAACAGAATTGGGGCCGATGTCTTGAGGATGAAGTTTATAAAAATGCAGAACATCTCGGAAAAACTTTGACCCGGGTGGCGAGAAACCGCGGAGGAGGTGATCTGAAAAGACAATAACTTCACCTTCTTTAGGTTGAGGTCTAGTTTCGGCACCTGGAGCTCGCCAGTGGATGTCATTCTTCGCTGGCAGGACTCCCATGTCAACATATTCATTGAGAGAGAGTTCGGAAACTTCAGAGCGACCCAATCGCAAGAAGTGGGGGTTCTAGTCATGGTTGGCGATTTATAAGGTTACGGCCTGGGAGCAAAAGTATGGCGGGTTAATATTATGATGATAAGCCGCCTAATGGTTACAGAAACAGGTTAAAGCACGGACAAGATGTTTGGTATATGGCGGGTCAAGTTACGATGATTTAAGCCGGTTAGGTACTGGCGGATTAAAATTACGGTGATTAACCGTTGGAGTATTTGCAAAGGTAAATCAGTGGCGGTGAGGTGGTTCTAGATAAGAGATTAATCATTATAATGAGAGTATGGAGGAATTCTAAGCCGCCCTGGTGAGGAAGGAGTGGCACATCTCAGGCTAAAAGTTAAAGTGTATCAAGTCAAGTTATATCTGCTAAGCCGGCCAGAGGCTGGCGGATTGCAGTGTTATTATTTAAGCCGCCCAAATAACATTGACAAGGTGGTTATCTACAGATCTGGGATTGATGAAATTTTGCTAAGTATGGGGCAAACAAGTTTCACAATTTGTGCCTATAATTTTGGATCTACTGTAGTTTTGAAAATGAAGAACAATTGCTAAACCTAAGGTACAGTAGCGGAAAAGGAACATGCTGGGCATGGATTTTGAAGAAGAGATGAACTGTACTGGATGCAAAATAAATACTTGGGCAAGAGTTGGATGAACTTGGGCAAAATTTGGTTGAACTCCGATGAACTCGACGAACTAGGGCATTTTAATGTGGATCTGAGAAAAGGGGAAGATGATACCTGGTGGTGTTAATGAAGAGCGGGAGTGTGCTGCCGTTCTCTGGTCCGGTCAAGTTGATGCAACGGCCCTTGTCGGAGTCGTCGGTGAAGAACGGCTGGAGTGGCGGAGCTCTTGTGTAGTGGAGGTCACGAGGAAGAAGAAGAAGAGGAGGCGAAGGGGGTAAAAGTGAAAAAGGAATCCCCCCCATACCTATTTTAAGGAAAAGGTGAAACAGTGAAATGGCAGGCGCGTAAATCAAGGAGGCGTCATGATTATCTCAACAGTGGAGCCGCCTCGATTCTCGGATGGTTAATTAATGTGAAAAGATCCATTGTGATGTCATAGGTTTTTCTGAATTTATTTTCCGTGAAGTCATGGCGGGTTACAGTAATCTATTTAAGATTAAATATTGGGAAGGACCAAGAAAGAATCGCCATCAGGATGTAGTGAGGATTGACATGAACAGGTTCAAATCAATCTAGGGCCTAATGTTGGGGATATAACCCCGTGGTGTGACCCACCCAGGAGGGGCCGGGTTACATTGTTGGTGACTCAACAATAATGTCTGAAGAAGGCCCAAGAGGCCGGATGAAGAGCCCAGAGGGCGACTCAAGTGGTGAGCCACCGGAGGCCCAAGCCTAGATGATGGTGTGAGACCCGACGCTTGTAAGCCACCCGACGATGACTTATCTAGGAAGGAAAGGTGACTTAGAAATCGAGTTGGCCATGTTGAGTGATCCAATTTGGACTCTTGTAAGCCCAGGGCCTCGACCTGTGTATATAAAGGCGAGAACCTGCGGTGGGTTAACTCAAGAAACAACTGATCAAGAACTAGGTCAAGCGATTCTGCTCCCTTGTAATCGATATTCAAGCAATGCAATACAAAGCAGGAGTAGGCTTCTACCTCGATTGTGAGGGGCCGAACCTGGGTAAACTCGTGTCTCTCGTCCCATTCAACCCCTTTAAGCTAATCACCAAGCGATGGCTCCACACCAAAGTCCTTTCACAAGGGCATCTGCCGTGATAAAGCCACGACAGTTTTGAAATTCAAAAATTGATTCAACTCTCTTCACTAAAAGGGTTAATGGAGAATTATTTGTGTGCCAAATTTATGTTAATGATATCATATTTGGTTCTACTAACCCCCATTTTAGTGAAAAGTTTGGAAGGTTAATGTCGGAGAAGTTTGAGATGTCTATGATGAGTGAACTCAAATTTTTCCTTGGATTGTAAATCAAACAAACTAAGGAAGGTACCTTTATCTCACAAACAAAGTATACCAAGGATCTTTTGAAGAAGTTCAACATGCAAGAAAGCAAAGGTATGAAAACACCCATGCCTACTAGTGGACATCTTGACTTGACTAAGGAGGGCAACCCGGTTGACCAAAAGGTTTACCGATCTATGATTGGTTCATTATTATATATTTGTGCCTCCCGTCCCGACATTATGCTAAGTGTGTGCATGTGTGCACGATATTAAGCTGCTCCAAAAGAATGTCATCTTAAGGCCGTGAAAAGGATACCGAGATATTTGATTCATACACCAAATTTTGGCATTTGGTATCCTAAGAGGTCATCTTTTGATCTTGTTGGCTATTCCGATTTGGACTATGCTGGTGACAAGGTTGATAGAAACTCCACTTTGGGTACACATCAATTTCTTGGTAGATCCCTTGTGTCTTGGTCCTCCAAGAAACAAAATTCGGTATCATTATCCACTGCTGAAGCGGAATACATTGCCGCGGGATCATGTTGTGCTCAGTTACTTTGGATGACCCAAACTCTCAAAGATTATGGGATACATGTGAGACATGTTCCATTACTTTGTGACAATGAGAGTGCCATTAAGATTGCACACAATCCCATGCAACATTCTTGAACTAAGCATATTGAAGTTTGTCATCATTTCATTCGCGATCATGTTGTTAAAGGTGACATTAATCTTAAACATGTTCGTACCGACAAGCAATTGGAGGATATCTTCACCAAACCTCTTGATGAGAAGATATTTTGTCAATTGAGGAGTGAATTGAACATCATTGATGCCTCAAACTTGGAGTAGAAACTCCTTTGGATACATGCAAGGCATGAGCTTATATGACTAATCCTTGATACTTTTCTTATGATGATCATCTATCTTGGATATATTTGCACCCTTGTATGGTATCAAACTCTTGTAGGTACTTGGAAGAGACTCATTCCACGAGATTGCACCTTACTCATATCTTGAGCAATCTTGTCATGACCAAGTGTCTATCCTTTGGTTGTTGAAATCAAGGAACCATGAGCACATTCAACTTATCCTTTGACAAATTCTTATGATGAATTTCACTCTTGACGATTTGGATACATAAGTGTTATTCCTTGCAAGACTAACCCATGTAGGAAGATGAACTTGAAACACACAAGAGATGCTCCCAACTCAATTTATATGAGCATCCACCACAAGTTCAACAACAAACCCAAGGTATGTCTTTCCATCTTAGAGAAGCTTTGCTCCAAGTCATGAGCCAAAGCAACTCAACAAGATGTGAATACATCAAGACGCTTAAATGACAAATGGCAACCCCATTTTGAGCTTAACGATGAGTATGACATATGATCAAGTGAACTCACTTAACTCCTAAGTCAATATACTCTAACATAGGTGACTTTGTTGCCGACCCCCTCTAGATGAAGTTCTCTAGTGTTCTCCTTCCTTAGTTGCATTTTCTTTGCATTTCTTTTGCTAGAGAAAAAAACTTCATCTAGATCTCTTTCTATTTTCTGCATTTCTTTGTCATTTTTTCTAAGTTTCAATTCATTGCAAATCTTATGCAAATTCCTTGAAAATTCTTGTGAGAACTCTATTGCAAGTGAGCTGAGTTGACAAAATTTTCTTGCTGCATTGAACTCTGTCACTCCGATTAATAGCTTCCCGGTCGGACCGAAGTGCAAGATAACCTTGTACACAGTTCATCGGTTCCACCGAAATGGACTAGTTCGGCTCCACCGATCGGCTCTATCTGTTACTTCACTATCTCAGAGTCACCGATCGACACAAATTGGCGCTACTGATTTCACTGCTGAGAGAGAACTTTTGCCAGATTTACTGTTTCTTATTTCCAGCTCCACTCGATGATTCTTTCTCTCTATCTGCATCTAAAGCTGCACTGTGCCTATATGTGTCTCTCCTGGACCACACTCACTTGACTCAAACCCATGAAGACTACCCTTCTTGGAAATTGATGTCAAAGGGGGGGGAGAGAGCACATCAAAGCTTACCCTTACAAAGATGCTCTATCATAAGAGGAGAGAATTCACATGTCTTTAAGAGGGGAGAGACATGGCAGCTATTTTACTTGAGCCTTTATCTGCTTTGATTTATTTCTGCTCTAATTTTATCTCACCCTACCTACTCACATTATCCAATGCTAGATTCAGGGGGAGAGGAAGTTTAAGTTAGGGGAGAAAAATTCTTGAAAATTTATTGCAAATCCTTAATTGTTTGGGGACATGTCTATATTCAAATGGAGTACTCACTCTGTCATACTCACTAATTACATGTCATCCCAGTCTTGGTACTCTTGTGGATCTTGAAGTATCTTTCTTGTTTGAAGTTCTCTTGTGTTACCTAACCCTGTTTTCTCAAGCTTTCTTCTTCAAGAGTTAGTTCAAGGACCACAAGGTAAGTATATGCATCTCGCTCATGTGCATGATTGTCTCTTGCTTTTGCACATATTTTTTGCAAGAGGGAATCATAATCATGTAGCTCATTACTCGCTCTGTCATGTTGTGCATTCAAATGTCTTTTGATTCGATCATCACATGTCTGCACACATGTAGGGGGAGCTTATGCAAGTTACATGTTTCTCCAAAGCTTTAAATATACTACTCTTCACATCTTTACTTGAAGCTTTGATGTATGTTTTCATCAATTACCAAAAAGGGGGAGATCGAAAGCACAAGTACTACACATGGTTTTGGTAATTAATGTCAACATATCTTTTGTTGGACTAATGATTTTATCTAGTATATTTCAAATAAGTTCAACAGTGGCATGGCAAGGACAAGAGGATGTGGAGCCCCTTCAAAATGCTAAGGACATGGATTGGCAAAAGCTCAAGACTCTACATTTTTGGTTAAGTGATCCAAGATCACATTGAGTACATAGGAAAGCCAATACTATTAAAAGGGGATGAGGTGTTGCTTAATGATCTATTTGCTCAAGTGCTTAGTGATATTGCTCCAAAACCCTCAGCCACTTTCTCCATCCAAATATGTCCAAACCCTACATTCCAACTCGGCCCCACCGAAATTTCCCTATCCGGAGCCACCGACTTCATCAGGACATAGCCACTGCCAAACCCTAACAAATCAGATCCACCGATATGGATCTCGGTCTCACCGAGATGGCCTTGCCAACTACTTGTTACTAGTTACAATTATTTTGGTCCCACCGAGTTTTGCCATCGGTACCACCGAGATGGCTTGCCAACTTTCTATTGCTTTATTGCTTCACTTCGGTCCTACCGAGTTGATGCAATCGGTGCCACCGAAACGAGGTTTGCCTTAGCCATTGCACATCGGTCCCTCCGAGTTGTTCTAGTCGGTCCCACCAAGATTCCTAACGTTCATATCTTTTACACAGGTCAGTGCCATCAAGATTTCAGATCGGTGTCACCGAGTTGGGTCAAAAGTTTGTAACGGTTGGATTTTGTGTGGAGGCTATATATACCCCTCCACCCCCTCTTACTTAGTAAGAGAACCATCAGAACGTGCCTACACTTCCACTACTCATTTTCTGAGAGAGAACCACCTACGCATGTGTTGAGATCAAGGGATTCCATTCCTACCATTTGAACCTTGATTTCTAGCCTTCCCCAAGTTGCTTTCCATTCAAATCCTTCTTCCACCATAGCCAAATCTGTGAGAGAGAGTTGAGTGTTGGGGAGACTATCATTTCAAGCACAAGAGCTAGGAGTTCATCATCAGTACACCATCTATTACCTTTTGGAGAGTGGTGTCTCCTGGATTGGTTAGGTGTCGCTTGGGAGCCTTTGACATGATGTGGAGTTGAACCAAGATGTTTGAAAGGGCAAGGAGATCGCCTACTTCATGAAGATCTACCTGAGTGAGGCAAGTCCTTCGTGGATGATGGCCATTGTGGGATAGACAAGGTTGCATCTTCATGGACCCTTCCTGGGTGGAGCCCTCCGTGGACTCGTGCAACCGTTACCCTTCATGGGTTGAAGTCTCCATCAACGTGGATGTACGATAGCACCACCTATCGGAACCACGCCAAAAATATCCGCGTCTCCATTGCGTTTGCACACTCCATTTCCCATCCCCTTTACATTCTTAAAATTGCATGCTTTACTCTTTCCGCTGCCTATACACTTGTCATGCTTGTGTAGAATGTAGTGTGTGCCATTAACTTGTGCTAAACTCAACCTTAACTTAAGAATTGTAAAAGCTGCCACTTTTTTTTGTTAAGGGTCTAATCACCCCCCTCTAGACCTCTCTTCTTCATCTTTCAATGTTGATATTGTTACTTCATTGTTTCTGAGTTATTATATCGCAAAGAGATTACATGATACGAATGCTAGATAGCATTCAACATCAAAAATTCTGTTTTTATCATTTACCTACTCGAGGACGAGCAAGAATTAAGCTTGGGGATACTGATACATCTCCAACATATCTATAATTTTTTATTCTTGGATGCTTTATATGCATTTTTATGCTATGTTATATCATTTTTTGGGACTAACCTATTAACCTAGTGCCTAGTGCGAGTTCTTGTTTTTGCTTGTTTTTGGCTTTTCGGAAAATCAATACCAAACGACGTCCAAACATGATGAAACTTTACGATGATTTTTTCTATACCAGAAGGGACCCTAGAAGGTTCGGCAGGAGTCCATAAGAGATATGCTACTTGTGATTTGCGTTGAGATTTTCCCCGAAGAGGAGAGGAGATACAATAAAATAGAGATAAGTATTTCCCTCAGTGAAAACCAAGGTTTATCGAACCAATAGGAGAATCACGCAAAGCCTCGTGAACAGCACCTACACACATAATAGCAAATACTTGCACCCAACATGGGCAAGAGGGTTGTCAATCCCCTTGAATTCATTAATTGCAAGGATCAAATCTCGTAGTCATAGATAGATAATTGCGAAACAAAATAAAAGAAATAAAGTTGCAGCAAATATATTTTGGATTTTTTATATGATTAAGGTAGACCCCGGGGCCATAGTTTTCAGTAGAGGCTTCTCTCTCGAGCACATAACATACGATGGGCGAACAAATTACTGTTGGGTAATTGATAGAAAAACGCATAGTTATGAAAATATACAAGGCAATGATCATGTGTATAGGCATCAAGTCTGAGACAAGTAGACCGACTCCTGCATGCATCTACTACTATTACTCCACCAATCAACCGCTATCCAGCATGCATCTATGGTATTAAGTTCATAAAAACAGAGTAACACCTTAAGCAAGATGACATAATGTAGACAAAGTAAACTCAAGTAATATGAATAAACCCCATCATTTTATCCTTAATGGCAACAATACAAATACGTGTCGTTTCCCTTTATGTCACGGGGGTACAGAGCACCACAAGATTGAACCCATTACAAAGCACCTGTCCCACTGAAGATAAATCAATCTAGTTGGCCAAACCAAATGGATAGATCAGAGAGACATACAAAGCTCTAACAATCATGCATAATAAAGTTCATAAAAGACTCAATTACTTCTCATGAATATTCAAATCATAAACCAACAATTCATCGGATCCCAACAAACACACCGCAAAAGAAGATTACATCAGATAGAACTCCAAGAACACCAAGGAGAACATTGTATTGAAGATCAAAGAGAGAGAAGAAGCCATCTAGCTACTAGCTATGGACCCGTAGGTCTCTGGTAAACAACTCACGCATCATCGGAAGATAACAAGGATGATGTAGAGGCCCTCTGTGATCAAGGCCTCCAGATGGGATCGCGGAAGAACAGAAGCTTGCGATGGCGGAAAATGTGTTTCAGGTGGCTCCCGTTGGTTTCCCAATATTTGAGAATTTATAGAAGTGGAATCAAGTTAGATGGAGCCTCGAGAGGCCCCCAAGGCAACAGGGCGCGACCATCCCCTGGGCGTGCTATGTTGCCTTACCGTCTCCTCATACATCCTCTTGTCTCCTCCCGAAGCTTCTAGGGTCTCTTATGTCTAGACAAAAATCATCAAAAGTTTCGTAGCATTTGGACTTCGTTTGGTACTGATTTTCTAGAAAAGCAAAAACAAGCAGAAAACAACAACTTGCACTTGGCACTGGGTTAATAGGTTAGTTCCCAAAAATGATATAAAATAGTACAAAAATGCATATAAAGCATCTAAGATTGATAATATAATAGCATGGAACAATAAAAAAATTATACATATGTTGGAGACGTATCCGCATCCCCAAGCTTAATTCTTGCTCGTCCTCGAGTAGGTAAATGATAAAAACATAATTTTTTATGTGGAGTGCTACCTAACATGTGTACCATGTAATCTCTTTTACAGTATGAATATTAATAGACGAGTGATTCAAGGCAATAGTCTATAATTTGATATAAATACATCAATACTCAGGCACACTAAGAAAGAATCATGCCTTTCAAAATCAAAATGCTAAAGAACGCTATCCCTACAAAATCATATAGCCCGTCATGCTTAGTCTTCCTAACACAAAATATTAATCATGAACTACCCCGATGATAAGCCAAGCAATTGGATCATACTTTTTAACGCGCTTCAGCCTTTTCAACCCCACGCATACATGAGCGTGGGCCATGGATATAACACTATGGGTGCAATAGAGTTTGGTGATAGAGATCAATAAGGGGAAGTTAAAAAAGGAAGAAAGTCTTGCATCGAAGCGGCTAGTCAACGGGATATGGAGATGCCCATCAATAGATATCAATGCGAGGAGTAGGTATTGCCATGTAATAGATGCACTAATGTGGCACCCCGGCTCAAAGAACCAGTTTACCAGTGTTTCCAACCCAGAGATCATGTCTTCTGGAAACACTCAACAACTTGGAACAGAACAGAACTGAACTTTATTGATAATCTTGGGGTACAAGCTCATATTTTACATCGAAAGCGAGGCCGAAGGCACACTCGGTGCTATGACAGTATCTACATTATTTATGAAACACAACAGGGCCTCGATACTACTGGATACTTCTATGGCATAGCGGAACATAGCGGAACTCCAACCACGGGGACACTGCCGTGGACACAGCCTAGTTAGCGTAGCCTGAGCCATCGGGACCTCCGTCCTCGGCTTCTCCTGCATTTGGCATGATACGCCAGGTGAGTACTTTGAATGTACTCGCAAGCTCATGACAACCAAATAATGCAGCAAACAATAGCATGGCAAGTAACATGTTAAAATCTTAGGTGATTCACTTACTATCTCCGGTTATCAACTTACTCTCTTTCGGGTTGTCCCACAACCCTCGGAATACTCATATGTCACCAAGTACTTCTGGTCATAAGATGAGTTCTTCCATCATTATTATCACTGTTATGGTTGACCACCTAGTGAGGTCTGGACGGGCTGTCCAATACCGTGGACGCGGCTATTCAAATAGATTTGACACTCTGCAGAGGTTGTACACTTTACCCACACCATGGAGCACCAGACCTCGTGATCCCATTCGGGTGGACCAACGTTGCTCCAACGAAACCCGCCTAACCCGTGACCCTCCCATCGTACCACCGGCAATCATTCTCCCCCGGAGTCAAGCCCTGTGTGGCCTTGGTGTCACCTCGTGACACCTGCCACCGTCGTGGCCAAACTAAACTGTCCCAAACGGGGACGGTGGCACAATACACAACTAGGCTCACAGGGTTTTCGCCGTCTACCTGATCAGGGCATCACGCACGCATAACCCTCCCTAGACGAAGGTACCGGTGAAAGAGCACGGAGCCAGACCAAGTCAAGGCCGTCCCATACTGGCAAATGTGGTTGCACGGATAAGCCCGAATAGGTGACTCAAGATTAACCGGCTAGGTTCATTTAGCAAGCATAATGGTTCATCACAATAACTTGAGTTGGCATCAACTAAGCATTTTAAAGTATTTCACCATGAATTGTTATATAGCAAGTAAATAGAAATAATTAATTTAAATATGCAATGCCATTGAAATGCTCATGAAATGGATGTCATGGCTTGCCTTGCTCTGTTGGGTTGCCCAAGAACTCCTAGTCTTCAAAGTTGCCAAAGTTTCCTTCTGAAAATATTTTGAAATAGCATTTGAAAATGTCACATAAAACTGTTTTAATCACCAAAAATTCTGTGAGTGTGAGAAAAATACCAAACTTTACCAGATAATAAAGGAGTTCAAGACAAACCAGATTCAAAAAGAATCTAGTGATTTGGACTTGTAGATAAAAAGTTATAACTGGTCAAAGTTGCTGGTAAAAACTGAAAAAAAATAACTAGAAACCTGACAGGGGCCACATCGAAGGCGTAAAGTGGAGGGGTGCCTCCACTTACCGCTTCACGTGTGCGCGGCCGAGCCACTGACAGGCGGGCCCCACAGCTGGTTTGAACAGGAGGGGGAGAGGGAAATAGAGGGAGGCGGAGCTCCAGCGGTCGTCCCCGGTGATGTGGGCGGTGGCGGGGTTGGGCGACCGCGGGGAAAGAACAAGTGCACAATAGCGAACATGTACGTACCCGCAGATCAGCTAGAGATGGCCGGACGGCGTCGCCCCCTTCTTCTCCGGCAGCGGTGGCGCTCAGGGGTCGTCGGAGACGGCGGTTCCGGCAGCGATTCACTCGGGCAAGAGGTCGAGGAGCACCAGTGGAGTGCATTGAGCTCGAGGGTGCAGTCGGACGAGGCTGGGGTAGGGTAGAGAGGGCTGGTGGCGGAGCTCTACTGGCGGCGGAACTCCGGCGAGGTTCGAGGCCAGAGGGCCTCTCGATCGTGGCTCGCTGCTCGGGAGGAAGTTTAGGCGATGGTGGAGTGGGTTGAGGAGCTCGGGAGGCCTGGCGGTGCCCTTTTATAGGCGGGAGGCAAAGCTCGGCGAGCTCTCTGGATCGGCAGCGACATGGCTATGCCACTGGAGCAAGGACAGCGAGTTGGCCGTCGCGGCGCGGGGCGAAGAGACGGGAGAAGGCAGGGGCAATTAATGCACGAAGAGACGGCTTGCGAGGAAGACGACGGCGGGGTTGCCACTGTGCCCGCACGGGTGCCACAATGCGGCGCTGTGGTGGTGGCCGGCGAGGGCTTCTCCGGTGAGGGGGAAGGGTCTAAAGGGTCTAGGTGGCATGCGGGAACGATGTCGGCACGCTTGGACAAAGTACGGCAACGCGGTGAAGCTGGATGCATCACCTCAGACGCGGGCGCGGCACACCGCGCGCGCACTGGCATGCCAGTGGCATGCTCACCACGGTGCCTGGCGCGTGGAGGCCGGCCAAGTCCAGCGCACCATGTCTAAGGCCTTATCTTTTGATCATCTAGTGCCTCTGCATGCTTGGATTGGCTAGGTTCACTCTGATGTGAAGCGTAGCTTCAGCTACAGCTTCTGACAGCAAACTTGAGAGGGATCTGGAGAGGAGATGAGCTGGAGTAGTAGCCAGTGGAGATGTCTGGGAGGATCTATGTTGGAAGGACTCCAAACTGGCCAAATTTGAGATGGTTTGGAAAAGTTTTGAGTAGGGTTCATGTACAAATAGTCATACTGGTCCAGAGACTAAATGAGCTTGGTTCAATCATATAGTTGATCTGGTGAAGCTGAATTTTGGTGTGTGGGATTAATTTGGTGAGTACGAGATGCCATAAAAATTTCAGCTCAAGGGGAAACCTCTAGATGGTACTTCCTTCACAGAGGTTCAAAATGAGCAGAAACTTGGCAGAATTTTGCTGCTGAAAAGTTGTATTGGTCAAGATGATATTTTTTGGGTATTGTGGCTAGATAGGTTCTCTAGTACCTCAGAGAATTTATTTGGGGAGTTTCTGAGTTAGGAAAATAAGGGTTGCTTCACAAATGAACAATTCTGACCAGGAAGGAAATAATTATTCTGGCCATTATTTAATATTGGGCAATGGAATATTTTTGAAGATTATGAGGCTATATGATGATGAGAAGGTGTGGCAAAAATTTGGGATCTTTCTGATCATCAGAACTATAGGTTGCTTCACAACACATAGTGATGTCATAGTCTCCCAAATAAGAAAATAATTACTTGGAAAAGATTAAATATTGAAATTTGGTCCAAGAGGGATGTTTCAGGGTTTTGGCAAGGTGGTGATGGTTTTGGATCAAGAGGTTCAAGGATTTATAAGTCCAAAGTCACTTGAAAGGATTCAAAAACCATCCAAAATTCAAATAAAGCCAAAAAGATTTTGAAAAGAAAAGGTTGTCAAAACCAGGGTGTCACAAACCTACCCCCCTTAGGATGAATCTCATCCTCGAGATTCGGTTGCTCAGGGAACAAGTACGGGTATGCGGATCTTAGGAACTCCTCTCTTTCCCAAGCAGCCTCTTCCTCAGTATGGTGTTCCCACAGTACCTTATAAAACCTGATCACCTTACTCCGAGTAGTTCTCTCCATTTCCTCCAAGATTCTGACAGGTTTCTCTTCGTAGGTCAGATCTTTAGCCAGCTCTATCTCACTCATATTTGCTTGCTTGATTGGTGGTGCAATGCACTTTCTTAACTGTGATATGTGAAACACATCATGAACGTCAGACAACTCTGGTGGTAGCTCCAACTGATATGCTAACCTGCCTTTCCTTGCAATTACTGGAAAAGGAGCGATGTATCTTGGTGCAAGTTTTCCTCGGGTATGAAACCTCTTCACTCCTTCATGGGGGTTACTCGAAGGTAAGCATATTCTCCGGCCTCAAAGGTCACTTCTCGATGCTTTGGGTCGTAATAACTCTTTTGACGGGACTTGGCTGCCCGAAGACGTTCCTGAATATCCTTAACTTGTCTCTCGGCCTCGAGCATCAAGTCCATGCCAAAGATACGGCTATCTCCTGTCTGAGACCAGTTTAATGGGGTGCGGCATTTCCGCCCATACAGTGCTTCAAATGGTGACATCTTAAGACTTGACTGATAGCTATTGTTATAGGAAAATTCTGCATAGGGTAGACTATCTTCCCATTTGGATCCATGAGTAAGGGCACATGACCAAAGCATATCCTCTAGTATCTGATTTACTCGTTCGGTCTGTCCATCTGTCTGTGGATGATACGATGTGCTATGCTTCAGCACGGTTCCCAAGGCTTGGTGCAATCGTAACCAGAATGCGGAGGTAAATAAGGAGCCTCTATCCGAGGTGATAGACTTGGGTACTCCATGAAGGCTGACTATCTGGGACATGTAGAGTTGTGCAAGCTGGTTTGCATTAAAAGTGGTCTTTACCGGAATAAAGTGAGCCACTTTTGTAAGCATATCCACGATGACCCAGATAGCATCATGGCCTCTTGTTGACTTGGGTAGTCCAACAATGAAGTCCATGCATATGTCATCCCACTTCCATTGGGGAACTGGTAAAGGTTGCAGTAGCCCAGCGGGTTTCTGATGTCCAGCCTTGACTTTGTTGCAAACATCACAGCAGGCGACATAATATGCTATATCCCTTCGCATTCCTGGCCACCAAAAGGTTTCTCTTAGGTCTTGATACATATTCGTGCCTCCTGGGTGAATGGAGTAAGCGGACTCATGAGCTTCCCTGAGTATCTGCTGTCTTAGGTTGTCCTGATCGGGCACACATATCCGCTTCTCAAACCATAAGGTGCCTTGGTCATCCACACGAAAAGACATGGCCTTCCCTTGCTGCATCAACTCCTTGATCTCTTGTATCCCTCATCTGGTCCTTGAGCCTTTTTAATCTCTTCCATAAGAGTTGGGGTAATCTCCAAGGTATCCGAGTTAACTGGGCCGCATAGCACCATATTGAGTTTGGCAAACTCTTCTTGCAACCTGGGGTGGATACTTGCGGTCAGTGTGTTCACGGTGCCTGGTTTTCTACTGAGAGCATCAGCAACCACATTGGCCTTTCCCGGATGATAATTTATTCCAAGGTCATAATCCTTAACCAGTTCTAGCCATCTTCGCTATCTGAGGTTTAGGTCAGGCTGAGTGAAAATATACTTGAGACTCTTATGGTCTGTGTATATTTCACAGCGCTGCCCAATGAGATAATGCCTCTAGATCTTAAGGCATGTACCACTGCTGCTAGTTCCAAATCATGCGTGGGATAGTTTTCTTCATGAGGTCGTAGCTGTCTGGATGCATATGCTACAACCTTTCCTTCTTGCATTAGCACACAGCCGATTCCACGTCTGGAAGCATCGCAATATATGTCAAAGCTTTTGTGGATGTCTGGAAGAACTAAGACAGGGGTTGTGGTTAGCCTTGTCTTTAGCTCCAAGAAGCTGCTCTCGCATTCTGCTGTCCAGACAAACCGTTGATTTTTCTTCAGCAATTCTGTCAGTGGCTTGGCTATCTTAGAGAAGCCTTCTATGAAGCGACGGTAATAGCCTGCCAGACCCAGGAAACTGCGGACTTCAGTAACTGAGGCTGGTGTCTTCCAGTTCAATACCGCAGTTACTTTGCTGGGGTCGACGGCTACTCCTTGTTCTGACAGAACGTGTCCCAGAAATCCCACCTCTTTGAGCCAGAATTCACATTTGCTGAATTTGGCATATAGACGATGGGTCCTTAATATTTCCAAGACAGTATGGAGGTGTTGTTTGTGCTCTTCTTCATCCTTGGACAATATCAGGATGTCATCGATGAACACCACCACAAATTTGTCCAGAAAATCCATGAAGACCTTGTTCATCATACTCATGAAATAGGCGGGGGCGTTCGTCAGTCCAAACGCCATGACCGTAAATTCATACAGCCCATATCAGGTGGTGAAAGCTGTCTTGGGGATATCCTCTTTTCTGATTTTTAGCTGATGATATCCTGTTCGGAGGTCAATCTTGGAGAATACCCATGCTCCGTTCAGTTGGTCAAATAAATCGTCAATGCGAGGGAGCGGGTACTTATTCTTGATAGTGACCTCATTCAGCTGGCGATAGTCTACACACATTCGTAGACTTCCATCCTTCTTCTTGACAAACAATACGGGTGATCCCCATGGCGAGACACTTGGACGGATGTACCCTTTCTGTTGTAATTCATCCAACTGCTTCTTTAATTCTACCAACTCCAGACTCGGCATACGATAGTATTTCTTGTAAATTGGAGCAGTTTCGGGAATTACCTCAATTGCAAATTCTAATTCCCGGTCAGGTGGCATCCCTGGTAGTTCCTCAGGAAATACATCCAGGAATTTGCAGACTACCGGTATCAAGTTCATATCCGTACCGGTAGCTTGGTATGCCATTCCCTTCCTTGACATCATTTTACTGGCAAGAAATTTAACTGTCTGTCCTGCCGGGTTAACCAGTGTCACTGTCCTGGTAGCGCAGTTGATGCACACCGGGTGTGGTGTCAACCAGTCCATCCCCAGTATTATATCCAATCCAGGGGATTCAATGGCAACAAGTGTAGCTGGAAATTTAACTCCATGTGTCGAGATTTCTAGACCCTTATATATTAGATTTGTTCCGAGCAGGGAGCCAGGGGATTATACCACCATAATTTTATCCAAGAGCGAAGGGGAAAATTTGTGCAAAGTGGCAAAACTCCGCGAAATAAATGAATGGGAAGCTCCAGAGTCAAATAAAATTACTGCAGGTATGTCATTAACAGAAAACATACCGAGGACTACGTCTGGTGCTTCGCAGGCTTCTTCGGCGGAGATATGATGGACGCATCCATGGCTGAAATTGTGGTTGGGGCGGCGTCCAATAGTGTTGACCTATGGCTTGAAGTCGGATGGTGGCTTCCCATTTCTGGCAGGGCACTGCTTGGAGTAGTGTCCGCTTTGGCTGCAAGTAAAGCAAGTGTTATTGCGGTGACAGTCCTCCATCACAGGCTGTTTGCCAAAGGTCTTGTCCTGGCTGACCGTCTTATTGTTGTTGTTGCCATTGTTCCATGCGGGCTTGTATTCAGATGGACCTGACTGCCAAATGCGTGGCTTCTGCACAAACTGCTCATGGTTGTCTTTCTTAGGCTCAAACTTCTGCTTACGGTCATCATACCCAGACTTGTGTTCTCTCTCTGCTATGAAAGCCTTGTTCACCAAAGTCTGGAAGTCCGGGAAGTCCAGCATACAAAGCTGACAACGGAGGGCATGATTCAGTCCTCCTAGGAATCGGTCTATCTTCCTCTCTTCAGTGGATACATCATGGGCAGAGTACTGTGCCAGATTGTTAAACTTGTTCAGATACTCTCCCACGGACATATTTCCTTGCGTGAGAGCAAGAAATTCCCTTTGCTTCACCTTCATTATGCCAGTAGGGATATGATACTTGCGGAATGCCTCTTTGAACTTCTCCCAGGAAATATCTTCTCCATAAGGCCATGTTATCTTTGTGTTGTCCCACCATATAGCTGCCGGCCCTTCTAGGTAATGGGTGACAAAAGGAACCTTGCCTGCCTCTTCACAGCGGGCTATATCCAACTTCTTTTCCATGGTCCTGAGCCAATCATCAGCCTCCATCGGGTCCACAGCTTGACCAAAACTGGGTGGCTTAGTGCGTTGGAAATCAGACAACTTAGAATGTGTCCCATTGTTGTTATTCTGGCCCACCATAGTCTGCATACTCTTCAGGAATTCCATGAGATCCTGATTTCTTTTCTCTTCAAACATCCTCATGATCTGTTCAAGGGTCGGTGGCTGAGGCGGTGGTGGTGGTAAATCTTCTGGTGGTTGTCCTGCTTGTCTGGCGGATCGACAAACGGGGGTTCCATCGCCGCCTTGGCTACTACCTCTCTTCATCCTAAATTTGTTCCCGTTGCAAAATACCGAATCGATGAGCAACATCCATAAGGGAAACACATTAATATGACACCAAAAGAGAATTCACAAAAAAGAGGCGAATAAAGAAAACGACATAATTATACAAGATAACCCAACATCATACATGGCAAGCTAGTAGGGGGAATATCATGGCTAGACTGCTCATATGGCAGTTGACATATGCAAAGATGCATGCACTAAAACTCAAGCCTCCACTCTAGTAACGCGGGTGGCACGAGCACTGCCAAACCGAAGACTCCTCGTCATCTGATCATGAGTCGGAATCAGAACTGATGATGTGGATCGCATCCTCCGGATCAAAGGAAACATGATGACGCTCCTAAGATGGTTCTCCTTCTGGGGAAGAAGGAGCATGACGTCTCAGCATCGGAGCAGCTGGAGTGGCTAGAAGCGAGGCCCACTATGCCGGGGTCTCACGTCGGCTACCAGATAAAAGGCCAGGTGGGATGGTGGAGCTAGAGGGAGTATCAAACATACGTGGAGGTGGAACGGGCGGTGGATGCAAAGGTGGAAACGTAGGATGAGGCAGAGATGATGCTGTAGTCACAGCTGCAAGTGCCCCTTGGGCACGAGACAGCTCCTCAGCCAAGGAAATGATCATACGGTAACTGGCGTTCAGATAACGAGATAGAACACCAGTGGCATGATCACTCACCGGATCAACAGGTGCGAAAATGACTCGCCCTGTCGCAGGCGACAGGGTGAGGTAGTGAAAGAAACCTGGATGAGTCTGCATCTCGACCTTGTGGAAACGCAAGTCAGTGAGAGCCTCCATTGCGGCAAACTGGATCGCCAGCTCCGGAGTTGAAGTCATTCCGCCCTTGGAAGAGCGAGAATAGCTACCAATGTCCAAGCTCGCGGTCAGAAAGGCCTCCGCGTGATACTCATACACTGACTAGGCAAGCTGCTCTCGAAACACCTGGTACACTGGTTCTTCGCCATTGGGATACAGCGAAAGCCAGACATTATGGAGCAGTACAAGAAAGGTGAATGGTGCTGGCTCATGATGGTAGTGGTACGGCACTGGTGCCATCTACACTCACAATGCCAATGGTTAGTAAAACAATGATGCATGATGCATGCCATGCAATAAGCAAATGCAGCAAGCAAGATGCACACTCAAACCCTACACTAATCGCAGTTTCTAGCGCAGGCTAACTAGGGTGTCCTACAGTCAGCACGGCTCTGATACCAAGCGTTGTGGCACCCCGGCTCAAAGAACCGGTTTACCAGTGTTTCCAACCCAGAGATCATGTCTTCTGGAAACACTCAACAACTTGGAACAGAACATAACTGACCTTTGTTGATAATCTTGGGGTACAAGCTCATATTTTACATCGAAAGCGAGGCCGAAGGCACACTCGGTGCTATGACAGTATCTACATTATTTATGAAACACAACAGGGCCTCGATACTACTGGATACTTCTATGGCGTAGCGGAACATAGCGGAACTCCAACCACGGGGACACTGCCGTGGACACAGCCTAGTGAGCATAGCCTGAGCCATCGGGACCTCCATCCTCGGCTTCTCCTGCATTTGGCATGATACGCCAGGTGAGTACTTTGAATGTACTCGCAAGCTCACGACAACCAAATAATGCAGTAAACAATAGCATGGCAAGTAACATGTTAAAATCTTAGGTGATTCACTTATTGTCTCCGGTTATCAACTTACTCTCTTTCGGGTTGTCCCACAACCCTCGGAATACTCATATGCCACCAAGTACTTCTGGTCATAAGATGAGTTCTTCCATCATTATTATCACTGTTACGGTTGACCACCTAGTGAGGTCTGGACGGGCTGTCCAATACCGTGGACGCGGCTATTCGAATAGATTTGACACTCTGTAGAGGTTGTACACTTTACCCACACCATGGAGCACCTAACCTCATGATCCCATTCGGGTGGACCAGCGTTGCTCCAACGAAACCCGCCTGACCCGTGACCCTCCCATCGTACCACCGGCAATCATCCTCCCCCGGAGTCAAGCCCTGGGTGGCCCCTGTGTCACATCGTGACACCTGCCACCGTCGTGGCCAAACTAAATTATCCCAAACGGGGACGCCGGCACAATACTCAACTGGGCTCACAGGGTTATCGCCGTCTACCTGATCAGGGTAGCACACACGCATAACCCTCCCTAGATGGAGGTACCGGTGAAAGAGCACGGAGCCAGACCAAGTCAAGGCCGTCCCATACCGGCAAATGTGGTTACACGGATAAGCCCGGACAAGTGACTCAAGATCAATCGGCTAGGTTCATTTAGTAAGCATAATGGTTCATCACAATAACTTGAGTTGGCATCAACTAAGCATTTTAAAGTATTTCACCATGAATTGTTATATAGCAAGTAAATGGAAATAATTAATTAAAATATGCAATGCCGTTGAAATGCTCATGAAATGGATGTCATGGCTTGCCTTGCTCTGTTGGGTTGCCCAAGAACTCCTGGTCTTCAAAGTTGCCAAAGTTTCCTTCTGAAAATATTTTGAAATAGCATTTGAAAATGTCAAATAACACTGTTTTAATCACCAAAAATTCTGTGAGTGTGAGAAAAATACCAAACTTTACCAGATAATAAAGGAGTTCAAGACAAACCAGATTCAAAAAGAATCAAGTGATTTGGACTTGTAGATAAAAAGTTATAACTGGTCAAAGTTGCTGGTCAAAACTGAAATTAAAAATAAAAACTAGAAACCTGACAGGGGCCACATCGAAGACGTAAAGTGGAGGGGCGCCTCCACTTACCGCTTCGCGCACGCGCGCGGCCGAGCCGCTGACGGGCGGGCCCCGTAGCTAGTTTGAACAGGAGGGGGAGAGGGAAACAGAGGGAGGCGGAGGTCCGGCGGTCATCGCCGGCGATGTGGGCGGCGGCGGGGTCGGGCGACCGTGGGGATAGAACGAGCGCACAACAGCGAACACGTACGTACCCACAGATCAGCTAGAGATGGTCGGACGGTGTCGCCCCCTTCTTCTCCGGCGGCGGTGGCGCTCGGGGGTCATCGGAGACGGCGGTTCCGGCAGCGATTAGCTCGGGCAAGAGGTCGAGGAGCACTAGTGGAGTGCACTGAGCTCGAGGGTGCAGTCGGATGAGGCTGGGGTAGGGTGGAGAGGGCTGGTGGCAGAGCTCTACTGGCGGCGGAACTCCGGTGAGGTTCGAGGCCAGAGGGCCTCTCAGCCGTGGCTCACTGCTCGGGAGGAAGTTTAGGCGATGGTGGAGTGGGTTGAGGAGCTCGGGAGGCCTGGCGGTGCCCTTTTATAGGCGGGAGGCGAAGCTCGGCGAGCTCTCTGGATCGGCGGCGACGTGGCTATGCCACTGGAGCAAGGACGGCGAGCTGGCCTTCGCGGAGCGGGGCGAAGAGACGGGAGATGTCGGTGTACTAAGTATTGGGCCCTTAGTACCCCTTACTTGTGCACGGGCAGTTGTAGCCGTCCTCGCGGCAAGGCTTGCCGGGATCAGCTCGAGGTCGATTTAAGTTATCGAGGGAATCATCAAGTCAGAAATCTGAGGATCAGCAAATGAGTAAAGCTGGAAATCGAAGACCAGCCTCCCCGGCAAGATCCTTGCCGGGGTGGCCCGAGGAACCCGGCAAGGATCGGCGCCCGGCAAGGCTTGGCACCCGGCAAGGATCGGCGCCCAGCAAGGCTTGGCACCCGGCAAGGATCGGTGCCCGGCAAGGATTGGCGCCCAGCAAGTTTCAGCGCCTGGCGAGGTTCTGCCACTGTGCCACCGCTTCGGCACAGTGACGAGTCTGACATTCTGGCTCCTTCCATGGA
The DNA here is from genome assembly GCA_011799875.1 of Thinopyrum elongatum. Taxonomy (NCBI): domain Eukaryota; kingdom Viridiplantae; phylum Streptophyta; class Magnoliopsida; order Poales; family Poaceae; genus Thinopyrum; species Thinopyrum elongatum. The sequence goes on along the minus strand of CM022297.1, from coordinate 354,907,712 downwards.
TGCGTGGCGGCGCGCCAGTGGAGGAGAGCTTAAGCGGTGCTGATGGGATGGCCCCTTTTTCCATCCCCAAGAAAGTGAGGACACCTAAACGGACACCTCATGGTGCATTAAATGCGCTTGTCCTAATCCGTCAGGGGTTAGGTATGATACCCTGTAGCCACTTTACACCTCAATGTATGTACATTTTGCCACTATGGAGACCCCTTTGAGCATATAAAAGGAGGCCCAAGGCAACTGCTACAGAGGGAGGAGAACAGCTGGCCCATTCTGCATGCGTAGCTGCTCTTCGAACGTACTGTTCATTACGAGCGCTCCTGAAGGCTGGGCTCGAGAACATCAATAAGAACACAAAGCAGGAGTAGGGTTTTACGCTGATCAGCGGCCTGAACCTAGGTAAAAACCTCGCGCGTCGATCACCGGTTCTGCGCTTTGCGTGTACCTCTCCCCCCGCCGAATCGTAAAGGGATCTCTCGGGATCCCATAGGTGTCGTGCCCCGACATCTTTGGCGCGCCAGGTAGGGGAGCTTAAGCGGTGCTGATGGGATGGCCCCTTTTTCCATCCCCAAGAAAGTGAGGACACCTAAACGGACACCTCATGGTGCATTAAATGCGCTTGTCCTAATCCGTCAGGGGTTAGGTATGATACCCTGTAGCCACTTTACACCTCAATGTATGTACATTTTGCCACTGTGGAGACCCCTTTGAGCATATAAAAGGAGGCCCAAGGCAACTGCTACAGAGGGAGGAGAACGGCTGGCCCATTCTGCATGCGTAGCTGCTCTTCGAACGTACTGTTCATTACGAGCGCTCCTGAAGGCTGGGCTCGAGAACATCAATAAGAACACAAAGCAGGAGTAGGGTTTTACGCTGATCAGCGGCCCGAACCTGGGTGAAAACCTCGCGCGTCGATCACCGGTTCTGCTCTTTGCGTGTACCTCTCCCCCCGCCAAATCGTAAAGGGATCTCTCGGGATCCCATAGGTGTCGTGCCCCGACATCTTTGGCGCGCCAGGTAGGGGGATTGAAGGTTACGTGAACCTGATCTGGTGGTCGACGCCCTAGTTCCTTCATTATGCCGCCCAAGAAGAAGAACATCGCGACAGCACAACCGTCCGGGTCTGTTTTGCCCGCGCCTTCGCAGACAGGCGATGGTGTGGGTGCAAAAGGAAGAGGACTGGAACCCCCGCGACGTTTTGGTGATCCAAACCAAGCGAGCGGTATCGTTCGCAGTGGCAGTGGTAACTTGCGCGCCGCTGGATCTAGAGATGGCGTTGCGTTGCCTACGGGTGGCACAACAAACTCTAGGGATCAAAGAGCGCCTGCTGGAGCTCCTGCGCCGCCGCGAGCCTCGCAACCTGCCCAGGTTGTGCGAGACGAGCGACATCATGGCGCTGGTGGTTCGGGGCGTCCCTACGAAAAGGTTTCTGCGCATAGATCCCAAGATGCGCGGGACCAGCATGCACACCGAGCTGCCGGCGAAGGTAGCACGCGGTCGCGTGACCGTGGTGGTGCTCCTTCTAACTTGGTTAGGAGTCAGAGCACCTCACGTACTTCGCACCTGTCACCGCCACCTACGCCAGCAGAAGCCTTGGCACGCGCAGAGCTACTCCTCGATTTTCCTCCCGCCCCGGAGAAGATGGAGGAGTGGCGAGCTACTATCCAGAGCCTTATCGGCTTCGCTAATAAGGATGGACCACAAGAGGCAGGGCCCTCTCAGCGGAAGCCCATCGATCCGATGCGAGCCGGTGGAGAGAAAACCGGAGGTGGTGCAACTACAGTGCACTCTCCTCCGCGACATCAGCGGCGGCTGACAGCTCAGCAAGTCGACCGCCATGAAGAAGTTTCCACGGCGTCGTCCGATCCGCGGATGCTCCATGATCAGCGTCTGGTTCTCCAGGAACGAGGCAAGGAGGACGCTCGAACAACCATCAAGCGGCGACGGGAAGCGCGCTATCAGTCTGATAAGCGCGCGGCGCCAGTTGTCGACGAGCCCACGCCAGGGAACGTAGGAGACCTGCCTTACGAGGTGGGACCTCCAGCGTTTACCCGTGAGCTGCGGCAAGTCCAGTGGCCCAATCTCCGAACCTTCAAGCCAGAGGTCCCGGAGAAATATGACGGCAAGACCCATCCCTCGGAGTTCCTGAGCATCTACACCATTGCGGTGCAAGCTGCCGGGGGCCGAGATGACAAGATACTCGCCAACTACTTCCCGTTGGTGCTCAAACCCAACGTCAGGTCGTGGTTGATGCATCTGCCGGAAGATTCTATTTCTTGCTGGTCTGATCTGTGCCATCAATTTGTTGGCGCCTTTGTTGGAGGCCACCAAGCTCCTGGCCAAGAAAGTGATTTGCACATCATCCCTCAGAAGGAAGGCGAGTCCTTGCGCAAGTTTATGCAGAGATTCAGCCGGGTGCAGTACAATATTCCTGATGTTCATCCTGCCGCTGTCATTACCGCGTTCCATCAGAACGTGCGTAACCGTAGGATGCGGGAAGAGCTGGCGATGAACAAAGTCAGGAGTATTGCCGAGCTTTACACTTTGGCTGACAAGTGTGCTCGAGCTGAAGAGGGGAGAAAACTCCCCGGTGAGGCTGTTGGTGCGACAGGCGACTCAGAAGAAGAAGATGCTGCGGCCCCATCAAGGAAAGGCCGGCGACGGAATAGGAAGCGCGGAGGCAAGGCCGTGCTTGCCGTCGAGGAATCCGGCAACCCTGGCGCCGCCAAGAAGGCCAAGATTAGCGCCCCCAGCAAGGATCTTGCCGGGTGCCCTTCCTGTCAGGCCTTGGCGGCTGCCGACAAGTCGGAGAACTCCGGCAAGCAATATTGCAAGATCCATCGCACTAAGGGCCACGATCTCCAGGACTGCCGGCAAGTTGAGCAGCTTGCCGAGAAGCAGAAGGCCGAATACGAGAGGCGAGACAAAGAGAAGGCCCAAGACGGTGCTGAGGGGTCCGGCAAGAAACGCGGTGGCCGAGGGGGTCGCCGCGGCAAGGCCAAGCAGCAGAAGGATCGGCCCGCTCGGGGCCGAGATAAAGAAGGAGATGATGATGAGGAAGATGATGAATCCAGTGAGCAGGAATTCCAGAAGGCTACGGAGGCTATGTGCATTGATGGGGGTGCCTCGCTCCATTCTTCCCACCGCCAACTTAAACAGTGGGTGTGGGAGGTTAATGCGGCAGAGCCATCCCCCGATGCTTGTAGGCCTCTGAAGTGGTCCAGCACGCCTATCATCTTTGACGCTGAGGATCACCCCGATCGCACAACTGCGGTCGGGTGTTTGCCATTGTTGGTTTCCCCGACAATTCACAACCTCAAGGTGACGAAGATGTTAGTTGACGGCGGGGCCGGCCTAAACTTAATATCACCAGACGTGCTCACAAAGCTTCAGATTCCCGACGAAGACCTCGAGGAAACGGGTACGTTTCAAGGGGTTAACCCGGGAAGAACCCAGCCTAAGGGCAAGATCACGCTGCCGGTAACATTTGGCAGCGAGCTTAATTTCAGGACCGAAAAGGTGGTGTTTGATGTCGCCAAGATCCCCATGTCATACAATGGGATCCTTGGCCGGCCAGCGCTGGCTAAGTTCATGGCGGCATCACACTACGCATACAACGTCTTGAAGATGCCTGGGCCGTTGGGCGTCATCACTATCCACTCCGACAAGAGGGATGCGCTCATCTGTGCCAATCAACTTTACCGGGAAGCAGTTGCAGCACCTGCCATCAAGGCATCTGCTCCTGCCGCTGGAACTCCCGGAGAGAAGAAGAAGACCGGCAGGAACTTTGGCGCGAACTCCGGCAAGCGCGCCTCCTCGGAGTGCTGCGCTTCCGTGGAGGACGTACCAGAGAGTTCCACCGGCAAGAACAAGAAGTCCAAGGCTGCCCCGCCGGAAACTAAGAAGGTGCCTGCCAGGGAGGACGGAACGGGGGGAACTTTCACTATAAGTTCCGCCCTAAATGACAAATAGGAAAGCGCGCTCGTTGCTTTCCTGCGGGCGAATGTTGACGTGTTTGCATGGCAACCGTCTGACATCCCTGGCGTTCCCAGGAAAGTAATTGAGCACCACCTTGCTGTTTGTCCCCATGCGTGGCCCGTCAAGCAAAGGGTGAGAAAACAGGCCTTGGAGCGGCAAGAATTCATTGCCGAAGAAATTAAGAAGCTGGAGGCGGCAGGACTGGTCAAAGGAGTGCTTCATCCAACCTGGTTGGCTAATCCAGTCGTAGTACGAAAAGCGAACGGGAAATGGAGGCTTTGTATCGATTACACAGATATCAATAAAGCTTGTCCAAAAGATCCTTTTCCCTTGCCGCGCATCGACCAGATCGTGGATGCCACCGCTGGTTGTGATCTCCTGTCCTTCCTTGATGCCTATTCAGGGTATCATCAGATTTTTATGGCAAAGGAAGATGAAGAGAAGACCGCCTTTATCACCCCATGTGGTACGTATTGTTTTATACGAATGCCTTTCGGGTTGAAAAGTGCTGGTTCAACATTTGCCAGAGCAATCCAGATTGGTTTTGAGCCACAACTCCATAGAAATATGGAGCCGTATATGGATGATATAGTGGTCAAAGCTAAGGATAAAGCAACGCTCATTCAAGATTTAGAAGAAACATTCGCGAACCTGTGCAAGATCAACTTGAAGCTCAATCCTGAGAAGTGCGTGTTCGGTGTTCCTTCCGGCAAGCTCCTCGGACTCTTTGTATCTTGCCGGGGAATCGAAGCGAACCCCGACAAGATCAAAGCTATTGAGCAAATCGAAGCGCCAAAAGGCGTCAAGGATGTGCGCCGTCTTGCCGGCTGTGTTGCTGCTCTAAGTAGGTTTATCTCCAAATCTGCTGAGCGCGCTCTGCCCTTCTTCAAAATTTTGAAGAAGGCAGGCCCAATGAAATGGACTCCGGAAGCGGAGGCAGCGCTGCAAGATTTGAAGAAATACCTTTCTTCTCCGCCGACGCTAGTTGCGCCTAAACCACAAGAGCCGTTGCTGCTGTATTTGGCGGCAACAAATCAAGTGGTTAGTGCTGCGCTGGTGGCACAGAGGGCCGCTGATGAGGAGGCAACATCAGCGGCAGGACCGCCAGATGGCGCGGCAAGATCTTCCCCGGCAAGGGATGATCCCGGCAAGACAGGATCTGCGCAAACAGAAGAGCCCGTGCAGAAGAAAAAGGTGGTGCAACGCCCAGTTTATTTTGTTAGCTCCCTTTTACAAGGGGCTAGATCAAGATATTCTGGTGTGCAGAAGTTGCTTTTCGGCCTCCTTATGGCCTCAAGAAAGCTGCGCCATTATTTTCAAGCACATGAGATCACCGTCCTCACTCGCTTTCCGTTGCAACGGATTTTGCAAAATCCGGAAGCAACCGGCAGGATAGTGGAGTGTGCGTTGGAGCTGCCCAGCTTTGGTCTTAAGTTTGAAAGTACTTCGACGATTCAGAGCAGGGCCTTGGCGGAGTTCATTGCAGAATGGACCCCGACGCCAGACGAAGAAGTTCAAGAAACAAGTCTCCCCGGCAAGGAAACCGATCAGCAATGGGTTATGTACTTTGACAGGGCTTTTTCACTGCAAGGCGCCGATGCTGGTGTGCTGCTTGTCGCACCCACCGGAGAGCACCTCAAGTATGTAGTCCAAATGCATTTTCCCCGGGTGAGTTCAACCAATAACACTGCAGAGTACGAAGGTTTGCTTGCCGGTCTCAGGATCGTAGCAGACCTTGGTATCAGAAAGCTCATTATCAAAGGTGATTCACAGCTTGTCGTCAGGCAGGTCAACAAGAACTATCAGAGCCCATTGATGCAAGCCTACGTAGATGAAGTGAGGAAATTGGAAGAGCGCTTTGACGGTCTCCAAATGGAGCACGTTCCTCGTGCCGAGAACAACGTTGCTGACGACCTGTCAAAGCGTGCTGCCCTCAAGTTGCCTGTTGAACAAGGAACTTTTGTGCTCCAATTGACTCAACCATCCGTGGCACCATCGACGTGGCAAGAAAAGAGATGAAAGTTGAACTCTGGCCAGTACTTCCCGGCAAAGCTCCCCGGAGCCGCTGGCAAGGAAGTTGCCGGGATCGATACGCCTGCTGGGGAACAACAGGCTCTGGCAGGGCCTTAGGCCCTTGCTGTCGAGACAAACGTCCCCCCGGCGGAGGAGATGCCTTTAGTCCTAGCCGTCGAGCCTCAGGCTCCAGCATGGGCGCAGCACATTGTCCATTTCCTTCAGACAGGTGAACTCCCTGAGGAACAAGAAGAAGCGGAGAGAGTAGCCCGTCGGTCTGTTATGTACAAATTCGTCGATGACGTCCTGTACAGAAAGAGACCAAACGGTGTGAAATTGAAGTGCATTCCTCGGGAGGATGGACTAGAGCTGTTGGCAGAGATACATGGGGGAATGTGTGGCTCTCACATAGGGTCAAGAGCGCTTGCCGGGAAAGCATTCCGGCAAGGTTTCTTTTGGCCCACCGCCCTCCAGGATGCGAGTGCACTAGTAACCAGGTGTGAAGCGTGTCAGTTTCATTCGAAGAAATTACATCAGCCAGCTCAAACTCTTCAAACAATCCCTCTCTCCTGGCCGTTTTCGGTCTGGGGGCTCGACATACTGGGCCCTTTCCCCCGTGCTGCCGGGGGCTTTGAGTACTTGTACGTTGCTATCGACAAGTTCACAAAGTGGCCGGAGGTGGAAGCAGTGAGGAAGGTGACAGCGCAGTCGGCTGTCAAGTTCTTCAAAGGAATTGTTTGCCGTTTCGGTGTGCCTGATAGGATCATCACCGACAACGGCACGCAGTTCACAAGTCGCACCTTCATGCGGTACGTCCAAGACCTTGGCGGCAAGATTTGTTTGGCCTCTGTTGCTCACCCGAGAAGCAACGGCCAAGCGGAGAGGGCCAATGCTGAAGTGCTGCGCGGTCTCAGGACCAGAACTTTTGACAGGCTGAAAAAGTGCGGAAGACGCTGGATTGATGAGTTGCCGGCGGTTCTTTGGTCAATCAGAACGACACCAAATCGAGCCACTGGCTAGATGCCCTTCGCTCTAGTGTATGGGGCGGAAGCAGTTCTCCCCACGGAACTCATATACGGATCTCCTCGAGTGCTCGCTTATGATGAGCTCGAGCAAGAGCAACTACGGCAAGATGACGCTATGCTCCTTGAGGAGAATCGTCTTCAGGCTGCTGTGCGAGCTGCACGCTACCAGCAAGCTTTGCGCCGCTATCATAGCCGCAAAGTTCATGCCCGAAGCCTTGAGGAAGGCGACCTTGTTCTTCGACGGATTCAGTCCGCCAAGAATTCAAACAAGTTGACGCCAAAGTGGGAAGGCCCTTATCGGGTAGTACGAGTCACCAGGCCTGGCGCTGTCCGCCTGGAGACCGAGGATGGCGTTCCAGTCAGTAATTCCTGGAATATCAAACATCTTCGCAAGTTCTATCCATAAGGCGCGGTTGCCGGGGGCTCCCGGCAACCACCTTTTTGTACAAGTCTTGCCGGCAAGGCATGTGATCCTTTGTACAAAGCCAGGCGCAGACCCTGAGCACAGATGAATAAATTTAAGTGTTGTACATTTCCTTATTGATTCTCATGTTCACATTCATATATGCATGTTTGTCTAAGATGTTGTATAACACCTGATCCCGGTAAGTTCTAACGAACCGCCAAGGCTTCATCTCTTTATTTTCTCTTCTTTCTTTTTCTTAAAGACGGAAGGATTCCTCGCGCGCACATTTGCCGGGGGAGGAAGGGAGACATGAATACCAGTTGGTGACTTTCGGAATTGTATGCTTGCCGGAGGAAGGACAAAGACAGAAAGCTAAGTCCTAAAAACTCAGAGCAAGTTTTTCTTTTTATTACCAAGTTAGTTCCTTGGACGATTCCGACCCTTGTATGGAAAATCTGCACGCGAAGGAACCCTTGTTGTAATCAGTTGCGCCCTTATTTTGTTTCGAGCCCGCTCAACGATTTAAGTGGCTGCACTGAGAGCGCCAAGGAGTCTTGCCGGCCGCTGCGCCTCCAGCAGGCTGCTGAAGTCCCGCACCCAGCGCTCGCGGCAGGTTGCGCGCCGGCAAGTTTTTCAGTAAGCGTAGGATGAACTCCATACATAAAGGAATCAGACAAGGAAAGTAGCTAGCATGAGCCTAAACATAGTTAAATTATATTACATCCATAAGTTGCCGCAGTTCTAACTCGAGACTTAACTGTCTTTTACATGAGATGGTGGCGGCAAGAATCAAAGGGGAAGCACTCAATCCCTGCGCTGGCCTTCGATCCTTTTGATGGAGTCCACCTTCTCAAGGATCGGCGTGATGTACTTCTCAAGCACTTCAACGTTTGCGTCCTTTGGCAGGTGGCCGAGTGCGCTGGAGAGGTCGATGCCGGGATTGTTGTGCACCATCTTGAGGAGCACCTTGCGAAGGACGGCCCGGCAAACCGGCGAGTCTCGTTCGCCAGTTGGGTCGCCCGGCTGGACTGGAGCGCCCTCAACGCGTTGATGATGCTTTCGAAGAACATCGTCAACCTGGCGCTTGGAGATATTCTTTCCGAGGAAAGAATATCTGAAGTTCGACAAGCCCATGGTTGACAGTTCTACGGTAAGCTTCTCCGCGGTGGTGATGAGACGGCCAGTCCAGATCTCCACCCCCTTTTCATAATCAGCCTGGGCAGCGGCAGCGCTCTTGAGCAGGTTCCTCTCTCCTTGGAGATCCTTGAGTAGAGCCTTCTCACGGGCCCTGCCGGCCTCGAGGGATTTCTGCAGCGTGGTCAGCTTCAGCTCCAGAACCGCAATATTATCAGCCGCAGAAGAGAGCTGCTTGGTCTTGTCGAACAGGGCAACTTGCATCTCCGCCAAGGCGTGGAGGGTTTTTTCCCTGTCCCCCTTGAGCGTCGAGAGTTCCTTGCCGTGCTCTTCGAGATCTGTTTCCAGCCTCTTCACTTTGTCGCTCAGCTCGTTCTTGGCGGCCTCTGCAGCTTCGGCAGCATCGACGGCCTCCTTGAGCTTGCCGGCGTGACTTGCAGTTAGAGCTTCGAGCGCCTCCTTGTGCTTCTGCTCCAGCTCCTGGGTCCGCCGCGCGACAAGATTTTCAATGTCTTCATCCTTGCTGTGAAGCTTGGCGGCGAGCGCCTGCTCACGAGCAGTGAGATCTTCCTCATGAGCGTCAAGAGCAACGCGGCGCCCCGTCAGGAGGGCATCTTCGGCAGCAATCCTTTGAACAGCTTCGTCATGGGCTTTCTCCATGTCTGATTGCTTCAGAAGGACTTCATTCCATTGCTGGCTCACTTGTTCTCGACCGGCAACCAGCTCTTGAAGGGCCTCGGCATGCCAGATTTGCATTTGTGCGACGCGCTTCTGGAAATCCGCTTCGGCCGCCTCGACAACTGCCATTCTGGAGTCCGCCTTCTCCTTTCGGGCACGATGGAGAGCCTGGAGTTTGCGGAAGTTTTCGCCCATGGCCTGAAGGAGCCGATCCTCTTCAGACTTGCCACTGCTAGTGCTGGGATCATCGACAACTTCAAGCCCGGCAGCAGTGATGATTTCTTCGAAAATTTCTCCTTCGGCTGGTGCCTCGGTACTTGCCGTCCCTGGCAAGTTGATGAATAGGTTTTCGCCAACTTTGAGGTACTTGCTGGATGAGGGCTCGTCAGATGTTGATGGCTGGTCTTCAGTGGCCGCCTCACCAGTGACAGGGGGCTCCGCGGCCGATGCAGCGCCTGGCGCTCCTGCGGCAGGAATGCCGTCAGTATGGTCTCCAGCCTCCCTGTCGCCCTCTTTGGCAAGCTCTTCCGCGATTTCCGTTCGTGCCGTCTTGGCGGCCTCCCCGTCAAGAGCATCACCAGCCCCGGCAACATCATCCTTGGTGGCCTCGCTGGCGGTGATCCTGTCCGCTTCGGCAGCAGCATCCCTGGCGGTCTCCTCGATGACAGCGTCGACGTCTATATGTTCCATCTCAGAGAACTCTGAAGGGAGAAGGAGAAGGTCAAAACAAGATCGAATTTTTGATTTTGAAGTGATCAAAGATAAAGAAGTAAGGGGAAAAGAATAACTAGCACTTTGAGACGATCGAGTACCTATGTCGGGCTGTCGAAAGGTGGCTTCGCCTCTCCCGGCAACTCCGGTTGCCGGGGGTGGGTTGCCGGAGTCCGTGCTTGTCGGCTCCTCCTCAATCCGGACGGGCTCGTCGGCAGGATCTCTTGCCGGAGATGTGCTTGTGGGCGGAGCGGTCGATGAAGGAGGCACAATGGGGCAATCCTCTCCTTGTTGCCGTTCTTCTCCTGCGAACCCGAAGATATCAGCGACAAGAATGGAAGCTTCGGCACCAGCCAATAGAAAAAGGGACAATGAACTTACGCTGGGGGCTGCGCTGAGGACTAGGCTCCAGGCTCACGATGACGGTCTCTGGCACGCTAGTGGAGCCTGCCGGGGGCTCGTCGCCCGTAGAAGTCCTTGACCTCTTCGCCATCCTCTCCAGCAAGGTTTCTGTGTCACTGCAGAAGCAATGCAAGCAAGTCAGTAAAAATTGATGCAAGATTGGAAGGCAAAAGTTGTGGCGAAGTACTTACTCTTCTTCCTCTCGCTCCGGACTAAAGCCGGAGATGTCGAAGTCGACCTCCGTTGCGTTGTCTGAGTGGGGAGGCGGAGGAGGAGTCCTAGGCCACTTGGCTGTGGCAGGCGCCGGGGCAGTTTCCGGTGCGGTGGTGCGAGACCCTTCTGCCGCCCCAGCAGTGGCCGCTGGTGCGGGCCTCGCACGCCGCGCAGGCTGTTGACGGGCCCCCTGCCGCGGTCCGGTCTTGTCGGCCACTTTCTTGCCGGGGGCTTCGCCGCTCGAAGAGGGCTGGCTTGCCGGGATGTCAGACGCAGCCTTTCGAAGAACACGCTTCGCCTTCTTCTTCGGGGGAGGGGGCTCTTCTCGCGTCTCTTCTTCTTCGACTGAGTCCTCGCCGGATGAGATTTCAGCGGCTGCGCCGCTCTCTTCCCCGGCAACCTCGTCCTCCCCGGCAGGCCTCGCCTCCATTACCACCTCTGCCTCGCTGGCTTCCCACTCCGTGAAGCCAACGCTGCCGACCTCCGCGGCAAGATTCGCTTCCTCCACTCTGGTAGCGATGTATGCTACCTCCTGATCCGTGGTGGCGTGAATAAGATCTGGCTCTTGCCGGACAGGCTTTTCCGTCAGATTGTCGAAAAATTTCTGTGCTTCTTCCTCGCTTGGCTCGACCCAGGTCGGGTCAAGGCCGTGGGGGTTGAACATCGGCAAGAAAGCAATGATCGACCCCAGCGCAGAGTTGTTGCACAAGGGGACGATCCTTGCCGGCAGCCGGTGCTTGTCTTCGCGCTGGAATAACTTCTGGCGGAGGGCGCCAAGCTGCATAACGGTCAGGTTGTTGTTCAGCCCGGGGCGCAGCCTCATAACATCCGCTGCGTTCTTATACTCCCAGGCTGGCCTTCCCCTATTCTGCAGAGGGGCGATGCGGCGGCGGAGGAAGTCGAAGCCGATCATCTCCATTGTCAGCCCGGCAGCCTTTAAGCGAAGGATTCTGGTAGTGGCGATTGTGAGCTTCTCGTCTTCTGTGGCGAGATCGCCCCAATCCTTGCCGCGAGCCACCTTCTGTCACCGGGGATGACAAAAAGGATGAGGATCTGCTTCCTGGATCCAGCACCATTCGGCCCGCCACTCGTCCCACTTTTCGCGGTAAACTCCATCTGGGTATATCTCCTTGTTCCAGGCCCTTGGAATCCAAGCAATAGATCCAGAGAGAGCCTCTCCTTTTTGGATTCGAGGATAGAAATAGTGGCGGAAGAGAGCGGAATTGGGGATCACGCCGGCAAAATTTTCACAAAGATGGGCAAAGATCGACATGCAAAATACGGCATTCGGCGTGAAGTCAAGAAGGCGGAAGCCGTACGTATACAAGATGTCGTTGAAGAAATCGGAAAAAGGTGGACAGAGCCCGCAATAAAAGTACACGGTGAAGAAGGGGTATCTGTCCGATCCGCCTTCAGAATTAGCACCTGGGATGACGCGCGTGGCGGGGTGGGCTTGTGTTCCCTTCGCCCACATGCATTGGTATCGATCCTTCAAGGTTTCGGCGTCAAGCGTCGGAGGGAAGACGACGAGCCTCTTCCACATCTTCACCAGCTCGCTTTCCGAAACTTTGGCTTTTGCCTCCTTGTCTGTGCCCTTGCCCTTGCTGGTCTTGGGCGGCATGGCGGCTGTGGAGATGGAAGCGGGGGGATGGAACGAGCGCGGGAATAGCGAGCAGAAGAGAAGGAAGATTTCGCTCTGAGCTCGAGCAGAGGAAGGCGATGGCAATAGCCAGATTGGGAAGAAGAGGGGGGTGAATGGGTCTGCGCCTCCACGACTTCTCCTTTTTAAGGGGAAGGAGCGGGGCCGCCTTGTTTATCCCCCAATAAGAATGCGCCTCTGTGAGCGCGAAACAGTTTGCAGCCTTTTTTGGCACGCTTCCCACATCGCGCGCTCCGTGCGCATAGTGGTGGGGGGGGGCACAGTAAAACAAGATCTTTGCGAGCAGTTGATCCCCTGCCACGCGTGCCCGTGCACTGTTTGGGCCTAGCCCAACAATGCCTCGCACTCGTGTATGGCCCAGGCCCGGGGGCTCCTGTCGGTGTACTAAGTATTGGGCCCTTAGTACCCCTTACTTGTGCACGGGCAGTTGTAGCCGTCCTCGCGGCATGGCTTGCCGGGATCAGCTCGAGGTCGATTTAAGTTATCGAGGGAATCATCAAGTCAGAAATCTGAGGATCAGCAAATGAGTAAAGCTGGAAATCGAAGACCAGCCTCCCCGGCAAGATCCTTGCCGGGGTGGCCCGAGGAACCCGGCAAGGATCGGCGCCCGGCAAGGCTTGGCACCCGGCAAGGATCGGCGCCCGGCAAGGCTTGGCACCCGGCAAGGATCGGTGCCCGGCAAGGCTTGGCGCCCAGCAAGTTTCAGCGCCTGGCGAGGTTTTGCCACTATGCCACCGCTTCGGCACAGTGATGAGTCTGACATTCTGGCTCCTTCCATGGATGCGTGGCGGCGCGCCAGTGGAGGAGAGCTTAAGCGGTGCTGATGGGATGGCCCCTTTTTCCATCCCCAAGAAAGTGAGGACACCTAAACGGACACCTCATGGTGCATTAAATGCGCTTGTCCTAATCCGTCAGGGGTTAGGTATGATACCCTGTAGCCACTTTACACCTCAATGTATGCACATTTTGCCACTGTGGAGACCCCTTTGAGCATATAAAAGGAGGCCCAAGGCAACTGCTACAGAGGGAGGAGAACGGCTGGCCCATTCTGCATGCGTAGCTGCTCTTCGAACGTACTGTTCATTACGAGCGCTCCTGAAGGCTGGGCTCGAGAACATCAATAAGAACACAAAGCAGGAGTAGGGTTTTACGCTGATCAGCGGCCCGAACCTGGGTAAAAACCTCGCGCGTCGATCACCGGTTCTGCTCTTTGCGTGTACCTCTCCCCCCGCCGAATCGTAAAGGGATCTCTCGGGATCCCATAGGTGTCATGCCCCGACAGGAGAAGGCAGGGGCATTTAATGCACAAAGAGACGGCTTGCAAGGAAGACGACGGTGGGGTTGCCATTGTGCCCGCACGGGTGCCACAGTGCGGCGCTGCGGTGGCGGCCAGCGAGGGCTTCTCCGGCGAGGGGGAAGGGTCTGGAGGGTCTAGGTGGCATGTGGGAATGATGTCCGCATGCTTGGATAAAGTACGGCGACGCGGTGTAGCTGGATGCGTCACCTCAGACGCGGGCGTGGCACAGCGCACGCGCACTGGCATGCCAGTGGCATGCTCACCACGATGCCTTGCACGTGGAGGCTGGCCAAGTCCAGCGCACCATGTCTAGGGCCTTCTCTTTTGATCATCTAGTGCCTCTGCATGCTTGGATTGGCCAGATTCACTCTAATGTGAAGCGTAGCTTCAGCTACAGCTTCTGACAGCAAACTTGAGAGGGATATGGAGAGGAGATGAGCTGGAGTAGTAGCCAGTGGAGATGTCTGGGAGGATCTATGTTGGAAGGACTCCAAACTGGCCAAATTTGAGATGGTTTGGAAAAGTTTTGAGTAGGGTTCATGTACAAACAGTCATACTGGTCCATAGACTAAATGAGCTTGGTTCACTCATATAGTTGATCTGGTGAAGCTGAATTTTGGTGTGTGGGATTAATTTGGTGAGTAGGAGATGCCATAAAAATTTCAGCTCAAGGGGAAACCTCTAGATGGTACTTCCTTCACAGAGGTTCAAAATGAGCAGAAACTTGGCAGAATTTTGCTGCTGAAAAGTTGTATTGGTCAAGATGATATTTTTGGGTATTGTGGCTAGATAGGTTCTCTAGTACTCCCTCCATTCATTTATGTAAGGTGTATTATTTCTGGCATGGTGACCAAGGCACATAATTATACACATGTTAGGACGAAATTAACCTTGGTAAAATCATTGATTAGCGGCAACTAAATCATTAGGCAAGGAAAGTAAGTGATAAACACAATCAGAAGAGAGATACTTTCCTTTTTTCTCTTTACAAGAAGAGATGCATGCAATCATGGGTGAGATACTCTCCTTTTTTTAAAGGGCTAACGATGGAATTATGAGGAATTAGAAGAAATGCACCTTACATTGTGAAATTTTATCAAAAAACAAATACACCTTATATAAAGGAACGGAGGGAGTACCTCAGAGAATTTATTTGGGGAGTTTCTGAGTTAGGAAAATAAGGGTTGCTTCACAAATGAACAATTCTGACCAGAAAGGAAATAATTATTCTGGCCATTGTTTAATATTGGGTAATGGAATATTTTTGAAGATTATGAGGCTATATGATGATGAGAAGGTGTGGCAAAAATTTGGGATCTTTCTGATCATCAGAACTATAGGTTGCTTCACAACCCATAGTGATGTCATAGTTTCCCAAAGAAGAAAATAATTACTTGGAAAAGATTAAATATTGAAATTTGGTCCAAGAGGGATGTGACAGGGTTTTGGCAAGGTGGTGATGGTTTTGGATCAAGAGGTTCAAGGATTTATAAGTCCAAAGTCACTTGAAAGGATTCAAAAACCATCCAAAATTCAAATAAAGCCAAAAAGATTTTGAAAAGAAAAAGTTGTCAAAACCAGGGTGTCACAACTAAGAGCTATAAGTGTATGAAAGCTCAAACTAAAACTAAGTGGGTGTGCATCCAACTTGCTTGCTCATGAAGACCTCAGGCATTTGAGGAAGCCCATCATCAGAATATACAAGCCAAGTTCTATAACATTAAATTCCCAATAGTATATGAAAGTGACAACTCAGGAGGCTCTTTATATGAAAAACATGGTTCTACTTTGAAGCACAAGTGTGGAAAAGGATAGTAACATTGTCCCTTCTCTCTTTTTCTCATTTTTTGTTGGGCACTTTTTGGCCTCTATTTTTTCGTCCGGTTCCTCATCCCGACTTGTGGGGGAATCATAGTCTCCATCATCCTGTCCTCACTGGAACAATGCTCTAATAATGATCATCATCACACTTCTATTTACTTACAACT
The DNA here is from genome assembly GCA_011799875.1 of Thinopyrum elongatum. Lineage (NCBI taxonomy): Eukaryota > Viridiplantae > Streptophyta > Magnoliopsida > Poales > Poaceae > Thinopyrum > Thinopyrum elongatum. The sequence continues at coordinate 354,892,213 of CM022297.1, read as the reverse complement.
CGATATTACAACACGATAAAACTGAAACATGACTCTATATGAATGTCTCTGGCAGTGTACCAGGATGTGTAATGATCTAGCGTAACATGTATAAAAAATAATGAACGGTGGATGAGCCACAAATACTATGTCAGCTATATGATCACGCAAGGCAATATGATAATGAATATGTTTGTCATAAAAACGGAACGGTGGAAGTTGCATGGCAATATTTCTCGGAATGGCTATGGAAATGCCATAATAGGTAGGTATGGTGCCTGTTTTGAGGAAGGTATAAGGAGGCTTATGTGTGATAAAGCGTATCATATCACGGGGTTTGGATGCACCGGTGAAGTTTGCACCGACTCCCAAGGTGAGAAAGGGCAATGCACGGTACCAAAGAGGCTAGCAAATTGCGGAAAGGTAAGAGCGTGTATAATCCATGGACTCACATTAGTCATAAAGAACTCACATACTTATTGTGAAAGTTTATTATCCCTCGAAGCAAATTACTGCTCGCATGCCCCTAGGGGGATAGATTGGTAGGAAAAGACCATCGCTCGTCCCCGACCGCCACTCATAAGGTAGACACTCAATAATAAATCATGCTCCAACTTCTTTGCATAACTAGAGACTATACGTGCATGCTTCAGGAATCACCAACCTTAACACCAATATTCTTACTAAACCATAATCATTCACTAGTACATCCACATATCACCATCTTAATATCCCAAAACTATTGCAAGGAATCAAAAATATCATATTATTGAGTGCGTGCAGGACTCCATCTCGACTTGAGGAAGAAGAAGACCGTGGGGTCCACCCGTCAGTGGGCGCAGCGAGAGGGAGGTGGTGCGGGCGGCTAAAATGAAGAGCTTTCGCGCTCGAGCTGGACTATGGGTCATTTCGCTGGCTGGGCTAGTTCGGCTGCACTCGGGCTGGGCACGGGTTAGCTTTGTTTTTTTAAACAGAAACAGACAAGGTTTAAAAGAAAATCAAAATAGGAAAAAGGCACATGCAATATATATATATATATATATATATATATATCAAAATTCTTAGAATAACCTATAGAAAAATATGAACTATTTTTTAAAGTGAAATAAAATACCTTTAATTTTTTTTTTGAAAATTCCAAAAGAATAGGAATTGATTTTCAAATATTTTTTTGTTTTCCTTTTCCAAATGTTTTCCCAAATTTGTCTCTAGTTTTGAAGGGTCATGTTCCTTCACTCAAATATTTTTCATTTAGAGAATTTGAGAGGATTTGAAATTCCAACAGAAAAGGGAAAAACTCCGAAAGGTGTTTCAAATAATTTTTTAAAGTGGTACTCCCCACTCTATTTCATATATTTTGAAGAAGTCCTATTATCTTCTCTCATGAAAATCCTTGAGTGGCATAAAGTTTCTCGTTTGAATTATTTTCAAATGCAATTCAAATATTTTCATAAACCCCTTTTCATTTCAAATGGACGAAGTCATGTCATCTTCACTCTAGGGTTTGTATTGAATTCATGGAAATCCAAATGAAATGATGAAAGTTTTGGGAAAGTCCTTTTATTCCCTCTCATTTCAACTTTCAAAAGTTTCAAATTCCACTCAATTTCAATCAACAATTTTTCAAGCTACCACAATCACTTATTTAGTATAACATTCCAAAATTTAGAATTTTGGGATGTTACAAACCTACCACACTTAAAATGAATCTTGTCCTAGAGATTCAGAGAGGCTAGAAAGAAAGGTTAGGTTTTGGGGTACGCTTGAAATCAGTCAATCATAAAAAATGGTTGGGGTACTACCACCCTTAGGATCAGAGTCACGGTTCCATCCGCAACTCATGTACTTCCTCCTTAGTGTTGACACCATCGGTCTTCTCACATCTTTGGAATAACACCTTCATTGATGCTCTTCTGGTATAGGCATATCGTTTCCCTTGAAATCTTGAGTCCTTTCATAAGTTCTTCCGAGACTGGGTCTTCTTGGCTTGATAGGTCTGGCGCCAATGCTAAACAACTGTCATTAATCTCATGGTGGTCAACAAATATGGGTTCCTGCAGAAAAGTAGGCATTGGCTTTGTTCTCACCGAATAACCTACGATTGGCAACAACTACCTTGTACAAGGGTTAATCATCATACCATTCTAAGGTTTAAGCAGGAGTTGACATCGTCGTTTCTCTACTATAGGTAAGTCACTCTAGATTTACCATCCCAAATATCAAGAGTGAATGAAAAGAGTAAGTCGGCATGGTGATCAATCCATTCCGCACCCAAAACATTACCCTGTATAAGGTTTATTAGTGAATCTCGCTTGCTAACACTTGGGCATCCTCACAAGCATTGCAGAATTTCTCTTGTCCTCGAACTAAGTTTGGATAAATCCATCAATTTTGCAAGCCAAACAAAACATCTATCGTTTCTTCACAACTATCGGGTTTACGTAACCTCCTATGAAACGTCTGCTGATGAAATCGCAACTTCTTCTGGATTTCTTTCTTCAACAAAATTGTGCTTGTTCCTTATCAAATGCTGAGGCCTGTGGGTCCACTTCATCCTAGACACTAGGTTAATAGGTTAGTTCCCAAAAATGATATAAAATTGCATATAAAGTATATAAGATTGATAATATAATAGCATGAAATAATAAAAAAATTATAGATATGTTGGAGACGTACCAGGGATCAACAGTATAGTGATCATGTGCATGACTCAAGAGGATACCGATGCACCCCCAGGTTTTGTAAAGTATCACGAAGCAAAGGGAACATCACATAATAACCAAAGGTTCACTCGAATATCATTCGTGTAGTCATTGGGATCGATATGGACATCCATAGTTCCACTATCAGTCATTGAGCGAAGGAGTTTTGTTCATGTCTATGAATTACCAAACCTACGGGGTCACAAGCTTAAGGTAATCACGATCTACTGAGTGTTAGTAGGATAAGAGTATCGAGGATTTATTTGTGCAATTGTTTCATTAATATTCGGAATAGCTCCAAGAAGATCCGAAAGTGTTTCAGGGTCACCGGAAGGGTTTGAGAGTTTATCGGGCAATACCGGGTATTATCGATAACTAATATATAGGTGGAAATGTTTCTAGTTATGTTAAATTATACTCCCTCCGTCCCATAATATAAGAGTGCTTTTGACACTGCGTTTTTCACACTACACTAGTGTCAAAAACGCTCTTATATTATGGGACGGAGGGAGTATATAATATGCTCTAGTACTTGTTAGAGGGATTTTATAATTAATTTAATATCAACATGCCTTAAAAGGCCAACTGGTGGAAGGAAAATTGGACCACCAAGGCCCAAGTAGGGAGGCGCCCCTTCTCCTATTGGAAAGGAGGGAGGGAGGCCGAATTGGGGAGGGATTCCCCCTCCCCATGGCCGATGCAAGGGGGAGGACTTTCCACCCTTGTGTGGTGCCCCTCCTCCCCTCTCAACCTATATATACTTAAGGTATTAGGACCTTTGAAAACAAGTTTTGGAGCCTCCTCTAGTTCCTCTAGTTCTAGTTCTAGTTGTGTAGAATCAAGAAGATAGGTCTAGAGGGGGGGTGTGAATAGGCACTTAACCAACCAAAGATGCAGTTTTTAGTTTTCTTGAAGTTAAGGCAGATTTTGGCACTAGTTAAAATACAACCAATACTTCCTACACATGCATATCTAGAGATAGAGTAGCGGAAAGAATGCAACATGCAATTGTACGGAAAGCAAATGGGTAGAGATGGGAAGATCAAACATAATGAAGACATGGTGATTTTTGGCGTGGTTCCGATAGGTGGTCCTATCGTACGTCCACTTTGATGGATACTTCAACCCACGGAGGGTAACGACTATGTGAGTCCATGGAGGGCTCCACCCATGAAGGATCCACGAAGAAGCAACCTTGTCTATTCCACCATGGCTTACGTCCATGAAGGACTAGCCTCACTCGGGGTAGATCTTCACGAAGTAGGAGATCTCCTTGCCCTTACAAACTCCTTGGTTCAACTCCATGAGATCTTGGAGGCTCCCAAGTAACACCTGACCAATCTAGGAGACACCACTCTCCAAAAGGTAATAGATGTTGTTGATGATGACGAACTCCTTGCTCTTGTGCTTCAAAAGATAGTCTCCGCAACACTTAATCACTCTCTCACAGATTTGGCTAGGGTAGTAGAAGGATTGGAGTGGAAAGCAACTTGGGGAGGCTAGAAATCAAGGTTCAAATGGTTAGATTGTAATGCCTTGATCTCAACACATGAGTAGGTGGTTCCTTCTCAGAAAATGAATGGTGGAAGTGTAGTTTCGTTCTGATGGCTCTCACATAGAGTAGGTGGGGGTGGAGGGGTATATATCGCCATCACCCAAAATCAAACCGTTGCAAACCTTTTGACTCAACTCAGTGACACCGAGCCAAAAACTCGGTGATACCGACCTGTGTAAAAGATTTGAATGTTGTTCTTTTCAGTGAGACCGAACAGGAAATCTCGGACGGAAAGAAATGCGATGACCTAGGAAAGACTGCATTTCGGTAATTCCAATCGGTTCAACTCGGTGATTCCGAAATGAACAAATCGGGTTACAAAAACTTGGTCAGTGCAACTCGGTGGAACTGATCGTCATCTTGGTATAACCGAAATTCTAGGGTTTGGCTCTGGTAGTGTATAGGGTCAACTTGGTGAGTCTGGATGGGATGATTTCGATGGGACCGAGTTGGCTATTTAGGATTTGGACAAATATGATATTGAGAAGATGGTTGAGGGGTTTTGGAGCAATATCTTCAAGCACTCGAGCAATTGAGTCGTGATCAAAACCTCATCCCCTTTTAATAGTATTGGCTTTCCTATGGACTCAATGTGATCTTGGATCACTTAACCAAAAATATAGAGTCTTGAAGCTTTGCCAATCCATGTCCTTAGCATTTCGAAGGGGTCCAAATCCTCACATCTGTGCCATGCCATTATTGAACTTTTTCTGAAATATACTGATACGACTCCAACGTATCTAATTTTTTTTATTGTTCCATGCTATTATATTATCTGTTTTGGATGTTTTATATGCATTAATATGCTATTTTATATTATTTTTGGGACTAACCTATTAACCTAGAGCCCAGTGCCAGTTTCTGTTTTTTTCCTTATTTTTGAGCCTCGCAGAAAAGGAATACCAAACGGAGTCCAAACGGAATAAAACTTCATGATGATTTTTCTTGGACCAGAAGACACCCAGGGGACTTGGAGTCCAAGTTAGAAGAGCCACGAGGCGGTGACAAGGGTGAAGAGCGCGCCCTAGAGGGGCGCCCCCCTACCTTGTGGGCCCGTCGGTGACTTCCTGACCTAGGTCTTCCTCCTATATATTCACAAATATTCCAGAACCACCAGAGGCATCCACGAAAACACTTTTCCACTGCCACAACCTTCTGTTCCCGTGAGATCCCATCTTGGGGCCTTTTCTGGCATCCCGCCGGAGGGGGAATCGATCACGGAGGGCTTCTACATCAACTCCATTGCCCTTCCGATGATGCGTGAGTAGTTTACCTCAGACCTACAGGTCCATAGCTAGTAGCTAGATGGCTTCTTCTCTCACTTTGATTCTCAATACAACGTTCTCCTTGATGTTCTTGGAGATCTATCCGATGTAATCTTCATTTGCGGTGTGTTTGTCGAGATTCGATGAATTATGGATTTATGATCAGCTTATCTATGAATATTATTTGAATCTTCTCTGAATTCTTATATGCATGATTTAAAATCTTTGTATTTCTCTTCAAATTATTAGTTTGGTTTGGCCAACTAGATTGGTTTTTCTTGTAATGGGAGAGGTGCTTAGCTTTGGGTTCAATCTTGCATGATTTCACCCAGTGACAAAGTAGGGGTAGCGAGACACGTATTGCATAGTTGCCATCGAGGATAAAAAGATGGTGTCGGTGCAACAAACCCTGGGTCTGTTGCCCTGACTATGCACAGGCATGAGAACAAGATCACAACACCAAGGCCATGTCAAGATACAAGAGACCAAGATCTTCGAAGAACTAGCAGGCAGATTAAGAAGGTCAAGACCAAGACAGAGAAGCGAGACACCACCAGGAGAAAAGCCTCCCTTGCCGGGCAGGCAGACCTGGCAAGGACAAGGGCTCCACCGAAAGAAAGCATTCAAGACGTCCCGGCAGGGCCTGCCGGGACTCACAAGGGCAAAGACACCTCACCAAGCCATCTCACCACAACCCACGTCGTTGATCAATGCAGTGTCAAGCCGCAAAGTGACTAAGTGGCAGCCATTCGCCACATGGCGGCCTCTTTCTACAGGAAATACCTATAGATGACACCCGTCCTGCGACGTGTCAAGCAAGCAGGCATGGAGCTGGCAAGACGAGCCCGGCAAGGCTTGCCGGGCGAGCAACGATGTGACGTTGAGCGGTGCATTTAATGCACTCCATCAGCCTGCAGAATTAGGTATGATAGCACTGTTTGCTATCTTATCAGTGCATAATGACTGTTTTGCCACTGTGGTGACCCCTTAACCTATAAAAGGAGGCCCATGGCAACCGTAGCAAGGGTTGGAAAGTTGAACACCCCCACGCTCGTACGCGCATAGTCACTGCCTCCCCAGGGCGAGCCTGCCGGGCAAGTGTACTACACTCCGCCACCACTTTTCCACCATCAATCCACCAAATCAGGAGTAGGGTTTTACGCCTCACGGCGGCCCGAACCTGGGTAAAATTGCCCGTGTGATCTTTGCTGTGCTGCCCCATGTTCTTCTGCTCTTTGTGCAACGTGACACCCCCCCTGCCGAATCAGCAAGGGGCCCCTTGGCCCCATAGGTGGCCGTGGTTTCCCATGACATCTTTGGCGCGCCAGGTAGGGGGATCGATTGCGCGAACCTGAAAGCGTGTGCAGTGCGTCATCTTCATCACCATCTTCGTCTTCGACGGCGCCGTCGGCAATGGCGCCCAAGAAGAAGCCCGGTGCTGCTGCTCACCCATCCACCTCGAAGGCGCCGCCGCCCGCAGCCACCAATGCTGTGGGGGACGCGGAGGCGCACGAGAGTGTGGACGCCGCTGTGGCTGTGGTCGGGGCAGGCGGCACCGTCACCACTTCCCCTGCGGTTGAAGCAGGAGCAGGAGACGCCGGAGGAGAGCAACATCAGCAACACCCCGATGGCCACGCTCCGCGAGGTACGGGTGAAGGGGCTACTCCATCCACACTCCTTCCCCTCGTCGACGGGCACAGCCGTAGCAATGGAGCTCGGTCCGGGGCGAATCGCCGCCCTCCGGCCGCCCCCACCACAGGGGCGGCCGCAGCGCGTGCACCTCCCCCGGGACGAGTCGACCAGGTTGCTGCGCCTAGTGGAGTTGCTGACCCTCAAGCGCCATCACCATGCCACCATGCCATCCAGGTGGCCGCCCCGCAATAGCGGGGATGTGATATGGTCGCTGCTGACCCCGTCAGGAGCCGAGCGACGGCGCGATCTATGTCATCATCGCCCATACCAAGTACTGCTACGGAGGCCATGGCGCGGGCTCAACTGCTGCTGAGGTTTCCGCCAGCAGTCGAGCAGATGGATGAATGGCGTGCCACCATCCAGAGCCTGCTCGGCTTCGCCGAGGCTGGGGGCTCGCAGCGAGTTGGCCCACCACGGCCTCCCCAAGCGACGACAATGGCCCGAGCTGCTGGTCGTATGGAAGGGGCCACCCCCATGGTACAATCCCCGCCACGGTAGCTAGCACGGGCGCAGCGGAATCAAGAACCTGATGGCATCTCGATGGCCTCTTCTGACCCTCGAGCGCGTCCAGGCCGGCAGCGTGCCCTGGAGGACAGGCGGAGGGGAGACGCGCACGTTGTCGTTGAGCAATGCCGCGACGCCCACCGCCGGGCCAATGGGTGTGATGGTCCCGATGTCGATGAGCCTGCACTCGATACTGGTGGGTACCTACCTTTCAAGGTTGGGTGCCCTGCCTTTACTCATGAGCTGCGGCAAGTCCGTTGGCCGTCCGTCCGCACGTTCAAGCCAGAGATACCCGAGAAGTACGATGGGAGGCTGAACCCGGCAGAGTTTCTGAGCATCTACACCATCGCTGTTCAAGCTGCCGAGGGAAGACATGAGAAGGTATTCGCCAACTACTTCCCTTTGGCTCTCAAGTCCAATGTGAGGTCTTGGCTGATGCACCTGCCAGAGAACTCCATTTCATCATGGGCTGATTTGTGCCATGAGTTCATTGGCGCCTTCACTGGTGGCCATCAAGAACCTGGTCGGCCCAGTGATCTGCAGCTTCTTCAGCAGAAAGAAGGAGAGACTCTCCGGAAGTATTTGCAGAGATTTAGCAAAGTCCACAGAAACATCCCAAATATCCATCCAGCAGCTATGATAGCCGCCTTCCAGTCCAATGTGCGCAACCGGAAGATTCGTTCCAAGATGAATGTACGGTTGCCCAAGACTAGGAAGGAACTTTACACCTTGGTGGATAAGTGTGCTCGAATGGAAGAGGGAAGAAAACTGCCCGAAGAGGAGGATTGCATTAATGTCGATTCAGAGGATGATGACGAGTCCACCAGTCAGAAGAAGAGCAAGAAGCGCAATAAGAAGCGCAAGGATAAGACGGTAATGTCTGTTGAAGGGTCGGGTATCCCTAGTACCGGCAAGAAGGTTAAGGCCGAAACCCCCGGCAAGGAAGCTGTCATGTGCTCTGACTGCCGGGAGGCCGCGGCTGCCGAAAGGGCTGGGAAAGGTGATGGACCGTACTGCAAGATCCATCAGACCAAGGGCCACGACCTTCAAGAGTGTTATCAGGTTGAGCAACTTGTCAAGAGACAGGAAGCAGAATATGAGAAGCATGACAAGGGAAAGGGACAGAATGTTGCTGGCGGTAAGGGTCGTGGCGGTGAAGTAAATCGCCCTGGTAGACCTCTTCGGAACAAAGGAAAACCCGCCAGGGATCAAGAGAAGGAAGCCTGCGGTGATGAGAGTGATGAAGGGGATGAAGAGGAAACCAGTGAGCAGGAGTTCCAGAAGGCCACTGACGCCCTGAGCATTGACGGGGGTGCGTCCCTACACGCCTCTCACCGCCAACTCAAGCGGTGGGCGCGTGAGGTTAATGCCGTGGAACCAGTGCCAAGGGCCCAGGAACCACTCAAATGGTCACGCAGGCCCATCATTTTTTACGAAGAGGATCATCCAGACCACACCACTGCAGTGGGATGTTTGCCGTTGTTGGTCTCACCAACAATCCGCAACCTCAAGGTCATGAAGATGTTGGTGGACGGCGGGGCCGGGTTGAATTTGATTTCCCCAAAGGTTATCAGCAAGCTTCAGATAGCATAGGATGAGTTAAAAGTCACCGGCACGTTTCAAGGAGTTAATCCCGGCAGGAGTCATCCTAAGGGAAAGATCATGTTGCCTGTGACGTTTGGGGGAGAGCTGAACTACTGGACTGAAAAGATTGTGTTTATGTGGTTGACATCCCCTTGCCGTACAATGAAATCCTTGGACGCCCAGCCCTGGCTAAGTTCATGGCGGCATCCCACTATGCCTACAACATCTTGAAGATGCCAGGGCCAGTTAGAGTCATTTCTGTCCCATCAGATGAGAAAGACGCAATCATTTGTGTGGACAAGATGTACCGGGATGCAGTCACGGCAGAGGCAGCAGCAGCAGCAGTTCCCGCCAAGGAGAACAGACGGAAGAAGAAGGATAGTAAGGGCTCCGGCAAGGAATTTGGGAAGCACGCCTCTCCGGAGTGCGCTGCGCCTGTTGATGACTTGCCGGAGAGTTCCAATAGCAAGAGATCCAAGGTTGCTGCTCCACAAGTGAAGAAGGTCCTGGCAGGGCTGGCTGGCATTGATGGTACTTTCACCATCAGCGCCACCCTCGATGACAAATAGGAAAGCGCGCTCGTTGCCTTCCTGCGGGCGAATATTGATGTGTTTGCCCGGCAACCATATGATATCCCCGGTATTCCCAGGGAGGTAATCAAGCACCACCTTGCTGTCTACCCACATGCCCGACCTGTCAAGCAGAAAGTCCAGAAGCAGGCCTTGGAGAGGCAGCAGTTCATTATAGAGGAGATCAAGAAACTTGAGGCAGCTGGTTTGGTCAGAGGAGTGCTGCATCCAACGTGGTTAGCAAATCCAGTGGTTGTCCGGAAGGCCAATGGGAAATGGAGACTTTGCATAGACTTCACAGATCTAAACAAGGCTTGCCCGAAAGACCCATTTCCCTTGCTGCACATCGACCAGATCATGGACTCCACTTCAGGCTGCGATTTGCTCTCCTTTTTGGATGCATATTCTGGGTATCATCAAATCTTCATATCCAAGGAAGACGAAGAGAAGACCTCGTTCATCACCCCGTGTGGTACGTACTGTTTTATCCATATGCCTTTCGGATTAAAGAGTGCCGGGTCTACTTTTGCAAGGGCAGTCCAGATTGGTTTTGGGCCACAGCTACACAGAAACATTGAGGCTTATATGGATGATATTGTGGTCAAAACCAAGGACAGATCAACACTTATCCAGGATTTGGAGGAGACATTTGCCAATTTGCGCAAGATCAACTTGAAGCTCAACCCGGAGAAGTGTGTATTTAGTGTTCCCTCCGGCAAGCTGCTCGAGTACTTTGTATCCCATCGAGGGATCGAAGCCAACCCCGATAAGATCCAAGCCATCGAACAGATCAAAGCACCAAAGACGGTCAAAGATGTAAGGCGCCTGACAGGGTGCGTTGCCGCGCTAAGCAGATTCATTTCCAAGTCTGCCGAGCGCGCCTTGCCGTTCTTCAAAATCTTGAAGAAGGCAGGGCCCATGAAGTGGACTCCAGAAGCAGATGCGGCTTTGCAAGAGTTGAAGGCCTACCTATCTTCTGTGCCCACCTTGGTTGCTCCCAAACCGCAAGAGCCGTTGCTGTTATACTTGGCGGCAACCAATCAAGTGGTGAGTGCAGCCTTGGTGGGGCAGCGGGAAGTGGATGAAACAGAGAGTGAGCAAAGACCGGTAGAGTCAGATAGGGATCAGGACAGAGATAAGCACGGTAGCAAAGACAACCCCAAGGACACGGCAAGGAAGAAAGTGGTGCAGCGCCCAGTGTACATCGTCAGTTCCCTGCTACAGGGGGCTAGATCGAGGTACTCTGGCGTGCAAAAATTGATCTTTGGCCTCATCATGGCCTCAAGGAAACTGCGCCACTACTTCCAAGCCCATGAGATCACGGTTGTCACTTGCTTCCCATTGCAAAGGATACTCCGGAACCCTGAGGCTACTGGCAGAATAGTGGAGTGGGCTTTGGAGTTGTCCAGTTTTGGTTTGAAGTTTGAGAGCACATCAACAATCCAGAGCAGGGCATTGGCAGAGTTTCTTGCAGAATGGACGCCAACCCCTGACAAGGAAGTGCCAGAAACAGTTATCCCCGGCAAGGAGGCGCCCCAAGAATGGATCATGTATTTTGATGGTGCTTTTTCCCTACAAGGTGCAGGGGCTGGCGTGCTTCTCATCGCTCCCTCCGGGGAACACTTGAAGTACGTTGTCCAGATGCATTTTGCCCGGGAAGAGGCAACCAACAATACAACAGAGTATGAAGGGCTCCTTGCCGGGCTCAAGATTGCCGCAGAATTGGGAATCAAGAAGCTGATCATTCGAGGAGACTCACAGCTTGTGGTGAGACAAGTCAACAAGGATTACCGAAGTCCATTGATGGAGGCATACGTTGAGGAAGTGAGAAGATTGGAGGAGCGCTTTGACGGGTTGCAAACAGAGCACATACCTTGTGCGGAAAACAGCATAGCTGATCACCTGTCAAAGTGTGCTGCCCAAAATCTTCCTGTGGAACCAGGAACTTTTGTTCTCCATCTTACTCAGCCCTCCGTATCCCCAGCAACAATGGCCCGGAAAAGGAGAAAGCCGGACTCCGGTAAGCCTCTCCCGGTAGAGCCGTCCGCTCCAGGCAGGGACCCTGCCGGAAACAACTCCTCACAACCTGCCGGACTGCACCCTCCAGCCGGACCCATGGTCCCTGCGAACGAGGAATGTGCCCCCATAGTTGAGGAGGTGCCGCTAGTCCTTGTTGCCGAGCCCCAGGCTCCAACTTGGGTAAGGCACATAGTCCACTTTCTCCAAACCGGAGAACTCCCCAATGACCAAGATGAGGCTGAAAGAGTAGCCCGGAGGGCCAGTATGTACTAGTTTGTCGATGACACTCTATACAGAAGGAGGCCCAACGGTGTGAAATTGAAGTGCATCTGCTGGGAAGAAGGGAAGGAACTGCTGGCTGAGATACACAAAGGCATGTGCAGCTCCCACATTGGATCAAGGGCGCTGGTTGGGAAAGCATTCCGGCAAGGATTCTATTGGCCCACAGCCCTCCAAGATGCGATTGAGCTAGTCACTGATAACCCACAAGTATAGGGGATCGCAACAGTTTTCGAGGGTAGAGTATTCAACCCAAATTTATAGATTCGACACAAGGGGAGCCAAAGAATATTTGTAAGTATTAGCAGCTGAGTTGTCAATTCAACCACACCTGGAGATTAATTATCTGCAGCAAAGTGATCAGTAGCAAAGTAGTATGATAGTTTTGATAATAGTAGCAGCAACAATAGTAATGGTAACAGTGAAAGCAGTGATATTGTAGCAAGTGCAACAGTGACAGCAGTAGTAACTTAGCAGAAACAATATAAGATAAATTCGTAGGCATTGGATCGGTAATTTGTTGGATGATATTCATCATGAGACAGTTATAACCTAGGGGCGATACGGCACTAGCTCCAGTTCATAAATATAATGTAGGCATGTATTCCGTAAATAGTCATACGTGCTTATGGAAAGAACTTGCATGACATCTTTTGTCCTACCCTCCCGTGGCAGCGGGGTCCATATTGGAAACTAAGGGATATTAAGGCCTCCTTTTAATAGAGAACCGGAACAAAGCATTAACACACGGTGAATACATGAACTCCTCAAACTACGGTCATCACCGGGAGTGGTCCCGACTATTGTCACTCCGGAGTTGCCGGATCATAACACGTAGTAGGTGACTATAACTTGCAAGATCGGATCTAGAACATAGATATAATGGTGATAACATAAACGGTTCAGATCTGAAATCATGGCACCCGGGCCGAAAGTGACAAGCATTAAGCATGGCAAAGTCATAGCAACATCAATCTCAGAACATAATGGATACTAGGGATCAAGCCCTAACAAAACTAACTCGATTACATGATGAATCTCATCCAACTCCTCACCGACCAGCGAGCCTACGAAGGAATTACTCACTCCCGGTGGGGAGCATCATGGAATTGGCGATGGAGAAGGGTTGGTGATGACGAAGATCAAAGATCCCCCTCTCCGGAGCCCCAAACGGACTCCAGATCTGGCCTCCCGATGAAGAACAGGAGACGGCGGCGGCTCCGTCTCGCGAAACACGATAATTCTTTCTCCCCGATTTTTTTCTAGAAAAATAGGATTTTATAGCGTCGGTTTCAGGGTCTGCGGGGCCACCAGGCGGGGACAACCCACCTGGGCACGCCTGGGGGGCAGGCGCGCCCTGGTGGGTTGTGCCCACCCAGGTGCCCCCCTCAGGTGGCTCTTGGCTCCAGAAATTCTCTTATTTTGTATAAAAATTCCTCGCAAAGTTTCATTCCATTTCGAGAACTTTTATTTCTGCACAAAAACAACACCATGGTAGTTCTGCTCAAAACAGCGTCAGTCCGGGGTTAGTTTCATTCAAATCGTGCAAATTAGAGTCCAAAATAAGAGGAAAAGCGTTAGGAAAAGTAGATACGTTGGAGATGTATCAACTCCCCCAAGCTTAAACCTTTGCTTGTCCTCAAGCAATTCAGTTGATGAACTGAAAGTGAAAAAGAAAAACTTTTACGAACTCTTTTGCTCTTGTTTGCATAAATAAGCTTAAACAGCACCCAGGTTTTCAGCCAAAATTATAACTAACCATGTCGACAATAACTCTTAAAAATTATATTAACTCATATCAATGACATAATCAGCTAGCGAGCAATAATAAGATATCTCAAATGGCAACATGTTATCAAGACAACCATGATATAATATGACAATAGTGGTATCTCGCTAGCCCTTTCTGAGACCGCAAAACATAAATGCAGAGCACCTCCAAAGTTCAAGAAGCGACTAAACATTGTAATTCATGGTAGAAAAGATCCAGTCATGATGCACCCAACATTAGCTACACACAATGCATAAGCATGACAGCAGTGCTCTCAGGTTCTGGCACTTATTTAAGAAGGTGATGACACAACATGAAAGTAAATAGATAGTCCCTTCGCAGAGGGAAGCAGTGATTTGCAGAGGTGCCAGAGCTCAAGTTTTTAAAACAGAGGTAAATGATATTTTGAGACATGCATCCTTCTCATTTACTTCACGACCATCAGCTATCAGCATCTTCCATGCTAAGCGCGCTAGTGGCGGTTCCAAAGCGATAAAAGTAAAGGTTTACTCCCCCTCCACCATCAATTACACTCCACGGCTTGTCCGAAACAACGGGTGTCGTCCATACCAACAACAATCCCGGGGGAGTTTTGTTTAATTATTTGCATTTTTTAGTTCGGGACTGGGAATCCCTATTACCGCACTTTTCTCGTGCGATGGTGAGTGAATAAACACTCGACCTGAGAATAACTCGCTTAGCATGGAAGATACCGACCACCTCCTGTCGTTCCATGAACGATCCAGGCACACAAAAAGGATATTTATTTGAAGTTTTTAGAGGTGGCACATGCAAATTTACTTAGGACGGCAGGGTAATACCGCATATAGGTAGGTATGGTGGACTCATCTAGAATAACTTGGATTTCAGATTTTGGATGTACAAGCAGAATTCCCACTTAGTACAGGTGAAGGCTAGCAAATAGGTTGAGAAGCGGCCAGCTAGAGAGCAACAACGGTCATGAACATGCATTATGCATAAGTAACATTGGACACTAGCATGAGTAGGATATGAACACCATGAACATAAATATCATATAGGCTATGTTGGTTTTGATTCAACTACATGCATGAACATGTGCCAAGTCAAGCCACTCGAACGTTCAGAGGAGGATACCATATCATCATACTACATCACAATCATCTTAACGCAATGTTGATATCCAAGATAAATCATTATTCACTCCCAGCTACTTATGCATGGCATGAGAAACTATAATCTCTAATTGTCATTGCAAACATGTTTAATCATAATGGGCTGAATCAAGGATACTAGGTTAAACATATTTACAAAAATAGAACAAGCCGAGTTCATACCCGTTTCTCTCTGCCACGGCCAGTTCACCAAATATCGTCATTATTGCCTTTCACTTGCACGACCGAACGATATGAAAATAATAATAGTGCAAGAGTGCCATGGACTAAGCTGGAATCTGCAAACATTTATTCAACAGGAGAAGACAAGGTAAAATGGGCTCTTTGTTAAATCAACAATTATGCATATGAGAGCCACTCAACATTTTCATCGTGGTCTTCTCCTTGGTATGACTTGAAAGAAAGAAAAGAAATTTAGAGAAACACACTGAAATATTTTTTGGAGTTTTTTTTTGGTTTTATTCGAAAGAAGCAAATAAAAAGGGAAAAACAAAAACAAGAAAAAATATTTACACGGAAAAGCTCCCAACAAGCAAAAGAAGAACAAGGAAATCTTTTTGGATTTTCTTTTTAGTGCTGCAGCTAACTACTCTAGAAAGAAAAAGCAAAAAGAAGCTGGAAATATTTTTGGATTTTCTCAAAGTTTTTCAAACAGACAAGAAGAAAGCGGGAAAATAAATTTAAGCATGGATAATACAATGAAAAAGTTTGAACACCGACAATTGAAATGTGTGAACATGAATGTAATGTCGGTGAGAAACACGTACTCCCCCAAGCTTAGGCTTTTGGCCTAGCTTGGTAATCAGTCAATAGCTTAGATAGTAGTTGGAGTGGTAGCTCACGGAGGCTCTTGGTTCGGATGTCTCAGCCTGCTATGCAGCCACAACCGCCGCGTTGTGGGCTCGGGCCTCGCTCTCAAGAACAAAATATCTTCCCCTGCTGCGATAATCAAAGAGAGCAGGCACAGGCAAATATGTGTATACGATGGACTCTTGGTTAAACAACAACTTGTAGGTGAAATTATCATGTTTACCCTTAAGGATCTTATGTAGCTTCACAGCATCAAAGTCTAAATATTGCGTGGGTAAAATAGGGTCATATGGTAAAGGTGAAACACCCAAATCTCTCACTAAGTGTGTGGCATAAATTCCACCATAAAAATAACCACTATTAGCGTTGTGCTGGAACCTACGTGCAGCAATCGCTCCAAGATTATAGCTTTTGTCACCGGTGAGAGCGGCACGTAAGAGGCTCAAGTCTGGAGCACAAAGTGTACTACAATCTTGTTTTCCTACAATACATTTCCAAGTTAATAATGCAAAGTATTGAATTGCAGGAAAATGAATGCTCTTTATTCTACCTTGCGTCACTCCCCTATTCTCACCGTAGCAAAGGCTAGACAAAAATGTTTCGAACTCAGCTCTTGGTGGTTCGTCAAGCAAACCCTAGAATGGAATTTTGCAGTGATGAGCAAACCTTTCTAGTGATAAGGTAAATGAATTTTCATACAGTTTAAATGACACCCTAGACTCACGGGGATGGAATTTAAATCCTTTGACAAATGATTCAGTGAGAGTGTGGTGTTGATTGCACTTACCTGATATGTAGGGACCGAGGTCGGCATTGTGAACATATTGCTCAAATTCCTCCTTAATGCCCACACTCACCATATAATCATCGCATGGCCATAAGCATGTTTTGGTGGCGGCATCTCGTATGGAACTTTCACTTGGTTCAACATAAGACCGACGAGCGGAGATGTCACTAGAAGATGCCCCCGAGGATCTCCTCCTCGAAGAACTCCTTACAAAGAGGTTCATCATATTCGCGTACAATTTTCAAGCAACAATTCCCCGAAACAGTTTTGGAAACGGAGCTTCGAGCAAAGAGATCGAAATTTGCGGTTTCAGGAGCAAGAACACGAGAGAGAGAGAGAGCAATGGAGATTTTTTTTCTGGAGGTAAGTGAAGATGTGGGATGAACAGATATGTGAGGGGGCCCACGTGGGGACCACAACCCACCAGGGCGCGCCTGGGGGTCCTGGCACGCCCAGGTGGGTTGTGCCCACCTGGTGCACCTCCCTCTGATATTATTTGCACCAGAAATTCTTAAATATTCAGAAAAAATCATATTAAATTTTTAGGGCATTCTGAGAACTTTTATTTTTGGGTCATTTTTTATTGCACGGGAAAAATCAGAAAACAGACAAAACATGGCATTTTATTTTATTTAACTAATAGGAACAGAAAATAAAAGGTAGGGACAAAAGGTAGTGCTCACTAAATTCATCAACTTCATACCTCTCAAAAATGATCCATTAATAAGGTTGATCAAGTCTTATTAACAACCACTTTCGATTAGCATGAAACCGAAGAACTTTCGTAAATCACTAAGTTACCTCAACGGGGATATGAATGTCCCCAACAATAAGCATTTCATATTTCTTTTTGGTAGTAGGTAGAGGTAGTTTAAAACTTCCAATAGTGATTGTCGGAGATTTTTCAATAACATTAATACCATTCACTTGGAATTGTTTCTTCGGAAAGTGCACCGTATGCTCATTACCATTGATATGAAAAGTGACCTTGCTTTTATTGCAATCAATAACAGCCCCTGCAGTATTCAAGAAGGGTCTACCAAGGATAATCGACATGTTGTCGTCCTCGGGCATCTCAAGTATAACAAAGTCTGTCAAAATAGTAACATTAGCAACAACAATGGGCACATCCTCACAAATACCGATAGGTATGGCAGTTGATTTGTCAGCCATTTGCAAAGATATTTCAATAGGTGTGAGTTTATTCAAATCAAGTCTTTTATATAAAGAGAAAGGCATAACACTAACACCAGCTCCCAAATCACATAAAGCAGTTTTCACATAATTCTTTTTGATGGAGCAAGGTATAGTTGGTATTCCCGGATCTCCAAGTTTTTTAGGTACTCCATCCTTAAAAGTGTAATTACCAAGCATGGTGGAGATTTCAGCTTCCGGTATTTTTCTCTTATTAGTGATGATGTCCTTCATGTACTTTGCATAAGGAGGCATTTTCAAGATATCAGTCAAGCGAGTACGCAAAAAGACTGGCCTCAGCATTTCAGCAAAGCGTTCAAATTCTTCATCATCTTTATTTTTAGTTGTCTTAGGTGGAAAAGGCATAGGTTTTTGAACCCATGGTTCTCTTTCCTTACTGTGTTTTCTAGCAACAAAGTCTCTTTTATCATATCTTGCATTCTTGGGTTGTGGGTTATCAAGATCAACAGCTGGTTCTATCTCAACATCATTGTCTGGTTCTTTATTATTTGTTTGAGTTTCTTCATGAACCTCATCATTATCTTTTTCATTATTAGAAGGTGAATGTTCATTACCAGATTGAGTTTCAGCATCAGAAATAGAAACATCATTATCATTATCAGGCGGTTTCTCTACTTCAGGTTCAGTAGAGGCATGCAAAGTCCTATCATTTTTCTTTTTCTTTTTAGAAGGACCAGGTGCAGTGGTGTTGTTCCTTTGTGAATCTTGTTCAATTCTTTTTGGGTGTCCCTCAGGATAAAGTGGTTCCTGAGTCATTTTACCTCCTCTAGTTGCAACTCTAACAGCAAAGTCATGTATGTTGTTATTCATTTCATCAAGCAATTCTCTTTGAGATTTAGCAACTTGTTCTAACTGGGTTTGTAACATAGAAGCATGCTTTCCCACACCTCTAACATCATTTGAGATTCTAAATAACAAGTCACTCAAGCGAGCAATCATGTCAGAATTGTATTTTAATTGTTTCATAACATTTGCATTGAAGTGATCTTGTTTTCTAATGTAGTTTTCAAACTCATAAAGGCATTGGCTAGGGTGCATATTGTGAGGATTATCATTATCATTGAATTTCATTAGAGAATTTACCTCTACCACCTTAGGCAGTGGTGGTGTATCAAGCCCATGTATTTCTTCAATAGGAGGTAAATTTTTGACATCCTCAACTTTAATACGTTTTTCCTTCATAGATTTCTTTGCCTCTTGCATATCTTCGGGAATGAGATATAAAATACCCCTCTTCTTCGGATTGGGTTTAGATGGTGGTTCAGGAAGAGTCCAATCATCATAGTTTTTCAATATGTTATTCAATAATTCTTCAGCTTGTCCAATAGTTCGTTCCCTGAAAACACAACCAGCACAACTATCTAGGAAATCCCTAGAAGCATCGGTTAGTCCATTATAGAAGATATCAAGTATTTCATTTTTCTTAAGAGGATGATCAGGCAAAGCATTAAGTAACTGGCAAAGCCTCCCCCAAGCTTGTGGGAGACTCTCTTCTTCAATTTGCACAAAGTTAAATATTTCCTGTAAGGCAGCTTGTTTCTTATGAGCAGGAAAATATTTTTCAGAGAAGTAATAAATCGTATCCTGGGGACTACGCACACAACCAGGAGCAAGAGTATTGTACCAAGCTTTAGCATCACCCTTTAATGAGAACGGAAATAATTTGAGAATATAGTAATAGCGAGTTTTCTCATCATGAGTAAAAAGGGTGGCTATGTCATTCAACTTAGTAAGATGTGCCACAACAGTCTCAGTTTCATAACCATGGAAAGGATCAGATTTAACCAAAGTAATTAACTCTGGGTCGACAGAGAATTCATAATCCTTATCACCAATAAAGATAGGTGAGGTAGCAAACTTAGGATCATATTGCATTCTAGCATTCAGAGATTTTTCTTTATACTTGCATAATAATTTCTCTAGATCATCTCTATCCTTACAAGCAAGAATATCTCTAGTTGTCTCCTCATTCATAACATAACCTTCTGGTACCTTAGGCAATTCATATCTAGGAGGGCTAGTTCTAGTGGGTGTTTCAAGATTTTCAGTTTCAAGCTCATCATCAGATTCAACAACATCATGTTGTCTTACTCTAGCAATTTGTTCATCAAGAAATTCACCTAATGGAACATCATCATCAAGCAAGGTACAAGTATCATCATAAGCATAATTCATAGCAGAAGTAGCATCATCAATAACTTGCGACATATCAGGATTAGTAGCATGTGGTGGTTTTGCAAGTTTACTTATAACAGAAGGTGAATCTAAAGCGGAGCTGGATGGCAGTTCCTTACCTCCCCTCATCTTAGAGGGAAAAATCTTAGTCTTAGCATCCTTCAGATTCTTCATAGTGAATAATTGATAATAATCCCAAGTGACTCAAAAAATATAGCTATGCTCCCCGGCAACGGCGCCAGAAAAAGGTCTTGATAACCCACAAGTATAGGGGATCGCAATAGTTTTCGAGGGTAGAGTATTCAACCCAAATTTATAGATTCGACATAAGGGGAGCCAAAGAATATTTGTAAGTATTAGCAGCTGAGTTGTCAATTCAACCACACCTGGAGATTAATTATCTGCAGCAAAGTGATCAGTAGCAAAGTAGTATGATAGTTTTGATAATAGTAGCAACCGCAATAGTAACGGTAACAGAGATAGCAGTGATATTGTAGCAAGTGCAACAGTGACAGTAGTAGTAACTTTGCAGAAACAATATAAGATAAACTCGTAGGCATTGGATCGGTAATTTGTTGGATGATATTCATCATGAGACAGTTATAACCTAGGGCGATACGGCACTAGCTCCAGTTCATAAATATAATGTAGGCATGTATTCCGTAAATAGTCATACGTGCTTATGGAAAGAACTTGCATGACATCTTTTGTCCTACCCTCCCGTGGCAGCGGGGTCCATATTGGAAACTAAGGGATATTAAGCCTCCTTTTAATAGAGAACCAGAACAAAGCATTAACACATGGTGAATACATGAACTCCTCAAACTACGGTCATCACCGGGAGTGGTCCCAACTATTGTGACTCCGGGGTTGCCGGATCATAACACGTAGTAGGTGACTATAACTTGCAAGATTGGATCTAGAACATAGATATAATGGTGATAACATAAATGGTTCAGATCTGAAATCATGGCACCCGGGCCCAAAGTGACAAGCATTAAGCATGGCAAAGTCATAGCAACATCAATCTTAGAACATAATGGATACTAGGGATCAATCCCTAACAAAACTAACTCGATTACATGATGAATCTCATCCAACTCCTCACCGACCAGCGAGCCTATGAAGGAATTACTCACTCCCGGTGGGGAGCATCATGGAATTGGCGATGGAGAAGGGTTGGTGATGACGAAGATCGAAGATCCCCCTCTCCGGAGCCCCAAACGGACTCCAGATCTGGCCTCCCGATGAAGAACAGGAGACGGCGGCGGCTCCGTCTCGCGAAACACGATAATTCTTTCTCCCCGATTTTTTTCTAGAAAAATAGGATTTTATAGCGTCGGTTTCAGGGTCTGCGGGGCCACCAGGCGGGGACAACCCACCTGGGCACGCCTGGGGGGCAGGCGCGCCCTGGTGGGTTGTGCCCACCCAGGTGCCCCCCTCAGGTGGCTCTTGGCTCCAGAAATTCTCTTATTTTGTATAAAAATTCCTCGCAAAGTTTTGTTCCATTCTGAGAACTTTTATTTCTACACAAAAACAACACCATGGTAGTTCTGCTGAAAACAGCGTCAGTCCGGGGTTAGTTTCATTCAAATCATGCAAATTAGACCAAACCAAGAGGAAAAGCGTTAGGAAAAGTAGATACGTTGGAGACGTATCAGTCACCAAATGTGAAGCATGTCAGTTCCATTCCAAGAAAATCCACCTACCTGCCCAAGCTCTTTAGACAATCCCTTTATGATGGCCATTTTCAATCTGGGGGCTCGATATCCTCGGCCCTTTCCCCCGAGCGATCGGGGGCTTTGAATTCTTGTTCGTTGCTATCGACAAGTTTACAAAGTGGCCGGAAGTTGCTGCCGTGAGAAAGGTGACTGCCCAATCAGCTATCAAGTTCTTGAAAGATTTGGTGTGTCATTTTGGAATCCCAGCAAGGATCATTACCGACAACGGCACCCAATTCACGAGCCACGCCTTCATGCAATATGTTCATGCCCTCGGAAGCAAGGTCTCGTTTGCTTCTGTCGCACATCCCAGAAGCAACGGGCAAGCTGAGAGGGCGAACGCTGAAGTGCTGCGGGGACTCAAAACAAGAACCTTTGATACGCTGCAGAAGCACGGCAGGTGGTGGATCGATGAGCTGCCGGTAGTTCTATGGTCCCTCAGAATGACACCAAATCGAGCTACCGGGCAGACTCCTTTTTCCCTGGTCTATGGGGCGGAAGCAGTTATCCCCACGGAACTCATTTACGGGTCACCTCGAGTGCTTGCCTACGATGAAGTAGCGCAAGATCAGCACCGGCATGATGATGCTGTGCTACTCAAGGAGAACCGTCTCCGGGCTGCTACGCGTGCTGCATGCTATCAGCAAGCCCTGCGTCGCTATCATAGCCGCAGGGTTCATGCCCGGTGTTTTGAGGAAGGCGACCTTGTCCTTAGGCGCATTCAGTCCGCCAAGGGTACAAACAAGTTGACGCCAAAGTGGGAAGGCCCTTACCGGGTAGTACGAGTCACCAGACCCGGCGCAGTCCGTCTGGAGACCGGAGATGGCATTCAGTTGCAAAACTCATGGAATATTGAGCATCTCCGCAAGTTCTACCCGTAAGGCGCGGCTGTCGGGCCCTGCCTGGCAGGGCCCGACAGCCACCCTTTTGTACAGGCCTTGCCTCAGTTGCATGTAACCCCTTGTACAAAGCCAGGCGATGACCCTGAGCACCAGAGAAATAAATGAAGCGCTGGGGGGCCCCGACCAATTTGCATGCATGCATAAGCATTCCAAGAGCATTTGCATAAGCATTTAATGAGCATTTGCATATGCATATAGATAGGATCGCATCCTGCATCATTCTCATCTGCATAAAGCTGCAGGTTCCTGCCGAGAACTCGGTTTCTGCAAGAAGATGGGGAGATGAACCAACGCTGCAATCCCCGGCGAACCAACAGATAAGTTCTACCTCCTGTCCATAAGTGTTCTGTAAGCTAAAACTTGTGCATAAGAAAACCCTGCCACTCTTCGAAACTTAGGTGCTCCCATCCCTGGCTCGAACATTGCTTCAGCCTGGATGGTCGTAGTGGCCTTTGATGAAAAGAAGTTGGCGGGGGGCTAGTCCCTCTATTTCTTGCCGGTAGGCTCAGTTCCCCGGCAATGAAGAAAGGGTACCGGCAGGATAGCCTGCCGGGCAAAACTCATTTATTTAAAATAAAGAGGCATTTCACCTCTGCGTGGACATATACATGCACGAGTTCCCGGCAAGGTTCATCTTTTTCATTAATATGCTGGTCATATAAGTACAAACCTTACAGAACACAGATATGGACTCGAGAGATTACATTATTTGAACTAAAATTTGGCAAATGCCTACGAGTTTAAGATTGAAAAAAGATAAGTGCCCCGTGATGCCCTTTCTTGTCCCTCTCCTCCTAGGCACATCAGTTGAAGGCGAGAAGGGCAAAAGGAGTGCCCGAGCAGAAGCCCGGCCCGTTCCCATCGGGCTCCAGGAGAGGTAGCCTGACGGGGACGGGGGAGCACCGGGGAACGCATCGATGGAGAGCACGATGGAGGCGACCCGCCAACCACCACCACCAAGGCCAGCAGGACACGGCAGGGCTAACGGAGATGCAGTCCGAGAGGAAGCCTGCCGGGGTCCAGCTGGAAGACTGCTGGAGGAAGCCGGGCGGCACCATCCCCACCCCTGCATCCAACTCCCCGGCAAATCACCTTGCTGGGAAGTAGAGGCAGATGCAGATGATGGTGCTGCCGCCTGATGAAGATGGTGCGGGCGACGCTCAGCCGGAGCCAGAGTCGTCGCCCTCCCACGCGCTGCCGTCATCATCGCCATCACTGTCCTCCTCGTCGCTTTTCCTCAAGGAGGAGCTTTTGTCGTCAGTCGAGCTCTCCACGCAGCACCTTAAGCGAGCTCCTGAGCGCCCGAAGATCTTGACGGAGGGCAGGCCGCTCTCCATTAATTTGAACTGCAAAAGGTGCCTTTCCGAGAAAACGTGGGCACGAGCAAAGGTCTTCCAACCACGACGGAGGTACATCACATAAGGAGCAGGGAAGTCAACATCTACCCACATGCCATCGTTCCCACAGCCCCTCATGGGCAACCTCAGAGCGCGTGGCTGTTCGAGCTCCATTTCCCGTGCAAATGGATTAGGGAGGCGAAGATGGCTGCATGGGGGTTTGTACAGCCTAATAATGAACTCTCGAGGCTGATCCCCGACGTGGCCATCCATTGGAGGGAGGACTGCCGGCGGGGGCGCGACTAAGGCATCGCCCCGTCCCCCTCTTCCTCGAGCACCGCGGCAACCTCGGCCTCGCCCCCTCCCTCCTCCTCTCGTAGTGGGCTCCTCTATCACAGGATCAGGAGGAGGAGGGATGTGCTGTCGAGTAGAAGCCCTCGTCGCCGCCGCTGGAGTGCCGCCGCGCCCTCATCCTCTCACCATGGCGAGTGGAGGAAGATTGCAAGAAGGGAGAAGAGGTGTGAGTGAAAATGCACTGCTCTTCCCCCCTTTTATAGAAGGATGGAGCGGGGGGCTAGCCTTTTGCGCAGGAAATGGCCGCCCCGTTCCCCGAATGCAGCCTCCCTGCACCTTCTGCGGCCCAAAGAATCAAGGCCGACCCTCTGCCCCAACCGTCGACGCCTGGTTCTCAACCATGGCACTCGTCCCCACGCTCTCCGCATCCACCACCTACCACGACCAATGCATGCGGAACACGTATCAGGTGCGTGCGAGGTAGGGAGCAAGTGGGATGGCAGTTTCCGCCCCGTGATCGTGGGGCGTGGGCAATCCACGGGCCACAGTCCAAGTTTTCCGCAGCATTACGCACGACGAGCGGGAAAACCGTAAACTGGCCCAGAGTTGAGATTAATGAAGAAGCAAAGAAGACTCCAAGAGATCAGCCTCTTCAGCGCCCCTGCCTGTGCACTTATTAGGACCTACCCTAATGACACCCGGCAGCGCGATCGGGGCAGGCCCAGGGGCTTCTGTCGGTGCAACAAACCCTGGGTATGTTGCCCTGACTGTGCACAGGCACGAGAACAAGATTACAACACCAAGGCCATGTCAAGATACAAGAGACCAAGATCTTCGAAGAACCAGCAGGCAGATTAAGAAGGCCAAGACCAAGACAAAAGTGAGACACCACCAGGAGAAAAGCCTCCCTTGCCGGGCAGGCGGACCTGGCAAGGACAAGGGCTCCCTCAGAAGAAAGCATTCAAGACGTCCCGGCAGGGCCTGCCGGGACTCACAAGGGCAAAGACACCTCACCAAGCCATCTCACCACGACCCACGTCGTTGATCAATGCGGTATCAAGCCGCAAAGTGACTAAGTGGCAGCCATTCGCCACATGGCGGCCTCTTTCTACAGGAAATACCTACAAATGGCACTCGTCCTGCGACGTGTCAAGCAAGCAGGCATGGAGCAGGCAAGACGAGCCCGGCAAGGCTTGCCGGGCGAGCAACGATGTGACGTTGAGTGGTGCATTTAATGCACTCCGTTAGCCTGCAGAATTAGGTATGCCTATATGCATAATCATTGCCTTGGATATCGTCATAACTTTGCGCTTTTCTATCAATTGCTTGACAGTAATTTGTTCACCCACCGTATTATTTGCCTTCATGAGAGAAGCCTCTAGTGAAACCTATGGCCCTCGGGTCTATTTTCCATCATATTACTTTCCGATCTACTATTTTGCAATCTTTTATTTTCAGATCTATACACCAAAAACCCAAAAATATTTTATCTTTTGTTTATCTATCTCTATCAGATCTCACATTTGCAATTGACTGTGAAGGGATTGACAACCCCTTTATCGCATTGGGTGCAAGTGTTTGATTGTTTGTGCAGGTGTTGGTGATTTATGCGTTCTTTTCCTACTGGATTGATACCTTGGTTCTTAACTGAGGGAAATACTTACCTCTAATGTGCTGCATCAACCTTTCCTCTTCAAGGGAAAAACCAATGCAAGCTCAAGAAGTAGCAGGAAGGATTTCTGGCACCGTTGCCGGGGAGATCTACGCCAAGTCAAGACATACCAAGTACCCATCATAAACTCTCATCTCTTGCATTACATTATTCGCCATTTGCCTCTCGTTTTCCTCTCCCCCACTTCTAAAACGATTTTCAAAAATATTTGCCTTTTTATTCACCCTTCTTCCGTTCGTCTTTTCGTTTGCCTCTATGTCTTACTTTGCTTGTTTGCTTGGTATAATTGTGTGTTTATTGAAAATCAAAAACCAAAAAGTTTATGGATCCTCGTCCACTTGCTAATCTTTTCAAAGGATCCAATTATGATGAACCAATTGCTAGTGAGTTGAGTGCACTAGATTATCTTTATGAGGTTTTGCTTGAAATTCGTGAATCTGAAAATTGTGATGAAGTGTTAAAAGAAGAAGTTTATGCAGTGATTCATGATAGCTCCTTGGATGAAAAGCATGATTGCAATGGCTTTACTATAAATTCTATTGATGTCAATTGTGCTAATAATATGCAAAACCCTAAGCTTGGGGATGCTAGTTTCGCTATGTCCACTACTTGTTGCAATGATCATGATTGGGGTGATTCTTCTTATGATCTTGAAAATTTATTTAAGCCTCATGATAATAATGGTTGCAATAATATTGAAAGTGGGTTTGGAATAGTGTCAACTCTAGGTAATAATGATCCCACTACTTTGGAGTATGATCAATCTTATGAATTTTTTGATAAAAGTGGGCTTGGAGAGGTCATGACTTTATTTGATAACCCCACTATTTTGGAAGAGTGTCAACTTTGTATGCATGTGTATCATGAAGAGAATATTTTATGTGATAGTTATATTGTTGAATTTGATTATGATCCTACATGTAATTATTATGAGAGAGGAAAATATGGTCGCAGAAATTTTCATGTTACTAAATTACCTCTCATTATGTTGAGATTGCTATTGTTTCTTTCTTCTTCCTTGCATATGCTAGATCTTGCTTGTCTTGCTAATTTGTTTTCCTATAAAATTCCTATGCATAGGAAGTATGTTAGAATTAGATGTGTTTTTCACATGTTTTACGATGCTCTTTTTGTGCCTCAAATCTTTTCTTTCATATGAGCATCATCAAAATTACCAATGCCTAGCTAAAAGGCTTTAAAGAAAAGCGCTTGTTGGGAGTCAACCCAATATTTTTCCTTGCTGCTTTTCAATAAATTTTTCATCTAGCCTCTGGTTAGATGTGTTTTGGTGTTTTAATTAGTGTTTGTGCCAAGTAAGATCTTTGGGATGGCTTACAGTAATAGTTGGTTTGATCTTGCTGAAAAACAGAAACTTTTGCATCCTGTCAAAGAATTTTAATAATTCTCTGGAGGGTTGAAAAACCCTGAATTTTTTACACAAGATTGATATACAAATTTCCTATGTTGTCCTAATGTTTAAGATTTTTGTAGTTACATAAGTATTAGAACAATTCGAATCTTTGCAGACTGTTCTGTTTTTGACAGATTCTATTTTCTTTGTGTTGTTTGCTTATTTTGATGAATCTATGGGTAGTATCGGGGGGTATGAACCATGGAAAAGTTGGAATACAGTAGATATTACACCAATATAAATAAATAATGAGTTCACAACAGTACCAAAAGTGGTGATTTTATTTTCTTGTACTAATGGATCTCACGAGTTTTCTGTTGAGTTTTGTGTTGTGAAGTTTTCAAGTTTTGGGTAAAGATTTGATGGACTATGGAATAAGGAGTGGCAAGAGCCTAAGTTTGGTGATTCCCAAGGAACCCCAAGGTAATATTCAAGTACAACCAAGAGCCTAAGCTTGGGTATGCCCCGGAAGGCATCCCCTCTTTCGTCTTCGTCTATCGGTAAATTTACTTGAGGCTATATTTTTATTCACCACATGATATGTGTTTTGCTTGGAGCGTCTTGTATGATATGATTCTTTGCTTTTTAGTTTGCCAAAATCATCCTTGCTGTACACACCTTTTGAGAGGGACACGCATGAATCGTGATTTATTAGAATACTCTATGTGCTTCACTTATATCTTTTGAGCTAGGCAATTTTGCTCTAGTGCTTCACTTATATCTTTTTAGAGCACGGCAGTGGTTTTATTTTATAGAAATTGTTGAACTCTCATGCTTCACTTATATTATTTTGAGAGTCTTTCTAAACAGCATGGTAATTTGCTTTGGTTATAAATTTAGTCCTAATATGATAGGCATCCAAGAGGGATATAATAAAAACTTTCATATAAAGTGCATTGAATACTATGTGAAGTTTGATTCCTTATGATTGTTTTGAGATATGAGGATGGTAATATTAGAGTCATGCTAGCGAGTAATTGTGGATTCGTAGAAATACTTGTGTTAAAGTTTGTGATTCACGTAGCATGCACGTATGGTGAACCGTTATGTGATGAAGTCGGAGCATGATTTATTTATTGATTGTCTTCCTTATGAGTGGCGGTCGGGGACGAGCGATGGTCTTTTCCTACCAATCTATCCCCCTAGGAGCATGCGCATAGTACTTCGTTTCGATGACTTATAGATTTTTGCAATAAGTATGTGAGTTCTTTATGACTAATGTTGAGTCCATGGATTATACGCACTCTCACCCTTCCACCTTAGCTAGCCTCTCTAGTACCGCGCAACTTTCGACGGTGCCATACACCTACCTTTTACCTTCCTCAAAACAGCCACCATACCTACCTATTATGGCATTTCCATAGCCATTCCAAGATATATTGCCATGCAACTTTCCACCGTTCCGTTTTACTATGACACGCTCCATCATTGTCATATTGCTTTGCATGATCATGTAGTTGACATCGTGTTTGTGGCAAGGCCACCTTTTCATATTTATACATGTCACTCTTGAGTCATTGCACATCCCGGTATACCGCCGGAGGCATTCATATAGAGTCATATTTTGTTCTAAGTATCGAGTTGTAATTCTTGAGCTGTAAGTAAATAAAAGTGTGATGATCTTCATTATTAGAGCATTGTCCCATGTGAGGAGAAAAATAAAAGAGGCCAACGAAGACCACAAATAAAAAAGAGAGGCCAAAGAAGCCCACCAAAATTAAAAAAGAGAGAAAAAGAGAGAATGGGCAATGTTACTATCTTTTTCCACACTTGTGCTTCAAAGTAGCACCATGATCTTCATGATAGAGAGTCTCCTATGTTGTCACTTTCATATACTAGTGGGAATTTTTCATTATAGAACTTGGCTTGTATATTCCAATGATGGGCTTCCTCAAATTGCCCTAGGTCTTCGTGAGCAAGCAAGTTGGATGCACACCCACTTAGTTTCTTTTTGAGCTTTCATAAACTTATAGCTCTAGTGCATCCATTGCATGGCAATCCCTACTCACTCACATTAATATCTATTGATGGGCATCTCCATAGCCCGTCGATACGCCTAGTTGATGTGAGACTATCTCCTTCTTTTTGTCTTTTCCACAACCACCATATTCTATTGCACCTATAGTGCTATGTCCATGGCTCACGCTCATGTATTGCGTGAAAGTTGAAAAGGTTTGAGAACATCAAAAGTATGAAACAATTGCTTGGCTTGTCATCGGGGTTGTGCAAGATTTGAATACTTTGTGTGATGAAGATGGAGCATAGCCAGACTATATGATTTTGTAGGGATAACTTTCTTTGGCCATGTTATTTTGAGAAGACATGATTGCTTTATTAGTATGCTTGAAGTATTATTGCTTTTATGTCAATATTAAACTTTTTTTTTGAATCTTATGGATCTGAACATTCATGCCACAATAAAGAAAATTACATGGGTAAGTATGTTAGGTAGCATTCCACATCAAAAATTCTGTTTTTATCATTTACCTACTCGAGGACGAGCAGGAATTTAGCTTGGGGATGCTTGATACGTCTCCAACGTATCTATAATTTTTTATTGTTCCATGCTATTATATTATCTGTTTTGGATGTTTTATATGCATTAATATGCCATTTTATATTATTTTTGGGACTAACCTATTAACCTAGAGCCCAGTGCCAATTTCTGTTTTTTCCTTGTTTTTTAGCCTCGGAGAAAAGGAATACCAAACGGAGTCCAAAAGAAATAAAACTTCACGATGATTTTTCTTGGACCAGAAGACACCCAGGGGACTTGGAGTCCAACTCAGAAGAGCCACGAGGCAGCGATAAGGGTGGAGGGCGCGCCATAGGGGGGCGCCCCCCTACCTTGTGGGCCCCTCGGTGACTTCCTGACCTAGGTCCTCCTCCTATATATTCACAAATATTCCAGAACCACCAGAGGCATCCACGAAAACACTTTTCCACCGCCGCAACCTTCTGTTCCCGTGAGATCCCATCTTGGGGCCTTTTCTGGCATCCCGCCGGAGGGGAATCGATCACGGAGGGCTTCTACATCAACTCCATTGCCCTTCCGATGATGCGTGAGTAGTTTACCTCAGACCTACGAGTCCATAGCTAGTAGCTAGATGGCTTCTTCTCTCTCTTTGTTTCTCAATACAACATTCTCCTTGATGTTCTTGGAGATCTATCCGATGTAATGTTCTTTTGCGGTGTGTTTGTCGAGATCCATTGAATTGTGGATTTATGATCAGCTTATCTATGAATATTATTTGAATCTTCTCTGAATTCTTATATGCATGATTTAATATCTTTTTATTTCTCTTTGAATTATCAGTTTGGTTTGGCCAACTAGATTGGTTTTTCTTGCAATGGGAGAGGTGCATAGCTTTGGGTTCAATCTTGTGTGATTTCACCCAGTGACAAAGTAGGGGTAGCGAGACATGTATTGCATTGTTGCCATCGAGGATAAAAAGATGGGGTTTTCATCATATTGCTTGAGTTAATTCCTCTACATCATGTCATCTTACTTAAAACGTTACTCCATTATTTATGAACTTAATACTCCATATGCATGCTGGATAGCGGTCGATGTGTGGAGTAATTGTAGTAGATGCAGGCAGGAGTCGGTCTACTTGACACGGACGTGATGCCTATATGCATAATCATTGCCTTGGATATCGTCATAACTTTGCGCTTTTCTATCAATTGCTCGACAGTAATTTGTTCACCCACCGTATTATTTGCCTTCATGAGAGAAGCCTCTAGTGAAACCTATGGCCCCCGGGTCTATTTTCCATCATATTACTTTCCGATCTACTATTTTGCAATCTTTTATTTTCAGATCTATACACCGAAAACCCAAAAATATTTTATCTTTTGTTTATCTATCTCTATCAGATCTCACCTTTGCAATTGACCGTGAAGGGATTGACAACCCCTTTATTGCGTTGGGTGCAAGTGTTTGATTGTTTGTGCAGGTGTTGGTGATTTATGCGTTCTTCTGCTACTGGATTGATACCTTGGTTCTTAACTGAGGGAAATACTTACCTCTACTGTGCTGCATCACCCTTTCCTCTTTAAGGGAAAAACCAATGCAAGCTCAAGAAGTAGCATATACTAGGTGAAAGTGTTAGTCCAACAACATTTATGTTGGCATGAATTACCAAAACCACCAAGGGAGCAAATGTGCTTTCATCTCCCCCTTTTTG
Organism: Thinopyrum elongatum; assembly: GCA_011799875.1. NCBI lineage: Eukaryota > Viridiplantae > Streptophyta > Magnoliopsida > Poales > Poaceae > Thinopyrum > Thinopyrum elongatum. Next base: position 354,860,626 of record CM022297.1, on the reverse strand, counting down.
GTAATTGATGAAAACATATATCAAAGCTTAAAATAGAATGTATTAAGGAATGTACAAAAGCTTTGAGAATAACATGTAACATGGATATGCTCCCCCTACAGGTGTGCAACCAATAAATGATGATAGCCTTTGGAATGTAGATGCACAATATGAAGGAATTAGTAATGTGTTACATGTATCTTGGCTATATGCATCAGAGCAAACGAATGAGAATGTAGTATCTTCATGTCCATGATTCTTCTTGCAAACAATATGTGAAACAAGCAAGAGATCATCATGCACATGGGTGTGATGCATATACTTACCTTGAGGTACTTGAGCAATTTCTTGAAGAAATACACTTGAGAAAACAGGGTTAGATAACAAAAGATAATTTCTTCAAAGAAAATAGAAACAAGACCATCAAGAATGCCAAGATTGGGATCACATGTATAGAAGAGAGTATCATTAGGTGAATACTTCTTTAGGTGCAACCATGTCCCCCAAAGATCAAGCAAGATTTGCAATAGGATTCCAATGATTTTTCTCCCCTAAACATGAGCTTCCTCTCCCACTAAATCTTTAGAATTTAATATTGGGAGTAGGTTGGGTGAGATAAAATCAGATTACAAATCAGAGCAAATACAAGTAACAACAGAGCAAATATATAGATCAACCAGGATCAAATACATGTTTCTCCCCTCTTAGAAACATGTAGAATTCTCTCCTCTTATAAAATGCATCTCTCTCCCTTTAGGGTATCCATTTTGCTACAGAAGAGATTTGTAAATGAGCTGTTATGTGCATCTCTCTCCCCCTTTGACATTAATTTCCAAGAAGGGTTAGCATCAAGGATTTTGAGCAAGTAGGTATGGTCCTTGGTCCTCGAGAGGCACAACTAGCTATGATTTAGCTTCAGATGTAGGAAGAGGATAAAGAATCATTGAGTGGAGCTAGAAAAGTAAGAAACGAAGAAAATTTTGATAGAAATTTCTTTATGCAGTGAAATTGGTGTCTCCGATTTGTATCTATCGGTGAGTCCGAGATAGGTGTATCACAGAAAGATCACATCGGTGTATCCGAGTATGTCCTCTTTGGTTGTACCAATGAATAGATATGCAATGGTTTTGTGTTTCGATGAAACCGATGTGGTTCAATTCGAATGTACCTAGCTCAAGGCAAACAAAAAGTTTTGTCAACTCAGCTCACTTGGCAATAGGCTCTCACAAAGTTTTTCAATGAATTCGAATAGGATTTGCAATGAATTGACTAGAAGTGAAGAAACTAACTAGAGAAAGAAAGAAACAGAAAAAAGAAGAACATCTAGATGAAGTTTTTTTGAAAGGGGAACAAAACCACCAAATGCAACAAGAAAGAGCAACTAAAAGAGACACAAGGAACTTCACCTAGAAGTGGGTTGGCGACTAGGTCACCTATGTTAGAGTATAATGACGTAGGAGTCAAGTGAGGTCACTTGATTATAGGTCATACTCATTGTCAAGCTCAAAATGGGGTTACCATTTATTTTTTAAGCATTTAAATGTATTCACATCTTGTTGAGTTGCTTTGGCTCATGTCTTTGGGTAAAGCCTCTCTTAGGTGTGAAGACTTACATTGGGTTTTGGTGTTGATTTCCATCATGTAGTTGAACTTGTGGTGGATGCTCATGGAGTGAAGTTGGAAGCAATCATTTCCATTTGTAGTTCATCTTCCTACATGGGTTGGTTTTGCAAGGAGCAACATGTATATCCAAAGTTACAAGAGTGAATCATATGGTCATCTATTGTCAAAGGATATGTTTGAGTTGTCTTTTTCCTTGGGCACACCAAAGATCTAGATATTTGGTCCAATTTTGTTTGCTCTAAGTAGGAGTTTGAGACCAAACTTGTGGAATGATGCATATCCAAGTACCTACAAGGGGGTTAGATGCAATACAAGGGAGCAAGGCATCCAAGATATGAAATATTCATCATAAGAAAATCATCAAGGATTAGTAATAAAAGCTCATGCCCTTTCATGCATTCAAGTGAGTTTCTAGCTCATGTTGGAAGCATCAATGACATTCAACTCACTTATAAAATGAAAAAATATCTTCTCATCAAGTGGTTTAGTGAAGATATCCGCCAATTGTTTGTCGCTTGAGGTCAATGTCACCTTTAGCAACATGATCTCGAATGAAATGGTGATGAACCTCAATATGCTTAGTTCGAGAATGTTGTACGGGATTGTGAACCTTAATATCACTCTCATTGTCACAAAGCAATGGAACATGTTTCACATGTATCCCATAATCTTTGAGATTTTGTGTCATCCATAGCAATTGCGCACAACACGATCTGACTGCGATGTATTCTGCTTCGGCGGTGGATAGTGATACCGAATTTTGTTTCTTGGAAGACCAAGACACAAGAGATCTACCAAGAAATTGACATGTACCCAAAGTGGAATTTCTATCAACCTTGTCTTCGGCATAGTCCAGTCGGAATAGCCAGCAAGTTTGAAAGAAGATCCTTCGGAATACCAAATGCCAAAGTTTGGTGTATGTGTCAAATATCTCACAATTCTTTTCACGGCCTTGAGATGACACTCTTTTGGTGCCGCTTGGTATCGTGCACACATGCACACACTTAGCATAATGTCGGGATGAGAGGCACATAGATATAGCAATGAACCAATCATGGATCGATAAACCTTTTGATAAATGGGTTTTCCATCCTTTGTCAAGTCAAGATGTCCGGTAGTAGGCATGGGAGTTTTCATACCTTTACTTTCTTGGATGTTGAACTACTTGAATAAGTCCTTGGTATACTTTGTTTGAGAAACAAAGGTACCCTCCCTAGTTTGATTGATTTGCAAACCAAGGAAGAATTTGAGTTCACACAACATAGACATCTCATACTTTTCCGACATCAACGTTCCAAAATTTTCACTAAAAAGAGGGCCAGTAGATCCAAATATGATATCATCGACATATATTTGGCATACAAATAGTTCACCATTAACTCTCTTACTGAATAAGGTTGAATCAATTTTCCCAATTTCAAAACCTTTTTCAAGAAAAAACTTTGTTAAGCATTTATACCAAGCTCTAGGGGCTAGTTTGAGACCATATAAAGCTTTATGAAGTTTGTAGAGATGGTTTTGTTTCTTGGGATTAACAAAGCCGGGACCTTGTTTAACATAAACTTCCTCCTCAATTTCACCATTTAAGAAGGCAATTTTAATGTCCATTTGATAGAGGTTGATATCACGGTGATTAGCATAAGAAAGCAGAATGCAAATGGACTCAAGTCTAGCAACAGGGGCACAGGTCTCACCATAGTATTGAAGCTTTGACAATCCATGTTATTAGCATTTTGAAGGGGTCTACATCCTTATATCCGTGTCATGACAATGCTGAACTTTTTCTGAAATATACTAGGTGAATGTGTTAGTCCAACAACATGTATGTTGGTATGAATTACCAAAACCACCAAGGGAGCAAATGTGCTTTCAAGTTGATCCTAGTTGATCAATTAGAGCTTGACCTAGATCCTCTAATCCTCATAATTAGAAGCCTAATGTGGTTCTAATCTCCTCCTCTAATTCTCCGATGATGATTAGCTCTGGATGGTGAAGCGCTGCCAGATTGTGAAGACCGTACGCTTGCAACCAAGTAGAGAGGCCAGGCATTCATTCTTCCATTCGAGGGATCGTTCAAGGGTGGTTCGCATGATCATCATCTACGGTTCGAGGGAGTCCAAGTATGATCTACACTGACTCGTCTACTTCCGCTGCAACTCCAGAGTCGGTAACGATCGTTGATCCAAAACCTATATGCATATTCATATTGTTCTTGGGTGTTCATAGGGTAATTTTTTGTTTTCTACTATGTTTCCCAACACTGCTTGTGATAGACAGGAACAAAAAAGAACTTAGAGAACAATGGAACAGGCTCCTGAAACAAGAAGAAGTTAAATGTCTCCAGAGATATAAAGACAAAGAAATTACTGATGGAGATGGGAATACTAGATACTATCATGCTAAAGTAAATGAGAGAAGGAGAAAAAATAGGATTACCTCTTTAGAACAAGAGGAAGGAATTATAGAGGGAGAAGAACAACTAATGAAATACATTACTGATTTTTACAAAAACCTCTTTGGTCATCCTTATGTGACCAACATTTCTTTGACTGAGCAGAATCTAACTAAAATTTCTGAAGAGGATGTTAAAAAACTTAATGAGTCTTTCTCTCTTCAAGAATTAAGGAACTGGTGTTTGGAATGAAAACAGATAAGAGCCTGGGCCCAGATGGTTTTCTTGCTGTTTTTGTTCAAGATTTTTGGGATCTGGTCAAGTGGGACCTGAAGTCTTTGATTGATGATTTTGCCAAAGGAATATTAGATACTAGATGACACCCTGCGCATTGCTGCGAGGATTGTAGCAATAAAAATGGATAATTAGAAAAATGAAATGATAGTTTGAATATACTTGTTAACTGTGTTGTCTCTCGGCTAAATTAAACCCATCTCATGGGATCGAACAACACACAATACAAATATTTTCCATTTTCCTTTCAGAAATATCAACATTACTGCTTTTTCAGTTGTGCAGGACTAAATATAGTGAGCACAAAATCATCTATTCATCCAAAACGTCTCACAGAAAGAGCAAATAAAAATAGAACAATTCAAATAGGCAACAAGGATTGCCTTGGGAGGTGGTAATGCTTCTTAGTCTCCTGCATTATACCCACTTCTTATCTTCATCTTATCTTCAGTCGATGACAATAGCACAGTGTTGGCAATTGAAAACTGGAAATGAGACAATGTGTGAGAAGAGGTGCATGATGTCAAGAACATAGGCATACCAATTCTGGTTGTGACATTATTACTGCCAAGTAATTCAACCTGTACTACATTTAGTGAAGGAAATATTAGGAAACAATTAGCAAGAAAGTAACAATATTAGAGCAATTTGCAAGAAAGGTAAGTTTCAAAAGGAAATAAAATAGTGAGGCAATCTAACAGTTCAGAGGACAGAGAGTTAGCCCGCCATCTCAACTTGAGACTGCAATGCAATATTGGCAGGAAATGTCCCTATGGGAACCAAAGAGGGAATGAGAATTAATACAATACGTGAAAATAGAATGACATTAAAATATAAAGAATATATGCATCCTGATGCTTACAAAACATAGAAGATTAAAAGAGAACACATCAACTCTGCTTATGATAAGAGAAGAAGGACCTCAAATGTTACACAGAAGGCATAGTAGAGGAAAGAACAAAGCATGTGAGTTAATGTTTGGGATTACCTACCTGAGTTTGGCTGGCAACAAACTCGAATGGTGTCCAGCATTGCAAAGTATTGCACACCAGTCAACTACAGTGCCTCCAATGGGTGGCTGCATCAAGGATGACGACAATCCGATCTGCTTAAAATTGATGTCCATATTCTACTATTATGGTCTTGATTAGCCTTAAAGACTTGCATTACTGGATGACGCACACATACATGTTGAGCAGACTTTTAAGGCCTGGGATATAGGAACTCATGGTTGGAGCATGGCGTGTTATAATACTGCCAGAAAACAATGTACCTAAAAATGAACTGGACTACTCTTATCCTCTGGTCCTACAAAACAATCATAATAGTTCAAACTAAATACAAATAAAATTTGTACCAATCAAACATGAGAGAGAGAGTTGTGCAGGTATGTAGTTGAGCACATATTAGAACATCCAACCAAGCTAACTAAAATAACCGCAGATCTAAGGAGACTGAGAGGGAGGAGAGTCCCAACATCTAATCCACGTGATATTGGAGGAGGACGGCGGCGCCCGGCGGTAGCACATCTCGTCCAACGGGTGTCCGGGTCGACGATTGGGCGCGGGTTTTGGGCCAGAGGAGCTGACGGCAGGGGCGAAATAGGGATTCAGGTTGGCAGCAATACAGAAATTTGGCAGCCCTCGAAGGCTTGGGCTGCAGGGGAGTATGATAGAGGCAATGAGAGAAGAAGAATGGCGCGCTTGGAAGATGAACTTCTTCCCCCACCATGGTATGCCTTTCGATTTCATGGCATGAGTGGAACCGGGGAGCCCGGAAGAGAGAGGTCAATAACAGAGGAGATCAACCATGCGGTGGAGAAAATAACTTGGAGGAGACCAAGTGTCGTGGTAATCTCACGTCAGATGCCAGGGGGTGGCTTATCATGGGTGGAGCCAAGAGGACGTCATTGGGCCCTGGAAGCGGGAGTGAGCACGAGCTCGATCGCACACGAGACGTACCTAGGTTCGGGGCTCTCCGGAGAGATAACACCCCTAGTCCTGCACTGCAGGGTCTTCGCATGATGACTATGATCAAGGAGTGTACAAGGTTGCTCCTAGAGATGTGTTGCTAGAGGAGGAAGAAGGGTAGAGCTACCTCTCTTCTCCTAGCTATGGTGTGTGTGGAATGAAGACTGAACCCTTCGCATGGGTGAACCCTGGGGGGGGGGGGTTATAGGCCAACCCCCCAGGGGTACAATGGTAATACAGCCAGGTGTAGGACCCGAACGTCAGTGTCTAAGGTCGTCGGGTTCTCCGCCGACTGCTGGGGCCCGCCCATGGTGGGCCCCGCCAGCTGCCGAGAATCCGGCTGACGGGTAGGGCCTGCCGCCTGCGGGCCACGCTGATTGCCTTTCGCTGTAGCTCTGTCCTTGATGACGGAGGCCGTGTCATGAGTCGTTTGGCTACAGTCCCGCGCCAGGCGGGTAGGTGGCCGCTTGGTCAGCGCACACTGTAGCCACACTCCGTCATGTTGTAGTGGGTGAGCGCAGACTCCGAGGGGGAGGAGGGGCCGGCTGCTGGAAGTCGGCCCATCCCCGAGGCCGTCTTCGAGTGACGCGCCGTCTTCTGGAAGCCCGTGGGCCACGCTGATTGCCTTCTGCCGTAGCACGGTCCTTGCTGACGAGGGCCGCGTCACGAGTCGCATGGCTATAGTCCCGCGCCAGGCGGGTAGGTGGACGTTGGGTCAGCTCGTACTGTAGCCACGCTCCTCCGGGATTCGGGGGAGCAGGCGGCACTGTTGCCACGCCCCGTCCCATCGTAGTAGGTGAGTGCGGACTCCGAGGGGAAAGAGGGGCCGGCTGATGGAAGCCGGCCCGCCCCCAAAGCCGACTTCTATGGGTGCGCAGTCTTCTGGAAGCCGGCCCGCATGGCCTGCTGGCACGAAGGGCTTTGCCAGCCCCGATGTCTTGAAAAGTTATTGGGTCCGGATGAGGCTACCCGGGGTCCATCCCCCCGACAGTAGTCCCCGAAGCTGGTGAGGCGCCATGGCTCAATCGTCGGAGTGCCTCAGCAGTTTCCTCCTCCGAGAGATCCTGCGTCTTTGCTTCGTCCGCGTGCCAGAAGCCGGCAGAGGCGAAGCCAGCCGCTTGGCCAATATGAATCGTCGTGGCGGGCGCCGGGTGGTACACCACCGGGTGGCGTGCCTGCCGCCTGTTGCACACACGCCACACGCCGCCAGCAGGCCAGGCCAGCCTGCCAGCCCACGCACGCGACGGGACACCGCCACAGGCCCGGGCCCACCACTACACAGCCTCGGCGCGCACGTGGATCCGCTGCGGCTGAGGCAGACGGTTGCCCTTCCGGGGCAAAATAATTACGCGCCATTAAGGCACGGGTTTTGCGGGGGCGTGCGGGACGTGGGCGCAGTTAATCCCACGCCCCCCCCCCACGAAGCGTCACCTCGGCCTCGCCGGCTCAGCCGTATAAATAGGAGGGAGGGGCGGCCAAACGCACACGCGCCCCCTCCGCTCTCTTCTTCTTCTTCCTCGCTCCTTTGCTTCCTCGCTGCCGCCGCGCCGCACGCTGCCGAAGTACTGTCACGGCTTCGCCACCGTCCAGCCTCGCCGCGCCGCCGCCGGGCCATCGCAAGCCATGGCACGAGGTGAGTGGGACGGCTCCAATGTCCACGAAGGCCACATTGAGTTCCTTCGTGCGACGCGGAGGCTTCCTGTCGAGGCGGTCGTGGGGACGCGAATCCCCAACGAAAGGGAGATCTCACCGGCGCCGAGGGCCTGCGAGTTCGTCGTCTTCCGGAGCCATTTCCTTAGCGGATTTGGTTTGCCCGCGAGTGGCTTCCTCCGCTCCTTCCTCAACTTCAACCGTCTCCAACCTCATCACCTCACTCCCAACACGGTGGTGCTTCTCTCCACCTTCATGACCTTCTGCGAGGGCTACCTCGGCGTCCTGCCCACGCTCGAGCTGTGGGGCAGGTTCTTCTACTTGAAGTTGGGTACCCAGGCCAAGGGCGAGCCGGTCCAGTGCGGATCCTGCGTCGCCTTGCGGCGCACCAGCTCTGGGACCCGCTTTCCTCCCATCTCTTTGCTGGAGTCGGTGAAGCTGTGGCAGAAGTCGTACTTCTACGTCCCCAATCTCCACCTGACTCGTGACTACATCAACCTGCCGGCCTTCACGATTGGCCCGCCTGGCGAGCCACGGAACAACTGGGGGCAACAACCCAAACCAGTGCCAGCTTCCATCACCAACGTCCTTGTCCGGCTTTAGGAGATGACGGACTCGGAGGGCCTCAAGCCAGCAGACTTACTGGCCGCCTTCGTCTACAACCGGGTTTCGCCCCTCCAAGCCCGGCCGCACCTGATCTATGACATGATCGGCCGCCGGGACCCCTGCCAGATGTCCACGAAGGAGCTGCCGATGGTGGAGGTGGTCCACCATGTCAACTACTTCTCCGACAGCAAGGTCAGCGAGACCGACTGGCAATTCGGCAAGCAGCCGTACAGTCGTGCCAACCTGCCACCGTCGGTTAGTATCTGGTCCCCATTCTTTGCTCATGCAGTGCTCTTCATCCGACCTGACCACCCGGACGCGGGGCAGTGCTTCCCTAGTCAGGTAGCAACCGGCGCGCCGACTCCGGGCCATCAATGGATGCCAGACCAAGAGGAGAGCGATGTGGGCGACCCCGAGCTAGGGGCGGCCGCGCTGGAAGACGAAGGCGAGGACGACGCCACCGGGAGAGGCGGCGACAGAGGAGGCAGAGCCGCAAGAGGCGGCGCAGGAGGAGACGGAGACGTCCGATCCTGGCCGGATGACGATGAGGACGAAGAGGGGCAACGCCGCCCCGAAGGCGTCGAGGGGGCAGGCGTCGGCCCTTCGACTACGCGGCCGCCAAGCGGAGCACCGACTGGTGCACCCGGCGCGGCTAAACGTCGCGGCGAGGGGCTGTTTGGCAGCCGGCCGCCCAAGAAGGCCAAGCAAGCGGCCGCGACCAAGCGGCAGGAGGCTGCGAAGGTGGCCGCCATCCGGAGGGCCCCAAAGGATCACCCATTGGTGTCCGGGTAAGTGCGTTAGGCGCACCATCTTGGTTGCTTTTCTCTCTCGCAAACTTCTCATCTCTACTTGCTTTGCTGAACAGGGCCGCCATCTCCATATCACGGGCTCCATCCGCCTCGCTAATCGGACCAGCAGCCGGCTCTAAGGAGTCCCGGCGCGTGGACCCGGCCGCTGCCCTTCGGGAGGCAACCGAAAGGAACGCGCGGGAGGCGCGGGAGGAGCGGGAAGCTGCCGCAGCGCGCACGGACGCCGATGCCCAGGCCGCCGCATCAGCACAGGCGGAGGCCCAAGCCGCAGCGCAGGCGGAGATGGAGGCGGTGAGCAAGGCACAGGCGGAGGCCGACGCCAAGGCCGCGGAGGATCCGGCTGGCAGCGGGATCCCGGAGGATGCGAATCTTGAGCAGCCAGAGGTGCCGGTGGTGGAGGCCCAGGTGCCGACTGGGGCAGCCGGAGCCGACCAGACGGCGCTGGAGCTGGAGGTTACTGACTCCGTCATCCCGGAGGCGGAGGTGAGTCAGCGTGCGCCGGGTGCTGGCGAGCGAGGTGACGGCCACCCCGGAGGGTCGGGGATGCTGCTGGCCAGCGCCGGGTTGGCGACGAGCCAGGCCAAGATGACACGCACCCCCGCGCGCCTGCACCCGGCGCGGGCGGTTTCCGTGCCAAGACCGGTAGAAATCGGGGCCGCGAGCTCGCAGGGAGCCAACACCGAGGCCACGAGTTCCGCTCCGCCTGGTTGGACACCAGGGGTCGGCCGGCCGCCTTGAACCTCATGGTGCAGGACGTCCTGGACAAGTTCTCCACCCACGGCGCCACCCTCCTGAAGGCGAGGAGCGAGATGGTGGCGATGCAGACGTCTGTCCGGGTATGCTCTTGATCTTCCTTTTATTTTTGTGATCTTCAGTGGGGGCGTGCCAGCGCACCCACTGGGTGTAGCCCCCGAGTTCCAAGCCGGCTGCTGAGCAGGCGGGTTGGAACTTTAAGGCGTGTTTCCGAATGCTGAGATGTCGCGCTTGCCGCAGGACTACCACAACCTGCGTGCGGCCGCCTTCAACTCCCAAAACCAGACGCTCGCCAACCAAACCGCCGAGTTGCAGAAGAGCCGAGGTATGCAAGCCGGCTTTCAGTGGGGGCGCGCAAGTGCACCCACTGGGTGTAGCCCCCGAGATTCGGGCCGACTACTGAGCAGTCGGGCCGGATCTTCCCGGCGACTTCTTGTCTTTGTTGATGCTATTGCTGATGATTCTTCTTTGCCTTTGCAGAGGCCGCCGCCCATCTGCGGGACCATGTGCATGAGCTCGAGGGCCAGCTTCAGGACAAAGAGCTGGAGCGTAGCCAGGTGGCCGCGGAGCGCAACCGGCTTGAGAAGGAGCTGGCTGACCAGGCGGCCCGGCATGCGGAGTAGGTCCAGCAGCTAAAGGACGAGGAGGAGCGCCTCAAGGCCGAGTTTGAGTCCCAGCGCTCGGGCTGGGCCAAAAAGGAGAAGTACCTGTCGGAGGGCTACTCGGCGATTGAGGATCTGCTCGAAGGTAGATCTTCTTTCTTCCTTGATTGGTTAGTTGCCGGCTATCATGGTCAGGCGGCCTCTAATTCTTTTGTCTTCTTTTGGACAGAGTACTTCCCGGATCACTCTGGTGCCATCGGCCAGGCGATTGAGGCACGGCACGCCCACCGGAGGAGTGTGGGCATGGAAATTGCGTCGGACCGGCCCCGGAACTTGGGCGAACAGTTCCTGCCCGTTCGGCTGCATCTTGAGCCGGTGCGCCGTCTGCTCCACCGGTTTCAGCGCGCCGGGTCGCAGGTCTTGGAAGGTCTCTGGCCGGGTGTGCAGTTCCCCCGGACTCCTAGCCGGACCGCCGACTAGTTGGAGGTGGCGGGGGAGCGGCTCGACGCCTGGAAGGGCGCCGCGGCACAGGCTAGCACCAAGGCGGCGATAGAGTTCGTGAAGGCATGGTACCCGGGCGTGAGCCTGGTGCAGCTGGCCACCTTCCGCCAGGAGGCGGTGCCGGAGCTGGAGGCGGAGCTGAGGAGATCGCCATTTGCACGTCGGCCCTCGCCAAGTACACCAACGGCAACGTCCTCATCTCGGAGCGGGCAAAAGATGGCACCGAGGTGCCGTCGTCCTGGTTCGGGCTGAACCCAGACGAGGAGGAGGACCCGGCGGAGGAGATCGTCTCCAGCGACGAAGCCACAGAGGAGGACGAGGACGAGGAAGGCAATGGCGTCGCGCCAGACGACGGAGCGACCAGTCGGAATCAGCCCGATCCGGCCTCAGCCACCGACCAGACTGAGACCAACCAGCCGGAGGCCCCGCCAGCCGATGCTACTGCCACCGTCGACTCGTCCGAGCAGCCCGCAGTGCCTCCGGCCTAGGCAACCCTTATCTTTTAAGTTTTTCTGTCTTGTGCTCAAGAACAAGTTAGTTATGCGCAGTTCCACCCACTGGGGGTGTATTTTAAACCTTGATGAATGCCGGCCGCTGGCCTTTTGCAATGTAAATGAATTTATTTTCCTCGCATGCTTGTGTGCCTTGCCAAGTTCTGACTCGATTTTGCCTTTGCTTTCTTTGGCTTTTTCTTTTGCCTTGTTCCTTTGGCTGCAGCCCTGCCAGCCGGACAGCCGCGCTGCGGTCTGTGGCTGGGTCAGGGACTTGGCTGTTTAGAGTAGGCAAATTACTTCAGCCGTTTAAAGCGTAGCTAGTCAAGCGAGAAGTCGGCCGGCCAGCTGCTGAGCAGCCGGACGGGGTAGGCCAGAGGCCGGCTTGGCCTGAACTGGCGTTCTTCCTTATTCGTTCTTCATGTGGACAGCGTTTCCGACCTTTAGCTCTTGCCAGCTGGACAGTCGTGCTATGAGCTGTGGTTGGGGCCAAGAGAGGGCTTTGGCGTCGGCACACTACTGAGCCGACTTCGGATGGTACCAACTTGGGCCAAGTCGGCGAGCCCCCGGGCCGGCTGACCGGACCCGGGCAGGGCGAAAGAATGAATACTCATACATAGGCGAAGCTTATCATATAGATAAAAAGGTAGCCCCCGAGTGCGCCTCGGGGTACCCGTTGTCTTTACTTAGTACAAAAGATAGCGTGGTACATACACTGCATCAACTGTAAAACGGGCAGAGAAGGTTCACGTTCCATGGGCGCTCCGACTCCTGGCCGGCTATGTCCCTCTTGCGTGCCCTGGGCTTCTGTGCATCGATGAGGTAGTAGGAGTCATTGCCTAGGGTCTTGTTGATGATGAAAGGCCCCTCCCAAGGAGCCGAGAGCTTATGCTGGCCGGCTGTTCGCTGGATCAGCCAGAGCACAAGGTCGCCCTCGCGGAAAGCACGCAGCTTGATCTTCTTGTTGTGGTAGCGGCACAGGCTCTGTTGGTAGATGGTGGACTGGTTAAGTGCCAGCAGCCGGGCCTCTTCCAGCAAATCGACGTCGTCTTCACGGGCCTCCTTTGCTTCCGCCTCCGTGTACAGGGTGACGCGAGGTGAGTCGAACTCGATGTCCGTTGGGATGACGGCCTCGGCCCCGTACACGAGGAAGAAAGGTGTGAAGCCGGTTAATCTGTTTGGCGTGGTCCGGAGACTCCAAAGGACGGCCGGCAGCTCCTCGATCCAGCAGCCAGCCGAGCGCTCCAGCGGCTCGACCAGCCGAGGCTTGATGCCGGAAAGAATGAGGCCGTTTGCCCGCTCTACCTGGCCGTTTGACTGCGGGTGAGCAACCGACGCGAGGTCCAGTCAGATGCCCTGCGTTGCGCAGAAACGAGCCAAGGCGCCTTTGGCGAAGTTCGTGCCGTTATCGGTGATGATGCTGTGCGGGATGCCCTATCGAACGATGATATCCGCGATGAATGTAACGGCTGTGGGGCTGTTCAGCTTCTTGATCGGGTTCGCTTCAATCCACTTCGTGAACTTGTCCACGGCAACTAGCAGATTGGTCATGCCGCTGCGTGCGGTCTTGAATGGGCACACCATGTCCAACCCCCATACGGCAAACAGCCAGGTGATGGGAATAGTCTTGAGGGCTGAGGCCGGCTGGTGCTGCTTGGTGCTGAAACGCTGGCACCCCTTGCACTTTCGGACCAACTCCTTGGCGTCGTCCAGAGCAGTCGGCCAGAAGAAACCATGGCGGAAAGCTTTGGCAACGAGGGCTCTGGAGGTGGCATGGTGGCCACATTCGCCTTGATGAATGTCCCTGAGGATTGCAATGCCCTTCTTCGGCTCGACGCAGCGATGGAAGACACCAGTCACGCTGCGCCTGATGAGCTCTCTGTTGATGATCGTGTATGCAGTCGCCCGGCGTTGCACTTACGGGCCAACATCTCGTCGGCTGGGAGCTCGTGGCTCACCAGAAAGTTGAGGATGGGCTACCCCCAAGATGGGGCTTCTACCACCGTCATGATGGCGACCGGCGCCAGGGTGGCCGGGTTGGGAGGCGGCGGGTTGGAGGCGGCCGCTCCTTGTTGCTTCGCGGAAGTCCCCGGGCCGGGTTCTGGAGTTCCCGGGCCGGGTTTAGGTGCTGAGCCCCCGGGCCGCCAGCAGAAGTCCCCGGGTCACCAGCAGAAGTCCCCGGGCCAGCTGCTGAAGTCCCCAAGCCGGATCCAGCTACTCCAAGGTCAGCCGGCACGAAGATGGATTCTGATTCTAGCAAAGGCTGGATTTGTAGCGTGTACTTCAGCTTGTCGCCTTTGGGAGAAGTGAGGACGATGTCGGCTCCCAAACCGGTGCGCATCTTCGAACCGTCGAAGTGCATCCGGCAATGCGTGGAATCCGGCGCAGGCGGCAGGTACTGGGTCTCGGCCCAGTCGACAAGGAAGTCGGCCAGCGCTTGGGACTTGATGGTGGTGCGGGGCTGGTAGAGGATGGTGTGGTGAGCCAGCTCGATGGCCCACTTGGCCACCTGGCCCGAGGCATCTCGGTTGCCCATGATCTCGGCAAGGGGGGCGGTACAGACGACCGTGATGGTGTGCTCCTGGAAGTACTGCTTCAGCTTCTTGGCGGCAAAGTACACGCCGTAGCACATCTTCTGGTAGTGGGGGTAGTTCTGCTTGGAGGCGGACAACACCTCGCTCAAGTAGTAGACCGGCCTCTGGACCGGCTGCGCCCTGCCAGCTTCTAGGCATTCGACAACAATCACCGTGCTGACGACCCGGTTGGTGGCGGCGATGTAGAGGAGCATGGGCTCTTTAGCAGCCGGAGTGGCCAGAACATGTGGCGTGGACAGCATCCGCTTGAGCTGGAGGAATGCCTCGTCCGCCTAGTAGGTCCACTCGAAGCATGTGGTCTTCTTCATCAGCTGGTACAGAGGGAGGGCCTTCTCGCCCAGCCGGCTGACGAACCGGCTGAGAGATGCTAGGCACCCGGTGAACTTCTGGACGTCCTGTAGTCGGGTCGGTCTCTTCATCCGCTCAATGGCCTTGATCTTTACAGGGTTGCACTCTATCCCACGCTCAGAAACAAGGAAGCCAAGGAGCTGGCCGGCTGGTACTCCGAAGACACACTTCTCTGGGTTGAGCTTGATCTGAAAACAGCGCAGGTTGGTGAAGGTCTCCTTGAGATCCTCCAACAGGGTACCGCGCTTCTCCGTCTTCACCACTATGTCATCCACATAGACGTGGGTGTTTCTGCCGAGTTGCTTCAAAAGGCACTTCTGCATGTAGCGCTGAAAGGTGGCGCCGGCATTCCTCAAGCCGAACGTCATGGAGATGTAGCAGAAGGCGCCGAAAGGGGTGATGAAGGCGCTCTTCAGTCGATCGGCTGGGTCCAGCTTGATCTGGTGGTAGCCGGAGTAGGTGTCCAAAAAGAACAAAAGCTCGCAGCCGGCCGTGGAGTCGATCACTTGATCGATCCGGGGCAAAGCAAACGGATCCTTGGGGCAGGCTTTGTTGAGGCTCATGTAGTCCATACACATGCGCCACTTGTTGGTTTTCTTCAGGACGAGGACTGGGTTGGCAAGCCAGTCCGGGTAGAACACTTCCGTGATGAATCCGGCTGCCAGAAGCCGGGCGATTTCTCCACCAATGATCCTTCTCTTCTCTTCTGATAGGCGGCGGAGGAGTTGCTTGACCGGCTTAGCATCCGATCGCACATGCAGTTTGTGCTCGGGGAATTCCTTCGGAACACCCGGCATGTCCTTGGGGGACCATGCAAAGATGTCCCGATTCTCATGGAGGAAGTCGACGAACTCGCTTTCCTATTTGCTGTCGAGGTTAGCCCCCACGACAGCGTACTTCTCCGGGTGCACCGGGTCCAAGATGATCTTCTTGGTTTCCTTGGCCGGTTGGAAGGAGCCCTCGGCCTCAACCTCCTTGGGGTCAGATAGCATGGCCGGCTGCTCGCTGGCCATGGCCACAGCCCGGTCAAGGAGGCGCTTCTCTTCGGCGATGACGAGGAACTCGGCCAGCCGGGAGCTGGCTGCGGCGCACGTGAGCGACTTCTTGTAGTCGCCGGCAATGGTGATGATGCCCTTGGGACCCGGCATCTTCATCTTTAGGTACGTGTAATGCGGAACTGCCATGAATTTGGCTAGTGCAGGCCGGCCCAAGAGCGCGTGGTAGGGGCTATCCAAGTCGACCACCTCGAACCAGATAGGCTCACGGCGGAAGTGGGTCTTGTCGCCGAACAGGACGTCGATCCTGATCTTGCCGATTGGAGAGCAGGAAAGCCCAGGGACAATGCCATGGAACACTGTCCGGCTGGGCTGGAGTTGCTTCTCCTTGATACCCAGCTTTTCCACGGTGTCGCGGTAGAGGATGTTGATGCTGCTGCCGCCGTCTATCAGGGCTCGGGAGAATCGGCACGCCTGCCTCTCTGTTGAGAAGGTGGAGTCCAGCACCATGGCATAAGCACCCGGCGAAGGCATCACAGCCGGATGGTCGTCTCGGCTCCAGGTGATGGGCCTTTCGGACCAGTGCATAAATTGGGGGACCTCTGAAATTACAGAATTCACCTCGTGGTGCTGCTGACGCCGACTGCGCTTGTCGTCGGCTTCACTGGTGAAGACGACGTAAGTGGCGTTCTCGTTGGGGAATTCATCTTGGAGCATGCCGACAGGGCGGGCCGACTGCTGAGGAGCCGGGGCAGCCGGGCCGGCCGAAGGAGGCGGCAAGCCCTCACCCTTAGTGATTCGGGTGAGCCAGCTGCACTGCCGGGTCATATGGTTGGACGGCTTCGCGCCGCTGTGGAACTTGCACAGGGCATCGAGGGCCTGCTCGAAGGAGAAGGCAGGCAGCCAGCCACCCTTGCCGCCCCGCTGACGCTTGGGGCCGGGTTACCCAGCCGGCTGCTGATCCTCGACGGTGGCCACCTACCGGCTGTTGGAAGCCGGCTGCTGGGCCTTGCGCTTGTTGTCGTTCGGCTGTTGGCGCCGGTTGGAGTCACCAGCCGGTGCTTGAGAAGCTGGCGGGATCACCTTCCCGGACGCGTCAACCCGGATTTCCGACTTCATGGAGGAGTCGGCCGTGGCGTACTTGTCTGCCACAACCAGGAGCTCATCCAAGGTAGCCGGCTCATCACACAGAAGCCTCTGCTTGAGCAGGGTGCCCTCTCTGCACCCGGCGGTGAAGTACTCGATGGCCTGCACCTCGTGCACCCCTTCGCAGGAGTTGCGCAACTCGGCCCAACGCGTCAGGTAGTCGCGAGAGGACTCGTCCGGCCCCTGAACGCACATGGAGAACTGGCGAGGCTTGGCAGGCCGCTTGTAGGTGCTGTTGAAGTTGCGGACGAAGACGTCACTGAAGTCCAACCAGCTGTTGATGCTGTTGGCCTTGAGGCTATTCAGCCATGTCCGGGCCGTGCCCTGCAACATGAGCGGAACATACTTCAGGGCAACGCGCTTGTTGCCGTTTGCTATACTGACGGCTGTGGCGTAGTCGGTCAGCCAATCTTCCGGCTTCACGGCGCCGGTGTACTTGGGAGTGTCGCGAGGGAGCGAGAACCCTTTGGGGAAGGGCTCGTCGTGGATGCGGGGGCCGAAGCAGGCCGGGCCGACTGTATCCTCCTCCTCCACTGCCAGGGACTGAGCCAGCCGCTCGATCCGATGACGAGCGTCATTCTCACCGACTGCTTCGCGGGGGCCTAGCCGGCCCCCCAGCGTCGGGTGGTCAACCGGTGCCGGAGAAGCCCGCCTCTCCCTGCGGGGAGGAGGAGGACGTTCATCCTGCTGGCGCCGGCCCTCCGCTCTTGGAGGAACTTGCCGGTTGTTCGCAACCATCGCGTGGGAGCGCCGGCTGTGGCTAGCAGCCGGCTCCGGGTTCCACTGGCCGCGGCCACCGCCACTTGGGGACCGGGAGGTCACCCCATTCTCGCAGCGGGGTGGAGGGTTTCCTTCCGAGAGGTCGGCCTGCCGGCCGGCTCCCACCACGCGGTTGCACGCGTCTTGCTGCGTGTTTGCAGCATTGAGGAGTTCCTGGAGGCGGTCTAGCTGGCTACGCCATTCGTCGCCCTCTAGGTTCTCGAGTTCTTTTGCCGCCGCCTGTGCGGCGTGCAGGTTCTGCACGGGGGTGTCGTAGATCGGACGTCCGACTCCCAACATGCTGGCAATGGCCGCGCCGCGTTGCCGGATGGCGACGGCTCGGCTAGGCTCGGCCGCAGCCGGCGTGCCGCCAGCTATGCGGTCGATCTCGCGCTGGTTGGCCTCAGCGCGGCGCTTCATGGCCGCCATCTTGGTGGCGCTGTCGAGGAGCTTGACGCGGATTTCTTCTAGCACCTCTGCGTCGGCGTTGGCTCCAACGGGAGTCGCCAGGTCCTGCATTGCTGCTCGCAATGGGTCCTGGATGGCCCAGCCAGAGTCCTGGCTGTTGCCAGTGACCATCACCTCCACGAAGACGCCGGCGTCGAGCGCGCCGACAGAGGCGATGCTAGAGACGGGAGGGAGCGGGTCGTCGATGACCACCATGTTGCCGGGGAACCCGTCGGCGGTGTCTGCATCGGATAGGCTGAGCTTCCCGAAGAGGTCGACGAGGCAGCTCGCGGGGCAAATGCCTCCCGCGTCAGGCGATGCGCTGGTGCAAGCGCAAGCGAACGTATCGGGCTGGCTGATCAGGCCGGCCGCGACGTGCTCGTCGGAGAGGAAGGCGGTTCCCGTCCAGAACGTGTCTCCGGCCGACGCCACGGATGGCCTCACGGTGGGCGCCAACTGTCGTGGTAATCTCACGTCAGATGCCAGGGGGTGGCTTATCATGGGTGGAGCCAAGAGGACGTCGTCGGGCCCTGGAAGCGGGAGTGAGCACGAGCTCGATCGCACACGAGACGTACCCAGGTTCAGGGCTCTTCGGAGAGATAACACCCCTAGTCCTCCTCTGCGGGGTCTTCGCATGATGACTGTGATCAAGGAGTGTACAAGGTTGCTCCTAGAGCTGTGTTGCTAGAGGAGGAAGAAGGGTAGAGCTACCTCTCTTCTCCTAGCTATGGTGTGTGTGGAATGAAGACTGAACCCTTTGCATGGGTGAACCCTGGGGGGTTTTATAGGCCAACCCCCCAGGGGTACAATGGTAATACGGCCGGGTGTAGGACCGAACGTCAGTGTCTAAGGTCATCGGGTTCTCCGCCGGCTGCTGGGGCCCGCCCATGGTGGGCCCCGCCGGCTGCCGAGAATCCGGCCAACAGGTAGGGCCCGCCGCCTGCGGGCCACGCTGATTGCCTTTCGCTGTAGCTCTGTCCTTGATGACGGAGGCCGCGTCACGAGTCGTATGGCTACAGTCCCGCGCCAGGCGGGTAGGTGGCCGCTTGGTCAGCGCACACTGTAGCCACGCTCTGTCTTGTCATAGTGGGTGAGCACAGACTCCGAGGGGGAGGAGGGGCCGGCTGCTGGAAGCCGGCCCGCCCCCGAGGCCGGCTTCGAGGGACGCGCCGTCTTTTGGAAGCCCGTGGGCCACGCTGATTGCCTTCTGCCGTAGCACGGTCCTTGTTGACGAGGGCCGCATCACGAGTCGCATGGCTACAGTCCCGCGCCAGGCGGGTAGGTGGCCGTTGGGTCAGCTCGTACTGTAGCCACGCTCCTCCGGGATTCGGGGGAGCAGGCGGCACTGTTGCCGCGCCCCGTCCCGTCGTAGGAGGTGATTGTGGACTCCGAGGGGGAAAAGGGGCCGGCTGATGGACGCCGGCCCGCCCCCAAAGCCGCCTTCTATGGGTGCGCCGTCTTCTAGAAGCCGGCCCGCGTGGCCTGCTGGCATGAGGGGCTTTGCTAGCCCTGATGTCTTGAAAATTTATTGGGTCTGGAAGAGGCTACCCGGGGTCCATCCCCCCGACACCAAGGGTGTCGTCGAGACCATTATTTCTTAGGGAAAAAGCTAGAAATATCATATATGTATTCTAGCAAAAAAAATGCTGATGTGGCGGTTTGCTGAATTGGATAGGCTGCATCTCAAGAAAATTAGCATAGTGGGGATGAACTATTTAGGTATTACAGATTTGTAGATTAAACTATGGGATTATTACTTCGTAAAACTGCTGATGCTAAACAAATACAAAAATTCAGGCCCATTTGTTTGTTGAATGTTAGCTTTAAAATTATTACTAAGGTGCTCATTAACAGATTAAGTAGATGTGTGTCCCCAGTGATTTCTCCCACTCAAAAAACTTTTGTGAAGGGGAGATATATCATGGAGGGAGTGGTTATTTTACATGAAGCTTTAAATTCTATTCATGTTAAAAAGCAAAGTGCTCTGCTTTTTAAAGGAGACTCTGAGAAGGCATATGACAAAATTAAGTGGCATTTTGTAATCAAAATGTTAAAACTTAAGGGATTTCCCGACAAATGGTGTGACTGAGTGATCATGGCCATGAGAGCTGGACAAGTAGGGGTCAAAGTAAATGACAAGATTGGACCTTTTTTTAAAACCTTTAAAGGGCTTAGATAGGGAGATGCTATGTCTTCCTTACTATTTGATTTGGTAGCTGATGCTCTTGCTCTTATTATGAACAATGCTAGGGAAAATGACATAGTTTGGGAAACAATCTTTATCTTTACCTAATAATAAAGCAAATAGGTATTCTTGGTCCGTCATGGCGTTTTGCAGAAACTCCCATGAGTTTTCTGGTAATAAACCCGTGCTACTGGTTTAAGTTGGGAAAAAACGGGGTCAACTGATAAAATAAGCTAGCCGGATGGGAGTCGAACACACGACCTCCATGCAGAGGCCTCGAGCGAACAACCACCAGTGCACCGTACACTTTCTGCTCAAAGCATAGATTTTTCTTTAATTTAAATGGCCGCCCTTCGTCGATTCACCATCGTTTATTAGATCTGGCCTTGTGTATGTGTGTTTGAATTAAAACATAACAAGAGAGAAGTGATAGTCACCAGGATTTGATCTCTGGTCTACCAGGTGGATACGAACGCACCAGACCACTCGGGCCAGGCTCATGTGTGCTATGTATGTTAGGCGGCTGTCTATTTAACAATAGAAGAAGAGGCGTAGTCGGGCCGAGGTAACGGGCACGCGCGTGCTGGGCCATCCGACTGCTGCGGCCCATGGGACGGACAAGGGGAGAAGGCTGGAGGCTGTTTTCCATATTTGTTTACTTATTAAATAGTACCACCTTGCTATTTTACATAATTTTTTACCAGTTTATATACGTTCTTAGGTTGTCAAGCATCAAGGAGCTGCTCCGGAAATTAAGCAAAGAATATGGCATGAATAAGGTTTGTCCTTAACGGAACAAATGAGGGGCAGAGCAATAGCTATTATGCATAATTAAAGGAAATAGACATTAATTGCATGAGAAATAAAGAAGGAAGGAGAAAGGAGCCGACATTGCATGATGAATAAAGAAGGAAGTAGAAAGGAAAGAGAGAGGAGCCAGCAAGATAGGAAACAGACATTGCATGAGAAATAACTAGCACATATGCCCGTGCGTTGCAACGGGGGAGATATTTTTTTGCGACAAGCAACGGGAAAGAGAATTGACGTGACATTCAAAAAAAGGGTCTCCATAATGGTAGGCGACAGAGCAAGGAGTTATGGTCTTCTCGTTGGACATGTTTGACACGCTAAACCTTGATAGTGGTGGGATTGGTCGACGTGGTGGCGAGCACCCAACTCATGCCTTTTTATCTCCGGGTCCGCCTCCATCTCGGGGTTGTGCCTGCCTCCTCATTTGGTGGCTGCGCGGCAACCTTCGGGACATGGTTGCTCCGACCACTCTATCCTACGAGAGCGTAACCAGGTGGATTATTAATTGCAACGCATAAATCCTGTTTCATTATCATAATCAGGCATGAATGTCCCTTCGTTTTGACGTTTTATTCTCTTTGATTATTTTAGTGCTAAAGTGCCCATATTTTTGCTCTAATTAAAGTTAAATAACATATTCTCTT
The DNA here is from genome assembly GCA_011799875.1 of Thinopyrum elongatum. NCBI lineage: Eukaryota > Viridiplantae > Streptophyta > Magnoliopsida > Poales > Poaceae > Thinopyrum > Thinopyrum elongatum. Next base: position 354,839,028 of record CM022297.1, on the reverse strand, counting down.
TTATTGGCACGTGTCAACAATTTCTTTCATTTATAGTCAACCAACATAGAACAAACGCGCACCGCAAACTAATGGCCAGGGCGAATATTTAAGAAAACACTATAGCATCAGATTAGAAATATTTTTTTGTTTTTTAACATTCAAAAAATATGCATTCGCGCATGTTCTTGGTAACATGAACAATTTTTTAAATCCTGAACAATTTTCAAAAAATGTGAACTTTTTTTGTGAAAATTCCAATTTTTTTGGAAAAACACTAACAATATTAGAAACATTAATAGTTTTTGAAATTAACAAAAAATATTTTGAAAACATGAAAATTTTATAAAAACACAAATATTTTTGAATTTTTTATTTATTTTAAAAGGGGAACATTCAAAACAATTTTAGAAAATATTTTCTTAGATGCAAATATTATTTTGTATTTTTGAACATTTCACTAAAACAAGAATTTTCTAAAATATGGAACATTTTATAAAATGTAATGTTTATAAAAAATCGAAAAGAATTTTTGAAAAACACAACACTTTTTTAAAATGAGAATATTCTTTGAATGTTGAGAAAAAATTGAAACGGGAATTTTTTAAAAGTTTCAAATATTTTACAAAATAGGAACAAAATTTTGGAATTCTGACCTTTTTTGAATATTTGAACAAAAATTGAAATTCTGAATATTTTTGTAAATTTTTATATTCACAGAAAAAATAAAATTATAGAAGGAAATGGAAAAAGAAATATAAAAGAGAAAGAGAAATGAACAGAAAAAGAAAAGTAAAAATAGAACAAAGAAAAAGCAGGAACGGGCCGGCCCAGTCTGAGGCGCACTGTGGGAAGCTTCCACTATTTATCGCTCCGTGCGACAAATAAGGTCTTCTGAACTGCGGGGCAATAATAAGTGGGCTGGAGCGCGTGCGGTCCAATTATGGAATTCTGGACAAACCTTTTTTCTTTTCTAGCAAATAGACGGACAAAAAATTAGTACCGCCTCGAATAGAAAAAAAATCTTTTCGTCGGTGAACGGATGAAAAAAATCAAAGAAACGCACCTTACTTTATTAGTAGGTATAGAAGAAGAAAATAGACGATAATTATTGTGGGCGCCATATTAACCGTAGGAGTAATTAACAGGCCGACAATTGGGATTCCGTCACATGCATGATATAAGGAAAAAAAAGAGAAATAAAATAGGCACTAATTGGATGAGAAATAAAGAATGAAGGAGACAGGAAAGAGAGAGGAAGTAAATAGATGGTTATCACAGATTTTTTTGAAGGAGGTGCGGGAATGGTAGGCGTGTAGTGCCCTCATTCATATCTTATGAATAAAAATGATGTGGCATCTTTTCCTACATGATCCTCACTAAATTCATGCCATTTTCTCTTTTGTTGCAACAACATGACGTGTTTTCCTTGCACTTATGATCCTTACTAAATTTGTGCCAAATTTATAACACATTGAACGTTATGTTTGCGCATACAGTCCTCGCTAAATTTATGTAAATTGTTTCTATCGTTGTAACCCACGGGCATATATACTATTTTCTTTATATTAATATAAATGGAGGTATAATATTCTTGGTCCTCCCATTTCGTATGTCCATGGCGTTTCTTCATACTGACCTAGGCTATTCTACCGATTGTCTGTCCTAGGCCACTTAGCCTCTGCCCCTTCGTCCGCGTAACGTTCCACCAATAGAAAAAACAGTGCCCTCCCAACCTGTCCGTGCGACCCGGCCCAACAAATCAAACCCACCATCCTGTTTAGGAGATGAGGCAAAAATAGTTGACCGTGACTGGAATCAAACTCGCAACCTCCACTGTTTTTGGTGTTGATCGTGTTACCCCGCAAAAAACGGTGTTGATTGTTTTAAACTAAAGTTAAATTTGGTGGTTGTTTGTGTCCTTCACGGACTGATACTAAACTATTACGATGTAAAATCCGGATAACACAAACACAAGGCGCAAGCATTAGATTGTGCAGATGTGGCCGGGATCTCAAACGCGACCGTTCGCTGGTCTGTCCATGTAGGCGATACAATTCTTTATTTGTTCCAAGCTTAGGTGGAACGTTCGCCGTGTAGTGGACATCATGACCGATAATGATGACAAAGAAAATAAGTGGCAACGGGGATGGAGGCGCTAGGGGTGATAATTTGTTTCTCCCGTTGCAACACACGGGCACTTTTGCTAGTGTCACTAAAGGAATTAATATGTTGCAATATATTGATGATACCATTTTTTGTTACAAGATGATGTTGAGAGTGCAAAAAATCTTAAATTCATCCTATGTGCTTTTGAACAAATGTCAGGTTTGAAAATTAATTTTCATCAAAGTGAACTCCTGTTGTTTACGGGAGCTATTGAGAAGGAGATACATCAGAAAAATTTATAAGAAAATTCTCACCTGTAAGATGGGAGAGTTGCCTATGAAATATTTGAGTATGCCTGTTTCTGACATTTGGATCAGAAATAACCACTGGAAAGGGGTTGTACAGAAATTTGAGAAAAGACGTAGCTGTTGGCTGGGGAGACTTTTAGGATCCATTGTTGGGAGGATCACTTTGGTTCAAGCTTGCTTGACCAACATACCTCTCTTTATGATATCTTTCTATCCCATGCCAGTGGGCATAATGAAAAGACAGCTTTTTTTAGGGCTATATTGGTTTGGCAAGAAGATGAAGATAAGAAGAAATACCATCTAGTCAATTGGAAGCAATGCTGCCTTCCCAAATATTTTGGGGGTTTGAGAATTCTTAGTCTAGATATCATGAACAAAGCTTTGTTAGTTAAATGGTTTTGGAAAATGGAAACTGAAGAAGGGCTTTGGAAATATGTCTTATTAGGGAAATATGTACCTGATGGCTGCATTTTAGAGTTAAAAAAGGACTGGAGATTCTCAGTTCTGGTGTAGTTTGCTAAAAGTGAAAGATATCTTTTATAAATATGCTTGGAAAATCCTAGGTGATGGAAAAAAAAACACTAGATTCTGGGAAGATGTGTGGGTGGATGACAAGGCTTTGAAAGATGAGTATCCTAAGCTATATGATTCGTGTTTTGATCATGATATTACAGTAGCTGAGGCTATCCAGAGGGGATGGCTGGGATTCAGGTTTAGAAGGACTTTGCAAGGGGAACCCTGGAATTGTGGAATAATCTAAAGAACAGAGGTGAAGAAATTGAAATGGGTAGTGGTAAAGATAAGGTGGATCGGGATTTAACTGGAGAGGGAAAATTTTCAGTAAAATCCTTGTGTAGATGATCATTGAAGACTGTAATTTCCCACAAAAGTATTTTTGTGGCTGGTTAATAGGCAAAGTACCCTAACTAAAGATTCACTGTTGAAAAGGGGCTGGATAGGGCCCAAGGAATGTGTGTTGTGTGGTAAATAGGGATGGACCAAAAGTTCGAAGCTCGTGAGCTTAATGAGCACTCGGTAGTTCGGCTTGTTAAACTCGTAGCTCGCTTCTTAATGCACAGAGCCAAGCATTGATTTTAACTCTTTAAACTTAACGAGCTAATGAGTTTCATGAGTAGCTCGTTGAGCTCGTTAGTACAACACAACACATAGTCCTATTTTACGCAAACATATTTTTGTCGCATGTCAACCCATCTATTCAATATAATCAACCCAATCCAACCCATAGCAGGGTACAAACTAGCGTGCCTCCTATTATGGTGACCATATTCCTTCGTAAAAATTATAGACACACTCTTGTCCCATAGGCCATAATACATTGTAGTCTGTTAATGAGCACTCGCGAGCTGAACGAGTTCTTAATGAACAGAGCCGAGCATGAGTTTTTGCTCGTTAAGCTTAACGAGCATGAGCTTAACGAGCCGAGCAACTTGTTAATCCACCCCTAGTGGTAAATATGAAACTGTCAATCATTTATTTTTCTCATGTTCTGCTCTTCGCTTATCTGGAGCTTACTTAAATGCACCTTTCGACTGAGATCCATCCCCTCTTCTATTGAAGATTGCTTTGGGAGATGGATCAAAACCTTTGGAATGGTAGACAGGAAATTAGCCCTAATTGGGGTGGCTGCCATGTCTTGGACTATCTGGAAATATAGGAATGGGATTATTTTTGACAACAAAATATACAATGATCCAATGACAATGATTAAACCGATGAACTATAAGATATTGGCTTGGTCTATTTTGCAGACAAATGAGCAAAACAAAAAGGTACTCGAGTTGGGAACAAAGCTTCTAGAACATGTAGCAACTGATGTGTATAAAGCTTCGCATGGGTGGAGGTACAACGTACCACCGCTGGGAGGGTAAGGATTTGAAGGTCTCGCTCGATGCTGGCTATGGAAGATGATACGCGTCGAGTGCCTTGTTTTGGTTCCTGTTCCCGTTTATTTTGCCAAGACTTACAAAACTTGTAATATGTTAACTCCCCTCAGCTGCTTTGGAGCTGTCTGAGAATAGGGGGGGTGAGATGTTGGAGAGTTTGGCTTTGGTTCTGCTTGTAGCTCGTACTATTGGTTTCCCTTAATGGAAATCTGAAGGGGAAAACCCTTCTTTTCTTCAAAAAAATAAAACTGTTAATTTCAGAGAAAACCGTTTTGCAGTCTAATGCAACCTTCGTATGTTGAACCATTGAGTCTTCATCAAGGGATAGAGCTTCATGGCAAGCGTGGCAGGGTCTGTCATGGCAAACTGCACTGATAACACCTCCTTAGTTGTTACTCCTCATAGCTCCGTCAACGTTTATCTTGCAATTCCACTAGGTGGTGGAATCCAGGACCTTACTTGAGCAGGTTTGATGTCTCCCGGCAGTAACCTCATGTTTGGCTTGCTGTGATAACTGGAGATCGGATAAAAATCTGCTAATGAACGAAAGCATGTCTATCGTGAAGAAAATCCAATTCCTTGACCATGAATGGTAAGAGAATATTTTAACTCTTAAACCATGAATATGATTTACGATTCGTCTTCACTGGCATCGTCAAGCTTTGGCACTAACGTTGGGCTCAAACCAAGCCACGCACTGATACTGACAACTAGCAACGTATGGAAATCAATAATTGCACACCAGAACTGGTTTGAAATGGTCAAATCACGTGCCACCAAGCTGCAGTGTCGAGCAAGAATTCTGACCAAGAACTCTTGATTGCTACATCTGCAGACATGGACGAAACAACTTGGCAAATGCCAACAAATTAGACGAGTCAGCGATCTCGCTTACCATCTGTTAGCGCATTCTTGCAGTCGCAATTTCGCCACAAAATTCTGTGACATGCGTGCTGTACATCTGCCAGCCATCGGTATACCGACTCCACGGTTACATTCCCCGTACTTCCATATTCAGCCGGCGCCGCCGCCGACTCGTCCTCCCATTGCTGTCCGTGCTGTTTCTCACTCACAGCTTCGGCCGTCGCCGCCGACAGCGCGTTGACGCGGCAGGGGGCCATCGGCGGCGAACAGAGGCTGGTCTCGCCCGGCGGCGTCTTCCAGCTCGGCCTCTTCCTGTTGGAATAAGCCAAGGCGTGTGGTGTGGTCGGGCCCGGCACGGCGTGCCGGGTGCGCGCGGGACGTGCGGGACGCACTGGTGCGGTCGGGCTCGTCGGGCGCGTCGGGTGCGCGCGGGACGTGCGGGACGTAACGGAAGCGTGTCGTGTGTGGCGTGCGTGTGTGGGCTCGTGGCAATAGCTAGCGTGTGCGTCGTGTGTGTTGATCGTGTAGCGATCCGAGTTGTTAGCTACGTGCATGCATCGGATGGATATGGGTGCATGTAGTTGAGTAATGGGTGCTTGCCGAGTCATCCGTAGGAGATATTCTAGGAGGTGGGCGTCCGTGTGTGTGCATGTATAGAGTTTGTTAGACTCCACCCTCCAGGGTAGCAGGCTATGTGTGCGTTCAGACTGTGGGGTGGCCGGTGAGTTTGGCTATTTAAGCCGTGTAATCCAGTCCATTGTAGTGTGCCGGTGTTGAGAAATACAGAGAAAAGGCTGCGGCTGTTCGTGCGGCCAAGCCACCAAATACCGTGCCGTCTCCTTGTTCTACCTCTAGTCCTGAGTGAGAGAGAGAGCTGCGCCAACACTTCCCCGTCGCCAACGGCACCAAGTGGTTCCTCGGCATATGGTTCGCCGTCGTCTGGGTCGCAAACCGCGACCGCCCGCTCAGCGCCCAGTCCTCCGGCATGGTCACGCTCAGCGGCGGAGGAGACCTCGTGCTCCTCGACACCGCGAGGGATAACGAGACCGTCTGGTCGTCCAACTCCTCGGCCGCGGCGCCGGCTGCGGCCGCGCAGCTCCACGACAACGGCAACCTGGTGCTCGCGAGCGAGGCCGGCGCCGTGGTGTGGCAGAGCTTCGAGCACCCCACCAACACGTTCATCTCCGAGATGCGGACCGGGAGGGACCTCAGGTCCGGCGCCGCGTGGTCCCTCTCGTCGTGGCGCGACTCCGACGACTTCCGCTACGACATGGACACGAGCGGCTCGCCGGAGCTGCACATCTGGAGGGAGGGGCGCAAGACGTACCGGACGGGGCCCTGGAACGGCGTGCGGTTCAGCGGCATACCGGAGATGACCACCTTCGAGGACATGTTCGAGTTCCGGTTCACCGACACCGCCGGCGAGGTCTCCTACGGGTACCGCGACCGCGTCGGCTGTCACGACCCAAGCACTCGCCGCCGTCCCGCGTGGTGCTGAACGAGTCCGGCGTGATGCAGCGCATGGTCTGGGACCGCGCCACGGGCGACTCACTGGAACACCTTCTGGTCTGGGCCGAGGGACCATTGCGACAGCTACGGCCTGTGCGGCGCGTTCGGCGTGTGCAACGTGGTGGACGCCATCGTGTGCAGCTGCGTCCGCGGGTTCCGGCCGAGGTCGCCGGCGGAGTGGCGCATGCGGAACGCGTCCGGCGGGTGCGCCCGAAGAACGCCGCTGCGGTGCGGCGGCGACGGCAGCGACGGGTTCTACGCTCTGCGCGGCGTGAAGCTGCCGGAGACGCACGGCCGCAGCGTGGACGCCGGCGCCTCGCTGGAGGAGTGCGGGCGGAGGTGCCTGTCCAACTGCTCCTGCACGGCGTACGCCGCGTCGGACATCCGTGGAGGCGGGGCCGGCACCGGGTGCATACAGTGGTTCGGCGAGTTGATGGACACGCGGTTCGTCGACGGCGGGCAGGATCTCTTCGTCAGGCTGGCATTGTCTGACCTTGGTAAACATATGCAATTCTCTCTTATTCAAATCACCCAGTTGCATGTACTATGAAACAAACCCCTGTTCCCTTTAGCTTGACTTCAAGCACCCATTAGGCATAAATTAAGAATTCACGTGGGAACCTCCCGGCTGAATTCAGTGCATGCGGAGAATGATATTTCCAATCACTAGTAAAACTAATATAAGATCATTTGGATCAACGGTGATCCAAATGATATGATCTTATATTAGTTTACTTTTTTTCGGGTGATCTTATATTAGTTTATAGAGGGAAGAGGGATGTAGCATCAATTGTATTGTGTGCAAGGACCTTGTCAAACCGCCTACCAGGACATCAAGCTCAAACATTTATGATCGATGCACCTTGCTAACGCACTGGCTAGAGGAGTGCAGTTTTCGTGCATTTAACTCGACGCTGACATTCTTCAGAGACAACCAAAACCAAGAAGTTCGCCGCGGTCATCGACACGATGATAACAGGGTTTTCATTACTTGGGCTATTGATAGGCTTCCTGATCTGGAGAAGGATCCGGCGCAACAAAAAAGGTCAGAGTCCTTGGTGCTGCGTTTTCAGAGGATAATCTGAATCTGAAACTGCTGCTTGCTTGCTGCCCTATCCTATTGCTCATGTCAGGTGGCCTCCTGCCTTGTCCGTTTTGCAGCCACCATGTTTGAAGACATCTTGAAAGGCGAATGTCCGACGTACCATCTCGAAGTCATCAGAGCCGCCACCAGTGGGTTCTGCCCCAAAAACGAGATCGGCCGTGGTGGCTTCGGCATTGTTTACAAGGTGATGAGAGTAATGCTTTTACACATTGACAATACTACATACACTCCATGTAAGTCAGGACTGAAACTTCGTATGGTCGTAAACAACAGCTGGATAGCAGTAATAGCCTTCCTTGTAGTACCAATCAGGACCGAAATTTCGTAATGGTCAGTTAGTCAGGACCGAAATTTGACCAACTGAATTTATCAGGGTGAAATGCCAGACGGCCAGGAAGTTGCGGTGAAGAAGCTGTCGGCGGAGAACAGGGTGCAAGGACAAAGAGTTCAAGAACGAGGTGGACCTGATCGCCAAGCTGCAGCACCGCAACCTCGTACGCCTGCTCGGCTGCTGCATCCACTGCTCCGAGAGGATACTTGTCTACGAGTACATGAGCAACAAGAGCCTGGACACCTTAATTTTCCGTTAGCACGTCTCACTCGCCCTAACTGCGGAAAAACAAACGGTTACGACCCATTTCTCCGTGAAACTCAATTCTGTGAATTCGCCAACAGATCCAAGGAGGCGCGCCACCTTGAGTTGGAAGAAAAGGATGGACATCATCCTAGGCGTTGCTAGAGCGCTGCTCTACCTTCACCAGGACTCGAGGCACACGATGATCCACCGAGACCTCAAGACGGCAAACGTTCTCCTTGACGGGGACATGGTGGCCAAGATATCGGATTTCGGAATCGCCAAGCTGTTCAGCAGCATCGGCGACATTCAGGACTCGACCGTCACAGAAAGGATTGTTGGAACATAGTAAGAACTGCAACTTTGCATACAACACGAGAATGTTCAAGTACTATAGTTTTTAGTTTCTTTACGAGTGTACCCTGGCCGGATTTTCTGATTGTTGTTTTTTTGTACGGCGTGTACATGTCACCGGAGTATGCCATGGATGGCTTGGTATCGTTCATGCAGGACGTTTACAGCCTCGGTGTGTTGTTGCTGGAGATCGTCAGCGGCAGGAGGAACCAACGAAGTTTCAACCTCATAGCTCATGTAAGCAATCAATTACCTCTTGCAGCCCAATACAAAATAATCAAAACGAATTTACTAAAGCATATTTAGATGTGCCTTAAGTATTGCACATCTAACTCCTATGTCATTAATTTTATGCGGGGATTCTTATTTTTTTTCCTTTGTATGTTTGATAGAATAATTTAGATGTGCAATAAGAAAAACCCTTATTTTAAGTTTGTTTGAACCAAGAAAGTTCGTGCCTACACAGCCCAAGTCCCAACCCCGTTTGTTTGAACCAAGAAACTCATCGTGATGGAACCATACTAAGGCCCAGTTCTTTTGCCAGAATCTGGGGATTCTCCCAGAATCCGATCCCTACCCAGCTTCTCCCAGAATCTTTGAGCCCCATTTAGTTTACAATCCTATCTAGTTAAGATCTAACTAGATAGGATTGTAAACCAAATGGGGCTCAAAGATTCTGGATCTTAACTAGATAGGATTGTAAACCAAATGGGGCTCAAAGATTCTGGCAGAAGTTGGGTAGGGGTTAGATTCTGGGAGAATCTCCAGATTCTGGCAAAAAAACTGGGCCTGAATTCCACGGTGACCTTGGCAAGCAAAATATGTTTTTTGCAGGCATGGAAGCTATTTGAAGAGAACACGAGCCTCGAGCTCCTTGACCCAGCCGTGCGCGATGGCTGCTCCCCGGCGGAGCTAGAGCAGGCCGTGACGTGCATCCAGGTAGGGCTACTATGCGTTCAGGAGAGCCCAAGCCAGCGACCGCAAATGGCTGCTGTAATCCCCATGTTGTCGCACCAACAGGCACCGGGGCGGCCATTTCGGCCGGTGGTCTACACGCCAGTGAGCACTCCGGTGGACCTTCTCGACGTGCTGGAAGACGCATCCGGCAATGTCGAGCTGATCATCACAAACATCGAAGGCAGGTAGCAAGGATGCATGGATGGAGGGATGGAGGTCAAGCTGGAGCTCGAACCGAAGATTGAAGACGTTCCTGACAACTTTCTTGATACTAGTAATTGTGCACATGCATGTTAATATTAGACAAGGTATTAATTGTATTGCACATTAATAGTAAGCAAAATATAAATTGCATGTTCATATTAGGTACGTATTATTACTACCTCCGTCCTGGTTTATTAGTCCCTTTTTGTATTATGTGCCAAATTTTGACCTTAAACTTAATTAACAAAATATTAATGCATGCCATAAAAAGTAATAGAATTAGAAACTATGTTCAAATACGAATCCAACGATATAATTTTTTGTGACATGCACTAATATTTTATTAGTTAAATCTCTAGTAAAAATTTGACACAAAATACAAAGGGGACTTGTAAACCAGGACGGAGGTAGTACTTGGTTAATGTTGACATTGATATTAGGCATGCTGCTAATTTCTACATGGTGCTAAACATATTTAGTGCTAAACACTGAAGCGGTGTACACCGTTGGATAGATAGTTGAATGGATGAGATTAGTTAAATCTCCACAACTCGCTCTTTCTGTATTGGTATATAGATAATTGCTAGGATAGGTGCATGCGTATGCACGACCCGTTGCATGCATCTACACAAGTGTGACCTCTTAACAAATACACCTATGTAAAAAACATGTATGTAATTCATGAAGACTGGTAACAAATTCAAGATCTGATAAAAATCTAACTGAACTGTATTCGCATGTTTGCAGATGATAGGCAATGATTTAATACACGGTGGGTTAATGATTGAGTCCCAAGATCTCTAGCCCTTTCCTCATCCTTTAAACCCACAAATTTTGAGAGATTAAACTTTTATGCACCTAACCGCTTCCGAAACTTAAACCCCCTAAAATTCTTTTGCTAATTTCTCCAAACGTTTCCACAAATATTCCAAACAAATACACCACATGTTAACACAAATTTAAACAATTCAAATGCACCACATCATAATTTAACTATGAACATAAACATACTTCATCCAATCCAACAAACAACTAAAACAGAATCATATTTGAGCCAAAGGGCACCGACTTCAACAAGCTCATTCTAAAAATCACCAAGCACATTGTGGATCGAAAGCCGACATCAATCACAATCAAATCACACACTCGTGCCATCACTGATGGCACCACCACCACGGCCACTGACACCACCGAACGACTTAGCGAAGATCTCTCCACAAGTGAATTCCCAATATTGTGTTGCACTCTCATCCATATTGCTTGGGCCCATGAACATGATTGCACGCTCCTTGACCGCCCTTTCGTCCAACATGCAATGCTTTTTACCCTGCTCAGCCTGGTATATCAAAGACCCATTCAAGTCATGGGAAACCTGCATTCTGCAACATAGAGAATTGTATCATTGCATTTCATAAATGGTTTAACTAAGCAGAGATATGCCGACATATCCATGGAAAAAGATCTATTTATTAAACCAACAAAGAGTTATACCATAAATGAACAAAAAAAGTAGGCATAAAATGCATAGAATAACTTTATGTCCACCCATATAATAGTGTCATTTCAATAGCTGAGTATCGAAAGCAAACAACATTGAATGCAGTTTGCACTTCAAGTACTTCCAGTGGTTCATTTTGATGGTCCTTGTATGGCAAAAATCAGAGAAAGATCCTGATAAGACACAACACTGCATATAGGTAAAAAATAACTTAAATGTATGCATAGAAAAGATATTATGAAGAAACTGAAGGTAACTCTTTGAGTCATCAGCTTTGGATTTATGAGATAAGGCGCACCCGTCAATTTCTTTCATGCTACAACTGATTTGCTAAATGCAATTCAAGGCGTGATGAAGTAAAAGACAGTGAAGAGAAATCAGCAAATGGATGACCACATGATGGGTTCAGCGGGTATACTGATCTTTATACGAAATTGTAGTGACTATTAGATTGCATTGTTTAGCACTACATTAAATGAACAACCAACAACTACAACTACACCTTAGTAAGGAAACAAATCATCTGATTTCTACCTTTACTCCCTGTCTCTGGTTTATAACTATCTCCCAAACCGAATTTTGTAGTACGTAAACCAATTAGTGGTTGCAGCGATCCAGGTAGTTAAGAGTATGAGAAACTGAAAACCACAACAAATGAAGCCACACTATTTCATGAAGTTAGCAGAAGCATATCCAATAGAATGCTAAGTATGAAAGATCCATACCTGCAAGAGCCAGTTAGCAATTGTTGAAGTTACCACTACTACTTATAACCACTCAACTCATTTTTTCTTCAAGATGTCAGCACTGCCACATATATAAGTTAAACTAAACAAGCACATGACAAATGGGCGTAGAAAGTGGGTGCTCTGGTAAAAAATCCTAATTTTTTTAAGGTTGCCCACAGTCTAACCAAGAAATGAAAGGACGATGCAAAGGGAATGCAGATTTCCCTGTCTATATTTGACTATGCACTTCCATATTGGAAAAATTGAAGTAAGGTGAATTATCAATCAAATTATTGGAAATAGTTTTTTTTGAATCAATTGCTTATTTCCTCAAGGAGATTTATGCTTCTCTCCCAGGTTGCAGTTGCATCTCCATAATCTTTGCATAAGCTTTCTAAAATTTACAGAAACAACAAAGGATTCTTAAGTACATCTGAGATCATGGCGGTTCTAGGCACAGGGAGAGGAACACCATCGCAAGATGCCAGGAAATGGTGGGGTAAATACGACGCCACCACAAAGACAAAATAATTTAGTAGAAACAAGAACACATAAAAGAAGAACCCCCAAAATATAGGACCACAGCTGAACATAGACCCCACCTAGAATAACAAACATAGCAGCATGCTTCTGGGCACGTCGTCCCGCTCCTCACAAACAACATCCATCTAACGTCACCAAGACCACATCATGCATGTGTGACCACACAATGGCATAATGAATAGAACACTCAGCCACATCCTGAATATCAAATACCCAAGAGCCAATGCCTATGAAATGTGAAGGCATTCTCACAAATATTGATATTTGCAAGTGCATCTAGTGCCATCCCTAGTTGGTTTTGGAGTATTGACGACAAACGTGGTTGAGTGACTAATGTGTTTGTGAGATTCACAGGAGAACACAAGCAGAAGTCCCTATTGATTCGGTTTACCCATCAAAGATGACCCCTAAAAAATGTATGAAGACATTGAAGACAATGGTGGTTCACAAAGACATTAGTGTCGAAGACAATGACACATGAAGACATTCATTTGAATATAATGGAGCGCGAAGACATAGTTGTTTTGTTGTTTCATTTTCTTCTTTGTTGGGTCATAGGAGCCACTAAACTATCAAAGTGGGGTTCAAGTGAACAAAGTCAGAAAACTGACGTGATGCTCAACCAAAATCCTATGCCTTCGAGTGAAGACAATGAGAGAAAATCTTATCCAGAATTGGATGAGTCAGCTTTACTTGTAGCCCAAGTCAAGCTGCCGCGTGTGTTTGAAATCCAACCGTTGGACATGTGTCGGTTCCTTAGTGACCCAGGGTCATTTCATACATATCATGTCGGGTTGCCTCCTGGCTATAAATAGCCCACCCCCTCCACCATAAATTGGTGGCTGCTTAGAGTTAGTGCACGACTTTTGTCGTTTGAGAGCAACCCACCTCCTAAGCCTTTGAGAGAGAATCCTTGCGAGGACAAAAACACCTAGAGCCCAAAGAGTGTTTGGCATCACTGAAGTCTTTCTGTTCGCGTGATCTGAAGACTTATTACACTTGAAGATTGTGATCTTCCATCGGTTAGGCGTCGTGTTCTGAGGATTCAAGAGTCATTGTGGATCGCCGGTGAACGAAGTCTGTGAAGGTTTGGAAGTCTAGCTTGAAGACTTACCTGAGTGATTGGGCGAGGATTAAGTGACCTTAGCTTAAGGGGAATAAGGTGAAGACATCGTCTTCTGAGTTCAATCTCAGCATTCCTAACCAGACGTGCAGTTGTCACAGCAACTGGAACTGGTCTACCAAATCCTTGTCTTCGCCAACCAACTGGTTCTATCTCCTCACTCTTTTACTTACAGTTCAGTCTCGTGAAGTCATTGCTTGCCTGCTATGTTTGACTTCATTATGTGAAGACATTCTCTCTGATTGCATATTTGGCTTCATACTGTCTTCCAATTCCGATCCGATCTACCTAGCTGCTATTTGTTTTCGTGCTTACCCTGAACTAACTCTTTGACTATGGCATGGCTAGTGTAGTTTATCTTCCATTGCATGATGTGTAGGTGTTATTTGGTTGTCTGTCTTCGAAGACATTGCCTATCTTGAAGACTTTCATAAAAATCGCCTATTCACCCCCCTCTAGTCGATAACTAGCACTTTCAATTGGTATCAGAGCAAGGTGCTCCCGTGTTCTGTGTGATTCAGTTTAACCGCCTGGGGTTTTAGCTATGTCGACTGCAGGGATAATCAAGGTCTCCGCTACGGGCCCCATCTTCGATGGCACTGATTACCCCTACTGGAAGAATAAGATGCGCATGCATCTTGAAGCCATTGACAATGACCTTTGGTATGTCGTCAAGACTGGCGTTCCCAAAGTCGGTGAAGGTGTCGCCGCTGCTGATGTCAAGAGGTTCGTGCAACTGGGTTCAACTGCCAAGAACATCATCTGTGGTCATCTGACCAAAGGGCAGTACGTCCGTGTGAGTGCACTGGAACCTGCGAAGCTAGTCTAGGACTGGCTGTCCAAGGTCAATGAAGGCGTCTCTACTTAGAGAGACTCAAGAATTGATGTGCTCCACAATCTCTTCAACCGCTTCAAGAGGCTTGACAACAAAAATGTCCAGCTCACCTTCGACCGTCTTACGGATATCACCAATGAGCTTCGTGCTCTTGGTGCCAGTGAGATCACCAAGCATGAAGTTGTGAAGAAGCTATTGAGATCACTTGACAACTCATTTGACACCCTATCACTGATGATGCAAGAACGCCCTGACTTCAAGGATCTTGACCCATCTGATATACTTGAGAGGCTCAACACACATGAGTTCCAGCTATCTGAGAAGAGAGATATCTATGGCCCAAACTATGGTCGATCCCGTGCTTTGAAGGCAAAGGCCGTATCTTCATCTGAAGAATCTGACTGCAGTTCTGGTGATCCTAAAGACATTGGCAAAGAGCTTGCAATGCTTGTGAGGAAGTTTCAAAAGTTCTCCAAGAAAAACCGCTTCGGAAAGTCTTCACGACCCAGCTCGAAGAATGCTGAGGCTTCTACTCGAGACTACAAGAAGAGAACCTACCACAAATGCAAGAAACCAGATCATTACATATCTGAATGTCCTCAATGGGAAAAGGAAGCAAATAAAAAGAAGAAGAGCAAGGAATATGACTCTGACGATAAGAAGAAGAAGAAATATTCAAAGTCTTCATCTCACAAGAAGAGCTCATCTAGCAAGGCTCATGCTTTCATCGACAAGGAAATGGATTCAGAGGAGGAGTATGCTTCTAAAGAGGTGGAGGTGGAGTCGGAAGAGGAGTCTGATTTAGGCGTGGCAAGCCTGGCTCTAGCTTCAGCATTCGTCACCAAGTCAATCTTCAATACTGAAGACAATGGTCACGTCGCCGACACTGAAGCTGATAATGACGATGACTCTGCTCCTACCTACTGCTTCATGGCAAGAGGTGCTAAGGTAAACTCACGGGATGCTTACTTTCAGACCTCTAGTGAAGATGAATCTGAATGTGAATCCAAACCCAGTTATAAAACACTTGCTAAAATTGCAACTGAGCAACAAACTGCTATGGAAAAGATTCAAAAATTGTTAGACAAAAGTGATGACCTGTTGGACGAGGAAATGAATCGAACTCAGTCCTTAATCGAAGACATAAAAAAAATCTTTGAATTAGGTATGGGGATCTTGCAACTCGTCATGAAACCCTCTCAGTTGATCATGAGAAGCTTTCCTATGATTATCTTCAAAGGAAGCAAGATCTAGAGAAACTGAGAGCGTCTCATGAAGCTCTTCAAAAGGAAAACGATTCACTACTCACTCAACAGATCAGTTCCGCTCAGGAAGAGTTTGTGCCACCTTGCTTAAAATGTCTTGAGCGTGATAATGCTATATCTACTACTGAATGTTCAAATGCTTCTGAAGTTGCAATATCTCCAACTGCTGTTGTGGTGACTAACCCCTCTTCTGAGGATACCACTACTATTGCTGATGAGAATGCCAGGTTGAAGACATTACTTGAAACAGGCATGTACAAAAGCCTCAAAGGGCATCAGACTCTATGCGATGTCCTTAAGAAGCAGATTCTGAACTGAAACCCTAGAAAAGAGGGCGTTGGTTTCGAGAGGAACATGAATGCTGATGGGTCCTACTGGAAGCCTGAGCAGTATCCCAAAACCACATGGGTTGCTGCAAAGGACCCTTCAGTGGATCCATCCACCTTATCTGGTTTCACTTGTGATAATCCTATCATCATTGATGAGTTCTTTGACTCAACCTATAAACTGTTCAAAAACCAGAACGGTGAAGTGTTTGCCAGGTTTATTGGAACTAACTGCGGGAATGGGTCTCCTATGAAGAAGATCTGGGTTCCTAAAAGTCATTTTGAGAAGCTTCTCGTGAATGTCATCATGACACCACCTGGGAAGAAGACAAATCCCAGGCCAAAGGCTTCATATGGCCCAAAGGCATCATATAGACCAAGGACCTCATACGGTCACCCTAACACCAATATTTTGCAGGGAAACTATCATCAGACTCATGAATATGAGCATGCATCTTCAAGCCGTTATGTTCACAAATCGAAGAACTTTTCTGCATATTCATTTGAGTACTATTCACCTCCTGCAAAACTATTTGCTAGGGCCTCAAAGCCAAAATTCTCAGATGCTGCACTTAGACTCATTTCTTCTAAGCCACCCATCCATATGTGGGTGGTTAAGAAGAATTAACTTATCTTGTAGGGTCAGGTCTCCAGCCGAATATCATTGACTTCTGAAGACAATGTTGGGGACCTGAATAATCTTGTTGGGCGCAAGATAAAATGTGAAAATGGTCTTACCATTTATTTTTCCCATGGTTTTCTTGATGATCGTCCTACCATATCCTCAACTATACTTGCCTATGATGAACGTCTCTATCGATACATGTTTGTTCTTCACAATACTCTTGGTGAAGCCTATCTTACTAACTACGATGTAGGGTACCAGTCCGAAAGCTACTGAATGGATCATGGATAGTGGATGCACTAACCACATGACTGGTGATCAAAGTCTTCTCATGGATTCTACTCTTCGACCATCTACAAAAAGCCATATCACATTTGCTGACACTCGCAAAAGCAAGGTATTGGGTCTAGGTAGGGTTGCTATCTCAAAGGATCAACACATGGATAAAGTGATGCTTATTGAATCCCTTGGATACAACCTAATGTATATCTCAATGCTTTGTGATCTTGACATGATTGTGATATTTGGAAAATATCAATGTCTTGTACTAACGGATTTTGACAAATCCAAAGTCTTCGAAGGTTATCGAAGAGGTGATCAGTATATGGTAGATTTCTCCGCAGGACCACAACTTGCTATATGTCTTCTAGCAAAAGCTTCAGGGTGCTCGCTTTGGCATCGAAGGCTGGGACATGCGGGCATGAGGAACTTGCATACTCCTTTGCAGAAGAAGCACATCATTGGCATCGAGAGCGTCAAGTTCAAGAAGGACCATCTATGTGGTGCTTGCGAAGCTGGGAAGATGACTAGGGCAAAACATCCCTCGAAGACAATCATGAAGACCTCTCGTCCCTTCGAGCTGCTACACATGGACTTATTTGGCCCTACTCACTACTCTACCCTTACTACTACTACACATCTCTATGGTTTCATGATTGTTGATGATTACTCTCGATATACTTGGGTGCACATAATACTCTATAAGACTGAAGTGTAGGATGTCTTCAGACGATTCGCAAATCGTGCCATGACCAACTATGGCATCAAGATCAAGCACATCAGGAGTGACAATGGCACTGAATTCAAGAATACCGGCCTTGACACTTATCTTGATACTCTTGGCATCACGCAAGAGCTATCAGCTCCATATACCCCTCAGCAGAATGGCGTCGTGGAGCGCAAGAACAAGACTCTTATTGAGATGGCTCGTACTATGCTTGATGAATACAAGACTCCACGAAAGTTCTGGCTTGAAGCTATTGATACTACATGCCACATCATCAACAGAGTATATCATCACAAATTCTTCGAGAAGACATCTTATGAACTACTCACGAGTAAGAAGCCAAATGTAAGTTGTTTCAAAGTCTTTGGTGCTAGGTGCTGGAACAAGGATCCACATCACACTTCCAAATTTGCACCAAAAGCACATGAAGGTTTTATGCTTGGTTACGGAAATGATTCACACACCTACAAAGTCTTCAATCTCTTTCACTATAAAGTGGTTGAAACAGTGGATGTGCGGTTCGATGAGACTAACGGCTCGCAAAGAGAGCACCTGCCAAATGTGCTAGATGAAGTTTATCCAAGTGAGTCTATCAAGCTAATGGGTACTGGAGAAATCATACCCATCGAGGAACCCATAGAAGAGGAAGTTGTCATTCCTGCTTCTACTCAGCGTGAAGACAATGCTGAGCCTGAAGACAATGCTGAAGATGAAGATAATGATCAGCAACAGCAAAGTCTTCGCCCTGTTCATCCTCGCGTTGCTAATGAAGTTCAGATTGAGAAGATAATTGATAGCATCAATGCACCTGGTCCGCTCACTCGATCAAGAGCTACGCAACTATCCAACTTCTGTGGGCACTTTGCATTCGTCTCCATATCCGAACCCAAGAAAGTTGATGAAGCACTACTGCAGCATGCTGCTAACGTGACACTACGATCAGAGACCCTTCGATGAAACTGTGTGCGATGCATTAATCGCAAATGGTGATATAAAATAACTGTCAAAAAAGATGCAAAACATTTGCGATGAAGGATACATCAAACACGATCCAGATTTTAGTTCCGTGTGCGATGCCGGGCATACGGTTCAGTTCAATTAACTATTTGCAATGAGGCAGAACAAAAGAAACGGGCAGGCGGATGAAGGCGTGTGCGATATACGGCATACGGTTCACTCAGATGAACTATTTGTGATTAGGCGGAACAAAAGAAACGGTCAGCCAGATGAAGGTGTGTGTGATAGAGGGCATACAGTTCACTCGGATGAACTCTTTGCGTTAAGCCAAGATAACAGAAACGGTTCAATATAACAAGATGTGTGTGATATGTGACAAACAGGTCTGTAATCAGAAATGTGTGCGAAGACCGATAATAACACAGACAATTGCTTCTAATAAGACATATGTGATATGCTCTATCTACACAACATCTATTGGCCATTGGGCGACGGGCGGTCATCCGGGTATGCCATAAGGATGCGAAGAGGCATCCTATATCAGCAAGGACTAGATGTTCCACCAATAGCTTATCTAAGAGAACTCTCAAGTTAAGTGTGCTCAGGCTAGAGCAGCCATCAGATGGGTGACTGGATGGGAAGTTGTCTTGATGTTAAATTAACTGATGGGATGGGTCATAAGGGTCAAATTAAATGACCTCTATGATCCATCCCATCAGTTAAATTAACCTTGAGGTCCTTGTTTTTTTTTTGTTTTTTTAACACATGTTAAAGAAGGTATACCGCATTACTTTTTGACAATGTGCGATACGTGGCATATAGTTGATCCATCCGACCTGTTTGTGATGGAATAAGCCGTGTGTGTTGTGGGCAAACGCTTGCTAGTATACAACCATTTGCGATTGATGAATTCATCACTGACGGGTTCCCTAGTGTGGTCCGTGTTCATCTGATCATCATCTACTTCTTGTGCTAGCTCAATGTTCCTTATATGCTAAGTTTCCATTAATTGATGGCGTTTTATGAACACGCCACCGTTTCCCGCCATTTCCTCACCTGTTTCCCGCCACCCAGTGATATTGCGCATAAACCTAGGCGGTGCGCGACGCACAGAGGCAACAAGCGCAACCTGTAGCACATCCAGCTTTTCCAAGCATGCCAACCCACCAAAGCGCCGCCTCTGCCATCAACCTCGTCGACGAGGAAAATGAGAAGACGCCACGGCCCGTCGAGGCCGAGGCGCTCCCCAGCAACGCGATGGATGACGCCGTGATGCGCGTCATCGCCAGGGTTGAGCAGACCCTTGGCGCATGGCGCTTCAGCGCCGCGGATCAAGATAGGCATGTCAGCGCCGAGAGGCTGCAGCTCGCCGCACAACATGATTGATGGCGCGCCGCAGAGCACGCTAGGCGCGTCTGTGCCGATAGGCTGTGGCTTGTCGCACGGCGAGACCGTTGGAGTGCCGCAGAGCGAGAGGCGCGGCGGGCCGCACAACAAGAGCGGATCCATCGGCGCTTGATCTGCTGTCGATAGGGCGTCGCAGCTGGGTCCACGTCCCATCAGTACCCCCATTCCTTGCCAGGAGTGGGCAGAGGCCCTCTGCACCATACTTGCACCAGAGGCCGGCTGCGCCGTACTTGCACCGGACGCCCACCGCGCCGTTCGCATGGGTCACGCCGTTCGCCTTGTCCGCGGCCCGCTCGATGCTAACGCGCTGGTCGGTAGGCTCGACCGCCTCCTTGGCCCAGGTGTCCACCTGGGCGCAGCAGAGGAACATGGCCGTCGCATCCTCGAGCTGGTGATCTCCGATGAAATAGCCAACTTGGAGCTCAAGATCGCGCTCCAGATGTACCGCGAGCGTGTCGACCGCTTGGACGAACGCCTGCACGAGTTCAGGCAGAGCCAAGAGCTACTTTAGGCAAGGGCTGCTGGTCATGGTCTCATGGACACGTTTTATTTTGTTGAGTCATTTCGACGTGGATAGCTATGTATTCACATCAATCATAGTATTGCTCTGTTTATTGCTCTATTTCAATGTGTGTACTCTGTTTTCCGTTCTTATATGTTCTGTTTCAATGTGTGTATATACGCTTTCCATTCTGTATATGTGGATGATAACAGCTAGATTCAAATTAGTATACAAAAACAGATAGAAAATGGAATTCATAATATATATATATATTAATTGTTCATTAGTTCATCACAGAATATATATAATATCATCACATATACGTGATGATACTTAACTACTAGGTACAATGCATAAAATTGAAAACGAACAATACTAAAACTAATAATCCCTCCGGGGGGCAGTATTCCGGCAGCCCCTCGCCAGCAGCTCCCTGGTGCGCGGCGTCTTCCCAGCGCGGAGGCAGTACTCCGCCTCCTCCGCCACGCAGTGCTTGACGTACCGATCTGCCTCTTGCTGGCGGACGAGCGCGAACGATCTTGCCATTTCGTTGGGCGCCCACTGGAGCTCGTCGTCGGTGGCACGCTGAAGCTTATCAGCCCAACTCCACGCAGCGATGAGGCGCCTAGCGCCTTTGACCTTCCTCGCGAAGTACCCATCTTCGTACACCTCCTCCGCACGACGATGCGCTCGCCCCCAAAGCTCCACCGCCTCCTTTTTCCAGGCGGCATCACAGGCTTCACAGGCCGCCTGGTACCTGGCTTCCTCCTCCGCCATCTCCTTCTTGAACACCACTTGCCTGGCTTTCTCAGCCGGTGGCAGCGACTTCCACAGACAAAGATTGTACTGGCCCCAAAACCAATCCAAAGTTGGGGGGTCCGGCACAACCTCGTCCGGCAGTGCGTAGGGGTCCTCGTCGCTGCTCTTTGAGTGAGCATCATCGGGGGGCGGCGACTCCTCGTCGGCGCGTGGGCAGACCGGCGGCGCCATGGCAGAGATTTGAGAGAGAGAGAGAGGGTGAGCGAGGGGAGGATGTAGATGAGAATGCAGGCGGGACGACGTGAGCAAGGTAGTATTTATTGGTGGCCGGAATCTAGATCGACGGGAACAGTACACACGCCGGTCGCCGGAATTTACGAGTACTGTAGTTTGAATTACACATGATTCCCGCAGCAAAATCCGTGTGTGAACATAATAGCTGACGGTTTCCAATACATAACCATGTCTGATTAATAACCCCCGCCACTCACCTTCCAAACCTCGAGGCGCGAAATAGAGTGCCAATCATGTGGTGGGCGGTTGTCTTGCCAGATCTTTACAATTTCTTTTTTGAACACCAGATATTTACATCGTCTGATGATTTTTTAACTCGCACACAAGTACACAAAAATATGATTTTTCAAACCGTTATGGTTAGCCGTTGCATGTAGATGTAGTTCAAATTTGAATTATGGTCATTAAATGGCTAGAAAATCACTTAAATGTCTTTAAAAGGTCAAATGACCCCTGAAATTTTCCAAATTTTCACATGACAGTTGTATTAGTGCACGTTAAACGTAGAAAAAAATTGAAGGCCGTAAGAGGAAGCTATCTCCCGTTCGTCATCAAACATGCATTGTTCCCTCTCGGAACCACGAGCCTTCTAGTGAGTTGCTCCGGTTTGTGAGCGGTGTGTGTCCAAACTTTCGTCAAACAGGCCAATTTTTTTACCACATCATCTTGGTGGCATGACATTACATCAAGCAAGGTTTCATGTTTTTCTGATCATTTTTTAATTTTTTGGAATTAAAATGCCATGGCACTCCATGCATGTGTCCATGCCGTGAGACCAATATGTTTGAAAATTCCTTCTAATTTACTGCACATGGAATTAACTCGCACACAAGTACACAAATATGATTTTTCAAACCGTTATGGTTAGCCGTTGCATGTAGATGTAGTTCAAATTTGAATTACGGTCATTAAATGGCTAGAAAATCAATTAAATGTCTTTAAAAGGTCAAATGACCCCTGAAAATTTCCAAATTTTCACATGACAGTTGTATTAGTGCATGTTAAACGTAGAAAAAATTTTGAAGGCCGTAAGAGGAAGCTATCTCCCGTTCGTCATCAAACATGCATTGTTCCCTCTCGGAACCACGAGCCTTCTAGTGAGTTGCTCCGGTTTGTGAGGGGTGTGTGTCCAAACTTTAATCAAACAGGCCAATTTTTTACCACATCATCTTGGTGGCATGACATTACATCAAGCAAGGTTTCATGTTTTTCTGATCAGTTTTTAATTTTTTGGAATTAAAATGCCATGGCACTCCATGCATGTGTCCATGCCGTGAGACCAATACGTTTGAAAATTCCTTCTAATTTACTGCACATGGAATTAACTCACACACAAGTACACAAATATGATCTTTCAAACCATTATGGTTAGCCATTGCATGTACATGTAGTTCAAATTTGAATTACGGTCATTAAATGGCTAGAAAATCACTTAAATGTCTTTAAAAGGTCAAATAACCCCTGAAATTTTCCAAATTTTCACATGACAGTTGTATTAGTGCATGTTAAACGTAGAAAAAAATTTGAAGGCCGTAAGAGGAAGCTATCTCCCGTTCATCATCAAACATGCATTGTTCCCTCTCGGAACCATAACCCTTCTAGTGAGTTGCTCCGGTTTGTGAGGGGTGTGTGTCCAAACTTTCGTCAAACAGGCCAATTTTTTTACCACATCATCTTGGTGGCATGACATTACATCAAGCAAGGTTTCATGTTTTTCTGATAATTTTTTAATTTTTTGGAATTAAAATGCCATGGCACTCCATTCATGTGTCCATGCCGTGAGACCAATATGTTTGAAAATTCCTTCTAATTTACTGCACATGGAATTAACTTGCACACAAGTACACAAATATGATTTTTCAAACCGTTATGGTTAGCCATTGCATGTAGATGTAGTTCAAATTTGAATTACGGTCATTAAATGGCTAGAAAATCACTTAAATATCTTTAAAAGGTCAAATGACCCCTGAAATTTTCCAAATTTTCACATGACAGTTGTTTTAGTGCATGTTAAACATAGAAAAAAATTGAAGGCCGTAAGAGGAAGCTATTTCCCGTTCGTCATCAAACATGCATTGTTCCCTCTCGGAACCACGAGCCTTCTAGTGAGTTGCTCCGGTTTGTGAGGGGTGTGTGTCCAAACTTTCGTCAAACAGGCCAATTTTTTTACCACATCATCTTGGTGGCACGACATTACATCAAGCAAGGTTCCATGTTTTTCTGATCATTTTTTAATTTTTTGGAACTAAAATGCCATGGCACTCCATGCATGTGTCCATGCCGTGAGACCAATATGTTTGAAAATTCCTTCTAATTTTTGCACATGGAATTAACTCACACACAAGTACACAAATATGATTTTTCAAACTGTTATGGTTAGCCATTGCATGTACATGTAGTTCAAATTTGAATTACGGTCATTAAATGGCTACAAAATCACTTAAATGTCTTTAAAAGGTCAAATGACCCCTGAAATTTTCCAAATTTTCACATGACAGTTGTATTAGTGCATGTTAAATGTAGAAAAAAAATTGAAGGCCGTAAGAGGAAGCTATCTCCCATTCGTCATCAAACATGCATTGTTCCCTCTCGGAACCACGAGCCTTCTAGTGAGTTGCTCCGGTTTGTGAGCGGTGTGTGTCCAAACTTTCGTCAAACAGGCAAATTTTTTTACCACATCATCTTGGTGGCATGACATTACATCAAGCAAGGTTTCATGTTTTTCTGATCATTTTTTAATTTTTTGGAATTAAAATGCCATGGCACTCCATGCATGTGTCAATGCCGTGAGACCAATATGTTTGAAAATTCCTTCTAATTTACTGCACATGGAATTAACTCGCACACAAGTACACAAATATGATTTTCAAACCGTTATGGTTAGCCGTTGCATGTAGATGTAGTTCAAATTTGAATTACGGTCATTAAATGGCTAGAAAATCACTTAAATGTCTTTAAAAGGCCAAATGACACCTAAAATTTTCCAAATTTTCACATGACAGTTGTATTAGTGCACGTTAAACGTAGAAAAAAATTTGAAGGCCGTAAGAGGAAGCTATCTCCCGTTCGTCATCAAACATGCATTGTTCCCTCTCGGCACCACGAGCCTTCTAGTGAGTTGCTCCGGTTTCTGAGGGGTGTGTGTCCAAACTTAGGTCAAACAGGCCAATTTTTTTTACCACATCATCTTGGTGGCATGACACTACATCAAGCAAGGTTTCATGTTTTTCTGATCATTTTTTAATTTTTTTGGAATTAAAATGCCATGGCACTCCATGCATGTGTCCATGCCGTGAGACCAGTATGTTTGAAAATTTCTTCTAATTTACTGCACATGGAATTAACTCACACACAAGTACAGAAATATGATTTTTCAAACCGTTATGGTTAGCCATTGCATGTACATGTAGTTCAAATTTGAATTACGGTCATTAAATGGCTAGAAAATTACTTAAATGTCTTTGAAATGTCAAATGACCCCTGAAATTTTCAAAATTTTCACCTGATAGTTGTATTAGTGCACGTTAAACGTAGAAAAAAATTTGAAGGCCGTAAGAGGAAGCTATCTCCCGTTCGTCATCAAACATGCATTGTTCCCTCTCGGAACCATAACCCTTCTAGTGAGTTGCTCCGGTTTGTGAGGGGTGTGTGTCCAAACTTTCGTCAAACAGGCCAATTTTTTTACCACATCATCTTGGTGGCATGACATTACATCAAGCAAGGTTTCATGTTTTTCGGATAATTTTTTAATTTTTTGGAATTAAAATGCCATGGCACTCCATGCATGTGTCCATGCCGTGAGACCAATATGTTTGAAAATTCCTTCTAATTTACTGCACTTGGAATTAACTTGCACACAAGTACACAAAGATGATTTTTCAAACTGTTATGGTTAGCCGTTGCATGTAGATGTAGTTCAAATTTGAATTACGGTCATTAAATGGCTAGAAAATAACTTAAATGTCTTTAAAAGGTCAAATGACTCCTGAAATTTTCCAAATTTTCACATGACAGTTGTATTAGTGCACGTTAAACGTAGAAAAAAAATTGAAGGCCGTAAGAGGAAGCTATCTCCCGTTCGTCATCAAACATGCATTGTTCCCTCTCGGCACCACGAGCCTTCTAGTGAGTTGCTCCGGTTTGTGAGGGGTGTGTGTCGAAACTTTCGTCAAACTGGCCAATTTTTTTACCACATCATCTTGGTGGCATGACATTACATCAAGCAAGGTTTCATGTTTTTCTGATCATTTTTTATTTTTTTGGAATTAAAATGCCATGGCACTCCATGCATGTGTCCATGCCGTGAGACCAGTATGTTTGAAAATTCCTTCTAATTTTTTGCACATGCTATTAACTCACACACAAGTACACAAATATGATTTTTCAAACCGTTATGGTTAGCCATTGCATGTACATGTAGTTCAAATTTGAATTACGGTCATTAAATGGCTAGAAAATCACTTAAATGTCTTTAAAAGGCCAAATGACCCCTGAAATTTTCCAAATTTTCAAATGACAGTTGTATTAGTGCATGTTAAACGTAGAAAAAATTTGAAGGCCGTAAGAGGAAGCTATCTCCCGTTCGTCATCAAACATGCATTGTTCCCTCTCGGAACCACGAGCCTTCTAGTGAGTTGCTCCGGTTTGTGAGAGGTGTGTGTCCAGACTTTCGTCAAACAGGCCATTTTTTTTACCACATCATCTTGGTGGCATGACATTACATCAAGCAAGGTTTCATGTTTTTCTGATCATTTTTTAATTTTTTGGAATTAAAATGCCACGGCACTCCATGCATGTGTCCATGCCGTGAGATCAATATGTTTGAAAATTCCTTCTAATTGACTGCATATGGAATTAACTCGCAAACAAGTACACAAATATGATTTTTCAAACCGTTATGGTTAGCCGTTGCATGTAGATGTAGTTCAAATTGGAATTACGGTCATTAAATGGCTAGAGAATCACTTAAATGTCTTTAAAAGGTTAAATGATCCCTGAAATTTTCCAAATTTTCACATGACAGTTGTATTAGTGCACGTTAAACGTAGAAAAAAACTTGAAGGCCATAAGAGGAAGCTATCTCCCGTTCGTCATCAAACATGCATTGTTCCCTCTCGGAACCACGAGCCTTCTAGTGAGTTGCTCCGGTTTGTGAGGGGTGTGTGTCCAAACTTTCATCAAACAGGCCAATTTTTTTACCACATCATCTTGGTGGCATGACATTACATCAAGCAAGGTTTCATGTTTTTCTGATCATTTTTTATTTTTTTGGAATTAAAATGCCATGGCACTCCATGCATGTGTCCATGCCGTGAGACCAGTATGTTTGAAAATTCCTTCTAATTTTTTGCACATGCTATTAACTCACACACAAGTACACAAATATGATTTTTCAAACCGTTATGGTTAGCCATTGCATGTACATGTAGTTCAAATTTGAATTACGGTCATTAAATGGCTAGAAAATTACTTAAATGTCTTTAAAATGTCAAATGACCCCTGAAATTTTCAAAATTTTCACCTGATAGTTGTATTAGTGCATGTTAAACGTAGAAAAAAATTTGAAGGCCGTAAGAGGAAGCTATCTCCCGTTCGTCATCAAACATGCATTGTTCCCTCTCGGAACCACGAGCCTTCTAGTGCGTTGCTCCGGTTTGTGAGGGTTGTGTGTCCAAACTTTCATCAAACAGGACAATTTTTTTACCACATCATCTTGGTGGCATGACATTACATCAAGCAAGGTTTCATGTTTTTCGGATAATTTTATAATTTTTTGGAATTAAAATGCCATGGCACTCCATGCATGTGTCCATGCTGTGAGACCAATATGTTTGAAAATTCCTTCTAATTTACTGCACTTGGAATTAACTTGCACACAAGTACACAAAGATGATTTTTCAAACTGTTATGGTTAGCCGTGGCATGTAGATGTAGTTCAAATTTGAATTACGGTCATTAAATGGCTAGAAAATCACTTAAATGTCTTTAAAAGGTCAAATGACTCCTGAAATTTTCCAAATTTTCACATGACAGTTGTATTAGTGCACGTTAAACGTAGAAAAAAAATTGAAGGCCGTAAGAGGAAGCTATCTCCCGTTCGTCATCAAACATGCATTGTTCCCTCTCGGCACCACGAACCTTCTAGTGAGTTGCTCCGGTTTGTGAGGGGTGTGTGTCGAAACTTTCGTCAAACTGGCCAATTTTTTTACCACATCATCTTGGTGGCATGACATTACATCAAGCAAGGTTTCATGTTTTTCTGATCATTTTTTATTTTTTTGGAATTAAAATGCCATGGCACTCCATGCATGTGTCCATGCCGTGAGACCAGTATGTTTGAAAATTCCTTCTAATTTTTTGCACATGCTATTAACTCACACACAAGTACACAAATATGATTTTTCAAACCGTTATGGTTAGCCATTGCATGTACATGTAGTTCAAATTTGAATTACGGTCATTAAATGGCTAGAAAATTACTTAAATGTCTTTAAAATGTCAAATGACCCCTGAAATTTTCAAAATTTTCACCTGATAGTTGTATTAGTGCACGTTAAACGTAGAAAAAAAATTGAAGGCCGTAAGAGGAAGCTATCTCCCGTTCGTCATCAAACATGCATTGTTCCCTCTCGGAACCACGAGCCTTCTAGTGCGTTGCTCCGGTTTGTGAGGGTTGTGTGTCCAAACTTTCATCAAACAGGCCAATTTTTTTACCACATCATCTTGGTGGCATGACATTACATCAAGCAAGGTTTCATGTTTTTCGGATAATTTTTTAATTTTTTGGAATTAAAATGCCATGGCACTCCATGCATGTGTCCATGCCGTGAGACCAATATGTTTGAAAATTCCTTCTAATTTACTGCACTTGGAATTAACTTGCACACAAGTACACAAAGATGATTTTTCAAACTGTTATGGTTAGCCGTTGCATGTAGATGTAGTTCAAATTTGAATTACGGTCATTAAATGGCTAGAAAATAACTTAAATGTCTTTAAAAGGTCAAATGACTCCTGAAATTTTCCAAATTTTCACATGACAGTTGTATTAGTGCACGTTAAACGTAGAAAAAAAATTGAAGGCCGTAAGAGGAAGCTATCTCCCGTTCGTCATCAAACATGCATTGTTCCCTCTCGGCACCACGAGCCTTCTAGTGAGTTGCTCCGGTTTGTGAGGGGTGTGTGTCGAAACTTTCGTCAAACTGGCCAATTTTTTTACCACATCATCTTGGTGGCATGACATTACATCAAGCAAGGTTTCATGTTTTTCTGATCATTTTTTATTTTTTTGGAATTAAAATGCCATGGCACTCCATGCATGTGTCCATGCCGTGAGACCAGTATGTTTGAAAATTCCTTCTAATTTTTTGCACATGCTATTAACTCACACACAAGTACACAAATATGATTTTTCAAACCGTTATGGTTAGCCATTGCATGTACATGTAGTTCAAATTTGAATTACGGTCATTAAATGGCTAGAAAATCACTTAAATGTCTTTAAAAGGCCAAATGACCCCTGAAATTTTCCAAATTTACAAATGACAGTTGTATTAGTGCATGTTAAACGTAGAAAAAATTTGAAGGCCGTAAGAGGAAGCTATCTCCCGTTCGTCATCAAACATGCATTGTTCCCTCTCGGAACCACGAGCCTTCTAGTGAGTTGCTCCGGTTTGTGAGAGGTGTGTGTCCAGACTTTCGTCAAACTGGCCATTTTTTTTACCACATCATCTTGGTGGCATGACATTACATCAAGCAAGGTTTCATGTTTTTCTGATCATTTTTTAATTTTTTGGAATTAAAATGCCATGGCACTCCATGCATGTGTCCATGCCGTGAGATCAATATGTTTGAAAATTCCTTCTAATTGACTGCATATGGAATTAACTCGCAAACAAGTACACAAATATGATTTTTCAAACCGTTATGGTTAGCCGTTGCATGTAGATGTAGTTCAAATTTGAATTACGGTCATTAAATGGCTAGAGAATCACTTAAATGTCTTTAAAAGGTTAAATGATCCCTGAAATTTTCCAAATTTTCACATGACAGTTGTATTAGTGCACGTTAAACGTAGAAAAAAACTTGAAGGCCATAAGAGGAAGCTATCTCCCGTTCGTCATCAAACATGCATTGTTCCCTCTCGGAACCACGAGCCTTCTAGTGAGTTGCTCCGGTTTGTGAGGGGTGTGTGTCCAAACTTTCATCAAACAGGCCAATTTTTTTACCACATCATCTTGGTGGCATGACATTACATCAAGCAAGGTTTCATGTTTTTCTGATCATTTTTTAATTTTTTGGAATTAAAATGCCATGGCACTCCATGCATGTGTCCATGCCGTGAGACCAGTATGTTTGAAAATTTCTTCTAATTTACTGCACATCGAATTAACTCACACACAAGTACACAAATATGATTTTTCAAACCGTTATGGTTAGCCATTGCATGTACATGTAGTTCAAATTTGAATTACTGACATTAAATGGCTACAAAATCACTTAAATGTCTTTAAAAGGTCAAATGACCCTTGAAATTTTCCAAATTTTCACATGACAGTTGTATTAGTGCAGGTTAAACGTAGAAAAAAATTTGAAGGCCGTAAGAGGAAGCTATCTCCCGTTTGTCATCAAACATGCATTGTTCCCTCTCGGAACCACGAGCCTTCTAGTTAGTTGCTCCGGTTTGTGAGGGGTGTGTGTCCAAACTTTTGTCAAACAGGCCAATTTTTTACCACATCATCTTGGTGGCATGACATTACATCAAGCAAGGTTTCATGTTTTTCTGATCATTTTTTAATTTTTTGGAATTAAAATGCCATGGCACTCCATGAATGTGTCCATGCCGTGAGACCAATATGTCTGAAAATTCATTCTAATTTACTGCACATGGAATTAACTTGCAAACAAGTACACAAATATGATTTTTCAAACTGTTATGGTTAGCCGTTGCATGTAGATGTAGTTCAAATTTTAATTATGGTCATTAAATGGCTAGAAAATCAATTATATGTCTTTAAAAGGTCAAATGAACCCTGAAATTTTCAAAATTTTCACATGACAGTTGTATTAGTGCACGTTAAACGTAGAAAAAAATTGAAGGCCGTAAGAGGAAGCTATCTCCCGTTCGTCATCAAAAATGCATTATTCCCTCTCGGAAACACGAGCCTTCTAGTGAGTTGCTCCGGTTTGTGAGGGTTGTGTGTCCAAACTTTCATCAAACAGGCCAATTTTTTAACCACATCATCTTGGTGGCATGACATTACATCAAGCAAGGTTTCATGTTTTTCTGATAATTTTTTAATTTTTTGGAATTAAAATGCCATGGCACTCCATGCATGTGTCCATGCCGTGAGACCAATATGTTTGAAAATTCCTTCTAATTTACTGCACATGGAATTAACTTGCACACAAGTACACAAAGATGATTTTTCAAACTGATATGGTTAGCCGTTGCATGTAGATGTAGTTCAAATTTGAATTACGGTCATTAAATGGCTAGAAAATAACTTTCATGTCTTTAAAAGGTCAAATGACCCCTGAAATTTTCCAAATTTTCACATGACAGTTGTATTAGTGCATGTTAAACGTAGAAAAAAATTTGAAGGCCTTAAGAGGAAGCTATCTCCCGGTCGTCATCAAACATGCATTGTTACCTCTCGGCACCACGAGCCTTCTAGTGAGTTGCTCCGGTTTGTGAGGGGTGTGTGTCGAAACTTTCGTCAAACTAGCCAATTTTTTTACCACATCATCTTGGTGGCATGAAATTACATCAAGCAAGGTTTCATGTTTTTTTGATCATTTTTTAATTTTTTGGAATTAAAATGCCATGGCACTCCATGCATGTGTCCATGCCGTGAGACCAGTATGTTTGAAAATTCCTTCTAATTTTTTGCACATGCTATTAACTCACACGCAAGTACACAAATATGATTTTTCAAACAGTTATGGTTAGCCATTGCATGTACATCTAGTTCAAATTTGAATTACGGTCATTAAATGGCTAGAAAATCACTTAAATGTCTTTAAAAGGCCAAATGACCCCTGAAATTTTCCAAATTTTCAAATGACAGTTGTATTAGTGCACGTTAAACGTAGAAAAAAATTTGAAGGCCGTAAGAGGAAGCTATCTCCCGTTCGTCATCAAACATGCATTGTTCCCTCTCGGAACCACGAGCCTTCTAGTGAGTTGCTCCGGTTTGTGAGGGGTGTGTGTCCAGACTTTCGTCAAACAGGCCAATTTTTTACCACATCATCTTGGTGGCATGACATTACATAAAGCAAGGTTTCATGTTTTTCTGATCATTTTTTAATTTTTTTGAATTAAAATGCCATGGCACTCCATGCATGTGTCCATGCCGTGAGATCAATATGTTTGAAAATTCCTTCTAATTTTGTGCATATGGAATTAACTCGCAAATAAAGTACACAAATATGATTTTTCAAACCGTTATGGTTAGCCATTGCATGTAGATGTAGTTCAAATTTGAATTACGGTCATTAAATGGCTAGAGAATCACTTAAATGTCTTTAAAAGGTCAAATGACCCCTAAAATTTTCCAAATTTTCACATGACAGTTGTATTAGTGCACGTTAAACGTAGAAAAAAATTTAAAGGCCATAAGAGGACGCTATCTCCCGTTCGTCATCAAACATGCATTGTTCCCTCTCGGAACCACGAGCCTTCTAGTGAGTTGCTCCGGTTTGTGAGGGGTGAGTGTCCAAACTTTCATCAAACAGGCCAATTTTTTTACCACATCATCTTGGTGGCATGACATTACATCAAGCAAGGTTTCATGTTTTTCTGATCATTTCTTAATTTTTTGGAATTAAAATGCCATGGCACTCCATGCATGTGTCCATGCCGTGAGACCAGTATGTTTGAAAATTTCTTCTAATTTACTGCACATGGAATTAACTCACACACAAGTACACAAATATGATTTTTCAAACCGTTATGGTTAGCCATTGCATGTACATGTAGTTCAAATTTGAATTACGGACATTAAATGGCTACAAAATCACTTAAAATTCTTTAAAAGGTCAAATGACCCTTGAAATTTTCCAAATTTTCACATGACAGTTGTATTAGTGCACGTTAAACGAAGAAAAAAATTTGAAGGCCGTAAGAGGAAGCTATCTCCCGTTCGTCATCAAACATGCATTGTTCCCTCTCGGAACCACGAGCCTTCTAGTGAGTTGCTCCGGTTTGTGAGGGGTGTGTGTCCAAACTTTCGTCAAACAGGCCAATTTTTTACCACATCATCTTGGTGGCATGACATTACATCAAGCAAGGTTTCATGTTTTTCTGATCATTTTTTAATTTTTTGGAATTAAAATGCCATGGCACTCCATGCATGTGTCCCTGCCGTGAGTCCAATATGTCTGAAAATTCCTTCTAATTTACTGCACATGGAATTAACTTGCACACAAGTACACAAATATTATTTTTCAAACCGTTATGGTTAGCCGTTGCATGTAGATGTAGTTCAAATTTTAATTATGGTCATTAAATGGCTAGAAAATCACTTATATGTCTTTAAAAGGTCAAATGACCCCTGAAATTTTCCAAATTTTCACATGACAGTTGTATTAGTGCACGTTAAACGTAGAAAAAAAATTGAAGGCCGTAAAAGGAAGCTATCTCCCATTCGTCATCAAACATGCATTGTTCCCTCTCGGCACCAAGAGCCTTCTAGTGAGTTGCTCCGGTTTGTGAGGGGTGTGTGTCCAAACTTTTGTCAAACAGGCCAATTTTTTACCACATCATCTTGGTGGCATGACATTACATCAAGCAAGGTTTCATGTTTTTCTGATCATTTTTTAATTTTTTGGAATTAAAATGCCATGGCACTCCATGCATGTGTCAATGCCATGAGACCAATATGTTTGAAAGTTCCTTCTAATTTACTGCATATGGAATTAACTCCCACACATGTACACAAATATGATTTTTCAAACCGTTATGGTTAGCCGTTGCATGTAGATGTAGTTCAAATTTGAAATACGGTCATTAAATGGCTAGAAATCACTTAAATGTCTTTAAAAGGTCAAATGACACCTAAATTTTTCCAAATTTTCACATGACTGTTGTATTAGTGCACGTTAAACGTAGAAAAAAAATTCAAGGCCGTAAAAGGAAGCTATCTCCCATTCGTCATCAAACATGCATTGTTCCCTCTCGGCACCAAGAGCCTTCTAGTGAGTTGCTCCGGTTTGTGAGGGGTGTGTGTCCAAACTTTTGTCAAACAGGCCAATTTTTTTTTACTACATCATCTTGGTGGCATGACATTACATCAAGCAAGGTTTCATGTTTTTCTGATCATTTTTTAATTGTTTTGGAATTAAAATGCCATGGCACTCCATGCATGTGTCCATGCCGTGAGACCAGTATGTTTGAAAATTTCTTCTAATTTACTGCACATGGAATTAACTCACACACAAGTACACAAATATGATTTTTCAAACTGTTATGGTTAGCCATTGCATGTACGTGTAGTTCAAATTTGAATTACGGTCATTAAATGGCTAGAAAATTACTTAAATGTCTTTAAAATGTCAAATGACCCCTGAAATTTTCTAAATTTTCACATGACAGTTGTATTAGTGCATGTTAAACGTAGAAAAAAATTTGAAGGCCTTAAGAGGAAGCTATCTCCCGTTCGTCATCAAACATGCATTGTTCCCTCTCGGAACCACGAGCCTTCTAGTGAGTTGCTCCGGTTTGTGAGGGGTGTGTGTTTAAACTTTCATTAAATAGGACAATTTTTTTACCACTTCATCTTGGTGGCATGACATTACATCAAGCAAGGTTTCATGTTTTTCTGATATTTTTTTAATTTTTTGGAATTAAAATGCCATGGCACTCCATGCATGTGTCCATGCCTTGAGACCAATATGTTTGAAAATTCCTTCTAATTTACTGCACATGGAATTAACTTGCACACAAGTACACAAAGATGATTTTTCAAACTGTTATGGTTAGCCGTAGCATGTAGATGTAGTTCAAATTTGAATTACGATCATTAAATGGCTAGAAAATAACTTAAATGTCTTTAAAAGGTCAAATGACCCCTGAAATTTTCCAAATTTTCACATGACAGTTGTATTAGTGCACGTTAAACATAGAAAAAAATTTGAAGGCCGTAAGAGGAAGCTATCTCCCGTTCGTCATCAAACATGCATTGTTCTCTCTCGGCACCACGAGCCTTCTAGTGAGTTGCTCCGGTTTGTGAGGGGTGTGTGTCGAAACTTTCATCAAACCGGCCAATTTTTTTACCACATCATCTTGGTGGCATGACATTACAACAAGCAAGGTTTCATGTTTTTCTGATAATTTTTTAATTTTTTGGAATTAAAATGCCATGGCACTCCATGCATGTGTCCATGCCGTGAGACCAGTATGTTTGAAAATTCCTTCTAATTTTTCGCACATGCTATTAACTCACACACAAGTACACAAATATGATTTTTCAAACCGTTATGGTTAGCCATTGCATGTACATGTAGTTCAAATTTGAATAACGGCCATTAAATGGCTAGAAAATCACTTAAATGTCTTTAAAAGGCCAAATGACCCCTGAAATTTTCCAAATTTTCAAATGACAGTTGTATTAGTGCAAGTTAAATGTAGAAAAAAATTTGAAGGCCGTAAGAGGAAGCTATCTCCTGTTTGTCATCAAACATGCATTGTTCCCTCTCGGAACCACGAGCCTTCTAGTGAGTTGCTCCGGTTTGTAAGGGGTGTGTGTCCAGAATTTCGTCAAACAGGCCAATTTTTTTACCACATCATCTTGGTGGCATGACATTACATCAAGCAAGGTTTCATGTTTTTCTGATCATTTTTTAATTTTTTGGAATTAAAATGCCATGGCACTCCATGCATGTGTCCATGCCGTGAGACCAATATGTCTGAAAATTCCTTCTAATTTACTGCACATGGAATTAACTTGCACACAAGTACACAAATATTATTTTTCAAACCGTTATGGTTAGCCGTTGCATGTAGATGTAGTTCAAATTTGAAATACGGTCATTAAATGGCTAGAAATCACTTAAATGTCTTTAAAAGGTCAAATGACACCTAAATTTTTCCAAATTTTCACATGACTGTTCTATTAGTGCACGTTAAACGTAGAAAAAAAATTCAAGGCCGTAAAAGGAAGCTATCTCCCATTCGTCATCAAACATGCATTGTTCCCTCTCGGCACCAAGAGCCTTCTAGTGAGTTGCTCCGGTTTGTGAGGGGTGTGTGTCCAAACTTTCATGAAACAGGCCAATTTTTTTACCACATCATCTTGGTGGCATGACATTACATCAAGCAAGGTTTCATGTTTTTCTGATCATTTTTTAATTTTTTGGAATTAAAATGCCATGGCACTCCATGCATGTGTCCATGCCGTGAGACCAGTACGTTTGAAAATTTCTTCTAATTTACTGCACATGGAATTAACTCACACACAAGTACACAAATACGATTTTTCAAACCGTTATGGTTAGCCATTGCATGTACATGTAGTTCAAATTTGAATTACGGCCATTAAATGGCTAGAAAATCACTTAAATGTCTTTAAAAGGCCAAATGACCCCTGAAATTTTCCAAATTTTCAAATGACAGTTGTATTAGTGCAAGTTAAATGTAGAAAAAAATTTGAAGGCCGTAAGAGGAAGCTATCTCCTGTTTGTCATCAAACATGCATTGTTCCCTCTCGGAACCACGAGCCTTCTAGTGAGTTGCTCCGGTTTGTGAGGGGTGTGTGTTTAAACTTTCATCAAATAGGACAATTTTTTTACCACATCATCTTGGTGGCATGACATTACATCAAGCAAGGTTTCATGTTTTTCTGATATTTTTTTAATTTTTTGGAATTAAAATGCCATGGCACTCCATGCATGTGTCCATGCCTTGAGACCAATATGTTTGAAAATTCCTTCTAATTTACTGCACATGGAATTAACTTGCACACAAGTACACAAAGATGATTTTTCAAACTGTTATGGTTAGCCGTAGCATGTAGATGTAGTTCAAATTTGAATTACGATCATTAAATGGCTAGAAAATAACTTAAATGTCTTTAAAAGGTCAAATGACCCCTGAAATTTTCCAAATTTTCACATGACAGTTGTATTAGTGCACGTTAAACATAGAAAAAAAATTGAAGGCCGTAAGAGGAAGCTATCTCCCGTTCGTCATCAAACATGCATTGTTCTCTCTCGGCACCACGAGCCTTCTAGTGAGTTGCTCCGGTTTGTGAGGGGTGTGTGTCGAAACTTTCATCAAACTGGCCAATTTTTTTACCACATCATCTTGGTGGCATGACATTACATCAAGCAAGGTTTCATGTTTTTCTGATAATTTTTTAATTTTTTGGAATTAAAATGCCATGGCACTCCATGCATGTGTCCATGCCGTGAGACCAGTATGTTTGAAAATTCCTTCTAATTTTTCGCACATGCTATTAACTCACACACAAGTACACAAATATGATTTTTCAAACCGTTATGGTTAGCCATTGCATGTACATGTAGTTCAAATTTGAATTACGGCCATTAAATGGCTAGAAAATCACTTAAATGTCTTTAAAAGGCCAAATGACCCCTGAAATTTTCCAAATTTTCAAATGACAGTTGTATTAGTGCAAGTTAAATGTAGAAAAAAATTTGAAGGCCGTAAGAGGAAGCTATCTCCTGTTTGTCATCAAACATGCATTGTTCCCTCTCGGAACCACGAGCCTTCTAGTGAGTTGCTCCGGTTTGTGAGGGGTGTGTGTCGAAACTTTCATCAAACTGGCCAATTTTTTTACCACATCATCTTGGTGGCATGACATTACATCAAGCAAGGTTTCATGTTTTTCTGATAATTTTTTAATTTTTTGGAATTAAAATGCCATGGCACTCCATGCATGTGTCCATGCCGTGAGACCAGTATGTTTGAAAATTCCTTCTAATTTTTCGCACATGCTATTAACTCGCACACAAGTACACAAATATGATTTTTCAAACCGTTATGGTTAGCCATTGCATGTAGATGTAGTTCAAATTTGAATTACGGTTATTAAATGGCTAGAAAATCACTTAAATGTCTTTAAAAGGTCAAATAACACCTAAAATTTTCCAAATTTTCACATGACAGTTGTATTAGTGGACGTTAAACGTAGAAAAAAATTTGAAGGCCGTAAGAGGAAGCTATCTCCCGTTCGTCATCAAACATGCATTGTTCCCTCTCGGCACCACGAGCCTTCTAGTGAGTTGCTCCGGTTTGTGAGGGGTGTGTGTCCAAACTTTCGTCAAACAGGCCAATTTTTTAACCACATCATCTTGGTGGCATGACATTACATCAAGCAAGATTTCATGTTTTTCTGATCATTTTTTTAATTTTTTGGAATTAAAATGCCATGGCACTCCATGCATGTGTCAATGCCGTGAGACCAATATGTTTGAAAATTCATTCTAATTTACTGCACATGGAATTAACTCGCACACAAGTACACAAATATGATTTTTCAAACCGTTATGGTTAGCCGTTGCATGTAGATGTAGTTCAAATTTGAATTACGGTCATTAAATGGCTAGAAAATCACTTAAATGTCTTTAAAAGGTCAAATGACACCTAAAATTTTCCAAATTTTCACATGACAGTTTTATTAGTGCACGTTAAACGTAGAAAAAAATTTGAAGGCCGTAAGAGGAAGCTATCTCCCGTTCGTCATCAAACATGCATTGTTCCCTCTCGGCACCACGAGCCTTCTAGTGAGTTGCTCCGGTTTGTGAGGGGTGTGTGTCAAAACTTTTGTCAAACAGGCCAATTTTTTTTACCACATCATCTTGGTGGCATGACATTACATCAAGCAAGGTTTCATGTTTTTCTGATCATTTTTTAATTTTTTGGAATTAAAATGCCATGGCACTCCATGCATGTGTCCATGCCGTGAGACCAGTACGTTTGAAAATTTCTTCTAATTTACTGCACATGGAATTAACTCACACACAAGTACACAAATACGATTTTTCAAACCGTTATGGTTAGCCATTGCATGTACATGTAGTTCAAATTTGAATTACGGTTATTAAATGGCTAGAAAATTACTTAAATGTCTTTAAAATGTCAAATGACCCCTGAAATTTTCTAAATTTTCACATGACAGTTGTATTAGTGCAGGTTAAACGTAGAAAAAAAATTAAAGGCCGTAAGAGGAAGCTATCTCCCGTTCGTCATCAAACATGCATTGTTCCCTCTCGGAACCACGAGCCTTCTAGTGAGTTGCTCCGGTTTGTGAGGGGTGTGTGTCCAAACTTTCATGAAACAGGCCAATTTTTTTACCACATCATCTTGGTGGCATGACATTACATCAAGCAAGGTTTCATGTTTTTCTGGTAATTTTTAATTTTTTGGAATTAAAATGCCATGGCACCCCATGCATGTGTCAATGCCGTGAGACCAATATGGTTGAAAATTCCTTCTAATTTACTGCACATGGAATTAACTCGCACACAAGTACACAAAGATGATTTTTCAAACTGTTATGGTTAGCCATTGCATGTAGATGTAGTTCAAATTTGAATTACGGTCATTAAATGGCTAGAAAATAACTTAAATGTCTTTAAAAGGCCAAATGACACCTGAAATTTTCCAAATTTTCACATGACAGGTGTATTAGTGCACGTTAAACGTAGAAAAAAATTTGAAGGCCGTAAGAGGAAGCTATCTCCCGTTCGTCATCAAACATGCATTGTTCCCTCTCGGTACGATGAGCATTCTTGTGAGTTGCTCCGGTTTGTGAGGGGTGTGTGTCCAAACTTTCGTCAAACTGGCCAATTTTTTTACCACATCATCTTGGTGGCATGACATTACATCAAGCAAGGTTTCATGTTTTTCTGATCATTTTTTAATTTTTTGGAATTAAAATGCCATGGCACTCCATGCATGTGTCCATGCCGTGAGACCAGTATGTTTGAAAATTCCTTCTAATTTTTTGCACATGCTATTAACTCACACACAAGTACACAAATATGATTTTTCAAACCGTTATGGTTAGCCATTGCATGTACTTGTAGTTCAAATTTGAATTACGGTCATTAAATGGATAGAAAATCACTTAAATGTCTTTAAAATGCCAAATGACCCCTGAAATTTTCCAAATTTTCAAATGACAGTTGTATTAGTGCACGTTAAACGTAGAAAAAAATTTGAAGGCCGTAAGAGGAAGCTATCTCCCGTTCGTCATCAAACATGCATTGTTCCCTCTCGGAACCACGAGCCT
Source organism: Thinopyrum elongatum (assembly GCA_011799875.1). NCBI lineage: Eukaryota > Viridiplantae > Streptophyta > Magnoliopsida > Poales > Poaceae > Thinopyrum > Thinopyrum elongatum. The sequence goes on along the minus strand of CM022297.1, from coordinate 354,799,036 downwards.
TCTAATGAGTTGCTCCGATTTGTGAGGGGTGTGTGTCCAGACTTTCGTCAAACAAGCCAACTTTTTTACCACATCATCTTGGTGGCATGACATTACATCAAGCAAGGTTTCATGTTTTTCTGATCATTTTTTAATTTTTTGGAATTAAAATGCCATGGCACTCCATGCATGTGTCCATGCCGTGAGATCAATATGTTTGAAAATTCCTTCTAATTTCTGCATATGGAATTAACTCGCAAACAAGTACACAAATATGATTTTTCAAACCATTATGGTTAGCCGTTGCATGTAGATGTAGTTCAAATTTGAATTACGGTCATTAAATGGCTAGAGAATCACTTAAGTGTCTTTAAAAGGTCAAATGACCCTTGAAATTTTCCAAATTTTCACATGACAGTTGTATTAGTGCACGTTAAACGTAGAAAAAAATGTATAGGCCGTAAGAGGAAGCTATCTCCCGTTCGTCATCAAACATGCATTGTTCCCTCTTGGAACCACGAGCCTTCTAGTGAGTTGCTCCGGTTTGTGAGGGGTGTGTGTCCAAACTTTCGTCAAACAGGCCAATTTTTTTACCATATCATCTTGGTGGCATGAAATTACATCAAGCAAGGTTTCATGTTTTTCTGATCATTTTTTAATTTTTTGGAATTAAAATGCCATGGCACTCCATGCATGTGTCCATGCCGTGAGACCAGTATGTTTGAATTTTTTTTCTAATTTACTTCGCATGGAATTAACTCACACACAAGTACACAAATATGATTTTTCAAACCGTTATGGTTAGCCATTGCATGTACATGTAGTTCAAATTTCAATTACGGACATTAAATGGCTACAAAATCACTTAAATGTCTTTAAAAGGTCAAATGACCCTTTAAATTTTCCAAATTTCACATGACAGTTGTATTAGTGCATGTTAAACGTAGAAAAAAATTTGAAGGCCGTAAGAATAAGCTATCTCCCGTTCGTCATCAAACATGCATTGTTCCCTCTTGGCACCACGAGCCTTCTAGTGAGTTGCTACGGTTTGTGAGGGGTGTGTGTCCAAACTTTCGTCAAACAGGCCAATTTTTTAACCACATCATCTTGGTGGCATGACATTACATCAAGCAAGGTTTCATGTTTTTCTGATCATTTTTTAATTTTTTGGAATTAAAATGCCATGGCACTCCATGCATGTGTCAATGCCGTGAGACCAATATGTTTGAAAATTCCTTCTAATTTACTGCACATGGAATTAACTCGCACACAAGTACACAAATATGATTTTTCAAACCGTTATGGTTAGCCGTTGCATGTAGATGTAGTTCAAATTTGAATTATGGTCATTAAAAGGCTAGAAAATCACTTAAATGTCTTTAAAAGGTCAAATGACACCTAAAATTTTCCAAATTTTCACATGACAGTTGTATTAGTGCACGTTAAACGTAGAAAAAAATTTGAAGGCCGTAAGAGGAAGCTATCTCCCGTTCGTCATCAAACATGCATTGTTCCCTCTCGGCACCACGAGCCTTCTAGTGATTTGCTCCGGTTTGTGATGGGTGTGTGTCCAAACTTTTGTCAAACAGGCCAATTTTTTTTACCACATCATCTTGGTGGCATGACATTACATCAAGCAAGGTTTCATGTTTTTCTGATCATTTTTTAATTTTTTGGAATTAAAATGCCATGGCACTCCATGCATGTGTCCATGCCGTGAGACCAGTATGTTTGAAAATTTCTTCTAATTTACTGCACATGGAATTAACTCACACACAAGTACACAAATATGATTTTTCAAACAGTTATGATTAGCCATTGCATGTACATGTAGTTCAAATTTGAATTACGGTCATTAAATGGCTAGAAAATTACTTAAATGTCTTTAAAATGTCAAATGACCCCTGAAATTTTCTAAATTTTCACATGACAGTTGTATTAGTGCACGTTAAACGTAGAAAAAAATTTAAAGGCCGTAAGAGGAAGCTATCTCCCGTTCGTCATCAAACATGCATTGTTCCCTCTCGGAACCACGAGCCTTCTAGTGAGTTGCTCCGGTTTGTGAGGGGTGTGTGTCCAAACTTTCATCAAACAGGCCAATTTTTTTACCACATCATCTTGGTGGCATGACATTACATCAAGCAAGGTTTCATGTTTTTTTGGTAATTTTTTAATTTTTTGGAATTAAAATGCCATGGCACTCCATGCATGTGTCCATGCCGTGAGACCAATATATTTGAAAATTCCTTCTAATTTACTGCACATGGAATTAACTTGCTCATAAGTACACAAAGATGATTTTTCAAACTGTTATGGTTAGCCGTTGCATGTAGATGTAGTTCAAATTTGAATTACGGTCATTAAATGGCTAGAAAATTACTTAAATGTCTTTAAAAGGTCAAATGACCCCTGAAATTTTCGAAATTTTCACATGACAGTTGTATTAGTGCTCGTTAAACGTAGAAAAAAATTTGAAGGCCATAAGAGGAAGCTATCTCCCGTTTGTCATCAAACATGCATTGTTCCCTCTCGGAACCACGAGCCTTCTAGTGAGTTGCTCCGGTTTGTGAGGGGTGTGTGTCCGAACTTTCAATAAACAGGCCAATTTTTTTACCACATCATCTTGGTGGCATGACATTACATCAAGCAAGGTTTCATGTTTTTCTGATCATTTTTTAATTTTTTGGAATTAAAATGCCATGGCACTCCATGCATGTGTCCATGCCGTGAGACCAGTATGTTTGAAAATTTCTTCTAATTTACTGCACATGGAATTAACTCACACACAAGTACACAAATATGATTTTTCAAACCGTTATGGTTAGCCATTGCATGTACATGTAGTTCAAATTTGAATTACGGACATTAAATGGGTACAAAATCACTTAAATGTCTTTAAAAGGTCAAATGACCCTTGATATTTTCCAAATTTTCACATGACAGTTGTATTAGTGCACGTTAAACGTAGAAAAAAATTTGAAGGCCGTAGGAGGAAGCTATCTTCCGTTCGTCATCAAACATGCATTGTTCCCCCTCGGAACCATGAGCCTTCTAGTGAGTTGCTCCGGTTTGTGAGGGGTGTGTGTCCAAACTTTCGTGAAACAGGCCAATTTTTTACCACATCATCTTGGTGGCATGACATTACATCAAGCAAGGTTTCATGTTTTTCTGATCATTTTTTAATTTTTTGGAATTAAAATGCCATGGCACTCCATGCATGTGTCCATCCCGTGAGACCAATATGTCTGAAAATTCCTTCTAATTTACTGCACATGGAATTAACTTGCACACAAGTACACAAATATGATTTTTCAAACCGTTATGGTTAGCCGTTGCATGTAGATGTAGTTCAAATTTGAATTACGGTCAATAAATGGCTAGAAAATCACTTAAATGTCTTTAAAAGGTCAAATGACACCTAAAATTTTCACATGACAGTTGTATTAGTGCACGTTAAACGTAGAAAAAAATTTGAAGGCCGTAAGAGGAAGCTTTCTCCCATTCGTCATCAAACATGCATTGTTCCCTCTCGGCACCACGAGCCTCCTAGTGAGTTGCTCTGGTTTGTGAGGGGTGTGTGTCAAACTTTGGTCAAACAGGCCAATTTTTTTTACCACATCATCTTGGTGGCATGACATTATATCAAGCAAGGTTTCATGTTTTTCTGATCATTTTTTAATTGTTTTGGAAATAAAATGCCATGGCACTCCATGCATGTGTCCATGCCGTGAGACCAGTATGTTTGAAAATTTCTTCTAATATAATGCACATGGAATTAACTCACACACAAGTACACAAATATGATTTTTCAAACCGTTATGGTTAGCCATTGCATGTACATGTAGTTCAAATTTGAATTACGGTCATTAAATGGCTAGAAATTTACTTAAATGTCTTTAAAATGTCAAATAACCCCTGAAATTTTCTAAATTTTCACATGACATTTGTATTAGTGCATGTTAAACGTAAAAAAAAAATTGAAGGCCATAAGAGGAAGCTATCTCCCGTTCGTCATCAAACATGCATTGTTCCCTCTAGGAACCACGAGCCTTCTAGTGAGTTGCTCCGGTTTGTGAGGGGTGTGTATTTAAACTTTCATCAAACAGGCCAATTTTTTTACCACATCATCTTGGTGGCATGACATTACATCAAGCAAGGTTTCAAGTTTTTCTGATAATTTTTTAATTTTTTGGAATTAAAATGCCATGGCACTCCATGCATGTGTCCATGCCGTGAGACCAATATGTTTGAAAATTCCTTCTAATTTACTGCACATGGAATTAACTTGCACACAAGTACACAAAGATGATTTTTCAAACTGTTATGGTTAGCCGTTGCATGTAGATGTAGTTCAAATTTGAATTACGGTCATTAAATGGCTAGAAAATAACTTAAATGTCTTTAAAAGGTCAAATGACCCCTGAAATTTTCCAAATTTTCACATGACAGTTGTATTAGTGCTCGTTAAACGTAGAAAAAAAAATTTAAAGGCCGTAAGAGGAAGCTATCTCCCGTTCGTCATCAAACATGCATTGTTCCCGCTCGGCACCACGAGCCTTCTAGTGAGTTGCTCCGGTTTGTGAGGGGTGTGTGTCGAAACTTTCGTCAAACTGGCCAATTTTTTTACCACATCATCTTGGTGGCATGACATTACATCAAGCAAGGTTTCATGTTTTTCTGATCATTTTTTAATTTTTTGGAATTAGAATGCCATGGCACTCCATGCATGTGTCCATGCCGTGAGACCAGTATGTTTGAAAATTCCTTCTAATTTTTTGCACATGCTATTAACTCACACACAAGGACACAAATATGATTTTTCAAACCGTTATGGTTAGCCATTGCATGTACATGTAGTTCAAATTTGAATTACGTTCATTAAATGGCTAGAAAATCACTTAAATATCTTTAAAAGGCCAAATGACCCCTGAAATTTTCCAAATTTTCAAATGACAGTTGTATTAGTGCACGTTAAACGTAGAAAAAAATTTAAAGGCCGTAAGAGGAAGCTATCTCCTGTTCATCATCAAACATGCATTGTTCCCTCTCGGAACCACGAGCCTTCTAGTGAGTTGCTCCGGTTTGTGAGGGGTGTGTGTCCAGACTTTCGTCAAACAGGCCAATTTTTTACCACATCATCTTGGTGGCATGACATTAAATCAAGCAAGGTTTCATGTTTTTCTGATCATTTTTTAATTTTTTGGAATTAAAATGCCATGGCACTCCATGCATGTGTCCATGCCGTGAGATCAATATGTTTGAATATTCCTTCTAATTTACTACACATGGAATTAACACGCAAAAAAGTACACAAATATGATTTTTCAAACCGTTATGGTTAGCCATTGCATGTACATGTAGTTCAAATTTGAATTACGGACATTAAATGGCTACAAAATCACTTAAAGGTCTTTAAAAGGTCAAATGACCCTTGATATTTTCTAAATTTTCACATGACAGTTGTATTAGTGCACGTTAAACGTAGAAAAAAATTTGAAGGCCGTAAGAGGAAGCTATCTCCCGTTCGTCATCAAATATGCATTGTTCCCTCTCGGAACCACGAGCCTTCTAGGGAGTTGCTCCGGTTTGTGAGGGATGTGTGTCCAAACTTTCGTCAAACAGGCCAATTTTTTACCACATCATCTTGGTGGCATGACATTACATCAAGCAAGGTTTCATGTTTTTCTGATCATTTCTTAATTTTTTGGAATTAAAATGCCATGGCACTTCATGCATGTGTCCATGCCGTGAGACCAATATGTCTGAAAATTCCTTCTAATTTACTGCACATGGAATTAGCTTGCACACAAGTACACAAATATGATTTTTCAAACCGTTATGGTTAGCCGTTGCATGTAGATGTAGTTCAAATTTTAATTATGGTCATTAAATGGCTAGAAAATCACTTATATGTCTTTAAAAGGTCAAATGACCCCTGAAATTTTCAAAATTTTCACATGACAGTTGTATTACTGTACGTTAAACGTAGAAAAAAAATTGAAGGCCGTAAGAGGAAGCTATCTCCCGTTCGTCATCAAACATGCATTGTTCCCTCTCGGAACCACGAGCCTTCTAGTGAGTTGCTCCGGTTTGTGAGGGGTGTGTGTCTAAACTTTCGTCAAACAGGCAAATTTTTTTACCACATAATCTTGGTGGCATGACAATACATCAAGCAAGGTTTCATGTTTTTCTGATCATTTTTTATTTTTTTGGAATTAAAATGCCATGGCACTCCATGCATATGTCCATGCCGTGAGATCAATATGTTTGAAACTTCCTTCTAATTTACTGCAAATGCAATTAACTCGCACACAAGTACACAAATATGATTTTTCAAACCGTTATGGTTAGTCGTTGCATGTAGATGTAGTTCAAATTTGAATTACGGTCATTAAATGGCTAGAAAATCACCTAAATGTCTTTAAAAGGTCAAATAACACCTAAACTTTTCCAAATTTTCACATGACAGTTGTATTAGTGCACGTTAAACGTACAAAAAAATTTGAAGGCCGTAAGAGGAAGCTATCTCCCGTTCGTCATCAAACATGCATTGTTCCCTCTTGGCACCACGAGCCTTCTAGTGAGTTGCTCCGGTTTGTGAGGGGTGTGTGTCCAAACTTTCGTCAAACAGGCCAATTTTTTAACCACATCATCTTGGTGGCATGACATTACATCAAGCAAGGTTTCATGTTTTTCTGATCATTTTTTAATTTTTTGGAATTAAAATGCCATGGCACTCCATGCATGTGTCAATGCCGTGAGACCAATATGTTTGAAAATTCCTTCTAATTTACTGCACATGGAATTAACTCGCACACAAGTACACAAATATGATTTTTCAAACCGTTATGGTTAGCCGTTGCATGTAGATGTAGTTCAAATTTGAATTATGGTCATTAAATGGCTAGAAAATCACTTAAATGTCTTTAAAAGGTCAAATGACACCTAAAATTTTCCAAATTTTCACATGACAGTTGTATTAGTGCACGTTAAACGTAGAAAAAAATTTGAAGGCCGTAAGAGGAAGCTATCTCCCGTTCGTCATCAAACATGCATTGTTCCCTCTCGGCACCACGAGCCTTCTAGTGATTTGCTCCGGTTTGTGATGGGTGTGTGTCCAAACTTTTGTCAAACAGGCCAATTTTTTTTACCACATCATCTTGGTGGCATGACATTACATCAAGCAAGGTTTCATGTTTTTCTGATCATTTTTTAATTTTTTGGAATTAAAATGCCATGGCACTCCATGCATGTGTCCATGCCGTGAGACCAGTATGTTTGAAAATTTCTTCTAATTTACTGCACATGGAATTAACTCACACACAAGTACACAAATATGATTTTTCAAACAGTTATGATTAGCCATTGCATGTACATGTAGTTCAAATTTGAATTACGGTCATTAAATGGCTAGAAAATTACTTAAATGTCTTTAAAATGTCAAATGACCCCTGAAATTTTCTAAATTTTCACATGACAGTTGTATTAGTTCACGTTAAACGTAGAAAAAAATTTAAAGGCCGTAAGAGGAAGCTATCTCCCGTTCGTCATCAAACATGCATTGTTCCCTCTCGGAACCACGAGCCTTCTAGTGAGTTGCTCCGGTTTGTGAGGGGTGTGTGTCCAAACTTTCATCAAACAGGCCAATTTTTTTACCACATCATCTTGGTGGCATGACATTACATCAAGCAAGGTTTCATGTTTTTTTTGGTAATTTTTTAATTTTTTGGAATTAAAATGCCATGGCACTCCATGCATGTGTCCATGCCGTGAGACCAGTATGTTTGAAAATTTCTTCTAATTTACTGCAGATGGAATTAACTCACACACAAGTACACAAATATGATTTTTCAAACAGTTATGATTAGCCATTGCATGTACATGTAGTTCAAATTTGAATTACGGTCATTAAATGGCTAGAAAATTACTTAAATGTCTTTAAAATGTCAAATGACCCCTGAAATTTTCTAAATTTTCACATGACAGTTGTATTAGTGCACGTTAAACGTAGAAAAAAATTTAAAGGCCGTAAGAGGAAGCTATCTCCCGTTCGTCATCAAACATGCATTGTTCCCTCTCGGAACCACGAGCCTTCTAGTGAGTTGCTCCGGTTTGTGAGGGGTGTGTGTCCAAACTTTCATCAAACAGGCCAATTTTTTTACCACATCATCTTGGTGGCATGACATTACATCAAGCAAGGTTTCATGTTTTTTTGGTAATTTTTTAATTTTTTGGAATTAAAATGCCATGGCACTCCATGCATGTGTCCATGCCGTGAGACCAATATATTTGAAAATTCCTTCTAATTTACTGCACATGGAATTAACTTGCTCACAAGTACACAAAGATGATTTTTCAAACTGTTATGGTTAGCCGTTGCATGTAGATGTAGTTCAAATTTGAATTACGGTCATTAAATGGCTAGAAAATTACTTAAATGTCTTTAAAAGGTCAAATGACCCCTGAAATTTTCCAAATTTTCACATGACAGTTGTATTAGTGCACGTTAAACGTAGAAAAAAATTTGAAGGCCATAAGAGGAAGCTATCTCCCGTTCGTCATCAAACATGCATTGTTCCCTCTCGGAACCACGAGCCTTCTAGTGAGTTGCTCCGGTTTGTGAGGGGTGTGTGTCCAAACTTTCAATAAACAGGCCAATTTTTTTACCACATCATCTTGGTGGCATGACATTACATCAAGCAAGGTTTCATGTTTTTCTGATCATTTTTTAATTTTTTGGAATTAAAATGCCATGGCACTCCATGCATGTGTCCATGCCGTGAGACCAGTATGTTTGAAAATTTCTTCTAATTTACTGCACATGGAATTAACTCACACACAAGTACACAAATATGATTTTTCAAACCGTTATGGTTAGCCATTGCATGTACATGTAGTTCAAATTTGAATTACGGACATTAAATGGCTAGAAAATCACTTAAATGTCTTTAAAAGGTCAAATGACCCTTGATATTTTCCAAATTTTCACATGACAGTTGTATTAGTGCACGTTAAACGTAGAAAAAAATTTGAAGGCCGTAGGAGGAAGCTATCTTCCGTTCGTCATCAAACATGCATTGTTCCCTCTCGGAACCACGAGCCTTCTAGTGAGTTGCTCCGGTTTGTGAGGGGTGTGTGTCCAAACTTTCGTGAAACAGGCCAATTTTTTACCACATCATCTTGGTGGCATGACATTACATCAAGCAAGGTTTCATGTTTTTCTGATCATTTTTTAATTTTTTGGAATTAAAATGCCATGCCACTCCATGCATGTGTCCATGCCGTGAGACCAATATGTCTGAAAATTCCTTCTAATTTACTGCACATGGAATTAACTTGCACACAAGTACACAAAGATGATTTTTCAAACTGTTATGGTTAGCCGTTGCATGTAGATGTAGTTCAAATTTTAATTACGGTCATTAAATGGCTAGAAAATAACTTAAATGTCTTTAAAAGGTCAAATGACCCCTGAAATTTTCCAAATTTTCACATGACAGTTGTATTAGTGCTCGTTAAACGTAGAAAAAAATTTAAAGGCCGTAAGAGGAAGCTATCTCCCGTTCGTCATCAAACATGCATTGTTCCCGCTCGGCACCACGAGCCTTCTAGTGAGTTGCTCCGGTTTGTGAGGGGTGTGTGTCGAAACTTTCGTCAAACTGGCCAATTTTTTTACCACATCATCTTGGTGGCATGACATTACATCAAGCAAGGTTTCATGTTTTTCTGATCATTTTTTATTTTTTTGGAATTAAAATGCCATGGCACTCCATGCATGTGTCCATGTCGTGAGACCAGTATGTTTGAAAATTCCTTCTAATTTTTTGCACATGCTATTAACTCACACACAAGTACACAAATATGATTTTTCAAACCGTTACGGTTAGCCATTGCATGTACATGTAGTTCAAATTTGAATTACGTTCATTAAATGGCTAGAAAATCACTTAAATATCTTTAAAATGTCAAATGACCCCTGAAATTTTCTAAATTTTCACATGACAGTTGTATTAGTGCACGTTAAACGTAGAAAAAAAATTAAAGGCCGTAAGAGGAAGCTATCTCCCGTTCGTCATCAAACATGCATTGTTCCCTCTCGGAACCACGAGCCTTCTAGTGAGTTGCTCCGGTTTGTGAGGGGTGTGTGTCCAAACTTTCATCAAACAGGCCAATTTTTTTACCACATCATCTTGGTGGCATGACATTACATCAAGCAAGGTTTCATGTTTTTCTGGTAATTTTTAATTTTTTGGAATTAAAATGCCATGGCACTCCATGCATGTGTCCATGCCGTGAGACCAATATATTTGAAAATTCCTTCTAATTTACTGCACATGGAATTAACTTGCACACAAGTACACAAAGATGATTTTTGAAACTGTTATGGTTAGCCATTGCATGTAGATGTAGTTCAAATTTGAATTACGGTCATTAAATGGCTAGAAAATAACTTAAATGTCTTTAAAAGGTCAAATGACCCCTGAAATTTTCCAAAATTTCACATGACAGTTGTATTAGTGCATGTTAAACGTAGAAAAAAATTTGAAGGCCGTAAGAGGAAGCTATCTCCCGTTCGTCATCAAACATGCATTGTTCCCTCTCGGTACCACGAGCATTCTTGTGAGTTGCTCCGGTTTGTGAGGGGTGTGTGTCCAAACTTTCGTCAAACTGGCCAATTTTTTTACCACATCATCTTGGTGGCATGACATTACATCAAGCAAGGTTTCATGTTTTTCTGATCATTTTTTAATTTTTTGGAATTAAAATGCCATGGCACTCCATGCATGTGTCCATGCCGTGAGACCAGTATGTTTGAAAATTCCTTCTAATTTTTTGCACATGCTATTAACTCACACACAAGTACACAAATATGATTTTTCAAACCGTTATGGTTAGCCATTGCATGTACTTGTAGTTCAAATTTGAATTACGGTCATTAAATGGCTAGAAAATCACTTAAATGTCTTTAAAATGCCAAATGACCCCTGAAATTTTCCAAATTTTCAAATGACAGTTGTATTAGTGCACGTTAAACGTAGAAAAAAATTTGAAGGCCGTAAGAGGAAGCTATCTCCCGTTCGTCATCAAACATGCATTGTTCCCTCTCGGAACCACGAGCCTTCTAATGAGTTGCTCCGATTTGTGAGGGGTGTGTGTCCAGACTTTCGTCAAACAGGCCAATTTTTTTACCACATCATCTTGGTGGCATGACATTACATCAAGCAAGGTTTCATGTTTTTCTGATCATTTTTTAATTTTTTGGAATTAAAATGCCATGGCACTCCATGCATGTGTCCATGCCGTGAGATCAATATGTTTGAAAATTCCTTCTAATTTACTGCATATGGAATTAACTCGCGAACAAGTACACAAATATGATTTTTCAAACCATTATGGTTAGCCGTTGCATGTAGATGTAGTTCAAATTTGAATTACGGTCATTAAATGGCTAGAGAATCACTTAAGTGTCTTTAAAAGGTCAAATGACCCTTGAAATTTTCCAAATTTTCACATGACAGTTGTATTAGTGCATGTTAAACGTAGAAAAAAAATTATAGGCCGTAAGAGGAAGCTATCTCCCGTTCGTCATCAAACATGCATTGTTCCCTCTTGGAACCACGAGCCTTCTAGTGAGTTGCTCCGGTTTGTGAGGGGTGTGTGTCCAAACTTTCGTCAAACAGGCCAATTTTTTTACCATATCATCTTGGTGGCATGACATTACATCAAGCAAGGTTTCATGTTTTTCTGATCATTTTTTAATTTTTTGGAATTAAAATGCCATGGCACTCCATGCATGTGTCCATGCCGTGAGACCAGTATGTTTGAAAATTTCTTCTAATTTACTTCGCATGGAATTAACTCACACACAAGTACACAAATATGATTTTTCAAACCGTTATGGTTAGCCATTGCATGTACATGTAGTTCAAATTTCAATTACGGACATTAAATGGCTACAAATTCACTTAAATGTCTTTAAAAGGTCAAATGACCCTTTAAATTTTCCAAATTTTCACATGACAGTTGTATTAGTGCATGTTAAACGTAGAAAAAAATTTGAAGGCCGTAAGAATAAGCTATCTCCCGTTCGTCATCAAACATGCATTGTTCCCTCTCGGAACCACGAGCCTTCTAGTGAGTTGCTCCGGTTTGTGAGGGGTGTGTGTCCAGACTTTCGTCAAACTGGCCAATTTTTTTACCACATCATCTTGGTGGCATGACATTACATCAAGCAAGGTTTCATGTTTTTCTGATCATTTTTTAATTTTTTGGAATTAAAATGCCATGGCACTCCATGCATGTGTCCCTGCCGTGAGTCCAATATGTCTGAAAATTCCTTCTAATTTACTGCACATGGAATTAACTTGCACACAAGTACACAAATATTATTTTTCAAACCGTTATGGTTAGCCGTTGCATGTAGATGTAGTTCAAATTTTAATTATGGTCATTAAATGGCTAGAAAATCACTTATATGTCTTTAAAAGGTCAAATGACCCCTGAAATTTTCCAAATTTTCACATGACAGTTGTATTAGTGCACGTTAAACATAGAAAAAAAATTGAAGGCCATAAGAGGAAGCTATCTCCTGTTCGTCATCAAACATGCATTCTTCCCTCTCGGAACCACGAGCCTTCTAGTGAGTTGCTCCGGTTTGTGAGGGGTGTGTGTCCAAACTTTCGTCAAACAGGCCAATTTTTTACCACATCATCTTGGTGGCATGACATTACATCAAGCAAGGTTTCATGTTTTTCTGATCATTTTTTAAATTGTTGGAATTAAAATGCCATGGCACTCCATGCATGTGTCAATGCCGTGAGACCAATATGTTTGAAAATTCGTTCTAATTTACTTCACATGGAACTAACTTGCACACAAGTACACAAATACTATTTTTCAAACCGTTATGGTTAGCCGTTGCATGTAGATGTAGTTCAAATTTGAATTACGGTCATTAAATGGCTAGAAAATCACTTAAATGTCTTTAAAAGGTCAAATAACACCTAAAATTTTCCAAATTTTCACATGACAGTTGTATTAGTGCACGTTAAACGTAGAAAAAAATTTGAAGGCCGTAAGAGGAAGCTATCTCCCGTTCGTCATCAAACATGCATTGTTCCCTCTCGGCACCACGAGCCTTCTAGTGAGTAGCTCCGGTTTGTGAGGGGTGTGTGTCCAAACTTTCGTCAAACAGGCCAATTTTTTAACCACATCATCTTGGTGGCATGACATTACATCAAGCAAGGTTTCATGTTTTTCTGATCATTTTTTAATTGTTTTGGAATTAAAATGCCATGGCACTCCATGCATGTGTCAATGCCGTGAGACCAATATGTTTGAAAATTCCTTCTAATTTACTGCACATGGAATTAACTCGCACACAAGTACACAAATATGATTTTTCAAACCGTTATGGTTAGCCGTTGCATGTAGATGTAGCTCAAATTTGAATTACGGTCAATAAATGGCTAGAAAATCACTTAAATGTCTTTAAAAGGTCAAATGACACCTAAAATTTTCCAAATTTTCACATGACAGTTGTATTAGTGCATGTTAAACGTAGAAAAAAATTTGAAGGCCGTAAGAGGAAGCTTTCTCCCATTCGTCATCAAACATGCATTGTTCCCTCTCGGCACCACGAGCCTTCTAGTGAGTTGCTCTGGTTTGTGAGGGGTGTGTGTCCAAACTTTGGTCAAACAGGCCAATTTTTTTTACCACATCATCTTGGTGGCATGACATTACATCAAGCAAGGTTTCATGTTTTTCTGATCATTTTTTAATTGTTTTGGAATTAAAATGCCATGGCACTCCATGCATGTGTCCATGCCGTGAGACCAGTATGTTTGAAAATTTCTTCTAATATAATGCACATGGAATTAACTCACACACAAGTACACAAATATGATTTTTCAAACCATTATGGTTAGCCATTGCATGTACATGTAGTTCAAATTTGAATTGCGGTCATTAAATGGCTAGAAAATTACTTAAATGTCTTTAAAATGTCAAATAACCCCTGAAATTTTCTAAATTTTCACATGACATTTGTATTAGTGCATGTTAAACGTAGAAAAAAAATTGAAGGCCATAAGAGGAAGCTATCTCCCGTTCGTCATCAAACATGCATTGTTCCCTCTAGGAACCACGAGCCTTCTAGTGAGTTGCTCCGGTTTGTGAGGGGTGTGTGTTTAAACTTTCATCAAACAGGCCAATTTTTTTACCACATCATCTTGGTGGCATGACATTACATCAAGCAAGGTTTCAAGTTTTTCTGATAATTTTTTAATTTTTTGGAATTAAAATGCCTTGGCACTCCATGCATGTGTCCATGCCGTGAGACCAATATGTTTGAAAATTCCTTCTAATTTACTGCACATGGAATTAACTTGCACACAAGTACACAAAGATGATTTTTCAAACTGTTATGGTTAGCCGTTGCATGTAGATGTAGTTCAAATTTGAATTACGGTCATTAAATGGCTAGAAAATAACTTAAATGTCTTTAAAAGGTCAAATGACCCCTGAAATTTTCCAAATTTTCACATGACAGTTGTATTAGTGCTCGTTAAACGTAGAAAAAAATTTAAAGGCCGTAAGAGGAAGCTATCTCCCGTTCGTCATCAAACATGCATTGTTCCCTCTCGGCACCACGAGCCTTCTATTGAGTTGCTCCGGTTTGTGAGGGGTGTGTGTCGAAACTTTTGTCAAACTGGCCAATTTTTTTACCACATCATCTTGGTGGCATGACATTACATCAAGCAAGGTTTGATGTTTTTCTGATCATTTTTTAATTTTTTGGAATTAAAATGCCATGGCACTCCATGCATGTGTCCATGCCGTGAGACCAGTATGTTTGAAAATTCCTTCTAATTTTTTGCACATGCTATTAACTCACACACAAGTACACAAATATGATTTTTCAAACCGTTATGGTTAGCCATTGCATGTACATGTAGTTCAAATTTGAACTACGTTCATTAAATGGCTAGAAAATCACTTAAATATCTTTAAAAGGCCAAATGACCCCTGAAATTTTCCAAATTTTCAAATGACAGTTGTATTAGTGCACGTTAAACGTAGAAAAAAATTTAAAGGCCGTAAGAGGAAGCTATCTCCTGTTCGTCATCAAACATGCGTTGTTCCCTCTCGGAACCACGAGCCTTCTAGTGAGTTGCTCCGGTTTGTGAGGGGTGTGTGTCCAGACTTTCGTCAAACAGGCCAATTTTTTACCACATCATCTTGGTGGCATGACATTACATCAAGCAAGGTTTCATGTTTTTCTGATCATTTTTTAATTTTTTGGAATTAAAATGCCATGGCACTCCATGCATGTGTCCATGCCGTGAGATCAATATGTTTGAATATTCCTTCTAATTTACTACACATGGAATTAACTCGCAAAAAAGTACACAAATATGATTTTTCAAACCGTTATGGTTAGCCATTGCATGTACATGTAGTTCAAATTTGAATTACGGACATTAAATGGCTACAAAATCACTTAAAGGTCTTTAAAAGGTCAAATGACCCTTGATATTTTCTAAATTTTCACATGACAGTTGTATTAGTGCACGTTAAACGTAGAAAAAAATTTGAAGGCCGTAAGAGGAAGCTATCTCCCGTTCGTCATCAAATATGCATTGTTCCCTCTCGGAACCACGAGCCTTCTAGGGAGTTGCTCCGGTTTGTGAGGGATGTGTGTCCAAACTTTCGTCAAACAGGCCAATTTTTTACCACATCATCTTGGTGGCATGACATTACATCAAGCAAGGTTTCATGTTTTTCTGATCATTTTTTAATTTTTTGGAATTAAAATGCCATGGCACTCCATGCATGTGTCCATGCCGTGAGACCAATATGTCTGAAAATTCCTTCTAATTTACTGCACATGGAATTAACTTGCACACAAGTACACAAATATGATTTTTCAAACCGTTATGGTTAGCCGTTGCATGTAGATGTAGTTCAAATTCTAATTATGGTCATTAAATGGCTAGAAAATCACTTATATGTCTTTAAAAGGTCAAATGACCCCTGAAATTTTCAAAATTTTTACATGACAGTTGTATTACTGCACGTTAAACGTAGAAAAAAAATTGAAGGCCGTAAGAGGAAGCTATCTCCCGTTCGTCATCAAACATGCATTGTTCCCTCTCGGAACCACGAGCCTTCTAGTGAGTTGCTCCGGTTTTTGAGGGGTGTGTGTCTAAACTTTCGTCAAACAGGCCAATTTTTTTACCACATCATCTTGGTGGCATGACATTACATCAAGCAAGGTTTCATGTTTTTCTGATCATTTTTTATTTTTTTGGAATTAAAATGCCATGGCACTCCATGCATATGTCCATGCCGTGAGATCAATATGTTTGAAACTTCCTTCTAATTTACTGCAAATGCAATTAACTCGCACACAAGTACACAAATATGATTTTTCAAACCGTTATGGTTAGCCGTTGCATGTAGATGTAGTTCAAATTTGAATTACGGTCATTAAATGGCTAGAAAATCACCTAAATGTCTTTAAAAGGTCAAATAACACCTAAACTTTTCCAAATTTTCACATGACTGTTGTATTAGTGCACGTTAAACGTACAAAAAAATTTGAAGGCCGTAAGAGGAAGCTATCTCCCGTTCGTCATCAAACATGCATTGTTCCCTCTTGGCACCACGAGCCTTCTAGTGAGTTGCTCCGGTTTGTGAGGGGTGTGTGTCCAAACTTTCGTCAAACAGGCCAATTTTTTAACCACATCATCTTGGTGGCATGACATTACATCAAGCAAGGTTTCATGTTTTTCTGATAATTTTTTAATTTTTTGGAATTAAAATGCCATGGCACTCCATGCATGTGTCAATGCCGTGAGACCAATATGTTTGAAAATTCCTTCTAATTTACTGCACATGGAATTAACTCGCACACAAGTACACAAATATGATTTTTCAAACCGTTATGGTTAGCCGTTGCATGTAGATGTAGTTCAAATTTGAATTATGGTCATTAAATGGCTAGAAAATCACTTAAATGTCTTTAAAAGGTCAAATGACACCTAAAATTTTCCAAATTTTCACATGACAGTTGTATTAGTGCACGTTAAACGTAGAAAAAAAATTTGAAGGCCGTAAGAGGAAGCTATCTCCCGTTGGTCATCAAACATGCATTGTTCCCTCTCGGCACCACGAGCCTTCTAGTGATTTGCTCCGGTTTGTGATGGGTGTGTGTCCAAACTTTTGTCAAACAGGCCAATTTTTTTTACCACATCATCTTGGTGGCATGACATTACATCAAGCAAGGTTTCATGTTTTTCTGATCATTTTTTAATTTTTTGGAATTAAAATGCCATGGCACTCCATGCATGTGTCCATGCCGTGAGACCAGTATGTTTGAAAATTTCTTCTAATTTACTGCACATGGAATTAACTCACACACAAGTACACAAATATGATTTTTCAAACAGTTATGATTAGCCATTGCATGTACATGTAGATCAAATTTGAATTACGGTCATTAAATGCCTAGAAAATTACTTAAATGTCTTTAAAATGTCAAATGACCCCTGAAATTTTCTAAATTTTCACATGACAGTTGTATTAGTGCACGTTAAACCTAGAAAAAAATTTAAAGGCCGTAAGAGGAAGCTATCTCCCGTTCGTCATCAAACATGCATTGTTCCCTCTCGGAACCACGAGCCTTCTAGTGAGTTGCTCCGGTTTTTGAGGGGTGTGTGTCCAAACTTTCATCAAACAGGCCAATTTTTTTACCACATCATCTTGGTGGCATGACATTACATCAAGCAAGGTTTCATGTTTTTTTGGTAATTTTTTAATATTTTGGAATTAAAATGCCATGGCACTCCATGCATGTGTCCATGCCGTGAGACCAATATATTTGAAAATTCCTTCTAATTTACTGCACATGGAATTAACTTGCTCACAAGTACACAAAGATGATTTTTCAAACTGTTATGGTTAGCCGTTGCATGTAGATGTAGTTCAAATTTGAATTACGGTCATTAAATGGCTAGAAAATCACTTAAATGTCTTTAAAAGGTCAAATGACCCCTGAAATTTTCCAAAATTTCACATGACAGTTGTATTAGGTCATGTTAAACGTAGAAAAATATTTAAAGGCCGTAAGAGGAAGCTATCTCCCGTTCGTCATCAAACATGCATTGTTCCCTCTCGGCACCACGAGCCCTCAAGTGAGATGCTCCGGTTTGTGAGGGGTGTGTGTCCAAACTTTCGTCAAACTGGCCAATTTTTTTACCACATCATCTTGGTGGCATGACATTACATCAAGCAAGGTTTCATGTTTTTCTGATCATTTTTTTATTTTTTGGAATTAAAATGCCATGGCACTCCATGCATGTGTCCATGCCGTGAGACCAGTATGTTTGAAAATTCCTTCTAATTTTTTGCACATGGTATTAACTCACACACAAGTACACAAATATGATTTTTCAAACCGTTATGGTTAGCCATTGCATGTACATGTAGTTCAAATTTGAATTACGGTCATTAAATGGCTAGAAAATCACTTAAATGTCTTTAAAAGGCCAAATGACCCCCGAAATTTTCCAAATTTTCAAATGACAGTTGTATTAGTGCACGTTAAACGTAGAAAAAATTTGAAGGCCGTAAGAGGAAGCTATCTCCCGTTCGTCATCAAACATGCATTGTTCCCTCTCGGCACCACGAGCCTTCTAGTGAGTTGCTCCGGTTTGTGATGGGTGTGTGTCCAAACTTTTGTCAAACAGGCCAATTTTTTTTACCACATCATCTTTGTGGCATGACATTACATCAAGCAAGGTTTCATGTTTTTCTGATCATTTTTTAATTTTTTGGAATTAAAATGCCATGGCACTCCATGCATGTGTCCATGCCGTGAGACCAGTATGTTTGAAAATTTCTTCTAATTTACTGCACATGGAATTAACTCACACACAAGTACACAAATATGATTTTTCAAACAGTTATGATTAGCCATTGCATGTACATGTAGTTCAAATTTGAATTACGGTCATTAAATGGCTAGAAAATTACTTAAATGTCTTTAAAATGTCAAATGACCCCTGAAATTTTCTAAATTTTCACATGACAGTTGTATTAGTGCATGTTAAACGTAGAAAAAAATTTAAAGGCCGTAAGAGGAAGCTATCTCCCGTTCGTCATCAAACATGCATTGTTCCCTCTCGGAACCACGAGCCTTCTAGTGAGTTGCTCCGGTTTGTGAGGGGTGTGTGTCCAAACTTTCATCAAACAGGCCAATTTTTTTACCACATCATCTTGGTGGCATGACATTACATCAAGCAAGGTTTCATGTTTTTTTGGTAATTTTTTAATTTTTTGGAATTAAAATGCCATGGCACTCCATGCATGTGTCCATGCCGTGAGACCAATATATTTGAAAACTCCTTCTAATTTACTGCACATGGAATTAACTTGCTCACAAGCACACAAAGATGATTTTTCAAACTGTTATGGTTAGCCGTTGCATGTAGATGTAGTTCAAATTTGAATTACGGTCATTAAATGGCTAGAAAATAACTTAAATGTCTTTAAAAGGTCAAATGACCCCTGAAATTTTCCAAATTTTCACATGACAGTTGTATTAGTGCATGTTAAACGTAGAAAAATATTTAAAGGCCGTAAGAGGAAGCTATCTCCCGTTCGTCATCAAACATGCATTGTTCCCTCTCGGCACCATGAGCCTTCTAGTGAGTTGCTCCGGTTTGTGAGGGGTGTGTGTCCAAACTTTCGTCAAACTGGCCAATTTTTTTACCACATCATCTTGGTGGCATGACATTACATCAAGCAAGGTTTCATGTTTTTCTGATCATTTTTTAATTTTTTGGAATTAAAATGCCATGGCACTCCATGCATGTGTCCATGTCGTGAGACCAGTATGTTTGAAAATTCCTTCTAATTTTTTGCACATGCTATTAACTCACACACAAGTACACAAATATGATTTTTCAAACCGTTATGGTAAGCCATTGCATGTACATGTAGTTCAAAATTGAATTACGGCATTAAATGGCTAGAAAATCACTTAAATGTCTTTAAAAGGCCAAATGACCCCTGAAATTTTCCAAATTTTCAAATGACAGTTGTATTAGTGCACGTTAAACGTAGAAAAAAATTTGAAGGCCGTAAGAGGAAGCTATCTCCCATTCGTCATCAAACATGCATTGTTCAATCTCGGAACCACGAGCCTTCTAGTGAGTTGCTCCGGTTTGTGAGGGGTGTGTGTCCAAACTTTCGTCAAACAGGCCAATTTTTTTACCACATCATCTTGGTGGCATGACATTACATCAAGCAAGGTTTCATGTTTTTCTGATCATTTTTTAATTTTTTGGAATTAAAATGCCATGGCACTCCATGCATGTGTCTATGCCGTGAGATCAATATGTTTGAAAACTCCTTCTAATTTACTGCATATGGAATTAACTCGCAAACAAGTACACAAATATGATTTTTCAAACAATTATGGTTAGCCGTTGCATGTAGATGTAGTTCAAATTTGAATTACGGTCATTAAATGGCTAGAGAATCACTTAAATGTCTTTAAAAGGTCAAATGACCCTTGAAATTTTCCAAATTTTCACATGATAGTTGTATTAGTGCACGTTAAGCGTAGAAAAAAATTTATAGGCCTCAAGAGGAAGCTATCTCCCGTTCATCATCAAACATGCATTGTTCCCTCTTGGAACCACGAGCCTTCTAGTGAGTTGCTCCGGTTTGTGAGGGGTGTGTGTCCAAACTTTCGTCAAACAGGCCAATTTTTTTACCACATCATCTTGGTGGCATGACATTACATCAAGCAAGGTTTGATGTTTTTCTGATCATTTTTTAATTTTTTGGAATTAAAATGCCATGGCACTCCATGCATGTGTCCATGCCGTGAGACCAGTATGTTTGAAAATTTCTTCTAATTTACTTCGCATGGAATTAACTCACACACAAGTACACAAATATGATTTTTCAAACCGTTATGGTTAGCCATTGCATGTACATGTAGTTCAAATTTGAATTACGGACATTAAATGGCTACAAAATCACTTAAATGTCTTTAAAAGGTCAAATGACCCTGGAAATTTTCCAAATTTTCATATGACAGTTGTATTAGTGCACGTTAAACGTAGAAAAAAATTTGAAGGACGTAAGAGGAAGCTATCTCCCGTTCGTCCTCAAACATGCATTGTTCCCTCTCAGAACCACGAGCCTTCTAGTGAGTTGCTCCGGTTTGTGAGGGGTGTGTGTCCAAACTTTCGTTAAACAGGCCAATTTTTTACCACATCATCTTGGTGGCATGACATTACATCAAGCAAGGTTTCATGTTTTTTTGATCATTTTTAATTATTTGGAATTAAAATGCCATGGCACTCCATGCATGTGTCCATGCCGTGAGACCAATATGTTTGAAAATTCCTTCTAATTTACTGCACATGGAATTAACTTGCACACAAGTATACAAATATGATTTTTTAAACCGTTATGGTTAGCCGTTGCATGTAGATGTAGTTCAAATTTTAATTATGGTCATTAAATGGCTAGAAAATCACTTATATGTCTTTAAAAGGTCAAATGACCCCTGAAATTTTCAAATTTTCACATGACAGTTGTATTAGTGCACGTTAAACGTAGAAAAAAATTGAAGGCCATAAGAGGAAGCTATCTCCCGTTCGTCATCAAACATGCATTGTTCCCTCTCGGAACCACGAGCCTTCTAGTGAGTTGCTCTGGTTTGTGAGGGGTGTGTGTCCAAACTTTCGTCAAACAGGCCAATTTTTTTACCACATCATCTTGGTGGCATGACATTACATCAAGCAAGGTTTCATGTTTTTCTGATCATTTTTTAATTTTTTGGAATTAAAATGCCATGGCACTCCATGCATGTGTCCATGCCGTGAGATCAATATGTTTGAAAATTCCTTCTAATTTACTGCATATGGAATTAACTCACAAACAAGTACACAAATATGATTTGTCAAACCGTTATGGTTAGCCGTTGCATGTAGATGTAGTTCAAATTTGAATTACGGTCATTAAATGGCTAGAAAATCACTTAAATGTCTTTAAAAGGACAAATGACCCCTGAAATTTTCCAAATTTTCACATGACAGTTGTATTAGTGCACGTTAAACGTAGAAAAAAATTTGAAGGCCGTAAGAGGAAGCTATCTCCCGTTCGTCATCAAACATGCATTGTTCCCTCTTGGAAACACGAGCCTTCTAGTGAGTTGCTCCAGTTTGTGAGGGGTGTGAGTCCAAACTTTCGTCAAACAGGCCAATTTTTTTACGACATCATCTTGGTGGCATGACATTACATCAAGCAAGGTTTCATGTTTTTCTGATCATTTTTTATTTTTTTGGAATTAAAATGCCATGGCACTGCGTGCATGTGTCCATGCCGTGAGACCAGTATGTTTGAAAATTCCTTCTAATTTTTTGCACATGGAATTAACTCACACACAAGTACACAAATATGATTTTTCAAACCGTTATGGTTAGCCATTGCATGTACATGTAGTTCAAATTTGAATTACGGTCATTAATTGGCTAGAAAATCACTTAAATGTCTTTAAAAGGTCAAATGACCCCTGAGATTTTCCAAATTTTCACATGACAGTTGTATTAGTGCATGTTACACGTAGAAAAAAATTTGAAGGCCGTAAGAGGAAGCTATCTCCCGTTCGTCATCAAACATGCATTGTTCCCTCTCGGAACCACGAGCCTTCTAGTGAGTTGCTCCGGTTTGTGAGGGGTGTGTGTCCAAACTTTCGTCAAACAGGCCAATTTTTTTACCACATCATCTTGGTGGCATGACATTACATCAAGCAAGGTTTCATGTTTTTCTGATCATTTTTTAATTTTTTGGAATTAAAATGCCATGGCACTCCATGCATGTGTCCATGCCGTGAGATCAATATGTTTGAAAATTCCTTCTAATTTATTGCATATGGAATTAACTCGCAAACAAGTACACAAATATGATTTTTCAAACCGTTATGGTTAGCCGTTGCATGTAGATGTAGTTCAAATTTGAATTACGATCATTAAATGGCTAGAAAATCACTTAAATGTCTTTAAAAGGTCAAATGACCCCTGAAATTTTCCAAATTTTCACATGACAGTTGTATTAGTGCACGTTAAACGTAGAAAAAAATTTGAAGGCCGTAAGAGGAAGCTATGTCCCGTTCGTCATCAAACATGCATTGTTCCCTCTCGGAACCACGAGCCTTCTAGTGAGTTGCTCCGGTTTGTGAGGGGTGTGTGTCCAAACTTTCGTCAAACAGGCCAATTTTTTTACCACATCATCTTGGTTGCATGACATTACATCAAGCAAGGTTTCATGTTTTTCTGATCATTTTTTAATTTTTTGGAATTAAAATGCCATGGCACTCCATGCACGTGTCCATGCCGTGAGACCAATATGTTTGAAAATTCCTTCTAATTTACTGCACATGGAATTAACTCGCACACAAGTACACAAATATGTTTTTTCAAGTTATTATGTTAGCCATTGCATGTACGTGTAGTTCAAATTTGAATTACGGTCATTAAATGGCTAGAAAATCACTTAGATGTCTTTAAAAGGTCAAATGACCCCTGAAATTTTCCAATTTTTCACATGACATTTGTATTAGTGCACGTTAAATGTATAAAAAAATTTGATGGCCGTAAGAGGAAGCTATCTCCTGTTCGTCATCAAACATGCATTGTTCCCTCTCGGAACCACGAGCCTTCTAGTGAGTTGCTCTGATTTGTGAGGGGTGTGTGTCCAAACTTTCGTCAAACAGGCAAATTTTTTTACCACATCATCTTGGTGGCATGGCATTACATCAAGCAAGGTTTCATGTTTTTCTGATAATTTTTAATTTTTTGGAAATAAATGCCATGGCACTCCATGCATGTGTCCATGCCGTGAGACCAATATGTTTGAAAATTCCTTCTAATTTACTGCACATGGAATTAACTCGCACACAAGTACACAAATATGATTTTTCAAACCGTTATGGTTAGCCGTTGCATGTAGATGTAGTACAAATTTGAATTACGGTCATTAAATGGCTAGAAAATCACTTAAATGTCTTTAAAAGGTCAAATGACCCCTGAAATTTTCCAAATTTTCACATGACAGTTGTATTAGTGCAAGTTAATTGTAGAAAAAAATTGAAGGCCGTAAGGGGAAGCTATCTCCCGTTTGTCATCAAACATGCATTGTTCCCTCTCGGAACCATGAGCCTTCTAGTGAGTTGCTTCGGTTTGTGAGGGGTGTGTGTCGAAACTTTCGTCAAACATGCCAAATTTTTTACCACATCATCTTGGTGGCATGACATTACATCAAGCAAGGTTTCATGTTTTTCTGATCATTTTTTATTTTTTTGGAATTAAAATGCCATGGCACTCCATGCATGTGTCAATGCCGTGAGACCAGTATGTTTGAAAATTCCTTCTAATTTTTTGCACATGGAATTAGCTCACACACAAGTACACAAATATGATTTTTCAAACCGTTATGGTTAGCCATTGCATGTACATGTAGTTCAAATTTGAATTACGGTCATTAATTGGCTAGAAAATCACTTAAATGTCTTTAAAAGGTCAAATGACCCCTGAGATTTTCCAAATTTTCACATGACAGTTGTATTAGTGCATGTTAAACGTAGAAAAAAATTTGAAGGCCGTAAGAGGAAGCTATCTCCCGTTCGTCATGAAACATGCATTGTTCCCTCTCGGAACCACGAGCCTTCTAGTGAGTTGCTCCGGTTTGTGAGGGGTGTGTGTCCAAACTTTCGTCAAACAGGCCAATTTTTTTACCACATCATCTTGGTGGCATGACATTACATCAAGCAAGGTTTCATGTTTTTCTGATCATTTTTTAATTTTTTGGAATTAAAATGCCATGGCACTCCATGCATGTGTCCATGCTGTGAGATCAATATGTTTGAAAATTCCTTCTAATTTATTGCATATGGAATTAACTCGCAAACAAGTACACAAATATGATTTTTCAAACCGTTATGGTTAGCCGTTGCATGTAGATGTAGTTCAAATTTGAATTACGATCATTAAATGGCTAGAAAATCACTTAAATGTCTTTAAAAGGTCAAATGACCCCTGAAATTTTCCAAATTTTCACATGACAATTGTATTAGTGCACGTTAAACGTAGACAAAAATTTGAAGGCCGTAAGAGGAAGCTATGTCCCGTTCGTCATCAAACATGCATTGTTCCCTCTCGGAACCGCGAGCCTTCTAGTGAGTTGCTCTGGTTTGTGAGGGGTGTGTGTCCAAACTTTCGTCAAACACGCCAATTTTTTTACCACATCATCTTGGTTGCATGACATTACATCAAGCAAGGTTTCATGTTTTTCTGATCATTTTTTAATTTTTTGGAATTAAAATGCCATGGCACTCCATGCATGTGTCCATGCCGTGAGACCAATATGTTTGAAAATTCCTTCTAATTGCTGCACATGGAATTAACTCGCACACAAGTACACAAATATGTTTTTTCAAGTTATTATGTTAGCCATTGCATGTACATGTAGTTCAAATTTGAATTACGGTCATTAAATGGCTAGAAAATCACTTAGATGTCTTTAAAAGGTCAAATGACCCCTGAAATTTTCCAATTTTTCACATGACATTTGTATTAGTGCACGTTAAATGTATAAAAAAAATTGAAGGCCGTAAGAGGAAGCTATCTCCCGTTCGTCATCAAACATGCATTGTTCCCTCTCGGAACCACGAGCCTTCTAGGTAGTTGCTCTGATTTGTGAGGGGTGTGTGTCCAAACTTTCATCAAACAGGCAAATTTTTTTACCACGTCATCTTGGTGGCATGACATTACATCAAGCAAGGTTTCATGTTTTTCTGATAATTTTTAATTTTTTGGAAATAAATGCCATGGCACTCCATGCATGTGTCCATGCCGTGAGACCAATATGTTTGAAAATTCCTTCTAATTTAGTGCACATGGAATTAACTCGCACACAAGTACACAAATATGATTTTTCAAACCGTTATGGTTAGCCGTTGCATGTAGATGTAGTTCAAATTTGAATTACGTTCATTAAATGGCTAGAAAATCACTTAAATGTCTTTAAAAGGTCAAATGACCCCTGAAATTTTCCAAATTTTCACATGACAGTTGTATTAGTGCACGTTAATTGTAGAAAAAATTTGAAGGCCGTAAGGGGAAGCTATCTCCCGTTTGTCATCAAACATGCATTGTTCCCTCTCGGAACCATGTGCCTTCTAGTGAGTTGCTTCGGTTTGTGAGGGGTGTGTGTCGAAACTTTCGTCAAACATGGCAAATTTTTTACCACATCATCTTGGTGGCATGACATTACATCAAGCAAGGTTTCATGTGTTTCTGATCTTTTTTTAATTTTTTGGAATTTAAATGCCATGGCACTCCATGCTTAATTCTGTCATAGCCGTTAGACCAATATGTTTCAAAATTCCTTCCAATTTACTGCACATGGAATTAAATCACACACAATTACACAAAATATGACTTTTCAAACCGTTATGGTTAGCTGTTGCATGTACATGTAGTTCAAATTTGAATTACGGTCATTAAATGGCTAGAAAATCACTTAAATGTCTTAAAAGGTCAAATGACCCCTGAAATTTTCCAAAATTTTACATGACAGTTGTATTAGTACTACAAATTTTCTCGTATATTTAAAACACCATCCGTTGCCACTTTAGTCCAAATTCGTCTTTCACAGCTAATAAAAAATATCCACAACATCACACACAGTTTTTTTGTAGGAACCGTTTGCGATGAAAATTTCTGGGTCAATTTAAGTCTTCCTCCTTAAGCTTCGCCGGCTCGTCTGCTCCAGTGCCAGCAACCCCCGAGTCCACGAATCCCGATCCCCATTCCCGCACCCCCTTCTTGCAAAGATGACGCCGTGGAAACGCTTCGTGAAGGCCCGTACGATGGCCGCGTCCTTCCAAAGCGCCACCGCCTACGCCGAGAGTGCCACCGCATCCGCATTGAGCGCGGCCGCATCCGCCGAGAGGGCGTCTGCGGCAGCCGACAGGGAAGCTGCAGCAGCTGAGACGGCTGCAGCTGCTGCTGCGATGGCGGCTGCAAACACCGGGATCGCTCGAGCTGCCGTCCGTGCCGCCGATGTCGCCTTGGCCTGGGTCGAGGCCATCCACGTCAAGATCGAGGACGCACACGCCAAGATATTCTAGGCCACCTTGGAATCCACCATGCAACCCATGTCCGAAAAGGCGGCGGTGGCCATGGAGCACCTGCTTCCTCATGAGATCGCCGAGCGGGAGCTGGAGATGTAGGAGGCGGCGGAGATCGAGGAGCGCCGGGAGGAGGAGTTGCGTGTGGCCGAGGTCGAGGTAGAGAAGAGTCTGTCTGTCGAGGAATCGGCGGTGGAGTACCAAATCGAGCTCTGGTGCAGCCACTACTACGAGTCCTACAACCTTGAGGGCGGCGCCGAGGATGAGGACGAGGACGAGGACGCGGTTGACTTCATCAGGGGGGACGCGGAGTCCACCAACGGCGGCATTTGGCCAGGACAAGTCATCGACGTCTCATCTCACACCGGCAATGCATAGGCCGGCGTGGCGGCAGATTTGTTAGAATTATACGTACTTAGGCTTTGTTTTTAATGCTGGTCTTTTGTTAGAGCAATGTTTAGGTCAACTGGCTCTGTTTAATTACTAAAATTGCTCGATTCAGTAAGTGTGGTCTGTGTGCTGTACGCTCTTTTGTGTGCCCAAATTAGCAAGCGATGTTAAATTATGCAATGACGTACCCAGGGAAATTTCCACCAAAATTTGAATTATCAAACTCATCCCATGCGCGTAAAGCAGAAGAATCGTTTGCGATGCACACAATCGTTCAAAGTGAATGGTGTCCGGCGGCACCACGTGCAAAGTTTCCCTCCACATTTCAAAATTTTTGGCCTACCGCCGAAATATCTACCCCCTTCCCCACCCCCTTTTCTCACCGACTACAAGTCACATTTCCCTGGTTTCCTCCTTCCTTCCTTCCTTCCTAAGCTATAGCCACTTCCTCGCTTGCTTCCTCGCTCTCACCGTCTCGCATCCTACCGCCGGGGTCGCCATGGTCTTCTTCAATGACCTCTCCTGTGGTTCCTCCTCCGACGACGACTCCTTCACCACCCGGGTATGCCTCTCTTCTCTCTCCTGGCGGTCAATTTGAGTCATTTCTTCCTCTTGTAGCTCCCTAGGACCATCAGTTTCAACGAATGGAGCGGGGTGGCTGAAGATCTGTCTGCTCGTTGTCACCATCAATCTCCATGCGTGAAGCTAGTTGCGTTTGAATCTGTGGACAGTGGGAGGAAGTTTCTGGCATGTGCAGAGAAGGTTAGACCCTCTTTCGTGGTTACAAATCATTTGTTAGATGTGATTCAGACACTGTCACGGTCCCAACCCATTCATACCACACCTTCAACCAAACGCATCCTAAGACAGTGCCATAGTTTTTACCTAGTATCTAAAAATGTTGCCATCTCATCAGCTGTGCCATTAGAAAATTATTTGGCACCGCTTCAGCAGTTTGTGCAGCCAACTTTGGTCCACACATCCGAGCAGCCAAGCAGTAAAATACTAAATTTTTATGGCACGAAGGAACAGGGCATCGGAGCAACTAGGTGCTCCGGAGTCCGGGTCCCTAATTTTTTTTCCGCTGCATCGGCTCGCCAGTGCAGGGCACCGGTGCGAGATGTAGCAACAGTTGTCTTTACACCATTTTTGGCATACATAGTGGACGGCCTTAGTGCTATTAGTTCTATGTTACTAAATTTGTGCATGTACACACCTGTTAGTATCAATTTGCTGTCATCCAAACACTGTCGCTATGCTGTTGCAGTTATATTTACCTTCCTCATAAAAGGTTCAATTTGTTATTTATAGTACATGAGTAAGAACTTGTAGCATTGTTGTAGTTAATTATAGCTTCTGATGTTTCAGAATTTGGTTGTTGTCTCAGTAGCAATTAATTCATTTGCACATTGATCTTTTTGAGAAGATATGTCATAATTAACCTGTTTCTTCAGTTTTTCAAAATAAGTATTGGTGATTTTCTATGTTGCTATAAACCCATTTCCCCTACAATTGTTAATGATCTAGTTTTAAATATTATAGGATGAACGGAAGTTTTCTTACTTGGACTGGGTTGATCAAGAGTGGCCACAGTCATTGAAGATGTGCCTAGCAAAGCTCTGGAGCATGTATGAGAAAGAGAACAACGGTAGGCTTAGAGAAAGTGTTGTCAACGCTGAAGAATATTTGAAGATGCGGGATAAAAAGAGGAAGGTAGAGAATGAGCTCAGATTTTTTAAATCAGACTTTGCTAAGATGGTGTTGGCGAAGGAGGAGGCACTTTCCCAATTGGCCAGTGCAAAACAGGTTCTTACAGAACTGAAAGCAGAGGTGGATAAGACGAGCCTGGATGATCTCGATTAGGGAAATGAATATATTGTTCTAATATTGTTCTTATGAAGTTGAACTAGCTATATGCTGTACTGTGTTCTTTTCAGGTAGCTATCGTACTGTGATGTTAAAATATATTTATGTGCCTGATATGAAATTGGCAAACAGCTGTTCGATATGAAATGTGAATTTGCGTAATACTGGAATTATTAATTGTAAACTAGTAAACCTGCTAAATGTGTCATGGAACTTTGCAAACGGTTCTAGCAGTAAAAGCGGTTGTGATGGATAGCCCAATGCCACACAGTTTTCTTCATCAAATCGTGTGTGATGTAGTTGATAAAAGCGAACGGTTAACCAAGGCAGAGCATGTGTGATAGTTACACCTATCACACACGAGCCTATACATAAACCTGTGTGGGATGTACATATGAACAGAAACATTTTCCCTGGATTAACTGTGTGGGATGTACATACGAACGGAAACGTTTTCCCTGGATTGACTGTGTGGGATGTACACAGGAGTGGAAATGTTTTCCCTGGATTGACTGTGTGGGATGTACATAAGAACGGAAACGTACTCCTTGGATTGATTGTGTGTGATATACATACGAACGGAAATGTTTTTCTGGGATTCACCGTGTGGGATGTACATACGAACAGAAACGATTGGGTTTCGATGCCTTGCCCGATCGCACACGAGCTCATTTTGCCCCAGCCTGTGTGCCAGGAGGGCCTATCCCCGATGGTTTCTGGGTTGTGTGGGAAGGACCCCCCTATCGCCCACACTCACTTGGCGACGGTTCCAAATGCCGTCGTGGAAAGGGGTTAAAAACCATTTTTATAGCACCGACGCGTACTAGTGAAGCCTTCATGGAACTAGAATGGATTCAAGCTATGCAAGAAGAGCTTCAAAAATTTGAGCTCAATAATGTCTGGGAACTTGTCAAGCATCCTGATCCACGCAAGCACAACATCATTGGCACGAAATGGATCTACCGCAACAAACAAGATGAACATGGTCAAGTGGTCAGAAACAAAGCTCGTCTAGTTGTTCAAGGTTACACACAAGTAGAAGGAATTGACTTCGATGAAACCTTTGCACATGTGGCTAGACTTGAAGCCATTCGCACACTACTAGCCTATGCATATCACAACAATATCCTTCTGTACCAAATGGATGTGAAGAGCGCTTTTCTAAATGGCAAAATTGAAGAAGTCTATGTTGCTCAACCACCTGGTTTTGAAGACCCTAAGCATCCTGACATGGTCTACAAGCTCAACAAGGAACTGCATGGCCTCAAAGAAGCGCCTCGAGCTTGGTATGACACACTCAAAGAATTCTTGAAGAGCAAAGGCTTCAAACCTGG
This sequence comes from Thinopyrum elongatum, assembly GCA_011799875.1. Lineage (NCBI taxonomy): Eukaryota > Viridiplantae > Streptophyta > Magnoliopsida > Poales > Poaceae > Thinopyrum > Thinopyrum elongatum. The sequence goes on along the minus strand of CM022297.1, from coordinate 354,768,253 downwards.
TTCTCTATATCCCACTCTCTTCACGAAGACATATGACGGAGAACTGTTTGTACGCCAAATCTATGTGGATGACATCATCTTCGGCTGCACTGACAAAAGATATAGTGATGAATTCAGTCATATGATGCAAGAGCAATATCAGATGTCCATGATGGGGCAGCTGAAATTCTTTCTTGGTCTTCAAATCCGTCAACAGAGCAATGCCATCTTTATATCTCAAAAAAAATATCTCAAAGATTGCTTGAAGAATTTCGGAATGCAAGATTGCAAGGCCTACAAGACGTCAGTGCCAACCAATGGTCAACTGGGCTTCGACAACAATGGTAAAGAGTTCGATTAAAAGGTATACCGCTCCATGATTGGTTCTTTATTTTACTTATGTGCTTCTAGGCCATATATAATGCTTAGCGTTTGCATGTGTGCCCGATTCCAAGCGACACCAAAGGAGTCGCATCACCTCGCCGTGAAGCGAATACTTTGATATTTGGCTCACACCCCAATGCTAGGATTATGGTATCCAAAGGGCTCAGAGTTTGATCTAGTTGGATTCTCAGATGCTGATTATGCTGGTGACAAGGTGGTTCGCAGGTCTACATCAGGCACATGTCATTTTCTTGGACGATCACTTGTCTGTTGGTCTTCAAAGAAGCAGAACTGTGTGTCACTCTCTACTACTGAAGCTGAATATATTGCTCTTGGATCTTGCTGCGCTCAGCTTCTCTGGATGAAGCAAACTCTCAAGGACTATGGCATCAACAAGAAGCTGGTGCCCCTCTACTATGGCAATGAAAGCGCCATCAAGATTGCTCACAATCCAGCTCAGCACTCGAAGACAAAGCACATTCAGATCCGTCATCACTTTCTTAGAGATCATGTGTTGAAGGAAGACATTGATATCATATACGTCAACACTGAAGAGCAATTGGCAGATATCTTCACGAAGCCTTTGGATGAGAAGAGTTTTTGCAAGCTGCGGTGTGAGCTAAATATCTTAGAATCCTCGAATGTCCTGTAAATGGACACACATCCTAACGCTTATGCATGTTGATGACTTAGGTGCACAACACACAAAGTAACGTATGCCTTCAATCCATGAAGATATACACTCTAAGTGTGAAGACATTAATGTGGAATTTGACTTCAGAGCGCCACGATAATTGTGCACCGTGTCTGGGTCTAATACTTCCTATACGGTGGGTAACGCCACCACCAATCTTTCTTGAAGTTTCTAGTTTGGCGTTCCACTGCATTATCTTCATGAATTATCTTCATGATTTGACACTAGATCTCATTGCATATATATATATATATATATATATGCAATGAGATCTAGTGTCAAATCATGAAGATAATTCATGAAGTATATGTTCTGTCCTCTACAGCAATCACTTATAGCTATGTATTCAAGTTTTTCTACCCTAAGTGAATGTGATCGGACCCCTACCCCATCTATGCTTATCTCTCCTACTCTCTCTAAATCTTCATATGCATTCTATTGACACGCGTTGATTGTCTTCACTGTGTCCTTGTCAGTCAAATATTTTGGGACAAACATTTAAAACACATTTATTATTCTTATCCTTTATGCCAGAATCTGGAGAAGCCGGAACGACCGCCCGACATACCAACTATGCGGTGGGGTCGTGGCACAGTTGTTTAAACTGTGCATGCATGCCACGCGTCACTGATACGTCTCCAATGTATCTATAATTTTTTATTGTTCCATGCTATTATATTATCCATCTTGGATGTTTTATATGCATTATGGTACTATTTTATATCATTTTTGGGACTAACCTATTAACTTAGTGCCAAGTGCCAGTTGTTATTTTTTCCTTGTTTTTGTCTTCTACAGAAAATCAATATCAAATGGAGTCCAAACGGAATAAAACTTTACGATGATTTTTTTTGGACCAGAAGACACCCATGAGACTTGGAGAGGAGGCCAGAAGACCTATGAGGAGGCCACAAGCCATAGGGGCGCGCCCTAGGGGGGCGCCCCCTAGGCTTGTGGGCCCCTCGTAGACCTCCTAACCCTAATCTTGGCTCCATAAATACCCAAATATTCCCCCAACATCAGAAGCGTGCACAAAAATACTTTTCCGCCGCCGCAAGCTTCTGTTCTCGTGAGATCCCATCTTGGGGCCTTTTCTGGCACTCTGCAGGAGGGGGATTCGATCACGAAGGGCATCTACATAAACCTTGATGCCCCTCCGATGATGTGTGAATAGTTTACCATAGACCTACGGGTCCATAGCTAGTAGCTAGATGGCTTCTTCTCTCTCTTTGATCTTCAATACAACGTTCTCCTCGATGTTCTTGGAGTTCTATTCGATGTAATCTTCTTTTGCGGTGTGTTTGTTGAGATCCAGTGAATAGTGGGTTTATGATCAGATTATCTATTATTTAAGTCTTCTCTGAACTCTTTTATGCATGATTAAGATAACTTTGTATTTCTCTCCAATCTATTGATTTGGTTTGGCCAACTAGATTGATTTGTCTTGCAATGGGAGATGTGCTTTGTGATGGGTTCAATCTTGCGGTGTCCTCACCCATTGACAGCAGGGGTAGCGAGGCATGTATTTGTATTGTTGCCATTAAGGATAAAAAGATGGGGTTTATATCATATTGGTTGAGTTTATCCCTCTACATCATGTCATCTTGCTTAAGGTGTTACTCCATTCTTGTTAACTTAATACACTAGATGCATGCTGGATAGCGGTCTATGTGTGGAGTAATAGTAGTAGATGCAGAATCGTTTCGGTCTACTTGTCATGGACGTGATGCCTATATTCATGATCATTACCTTGGATATCGTCATAACTATGCGCTTTTCTATCAATTGCTCAACAGTAATTTGTTCACCCACCGTATGCTTTCTTCAAGAGAGAAGCCTCTAGTGAAACCTATGGCCCCTGGGTCTATTTTCTATCATATTATTTTCAGATCTATAAAACCAAGAATCCAAAAATACCTTGCTGCAATTTATTTACCTTTACTTTACTCTCACTTTTACTTATCTTTTATGCCTATCTCTTTTAGATCTCACTCTTGCTAGTTACCGTGAAGGGATTGACAACCCCTTTTTTGCGTTGTGTGCAAGTGTTTGTTAGTTTGTGCAGGTGCATCTATTGGGGCTTGTACGTGTTCCTCCTACTAGATTGATACCTTGGTAACTAAGGGAAATACTTATCTCTACTTTGCAGCATCACCCTTTCCTCTTCAAGGGAAAAATCAACGCAAGCTCAAGAAGTAGCAGGAAGAATTTCTGGCACCGTTGCTGGGGAGGATATACATCAAGCCTACCAAGTACCTATCATAAACTCTCATCTCTTGCACTTACATTATTTGCCATTTGCATCTTGTTTTCCTCTCCCCCACATCTAAAACGTTTTCAGAAAAACACAAAAATATTTGCCTTCTTCCAGTTCATCTTTTTCGTTTGTCTTTTTGTTTGCTTGTGTGCTAGATTGCTTGCTTTGTCATGATGTCTCAAGAAAACACCAAGTCGTGTGATTTTTCCAATACTAGTAATAATGATTTTATTAGTACTCCGATTTCTCCCGCCACTAGTACGGAATCTTATGAAATTAATGCTGCTTTGTTGAATCTTGTTATGAAAGAACAATTTTCTGGTAGTCCTAATGAACATGTTGCATCCCATCTAAATACTTTCATTGAGTTGTGTGATATACAAAAGAAAAAGGATGTGGATAATGATATTGTTAAATTGAAGCTATTTCTGTTCTCACTACGAGATCGTGCTAAAACTTTGTTTTCATCTTTGCCTAAAAATAGTATTGATTCATGGGATAAGTGTAAAGATGCTTTTATTTCCAAGTATTTTCCTCCCGCTAAGATCATCTCCCTTAGGAACGATGTAATGAATTTTAAGCAACTTGATCATGAACAAGTTGCACAATCTTAGGAGAGGATGAAATTGATGATAAGAAATTGCCCTACACATGGTTTGAGTTTATGGATGATCATACAAAAAATTTATGCTGGATTGAATTTTGCATCTAAAAATATTTTAGATTCTGCCGCGGGTGGTACTTTTATGGAAATCACATTAGGAGAACCTACTAAACTCTTAGATAATATTATGGCAAGTTACTCTCAATGGCATACCGAAAGATCTTCTACTAGTAAAAAAGTGCATGCGATTGAAGAAATTAATACTTTGAGTGGAAAGATGGATGAACTTATGAAATTGGTTGCTAATAAGAGTGCTCCTATTGATCCTAATGATATTCCTTTGTCTACTTTGATTGAGAATAATAATGAATGTACGGATGTGAATTTTGTTGGTAGGAACAATTTTGGGAACAACGCGTATAGAGGTAATTTTAATCCTATGCCGTTTCCTAGTAATTCCTCTAATAATTATGGTAATTCCTACAACAATTCCTATGGAATTATAATAAAATACCTTCTGATCTTGAGAGTAATATTAAATATTTTATAAATTCCCAAAAGATTTTCAATGCTATGGTAGAAGAAAAATTGCTCAAGATTGATGATTTGGCTAGGAACGTAGATAGAATTTCTCATGAGATTGATTCTTTTAAGATTAGATCTATGCCAACCAAGATTGATATTAATGAGTCTCTAAAATCTATTAAAATTTCTATTAATGAATGTAAGGAGAGAACCGCTAGGATGCGTGCTAAGAGAGATTGGCTAGAAAAAGCATTGAAAGAACATGCGGTGCCCCCATGTTTGGTTTTGGTAATTAATGACAATCTCTAAGGACTAATGGTTGTCTTGAGTTATATTTGAAGGATTTGTCCATAGGAATTTCTTGAAGTCCATTTGTTGGTTTCAAGGAGTTTATATGTTGACCAATGTGCTATTCAAGGAATTATCCAAAGAGTGGTCATGTAGAAGACATGATACAAGGTTGATCAAGACTAAGTCAAGAGTGAATCAAGTTGATCAACACACAAAGCGTACAAGATGTACCGAGAGGGATCAAGTGATCCCATGGTATGGTAAGCATTGTCCATTACGCTTTGTGTACTAACCCATGATCTACGTGTGAGTTCTATGTGGGGTTAGGTTTGTTTCCATGGGTTTGCATCAAGAGGAAGATCTCATACAACCCATGGAGGATGACATCAAGTGGTGATTGTCATCAAGATTGCGGTGTGCAAGTTCAAGTGGAGCATCATGAAAAGATCAAGTGCTTGAAGCTTGCCGTCCATTTTGGTGTCAATGGACTTGTGAAGATGTGCCGAAGAGTGGCTCACCCATAGTGGAGTATGAGGGAGCAATCAACTAGTCTTCATCGAGCCAACACAATCAAGAAAGGTGGTCCAACTTGAGGGAGTCAAGATCGTCATCATCTAGCTCAAGTGGATTTTGCGCAAGGCAAAGGTTTGCCCTTGATAGGTTTTCTAGTTTACCGATCTCATGGTGGTAGTTGGGAGACCGGGTTATAGGATCGATTGCTGTACTATCAAGGGGGGCTCTCAAGTTGGTAGCTTGCTCGTATCATTCATTGAGAGCTCAAACCATTGCATCCTTGCATCATCTTTCTTGGTTCTTGTTTGGTTCTTCTCCTTGTGAGATTTGGAGCTTATGGTCATCTTTATGACAAGCTCGAGTTCATCGAAAATGGAGTTCACATGCATCTTCTATGATGTTTTTTATGTTGGGGTTTTTGCCGGTTCTTCATTCATAGAGGTTTCACATCTCTATACCTTTGGCATTTTTCTACTGCCTCTTCTTACTATAACCAGTTGCTGTTGGATGCTACTCGTCGTCTTCTATCCAACAAGCTTGAGTTTGCTCAATTCGGAGCTCATATGCAGAACTTGTGGTAGTTCTGGTTTTCCTGTTGCATCTGCTTTGCTTGGGGCTTGCTTGATGCACCCCTGCGGTAGTACCGCTCTGGGCAGCGGTAGTACCGCTTGTAAGCGGTAGTACCGTCCCTGTCGGGTGGTAGTACCGCTTGTAAGCGGTACTTCAGCTGTCCAGTTCTGCGGCTTCTACCGCTGCTTATTCTGGGGGTTCTATTTTTCGTGTCGGGTTCAGCGATAGTAGGGCGGCAGTGTGTGCGGAAGTACCACCTATAAGCGGTAGTACCGCCCCGGTCGGGCGGTAGTACCGCTACTGCAGTATTGTCGTCGCGCTCTGCTCTACTTTGCCTCCTCTGCTCCTGTGTTCTTCTTCTCCCATGGTAGTACCGCTCGGATGAGCGGTACACTGGTACTGTGAGGTGCTATACACACGATTTTTAACCTCTTTCTGCGACGGCATTTGGAACCATCGCCAAGTGAGTGTGGGCGATAGGGGGGTCCTTCCGACACAACCCAGAAACCGTCGGGGATATGGAGCCATGATCCAGAGGCCTTGCAAAATGTAATCGTGTGCGATGTAGCACACACTAAATTCTTTCGCACGTGTGGGATCAGTGATTAAATGTTTCTAATGACGCAGTGAAACCAAACGGTGTGTCGTAATGAACCGTTTGGGAAACAGTATGTAAGGCACACGGGCCAACATATGAAGTGTGTGCGATATGTGCCCCATTGCACACGAGTTTTCTGCGGAACCCGTCTGCCATGCAAGACTCCATCTCACATGTTTCCCAACAATTACCGTGTGCGATAATGTTCTATCACAAACGGTTCAGGAGCCCCTTCTCACACATACAAGTGATGTAGACCGTTTGTGATTTGTTTTGTATCACCGACGGTTGCGGCAAGAGAGACGTGTGCTTTTCGTTTGGGATCCCACACGTTTCCTGAAAAATTTACGACTGGGATTGTATTTTTACATTGGGCACGGTTTACTCCGAGCTCTTGTGTGCGATAACGTGATATCACAAACGGTTCCGGAGACCCTACGCACACGTAGTAGCGCTGCAAATCGTTTGCGATCTGCTGTGTATCACCGATGGTTCCGCTACGATTGACGTATGCTTTCCGATGTGGATCACACACACTCATTTAGTTGAACCCTGTGCGGAGCAATTGCCAGGTTAAAACAAAAATATCCCATTTTGAATCGGCATGCAAAAAGCAAATTCGCCACAATATTCAATTGAACAAATAGTGTCCACAGGAAGAACATTCATCAGATTTCGCAACAATTGCAATTGAACATATGGTAGCTAAATTCCAATGATTTTTCCACACATATATGCATTACATAATTAATCATAGTGTACGAAATACGAAGACCTCATCAGATGGAAAACAATGGATCCATGCGTATATGTTTAGCGGCTAACTCTTACTCAATGTTTCAGGAGAACGCATGCTGAAATCTTCATTATCACCAGTGGGATTAATGTAGTGATTCAGGAAGAAGTCGCTGATAAATCTCCGAACCATCAGCAATTCACCAGCGGGGAGCGGTTTAGGGGTCGTCGGTTCTAAGATGAGCTGCAGTATTTTTAAGATCTGAATGTGCCATATGAGTGGAGTAGAAGATATTAATTAAGATAGACTTACTAGTACTAATTCACGAGGATCTTCACAACTATCAGTAGATTTGCAGATGGAGATCATGTGTCTGCAAACATAGTATCCACAAAGGTTGGTCCCTGCTTGTTGCTGAGGACACTGAATTTTTTTGTACCGAATTAGTCATGTATTTGTCTTGTTAGGAGCAACCTAACCAGTGTTAGATGTATTATTTTTTCATTGGACATAAATAGAAAGAGGTTTATTTAGAAGCTTGAACATTTGACTAGCGTAAGAAAAGGTATTTGCAGACTATTGGATAAATTTTCCGAAAATAACGGATTTCGGTGTGTTACCGGAGAAATGATCTCGTGCTGCAGAGGTAGTTCCCTCTTGAACAGGTTCCCTGGTTTAGTTTTCCACAATGCGAGCACACTGCAAATGAAGATGAATTTTGACAACATCAATTATTGAACCAGATATGAATGCAAATTAATTTTAACATCATAGAATTCAATACCTATCGATGAATTGCTGAAGATGCGTCACATCCTGAGCGTTTGTTGACTCTCTGAGAGAATCCATGTAGTAAACTGTGTTCTTGTTTGGAACAATGAATACCAATATCTAGTGATCGCTACATATTAAGAAAGCCATGAACTTACGAATTATGTTGAAATCTGAAAGAAAATCAGTGTATGCGTGGTTGTTTACTTGACTTACCGTTCATGATATGGCCAGAGAAATGATTCTGCATGGAACGTGTTTTCGAAGATACGGATGACCGTGTTAATGGCCCAGTCCCGTAGGTCCTTACCATCTAATGTTGTGCCATTTGCTAATGCAGGATCTATGAAATACACACTCTCCCTTTTTCTTCTCTGTGCGTTCAATCCCCTGAGAGGAATAAAATGCAGTTAGCTGTTTATCATTTACAGCCTTGTATGGAGAAGTTGATCAGAGTATGTTAAGTACTTACAAAATCAGGCATCTAACAAGAGTGGCATCGAGCCCGTTGAAGTTGAAGAAGAGATGTAAGTCCTCAAAACTCACATTGATGGAACCAGCATCGTGTCGGAAATGATCTCTGTTGTAGTGGACTAGCAGACCATGATGACCTGCTGACATTTGGTCTATGCAATATTCATGTAACTCGCGGCAACTGGAGCGACACTCATCAAAGTATTCGCCAACAAGAAATGGCTGGCCATGGACGTAATTGCGTGCTTCAAGTACGTCTGCTTTATTTTTAGCAAGCTGCAAATCTATTTCTTCATCATCCATGCCATCAGAAATAATATTACTCCCCGATTCGAACAACCTGCTGTTAATTTGGTTCTGGGCGATGAGTGCTTTAAGTAAGAGGTAATTGTTCTCTTTCATCTTCGCTCTCCCGCCGTGCTTCCTCGCAGGTGCAGCCTTTTTGGCCACTTCCTTCTTGGTACTTGAAGCATTTCTGGCAGAACGTTTGGTTGGCTGCAAGGTAGACTGCCGAGCAGACGGTGAAGCTTCGATGGACTGCTTAGCAGACGGTTTATCTATGCCGGACCGCTGAGCTGACGGTGCTACTGTGATGGACTGCTGGGCTGTAGGAGCAGAGGCATCGGACTGCTGACCATGCGTTGAAGCTATGTCGGGTTTCTGCGCAGGTGGTGCCAACTTGTCGGTGTGCTGAGGAGGCCGTGCCAACGCGTTGGTTTGCTGAGCAGGAAGTGCTGACGCATTGGTATGCTGATCATGCGACTGCGGACCGCCGGACTGATGAGCAGTCGGTTCTGGAACTGCAGACTGCTTAGCAGGCGGTTCCGAAGCATCAGACCGCTTAGCAGTCCGGTCCACCAGGTTGGTCTGGTGAGAATGTGCTGCAGCTGGGTCTCCCCTCGCTGCTTCAGCGGCCGGCATCTGAACCGGTGGTGCGTCTTCAACAGTTGTAGGCCTTGCCACTGGTTGCTCTGGGGCGAAGGATGACATGGCCTCTATGGCACAAAGTCGGGCCGGCTGATCACAGGTTGATGCATCAGCCGTCGGATTACAAGTATTAGGTTCTTTGGGGGAAGCACGCGAGAGCTGCTGTGGCAAGGGAGCGTCACTGGTTGAGGGGCGACATTGGTTGCTCTTGGCGGGGCTTCAGTGATCTCATCGATGAATTCTATTTCCTTTCGTGGCCACTGTATGTGGTGTAATAGTGTTTCTCCCAAGGTCCTTTGCTCATCAAAGTCTCCTAGGACATTCTTCAGGGCAAATTCATTGAATCCATGCTTTACTTCAGTCACGTAGCACTTCACACAGCCCGACTTCAATGGCACATTGTCTAACAAGAGGCCCTCTTCCAAGAAGGGTGGGCAAACCCAGGCTATTGCACATTTTAATGTACCTTCATAATGTGTAAGCACGCCCTTCAGTCTGTCTTTCATTCCAGACAGATCAGATATAGCATCATCATGAGCAGCTGCAGCCTCAGTGTTGCTGGGGTCAGCTGATGCACAGCTACTCTTGTGCAGTGTTGTCACGCAATAAGCAACATCCTCCATGCCCGCCTCCCCTCCCATCTGCTGGCTATCTGTCAGTGTTAGAGTCTTCTGCATCATCATTGACTCCTCAATATCCTTTCGAACAGCCGGATACATGTCCTTCTCAACCTTTCATACAATTCATTCTACTTCATTTCACTCCTCGCTTTTTTCATGCTGAGCCTCTCTTCTTTGCTGAGTGTGAAAGCCCTCTTGTGCGGGACATTAACACCTATACCCCTTGCATGGCCAGGGGGCTCTCTTGTTTCCTGAGCATCGGACAGAATGTCACATGGCCCTGAGTTCCTGTAGAACCTTCCAGGGATCTTGGAAGCCATTAACATCACTTGATACAGTTCTTCGTCACGTGAGTTTTCAAAGTAATAAGTTCCGTCATCACGCCTTCTTGCACGTGCCCACAAGTAGTCTCTAGCGTGTTCACCCCTGATATCACTAAAGGCCGTTTCCCACCCGCCGCTACTGCTTCTTTGTCCTCCTAGCCCCATATCGGTTTTATGCCGTAGTATCCTGCCACACCCATACGGTGGGGGTGTGTGTTCTTCTTCTGAAGTTCCGATTGCTTGGCACTCTTCTCAGCAAACTCTTTAGTTGCCCTGACCCTTTTGAATTCTGCCTAGTCTACCTTTGTAATTTGGGGGTATGCGGGGATTGGGTCCTTGCCTTCACTCAAGTACTTCTTGTATGGCACGTGCTTCCAGTTTCTCCAAGCATCCCTAGCCTTCTTCAGTGCAGCGTGTTCCACCTGCATTCTCCACTGCTCTGGAACGTTGAAGTGATCCATGATCTCCCGGACTATCCTTTGCCGTGTTTCTGTGTCAGCCTTCCGAAACCCCGGCAGATTAATGTTGAGCCTTGCCCTGCCAACAAATCCACACACACTCCTGAACCTCGTGCGTGCTTTATCTGGTTTAGTTGGAGCCCAAGACTTTAAATCGATCTTGGTTACTTCATATACACCTTTAGGCTGGTGTGTGGGCTTCCTTGGAGCGTTCCTCCGTGTCCTGACCGGAACGGTAATTGCTGCAGCTCTATCCCGTTCAAGATTACTTGATCCCTCACCATCTGCTGAAGACCTAGGGTTGTCGGAATCAGATGAAGATACATCGCCTGAAGCATGAGTGCTGTCGCTGCTATTCGGCATCTATAGAGAACACATGCGAAACTCAGGAAAGGAGGATAAGCATAAAACTAACAACTTGGCATCAAGCTATCTAAACATGTCATGCAATAATTTAGAAAATGTACGGCTTATTTGTTAAGTTTGTGTGACTCGGGCGCCCGCGATCTGTAAATCGGCAGTAACTTATTGGAACAAATACAACTTATATGTACTAGTTAGGAAGGTAGATAATGAACATATATACGCTCTCCGTTATTTTATAGCCAATTTGGGAACATACAGAACAAAATAGGAAGAGGGATTGCAAGAAAATATGCCTCACCATGATGGAGAGCAGTAACTAACAGGTTTCCTAATGCAAACCCGGCCGGACCATAGGAGAGGCGAGGGTTACAGGATCGATATGCTCGAGGGTGGATGGCGAGCAAACAAAGACGGCGAGACGCGGGCAGCCCCGTGTTGGGAACGACAGTGGAGGTAGGCTTGACGCCGAAGAGCGGGCACACGGCCGGGGTGAGCACGCCAGCGCCGGAGAGGGTTCTGCTGTGGATCTGGGGGAGGGGGGAGCTGGCGATGGAGATTGGGTGGACTAGTTGAGTGAAAAGCGGGCGGGCGGTGGGGGGTGTTGGCGGCCTAGGTGAAAAGGGTGAAAAATATCCCCGGTCACCGCGCGGAAAGGCCTATGCAAACGGTTGCCTCTAAGCGCTCGTGTGCACAAAGAGAATAATTTCGTTTGAAATGAAGACGTGAGTTCATTGTTTCGCCTCTAAATTTTTCCCACGTTAAGCAATCACCATTATACCACGAGTTTGATTTGCTGGTGCATTTCAGGTCTCGTGTGCTACATTTAAGACATTTTTTGGCATTTACCGTGCATTTTGGCATATAAATCAAATCCTAGCCGGACTGCATTTCCTGTCAAAAGGGATGAGGATTGCCGTTCGATCTGGGAGCATCTAACGGTGCAGACGTACGATCCGTGGGGTTTGGGTTCTGGCCAATCAGAACGCACGAATCAGATCGCGCGCGCAGCAAGGGGGGGGCATCGGCCATGGTTTGGTAGGCACACGGCTTTCATGAGTGAACCGTGTGCTATTTGAAAACATTTACATGAACTAACAGCATATTTTCGTTTGAATGAAAACAAGAGTTCATCGTTTCGCCTCCAAATTGTTTTCCACGGTAAGAAATCACCATTGTACCCTATGGTTCAATTTTCTCATGCATTTGAGGTATTGTTTGATATATTTGAGTCATTTGCTATAGTTGCAACTACACGTGGGTGCTAGCTAGCAAGATCATTTGTGTGTCGCTTTGGGAGTTTTCATTCATTGTTCGAGAGACGGGAAAAAAATTCAAATAGTTCGGTCGCAGGGTGCGGCCAGAGGCGTAAGCCTTGTTAGTATTCTAATTACAGGAAATGCATCTAGAGTCTGGAAATAACGAAAATCGATGTGTCACCGTGGCGTGCTCTCAGGATCACATGGAATTTTTTTGGTAAAGATGGCACAAGTTTTGATGCTCACACCTTCCAAATCGGAGCATCTCACAAGAAGGATCATAGTTTCCAAAAGGAGATGCGGCACTTTGGACTCCACTCGTCAGTGACTACATCGTTCCGCCTCGAATATTTTTCACGGTAAACAATCACGTATATACCCTAGGTTTGATTTTCTGGCCCATTTTAGGTCTCGTTGCTATATTTAAGTCATTTTTTTGCACTTACCTTGCATTTAGTGCATATAATTAAATTCAAAACCGTTCTACAACTACATCTGGGTGTTAGTTAGCAAAGAAGGTGTACAAGTCATTTGTGTGTCGCTTTGCGAGTTTTCATCCATTGTCTGAGAAACGGGGAGAAGTTTCAAACATTTCGGCCGTGAGGTGCGGCCACCGGCGTAGGCCTAGTTGGTATTTTAATTACTGGGAATTCAGATGGAGTCCAGACAACATCAAAATCTGTGTGTGCCCGTGGCGTGCTCTCACGACCCCGGGGGAAAATTTGGTAAAGTTTGGCACAAGTTTTGATGATCGCTCCTTCCAAACCGGAGCATCTCACATGAAGGACCATGGTTTCCAAAAGGAGACGTGTTAATTCAAACTCCAGTGGTCGGTGACTTCATCGTTTGACCTCATAAAAATTTCCACGGTATGCAATCACCATTATACCACGGGTTTGATTTTCTAACGCATTTCAGGTATCGTTTGCTATATTTAAGACATTTTTTGAATTTAACTTGCAATTTGTGGATATAAATAAAATTACAACCAAAACTGCATGTGCTGTTGAAAGGGATGAGGATCGCCGTTCAATCAAGGAGAATCCAACGGTGCAGACGTACGATCCGTGGGGTTTAGGTTCTGGCCAATCAGAACGCATGACTTAGGTAGCGCGCGTGGCAAGGGGTCATCGGCCACGGTTTAGTGGACACACGGCTTTCATGAGTGAACCGTTTGCTATTTGAAAACATTTACATTAACTAGCAGCATATTTTCGTTTGAATGAAAACATGAGTTCATCGTTTCGCCTCCAATTTTTTTTTCCACGGTAAGAAATCATGATTGTACCCTATGGTTCGATTTTCTGGTACATTTTACCAGGCGGCAGGCCTGGTTAGCAATCTCAAACTTTGAATATGCAAAAAAGAAAGGGCCAAAAACCAGGGTGTTACAAACCTTCCCTCTTAAAGAAATCTCGTCCTCGAGATTTGGTTGCTCAGGGAACAAGTATGACTTGAGGACACCGTCTCCAACTCGGGTATCCATTTCCTTTGCATGTTGTTCCCTTAAGAATTTCATATGGTTTTCTTACCTTGCTCTGGGGTGGTTTGCTTCACCTTTCCCAAATTCTGACAGGTTTTTGCTCATATACCAAATCCTTTTGCTGACGTTGATTCTCTCATATCTGCGGTGATATCTAATGGATTTGAGCATAAATTTTCCTTTGGTCATGAAAACCTTTTACTTCTGCCATGGGTTGCTCAAACAAATGCATGTCTTCCGGATTCAATTAATGCTGAGAATCGTGGCCATTCTCCTGACGAGATCTGACTGCTCGTAGGTGGTACTGTCTTACCTTGATTTGTTTCCTTGGCTCGAGTAGGAGGTATGTACCAAAGACTCGACTGCCTTCTGTCGTGAACAATATACAAGAGTATGGACTTATAGCTGTAGCATACCTCAAACATTAATATCTTGATACTGGCCTGACAGGGGTGCTGGCAGGAAAATACTTTTCATTACAAGCTATCCATGTACTTGGTTCCACCAGTGAGTATACCTGGTCTGAGCTGATGGTTCGGCTTTTGAATTACCCATGCGGTCGGTATACCCATATGTGGTAATAAGGCTATGAGATGTTGTAACACTACCGCTGAGGTCAAACTGCTGAGGTTGCAAAAGAATCTTGGATCTGACAGAACAGACTTGGATATTCCACAGTACCCATTTAAGCGGGTCAGCGGGATATGAAGTCCTTGTAGAATAGAGTAGGTCTCTGAGGATATGCCTTTGTGGATCCATAAGCAATCTGACCTCCAACTGACTTGGGTATCCGGACCCTGATGGTCGTGCAAAATCATCATACCTTTGCTATCAGTCTCACCCTTTGACGGTCATGATTTTATTTGTCAGGATACCTTACTGAAAATAGCTTGGCCACATATGTCCTTGATTCTTCGTATGACCATGGATGTGGTTAGGGAAATATTTTTGGCATTATTCCTTGTACTTGTTTTTTGACCTGGGTCCGCATATATATAACATATACTCGGGGCTCGCAGCTGTACGGAGCTCATGGTTGAGGCCATTCATATAATATGATGATAGGAGTTCATGGGGTCTCCTTGTCGGGTGTGGGAATAATGACTTTGGTAATCATTGTCAAGACTGTTGATTCTTTCTTAGGTATATCTTGCTTGATCCTTGCCGTATCTCGTATGAGTGACTGGTATGATCGGGGATGCATGCTCACCATATATATAAGAACCATATGCAACCGAACACTCGATCCTTGAGGTAGGCATATGTCTTGACAGAATTGTACTTCTGACAAAATGTTGCGGATATGATTCTTGAGCTGCACTGTCATATACTGCCAACTCACAGTGTAATACCTGACGATGGTGCGTATTGTTGTACTGTCGCAGGCGGGGTGTCTTATGTGGGAAGCCATCCGAGTAGCTTCCTAAAGAAGACTCAATATCTTATGCTCGAAGGTTTGGCCGTAGTGGCGTGCTGGAGAAGACTGGGTTCCGTACCTAAGAAGCTTCTCCGTTGGTTGCTTGCTGAGAAAGATTCAATTTCTGATGTCAACAACTTTTCTGAGGTATCTTGCTGTGGAAGACTGGGTATCTTGGATCGGAATCTGTCCATCTATTGTACTGATGAAAATCGAGGAGCCTTGCATCATAAGCTTCTTCCGATAGCGTGTGGAGGAAGACTGAGTTTCTTATGTCCAAAGCTTCATATTGTGGTATGCAGACTGAAACTATACACATGCCCATAATATTTTGCGGCTGGTTACTAACAAGAGAAAAATCATTTGACTGTCTTCCTTGGTCATAGCACATTCTGGCTTTCTTTCGCAGTATAACATATTTCAAGTATCATTCATTGTTGAGTTAAAGCTTTGTATATGATCCATACCTTTGACGGAAAATATACCGTTGATCTTGTACCTGACTTGTCTTCCTGTTGTCTTGACCATTACTATGTGAGGATTAAGTACTGATGTAGACTTGATGTGTTTAGCTGAGCTTCTTCCAAATATTTGAAATCCTTATTGCTTCTTCGAGTCCAGTGTTGGTTGATGAGCAACTTCCATAAGGGGAAATAAGGTAACACCGAGGGCCCAAAAGAAAGAAGCAAAAGAAGACTCAACTAAACAAAAGCACACAACAATCAATTCACACACAAACAATGTCACATATTCCTGCAAGTCACACAATATGCATGCCTACTTTAGCACACAAATCTCGCAAGAACTCTGGTATTACGGTCTAACATGCTGTGACGGTGTGCACGAAAATGAATCAGCGTGTGGAGGGGTTGGTGTAAACATCGCTACACCAAGTGCTGGCTTAGCCAGGTAGCAACCTTGACTAGCTCGGAAGCAAGGACGTACTTGGTAACCATGTAGCAGAACACGAATGTTACGGCCACATTATTATCAAGCGAACGGAAGGGATCCGTACTCGTCCAAGGAATAGGATAGCGGGGAAAACAGAGTCTGCTGGCATTGCCCTTTCTTGGTGACTAAGATCATTAAGGGTTGCCAACACGACAGACAAAAGGGCGATCCGGGATAGAAGCATGTCTATCACCGAAACGATAGGCTGGGAATGAAGAAAGGAAATTGGTGCGATACCTCGACACCATCCTGCAAACAGTGTCGGGATCACTTGGCATCACTCCGCTGGGACAGAAATGACGCCAAACACCGAAGAACAGGCTCAAAGGAAACTGGAGGGATGCAGGGGCTGAGCTGTAGTGGATCCGAACCGATGCCAGCTACACTCATAAGATAAACCGTTAGCAACAAATAATAAGGCTATATGCATGCTATGCAACAAACAAGTGCAGCAACCGATGCAACAAACAAGCCAGACTCTATACTACCGGTTACTATCGCTCACGCTGACTAGGGCGTCCTACAGCCGGACCTGCCCTAATACCAAGCTCTATGGCACCCCAGCTCAGAGAGACTAGAATGCCCCGTATTCCAGCCCAGAGATCGAGGTGAAGTCTTCTGGAATACGGCACTGCTCGGCATAGAACAAATTAG
Organism: Thinopyrum elongatum; assembly: GCA_011799875.1. Lineage (NCBI taxonomy): Eukaryota > Viridiplantae > Streptophyta > Magnoliopsida > Poales > Poaceae > Thinopyrum > Thinopyrum elongatum. Next base: position 354,751,402 of record CM022297.1, on the reverse strand, counting down.
CTTTTATTACAATGAATAAGGGCTACAAAAGGTATGATGTTATAAAGAATCACATCAGCATGGCGACACTACGCCTGCTAAGGTAGCTCTATGCTAGCAGCGGAACAGCTCGTAGTAGCGAAACAACGACGAAGGTGGTGAACTCCACTCCGCAGGGACTCTGGCTGGGACACGATCTAGCTCGCACGAACGGAAACTTCGACAAGCAATCAATCAATCACGACATCACTTGCAATCTGGCATGACACGCCAGGTCAGTACATTGAAAGTACTTGCAAGCTCACAACAACCAAAAGCATCAAGGCAAAACAACAACATAGCATTAAACAGGTTAATTAAATTAACATGTACCATGATGCTAAAGCAACTACTAAGCATGATATGAAACTACTACAATGCTGATAAACCATCATCTCAGATCTCAAGAACCATCTCACTCTTGGCTATCCTGCCAAGCAAACAAATCACCTCGATCACCTCGTGATCAAAACATCCACATGGTCACCTCGAGACCACATCACAAACTGAATGATCATCCTCAAGATCATCTCAACATCATCATCAACATCCTGCCAAACTGTTACTGCTCAAATATATCAACATATAAATCACCTATAAGTCATTCCGTCATGTGAGTGTTGATTGAATGGTGTGACCTAGTGTGAACTTGTGCCCATGACTGAGGACGCGGCTATCGATAGATTAAACACACACTCTGCAGAGGTTAGCACACTGTACCCACATCACAGAACCCATGGCCTCATGCTCCCATTCGGGTGGACCAACGACGTTCCGATAAAACCAATCTACTGCCATGACACTCTCCCGGCCACTCCGACCAACACCCCCTTTGGGTTCAGTCCTGGGTGGCCCCAATGTCAACTCATGACATCCAATGCCCATCGTCGTGGCAAAACAAAAATGGTCCCAAACGGGGACATGTGCACATAACCAAAACTCGGGTTCACAAGGTCTATGTCCGCCTACCTGATCAGGGTAGGGCGCGCCCATAACCTTCCCTAGTTGGAGGCACCAGCGAGAGACACGACAATAGACCGCATTAGGGCCTTCCCATAAAGGCAAATGTGGTTGCACTGGAAAAGCCCGGTTCGGTGGCACCTGACCAACGAAATGACAGAATTTGTCCCCAAAGTATATCTGCGATAACTGATACTCTGATATCATATATCAACCTGTGATCCAACTCATAGCAATATCCAACAAATAATCCAAAGCATAACCTAGTCATAACATAAGCTCTGAGGATAACAAAATACTAAGAGCATGCTGAATCCAAGAACAATAATACTACTAATCCCATTAGCAAGAACAAGCTATCTAGCTAAGATCCACATGCAGTCATCATATCCAAAATCATACTCCAAAATATAATATCAGATATCAACATGAAAATAATCATAATATAAGCCACTAATAATCCAATGGCAACATGTCATCCACATAAGCTGCAAAATTTTAGTCCTAGAACTCCAAGCAACATCATGGCAATAGCAAGATCAAAATATCACTCCGAGAAATGCCATGAACAAGTCATACATAGCTAATGCAATATTTTAAACAAGTTTAATTAATTAAACCATGGCATTGCATTGCAATCATGCAAATGGAGGGTGTGGCTTGCCTGGGAGGGATGGATTCACCGGGAAGAAGTGCGAGAAGCTCGCGGAAAGAATCGCCAGAAAATGTTCTCTCTCGGAGGGGGCTGAATAAGGGCAGGGGCAAAATGGTCATTTTCAGAATGTTAAAACATGGTGAAAATGATTCCATCAGAACGGGCTCGACGAAATGAAGAAGTGGGCTTTGGAATCACCTCATTTGGAGTTACGGATGAAAAGGTATGATTGTTTTTCTGCCAGGGACCTATTTGTAATAAAATCATCACAACTAGGCCCTTAACAGGAAAAACTGAACGCGCCTTTTTAGAAAATACGTTTTCCAGAGAGGAAAACGCCTTCTGGCCCGAAGAAAGAGCAGAGTACGCTTCCGAAAGAGGAAAGCGCACACGGGCAAAACCCGCGTCCACTTATCCACGTCAGCGTCGCCGGGTCAACCCCCTGTGCGGCTGACGGGTGGGGTCGCGGGGCCCACTGGCCAGCTGGCGTCGTCGTCGCCTTCCCTCGCTCGCGCCTGGCCGTGGCAGAGCCGGCGCCTGACGGCGACCGCGGGTAGCTCCGGCCACCTCCCGCACCGTGCCGCCTACCGGGGTGATCAGCGGGACGAGCCGCATCTCCCTGGGCCCTTGGTACTCGGCGGCGGACGACGGCATCGGGCGTTGATGGATTTCACGGACAGTGGCCACCGAAGGAGAGGGAGAGATGTTGGGGAGGTTCGCCGGTGACTGGGTGGAGCTCTGGTGGAGGAGGAAGGACAAGAAGAGCTCGGACTTGAGCGAATTGGAGAGGATGGCCGTGGCGGCCATGGTGGCGATGGCGAGCAGGGAGGGGCTCCGGGGCTCGGGGAAAAGGCTAGGGAGGGGTAGTGGAGTGAGGCAAGGGCGATGGGGTGCTCGGGAGGCCGCGGGGAGGGGCTTAAATAGGCGGGCGAGGGAGGCCGTGGCCGAGTGCCACCGCTCGAGCTTGGCCAAAGCTCTGGCAAGGCTCAGCGAGCACGGGAGGGCACGGGAACACGACGAGGCAGCGCTGGCAAGGTTCACGGGGCAATGCAGCGCCAAGAGGCCCGGGGAGGAAGCGACCGAGATGAAGACAGAGCCAAAGGGCCACTGTTTGCCCGTGGGCACGCGGCGGCGAGCGCCGATGAGGAAGCTGCCGGAGGGGAAGAGGGGTCCAGGGTGAGGGCGACGACGAGAAGAAGACACCAGACATGCTCACGCGCGCGAAGACGACGAGAGGGAGAGGGGCCGGAGCTAGGCGACGTCCTGGACGCAGCCACAGCGAGCAGAGCACGTGAATATGCATGCCAGTGGCGCCATCACCATGGGACATGGCAAAGAGAGGTCACGAGAGGAGGGTAAACTGTGTCTAACATGATGTCCTTCCAACCTGGAGACTGTGGAAAGCAAAAGCTTGAGAGAAGAGGCTCTGTAGCTAAGGTGGGCATCGATGCAAGTTTGCTGTAGCAAACTTGGTCATGTTACTGTGATCAACAGAGAGATGATAAGGGACAAAGTTGTTGTCTGGGGTGTTTATCTTAGGAAGGACTATAATCCTGTGAATTATGAGAGGAATTGGACCAAGATACATCATAGTTGCTTCACAACTGCATATTTGGTCCAGAATCAAGATGTGGATGATGCACTCACATCGAGTAGCCACTAGAGCTGAAATTTGGCAAGGCTTGATGATTTGGACATATGAAGATGATGTAAAAATTTCATACCAATTGGTCATGCCAAAATGGTACTTCCTTCACAGACATCCTTTCTGTCCAGAAACTTGGGATAATATTGGGGAGACAATGCCTTGATGAAATGGCCCCAAATTTGGTGGAGAGATGTTATTAGGGTAGGAGCATAATCTAGTAATTTCTCAGAATTAATGAAGTAATATAAAATATACTTGCTTCACGACCTGAAAATATTAACAAAATCAAAGATTTGATGCTGTGCTCACATAGATGATTGGATGGAGCCTAAAATTGGAGGAGTGTGATGATATGAGCACATGAAGGAGTGTGCAATAATTCAACTCATTTTGATAAATCTAGTGAGTACTTCCTTCACAAAGGCTTCTGTCTGACAGAAACTTTGAAAAATTACTGAGGAATATTTGCTAGGCTAATGAAGTTGAATTTTGGCATGTGGCAATGATTTGGATGTAAAATGCTGCCCAAAAAGTTTGGGAGCAATCAAGAAAGGATAGGTGGCACTTCCTTCACAAAGTGCTACTCTGGACAGATTTGAAGAAATAATATTGGAGGAATATTTTTGAACTGGCCAAGGGTAAGTTTGGGCATATTTGAGCAATATATGACCCAAAGAAATTATGAGAATTATTTGGGAATTTTTGTGGAAGACAGAAATATAGGTTGCTTCACAACCTAGGGCAGACAGGACTATTCCTTTAATAGAAAAAGGAATATTCCTTAGAAAAGAATTTTATGGTTGGGCTAGAATGGAAATGACATGATCTATGGAAAGTTTTGAGAATGATGAGCCACTTGGAAGAAGAAATGGTGATGACCTCCCAGGTTTCAAGTCCATAGATAATGAAAAGAGAATCAGGGCAAAAACACAAATAAATGAAAAGAAAAAGAAAGGGCCAAAAACCAGGGTGTTACAGCGAGTTTCATCCGTTTGTCCGAGAAGCGGGGAGAAGTTTCAAACATTTCGGCTGCGAGGTGCGACCACTAGCATAGGCCTAGTTGGTATTTTAATTACAGGAAATTCACATGGAGTCCGGACATCATCAAAATCGATGTGTGCCCGTGGCGTGCTCTCACGACCCCGTGGAAAAAAATTGGTAAAGTTTGGCACAAGTTTTGATGATAGCTCCTTACAAACCGGAGCATCTCACATGAAGGATCATGGTTTCCAAAAGGAGACGTGTCAATTCAAACTCCAGTGGCCGGTGACTTCATCGTTTGGCCTCATAAAAATTTCCACGGTACGCAATCACCATTATACCACGGGTTTGATTTTCTAGCGCATTTCAGGTATCGTTAGCTATATTTAAGACATTTTTTGAGTTTAACGTGCATTTTGTGCATAAAAATAAAATTACAACCGGAACTGCATGTGCTGTCGAAAGGGATGAGGATCGCCGTTCGATCTGGGAGCATCCAACGGTGTAGACGTACGATCCGTGGAGTTTGGGTTCTGGCCAATCAGAAAGCACGACTTAGATCGCGGGCGGGGTTTGGTCGGCACACGGCTTTCATCAACGAACCGTGTGCTATTCGCAAACCAGATTGCATATTTTTGTTCACACATACTGTAGTGAGATCAATTGAGTGTGCTACCTCTATGATATAATAATAATAATAATAACAAAAAATAGTTCATATTCATTGCCTGAGCTGAGAACATATCAAGGTCAACATATTAACGGTTCTTACATCAACAGAAAACCGGGCATAACTCACAAATTCAGTACAGGCGACAGTTCTAAATTGAACGAATTAATTTGCAGGGTAGGCATAAAGACTAGTATTACGGCTTAATTCCCATGTACATGGGGGAACTGGGATCATTACGTTGACCCCGAATGAACTTGGGTTTTCTGATGATTTTACGCTTCTCTGTTACACGGGTGCGTGATCCCTTGGCTGGCAACTCAGCAAATTCATCGTACTCGTCCTCATCGGCAACATCCTCGACACCCAGTACCTTCCTCTTCCCATGCATCACTACATGGCAGTTCTTACGCAAGGGGTCTTCTGCAAAGAAAATCTGGGTAGCATCGCTGGCAAGAATGAACGGGTCCGCGTGATATGCCATCGTTGTCATGTTAACACAGGTCTTCCTGTAATCATCAACCTTTACATGACCAAGAGGGATCCATGCGCACCTGAATAATGCCACCTTAACTTTCACATAGTCAAGCTCCCAAATCTCTATGATGGTTCCATAGTATACCCTTTTATCAGCTTCATCTACAGTCATGCATTCTATTCGAACAGAGCTGTTCTGATATGAGGTCTTCTCATCACGTTCCTCAGTGTAGAACGTGTATCCATTTATGTCATATGCTTGGTACGTCAACACCGTAGGTGATGGCTTTTGTGCCAATCACATAGCAATGTCATCGATGGATCCTTGTGCCAAACGATTCTTCAGCCATTCGGCGTAGTTCTTAGTGTGCTCCTTCATCTCCACATCTAATGAAGGCACCATTGGTAAGAAGCTTTGGCGTATCTCTGCCAAGTGTTCTTCATCATAAGCGTTGAGAATTGGGATGTTAAGCATTATCGTCAAATGGGCTTTCTCTGCCAATTCTCTGGGTGCAGCCATTTGCGTGCCAGCAAGGACCAGCTTACCTTTCAGCCTTCCCTCGTGGCGAGAGAGGGGCAAACCTATAGGTCTTTGTTTCATGTATTCGGTGCAAAACTCAACCACCTCCTTCGCGGTATAACCTTGTAGGATGCTTGCCCCTGGATGGTATCGGTTCCGACAAAAGCGCTTCAGTATTCCCATGAACCGCTTGAAGGGATACATGTTTGTGGCGCCTCGCCTGATTACCACTGTAGCCAGACGGTCGCCACGCATACCAGCCCAGGAAATCACTCTGGCATGCGCGTTTACAACAAGTATCAAGAACACAGGCATTTCTATTAATGGATATATAAGTCTTACATGAGATATATTACAGAGGTGATGGCAGCGGAAAGGCTCTATCTAAGGCAGCTTGGTCTTGGTGCGGCTCCAATCCACAGGGATCTGACTGGGTTACGCTCCTAGCTCGCGAACGCTCCGGCTCCTCGTCGACGGATGACGGATCCTTATGTGAACCTGGCCACATTGAAGGCCGCTGAGTACTTTTGAATGTACTCGCAAGCAAACCAAACTAACATATACACCAAGCAAAGCAATCCATGGCATTCAAGCATGCATTTGTTATTAGAGCAATATTAATTATCGTGGCATAACATATCTATCTAGCAAAATTAATTATCATGTCATAACAGGTTCATCCAGCAAGGTAACTACTAAGGTAAAATACAGTAAAGTAAAGCATATCAAGTAAATAATCCATACTCCGAACATCCTCGTGATCCAGTCTGAATCTGATCCAAATCCAACCCAAATCATGTGGTCATCTGACCACTCCTCTTATAGCCATCCGATGGCTAACATATCACATTCCTGACATCATCTGATGTCTACACAAGACGAGCTCTTCCATCATTATTATCATTATTACGGTTGACCACCTAGTGAGGTCTGGACGGGCTGTCCAATACCGTGGATGCGGCTATTCGAATAGATTTTTCACTCTGCAGAGATTGCGCACTTTACCCACACTATGGAGCACTGACCTCGTGATCCCATTCGGGTGGACCAGCGTTGCTCCAACGAAACTTGTCTGACCCGTGACTCCTCTATCGTACCACCGACAATCATACCCTCCCAGGGTCATGTCCTGGGTGGCCCCTGTGTCACCTCGTGACGCCTGCCACCGTCGTGGCCAAACTAAACTGTCCCAAATGGGGACGCCGGCAAATAACTCAACTGGGCTCACAAGGTTATCGTCGCCTACCGGGCCAGGGCAGCGCGCACGCATAACCTTCCCTAGTTGGTGGTACCGATAAAATAGCACGCGATCAGACCAAGTCAAGGCCGTCCCATACCGGCAAATATGGTTGCACAAATAAGCCCGGACAGGTGACTCTAGATCAACCGACTAAGTTCATTTAGCAAGCTTAGTGGTTCATCACAATAACTTAACATGGTGGTAACTATGTATGAGGTAACAACTGTGGAAACATAACCACCTATCTCCATATAACATCATAATGAGTCATTAGTGAAACAATATTTAAATGGCAAGTTATCAGTTTACAAGTTCTAGCTGTAAGTGACAACCATCGGAACCCTTGCACAAAACCGGCAAAGAAACCAGTAGCCACCAGAACGGTCTTTACAACTCAGACCTGGGACATTACTAGAATAACTCAACCCGGCTAAAGACGGCTGAAAAGCAGCTCAGAGCATGAGACGGTGTTGATAAGAAGAATGTAGCAATTCCATAAGACGGCCGAGAAACAACTCAGAGCATAGGATCACCGCTACGGAAAGAAATTCAACAGCTGCCCGAGACGGCCGAAAAGCAGCTCAGAACACGGACAGTTGTTGAAAAGAGAAACAAAAGTCGGCATCCACCCCGGACGGCCGGAAACAGCTCAGAACACAGGCATGGTGCCGTCATCGAAGAAAGTGCAAGCAAGGGTTCGTCAGAGTCACATACAGCTCACCACTACACAAGCAAGCATAAGCATATTAATTTAAACATGCAAGAAATCCCACAGAGCAATGCTTTAGGGCATATATCAGATGGTCGGCTTGCCTGGGGCGAAGAAATACTCCGGGAAGGAGTGCGGAGAGTCCGCGGAAAGGATCCCCGGAGACCGTTCTCTCTCGGATGGGCTGGTAGAGGGCAAGGGCAAAATGGTCATTTTCAAAGTGTGAAAACATTATGAAAATGATACCATCGGAACGGGCTCGACGAGACAAAGAAGTGAGCGCCGGAATCACCTGATTCGGAGTTAGGGTTGAAAAGATACGAACGTTTAAAGCCCAGGGACCAATCTGTAACAAAAATATTTACCAACTGGTCCCTGGCTACTTAAACCGAACGTGTCTTTTTCGGGAGTACGCTTTCTAACAGAGAAAGTGCAGTTTGGGCTGAAGCAGAGTAGAAATACGTTTTCAGAGAAGAGAAAGCGCACTCTGGAGGAAGACGCTTTCCCACAGGGAAAGCGTAATTACGCCGAGGCGCTTCCACTTATTCTGTGCGGGCCCGGGGCTGGCTCACTGACGGCGGGCCCCGCGTTGACTTCTCCCTCTCTCCTGGCGCCCTTCTTCCTCCTCACGATGGAACAGAGGGAGGGCGAGGCCAGGCGTGACCGGCGGTGGCCCTGGCGGCTCCGGCCACCCCAGGCGCAACTCTGGCCACCGGCGAGCGCGGAATGAGGCCCCGCCTCCGCCCTTGCTGGACGCGGACGCCGGGGATAGCCGTAGCAATGGTGACGCAAGGCTACAGAGCAGCGGGAGGCCGCCGGCGCCGCGCTCGTCTGGGCGGCCCAGGCCACCTCCGGCGAGCCTCTGGCCACCGGAGTGACCAGCGCGGTGAGGCGCACCCGTCTGGAGGCCTTGCGCTCGCCGGGGATCACTAGAACAGGCGAGCCCTTGGCCGCGAACGACGGCGGCCACGGCAAGGTTGGGGCCGAGCACCTGGCCACTCTAGAGGCAAACCGAGGCGCGGGGAAGCTTCTGTAGGGTGTGGTGGATGCCTGGTGGTGCTAGGTAGAGCAATGGAGGCTCGGGTGAGGGGAATTTAGGCGAGGGAAGGTGGCGGCCATGGCGACCGTGGAGGAGCAGGAGAGGCTCCAGCGGTGGGTAGAGGGGTCGGGAAAGACTAGGGGAGCGAGGGGAGTGTGTTGGTGAGCTCGGGAGGCTCCGGGCACGGCTATTTATAGCCCGGCCGAGGGCCTCAGATGAGGATGCCGCGGTGGCGATCTCATCGGCGCGCTGGCGTGTCGAGGCGACATGGCTGGAGCCTTGCTGGTGTCGCGGAGCGGCCGACCTGACGGCATTCAAGGCGATGCGATGGCTCGGGGAGGAAGAAACCAAAGAAAGAGGCGACAGCTCGAGGGTCACGGGGGTGACAGTGCCATGGCGGTGACCGTCGTGGCGTGAGGAGGGCGATAGGGGAGGGGAGAAGGGTCTAGAGAGGAGCAGGTGGACGCCGCGGAGCTGCTAGACATGCTCAAACAAGCGAGGGCCGGCCGGAGGTGACGACACGGAGACGACAGAGGCGCAGAGCGCCGTTTCTGCATGGAGATTGCGTGGTCACCACAGGTGCCACGTGCTCTGGAGCGGGTCTGCTCATCACACCTTGTCAAACAGGTAGATCGCTGCTCAAATAGATGAGGGAAGTGGCTAGAACCAACTAGGTGGCTCTGAGGTGAGTGAACCTTGCTGAAAAAGATTTTAACAGCAAACTTGGCTGACATTTTGTGGAGAAATGGATAGAGATATGGAACTGAAACTTTGTCACAGTGTTATGTGGTAGGAAGGACTATATGCTAACAAAATTTGAAGCCATTTGGACAAGATTTGAATGCACTTCCTTCACAACTGGGCAATCTGGTCAGAAACTGAAAATACAAGCTGTGCTCAAATGGATTTATGAAATGAGCTGAATTTTGGTGGAGAGTGATGATTTGCCCCTATGCAGGTACTGGAAAAGTTTCAGCTCATTTGGAAATGCCTATATGGTACTTCCTTCACAGAGCTTCAGCTTGGACAGAAACTTTAGAAAATTGCTGTGGATTAATGGATAGATGAATTGAGCTTATTTTTGGTTTCCATGAGTGATTTAGAAATGTGAATTACCATGAAAACTTTCAGCTCAATTTGAGCAAGGGTTCAAGCACTTCCTTTGCAAATTGACAATCTGAACAGAATTTGCAAATGGATGCTGTGCTCAAACCTTGAACTATCGGACTTTGGTTTTGATGGAAATGGTGAAGATATGGATATAAGAAGCTCCAAAATTTATTTGGGATTTTTCCTGGCTACCAAAATGGTTGTTCCTTTAGAAAGGGCCCACAATGCAATATTGGCATTAAATAGGAAAATGCAATTTCCCTTATTTAATTATGGCCAATATTTTTATGGGAGCTCAATATGATCAAAAAGAGTATCTCCACAAGTTTTCATGAACTTTGGAGATGGATAGATATTTTCCTGGATTTAATTCCTTTAAACAGCAGAAAAAGGAATTAATTATAAATGAAAAAGATTGCAAATGACTTGGCAATATTTTTGCATATCCAGGGTTTACAAAGATAGGATGATCACTGGAAAAAATTTGGGAGTCAGCAGATCAAAGGAAATTGGGGTTCCTTTGTAACTGAAAGGATTAGGGTTTCCCTTCCGATTACTCGGAAGGTAGGGTTTCGGCGGCAAAACCCCGAGAATAGATCTTGGGTGGCAAGGTTGAACTCGCGAGAATCTCTGGTTGGATAGGGAAGGCAAGGCTAAATGACCATCTTCATATACCCAAGAGCCAGAGAAATTCCGATAACATCGAGAAAAAAGACGGGAGTCAGATCCCGCGAAGAAAAAAAACAGGAGTGAAAACCAGGGTGTTACAAACCTACCCCCCTTAAGAAAATCTCGTCCTCGAGATTTCCGGGCTTACCTCCCAGTGAAGGGGGACTTACCTGTGTGCGACTTGGATCCATCAGCGGTCTTGTCTTCGTTGATTCACTGCCCTTTTAACTGCCTCTTCTGATGGACCATGTGTTGTCTTTACACACAGCTTCCCTTGAATCCTTCTCTTTCCTGTCAGGTGTACATTTTTCCTTGGTAGTGGTGTTGCTGGGTGAGGTAGCAGGTATCAACAACAAACAACTCGGTTTCCTTGGCCTGTAAGTGAGTGCTTCGGTTTTGTTACGATGCTTCATACTCTGACTGTCATGGGCAAGACATTCTTCCTGGTACCAGGCTCACGTGCTCGTATGGCCTCAAGTGAGTGGGAGTGGCTTTCTTTTTGCTGTGTCAGAATGCTCAGTCTGGCTGCGTGTTCTGTACTGACATTTCCTTTTGTCTTCGGCATTCTGACTTTATCCTTAGGTGATCCACAATTCAAGAAATAACATGACCGAGTTATTGTTGCTATATTCCCAACTGAAATGCCAGGCATGATCACAAAGTAATCATATATAGTAATCTCTTATTATGACGTCTACGAGCTGTTGATGCTGATGTGCTTTGAGCCGTTCTATCTGAATGTCTTGTTTCAAACTCTGTCGCTTATGGGGATGGCTATGTAGTATATAGCATCTGTAGTCCTTGCTATGACCACTGAGCTGAACATAGTATGGCTGTCATTTGGTGTTTCTTTCGGAGCATAGCCTCTTGTCTTGGTTGATGGCCCATATTCATGATGAGTGCGGCATGCTGGCTGCATTGTTGTGGCCGCATATGCAAGAGTCTGACGAGAGTTGGTAACACCACTCTTGTCCGTGAAACTATATCTTGTTGACCGTCACGGAGGTTGTTTGTACAGAACTTCTTGGTTCTTAAGGATTCCTTTGATGGACATGTCATGACCTGCCAACACGGCTCCTTGATTGTTTTCTTAGTTTGTCGGGCTTGCTCTCACAGCTTACTCTTGCATACCTCGTAGGGGTTGTTGTGCTCATATTCTCCCTTTCAACATGGGGCCAATTCTTCTCTGAACACAGTCATTCCCGACGAGTGGCTTGCATGAACTGATCCACTGGACTGCATGCTCACAACATATTCAGGTGTAGGATAAATCCTTTCATAAGCACTGAGTTCTGAGGCAGATGTGTGTCCAGACTAGTTCGTGCTTCTGACAGAACTCAGAAGCTTTCCTTCATGTGGCTTGCTGTGGAAGGTCAGGTGCCTTATGCGGGAAGCTCTCCATGGTAACACGCTGTGGAAGATGGGAGTGTCGTACCCCAGATGATTTTCTCACCAAGTGGCGTACCAAGGAAGATTGGCAGTCTGGTAGCTTGTGAAGGAAGGCTAGGTTTCTTATACCAGAAGCCTTTCACTGCGTACGTAGTCGGATCTATGGCCGATTCTGGCTTCCTTCTGGAGTATCCGGAATTTACTCATAGCGGAGCCAAACTTGGTATAGGCCATACCTTGACTGAAGATGTTCCGTTGGTCATGCACATCTCTTGTCCTTCTTCTGGTATGATCATTGCTGCTGTAAAGGTGGTACAACTGATGCAGAGCTCACGTTGTTAATTAATTCGGAATACCCTTTGCGTTCAAACCAAGTGTTACCAATAATAAGTAGTTGATGGATCATTCCTTCCAGTTCAGCTGAGTTTCCAATCATGTTAGGTGCTCCTTGATTCTAGATGCTTGGAAGCTCAGTGATTCTGGGCAACCGTGAACTCATCCATATTCCTCGCAAACCTTGTTCACAGTGCCCAAAAAATTTTGTATTTCCATCGGTGAACTTCCAGATATGCTTTGCAATTTTGTATCAACGTACTGGAGTTTTGTTGCTGCTCTTGGCTCATTCACATTCTTGAAATATGTCTTCGGTGGGTAATAAATGGTTCTTGAGTCCATTGAGAAAAGACTCAAGGTTCACCCCACTGACTGAAATAGTCCTTGTGTCGCGGATGGAATAATTTGTCCTTACTGATATTCATTCTTGGTAACTCATCTGACTGCTCTTTAGGCGTGATCCGTTCTGAGGAAAACTCTCTCTCAGGTATATTCTGGCCTTGTCTGTTGCACACAGATTCTGCTTCTGACCCATTCGTCATCCTTGAAAAGTCCAGTAATAATGTCCTGAATATCAGGCAGTTAGCTTGGCTTGACTCTTGCTGAATTGGATTATTGGGTATTATCCAAGTTGCATGCTGGTCTTCTTAGGCAGCTGTTGCGGATGGATCCAGTCAGAGCAAAGGAACGGAACCGACAAAAGAAACAAGAACCGCGAAAACCAAAAAGCAAATAAAGCTCAAATTTTTGCGGACCTTACACATGTGGCCAAAGATTCACTAGTATAACTAGTATAACGCACTCGATGCACCTCTAAGGATTTAGAAGCGAAACCACACAATGCTCCTGGTAGCACTGGTGTCAAGCTCCTGCTACTTCCTTAGGGAACATCACACTCGATGCATGACCATTGCCAAAGTGGCTTAGTCAACGATCCTAGGGTTCTCAGGGAAAGGATGGAATTTATAGGCGTTTCCCAAAGGAAACTAGAGTTAAGAAGAGAAATGCCATGGCTAGCAAGCGGGGTAGGGATATTTGGTTTACCTAGGGGGTTCATGGCTCACGGGTCGTTGCCTGGTGCGGATATTTCACACCGGAGGCAAAGGCCACGAGAGTTGGGGTCTGATGGAGCCAAAAACCTAGGGGGTTGCCTTATGATCAATAGTAGCCGTGCCTGCTTGGCAAAAGATGGCTGAAATCCATCTGGGCTTTCTACTGAGCACAAGACAATAAAATTTGGCTAGGGTAACCTATAGTCAGCCTGGCTCCTCTGATACCATCCGTTGTGGCGCCCCGCCAGATTACCACTGTAGCCAGATGGTCGCCACGCATACCAGCCCAGGAAATCACTCTGGCATGCGCGTTTACAACAAGTATCAAGAACACAGGCATTTCTATTAATGGATATATAAGTCTTACATGAGATATATTACAGAGGTGATGGCAGCGGAAAGGCTCTATCTAAGGCAGCTTGGTCTTGGTGCGGCTCCAATGCACAGGGATTTGACTGAGTTACGCTCCTAGCTCGCGAACGCTCCGGCTCCTCGTCGACGGATGACGGATCCTTATGTGAACCTGGCCACATTGAAGGCCGCTGAGTACTTTTGAATGTACTCGCAAGCAAACCAAACTAACATATACACCAAGCAAAGCAATCCATGGCATTCAAGCATGCATTTGTTATTAGAGCAATATTAATTATCGTGGCATAACATATCTATCTAGCAAAATTAATTATCATGTCATAACAGGTTCATCCAGCAAGGTAACTACTAAGGTAAAATACAGTAAAGTAAAGCATATCAAGTAAATAATCCATAGTCCGAACATCCTTGTGATCCAGTCTGAATCTGATCCAAATCCAACCCAAATCATGTGGTCATCTGACCACTCCTCTTATAGCCATCCCATGGCTAACATATCACATTCCTGACATCATCTGATGTCTACACAAGACGAGCTCTTCCATCATTATTATCATTATTACGGTTGACCACCTAGTGAGGTCTGGACGGGCTGTCCAATACCATGGACGCGGCTATTCGAATAGATTTTTCACTCTACAGAGGTTGCGCACTTTACCCACACTATGGAGCACTGACCTCGTGATCCCATTCGGGTGGACCAGCGTTGCTCCAACGAAACTTGTCTGACCCGTGACTCCTCTACCGTACCACCGACAATCATACCCTCCCAGGGTCATGTCCTGGGTGGCCCCTGTGTCACCTCGTGATGCCTGCCACCGTCGTGGCCAAACTAAACTGTCCCAAACGGGGACGCCGGCAAATAACTCAACTGGGCTCACAAGGTTATCGTCGCCTACCAGGCCAGGGCAGCGCGCACGCATAACCTTCCCTAGTTGGTGGTACCGATAAAAGAGCACGCGATCAGACCAAGTCAAGGCCGTCCCATATCGGCAAATGTGGTTGCTCAAATAAGCCCGGACAGGTGACTCTAGATCAACCGGCTAAGTTCATTTAGCAAGCTCAGTGGTTCATCACAATAAATTAACATGGTGGTAACTATGTATGAGGTAACAACTGTGGAAACATAACCACCTATCTCCATATAACATCATAATGAGTCATTAGTGAAACAATATTTAAATGGCAAGTTATCAGTTTACAAGTTCTAGCTGTAAGTGACAACCATCGGAACCCTTGCACAAAACCGGCAAAGAAACCAGTAGCCACCAGAACGGTCTTTACAACTCAGACCTGAGACATTACTGGAATAACTCAACCTGGCTCAAGACGGCTGAAAAGCAGCTCAGAGCATGAGACGGTGTGGATAAGAAGAATGTAGCAGTTCCCTAAGACGGCCGAGAAACAGCTCAGAGCATAGGGTCACCGCTACGGAAAGAAATTCAACAGCTGCCCGAGACGGCCGAAAAGCAGCTCAGAACACGGACAGTTGTTGAAAAGAGAAACAAAAGTCGGCATCCACCCCGGACGGCCGAAAACAGCTCAGAACACAGGCGTGGTGCCGTCATCGAAGAAAGTGCAAGCAAGGGTTCGTCAGAGTCACATACAGCTCACCACTACACAAGCAAGCATAAGCATATTAATTTAAACATGCAAGAAATCCAACAGAGCAATGCTTTAGGGCATATATCAGATGGTCGGCTTGCCTGGGGCGAAGAAATACTCCGGGAAGGAGTGCGGAGAGTCCGCGGAAAGGATCGCCGGAGACCATTCTCTCTCGGAGGGGCTCGTAGAGGGCAAGGGCAAAATGGTCATTTTCACATTATGAAAATGATACCATCGGAACGGGCTCGACGAGACAAAGAAGTGAGCGCCGGAATCACCTGATTCGGAGTTAGGATTGAAAAGATACGGACGTTTAAAGCTTAGGGACCAATCTGTAACAAAAATATTTACCAACTGGTCCCTGGCTACTTAAACCGAACGTGTCTTTTTCGGGAGTACGCTTTCTAACAGAGAAAGTGCAGTTTGGGCTGAAGCAGAGTAGAAATATGTTTTCAGAGAAGAGAAAGCACACTCTGGAGGAATACGCTTTCCCACAGGGAAAGTGTAATTACGCCGAGGCGCTTCCACTTATTCTGTGCGGGCCCAGGGCTGGCTCACTGACGGCGGGCCCCACGTTGACTTCTCCCTCTCTCCTGGCTCCCTTCTTCCTCCTCACGATGGAACAGAGGGAGGGCGAGGCCAGGCGCGGCCGGCGGTGGCCCTGGCGGCTCCGGCCACCCCAGGCGCAACTCTGGCCACCGGCGAGCGCGGAATGAGGCCCCGCCTCCGCCCTGGCTGGACGCGGACGCCGGGGATAGCCGTAGCAGTGGTGACGCACGGCAACAGAGCAGCGGGAGGCCGCCGGCGCCGGCGCTCGTCTGGGCGGCCCAGGCCACCTCCGGCGAGCCTCTGGCCACCGGAGTGACCAGCGCGGTGAGGCGTACCCGTCTGGAGGCCTTGCGCTTGCCGGGGATCACTGGAACAGGCGGGCCCTTGGCCGTGACCGACGGCGGCCACGGCAAGGTTGGGGCCAAGCACCTGGCCACTCTAGAGGCAAACCGAGGCGCGGGGAAGCTTCTGTAGGGTGTGGTGGATGCCTGGTGGTGCTAGGTAGAGCAATGGAGGCTCGGGTGAGGGGAATTTAGGCGAGGGAAGGTGGCGGCCATGGCAACCGTGGAGGAGCAGGAGAGGCTCCGGCGGTGGGTAGAGGGGTCAAGAAAGACTAGGGGAGCGAGGAGAGTGTGGTGGTGAGCTCGGGAGGCTCCGGGCACGGCTATTTATACCCCGGCCGAGGGCCTCAGATGAGGATGCCGCGGTGGCGATCTCATCGGCGCGCTGGCGCATCGAGGCGACGTGGCTGGAGCCTTGCTGGTGTCGCGGAGCGGCCGACCTGACGGCATTCAAGGCGATGCGATGGCTCGGGGAGGAAGAAACCAAAGAAAGAGGCAACAGCTCGATGGTCACGGGGGTGACAGTGCTGCGGCGGTGACCGTCGTGGCGCGAGGAGGGCGATAGGGGAGGGGAAAAGGGTCTAGAGAGGAGCAGGTGGATGCCGCGGAGCTGCTAGACATGCTCAAACAAGCGAGGGCCGGCCGGAGGTGACAGCACGGAGACGACAGAGGCGCAGAGCGCCGTTTCTACATGGAGATTGCATGGTCACCATGGGTGCCACGTGCTCTGGAGCGGGTCTGCTCGTCACACCTTGTCAAACAGGTAGATCGCTGCTCAAATAGATGAGGGAAGTGGCTAGAACCAACTAGGTGGCTCTGAGGTGAGTGAACCTTGCTGAAAAAGAATTTAACAGCAAACTTGGCTAACATTTTGTGGAGAAATGGATAGAGATATGGAACTGAAACTTTGTCACAGTGTTATGTGGTAGGAAGGACTATATGCTGACAAAATTTGAAGCCATTTGGACAAGAATTGAATGCACTTCCTTCACAACTGGGCAATCTGGTCAGAAACTGAAAATACAAGCTGTGCTCAAATGGATTGATGAAATGAGCTGAATTTTGGTGGAGAGTGATGATTTGCCCATATGCAGGTACTGGAAAAGTTTCAGCTCATTTGGAAATGCCTATATGGTACTTCCTTCACAGAGCTTCAGTTTGGACAGAAACTTTAGAAAATTGCCGTGGATTAATGGATAAATGAATTGAGCTTATTTTTGGTTTCCATGAGTGATTTAGAAATGTGAATCACCATGAAAAATTTCAGCTCAATTTGAGCAAGGGTTCAAGCACTTCCTTTGCAAATTGACAATCTGAACAGAATTTGCAAATGGATGCTGTGCTCAAACCTTGAACTATGGGACTTTGATTTTGATGGAAATGGTGAATATATGGATATAAGAATCTCCAAAATTTATTTGGGATTTTTCCTGGCTACCAAAATGGTAGTTCCTTTAGAAAGGGCCCACAATGCAATATTGGCATTAAATAGGAAAATGCAATTTCCCTTATTTAATTATGGCCAATATTTTTATGGGAGCTCAATATGATCACAAAGAATATCTCCACAAGTTTTCATGAACTTTGGATATGGATAGATATTTTCCTGGATTTAATTCCTTTAAACAGCAGAAAAATGAATTAATTATAAATGAAAAATATTGCAAATGACTTGGCAATATTTTTGCATATCCAGGGTTTACAAAGATAGGATGATCACTAGAAAAAATTTGGGAGTCAGCAGATCAAAGGAAATTGGGGTTCCTTTGTAACTGAAAGGATTAGGGTTTTCCTTCCGATTACTCGGAAGGTAGGGTTTCGGCGGCAAAACCCCGAGAATAGATCTTGGGTGGCAAGGTTGAACTCGCGAGAATCTCTGGTTGGATAGGGAAGGCAAGGTTAAATGACCATCTTCATATACCCAAGAGCCAGAGAAATTCCGATAACATCGAGAAAAAAGACGGGAGTCAGATCCCGCGAAGAAAAAAAAGCAGGAGCGAAAACAGGGTGTTACAATGTTGCGAAGAAACACAGGACCACAATACTTTATCTCGTCGACAAGGTGCACAGTGAGATAGACCATGACATCAAAGAATGACGGTGGGAAAAACATCTCTAGGTTGGACAACATTCTTGCAATATCATCTTGCATATGATCCTACTCTTCAGGATCTACAACTTTCTCCCATAGTTGGTTGAAGAAATCACAGAGCTCAATGAGTGGGTTTCTTATATCTTTGTCCATTAGATTCCTGATGGCCACCGGGAGGATTTGTGTCAACATTACGTGGCAATCATGTGACTTCATGTGTCCCAACTTCATTTTACATGAGCTCACATCCACGAGACTTCTGATGTTTGAGGAGTAGGAAGAGGGTGTCTTAACTGACAACAAATAGGTGAAGAACTGTGTTACTTCTTTTGTACTGAAATTGTAACTCTGGCAAGCTTTGATGAATTTGTCATCATCTTCTGCTTCACTCTTGCATTTTGATTGATTAGCAAGCATATCGAGCCCTGAACCATCACCATCGTTTCTTTTACCTTTAATCTTGAGTAGAGTACCAAGGATGCTTTCACATACGTTCTTCTCTACATGCATGACATCGATGCAGTGACGTACACGTAGAATCTCCCAGTAAGGTAATTTCCAGAACACCGATTTCTTCTTAAATACTTGACCCTTGGGTGTTTATTTCACCGTCAAAGCGTGCTTCTTGCCAAGCACAACATTAATTTGTTTAGCCATGTTGTGGACCACCTCCCCATCATAGGGTCTTGGGCCCACACCTACCTCTGCCGTACCATCAAATTCAGCTTTCATCTTTCGGTATGGGTGATTTTTTCGTAAGAACCTACGATGACGCAAATACACGGTTTTGCGCGAGTTGGGAAGAAATCTGCTAGCTGTCCTATCCATGCATGTGACACACCCTACATCTCCCTTTGTTTTCTGCCCCGGTGTGTTGCCTAATGCCGGCATATTTTGAATGGTGTGCACCAGCATAGCATGTAGATCGAAAATCTCCTTTCTGTAAGCATCATAACATTTTACAGCAGGCGCATCTATCCACACTCTCAGCAGCTCTTCTACCAATAGCTGAAAGTAAATGTCGATGTCATTTCCAGGTTGCTTCGGGCATTGGATAATCATTAACATCATAATGTATTTTTCTTCGTACACAACGAAGGAGCTAGGTTATATATGCACAGAAGCACTGGCCATGTGCTGTGATTGGTGCTCATATCGCCAAAAGGATTCATCTCGTCAGTACACTCCCCGAGCCTTATACTTCTAGGATCCTTGGAAAAGTCTTGAAACTTGTTGTCGATTAATTCCCACTGAGCCCCATCTTTCGGGTGCCTCATATACTTATCCGCAATTCGCTCATCATGATGCCACCGCAACCTCTTTGCCTCTCTAGGGTTTGCAAACAAACGCCTCAACCTTGGAATTAAAGGCAAGTACCAAACAACCTTGAATGGGATTCCTGTCTTGATCTCGTCGTCCAATTTATACTTGTCCTTTGCTCTCCTGCGCTTGTATCGTGCATGCTTGCATGTGGGACATGCACGCAAATCTTTGTACTCACCATGGTACAATATACAATCATTCACACAAGCGTGTATCTTCTGTACTTCAAGTTCCAATGGGCAAACAATTTTCTTCGCTTCATTCATGCTTCTGGGGAGCACATTATCTTCCGAAAGAATTTCTTTGAAAAGACCAAACATCTCTGTGAAGCCCTTGTTTGATACACCGTTTGCTGCTTTAAATCTGAGAAGCGCCAGGGTGGCACTCAACTTGGAATATTTCTTTTTGCAACCTGGATACAATTCTTTCTTGGAGTCCGCATCAATGGTTGGCAGATCCTTGTACCCAATCATATCCTTTTTTGGGCCTTCGAAATCTGCAATCATAGCAGCAAAATGTGGCATATCAAGATCGTCGTCATCTGCGTCGACGTCTTGGTTTTCCATTGGGCGTTTCGGCTTTTCGGTGTTCCATTGGTAGCTTGACGCCTCTGCCCCGATGTTAGATTCAACATCCATGTGACACTGATCGGGGTTTGCAGCCCTGGGTATCTTCATCCATGACCTCCTCTTCACCGTGTCTGGTCCAACGTGTATATCCATCCATGAAACCCTGAGAGACTAAGTGCCACTGGACATCTGCAACTTCACGTGACTCTATATTGGCACAATCAGTACATGGACACATGATGTAATCCGCATCACCAATTCTCCTCTTTCTACTTTCAGCCAAATCATGAACTCTGCCATGCCACTGATAAAATCTGCGGTTCTCCGATTCTTCATCCATCGAGATCGTTCCATCTGCACCACACGAATGGTAATTAAAAAAAACAACAACATTAATACACGGATTAACTGCTGCCCAAAGATGCGTGCATAAATCACAAGGTTTTATTTTCATAATTACTAAGGGCGCTCCATATTGTTATCCAGACGTGCAATGACAAAAATTAATGGCCAGTCAATTTACACGCAGAGTACTAGTATAGCACTACCCTTAGGAATTGAATACCTTAATTAAGCCACTCACGAAAAGAATACCTTAATTAATTAGCCGCGCGGCGACCTCCACCCAGCAGACAGAGAAGCGCGATGCGGTGGCACGCCAAGACAGCAGGGTCGAGGAGCAAAGCTTAGTGCAGCTGCCGCCTAAAGTTCAACCTCCACTATCCCGCCATCGACCGCGATGGATGTGCTCGAATCACGCCGCCGCCGACCTCGATGGTTGAGTTCCTCCTATCTCCCGCCGCAGACCGAGGATTGACCTCCTATGACGCCGCCACTGCCCACCGACCACCGACCAAGGATTGACCTCTTCTCCGGTAGCCGCTGCCTAGGCCGCCGCCGCCATCTCTATATGCAGAGCGGCTATTTTATTTTTTGACGGATATCCGCAGAGCGGCTGTTTACACAGTATCACTGTAACTCAATTATATGTACAGGGTAGTACATCACATACGGTTATGTAACGGCAACCGTGTCTCACCTACGTTGTCTTCTCACATGGTTTGGTGCGGAAATCGTGTGTGACGTTGTAATACCTAACACAAACGACATGTATAAACAGTGTGCCGTATACAACATATAGTGCCATAAGTAGTTCCCGACCGTTAGCTTATCCCCACAGTTTCCCCATTTCCCCCAAATCCCTACATAGCCTCCAAATTCCCTCGCGTGGCACTGACATTGGGGGAATGCGGATGAGTGGTGCTGATGGTTTTGGTGCGGCTGCTCCTGCTCGTATCACCACCACGACGGCGGTCGCCGTCGAGCACTTGCCTAAGGTCATCAGAAGGTAGGTGTACTATGGATCCGAATCGTCCTGTCAGGTTCCAATCTATCCTGATCTTTTTTAGCATGTCCAAAGTAGCTCCTTGCTGAATCCGCCCTGAATGACCCCCCCCCCCTAGGAAAGCGATCTGCCGCCAGATCTGGAGCATGACTCCAGACTCCCGCAACACGAGTTCGACTCCGAGTTTTGCACCACCGAGAAGTACCAAAAGCTGAGTTGTGTGCACGGGCACTGTTGGGGATATTATTACTGGGTGTAAACCGGCCAGGAGAGGCCGGGTTATCCCCATAATGAGTCATTTATATTTGAAGCCCATGAAGACAAGGAGTATGGCGCTTTATGAAGGCCCAGGGCCCAAAGGCGGATTAAGGGCTTGTAGGTGTAAACCGCCATATTATATGTAACTTGTCTTGTAAGATAAGAAAAGAGTAGAGACCGAGCCGGACACATTTATGAGCCGGCCTCGGGATTCTGTAAACCGCCGGGCGTCAACCTGTGTATATAAAGGGACGACCCGGCGGCGGTTTGAGGGGACAACAATTCGAGAGCCAGGCATAGCGGATTCGCTCCCTGGTCATCGGAACCCTAGCAATTCCACAACAACTGGATTAGGCCTTTACCTTCACCGCAAGGGGCCGAACCAGTATAAACTCTCTGCGTCCCTTGTCCGCTTTAACCCCTTTAAGCTAACCCGTCGCGATGGCTCCACGACTAAGTCCTTTCTCTAGGACATCTGCCGTGACAAAACCACGACAGTTGGCGCCCACCATGGGGCTATCGCACGATGGTTTCAAGTTCTTAGAGGGCAGCTTCGAAGGACTCAAGGGATACGCTGTGGGCCGGATGACCAAAAGTCGTCGCGGCAAGCTCTACATTGACGACGCAGGCTGGGGCCCCGAGGCCGGTTCAATTGAATACGGGTACCGGGTCCCCTTCGGCGGCATTCATGTGTTCATTGGCAAGATTGGCGAACCAGGCCCTGAGCCGGACATCCGCACTGACATCGTCGAAACGGCTCAGCGTGCGAGATCTGCCCGGGTTAATCCTGTCATGAAGCGTGCCTTCGTGGGAGTCATCCATGGAGTGGAATCTGAAGATAGATCAGAGTATGATGGCGAAACCGTTGTTTATTCCGGTGACGAGTCATCTACTAGAGAGACCGAGTCATTATACCAGCTGCAGGATGGCCGGTTTGGTGGTTGTTCCGATGGCGACAGTATTCCGGACTCTCTTGACCCGCCAAGCCGGGTTGCGATCTTCATGGCCGGTACACAGTCAGCGCCACAATCTTCGACCGCTACGGCGATGATCTCCGGTTCAGCAGCGGTGACGGCAGCTGGGGCAGGAGGCCCTGTGCCACCGCTGGCTCAGGCGCTGTCCGATTTATTCGACACCTTGGCAGCACTGTTAGCGGCCGGAGTCAGCCCGGCGGATTAGGAGCGGTACAACGCAGAAGTGGCGAAGGTGAAGGATCAGATAGCCCAAGCCAAGGTGGATTTGGCAGCTGAAAACGCCAGGATGACTGCAGAACGGGCCAAGTTAGATGCACAGGCCTATCGGCTTACATTGGATCAGAACGCGTCAAATGATGTAATGAGGAGAAGGTACCGGTCTCACCTGCCTCCGGTTTACGAAGCCAGGAATCTCTTCAATACGCCAGGGGCCGGAACCAGCAACCAGCCAGTGGTAAACCGGGTAGAAGCGCCTGGAACGGGGACGCCGGTTCAGCCACGCGCAATGGATCCGCCTCTTCAGAATATCCCATCCCAGCATGTGCCCACGCCTCCGGGTCATTACTCCAACCCCTTGGATAACATAGTCGCGGCCGCTTCACGATTGGCAGCCCTTCTAGTCGATGGTGAGTCCCCTGTAGCGGTGGAGACATGACGGGCTAGGGAGCTCCTTCAGACAGCTTTAACTCAGCAACAGGCTTATTCGTACAGTCGCGAGAGGATTCATTCCACCCCCCGCCCGAGCCGGAGTTACAGCAGGCATGTTGATGAACCGGCTGTGTCTAGCAGTGCCCGCAACCGTAATCCGCCACGAGGCCATAACCCGGCGGGTGGCGGTGTTGATGCTCAGGATATGGTGGACCATGCTAGGGCACGTCGAGAGGCTGAGTTAGCAGCACAGAACGTGGCCCGTCAGCTTACTCCGTTTCGTCCAACAACTTCGGTGGAACCAGGGGTTACCTCCAGTTCTTTGGGGGTGCCGTGTCTCGTCCCAGCGTTACGCAATGTACGGCTGCCCAAGGACTTCAAGGGCCCACGTAAACTGCCGAATTACACTGCCGATTTATCCCCCGAGTCGTGGGTGGAGAGTTATGAGATGGCGATGGAGATGCTGGACGTAGATGACGCGGCATGTGCTAAGTACTTCACCATGATGTTGGAAGGGACAGCTCACACTTGGTTGAAAAACCTACCAGCTAACTCCATTGGGTCATGGGCCGAGCTAAGAGCCCGGTTTATTCAGAATTTCAAGGACACGTGCAAACAGCCCATGTCAATTGTGGATTTAGCTGCCTGTGTCCAGGAGGAAGGAGATTCAACAACCCATTGGGTGCGCCGGGTTTCAGAGATTTTGCATTCATCGGCCGCATCAACGCTGATACAGCCGTTTTGACGTTGGAAGGCAATTGCCGGTTTACGCCTCTTAAGTTGAAGCTGGGACGGCTCAAACGCCATTGCAATGACATGGGGACGCTTATGGCAGCTCTGGTGAAATATGCCGACTCTGATAGTACCAAGGACCCTGAATCTGATGATGACAAGATAGGAAAGGGAAAGAAGGGTGGCAGCACCAAAGGGCAGCAACATAACTCGGCGGGGCATGGAAACAGCGGTAAGCGTAAAGCGGATAACAATTCAGATTTTGTAGCTAATACCAACGTGCAGGGTAATGGTCAGCGTCGGAAGGGTAAACCACCCCCGCGTGGAAGAGAACCAAGTCCCAATCTAGAGCGCCTGAATTGCCTGTTGAACCAGCCCTGCCCAAAGCACGAATCGCGGGACAAGCCGGCCACACACCTCTGGAAGGATTGTTATATTATGCGAGAATTCAAAGATTCAGATTTTTTTCGGAATGATAATGGACCGGCTGGCGGTTCAGGCCCCAGGTCTCATGGGCCAGGTTATGGTGGAGGCAGTTCCGGTTCAAGATTCCATGGTAATCAAAGCGGACATGGCAATCAAGGCAATCAAGGCAACCAAGGTGGTTATAATCATTAGGGGAACCAACAGCAGCAGCAGCAGTCGGGTTACCAGAGCAACCCGAAGCAGTTAAACAGTGGACAGTACCATGTCTTCACCACCAGCCTGTGCAAGCGCGATCAGAAGCTTCATAAAAGGGCAGTGAACTCCGTTGAACCGGCGGTGCCCCGTTACTTACACTGGTCTGAACAGCCCATTGTGTGGAGTCGAGAGGATCATCCACCTCGGGTTGATAATCCGGGTCATCTGGCGTTGGTGGTGGCACCTCAGGTGGGAGGTTACAAGTTCACTAAAGTACTCATGGATGGGGGGAGTAGTATCAATATCCTTTATTATGAAACCTTCCGTCGCATGGGGTTAACAGATAAAAATCTTAAACCGTCCAGCACGGTCTTCCATGGTGTGGTGCCTGGTAAATCGGCATATCCGGTCGGTAAGATAGCTCTGGAGGCTGCTTTTGGTGATGAGTATGATTCAAGATCAGAAACATTGACCTTTGAAGTGGTGAAAATCAAGAGCCCGTATCATGCCCTATTTGGGCGGCCGGCTTATGCTAAATTCATGGCGAGGCCCTGTTATGTCTATCTGCAGCTCAAGATGCCGGGTCATAAGGGGACCATCACGGTACATGGGAGTCGTAAGATTGCTTTGGAATGTGAAGAAGGTGATGCGGCTTATGCTGAGTCGGTTTGTGCAACAGAGGAGTTGAAGTTTTACAAAGACAATGTTGATCCGGCAGATATGACTTCCTTGAAGAAGCCAACTACAGAGCATGATCCGGCCTTGAAGTTTAAGTCGGCTGATGAGACTAAGCTGGTTGATTTCGTTCCTGGCGATTCATCCCAGCAGTTCAGCATCAGCGCTACCTTGGATCCGAAATAGGAAAGCGCGCTCATCGAGTTCATCCATGAGAACCGGGACATCTTTGCGTGGAAGCCTTCTGACATGCCAGGTGTACCGAGGGAACTCGCTGAGCACACTCTTAACGTTGATCCCAAGTTTAAACTGGTCAAGCAGTTTCTCCACCGGTTCAATGAAGAAAGACGCAAGGCTATTGGTGAGGAAGTGGCCAGGCTCTTGGCAGCTGGCTTTATTGTTGAGGTATTTCATCCTGAGTGGTTGGCTAATCCGGTGCTAGTACTTAAGAAGAACGGCACTTGCCGTATGTGTGTGGACTACACAGATTTGAACAAGGCTTGTCCAGCGGATCCTTTTGCCCTCTCTCGTATTGATCAAATCATTGATGCTACGGCGGGTTGCGAGCGTTTGAGTTTTCTGGATGCTTATTCTGGCTACCATCAGATCAAAATGGCAGTTAAGGACCAGGAGAAGACAGCTTTCATAACTCCCTTTGGAGCCTTCTGCTATGTGTCTATGCCCTTTGGGCTAAAGAGTGCCCAGGCGACTTATCAGCGCTGTGTGCAGAACTTTCTCCATGATCAGATCGGCCGCAACGTTCATGCTTATGTGGATGATATTGTGGTGAAATCCAGAGAGAAGAAGACATTGATAGATGACTTGAAGGAGACCTTTGATAACCTCCGGGTTTATAAGATGATGCTTAATCCGGCCAAATGTGTCTTTGGTGTACCGGCAGGCAAGCTCTTGGGCTTTCTGGTGTCTAACAGGGGCATTGAAGCTAATCCGGAAAAAATCAAGGCCATAACTTCTTTGGCTAAACCGAGGTGCATCAATGATGTTCAACGCTTGGCAGGCCGGATTGCAGCTTTGAGCCGGTTTATCAGTCGCCTCGGGGAGAAGGCTATCCCTTTATATCAGATGCTGAAGAAGACGGATAATTTTGTCTGGAGCGACGCCGCCAATAAAGCGTTTGAGGATTTAAAGCGGCAGCTAGCCGAGCCGCCTGTCCTTGCTGCTCCTGTTGATAAAGAGCCTTTGCTATTATATGTGGCTGCCAATGCCCGGGCAGTTAGCGTGGCTATTGTGGTGGAGCGCAAGGAGACTGGAAAGGAGTATCCGGTTCAACGGCCAGTTTATTACATCAGTGAGGTACTTATTGAGTCTAAGCAAAGGTACCCACATTGGCAGAAGCTGGTGTATGGAGTTTTTATGGCGAGCCGGAAGCTTAAGCAATATTTCCAGGGTCATCCCATCACTGTAGTCAGCTCTGCTCCTTTGGGGGAAATAATCCGGAACAGGGAAGCGACTGGCCGGATTGCCAAGTGGGCCATTGAGCTTGGACCGCACGGGTTAAATTATGTGCCTCGGACGGCAATCAAATCACAAGCACTGGTGGATTTCATCAATGATTGGACAGAGTTACAGGCGCCAGAAGAGAAGCCGGATCATATTTATTGGACTATTCATTTTGATGGATCCACGCAATTGGAGGGCTCGGGGGCTGGAGTCGTATTAACTTCCCCACGAGGTGATAAGTTTTGTTATGTTCTCCGTTTAATGTTCCCTTGCACTAGCAATGTAGCTGAATATGAGGCCTTACTCCACGGTCTTCGGATGGCTAAGGAGATGAATTTGAGCTGGGTTAAGTGCTTCGGTGACTCGGACCTGGTGGCTCAACAAGTGTCTGGTACTTGGGATTCTAAGGACCCGCTCATGGCTGCATATCGTCGAGAGGTGGATATTGTTGCAGGTCACTTCAAAGGCTATCAGGTTGATCATGTGGACCGGCGGAAGAATGAAGCGGCAGACGCTTTAAGCCGTTTGGGTTCCCAGCGTAAGCCGGTTCCACCCAACGTCTTTTTGGATGTGCTGCATAATCCGTCGGTTAAACTTCCCACAGAGGAGGATCTGGCTGTTCCTGATCCAGAGGCTCAATTGGTGGCAGCACTTCATGTTATTCCGGATTGGACCATCCCATATCTGGCGTACATGAACCGGGGTGAGTTACTAGAGGATGAGGCTTTGGCCAGATAGATAATCCGGCGATCCAAGTCAATGACTATTATCAATGGTGAATTACATCGCTGCAGTGTAACAGGGGCATTTCAACGTTGTGTATCTCCTGAAGAGGGCCGTGAGATCCTGTGTGAAATCCACGAAGGGGATTGTGGTCACCATGCCGGTTCAAAGTCCCTGGTAGCTAAAGCTTTTCGTCACGGTTTTTATTGGCTGACGGCTCATGCTGATGCGGAAGACTTGGTGAAAAAGTGCGATGGTTGTCAGAAGTTTTCACGCCGAGCTCATGTTCCGGCCCAGGAATTGAGGATGATTCCAATCACTTGGCCATTTGCATCTTGGGGGATGGATATGGTTGGGCCCTTTAAGAGATCCAAGGACAAGAAGACCCACCTTTTAGTGGCGGTTGATAAGTTTACTAAGTGGGTGGAGGCAGAGCCAGTCAGTAAGTGTGATGCAGCTACGGCGGTTCAATTCATCAAGAAAGTGATTTTCCGGTTTGGCTTTCCGCACAGCATTATAACTGATAATGGTACTAATCTGTCCAAAGGTGCTATGAAAGAGTTCTGTCAGCGTGAGCACATCCGACTTGACGTATCTTCAGTGGCTCACCCCCAATCTAACGGTCAAGCGGAGCGAGCCAATCAGGAGATCTTGAGAGGCATCAAGCCCCGGCTTATGGTTCCTTTGCAACGGACGCCGGGTTGTTGGGTGGAGGAGTTACCTTCTGTGTTATGGAGCATCAATACCACGCCCAACAGGTCTACGGGTTACACACCTTTCTTCATGGTCTACGGAGCAGAGGCGGTTCTCCCGAGTGACATCCGTCATGACTCGCCTCGTGTGGCGGCTTATGTTGAAGCTGATAATGAAAAGGCACGGCAGGAAGCACTTGACCTGTTAGATGAGGAGCGTGGCATTGTAGCAGCCTGTTCGGCGATTTATCAGCAAGATTTGCGTCGTTATCACAGCCGCCGGGTTAGAACCAGAACTTTTCAAGAAGGCGATCTGGTGCTCCGACTCGTCCAGGATCAGACGGATATGCACAAGTTATCCCCGCCTTGGGAAGGACCCTTTGTGGTCAGCAAGAACCTGCACAACGGGTCATACTACCTAATCGATGTTCGAGAGCACAAAGACTCACGTAAATCGGAGGAGGAGACCCACCGGCCATGGAATATCGCTCATCTACGGCCTTACTATACCTGAGCCCTAGGCTCTGCTATGTACATAGTTATGACAATGTATATATTATGATCAATATAATAAACCGGAGCCTCAGCTAAAGCGGGGTATCTGTTGTTTTTTCTTACTTCAGGTGTGGTTACATGGAGGTTTCTGCTTGTAAAGCGGCGTCCGGTTTACCCCTTGATTCGGCTTATCAAGCCATATATATAAATCACTTGGGGGCTTGGTCGTATTCGAACCTTAGCTACACCTCTTGATAGGCGCAAGGCCACCAGAAAAATCACTTGGGGGCTTGGTCATATTCGAACCATAGCTACACCTCTTGATTGGCTCAGAGCCAAAAAGAAAAATTACTTAGGGGCCAAAGAGAGTGTTCCAAAAGAACAACTCAAACATAGGCACCCACTGAGCACAGCTCAAAATATTGCTCGGGGATTCTTTGCTATCACAATGAACAAAGAATCTACACTTGTAATAGGCTATCAATCCACGGCTTGGAAGCCTGGTGTATACACCTAAAACCCCGGGTTAGCCTGCCTTTTTTAAGTAAGTCACTCCGTCCAGGTAAACCTGGTATGACCCGTCGAACTTCGACAAGTCAATCTCATAAGACCCTGAACTTGTCAAAGTTAAAACGACGATTGGTTAAAGATTGAGGTCCATCTTAAAAGGCTTTGTAAAATGGTTTAACTCAGCGGCCTGGCAGCCCATGAAAAGCCTCGAATTTGGGGCCTGGCAGCCCGTGAAAAGCCTCGACTACAAGTTTTCATATGCTTTTATTTGCCAAGTTTTTTCTCCTTTGATGAGATTTATGATGATTTTGGTAAACCGGCGTTAATTATCCCGGCTCGGTTTTCAACTACAAGTTGTCAGTACATGATTAGTCATAATCCGGTGCTTATTAACCCGGTCTGGTTTTGACTATAAGTCGCCAGTGTTATATATGAATAATCCGGTGTTTTTTTTTCACAACCCGGTACGGGTTTATCATAAACCGGCACAATATGGAAGGAGTTATCAATACTCATGATTAGGGGTATCACCCTTACTACAAAAGTTGGTCAACCTACGATGTGATTCAATGTCACAGGTATCATTTATTTTCATATTTGATTATTTTTAACAGCCTTGTTTATAAACCCAGGCTATATGTTTGGGCATCATGACCCGTCCGGTGGTAAACCGCCAGGACAAGCTCAACTTTTTGTATGCAGGAACAGCCTGAATATATCTTAAGCACGGTGAATTAACGATATCAAGCAAAGTAAATATGCACGATGGCATAGTAGACCAAGTGTTTAAACTAGCATATTACAAGGCGTTTCAGTGCCCAAAAGAGTAATTGTTTTTTGGCAAGTATTGTAGCACGCGGAAGGTTAAATCGGCCTCCGGATCATGACTCGTCACCGGGCTGCCCTGACGGTTGTGGATCGCCTTGCGCCGGTTCATCCTCTTCCTCTCTACCCAGTGGCTGGAAGTCAATGGTGGCCCAATCGATCCCAGTTAAGGCTTGGAACACAGCTTCATCGCTTATAAGTGTGGACGGTTCAACGTCAGGGGCTTACGGATTGGCGGGATAAGATTTTGAGCCTCAGGGGTTGGTGCACCAACCCGTTTGCTGTTGACATCATAACTCGCCTGGTAATATGAAAGATCAGTTTCTTCAGCCAGTTGGCAAGCCAGTGGACGTACTTCCCGGTTTATTGCTCGGAGGTCCTCATGACCAAATTCTGATCCGTCTTCTTTTAAGCTTGGATAGCCTTTAGCCACATCCACCGGATCAAGATCAGGCACCCATGCTTTTGCCTGGGTTAGTGCTGTCAGAGCACCAGCCCTGGCAGCAGATCTCTTTAGCTCTTCTACACGGACAGGCAGCATTGACAACTTTTCTATGGTCTCCTTGATTAAAGTTGGGGGCGGCTTGTTGTGAGAAGCAGTGCAGATGATCCGTTGCACACCGATGTATAACTGCTCTATAAGAGTATAGGTAGCCTTCAGTTTCTTCTGTACGTCAGAGCCCAGATGACTAATGCGAGTTCCTGCGCCATTGCAAACATCAGTAAACCAGCAATGTATGGGATGATATGTTGAAAATTTAAAGCCAGGATATTTACCAAACACAGCAGCAGCCATGGCATGTATTTTCCGCTTTACACCAGTTAGCTCGTCTACCACCGGTTTAAGAGCTGCTTCTGCGTCCTCGGCTCTTTTTTGCAATGCGGATTTTTCTGTGTCCCAATCCGCCCGCTCCTTGTTGAAACTCTCCTTCAGCTTCTCCATAGCGGCTAAGGCACTGGTAAGCTCAGCTTTGGTTTTGGAGGTTTCTGCCTGCTGGGACTTGATGTTTTCTTGCAGATCAGCGGTTTGAGTTTCCTTTTTGCTCAGCTCAGCCTATAAGAGACAAACATATCATGAATTGGCAGTGCATATTTGAAGTAGCAAGCACATAACAAGTTATGCACCTGATACTTGGGGGCTAATGCATATTTGCTCGTAATCAGAAGTTTCTGCAAGTCCCAAGTGCAATACAAGTATTACTCTTGGCACTTGGGGGCTAATGTATGCTTGCTCAAAGTGACATTATGAGTATTCTTCTAAAAGTCCCGGTTCATCTTCATCAGTTAAACCGGCCCTTGGGGACTATACCGGCGAAAGCTGTAATATTGCAATTCTAAGGTACCATTTCATCTTAGAAAGATAACCCGACCCTTGGAGGCTAAGCATGCAAAGTTGAGATATTACAAAGTCCCAGTTTAGATGACTATCATAAACCGGCACTTGGGGGCTACTGGAGTTAATATTTGGAATTGAACACAAGAGAGAAGCAGTTATGCAGTTACCTCATATCGCTCCTTCATTAGATTCACTAAACCGGCTTCAAAGTCGCGGCTTGTGTACAGGCGGTTTAAAAAACCAGAATGGATGTCTTGGGCTTTGAGGTGAGCATAGGTTGACAAATATGTGTTCCATTTGCCTTTGCCCATAGCAGAAACCTCATCCTTGGCACTATGCTTCGATAAAGCAACAGGATTGCCAGGAGCGGTGTGGCCGACGCCAGTAATCATAATATCATCTTCTTTACCATGAGCCGCCTTCACGGGAGTTGACGGTTTATCAGCAGCCTTAGCTAGGCTGGCCGACATATCATCTGGGCGAGCCAGGCTAGTCGGTTTATCAGTGTGGCCTGTGGTGTCAACTTCTGTTTGTTCAACTATGAAGTTATAATCTTAAGGTGGTGGATCATCATGTGTAACATCAATATTTGTTCTTTCCAGATCTGGAGTCTTCTCCGGTTCAATATCCACATTGTCATCAGACGGTTTATTTAACTAGGCCTTCTTACTAGGTCTAGGCTTGGCACTGAGAAGAACAAACATAAAGATCAGTACAGTATGCAAACATAACACATTATGGATAAGATTAAAGCATAACCTACCCAGGGACCGTCTTGAGGGTTGGAAGTTGTGTGGCCGTTGACTCACCAGAGGATGAATTAGGTGTTCCCTGATAATTTGAATCAGACGGATTAAGAGGCTGTCGAAAACAACCCGCCTTGGGGCAAGAAATATCAGGAGTATAGGAGACCTCTGATCGACGTTTCCGGACCGGAGTGTTCGGTAAACCGGCAGAGGTAACTACCTGGCCACTGTGCCGGGTTGTGCGGCGGGCTTCGTGTTGCTGCTTCTTCAAAAGAAAGTTTGGGTCCAAGTGAGCTAAGGGGTGAGAAAATTTTATTTTCCGGTTTGCTTGACGGAATTTCTGTGTTGGCAGAGGGTCTGAACCGGAAGAAGGGATAATTACCTCTGCATGGTCAGCCTGGCTGCCTTCGGCGTCGTCTTGATAACAGTCATTGTCAACAAGGTGTATGAAAAAAGAACCAAGAGAGTCAAGTTCTACCTCTGAGTCTGGATTAGCCAGATCCACATCAGCATTTGGTTCAGAAGATTCAGTGGTCCTCTTCTTGGCAGGTTTCTTGGTGACCTTGGTCTTCGGGCGAAGTGGTTTTGCCGGTTTATCCTGTGGTTTTTTTCTTCCAGAATGGGTCATCGCCTTGTGAAAGATGGACAAAATTTTGAGACTATCTGAAAAGGGGTAAACTAAAACAAGAAAGTTGTGATTCTTATAGGTGGCGGTTTATTGGAGACGCAGAAAGGGCTTAACCCTGTCTGGCTACAGACAGCTTCTGGTTCATTCAGTATTTTCTTGACAGCCTCAGTAACTTCGGCTTCTGTTAGCTGAATGTTGATGTGTCATTGAGGGTCTTTCAAATCCCCCGTGTACTCACACATTAAACCGGGGCGCCGGCTTAAGGGCAGAACGCTCCAAGATATCCAACAGCGAACAAAGTCGACACTTGTCAAACCGTTTGCCATAAAAACTCTTAGCTTTGACAGTTGTGGTGCATAGTTGGACCGTTCCTTGGCAGTCAGCCTTTGAGGGAAGGGATGAGTGTTGCTTAGCCGGTGGGGACGGTAACCCGGCAGAGGATTTTCATCAGTTGGAGATGTGTCTTTGCAGTAAAACCAAGTCTGATTCCAGTCCTTGGGGTGACTATGAAGCTTGACATGAGGGAAGCTGACATCCTTCCTCTTTTGAATTGCCATTCCACCAAGATCAGTGTTGGGTCCGTCTGTGAACTCTGTGCGACGGTTTAAATAAAAGAAATCCCTGAACAGTTCAACTGTGGGCTCCTCTTGAAGATAGGCCTCACAAAATACTTGGAAATTGCAAATATTGGACACAGAGTTTGGTCCAATATCTTGAGGGTGGAGTTGGAAGCTGGCCAGCACGTCCCGGAATTTTTTTGAACCGGGAGGGCTAAAGCCTCGACCCAGATGGTCAGTAAATACAACTACTTCTCCGTCCTTGGGTTCAGGAGGATTTTTCGGACCAGGGGCCCTCCAGTGGATGACTTCTTTCTCGGCTAAAGCTCCAGTTGTGACACATATGTTTAATTGCTCTTCAGTAACCCGGGAAGGAACCCAGTTGCACTCGTAAACTTGTTTGGCCATTTCAATGGGAAGCTGAAACATATTTATTGCCGGTTTAAGATTTATGATGGGCGAGCATAAAGCAATGCAAAATAAGCAGAAGCAGAGGTATATGCATATTGTTAAACCGGAGTCTGACAATGGAGAAGGTGCAAAGATCAATGAATCGGCGGTTTAAGAGGGGACTAATGATGCATACCGGATTATTGTTCTTTGACAAAGCTAAACCGCCTATATTGGTACCTAAGCGAGGGAAAAACAGATTTCGCAGACTGGTAAGATAAATTCAGATCTGCGGCGTGGCAGAAAACAGAAATATATTCAGACCTAAAATACAGGTGCTTCCACAGTTCATCGGATTCAGATGAGTTTTTCTATACGAAGAGGATGCTCTAATAAGGAAAAAGGGGCTATGACTACGACCGCACAAGAAATATCAGATCCAAATTAGCCATTTATGGTACTAAGAAGAACAAGGACGAACAGCGCCGGAGCTTTAATGAACTCCGACGAACACCGAAACCCTAATGGTGAATCTGGAGAGAGAGAAAAGGGACTTACATATGCGGATGGAGCAGCGAAGGATCATCGCGTTTTTCTGGTCCGTTCAGGTTGATGCAGCGGCCGGAGTTGAGGAAGAAGGCGGAGCTTGATGACGGCGGCTGCGTGTGACGGTCGGGTCGGCGCGAGGAAGAAGGAGAGAGACGAAGAGGCAAGGGGAAAAAAATTGAAAAGGGCCCCCGACCTTATTTACAAAGGCGAAGAGATAAGTGACAGACGCGAGAATCGAGGAGCCCAAAGGTTGGATATGTGACAGAGTTATCGCCTCGATTCTCGGAGGCTCATTTTGAATAACAGGTGACATCATGGCGATTTATTATGATCCTGGAAGATGACGTCATGGCGGTTTACAAGACTTAGGCGAAGGTTTTGAAGAAGAAATTTTCTTAAGTGTTGGAGGTCGACATGAACAAGTTCAAATCAATCTGGGGCCTAATGTTGGGGATATTATTACTGGGTGTAAACCGGCCAGGAGAGGCCGGGTTATCTCCATAATGAGTCATTTATATTTGAACCCCATGAAGACAAGGAGTATGGCGCTTTATGAAGGCCCAGGGCCCAAAGGCGGATTAAGGGCTTGTAGGTGTAAACTGCCATATTATATGTAACTTGTCTTGTAAGATAAGAAAAGAGTAGAGACCGAGTCGGACACGTTTATGAGCCGGCCTTGGGATTTTGTAAACCGCCGGGCGTCAACTTGTGTATATAAAGGGACGACCCGGCGGCGGTTTGAGGGGACAACAATTCGAGAGCCAGGCATAGCGGATTCGCTCCCTGGTCATCGGAACCCTAGCAATTCCACAACAACTGGATTAGGCCTTTACCTTCACCGCAAGGGGCCGAACCAGTATAAACTCTCTGCGTCCCTTGTCCGCTTTAACCCCTTTAAGCTAACCCGTTGCGATGGCTCCACGACTAAGTCCTTTCTCTAGGACATCTGCCGTGACAAAACCACGACAGGCACACTCCCGCTCGACGTGTATGCACAGAGGGATTCGACATTGGCAGGCAGTTTCTCAGTTGCCCCTTAGAGGTTAGTGCTAAGTTCATCATTTTACTTGAGTTAATGCCACCGCTCATCCTAAATACTATTTAACATTGGCAGGGATATGAGGCTTGTGCCTTTGTTAACTGGCTGGATGAAGAATGGCATGGCAGGGCTCAGAGTGTTATCACCAAGCTCGCAGAAGATAACGTAAAGCTGAAGAAGAAACTGGCTGATCTGGAATGTACAATCAGTACGATGAAGCAAGAAAGAATCAATCACAGGTAACAGATGAAAGCAAGAGACAAGAAGGAACTAGCATGTGTAGTTGTGGTTGTGGCATTAGCCATGTTCTATGCGCTGTTTGCAATGATGATTAGGGGTTTTGTTTGACAGTATTGCTAAAGCACATCTAGATATGCTCTAAGTAATGCACATCTAGGTCCTATGCCATTGATGTTACGCGAAGATTCGTGCAGATATTTTCCTTTGTCTTTTTTTTCCTTTGTAGTTTGATTATTACTGGCTTTATCAATAAGAAGAGCTCAATGTATTGCTTGGCAACTGTCCTACTCCGTTCATACCGGTACCGATGCATAATCCCAAAACTCGTTCCTTGTTTTTGTCCTGAAAAAAGAAACCAGCCAACAGGAGTCCTGCGCAACCCCGGGAATTTGGAGCGACTGGGTACAAATAATTGCGGTTGATTATATCAGCGGTTAGATAATACGTCAACCCCCGCTTCCATTGGCATTTCCTCTTCTCTGCATACCCCGGTTAAGTGTCCACCATCTTCATCGTCCCCGGCAGGCCACGCTACACACTGGCACACACTCTGCAGCCATGTCGAGTGACAGCGAGGACGACAGTTCGGCCAGCAGTCTGGCGCCCGATGATAGGTCAACATCGGAATCATCCCGCTCATCTTCCATTAGTCCGGCGTTGAGCCCAGACCTCGATTATATCTGGATCATGGAAGGGACGCCGCCTCCGGAGTCGTCAGATGACAACCAGACGAACGAGGAGCCATCGAAGGACGAAGAAGAGGATGACGATGATGATGAGGAGGAATGGTCGAACAAGGAGGACGACGATGACAGCAACGACGATGACGACGGCGACGGCGATGAAAAGCCAACGGTCAGCGGCAAGAAGCGTCCTCGCCAAGATGATGTCGCGGGGCCATCCAACAACAACAACAAGAAGAAGAAGGACTAAATTAAGCAGACTGTATATATCTCTGTTTCCGTTCGCTCATATTAATTTGTTATCTCTGTTTATCCTGTCAATCTCATCACAGACGGTTAGTAATACGTATTCGACAGAGATCTTCTACATTATCGCCCACAGGTTGGTTTGTTGAACTGTGTGCCCTGACGAGCACACAAATCACAAAAAAAGACCATATGGGTTGTCTATAATGATCGCACACAATTCTGATTACCGACCTGTTTGCCGGGTATCACACACATCTTGTTACGCCGAATCGTTTGTGTTCACCTCGATCATCGCAAACGGTTCATCGGAGCGAACTGTATGCCGTATATCGCACACACCATGATCTGGCTGCCCATTTCTGTTGTTCTGTCTCATCGCAAACAGTTCTTATGGATCAACTGTATGCCCAGCATCGCACAAGCAACTAAAATCTGAATCGTGTTTGATGTATCATTCATCGCAAACGTTTTGCGTCTTTTTTGACAGTTTTTTTACATCACCGTTTGCGATTAATGCATCGCACATAGTTTTGTCAAATGGTCTCTGATCGTAGTGTCGCGTTAGCAGCATCCTGCAGTAGTGGTAGTACCGCTCCAAGCGGCACTACTGCCCAAGGTTTCTAGCCGTTGCTCTATTTTTCATGTTTCTGCCGGTGGAGCGGTAGTACCGCTCGTGTGCGGGCTGAGCACATAACGGTTAGATTTTTCCCCACCTATAAAAGGGGGTCTTCTTCCCCATTGAACCTTAGTTCGTGTTCTTGCCCCATTGTTGATCTTCTTTGAGCTTGCTCTCTCTCAATCCCTCCATGGATTCCTGCTAGTTTTGGGGGGAAAAGAGAGAGGAGATCTAGATCTACGTTTCTACCAATCACTTTCTCCTCGATGTGAGGGGAACCCTTTGGATCTAGATCTTGGAGTTCTTCGTGTTCTCTTCTTCGTTCTTCCTCTCATTTTCCTCCATAGCTTTCGTTGCTTTGGTGGGATTTGAGAGTGAGGGACTTGGGCACTCCGTGTGCCCTTGCCATTGCATTTGGTGCATAGGTTTGAGTTCTCCATGGTGATACGTGGAAGTTACAAGTTGAGAAGCTTATTACTCTTGGGTGCTTGGTACCCTTGAGCTTGTTCCTCTTGGGTGCTTGGGCGCCCTAGACGGTTGGTGGTGCTTCAGAGCTCAATCATTGTGGTGTAAAGCTCCGGGCAAGCGTAGGGGTCTCCAATTAGGTTGTGGGGATCGCCCCGAGCAATTTGACGGGTACCGGTGACCGCCCCAAGGGTTGCCAAAGTGTACGGGTTCGGTGACCGCCCCAAAGGGTTGCCATTTGTACGGGTTCGGTGACCGCCCTCAAGGGTCCCTCAGTGGAATCACGGCATCTTGCATTGTGTGAGGGCGTGAGGAGATTACGGTGGCCCTAGTGGATTCTTGGGGAGCATTGTGCCTCCACACCGCTCCGAATGGAGATTAGTATCCGCAAGAGTGTGAACTTCGGGATACATCATCGTCTCCGCGTGCCTCGGTTATCTCCTACCCGAGCCCTTTACTTATGCACTTTACTTTGTGATAGCCATAGTGTTTCATGTTATATATCTTGCTATCACATAGTTATTTATCTTGCTTAGCATAAGTTGTTGGTGCACATAGGCGAGCCTAGTTGTTGTAGGTTTTGTGCTTGACAAATTAACCGCTAGGTTTATTTCGCATTTGTTCAAGCCTAAACCATAATTATTTTAAAGCTCCTATTCATCCCCCCCCCCTCTAGGTGACATCCTCGATCTTTCAAGCATGTTCTTCTAGTTTTTGTGATAATAATGATGAAGATCTTAAAGTGATTGGTGTGACACCTATTGAATCTTTGTTTGCTAATATAAAACTTGATCAAGATGGGACTGGAGATGAGTCAACTTTAGTTAGAAAGCGTCCCAATAATTTGGAGGGTGAAGATCTTAATGAAAAAAATGTTAAAAGTGGGATTGGAGAGGTCAAAACTTTAAGTAGTGATGAACCCACTCTTTTGGATTTCAAGGACTTTAATTATGATAATTGATCTTTGATTGATTGTATTTCCTTATTGCAATCCATGCTTAATTCACCTCATGCTTATAATCAAAATAAGGCTTTTACTAAACATATCGTTGATGTTATGATGAAATCTTTTGAAAAAAAACTTGAGTT
The DNA here is from genome assembly GCA_011799875.1 of Thinopyrum elongatum. NCBI lineage: Eukaryota > Viridiplantae > Streptophyta > Magnoliopsida > Poales > Poaceae > Thinopyrum > Thinopyrum elongatum. The sequence continues at coordinate 354,712,535 of CM022297.1, read as the reverse complement.
GGAAGTTTCAATCCCTAGAAAGCTTTGTGATGAATGGGAACCTACTATTAAGATTAAGATTAAAGATTATGCTATGCTTTATGTGATTTGGGTGCTAGTGTTTCAACTATTCCAAAAACTTTGTGTGATGTGTTCGGTTTACATAAACTGGAAGATTGTTCTTTGAATTTGCATCTAACGGATTCCTCTATTAAGAAACATATTGGAAGGATTAATGATGTTCTTATTGTTGCAAATAGGAATTATGTGCCAATAGGTTTTATTGTGCTTGATATAGATTGCAATCTACTTGCCCTATTATTCTTTGTAGACCTTTCCTTAGAACGATTGGTGCAATTATTGATATGAAAGAAGGAAACATTAGATTTAAATTTCCATTAAGGAAGGGCATGGAACAATTTCCAAGAAAGAAAATTAAATTACCATATGAATCTATTATGAGAGCTACTTATGGATTGAATACCAAAGATGACAACACTTAGATCTATGCAATATGCCTAGCTAGGGGCGTTAAACAATAGCGCTTGTTGGGAGGCAACCCAATTTTTATTTTTATTTTGTGTTTTTTGTTTTTGCTTCTGTTCTTGAATAAATATGCAATATTACTTCTATAATAATTGTGTTTTAGTGTTTTAATTAGTTTTTGTGCCAAGTAGGACCTTTGGGATGGTCTATGGTGATAGTTAATTTGATCTTGCTAAAAACAGAAACTTTTGCGCTTTGTAACAGAATTTTAGAAATTCACAGAAACGTGCTTTTGATCTGAATTTTTTACACAAGATTGATATACAAATTTCCCAGGCTGTCCTAATTGTTCAGAATTTTTGGAGTCACGCAAGTATACTAAGTTTTCAGATTGCTATAGACTGTTCTGTGTTGTTCTCTTATTTTGATGAATCTATGGCTAGTATCGGGGGGTATGAGCCATGGAGAAGTTGGAGTACAGTAGATATAACACCAATATAAATTTAGAATGAGTTGACAACAGTACGTAAGTGCTGACTTGCTTTTCTTATACTGACGGAGCTCACGCGTTTTTTTTGAGTTTTGTGTTGTGAAGTTTTCAAGTTTTGAGTGAAATTTTGATGGACTACGGAATAAGGTGTGGCAAGAGCCTAAGCTTGGGGATGCCCAAGGCACCCCAAGGTAATATTCAAGGAGAACCAAGCATCTAAGCTTGGGAATGCCCCGGATGGCATACCCTCTATTGTCTTCAATCCATCGGTAAAATTACTTGGGTCTATATTTTTATTCACTACATGATATGTGTTTTGCTTGGAACGTCTTGTGATATATGAGTCTTTGCTTTATTTGCTTTTTAGTTTTCCACAATCATCCATGTTGTACACACCTTTTAAGAGGGACACACATTAATCGTGAATTTATTAGAATACTCTATGTGCTTCACTTATATCTTTTGAGCTAGGTAGTTGCTCTTGTGCTTCACTTATATCTTTTTAGAGCACGACGGTGGTTTTATTTTGAAGAAATTGATGAACTCCCATGCTTCACTTATATTATTTTGGGAGTCTTGAAAATAGTATGGCAATTGGTTAGGTTATGAATATAGTCCTAATATGATGGGCATCGAAGAGGGATATAATAAAAACTTTCATGAAGATCATTGAATATATGAGAAGTTTGATTCCTTGCTATTATTTTGAGATATAAAGATGGTGATATTAGAGTCATGCTAGTTGGTAATTGTGGTTGAGTAATAATACTTGTGTTAAGGTTTGTGATTCCCGAAGCATGCACGTATGGTCTCTAGTTATGTGATGAAATTGGAGAATGATTTATTTTTGACTGTCTTCCTTATGAGTGGCGACGAGCGATGGTCTTTTCCTACCAATCTATCCCCCTAGGAGCATGCGTATTAGTACTTTGTTTCAAGGGCTAATAAATTTTTGTAATAAGTATATGAGTTCTTTATGACTAATGTTGAGTCCATGGATTATACGCACTCTCACCCTTCCACCTTTGCTAGCCTCTCTAGTATCGCGCAACTTTCATCGATGCGTTACACCACCTTATACCTTTCCTCAAAATAGCCACCATACCTACCTATTATGGCATTTCCATAGCCATTCCGAGATATATTGCCATGCAACTTCCACCGTTCCGTTTATTATCACACACACCATCATTGTCATATTGCTTTCATGATTATGCGTGAGGCATTCATATAGAGTCATACCCTTGTTCTAGTATTGAGTTGTAATTCTTGAGTTGTAAGTAAATAAAAGTGTGATGATCATCATTATTAGAGCATTGTCCCATGTGAGGAAAGGATGATGGAGACTATGATTCCCCCACAAGTCGGGATGAGGCTCCGGACGAAAAAAAGAGAGGCCAAAGAGCCCAAAAGAAAAGAAAAGAAAAGAAAAGAAAAGAAAAAAATGAGAGAAAAAGAGAGAAGGGACAATGTTACTATCCTTTTTCCACACTTGTGCTTCAAAGTAGCACCATGTTCTTCATGATAAGAGAGTCTCCTATGTTGTCACTTTCATATATTACTAGTGGGAAAATTTTCATTATAGAACTTGGCTTGTATATTCCAATGATGGGCTTCCTCAAAATTGCCCTAGGTCTTCGTGAGCAAGCAAATTGGATGCACACCTACTTAGTTTTCTTTTGAGATTTCATACACTTATAGCTCTAGTGCATCCATTGCAGGGCAATCCGTACTCACTCACACCAATATCGATTGATGGGCATCTCCATAGCCCATTAGTGTGCCTAGTTAGTGTGAGAATTTCATTCTCCTTTTTTCCTACTACCACCTTCTATTCCACTTATAGATCCATGGCTCACGCTCATGTATTGCGTGAAGGTTGCAAAAGCTTTAGAACATTAAAAGTATGAAACAATTGCTTTGCTTGTCATCGGGGTTGTGCATGATAAATACTTTGTGTGATGAAGATAGAGCATGACAAGATTATATGATTTTGTAGGGATAACTTTCTTTAGCCATGATATTTTGAAAAAGCTATGATTGCTTTATTAGTATGCTTGAAGTATTATTGTTTTTATGTCAATATTAAACTTTTGTTTTGAATCTTATGGATCTGAATATTCATACCACAATAAGAAAGATTACTTGATAAACATGTTAGGTAGCATTCCACATCAAAAATTCTGTTTTTATCATTTACCTACTCGAGGACGACCAGGAATTAAGCTTGGGGATGCTTGATACGTCTCCAACGTATCTATAATTTTTTATTGTTCCATGATTATATTATCCATCTTGGATGTTTTATATGCATTATGGTACTATTTTATATCATTTTTTTGGGACTAACCTATTAACTCAGTGCCAAGTGCCAGTTGCTATTTTTTTCCTTGTTTTTGTCTTTTATAGAAAATCAATATCAAATGAAGTCCAAACGGAATAAAACTTTACGATGATTTTTCTTGGACCAGAAGACACCCAGGAGACTTGGAGAGGAGGCCAGAAGACCAACGAGGAGGCCACAAGCCCTAGGGGCGCGCCCCAGGGGGGCGCCTTCAGGCTTGTGGGCCCCTCGTCGACCTCCTAACCCTAATCTTGGCTCCATAAATACCCAAATATTTCCCCATCATCAGAAGCATCCACAAAAATACTTTTTCGCTGCCGCAAGCTTCTGTTCTCGTGAGATCCCATCTTGGGGCCTTTTCTGGCACTCTGCCGGAGGGGGATTTGATCACGGAGGGCATCTACATCAACCTTGCTGCCCCTCCGATGATGTGTGAGTATTTTACCATAGACCTACGGGTCCATAGCTAGTAGCTAGATGGCTTCTTCTCTCTCTTTGATCTTCAACACAACGTTCTCCTCGATGTTCTTGGAGTTCTATTCGATGTAATCTTCTTTTGCGGTGTGTTTGTTGAGATCCGATGAATTATGGGTTTATGATCAGATTATCTATGAATATTATTTGAGTCTTCTCTGAACTCTTTTATGCATGATTAAGATAGCTTTGTATTTCTCTCCAATCTATTGATTTGGTTTGGCCAATAGATTGATTTGTCTTGCAATGGGAGAGGTGCTTTGTGATGGGTTCAATCTTGCGGTGTCCTCACCCAGTGACAGTAGGGGTAGCGAGGCACGCATTTGTATTGTTGCCATTAAGGATAAAAAGATGGTGTTTATATCATATTGGTTGAGTTTATCCCTCTACATCATGTCATCTTGCTTAAGGTGTTACTCCGTTCTTGTTAACTTAATACACTACATGCATGCTAGATAGCGGTCGATGTGTGGAGTAATAGTAGTAGATGCAGAATTGTTTCGGTCTACTTTTCACGGATGTGATGCCTATATTCATGATCATTGCCTTGGATATCGTCATAACTATGCGCTTTTCTATCAATTGCTCAACAGTAATTTGTTCACCCACCGTATGCTTTCTTTAAGAGAGAAGCCTCTAGTGAAACCTATGGCCCCGGGGTCTATTTTCTATCATATTATTTTTAGATCTATAAAACCAAAAATCCAAAAATACCTTGCTGCAATTTATTTACCTTTACTTTATTTTCACTTTTACTTATCTTTTATACCTACCTCTTTTAGATCTCACTCTTGCTAGTGGCCGTGAAGGGATTGACAACCCCTTTTTCGCGTTGTGTGCAAGTGTTTGTTAGTTTGTGCAGGTGCATCTATTGGGGCTTGTACATGTTCCTCCTACTGGATTGATACCTTTGTTCTTAACTGAGGGAAATACTTATCTCTACTTTGCTGCATCACCCTTTCCTCTTCAAGGGAAAAATCAACGAAAGCTCAAGAAGTAGCAGTCGCATAGATCCGTACCGCCACGGGCAGGGCAGTAAATTCATTGCGCTGCCCTCCTCCTTATAAATGCAACGCCCCCATGGTCATTAATTCTGCTACTCCCATCGCTGTCTCGCTCGCAACCCTAGCACCGTCGCTAGCTCTCATCGTCGCCGGAAAAGAAGCGCTTCACTGCCGCGACCTCTCCGTCGTCGTACTCACGCTGACTGCGGTCATGTCCCTCCCCCCCCCCCCCCCCGCCGCCGCCGTAGCTGTCTTACGCCGCCAAGTTAGGGCGCGTGAGATCGAACTGCTCGGCCTCCTCTCCCAACCCGTCTAGCAGTTTCTCATATGTTCTTGAGCGGTAAATAAACACTTACTTTTTACCATTTGTTTGATCCGATGAACTTTTTATATCTTCAGAAAGTTGTTTTGTCACTTCCAAATCTGGACCTTCCATCCTTTGCATATCATGATTTGAAAGTACCTTCACTTATGCTTCGTATCTAGTGTGATTCCTTACTTGTACTTATTCATGGATTCATACAAATCTGGAACCAACTTATCCAAATAAGTGAATGTCTTCGTACCGTGAGGTCAATGTCTTCAAACTGATTTTATCTTCAAAATCCTCTGAGAATGCATATGACCTCTCCTACTTCCTTCGCATCTCTAATTCTTTCACAGGTACATGTCCATGGGCGAGTCTCTTGGTTCTCATAGTCTGAATTCATTTGCAGGCTACTAACAGCATCACCTTGACTCTCCTGAAGACAGTTCCTGTTTGACAAGTAAAGCAAAGACAATCGTTTCTGCGAAGCCAATCATATCTGTGAAGCCAATGGCTGGTGGAAAATCTGCTAAGAAAGGGGGTAGACAGCGTCATGACAACACTGCACTGGATCTGCCTCCAGATCTATATGAGATGTATAAATCTGATCCAGATGAAACTTATGCAGAGCGCAAATCGTGCGTTCAGTGGATTCGTAGGTACTGGGCTGAGCAATGGTTTCATTACAAATTTGTGACCCCAAAGTACGCTGGCAAGAACGCTGTGAGGCCACCATGGGCGGATGTTGTGTACAAGAAGCTTCACCCCAAGGCCAAGGCTGAAGTCATTCAGCAAGGCTTCTATCCTTGCATGGTGAGGCAGCCAATGCCACAAAATCTAGATCCATCAAGTTTGTTGTGGTGCCGAGAGGATGATCTGTTTGAGGCAAACTATCAGTTTGCCAGGGGCTCTGCTGCCCAAAACAAGAAGTACTATGGGATTGACTTCAACCCAGGTCCAGCAGAACCCAGGCCAGATGGCAGTCGTGAAGTTGAACCAAATCTTATTGGCCCCTTCCATAACTTTGATGGGTTTCTTATACACTGTGCTGAGCAACAAGCTAGTGTTGACGCTGCTCAAGATGAGCAACGGACTGAAGCTCCTGAACCTCCAAAGCCAGTGAAGAAGTCGAAGGCTTCAAAGCCTGCATCTGCACCAAAAGCTTCGAGAGTGAAGCCACTGAAGATTGCACCTCCTGAAACCAGTGTGCATTCTGAAGACTTGTCTCGGACCTCTCCGAAGACTAAGAAAATCTCAGGGCAAGGCCTCACACCAGCAAGCATTCTACGCAATGATGATGCCATCATAGATCTGTCCAGTGATGAAGACCTTGCTGATGATGCACTGGAGCTACTGATCAAGAGCAAGTAGGAGGCTGAGATCTTCAAAGATCTTCCTCTATTTGATGCTGACATACTGAACAACTTTATTGATGAGTGGTATGAAGACACTTCCCTCACCATTGATGATCTGCAGCTGCCAATTGACATCAGTGTCGCTTTCCAAAGCTGCATTGCCAAGGAACTTGCTATTGCGCAGAAGGTCATTGAGCAGAAGAACAAAATTAACCATGAGAAGGCCGTCTTCATGTGACGACCCCGGCTTAATCGTGCACTAATCATACACGCAAATGCGCACGATCAAGCCTAAGGACTCACTTGAAGATATCACAACACAACTCTAAAACATAAATAAAGTCATACAAGCTTTATATTACAAGCCAGGGCCTCGAGGGCTCGAATACATAGCTCGATGGCATAAAAGTATCAGCGGAAGCATCAGATATCTGGGTACAGATATTACAGAGAAACAAATAGGCCTTTAGAAAGGCGGGGCAAAAGAAAATACTATGATCGAAAGCCGTAGGCCTCCTGCCTAGGACCCTCCGAATCCTACTCCTGGTCGTCGGTCGGCTTCTCGTAGTAGTACTCATCGGGAGGGTAGTAGTAGTAGCCGTAGTCGTCGACGGGGGCAGCTATCTCAGGGGCTCCTTCATCTGGCAGCGTTAATTGGATATGGGGAGAAAAAGAAAAATAAAGCAAACGTGAGTACTCATCTGAAGTACTCAGCAAGCAAGGATCTACACTACATATGCAACATTTTCAAAGGAAGGTTGTATATGTGGACTGGGCTGCAGAATGCCAGAAAAGAGAGGAAGGCCTAGTCCTATCAAAGACTAGCATCTTCAAGCATCTTCCTCGGTCTTGTAGCATTAGAAGAGTGCAGATTAACATAATGTAAAGTATTAGTAGTATCATCAACCTCGCCCAGAGATTCTTCCTCGACTCCCTGCGAGAAAGCAATACCAGAGCCATACTATCCATTTCATCTCAAGTCACCAGTTCTAGTTGTACCGATCGGGATACAACTCCGAGTGTCCGTTACCGTAGGACAGGCTATCGATAGATGTTTTCTTCCCTGCAGGGGTGCACCAACTTACCCACCACGCTTGCTTAACTCCGTCCGGACACACTTTTCTGGGTCATGCCCGGCCTCGGCCAAATGACACGCCGCAACCCGACCTAGGCTTAAAAGAGAGGTCAGCACGCCGGACTAACCTATGCCCCCAGGGGTCTTGGGCCATCGCCCCGGGAACTCCTGCACGTTATGGGGCCACCGAGAGCAGACCTAGCAACCCCTTATACAAGCGCGGTTGCGTTCCCAGTCCAACTCGGCGTGCGCCGCTCCTTACTGACGTCAAATAAGCTTCGGCTAATGTATACGACGCAGAATGCCCATACTATGCCCACGTGATGGTTAGTGCTATCAGGCCAGAGGCCCCTTAGATCAAATATCCAAACCGTTAGTGTGTTGGTAGTGCGGTAACGAGCAGAGACTCACGAAAGATGTGACCCCGTCGCCCCGTCTCGAGGACTTGCGGCAAGGGCTAAGAATGCCCGGCCACGCCTCGTGTTCAACTCTCGGGCACCATCCAGGTCCACCCGACTCCACATCACTCGCCATTAAGCTCGCACGAGTACCCCTCAGGGCCGACCCGTCTTTAGTAACATGTTTCTGTGTAAAGTCATAGTAACAATGGTAACCGTGTGTCTAACACCAAGGGGAACCCTGAGGAATCACCCTCGATGGAATTCCCTCTAATGTTACCATCAAGGTGAACGAAAGAGGAATCACCCTCGAGGTCCACTCTTGAGGAGTTGCGCGACGGTGTCGTTATCGGGGGTGGTGTAGGAGGAATCACCCTCGCTGACCACGCCCGATTAACTAACCTACAAGGTTATCATCAGAAGTACTGACGAGGTATCACCCTCGGCACTCGATAGTAACCCAGTAGTGTCGAGCAACTAAGGGGAAGTGACGTGCGGTGCTGGGGCCTGGTCTTCGATCCCGTTGCTCGGGTCTTCTGATGATCCAGCGGGGCAGTCGAGGTAAAGCGGGGTCTCTGATAGGTCTCTACCCAGACTATACTAAACAGTTTAGGATAGCAGGTAGGTATCAACAGCGGGTTACAATTAACAGGCTATGCAGTAGAAATAGGATAACAGCAACAGCGGTAAATTCTAATGCAAGCATAAGAGAGAAGAGAGTGGGCGATATCGGAATGCTCAAAATGGGGGTGCTTGCCTGTTTGCTCGGCGGCAAGAGCAAGATCGTCAACTGCGTCGTCGGGCTCCTGAGCGGCATCGGCCTCGGGAGCTACGTCGACGTCGGGGTCTACCGAGAGAGAAGAGGGGGAAGAAACAGGTAAATAGACAGCAATCGATGCAACACAAGCATGCCATGCCTAGGATGCAGTGCAGGGTTGCCTAAAGATGCACCTAAGTCATTTTAGCTATTTTAGGATTAGAGTTGGATTTATTAACCGGTGTATAAGCACTATTCATCTACCGGATACAAAGGGAAAGTTATGGGTTCTCCTACGTAGGGGCTTTGACATAGAAACAGACGACACGATCAGATTCGTCTCGTCGTTCTGAGCAACTTTCATGTTTTAAGTTTTTCAATCTGAGCTATGGTTTATTTTCTACGAATTTTCAAAGATTTTTGCATTTTCTGGAATTTATTTATTTAACAGAAAAGGAAATATGACATCAGCATTAGGTGTGGATGACATCAGCAGGTCAACTGGTCGTCTGACTAGGTCAAACCAGACCTGTGGGTCCAGTGGGACCCACATGTCAGTGATAGAGGCTTAACAGAGTTAATTAAAACTAATCCAGAGAGTTAATTAGTGGCTGGCCCACCTGTCAGCGACTGATTAATTATCTAATTAACTTTATTTATAAATTTTTTTTAACTAAACTAATTACGAGGTGGGGCCCGCATGTCAGTGGGTCAGTGGGCGCCCAGTCAGCACGTTGACTGGTCAAACCAGTCAACGGGGGCCCCTGGACCCACGGGCAGCGTCACTGGGAGTAGCCCCAGGCCTGCCAGCGTGGCGGCCGCCGGCGGCTCGACGCCGGCAACCTCCAAACGCGGCAGAGGGGCGCGACCGGCGTCGGAAATCCACTACAGAGCATCAAAACGCACGGGACTGGTCGCGTTCGAACGAGGGAAGCCGTGTGCATCCAACGCTGGCGGTCTCGCGAGTTGAGATGGCCTAAAACGACGGCGGCGAGGACCGGAGCGGCGCTGGAGCTCGGGTGCGGGTGGCCACGGCGATATGGGGCACGGGGAAGCTCGTGCTCGAGCTCGTTGAGCTCCTGGGAGCACCAGGAGCACAACCGTGGCCTCAGGCGGTGGTGACAAAGACCACAACAACGGCCACGAGCTCGTCGGCGGCGGGCAGAGTACGGACGTGGCGGCAGCTAGCTACGGCACGAGGAGAAGCAAAAGGAGGGGAGCAGGTGACGGAGAAGCTCACCGCGCGGCACGCACCAGGGCCCGTGGTGGTTTAGTAGCTGCAGGACTCGCCGGAGAGGAAGGGGATCACCGACGTCCGAGGACGGGAAGGAACTCGATCCCGGCGATGCGGAGCCCTCCTGCTCGTGCTCGTGGTAGAGGAAGAGGTAGTCGAGGACGGCGGAGACGACGGACAGGTCAGCGGGACGATCTGGTTGCTGTGGCCACGGTGACGGGCGAGGCACGGCGGCGACCGCGCTCGATGGCGATGGGGAACGAAGGAGAGGGAGCGAGGGGAGAGGGGAGAAGTGACGAGGAGGTCCAGGGGGAGGCATGGGGCTCGTCCTTATCCTCCTCCCTGTCGGTGGCGTCGGTGGGCGTCGGCGTGTCATCATTCGACCGGCGCGCGCCGGCGCAGCCATGGAGGGGATGACACGGCGAGGGAGAGAGAAGGAGATGGGCCAGCTGGGCCGGTTCGGGGCACTGTGCACTTAGGCCCAGTGCACAGTGCCTCTTTGCATTTTATTTTCTGTTTTTGAATTTTCCTTTTTTTACAGAGATAGTTTAGAATTATTTCGAGTATTCAAATGAGCTAGCAAAAATGTGAAACTTGCTCACACATGTGCATGGCAATTTCCCACACTGCCACAAAAAGTTTGGGCACTTTTGGAAATCATTTGAATTTATTCAAAAACAATTTGGGCATGATAAATGCTGATTTGGCTCTGTTCCTTACTGTTTGAGTCACTAAACTAATTTAGTAAATGTTGACTTTAAGTTTAGAATTGTCCCTGGATTATTTGCTATTTAATGAACATTTTCCCAACAGTGTTTGAGCAACTCCATATTTCACTTTTGAATTTTGAGTTGATTTTCAGATTAGAATTTGAGTTGAATACTTAACCAAAGTGATCAGGCTCTGCCAATGGAGATGACTAGGCATACTTAACAGAGTGTCACAGTGGCTATTACACGGGGGTGTTACACTTCAAGAAGCACATGGCAAAGCTCAGTGTCTCTGATGTTCAGAAGTTTAAGTTGATGTTGGCTGACCTAAAGGCAGAGTTTCAAAAGTGTCATGATGAAGCCAAGGGCTCTCGAGAGTGCCTCAAGTACTATGCTGAGAAATGTGTTCAGGCCCACAATGAAGCCGTGAAGAGAAAGGCACTTGGGCGTCCTGGCATCGACCCCAAGCTTGCTGCCAAGAAGAAGAAGAAGGATGTTGCACCTGAACCTGAGGCTCCATGGCAAGAAGTGCCAAAGATTGTCTTCCCTAAAGGTTTTGCGAAAGGCTTTGCTGGTCCAAAGCCTAATGCTCCATCTGTTGCTTCTGAAAGAAAGAAGACCAAGCTAGCAGAGGTTGAAGCCAAGAAACGCAAGCATCAGGAAGCTTCTGAAGCTGCACCTTCTGAGAAAAGGCAGAAGACTAAATCTTCGAAGGCTTTAAGAAGCGTGCAAGCACCAACGTCCTCATCTGCTCCTCCAGAGCCGTTGCTTGTGAAGCCGCTATCTGTTGCCTTGCCTGCCTCCTCCAACCAAGAGTGAAGAATAGTTGTGCATGAACCTGCTATCACAGAGGGTCATGTCATTGTTGAGATTCCAGTTGTTGACACCACCGCAGCTGAAGACATTTGTCATGAAGACAATGTTGAGAAAGAAGATGATGAAGTCCTTCCTCAGTTAACCTAGAACCCGGTATCATCACTTGTGCCTTCGCACAGTGAACCCATTAGCATTGGCGGTCCCACGGCGCCAATCGCACAAGATGAGTTCTGGGAAGAGCAACACCCCAACTCCTTGCTACATGAAGTGATTCCACGTACTCCACCAGCTCAAGTCACCACACCAGTGCTTGAGACCCTTCCAGCTACACCAGACGATATGGAGAAGACTATGCCTTCCCCTCGTGCGTCGCCCTCATTCCGAAGGCTTCGCAGAGGCCCAAGGCCCTCTGTCTCTATGTCAAGTATCCCTGAAGAGGATGTGCACATCACCAGCTCAGTAGCACGCCAAGTGTTCCCTGAAGCCATCCCCTCAGATACTGCTCAAGAGACTGAAACCAAAGAGGCTGAAGATATTCCGGCTGCATCAGTCGATGACAACCAAGTAGAAGAAGATCAAGTTGTAATCCCTTCTGCTGATACTGTTGTGATTCCAGAAGCGAATCTGTCTGACCCCCCAGTTATTGAAGCTAGTGCTGCTGCTGATGCCACCTAGACTGAAGCCAGTGATATTATCATGGCTGAAGCCAATCTGCATCCTGAAGCCACACTCCACATTGAAGCCAATGCCACCACTGAAGAAGCTTAGCCTTCCACCTCGGATGTTGCTGCTGCTGCACCTGTTCCGCACACAATGGAGAGGGCTTTCAATCATGAAAGAGAGCTGATCAGCGTCAGGTGGCCTGTCCTTACACCTCCTGAAGCTCATGGGCCACTATATGACTATCATATTGAGCAAAGGCCTCAGACACAGAAGCCCATGCCAAGAATGCCAAGGCTTCCCAGCGCAGTCACCACTCATAACTCCTTCAGTGTGTTAAGCTTCAGAGAGCACAACACTTTCTTTGACAAGGCCAAGAATCCCTACAAGAAGCCACAGATGTCTTCGGACAGATTCTGGAGTCATTTGCAGCGAAGCTACTACTCATGCATCCTGTACAACCAGGACGGGATCTTTCCACACAAGTGCCTCTGCTGTGACGCCATGGCTGGACTGCCATGTTTAGAAGAAGCCCTTGATTGCTTCCGCGATGTTGGCCTGCTCCCGTTTGTTGTTGACAAGGAGCACTGGAATGAATAACTACTACTCCAATTCTATGCAACATTGCACATATCTGGCTACAACAGGGATCCGAAGACATGGGTCCTTGAGTGGATGACAGGAGATGTCCATCATGAAGCCAAAGCTCAAGATATTCTCAACCTCACTTCCCTGCCCACTCCTGGTGACCTTTACGAGCCAGATTGTCAGCTTTATGAAAAGGAACTTGAGAGCATATTCCAGAAGCCAGAGCCCAATATGAGCCAAATGTTGTCTATGATGAAGCCATTGCCTATAGATGCTGAGTACCCCACTCATTTCTATGTCAATGACCTTGAGTATCTGCCCCGCACCATCTACCATATTGTGAGGCATACTCTGTGGCCAATCAAAGGGCACTCATCTTCTGCGAAGCTTGAAGGCACTATGAAGACTTTGGTTTTCTACATTCTCAATGGCATCCGCTTCAATACTCATGATTTCTTCATCAGGCAGTTGGCATCTTCAGGCATTGATCTTTTTGGCCAGAAATTCTATGCTCCATGGATCATGCGGCCGATTAAGCTTCGCTCAACTATAAACTATCAAGCGTCAGCGCGCAATCATGTTGTCTTCTTGCCTGAAGTGGATATGTCTCATGAAGCCACATATCCCGAGCTTGCCAAAGAACCAGTCCGTGAAGACTATGCTGCCTTTCAGAGCTTCTCTGCTCCTCTTGAAGCCACCCATGTGCCAAATCCTGTTGCTGCTGGTCCACTTGTTGGTCAGCTTTATCTGCCGCATTGTGCTAACACTGATGCGACCGCCAGCATAGTTCCTCAGAGGGCTCAGAAGCGTGCTCGAGTACTAAATGATAGGGAACTTCTAGCTTCTCTTCATCAGAATCATGATAGGCATCATGATTGGATGAAGCGCCAGATGCAAAGTCTTCTTGTGGATGTCAATTGAATTTGCAACCTCTCCACCAAGAACTCATTTGTTGCTCATGAAGCCTGCCGGCGTGCTTGGAAGAGCTTCACAATGCTCTGTTCTGAAGATGAACTCATTGCAGATGGCTTCACAGAACGATTCAAGTTGAACTACAAGCCTCCAAAATCTGGTAAGTGGCGTCCAACACCATCCATTGAAGACTCAGATTACTCATCATCCGCTCCAACAGTTGTTGCACGCGTGATTGATGAAGAGGACGACGCTACTTCACCAGCTAAGGCTTCATGCACCAAGATGCTGCATCAGGCCCTTCTGCACCGCCCAACTCCACCGTCGACCCGGCTGCCCCAACATCTTCACCAACACCTTCGGGGAACGCTTAGACACCCTATGTCTTCATTCCTTTTTGGTCATTCGATGACAAAAGGGGGAGAAGCATATGGGTTGATAGTCTTCAAGCGGGTCTATATGGGTCGGGTGCCTTATTTTTGTTAAGTCTTGCAACTCTCATTCGTGAACTGTTGGTTTTTGAGTTGTAACACTTAAGTCCAGATGGGACGTCTGCTCCATTTTCTGCTGTTTTGATTGCGTGGTTGAATTCCTATCATATGCGCGTGAAATCATTCTGCAGACGCCCATTTATCATTGTGCATATCATTATCTTCAATACATTCTTGTATGCACTATGATTTGACTTCATGAACAAGTGGGAGATCTCCACAAAGCAAAACCTACAATGTGCATTTGCATTCAAAAGCAAATTACTTATATGCACATCTTCAAAGGGAGCCCTTTCAACTTCATGAAGCCAATGACCACGTACTTTAACTTTCACATATTTTATCCCCATTGAAAACTTCAACCAGTTTGTCATCAATCACCAAAAAGGGGGAGATTGTAAGTGCATATAGTGCCACCCTAGTTGGTTTTGGAGTATTGACGACAAACATGGCTGAGGGACTAATGCGTTTATGAGATTCACAGGAGAACACAGGTAGAAGTCCATATTGATTCGGTTTACCCAGTCGGTTAGGCGTCGCGTTCTGAGGATCCAAGAGTCATTGTGGATCCCCGGTGAACGAAGTCTGTGAAGGTTTGGAAGTCTACCTTGAAGACTTACCTGGGTGATTGGGCAAGGACTAAGTGACATTAGCTCAAGGGGAATAAGGTGAAGACGTGGTCTTCTGAGTTCAATCTCAGCCTCCCTAACCAGATGTACAGTTGTCACAGCAACTGGAACTGGTCTATCAAATCCTTGTCTTTGCCAAGCAACTGGTTCTATCTCCTCACTCTTTTACTTATAGTTCAGTCTCGTGAAGTCATTGCTTGCCTGCTCTGTTTGAATTCATTGTGTGAAGACATTCTCTCCGATTGCATATTTGGCTTCATACTATCTTTCAATTCCAATCCAATCTACCTAGCTGCTATTTGTTTTCATGCTTACCCTCAACTAACTCTTTGACTATGGCATGGCTAGTGTAGTATATCTTCCACTGCATACTGTGTAGGTGTTATTTGGTTGTCTGTCTTCAAAGACATTCCCTGTCTTGAAGACTTACATAAAAATCGCCTATTCACCCCCCTCTAGTCGATAACTAGCACTTTCAATATTGTGATAATCCGATATTGTTCATAGGCACTACTACTTACAAATGGCAGTATAAAAGGCCTCTTAACTAGCAACAAAGACATCTTAAATGTACTATTACACATACATGGAGTAATTTCATTGTCAGTATTCGGTGATTCCTGAACTGTCACTTCCACATATGATCTAGAGAAAGTAATCAAGCCTCAGTATATTGAAAACAATTCAGGAAACCCATACCTTCTCCCAAAAACAATAAAAATAGTTGTTCAGCCACATAACAAGTAGCAGCACAAACCATCAAACAATCTTCAAAGTGTAACTGATCAAATGGCCATGGTAGATGAAGAACAATCGTATGTACTACCTGTGAAATTAACAGATACTGCCAGCTACAATACTAAGAGTGTATTAGCCAAACAAATGAAACCATGGAAGGCCCAGAGAGCTATCTAACGACATCACAACTAAATAAATTATGAGGCATCTGCAGTTACTCATTTTAGCATGTAGCTATTACTTCAATTTTGGCATAGCAACAAGTGCCCAATTAATGCCTAAAAGGGGAACTAAGCAAAGAAGCGGAGGAAGGATATTTATACACGCTCCTTGCTGTTTTTCCCTTTCCCCTTTCCCCTCTCCCTCTCGCGTCGCCCCCGCGGGCGGCCGTGCGGGGCAACCCTAGCTGCCGGCCTCCCTCTCCCCCCTCCCATCTCCCTCCCCCATCACCGTCGACTAGCGCCGCTGGACAAAGCCCTGGTGGCACCGACGGCGGCGGGAAGCTTTTCCCCCTTTGCTCAGCCTGGGGTTGGCGCGGCATGATCTGGCCTAGCGGGGGCACCGCGCTCACGAGGGGCCGGCAGCGCGGCAGCAGACGCGGGTGGTGACGGCGTGCGCGGCGGCGTGGGCAACAGGGCCAAGCACGCGAGCGTGCTGTGCGGTGGCTTCGCGCGATGGCTCTCTAGCGGATGCGGGCATCGTCGGGTCATCTGATATGGCGGCCTGGCGGGCGGCGGATGTCGTGGCGGCCCGGTCCAGGGCGCTACGGGGAGCGGCAACTCGCTCTTCGGACGGGTTGCATGGTGGGCGGCGGACTCCGGCCGACGGCCTGGATCTGGGGCAGATCTGGCAGGGCGGCACGGGTCCGTCGAGGTAGTGCTGCTCGGGATCCCCTGGGCGGCAGCGGGGCGGCCTGCTGCTCCTTGGCAGTGGTGGTCCGTGCTTCAGGAGGTCGGTGCTGGCGGTTTGTCTCTCCGGCTTGTCGTGACGGTGCGGATCCGGTATGCGGTGGTCTATGTCGTTCTACGACGCGCATGTGTAGGGGGGCCGACTTGGTCCGCACGGGTGCAAGCTTATGCGTTAGTGCTCTTCCCCCTTGTTGCATTGTGGTGGCGTTGGTCCGAGATTGCTCGTCGAGCGTCGCCATGCCGTCGTACAGATCGGCACCATTGACCACAGACATGGTGTCGTTCAAGCGTGCTCAGCGGTGGCCGTCGGTAGTCACCTGGTTGTCTCCCCCCTGGTCCACCGGGACCGGCTGGGGATACAGGCGTGGGCGCTTCCTACTGTGGAGGTGCCGACCCAAACCCGATAGCTGATGCCGGGCTAGGAGTGAAAGGTCGTCCCTTTTCCTCTTACTATTGCGGTCGGGTGCTCTTGACGGAGATGGTCGGCGGTTCCTAGGGCATGGATGCCGGGGCGGCAGCCCCGGACGGCGGGCCTCATGGTTGGCTTTCTGGCAGGCTTCGTGGCGGTGGTGGTGGCTCCATCTTTAGGCCGTGAGGGCGACTAGGGATGTAGTGGCGGGAGGCCCAGGACTGCTCTGGCAGTGCCCAGATCTAGGGTGGGCAAGCTTGACCGTCGTTGTGGTGGTGGCCGGGACTCCTCGTGGTGGTGCAGGCGAGTGACCGAGTGAAAGCTCCCCGCTTCTGGCGCCGGCGACGCTTGTGGGTGCCGATTGCTTCTTGAAGACGACGTCGTGGATCCCGTACCTGTGCTAGGGCCCACAGTGAAAACCATTGTCTGTTCTCAGACTCGGCAGTGGTGACGCTTCGCGCCGTAACCCTCCTGGGGGCGTTGTCTTTGAGCTCAGGGGTCTCCGTTCGAGCCTCGGTGAGGTGTTAGGCTTGTTCTAGGCTTTTGTTTTATCTGTTGATCTGCTGTGTAAGGGGCCCCCCCACCATATTGTATTGGTCGGCCATGTACTCTGGTTCGATGCTTTATTTATAAAACGGGGCGAAAGCCTATTTCGAGAGGATATTTATACAAGCCAAGGTGAAATGGATTTTATATTATACATGGGTTTACATTGCCAAAACACCGTAGATCGCTTAATCGATCACCACACGTAAATGTGCCCAAACGGTAGGAAGAAGTGAGGCTACGACAGCATGACCTGTCAAGGCATAGACACAAGAGCTTGATGGAGCGGGTCGGCGTGGTCAACGATCTGGGAGGCGAACAGTGGGGGCGGCGGCGGGCAAGGAGTTGTGAAGAGGGAGGATACACCAAAGGAAGGCTGCGAGCGGAGCAGCGCAGGGCGGCTGCCAGAAACCCTATCTCCTAGCTGCGTTCTGGAGGAAGAGGGAGGGGGATTCTGAAGATTGAAGAGAGACAGGAGGGTGAGGGTACGACGACACGCGGTGGAATCCCTTCCATGCATCCCTCCTTCCCCACCCCGCGAGCCGCCGCTGGCCGCAGGATATCTTCCCGACGCCGCACTCCTTCCCCACCCTGCGAGCTGCCGCCGGCCGTCGCCACTCAGAGAAGAGATGTGCTCGTGTGCCCGCTTGTGTCGGCAAGGAGGCCCAGCACGAACGAACGACCGGCACAGTCTGCTGCCCCCTTTCCACAGCACGCCCAAGCCGATGCGTCTGCCAGAAAATTCTACTCCCTCCTCCCATGTATACATAGGGCCTAACACGTTTTTCTAGGCCAATAACTTTGACCACATATTAGAGCAATAATATATTGCGTGCAAGTTACACAAAACACACCATCAAATTCGTAAGTGGAAGGAGCTTGTAATGATATAATTTTCACGTTATACATCTGATATATTATTATCTTATAAGCAATCTCAAAAAATGTATTAGACCCTATATATGTGAAAGGAAGGAGTAGAGTCCAGCAACCGTAGAGGGTAAACAGCCACCCAACCACTTAGGGCAACTCCAACGCGCCAACAAAAATGGTCTGTTTGCGCCGAAACGGATAAAAACACCGGCCCAACGCGCTGACCCAAACCCAAAATCAGACTTCTTATTGTCCGTCTGGCATTTTCGGCTCATATTTGTGTCCGATTTGCGTTCACAGGGACACGAGACGGACGCGCCGCGTGTCTGCTTGGTGTCCACCACAGTGTCCGCCACAGTCCCGTGTGTCAGCCACCTACCTACCCCTGCCAAAATCAATGCGTCCACCTAACTTGCCCCCGCATGGCAGTGTGTGGAAGCCTCCAGAGTCCTCGTCCTTTTTAATGCAACTGTGGAGGGGGGGGGGGCAGCCTCATCCACTTCTCCCGTCCACATCTGGCCACCCTCGCTCCCTTCCCGGTGATAGCAAACCCTAGCTAGCTCGCGTGTTCACCATGGGCTTCTTCAACAGCAAAGGCAGGGGCAAGGCCAAGTTCGACACCAGCCCTGGCTCGTCCTGCGCGCCGCGACGGCCGTCGGCGGGCGCCTTCGCGCTGGTGCCACGTGCGGGGAGGGCTCGCCGGCCACGACCGGCTCTACATCGCGGTGCACCACGCGCAGTACCACTGGTATTACCGCGTGCTGTTGTAGTGGCCAGATGTCAATCTCCCCCACGGCTGGCACCTTGACCCCCACCGCATCCCGGTGCCGCGGACGGCGCGCGCGCACGCGGAGGAGGTGCGTAAGTGTTGTGCCCTCTTGACACCAAAACAGCGTCGTGACCCGGCGTACGCGCAAGACTCCCCCAACTGGGAGGTCTGTTTTGCCATGGAGCATGACGTGGCCGACCATGGCGGCGTTGTACTCGACCCGGCGTACGTTTCACTGCCCCCAGTGGTGGCGTCGAAGGAGGAGGAGGTGGAGGCGTCCTACCAGGCCGCACTAGAGGAGGCGCTTCAGCGCACCCTGGAGGAGAGCTAGTGCAAGGAGGACACGCGCTGGCCAGGAATGGAGGAGGCGTTGCAGCTCTCGGCGGCGAGGGACTGCGTCTACCCCTCGGCACCACCTCCTCTTCCTGAGCCCAAGGCCGAGCCTGAGCCCGCCCCCACGGCCATGCCACCGCCGGAGGACCTTGACGAGCGGTACGAGTGGCAGGGGTACATTTGCGAGTGGGTGACCGCACCACCCGTGTGGCTGGGCGCGACACCGGAGCAGGAGTCGGCGTACCACCAACAATCACTACAGGAATCAGGAATTTTGCCGTCTGCCATGGCAGATGGCAAAGGCAGGATCACAGTAAAATGTTAAGACTAGTAAGTAATGACCATTCAAATGAAACTCACCGTGGTCCCTGGAGCAATGACTGGCATCGGCGAAGGGGTCAGACCGGTCTTCTCGCACACAGACTGCATATTTGGTTTTGACGAGTCAGTCATATTAGTTAGTAATGAAACGAATATTACGTGCATGATTTAGCTAATATGCAGAAGAAACTTACCATGAGGAGCTCGTACATGGCTCAGTGAGCCGCGTCATTCTATGCCCTCTCCTCCTCCAACAACGTAGTCGTCCTCTCCTCCAACTCCCTCTCCTTCTCCGCCGCCTGCCGGTCCCTCTCATGCAGAAGCACCTGGGTTGCCTCTCTCTCTTTCTGAAGAGCAGCCTGCAACACCACTCCTCATTAGCATTGTAATCATCGATGGCCGCACACACAAATGTAATGGAGGAAAGATATCTGAGTCCGTATAACTAACCTCGATGGCAAGCTCGACTGGCCGTGGACGAGGCCTTATCTCAGGACAGGAGCTCATTTGGCGCGCCTTGATCTCCGGGAGAGTGCGAGGACAACGTACAAGTCCATCTCCAAAGGCTATCGAGCCATGGGGCCTCCCGCCACCAGATATCATCACCAGCTCTGGATCAATGGGACCCTGGCTCGGGTTAAAGTCCTCCCCTTTCCTCGCCTTCCCTTCATCTCTGACCTCACGAGCGCACCCCCTAACCTAAATAGTCGTCATTTAGGGTTCCATCGACGCCGAGGAACCCCCTAACCCGCTCGTCCCCGGGCGCCCTCAGGTATGGCGACGCACGGTCGACGGGTCAGCACGCCATCTCTTTCGGTTCCGGAGACCTCTCCTCTCTTCCTCTCCTCTCCTCTCCAATAATGCTGCTGATGAGGTCCGCCGACAGGCCACCCTGGCTCTCTCTTTCCTATCCTCCTCCTCCTCTTCCACCTCCTCTGCTAGATTCACCACCTGGCCCCCTCCCCCTCTTTCCGGCAGCACTCAAACCGGGGGATTCTCGGCCAGGGCGACGGCGCCAGGACCGGCAGGACCCACTGGCTCCACCATCTATCCCCTCGGCGACCGGTGATCCTCGACCCTCTGCCCCGACCATCGACCCCTCGGCGACCGGCGATCCTCGACCCTCGTTCCCGACCCTCGACCCTAGTTTTGGCGACTGGCGATCCTCGACCCTCGTTCCCGACCCTCGTTCTCTTCCTCCTCCTCTTCTTTTTCTACTCCTCCTCTTTTTTTCTTCTCATCCTCCTCTTCTTCTTCTTGTTCCTTTCTTTTCCTTTTCCTTTTTCATCTTCTTCTACTTCTTCTTCTTTTCTTCTTCTTCTTCTTCCTTCTTTTCCTTCTTTTTCTACTTCTTCTTCTTCTTCTTTTCATCTTCTTCTTCCTTCTTTTTCATCTTCTTCTACTTCTTCTTGTTTTTTTCATCTTCTTCTTCCTTCTTTTCTTCTTCTTCTTTTTTCATCTTCTTCTTCCTTCTTCTTTTTCATCTTTATTCTACTTTTTCTATGTCATATATCCTACTGATTCTACTTATTCTAAAAAAACAGAGAAGAAAATAACTTTTTCTTCAAGAAAAAAACAGAGAAGAAAATGCTCACCGAGGGAGTCGGGGTCGGGGCGGCCGGGGACGTAGGAGTCGGGGTCGGGGGAGTCGGGGCCGTCGGAGTCGGGTCGTCTGGGTCAGGCGGCCGGGGCGGCGGGGCGGGCTGCGAGCGGCGGGGCGCCGGGGCGGCGGCGCGATGGGCGGGGTTGGTGGAGCGTCAGGGGGGCAGCGGCCGGCGCATGGGGCTCGGGGGCGGCGGGTGCGGTGTGGGCGGGGCAGCGGGGCGCCGGGGCGGCGACGGGCGGGGGCGGGGGCGGCGGTGGCGACGGGTGGTGGGTCGGGGGCGGCGATGGGCGGCGGGTTCTCTCGGGGGCGGCGGGTGTGGGGAACGGGGGGGAGAGAGAGACAGAGAGAGAGGAGTGTGAGGTGGGGGTGGCCGTTAGGGCCGTTTGTTGGCTTTTTCTTTGCCGTCTGCTTCTAGGCACTTTGCCGTCTGCTAGCAGATGGCAAAGAACTGGCTGATGGCAAACATCCTATTTGTCATCATCTTGTTCTTTGCCGTCTGTTTTCTGCAAGCGGACGACAAAGACCTTCTTTACCGTCAGCTAGCAGACGACAAAGAACTGGCTGATGGCAAATTCCCTGATTCCAGTAGTGAATGGAGTATCAACGCGCTGGCGGCGGAGCGGGAGGACGGTGAGCGGCGCATGCAGCTGGAGCGCGAGGAGGAGTGCACGCAGTATTGGGCAAGCGAGGAGGGGGAGGTGCGCCGGGAGCACGAGGAGGAGGAGCACGCCCGCCGCGCAGCAGATCCGCCGGCGCAGCAAACGGCGGAGGAGGCGGCACAAGCGATGTGGCAGCATGCCTTCCTGTGGGCGGGGTCGTCGCCGGACTTCGACGACCTCACCGACGCGGACGACGACGCGTAGGGCAGCGTGCTGGATGGCGGCTAGGTGATAGTTTTTTTGTTTTAAATTTATGTTTACTTAAGTTTGAGTGGACTTTGGCCGGCGGTTGACCGGTCATTTTAATGTTTAGTTATGTTGACTTTATCTTTAATTATGTGCATGTTTTGTAAAAAAAAATATTTGGGTCCACGCGGAAAATGCGTCGGCCCGATTGGACCTACCGGCCGACCCAAACGAAAAAGCAGACACACCCGTCCGCTCGGCTGACACAATCCTACAAAAAGCGAAAAAAATATGTGTCCGTTTGCGTCGACACGTTGGAGTTGCCCTTAACCAAGGGGCCCCACCCAGCGGGCACACCGTCCACAAAACACAACCAACGACCCAGTGAAAATCGGGCACAAAATCAAAATCAGAACCCCTCAATTGGTTGTGAGGTCTTTAAACTTAGGGAGCATAGTGTTATAGAGGACTAGAAGGATTGGGGATGTTTGCTGCACCGTGGTTTTTGGGTTTTCATATATTTTTTAAATCCCTCTGTTTCAAAAATTTACGGTGATTATCTTTTTGAAAAGTCAAACATCTTTAAGTTTGAAAAAAATTATATAGAAATATATCAAATCGGTATCATTAGATTCATCACGAAATGAATTTTTCATATTTTATTTGATTAGTATTGTCGGTGCAAATATTTTTGTCTCTGAACTTGGTCAAAGTTAAAGAAATTTGGCTTTTGAAAAAACTAACACACCCTTATATTTTGAAACTGAGATAATATTTGGTTTGGCAGGCGGAGGAGATGATGGAGTGTGTTTTCTTTTTTATTTTTATAATGCGGTATTTTGGTGGGCCTTTCATGGTGTGATTCCGTGTTATCTGCTAATCAACCCATAATAACTATATTGAGAAATTTCTATGTCGATGGTTGCACATACTATATTGGTGCTACAGTATCATGTGTTGGCATTTCTTTTTTCTAGGTGATGAGAGGGTGCATGGGATTGATATGTTTTTATAGGCCGGTTGCTGATGATTGATTTGAGAAATCGTTTACCCGATCAAAATTTGAACCAATTCCAAAATTAAATATTTTAATTGAACCAGAGATCTCCAAAATTAGGGAACATAGTTAATTAAACAACTGAATTAGAGAACTCTTTGAGAAATTATTGACCCAGTCAAAACCAAATGACCCAACTCTAAACTGAAGACCTTAATTGAATATGAGGCCCTAAAAATTGGGGAGCATAGTACTAACTTGAAGGGTTAGGCGCGTTTTGCTGCGCTGTCGGAGTTGTTGGGTTTCTTAAAAGAAATTACTCACTCTGTTTCAAAATATAAGTTGTTTTACTTTTTTGAAAAGTCAAACCTCTTAAGTTTGTTCAAATTTATAGAGAAATATATCAAAATTCATAATATCAAATCGGTATGATTAGATTCATCGTGAAATGAATTTCCACACATTTCTGTTTAATACTATGGATGTCGCTATTTTTGCTCTGAACTTGATCAAAGTTAAAGAAATTTGACTTTCCAAAAAAACTAATACCCTTTATATTTTGGAATTGATGGATATTTAGTTTGGCGGGTGGGGAAGATGATGGCGTAATTTATTTTTTATTTATAATGCGGTGATTTGATGGGCCTTTCATGATGTGGTTCTGTGTTATCCGGTAACCATCGTATATTTATATGGGAAAATTTCTGTGTCGGTGACTGCATGTACTATATTGGCGCCACAGTATCACATGGTGACACTTCTTTTCTCTAGGTGATGGGAGGGTGCACGGGATGAATATGCTTATACAGGCTGGTTGCTGATTGTGGTGAAAAGATTGATTTGAAAATTTGTTGGTCGGGTCAAAATCGTAAAGCAAATTCAAAATTGAATACCTCCATTGTATGAAGAGCTTCAAAATAGTAAATAGGGAATTAAAAGAATTGAATGAGAGGGCCCTTGAGAAATTGTTGACCCGATCAAAATTAGGCTGAACCAATTCTAACTTAATGACCTTAATTAATTATGAGACATTAAAAGTTAGAAAGCATAGTGTATAGTATAAAAGAATTAAATGAGATAGTTTTGAAAAAATTGTTGACCCGATCAAAATTGGGTGACTCATTCTCTATTGGAGACCTCAATTAAACGTTGGCTCTTTAAAACTAGGAAGTATAGTATAGTGTTATAGAGGTTAGAGTTTTATAGAATACTGATATATCACTAGTAGTGATAAATAAGTGTGGCATATATCGATCAAACTCATACATCGTAAAACCAAAATGCAAGCCACGTCGTCATACTGCACTATAGCCGATCCACCTCCACGTCCGTTGGAAGCCGACCACATCACGTTCTTGCGATCTGCATTGATTGCCGTCATAATCTCCGGCAGCGATAGTATCTGCTTGCACCATGTTCATGCTGGTGTGGCCTGTTTGGAAAGCAGATATTTATTTCAAGGGAAAGTGGAGTTTTATTCCATATTAGAGGATTGCAGATTTACAGTCCGTCATTTTGAAAGTTTTTTTTTAGAGAAAAGGTTTGTGCCCGACTTTATAGATAAAGAGAATAAATACATACAGTCCAACGACACCACAGAAAACCGAAGTTCCACTTACACAGGCAGGCGCAGCCAGCACGAAGTGCATGCTACACAAAGAGTGCTCATAATTGGCGGACTCTAATTGGCGAGACAGTCAGCAACCCTATCCTGGCTAGGAGCAAGTTTCAGCAGATTATCGGAGTTGTCAGTTCATCAAACTGCAGTAGCCGATGCAGCTCTACGTCCGTTGGAGGCCAACCTGCTCATCACGTTGTTCTTGCCATCATCATCATCTCCGGTGGCGGTAGCAGCTCCTTGCACCGCGCTCGCGTCGTCTGGTCCCTTGGATGCCACCGGCAGCACCGCCTTGGCGTCCGCCTCCATCTGCTCCGTCTCCATGTGCTTGCCCCAGAGGACTGCGTAGAGCCCGACCACGATCACCACGGCGCCCAGCACGGCCCCGAGGTATGTCTTCTCGGACAGGATGAACGACCCCATGACGGCCACGATTATCATCATCAGCGGGCTGAACGCTGACGCGAACACCGGCCCCGTCTTCTGGATCACCAGCCCCTGCACGTAGTACGCAGCGCTCGAAGTCACGATGCCCTAAAAAGTATCAGCAAAACCTACCGGTCAAGAACTGGCAGAGGAAGAGATCATGTGATGAAGTGGACAATGGTAAGTAGTGGTCGTACGGCGTAGGCGGCGGCGAGGAGGTTCATGTCGAACCCGATGGTCCAGATGGAGACGCCGCGCTCCATGACCAAGGTGACGGCGACGGCCTGGATGGTGCCAACGAAGCAGATGAGGGTGGTGAGGCAGAGCTGGGCGGTGTACTTCCTGATGGTGTGGGTCTGCAGGATATAAAGAGCGAGGCCCAGGCGAGGGTGGCAATGATGATGAAGAGGGAACCCAGGAACCACTCCCTGGCGGTGGGGTCGACGCCGGTGGCACCTGGGGCCTCGCCGCCGCTGTTGGTCCATGCTAGGTGCATGGGCGGGCCCTTGTAGAGCGTCATCAGCATCGCGCCGGCCACCGTCACCACCGTCCCGAAGATTTTGGCCTGGCACCGCACCTTATTCAGCTCTATCTTCTCCATCCTATATCAAATCGAATGCAAAATGTTAAGCAACGTCTTCTTGTTCCACGTACGCATGTATGCATATGTTGCACTGGCCCTATGCAAAGTAAGCTGGTAGTGAAATGGAACCTGAAGATCACCGCCATGACGAAAGTCATCGCCGGCAGGATGTTGCTCATCGCACAGGCGAACGTCGGTCCGTTGTACTTCAGGCCCACATAGTACAAATTCTGGTCTATCACCGGTCTGCAGCAAGAGGTCAAGAAGAGGCAAGATGGGCTCAGACATGCATCTTCACATGGTTTTGGAGGTAAGCATGCTGCACTAACCCTAGTAGCGCAAGGACGAAGATTTGGAAGAAGATCGACCACGTCATCTTTGGCCTCACCTTCCTGCAAAATCTCATATCACCGGGATTCATCATGAAATGGATAGAGTAGTCAAGCTCCGTAACACACGCTGGTAAAGAGAAAATGGCCAGCTATACCTCTCGAGAAAGAGAGCGAAGGGACAAGGGAGCAATGGCGAGTGTGGCGAAGGCGTGGCGGTACACCACGAGCACGTAGTGGCTCATCCCGCCGTTGAGGGAGACTGGCGAGGACGTTCTGGCCGGCGTAGCCAAACTGCAGTGAGATCATGGCGATGTAAGGCGAACGGCTTGGCCTTCTCCATGAAACCACCACCGAATGCCATGGCAAACCAAATGTGCGTTGTTTCTACTTTCTGTAGCTAGATAGCAGCTGGGAGTTGGGTTGAAAGGTCGCAATGGCAGGGTGTGTTCAGAACCCAAAATGGAGTGAAGGAAGCGAGTATGAGCTGAAATGAAGGAGAAACTTGACCACCATATATAGGGTTAGGACATCTACAACGCGGACCCTAAAACAGACACAATATCCGTCGACGGACGCGTCTGCAGATAGTGATACGGGAGCCGGCCATCCAATCGTGTACCTCAAACATCCGCATACATTTCAAACAAAATTTGAACAAACTGGACGATTTTCAAGCAAACCGGATGATTTTCATTTAAACTAAACCACATTTATTACATTTTCGATATATCATTAAACAAAATGCATCCGGAAGTTAACCTAGTCTAAATCTTCGCCAGTGTCCGTGCTTCAAGTCCTCGTTGTTTCCCATGTTCGGCATCTTAACCGGCCATGAGCCCGGGAACTGAAGCCGCGTGTGTTTATATATATCTTAAGGCAATACAGCTTACAATGATTCAACCAATCACGAGGATTTTGTGCTCAAAAAAATAATATGATACGGCAGAGATAGGGATTATGACAGTTGCGATTACATATGAGATGTATCTTTGTTTTTGCAATTAGTACATGAGATGTATCTTTGTTTTGCAATTACATGAGCTTGTTCGAGATGTATCTAATTAAATAATGGACATACTATATAACAACTGTACTGTATCAAACAACTTGCACCGCTTCTTTCCCTTTTTAGAATTACAACTTGCACAGCTGAGTCGCTTAGTGGCTGCCGAGTAGAATTCCTCCGGGCTCTGGCCCAATTTGTTTAAGGAAAAAGTGAGCAGAAGGATCTTTTCTTGATAATGAGTGCAATATACACGGAGAAGCCGAAACGTTATAAAAAACGTGATTGTGACGCGGCTTGCCCGAAATTATTAGAACGTAAGGCGCGTTTTGCCGCGCCCGATACAACATCGTTTGGCATATGCGGGGCCGCCGTGTTCTATTCCTTGTCAATGGATGTTTTTTTCTTTTTCGAAATTAGAAGGCTAAATACTTACTTCCTCCGTCCGAAAATACTTGTCTCTCGAATGGATGTATCTAGCACTACTAGATACATCCATTTAAGGTATTTGAGGGATAAATTTTTTCGAACGGAGGGAGTACATATTACCTCAACGTTTGATGCTTGGAAAGTGGCGATGGCTTGATGCCGTTGGGAACAAACGGCAGTACGGCACCCAACTGGCCGAAATATAGGTGCACCGAGAGTTCAAATCACTAGTGAACTAAACGCTCTTATATTTCTTTACGAAGGTAACATCTTATTAATATTAAAGAAAAAAACACAACTCACTGTTACGCTCCTCTACTCTATTGTCTCAAATCCATGGCGATACAAGGAGAAATTGGTGGTTGAGGAGGGGAATTGAAGCAGAGAGAGAGCGAGTTCAGAGAGGAAGAAGGGGATCAGGATGGAGTACAAGTCCCGGCAATTCTCTCGATGCCCTCTCACCCACACGCACACCTACTCTTATCCACCTAATTCCCAGGTTGCTGGGTCAAACTTGTGACTGGGCCATCTCTTCCTCTTGGGCCGGCCCTCCTCGTTGCAGTGGGCTGTAGAGGTACTTGCGCCCGTGACATTCTCCCCTCCTTCAGAATCGGCTTGTCCCCAAGCCGCAGCACCCGGGAAGCGACTGCGCAGCTCGAAGTAGTCCTCCCATGACGCCAGCGAGGCCGGCTGGCCCGTCCACTTGATCAGCACTTGAGGCAGCTTGGCGGCGCCTTTGGTGATGACGCGGCGAGCCAACACTTGTTCTGGGATTCCCGGCGGCGAGTGCGGCATTGCTGGATTCGGCAGCTCGGGCTCGACGATGGTAGTCGGTGGCAGGGCTCCTCGAAGCAGCGACACATGGAAGACAGGATGAATTTTGCTTGATGCTGGCAATTGTAGACGATAAGCAACCGTGCCAACACGCGCCAAGACCTGAAACGGGCCAAAATAACGGAAGGAAAGCTTATGGCTAGCTCGCTCCGCCACAGAGACTTGAACATATGGTATCAGATTTGCCTACCTACTTACAGAAGCCCACCTTCTCTACGCGGCAACAGCGGCAAGCCGTCGCGATGGAGCAACGTGTCGACGAACTTGCGGCCACGCTCAAGTTAATCCAAGAGCAAAACGCCGCGATCCAGAAGGCGGTGGCGGCTACCACGCCTCTCTTCGAGGAGATCAAGCCATCGGTCGTGGGTCTCGCGGAGTGGAGACCAGAGTTGGACCAGGCAGTGGCGGATCTGCGCTCGGATCTCGGCGGCGTGCGCCGCGACCTCGACGTCGTCATCCGCAACCCCGTCCTCGCCCTCAAGCCGGCGGATCTTCCGCCGCTGGTGCAGCAGCCGCCAGCGGGGGTCTCACTCGTTCCTGACACGAGCTCATCCAGGCCCGATAGCCGCCGCGACGACATGGAGTTCCGGGGGATGAGAGCTAGGGTAGTGACTACCCTTGTTCCACCTCCGGTCACGGGTATGTTACCGGACCCCCGTTCTCGTACTCTGGTCCGTTCACCGGAGTCGCGCCAATTGCAGTCTGGCACACCTCATTTTCGTCCCAACTCGCGCTCTGGCAGTCTCTATCGGTCGCGTTCGTCTTTGCCGCCGCGGCCTAAACTGGATTTTCCTCCGTTTTGGGGCGAGCGACCGCGTAGTTGGAAGCGTAATTGTGAGTCCTATTTTCGGGTGTTTCACCTTGATCCAAACCTTTGGGTCGACACCGCAGCCATGCATTTTTCTGGCGCTGCGATGATATGGTTGGAGAATGGAGGTTTCGATCTCCATCAGATGGAGTGGGAGAAATTCTATTCGTTGGTCTGCGATCAATTCGAACGCAACGAGTTTAACTCCCTATTGCGTCAACTTTTTCACCTTCGTCAGACAGACTCGGTTTCTGAATACACCACTCAGTTTAATGAGCTGATGCACTCCCTATTGGCTCACAGTAGCTCGTGGGATCCTGCCCTTTTTCCTTCTCGATATGTTGATGGTCTCAAGGATGAAATTCGAGTGGTGATTATTGTTCATAATCCTCGAGATTTGGATACTGCTGTTTCCTTGGCTTACCTGCAGGAAGAGGCATTGGAGATTTCCAAAAGGCGTGAACCACGTCGGGGGGACAGTAACAGTGGGGGGCGCTCGCATTTGAGAGGGGCTATGCCATTACCACCACCACCTGGACGTCCTCCTACCCCAGCTCCTGCAAGCGAAGCGAAGCGACCAGCGCCCAATGATATGGCGCGGTCTGGTACATCTACTGATGAACGGCTGACCACCTTGCGAGCTTATAGGCGTGCTCGGGGGCTCTGCTATTTGTGTGGAGAAAAATGGTCTCGGGAACACAAGTGTGCCACAGCAGTTTAGCTACATGTTGTTCAAGAGTTCTTTGATGTGTTGGGCATTCCAGGTTTTGACACGGCCTCTGAACATTCGGACACTGGCAGTGAATGTCATACCATCTCCAAGGCGGCGTTGGAGGGCACTGTGGCTCCTCAAACTGTTCGTTTACAAGGCCTCATTCAGAATCAGAAGGTGTTGATGCTGATTGATTCTGGGAGTTCTCATAGCTTCATTAGTGCCACTTTAGCTGCTCGGTTGACAGGTGTGGTAGCTTCGGATCACCCTCTGCAAGTGCGTATTGCTGATGGGGGACATCTCTGTTGTGCTCAGGAGGTGCCAAACTGTGAATGGTGGGTTCAAGGCAACAAATTCTCCTCTAACCTTAAAGTGTTACCGCTTGGCTGTTATGACATGATTGTGGGAATGGATTGGTTAGAGGCACATAGTCCCATGGACATTCATTGGGGGCTGAAAAAGCTGCAGTTCTTGCACAAGGGCAAGCAAATAGTGTTGAAGGGGGTACAACCAAGTGTACAGCAGTGTTATGAGCTATCTGCAGCTCAGTTGCACGCTCTGTTGGACTGTAATGACGTGCATCAAGTGATTCAACTCTGTGTAGTGGATGTATCAGAAGGAGAGGAGAAAATCCCTCCGGTTATATCAACCTTGTTGCAAGAATTTGCTCATCTATTTGAAACACCATCGAGTCTACCTCCAGAACGAGCATTCGATCACACTATTCCCTTGATTCCAGGGGCACAACCAGTCAACTTGAGACCTTACCGTTACACTCCAGCTCAAAAGGATGAAATTGAGAGACAAGTAGCTGAAATGATCAAACAGGGCATCATTCAACATAGTTGTAGTCCGTATGCTGCTCCGGTATTGTTGGTCCAGAAGAAGGACTTAAGTTGGAGGTTTTGCATTGATTTCCGCAGGCTAAATGCTATCACTATCAAAAACAGATACCCGTTGCCTATCATTGAGGAATTGTTGGATGAGCTTGCGGGATCCGTTTGGTTTACCAGTCTTGATTTACGGGCTGGTTATCACCAAATTCGCATGAAATCTGGAGAAGAATACAAGACGGCTTTCAAGACACACCACGGGCATTATGAGTTCAAGGTCATGCCCAATGGTGTCACCGGTGGTCCCTCTACCTTCCAAGGCACTATGAACATTTGTCCTGTCGCCTCTGTTACGCAAGGGTGTGCTTGTGTTCATTGATGACATACTTGTCCACAGTGACACCTTAGAGAAACATAAAGAGCTTCTGCGCCACGTTTTCCAGCTATTGCACAAGCATCAGTTCTACCTCAACCAAGCGAAGTGCAAGTTTGCGCAACCGCGTCTCACTTATTTGGGTCACGTTATCAGTGCTGATGGAGTCTCGACCGATGACAAGAACATAGCAGCTGTTCGGGATTGGCCTACCCCCACCACGGCCAGGGAGGTGCGCGGGTTTCTTGGGCTGGCTGGCTACTATAGACGATTTGTGCGCAACTTTGGTGTGATCAGCAGAACTCTGACAAACCTGCTCAAGAAGGGGGCGATTTTTGTTTGGAGTGACGAGGCTGAGGCAGCTTTCCAGCATCTGAAAAAGGCCCTGATCACTGCTCCGGTGTTGGCTTTACCGCGATTTGACCGCACCTTTGAGGTGGAGACTGACGCATCTAACACAGGGGTTGGTGCGGTGCTCATGCAAGATGGCCATCCGCTGGCTTTCTTCAGTAAGGCTCTAGGTCCGCGCAATCAAGGGCTCTCTGCATATGAAAAAGAATTCATGGCAGTGTTAATGGCTGTGGATCATTGGCGTCCGTATTTGCAGTCGGGGGAGTTCATTATACGTACTGATCAGCGCAGTCTCGCCCACCTTGATGATCAACGACTGACAACTCCCTGGCAACGGCATGCTCTCACCAAGCTGCTTGGGCCTCAATACAAGATTGTGTACAAGAAGGGCGTGGAGAATCGAGCGGCAGACGCCTTGTCTCGTCGGGATGGAGTGCTGCTAGCCATCTCAGTGGCTCTGCCTACTTGGTTGACAGATATCACACGGGGGTACCAATCAGACCCTCAGGCTTGTGAACTACTGCAGAAATACACTGGGTCGAACGATCCGGCGATTCCATACACAGTGCAAGATGGGGTTATCAAGTATAAGGGGCGTGTGTGGCTTGGTTCCAACACGGCAACACAAGATCTCATTCTGCGTTCAATGCATTCTAGTCCGTTGGGGGGACATTCTGGCATCCATGTGACATATGATCGGCTTAAAAGGTTGTTTGCTTGGCCCGGAATGAAGATGGCAGTGACCAAATTCGTCTCCAACTGTGACGTTTGTAAGCAAGCAAAGCCTGAGCATGTGCGCACACCTGGACTTTTGGAACCTCTGGAAGTTCCACCCCATCCGTGGCATACTGTCACCTTAGATTTTGTGGAAGGGCTACCACTGTCGAAGGGTTACACCTGCATTCTAGTGGTTGTGGACAAACTGACGAGGTATGCTCATTTTGTGCCTTTGGCTCACCCTTTCTCTGCTGTTCAAGTGGCCTCAGCGTACATGGCCAACATCTACAAGTACCATGGACTTCCCTATGCTCTTGTTTCGGATCGGGATCGAATCTTTACCAGCAAACTGTGGCGTGAGCTCTTCCGACATGCTCTGATACCAAATGTCACGAACCCAGGCCCAGCTCCGCAGACTTGCCTTGTGTTTGGACGTTGCCTGTGCGCATCGGCACCTCCCGCAGGGCCAGAGCCCAACCACGTTCCCAAAAGACCGGCCTATTAGGAGGGTGGCACTCTCCCTTATAAGGAGGTCCTAGCCTCCTCCCACAAGCGAGGTGGGACTAAAGTCACTGGCATTCGGCACCGGACCGAGTCTGTGACATCCCAACCCCCTAAAGCCTCCCATAAGGCGGGGTGGGGCCCAGCTCTGATACCATATGTTACGCTCCTCTACTCTATTGTCTCAAATCCATGGCGATACAAGGAGAAATTGGTGGTTGAGGAGGGGAATTGAAGCAGAGAGAGAGAGCGAGTTCAGAGAGGAAGAAGGGGATCAGGATGGAGTACAAGTCCCGGCAATTCTCTCGATGCCCTCTCACCCACACGCACACCTACTCTTATCCACCTAATTCCCAGGTTGCTGGGTCAAACTTGTGACTGGGCCATCTCTTCCTCTTGGGCCAGCCCTCCTCGTTGCAGTGGGCTGTAGAGGTACTTGCGCCCGTGACACTCACACATGTCGCGTCACCACGCGCCAAAGAGCTTTGCTACATCTACTTGCTATTTCTTACAGGGAGGAGGTTACGGGCTGACATGACCTAATTAAAATCACTGGGTGAGATCGGTTAAAATTAAGGAGGGGTGAATTTGTGGTGGAGAGGAGGACACATCTCCCCGTAACATCAGTCCGTAGCACTTTTTCCCCGTAAGTGTAGGATTTTTGCGCCCCCAAAGGCCTCAGAACCAGTCAAACAAAACAAAACCCACACATGGCAGTGAGTCTTAAGCGGCAAATGGCCTAGGGGGTTTGCATGCAGCTACGCATAAACCAGTAACGCTACACACACGGGGTTTTACAGGGAGGTATGTAGGTGACAACTGACAAGGATGGGGAGCAAAAATGCTAGACGTAGTAAGTCCTACAAGCTTCTACAGGCTCCTTCCTAACCAACTAAGGCCCAGTTCTTTTGGCCGATTCTCCCAGAATCTTCAGAATCGACCCTCCACCCAGCTTCTCCCGGAATCTTGAACCCATATTTTTTTTTACAATCCTAGCTAGTTAGGATATGAATATTTAGGATTGTAAAAAAATTATGGGTATAAGATTCTAGAAGAAGCTGGGTGGAGGATCGATTCTTAAGATTCTGGGAGAATCGGTCAAAAGAACTGGGCCTAAATATGCCCCGACCCAACCCCCTGCCTCCTCGTTTTTAGGATGGGTGGGGCCCCAACCTCCTCTTAGTCCAATCACAATTTGACAGCTTAAACACATCCTATAAAACCCCGTAAATGTCCGTCGATGTAGCATTGCTGGTTGGGGAGTACAACAACTGAGTTGGCCACGTCGTGCTAAGGGCTCATTGAACATGCAGTGTTACGTGCACTTCCGCAACCTGTTCAAGTTCTTGCAGTGATTATTAGAAAAGATACGATATCGTAGAATTTTACTCTACCTTGTCTTGTATTTTAAGTTACTCATTGTACTTCTATGTATATGCCCACGAGGCTCAAGCAATAAACATCAATTCCACCAATCCCTCTCTATCCCTTCTAACATGGTATCAGCTTAACCGATCCAAACCCTAGCCCCCACCGTTGCTTCCGCTCCGCGCCACCCCTGGGGCAGTCAATCACCATGGCCGCCATCGGGGCCGCGCCGCCCGTACCTAGGGTTTGTCCGCCGGTCGTGTTGATCGGTTGCCGAGAGTATTTCTCCCCGATCGCTTGATCCGGGTTTTTTCTCTCTCTCTTCCACCGGTCGCTTTGATCGGTGTTTTCTTTTTGGTTTTCCAATCTAAGATCGGTTTGCGTCGCCCGCCGCTGCCATCGACCCCACGCCTCTACTCCGACACTGGCGCGACCACCCGGCCTCTACTCCGACCCAGCGGCTTTGCGCGACGAGGCGGCCCGTCACGGCCTTCGTCCGCGCGTTTGCCCGCCCGTCGCCCTGCACCGACCGTCGTCGCCCTGCTCCGACTGGGACTTCTCCATCACCACCCGCCTCCGCCGCGTCTGGACGGCCGCCCTGTCGTCTGCCTCGCAGCCCTGCGGGCTGGCTACGCTCGTTTGCACCATGTCCCACGCCGACCGTCGTTGCCGGCCTCATCTCGGACTCCGCCGCCACCCCGTCTCCACCAAGCGACGTTCCCGACACGCATGCGATCAGATTGATCACCCGCCCGCTCGTGATCCGTCTGATCTACGTCGGGCGACCGATCTGGCTCGTCGGATGAGCGCACCTCCGCGGGTCCCGTGAAGACTGTCCTGAGTACAGCGCGCCCCCCACTGACCGAGCATCGGGCTGCCGCCGCGTCACCCCGACGGGCCACAGCGCCACTGCCCCGTGGATCTCCCCGCGGCTGCACCGACCCTCGCGCCGCCACTGCATCACCCATTCAGGCCATAGCGCCGTGGCCCCCGGTCCCCACCATCGCCCGAGGCCGTCCCCGTGGAAGCATCGACCCGCGGCCTGCGGTCCGCGCCGCTGCCCCGTGGTCTTCCAGCCGTTGCCCCGACCCGCATGTTGCCGTTGCATCGCCCCGTCGGGCCGTAGCGCCGCAGCCCGCGGCTCACTCCGCCGTCCCCACGAGTTGATTTCCACGTGGTATGCGCCGCGCCGCCTCCCTTGGCGCGGGAACGCCATCGACCGCGTCGGTCTTTGTCACGCTGTTGGGTTCTTCCTCGCCTACTTCGAGCATCGCCGCCACGCTCCTAACCAAGCCGCCGCCGTCGTTAGGCCACGGCCGCCGCTCTTCTTCGGCGCCGCTGCGGCTCAGCCACCCGAGCCGCGCCGCCCGTCCACCCCCCTTTGCCTTCGTCTAGCACCAGCTCATCGCCAGCGTCGCCGTCATCTTCCGCGACCACTTCGTCTACTCTGACCACTGTTGGCGACATCAGCACCACGCCGATTGGCGCCGCAACTGTCGCAAAGTCCTCCTCTGCTGGCCCCTCTGACTCCTCCGACATGGCGTACAGCTCGTGCAGGTCCCCGTCTACGCATACCCGATGCTGGCAATACCAACGCGTGCCTTCATCCCCGATGTGTTCCCAGACCTGGCAAGCCTGGAGTAGCGCATCGTCAACAACGACTTCGTCTGTCTACGCATGCCCGGTTCTGGCAACACCGATGTGTGCCTTCATCCACGATGTGTCCCCAGGCTTGGCAAACCCGGTGCGATGCCTCGTCGCCAATGTCTTCTTCCCGGTACACCACTACTTCGACACCACTGCGCCCATGACTAACTCGGCGCCTCCTTGCGCCCGCAGCTCAATAGTGATTTCGACACCGACCACCCCGACTCGACATCGACCACGGCATTCTTTGCATAGTTACCTCGACCACGGCTACACCACCCTACGCTCTCGGCTTCCTCGACAACGGCACAAAGGGCTATCACATTGCTTGAGCAACCTTGCCAGTTTCCACCCAGCCACGGCTTCCACAATGCATCAATCGTTCCGACTGTGGGGTGATGTCTGTCGGCTTACCTTCATATTCTTCTCCAGTCTCATCGTTTGCATCGCTACCATTGTGACTACGGGGGGATGTTGAGTATTACGATTATTAGGAAAGATAGGATTGTGTAGGTGATGACTGATAACCCACAAGTATAGGGGATCGCAACAGTTTTCGAGGGTAGAGTATTCAACCCAAATTTATTGATTCGGCATAAGGGGAGCCAAAGAATATTCTCAAGTATTAGCAGCTGAGTTGTCAATTCAACCACACCTGAAAGACTTAATATCTGCAGCAAAGTATTTAGTAGCAAAGTAGTATGGAAGTAACGGTAACGGTGGCAAAAGTAACAGTAGCAGTTTTGTAGCAATTGTAACAGTGGCAACGGAAAAGTAACTTAGCAAAGAGCAATATGTGAAAAGCTCGTAGGCAATGGATCAATGATGGATAATTATGTCGGATGGCATTCATCATGCAACAGTTATAACATAGGGTGACACAGAACTAGCTCCGATTCATCAATATAATGTAGGTATGTATTCCGAATATAGTCATACGTGCTTATGGAAAAGAACTTGCATGCCATTTTTTGTCCTACCCTCCCATGGCAGCGGGGTCCTATTGGAAACTAAGGGATATTAAGGCCTCCTTTTAATAGAGAACCGGACCAAAGCATTAGCACTTAGTGAATACATGAACTCCTCAAACTACGGTCATCACCGGGAAGTGTCCCGACTATTGTCACTCTGGGGTTGCCGGATCATAACACGTAGTAGGTGACTATAACTTGCAAGATAGGATCAAGAACACAAATATATTCATGGAAACATAAAGGGTTCAGATCTGAAATCATGGCACTCGGGCCCTAGTGATAAGCATTAAGCATAGCAAAGTCATAGCAACATCAATCTTAGAACATAGTGGATACTAGGGATCAAACCCTAACAAAACTAACTCGATTGCATGGTAAATCTCATCCAACCCATCACCGTCCAGCAAGCCTACGATGGGATTACTCACGCACGGCAGTGAGCATCATGAAATTGGTGATGGAGGATGGTTGATGATGACGACGGCGACGATTTCCCCTCTCCGGAGCCCCGAACGGACTCCAGATCTGTTCTCCTGAGGAAGAACAGGAGGAGGCGGCGGCTCCGTATCGTAAAATGCGATGAATCCTTCTCTCTGATTTTTTTCTCCCCGAACATGAATATATGGAGTTGGAGTTGAGGTCGATGGAGGTCCAGGGGGCCCACAAGGACAGAGGGCGCGCCCCCCACCCTTGTGGACATGGTGTGGGCCCCCTTCAGTTGATTCTTTCGCCAATATTTTTATTTATTCCAAAACTGATCTCCGTGAAGTTTCAGGCCATTCCGAGAACTTTTATTTCTGCACAAAAATAACACCATGGCAATTCTGCTGAAAACAACGTCAGTCCGGGTTAGTTCCATTCAAATCATGCAAATTAGGGTCCAAAACATGGGCAAAAGAGTTTGGAAAAGTAGATACGATGGAGGCGTATCAACTCCCCCAAGCTTAACCCATTGCTTGTCCTCAAGCAATTCAGTTGACAAACTGAAAGTGATAAAGAAAAACTTTTACAAACTCTGTTTGATCTTATTGTTGTAAATACGTAAAGCCAGCATTCAAGTTTTCAGCAAAGATTATGAACTAACCATATTCACAATAACATTTAGGTCTCACATTTACTCATATCAATGGCATAATCAACTAGCGAGCAATAATAATAAATCTCGGATGACAACACTTTTTCAAAACAATCATGATATGATATAACAAGATGGTATCTCGCTAGCCCTTTCTGAGACCGCAAAACATAAATGCAGAGCACCCCTGAAGATCAAGGACTGACTAGACATTGTAATTCATGGTAAAAGAGATCCAGTCACAGTCATACTCAATATCAATTAATAACAAAGCATACAAATGATAGTGGTGCTCTCTAACTGGTGCTTTTATAAGAGAATGATGACTCAAAATGAAAGTAAATAGATAGGCCCTTCGCAGTGGGAAGCAGGGATTTACAGAGGTGCCAGAGCTCGAGTTTTAAAAACAGAGATGAATATAATTTTGAGCGGTATGCTTTCATTGTCAACATAACAACCAAGAGATCTCAATATCTTCCATGCTACATACATTATAGGCGGTTCCCAAACAGAATGGTAAAGTTTTTTACTCCCCCTCAACCAACAAGCACACTCCACGACTGGTCTGAAACAACGGGTACCGTCCATACAAGCAACAATCCTGGGGGATTTTTGTTTTAATTTATTTTGATTTGATTTGAGCATGGGACTGGGCATCCCGATTACCAGCCATTTTCTCGTGAATGATGAGCGGAGTTCACTCATAGCGAGAATAACCCACCTAGCATGGAAGATACTGACAACCCCCAGTCGCTACATGAGCGATTCGGGCATAAAAAACAGATTATCATTTGAAGGTTTAGAGTTTGGCACATGCAAATTTACTTGGAACGCCAGGTAAATACCGCATATAGGAAGGTATGGTGGACTCATATGGAATAACTTTGGGTTTATGGAAGTGGATGCACAAGCAGTATTCCCGCTTAGTACACGTGAAGGCTAGCAAAAGACTGGGAAGCGACCAACTAGAGAGCGACAACAGTCATAAACATGCATTGAGATTAACCAACATTGAATGCAAGCATGAGTAGGATATAAATCACCATGAACATAAATATCGTGGAGGCTATGTTGATCTTGTTTCAACTACATGCGTGAACATGTGCCAAGTCAAGCCACTCGAATCATTCAAAGGAGATACCATCCTATCATACTACATCACAACCATTTTAAAAGCATGTTGGCACGCAAGGTAAACCATTATAAACCCCTAGCTAATTAAGCATGGCATGAGTAACTATAATCTCTAATTGTCATTGCAAACATGTTTCATTCATAACAGGCTGAATCAAGAATGATGAACTAATCATATTTACAAAAACAAGATAGGTCGAGTTCATACCAGCTTTTCCTCATCTCAATCATTTCATCATATATCGTCATTATTGCCTTTCACTTGCACGACCGAACGATGTGAATAATAATAATAGTGCACGTGCATTGGACTAAGCTGGAATCTGCAAACATTTATTCAAAGGAGAAGACAAGGTAATATGGGCTCTTTGTTAGATCAACAATAATGCATATGAGAGCCACTCAACATTTTCATCATGGTCTTCTCTCTTAGACCCCCAAATAAAAGAAAAGAATTTCAAAGAAACACACTGAAATGTTTTTGGAGTTTTTGTTTTTCTGAAGAAAGTAAAACAAAAACGAGAAAAACTATTTACACGGGAAAGCTCCCAACAAGTAAAAGAAGAACGAGAAATCTTTTTGGATTTTTCTTTTAATACCACTACTAAGTGAACATGAAAAGTAAACTAAGCTACAACTAATTTTTTTGTTTTTCTCAAAGGTTTTCAAACACACAAGAAGAATGCGGGAAAAAGAAATAGACTAACATGGATAATACAATGAAAAAGTATGAACACCGACAACTAGAATGAGTGTGTGAACATGAATGTAATGTCGGTGAGAAATACGTACTCCCCCAAGCTTAGGCTTTTGGCCTAAGTTGGTCTAAGGCAACCACTGGCCCGGATGATATCCGAAATCGTAGTTGGGGTCGTATTGTGCTGCGGCAACTACTGATTGGCGAGCTGCCTCCTAGAGGCGAGCTGCCTCCGCTGTTCTCTCATACTCGTTTGCCTCCTCTCTAGTTATAAAATATCTCCCATTTACCTGAAAGTTAAAGAAGGCAGGAGCAGGAAGGGTAATATGGACGGCACGCCGTCTGTCAAAGATTAGCCGGTACTGGAGGGACTGTTCATTCCTCTCAAGAAACTGATAACGCACAAAAGCATCATAATCAAGAAAAGCAGGTGGCAACTCCATGTCATTCTCCCTTATGGGTACTCCAAGATAATTAGCTAAACGAGTTGCATAAATCCCACCAATAAATCTCCCTCTTTAGCATTATGATGTAACCTCCTCGCAATAATAGCCCCCAAGTTATAACACTTATCACCTAACACCGCACACTTGAGGACACTAAGATCTGGAACGCAAAGGTGGCAATGCTCATGCTTACCATTAATGCATATACCTATAATGAGAGCAAAATAATGTATGGTAGGAAAGTGAATGCTCCCTGTGGTAGCTTGTGTGATATTTCTAGTTTCTCCCACAGTGATGCTAGCAAGGAAATCATTGTATTCAGATTTGTGAGGCTCACTAAGAAGACCCCACTGTGGAAGTTTGCATGCATCACTAAAATCTTCTAAGTCCATGGTATAAGATTTATCATAGAGGTCAAACAAGACAGTATGAGTATTGCGCTTAGATGAAAATTCAAACCTCCGCACAAAGGAATCAGTGAGGTAATAGTATTGTCGACACTTGTCTGACACGAAGTCCTCAAGATCAGCATTCCGTATGTATGCATAAACTCATCCTTGAAACCTGCATGAACCATGAATTCATCCGACGGCCATTCACAAGGCCGCACTTGAGCTTCCCTTGGTGGTTCAAGGTCCGGCTCACGTATCGCGAGCCTCGGTGCTTGCTTCCTCGAGGAACCACCTTGGTACATTCTCCTAGACATTTTTCTTCCTCTGAAAGTTTTCTGAAATTTTTAGTAACTCAAAATAAAAGTGAACCAAACTCAACAAAACTGATAGCAACTACTCCTACAAGTGCCTAGAGGCTATATCATGCATCAAAACTACTTTGGCCCATATAAATTTGACATGCAAGCTCAAGAACAGGGCCACTACAATAGCAAAAATTTGCAATATATAAAGCACTAGAACAAAAACTAATTGGACCATTGGAGGAGTCACATACCGAAGAACAATCCCCCAAAATAGTTTTGCAAATGGAGCTTTACACAAGGAGATCGAAAATGGCAGCAAGATGAGCTAGAACACGGGTTTGAGCACTAGGATGATTTTTTCTAGAGGAAGACGAAGTGGATGGGTGCTGGAATAAGTGAAGGGGGCCACGTGGGACCCACAAGACTGGGGGGCGCGCCCAGGGGGTAGGGCGCGCCCTCCGTCCTTGTGGACAGGTGGTGGGTCCCCCTGGTGTGTTCTCAGTGCAAGAAATTCTCAGATATTCTATAAAAAATCATACTAAATTTTCAGGGCATTTGGAGAACTTTTATTTTCGGGTCATTTTTTATTTCACGGATAATTCAGAAAACAGACAGAAGATACTATTTTTGCTTTATTCATTCTAAATAACAGAAAGTGAAAAGTAGGTACAGAAAGTTGTGCCTTCTAAATTCATCCATCTCATGCTCATCAAAAGGAATCCGTTAACAAGGTTGATCAAGTCTCATTAACAAACTTCTTCCAAATGACATGAAACCAGAGAATTTTCGAATAACACTAGGTTACCTCAACGGGGATATGCATGTCCCCAACAATAAGAATATCATATTTCTTTTTGACAATAGGAAGAGGGAATTCAAAACCTCCAATAGTAATAGTTGAAATTTTTCCAATAGAATTGATACTATGAACTTGATGTTGTTTCTTTGGAAAGTGTACCGTATGCTCATTACCATTAACATGAAAAGTGGCATTGCCTTTGTTGCAATCAATAACAGCCCCTGCAGTATTCAAAAAGGGTCTACCAAGGATGATCGACATACTGTCGTCCTCGGGAATATCAAGAATAACAAAGTCTGTTAAGATAGTAACGTTTGCAA
Source organism: Thinopyrum elongatum (assembly GCA_011799875.1). Classification (NCBI taxonomy): domain Eukaryota; kingdom Viridiplantae; phylum Streptophyta; class Magnoliopsida; order Poales; family Poaceae; genus Thinopyrum; species Thinopyrum elongatum. Next base: position 354,670,804 of record CM022297.1, on the reverse strand, counting down.
CCACAACAGGCACATCCTCACAAATACCGATGGGTATAGCAGTTGATTTATCAGCCATTTGCAAAGAGATTTCAGTAGGTGTCAACTTATTCAATTCAAGTCTACGATATAAAGAGAAAGGCATAACACTAACACCGGCTCCAAGATCACATAAAGAAGTTTTAACATAGTTTCTATTAATGGAGCATGGTATAGTTGGTACTCCTGGATCCCCAAGTTTCTTTGGTATTCCACCCTTAAAAGTGTAATTAGCCAGCATGGTGGAAATTTCAGCTTCCGGTATCTTTCTTTTATTTGTAACAATATCTTTCATATACTTAGCATAAGGAGGCATTTTAAGCATATCAGTTAAACGCATACGCAAAAAGATAGGTCTAATCATTTCAGCAAAGCGCTCAAAATCCTCATCATCCTTTTTCTTGGATGGCTTAGGAGGAAAGGGCATGGGTTTCTGAACCCATGGTTCTCTTTCTCTACCATGTTTTTTAGCAACAAAGTCTCTCTTACCATAACGTTGATTCTTTGATTGTGGGTTATCAAGATCAACAGCAGGTTCAATCTCTACATCATTATCATTATAGGTTGAGCATCAACATGAACATCATCATTAACATTATCACTAGGTTCATGTTCATCACCAGATTGTGTCTCAGCATCAGAAATAGAAATATCATTTGGATTCTCAGGTGTGTCTATGACAGGTTCACTAGAAGTATGCAAAGTCCTATCAGTTTTCTTTTTCTTTTTATTACTAGGACTAGGTGCATCAGTATTAATTCTCTGAGAATCTTGCTCAACTCTCTTAGGATGGCCCTCAGGATACAAAGGTTCCTGAGTCATTTAACCACCTCTAGTCATAACCCTAATAGCATTATCATTGTTTTTATTATTCAACTCATTAAGCAAATCATCATGTGCCTTAAGTACTTGTTCTACTTGAGTTGTAACCATGGAAGCATGTTTACTAATAAGCTTAAGATCATTAACAGTTCTACTCATATAATCACCCAAGTAATCAAGCATGTGAGCATTACGTTTCAATTGTCTACTAACATAAGCATTGAAATTTTCTTGTTTAACAATAAAATTATCAAACTCATCCAAGCATTGACTAGCAGACTTATTATGAGGAATATCACCTTCATCAAATCTATGAAGAGAGTTTACCTCTACTACCTGTGTCGGGTTATCAAGACCATGTATTTCTTCAATAGGCGGTAAATTCTTAACATCTTCAGCTTTAATACCTTTTTCTTTCATAGATTTCTTTACCTCTTGCATATCTTTAGGACTGAGAAATAGAATACCTCGTTTCTTCGGAGTTGGCTTAGGAGTTGGTTCAGGAAGTGTCCAATCATTATCATTACTCAATATATTATTCAATAGCAATTCAGCTTGCTCAACAGTTCGTTCCCTGAAAATACAACCAGCACAACTATCTAGGTGGTCCCTAGAAGCATCAGTTAGTCCATTATAGAAGATATCAAGTATTTCATTTTTCTTGAGAGGATGATCAGGCAAAGCATGAAGTAATTGGAGAAGCCTCCCCCAAGCTTGTGGGAGACTCTCTCTTTCAGATTGCACAAAGTTAAATATTTCCTGTAAGGCAGCTTGTTTCTTATGAGTAGGGAAATATTTTTGAGAGAAGTAATAAATCATATCCTGGGGACTACGCACACAACCAGGAGCAAGAGAATTAAACCATAACTTAGCATCACCCTTTAACGAGAAAGGAAACAACTTAAGAATATAGTAATAGCGATTTTTTTCCTCCTGAGCAAATAGGGTGGCTATATCATTCAATTTAGTAAGATGTGCCACAACTGTTTCAGATTCATAACCATAGAAAGGATCAGATTCAACCAAAGTAATTAACTCAGGTTCAACAGAGAATTCATAATCCTTATCAGTAACAAAGATAGGTGAAGTAGCAAAATTGGGATCATATTTCATTCTAGCATTCAAGGATTTTTCTTTCAGCTTAGCTAGCAATTTCTTAAGATCTTCTCTATCATTGCAAGCAAGAAAGTCTCTAGCAGTTTCTTCATCCATAATATAACCCTCAGGTACAACAGGCAATTCATATCTAGGGGGAGAATCATAATCTTCAGTTTCAATAATATCATCAGTTTCAGCAATTTCATTTTCTCTAACCCTAGCAAGTTGTTCATGAAGAAATTCACCTAGTGGCACAGTATTATCAAGCAAAGCAGTAGTATCATCATTAGCATCATGCATAGCAGAAGTGGCGTCATCAATTACTTGCGACATATCAGAATTACTAGCAGGTGTAGGTGTCGCAAGCTTACTCAAAATAGAAGATGAATCAGGTGCAGAGCTAGATGGCAGTTCCTTACCTCCCCTCGTAGTAGAGGGAAAAATCTTGGTTCTAGTATCTTTCAAATTCCTCATAGTGATCAACAGATATAAATCCCAAGTGACTCAGAGAACAGAGCTATGCTCCCCGGCAACGGCGCCAGAAAAAGGTCTTGATAACCCACAAGTATAGGGGATCACAATAGTTTTCGAGGGTAGAGTATTCAACCCAAATTTATTGATTCGACACAAGGGGAGCCAAAGAATATTCTCAAGTATTAGCAGCTGAGTTGTCAATTCAACCACACCTGAAAGACTTAATATCTGCAGCAAAGTATTTAGTAGCAAAGTAGTATGGAAGTAACGGTAACGGTGGCAAAAGTAACAGTAGCAGTTTTGTAGCAATTGTAACAGTGGCAACGGAAAAGTAACTTAGCAAAGAGCAATATGTGAAAAGCTCGTAGGCAATGGATCAATGATGGATAATTATGTCTGATGGCATTCATCATGCAACAGTTATAACATAGGGTGACACAGAACTAGCTCTGATTCATCAATATAATGTAGGCATGTATTCCGAATATAGTCGTACGTGCTTATGGAAAAGAACTTGCATTACATTTTTTGTCCTACCCTCCCGTGGCTGCGGGGTCCTATTGGAAACTAAGGGATATTAAGGCCTCCTTTTAATAGAGAACCGGACCAAAGCATTAGCACTTAGTGAATACATGAACTCCTCAAACTACGGTCATCACCAGGAAGTGTCCCGACTATTGTCACTCCGGGGTTGCCGGATCATAACACGTAGTAGGTGACTATAACTTGCAAGATAGGATCAAGAACACAAATATATTCATGGAAACATAAAGGGTTCAGATCTGAAATCATGGCACTCGGGCCCTAGTGACAAGCATTAATCATAGCAAAGTCATAGCAACATCAATCTTAGAACATAGTGGATACTAGGGATCAAACCCTAACAAAACTAACTCGATTACATGGTAAATCTCATCCAACCCATCACCGTCCAGCAAGCCTACGATGGGATTACTAACGCACGGCGGTGAGCATCATGAAATTGGTGATGGAGGATGGTTGATGATGACGACGGCGACGATTTCCCCTCTCCGGAGCCCCGAACTGACTCCAGATCTGGTCTCCCGAGGAAGAACAGGAGGTGGCAGCGACTCCGTATCGTAAAACGTGATGAATCCTTCTCTCTGATTTTTGTCTCCCCGAACGTGAATTTTGTAACACCCCATGTAATTAACCACAAAGATCACCCTTAGTTAATGCCATGTCAGCAAGTTTAACAGTGCCTAGTCATCATTTCCATCATATTGCATTTCAAACTTCAAGTTAATTTAAAGTGAAAATAAAAGTTGTTCCAAATTGGAAACTAAAATGTTCATTAAATAGCAAATAATTTAGGGGCACTTATAAAATTGTAGCCTACATTAATGGGATTAATTAAGTGACCCTATCAACCTCGAACAGTGGCTAACAGCAACATTTAATAATGTTTTATTTAATCTAAATTAAATGTGAAATTATATTTTTCCCAAACCAATTTCTGGTGTTAGAGGATATTGCCCTGCAATTTAGGAGCTAGGTCACACATTTTATAAAAGTCCAGAGGTGCTCAAACAATTTGCAAAACAGAGTTAAATAGAAAACAGGAGATAAGAAATAGAAAAAGGCCTAGTGACTACTGTGCACATAGGCCTGTGAGCTACAGGGACCGGCCCAGCCCACCTAGCCGCCTCATCATCCTCATCGCGCGCTATCGCCCGCACCCGCTGACACGCCGACGAGGCCGCACGCGTCACCCATTCGCTGCCTCCCCTGGGTGGATAAGGAGCCAAGTGGCCTCCCGCAACCCTAGCCAGCCCCACTCTTCCCCACTCTCCCTCGCTCTCCCGCACGCGCGTGAGATCCACCGAGCGCCATCGCCGCCGCCCGCCATCGTTTTCGCGGCCACCGGCGGCCCCGTGCCCGCTGGCCTTGTCCATGAGCCTCGCCGCGGTCGGCCACCTCTCCTGGTGCCACCAGGCGGAGACGTGGAGCCTCGCTGCCGCCGATCGCCTCATCTGCATCTCAGACCGCCGCCGTTCCTCTCCGACTCCGGCGACCCCTCTCCTGCTACTAAACTGACCACAGGCCACCGTGAGCCGCTGCGGTGAGCTCCACTCCTTCCTTCCCCTCCTCTCTCGTCGGCGTTAGCCGCCCGCAAACGCCGATCCCGTCATGCCTGAGCTCGCCTCCGCGGAGCTCGTCGCCGGCGAGCCACCGACGACCAAGTGGTCCTGGGCTCGTGCCCATCGAGCTCACTGCGCCGCGTAGATCACCCCTGGCCGCCTAGTTCGCTCGCGCGCTCACTGCAACGCCGAACCCGAGCACCACCCATAGCAGCCGCCGCATGCCGTCGTCGCCGTCGCCGATTCCAGCCGCCCCCACCTGCGAGGCTACCTCCATCGGACGCGGTGCGAAGCGCCCGTTCCAGAGAGCCCAACCGCGCGTAAAACGAGCCACCGTAGCGCGTTTCCGAGCTCGCCGGAGCTCACCGCCATGTTACGGGCTTGCCGGAGTAACTCCGGCAGCCGGCGTTGATGTGGCGCCCACGTGGCAACCCCCTGAGTCACTGGCAGCTGGGCCCCGTGGGCCCAATTGACCCAGTTGACCAGGTCAACGGCTGAATGGGCAGCCCCAGTCACTGACTGGTGGGCCCTAGTTGACTGGTTAACTGGTCAGCCAACCGCTGATGCCATGCTTGCGTCATGCTGACGTCACTGCTACTGTTCTGGATAATGTTGATTTTAGTAAATAAAATAATTCCAGAAAATGTTTAAATCTTTAGAAATTCGTAGAAAATAAACCGGAGCTCAGATCGAAAAACTTTATATATGAAAGTTGCTCAGAACGACGAGACGAATCCAACCGTGCCATCTGTTTCCGTGTTGGGACCCTCTACGGAGGTGAACCCGCAACTTTTAGCCAGTTTCCGGTAGATGAATAGTGCATATACACCGGTTAAAAATTCCAACTTAAATCCTAAAATTACTAATATGACATAGACATGCTTTTAGGCAACCCTACACTGCATCCTAGCATAGCATGCTCTGTGTTGCATATGTTTGCTGTGTATTTATCTGTTTCTTCCCCCTCTTCTCTCTCAGTAGATCCCGGTACCGACGTAGTCCTTGAGACCGACGCAGCTCCGGAGACCGACGATACCACTGACGACCCTGCCTTTGCCGTAGAGCAACCAGGCAAGCACCCGCCTTTTGAACATGCTGATATCGCCTATTCTTTCTCTCTTATGCTTGCATTAGAAATTGCTGCTGCTACTGTTTATCCTATTTCTGATGAATAGCCTGATTTTGTAACCTGCTATTGTTACCTACCTGTTTATCCTAAACTGCTTAGTATAGGCTGGTTAGAGACCCCACTTTGTCCCAGTTACCCCCGCTGGATTATCAGATGACTCGATCAACGTGATCGACAACCAGGCCCCAGCACCGCACATCACCCCCCAAGTTGTACGCCACTGCAACGTTACTATCGAGTGCCGAGGGTGATACCTCGTTTAGCACTTTTGATGTTAACTCTGTAGAGTAGCAATTCGATCATGGTCATCGAGGGTGATTCCTCCTTCACCACTCCCGATAACGACGCTATCGTGCAACACCTCAAGTGTGAACCTCGAGGTGATTCCTCCTAAGTTCAACTTGACGGTTACATCCAGTAGGAATCCAACGAGGGTGATACCTCGGATTCCCTGATGTTATGGACACACGGATACTTGGACTTTACAACTGTTACTTGGATAGCCGGGTCGACCCTGAGGGTTACCCGCGAGTGATGTGGAGACGGGTTGACCTGGACGGTACCCGGGAGATAAATACGAGGCGTGGTCGGGCATTCTTAGCCCTTGCCGCAAGTCCTCGAGACGGGACGACGGGGTCACATTGATTGTGAGTCTCTACTCGTTACCGCAAACCCCAATACACTAACGATTTGGATATTTGATCCTAGTGGGCCATTGGCCTGATAGCACTAACCATCACGCGGGAAAGTTATGGGCACTCTGCATCGTGGCATCAGCCGAAAGCTCTATCAGACGTCCAGTTCAGCATTGTGGCATGGTCAGATCGTGCCGGCCATCCGAGGCGGTGCAGGTATCCACCCTGCACACAACGACCCGGAGTGCAACGGGCGATGGGCCCAAGACCCCGGAGTGCTTAGGATGTAGACCGGTGGGGACCTCTCTGCTGAGCTCTAGGTAGGGTTGCAGTGTGTCGTTTGGCTGAGGCCGGGCATGACCCATAAAAGTGTGTCCGGCCGGAGTTAAGCGAGCGTGGTGGGTAAGTTGGTGCACCCCTGCAGGGAAGAAAACATCTATGCATAGCCGGATACTCGGTAACGGACGCTCGGAGTTGTATCCCGATCAATACAACTAGAACTTAATGATGAGAAATGGATACTAGGGCTCTGGGATTGCTTTCTCGCAGGGAGTCGAGAAAGGATCTCTGGGCGAGGTTGATACTTATTGCTACTACTACTTTGTACTGTACTAATCTACACTCTTCGAATGCTGCAAGACCGCTGAAGATGCTAGTCTTCGATAGGACTGGGCCTTCTCTCTATTCTGGCATTTCTGCAACCCAATCCACATATACAGCCTTTCTTTGATAATATTGCATATGTAGTGTAGATCCTTGCTTGCTGAGTACTTCGGATGAGTACTCACGGTTGCTTTGCTTCCTCTTTTTCCTCATACCCGTTTGATGCAACCAGATGACGGAGCCCCGGAGCCAGCTGCCCTGTCGGTGATCACTACTACTACCCCGAGGATGGCTACTTCTACGAGTTGGCTGACGACCAGGAGTAGGTTTGCAGGGTCCCAGGCAGGAGGCCTGTGCCTTTTTGATCGTAGTGTTTTGTTTTGCCCCGCCTTTTCAAGGCCTTTTGTTTTATCTTTTATATATGTACTCAGATATCTGATGCTTCCGCTGACGCTTGTAAGCAAGCTTATGTATTCGAGCCCTCGAGGCCCCTGGCTTGTAATATAAAGCTTGTATTCTTTTAAATTTGTGTCTAGAGTTGTGTTGTGATATCTTCAAGTGAGTCCTTAGGCTTGATCGTGTGCATTTGCGTGTATAATTAGTGCACGATTAAGCCGGGGGCGTCACAGGTTGGTATCAGAGCCGACTGCCTGTAGGAATCCCCCTTTCTAACTCCTTGGCCGAAGTTGAGTCTAGTGGTCCAAAACTGTTTTTACTAACTTGGTTGTGTGGCTTACGGGCCCACGTCGCCAATTGGGTGGTATTAGGATCTTTTATTCCTTGTCTTTACTCTGGGACTCTGATCTCTCTTCCTTTCGGGTTAAAATTTTACTAACTCCAACATTAGGTTCTCGTGATCACATCCACCCGGAGTTCTGAAATTACACCCCCTTTCTTCAAGATTGTGGGCCAGGTTCTGCTTGTAGGATCCTTTTATCGAGGGCACCCTGTGTTGTCACTTGCAGATTCCTCGCTCCAGCAGTTTTCTCCAATGTTGATGTAGCTTTGCTATGTCTCGTTGTGTACTTCCTTACCGTGTGACTGCACGCCACCTAGTTTGTCTAGCTGCGAGTGTTCCTGAGCTCGTACTATCCGTTTGAATCTAACTCTGTGCATGGATTGGTATGTCTTTAACGACTACTATCATATATCTAATGCCCTTCTTGTTCATTACTCATGTTACATCATGAATGACCTCTTACACATGCAGTTTTTCTTGCTAAACTGCCCCTGTTGATTTGGCAGGATGGCTGACGATCCTCCACCTCCACCTTATATTGTCGCAATGATGCAGCAGTTTGAACTGAACCGTCAGTTTATGACTGGGATATTGGCTCAGTTCCCAAACCAGAATGCTCAGCAACACTCTGCTCCAATAACTCTGCCAGAATTCATGCACCTCAATCCGTCCACTTTTCGTAGCTCGACTGATCCAATGGATGATGATGATTGGCTCCGTGACATTCCCTTCTAGATGAAGTCAGCTAATGTTAACCCTAACAGTTACGTCACCTATGCGACGTATCACCTGAGGGGTTCAGCTGCTCAATGGTGGGAAAGTCACAGGGGTATGCTACCTACTGGAACTGAAACCACTTGGCAGGAATTTCAGTCAGCCTTTCGTGCACGGTACATTCCTCAAGGTCTGATGGACCAGAAGAAGCAGGAGTTCTACAAACTCTCTCAGGGAAAAATGACTGTGGATGAATACCAGAGGAAATTCCTTGAATTATCCCGCTATGCAGAAGATGACGTCTGCACTGACGCACGCAAGCAGGAGAAATTCCGTGAAGGACTGCGTACTGATATAAACCTCGCACTTGCTGTCCATGATTGCACATACTTCGCAACGCTTGTCAGCCAATCTTTCCGAGTTGAAACTGCTCTGACTAAATACCAGGAGTCGCTCAAGCGCACTCGTGATGTTGGCTCATCCTCGGGTCAGCCTGTTCAGAAACGTCAAGTCTGGATCCCACACAATGTTCATCATCGACCTGCTCCAACGCCAAGGCCGTCTTATGTTGCACCTCATCTGCCTCCGCCGCCGAGACAGCTAACGATTTAGGGTGGACAGTCCAATGTTGTGGCTCCATCCCATAATGATGGCTTGTGCCACAAGTGTGGACAATCAGGACACCTTACCCTTGATTGCCTCCAGGGCCAGCCGCAGAATGCATCTTGTCCTCCTGTTGGTCGTAAGAAGAGTTGTCGAAACCGCCAATTCAGAAACCATAATATCATACCATCTGCTGTTGTACTTGGCCATGCCAATCACGTCAATGCTAAAAAGGCTCAGAAGGAACCGACTATCATGCTGGGAACACTCTTTGTGAATTCAGTACTAGCCTCTGTTCTCTTTGATTCAGGAGCATCGCATGCTTTTGTGTCCCAACAATTTGCTCAGTCACATGAGTTATACCTGGAAAAATTACCCACTCCTCTAATGGTTCAGTCCCCGGGATCCAAGTGGCAAACCACAATGGTAAGCCCCCACAACCAAATCGAAATTGGAGGTCTACTTTTTCCGGTTTCTCTCACTGTGCTCGGACCTTCCAACATAGACATCATTCTTGGTATGGAATGGTTGACAGCCTATAAAGCTTTGATCGACTGTGCTACTAAGACAGTCCAACTTACCCATCCTTCCGGCCAGACAGTCAAATACTCAGCTTGAACAGTTCAGAATGCCGAGAATCAGATATATGTTCTGAATGCATTGAATGCTTCACCTCTTGAAGGCATCGAGAACGTTCCGGTTGTTCGTGATTTTCAAGATGTCTTTCCAAAAGAACTTCCAGGAATACCCCCTGCTAGAGCTGTTGAATTCATTATAGACTTGAAGCCGGGCACTACTCCTATTACTAAGCGACCATACAAGATGCCGCCGCATGAACTCCTTGAACTTAAGGAGGAAATCGACAAGTCACTTAGAAAGGGTTTCATCCGCCCCAGTTCATCTGCGTGGGGAGCACCTTCCCTCTTTGTCAAGAAGAAGGATGGTACGAATCGGTTGGTTCAAGATTACCGTCCTATCAACCAGGCAACCAAACAGAATAAGTATCCACTTCCTCGGATCAACGATCTGTATGATCAACTTGCTGGATCATCGGTGTTTTCTAAACTTGACTTGAGGTTGGGTTATCATCAGATCCGTGTTCGCGAAGAGGATATTCCGAAGACTACCTTTGTTACCCGTTATGGCTCTTATAAGTACACTGTCATGTCTTTTGGCTTGACTAATGCTCCAGCTACGTTCTCCCGCCTGATGAATTATATATTCATGGATTACCTCAACAAGTTTGTCATGGTATATCTGGATGATATTCTCATATATTCGAAGAATGAAGAAGAACATGCCGAACATCTTCGGCTTGTACTGGAGAAGCTGCGTGAACATCAACTGTATTCCAAGTATTCTAAGTGTGAATTCTGGTTGTCTGAAGTGACATATCTCGGCCACGTGATCTCCAAAGATGGCATTGCTGTTAACCCAGAACGAGTTCAGACGATTCTTGAATGGACTCCACCGAAGAATGTCAAGCAAGTCAGAAGTTTTCTCGGCCTTGCAAGCTATTGTTGTCGCTTTGTCGAGAATTTCTCAAAGATTGCTAAGCCTTTGACTGATCTGCTTCACAAAGGTGTTAAGTTTGAGTGGACAGAAAAATGTCAGGAAAGTTTTCAAACACTCAAAGACAAGCTAACATCCGCCCCAGTACTTGCTCCTCCAGATTCTCGCAAAGACTTCATGATTTATTGTGACGCTTCCCGTGAAGGATTAGGCTGTGTCCTAATGCAAGAGCGTAAAGTGATTGCTTATGGCTCTCGACAGTTGCGTCCGCATGAAGAGAACTATCCAGTACATGATCTAGAACTAGCTGCTGTCATCTATGCATTGAAGTTGTGGCGACATTACCTCCTCGGTAATCGTTGCGAGATTTACATGAACCATAAAAGCCTGAAGTACTTCTTCACTCAGCCATCTCTGAACCTCCATCAGCAAAGATGGATGGATACCATTACAGACTATGATTTGGGTATTTCTTATACCCCTGGCAAGGCTAATGTAATGGCTGATGCATTGAGCCGTAAATCCTACTGCTGTGAACTTGAGGTTCAACTACAGCAACCACTCCTGTATGAAGAGCTTCGAAAGCTAAATCTTGAGATAGTTCCTCAAGGATACCTAAAAACCTTGGTTGTTGAACCAGGCCTTGAGAAGGCTGTTAAGAGTGCACAAGCTAAAGATGCTGAAGTTGATCTGATTGAAGAAAAATCTTCACCTTGAAAAGTACAGGGATTTCTCGCTGTCTGAAGATGGAACCATGTATTTCAGAGACCGCATTGTCGTACCTCGCTTCGAGCTTATGACTGACAAGGTCATGGAGGAGGCACATGACACACCATTGTCTATTCATCCGGGTAGCACCAAGATGTATCGTGATCTCCGACAAAGGTACTGGTGGTCTAAAATGAAGCAGGACATTGCTCGATATGTTGCTGAATGTGATGTTTGTCGTCGCGTTAAAGCAGAACATCAGAAGCCTGCTAGAATTCCGCAACCCCTTCCTATTCTTCTATGGAAATCGGATAAGGTTCAGATGGATTTCATTACTGGCCTTCCCAAGTCACAGAAGGGTCACGATGCTATTCTTGTCGTCGTCGACCAACTTTCTAAGGTTGCACACTTTCTGCCTGTCAAAGAGACGATCACTGCTAGTCAGTTAGCAGAATTATATATCTCCAAAATTGTATCACTCCACGGTATTCCAAAGGAGATCAGTTCGGACCGTGGTGGCCTTTTCACCTCTAAGTTCTGGGAAAGTTTCCAAGAAGCTATGGGAACTCATATTACCAGGAGTTCAGCTTATCACCCCCAATCCCAAGGCCAAGTCGAGCGAGTCAATCAAGTGCTTGAAGACATGCTTCGGGCTTGTATTATATCGTTCGGTAAGAAGTGGGAAGAATCTCTTCCTTATGCGGAATTCTCATATAACAACAGCTATCAAGCCAGCTTGAAAATGGCTCCCTTTGAAGTACTTTATGGACGTAAGTGTCGAACCCCTCTGAATTGGTCAGAAACTGGGGAACGACCGCTCGTGGGTCCGGATATTATTCAACACGCCGAAGAGCAAGTCCGTATTGTCCGAGAAAATCGCAAGGCGGCTCAGGACCGCCAGAAGAGCAATTATGATCGCAAGCGATGGGGTTTGACTTATCAACCTGGTGATCAAGCTTATCTACGTGTCACTCCTATGAAGGGCACTCATCGTTTCGGAATCAAGGGCAAGTTAGCTCCACGCTACATTGGTCCTTTCCGCATTGTTGCAAGACATGGTTAGGTGGCATATAAATTGGAGTTGCCGCCGCAATTCTCTCATATCCACGACGTCTTCCATGTGTCGCAACTACGTCGTTGCTTCAAAGAATCTCCGCACAGAGCAGTGGATCACGAGGTCCTCGAATTGCAAGATGATCTTTCTTATAAGGAGCATCCGATCCGCATTCTCGATGAAGCTGAACGTCGGACCCGTCAGAAGGTTACCAAGTTCCTCAAAGTGCAGTGGTCAAATCATACAGAAGATGAAGCCACTTGGGAACGCGAGGATAATCTTCGAGCGGAATACCCCGACCTCTTTCTTTCTACCTCCTGAATTCTCAGGACAAGAATTTCTTTTAGAGGAGGAGAATTGTAACACCCCATGTAATTAACCACAGTGATCACCCTTAGTTAATGCCATGTCAGCAAGTTTAACAGTGCCTAGTCATCATTTGCATCATATTGCATTTCAAACTCCTAATTCAAACTTTAATTTAATTTAAAGTGAAAATAAAATTTGTTCCAAATTGGAAACTAAAATGTTCATTAAATAGCAAATAATTCAGAGGCAATTATAAAATTGTAGCCAACATTAATGGGATTAACTAAGTGACCCTATCAACCTCAAACAGTGGCTAATAGCAACATTTAATAACGTTTTATTTAATCTAAATTAAATGTGAAATTATATTTTTCCCAAACCAATTTCTGGTGTTAGAGGATATTGCCCTGCAATTTTGGAGCTAGGTCACACATTTTTATAAAAGTCCAGAGGTTCTCAAACAATTTGCAAAACAGAGTTAAACAGAAAACAGGAGATAAGAAATAGAAAAAGGCCTAGTGACTACTGTGCACTTAGGCCTGTGAGCTATAGGGACCGGCCCAGCCCACCTAGCCGCCTCGTCGTCCTCATCGCACGCTGTTGCCCGCGCCCGCTGACACACCGATGTGGCCGTACGCGTCACCCATCCGCCGCCTTCCCGGGGTGGATAAGGACCCCAGTAGCCTCCCGCAACCCTAGCCAGCCCCACTCTTCCTCGCTCTCTCGCACGCGCGCGAGATCCACCGAGCACCGTCGTCGCCGCCCGTCATCGTTTTCGCGGCCACCGGCGGCCCCGTGCCCACTGGCCTTGTCCACGAGCCTCGCCGCGGTCGGCCACCTCTCCTAGTGCCACCAGGCGGAGACGTGGAGCCCCGCTACCGCCGATCGCCTTATCTGCATCTCGAACCGCTGCCGTTCCTCTCCGACTCCGGCGACCCCTCTGCTGCTACTAAACTGACCACAGGCCACCGTGAGCCGCTGCGGTGAGCTCCACTCCTTCCTTCCCATCCTCTCTCATCGCCGTTAGCCGCCCGCAAACGCCGATCCCGTCGTGCCCGAGCTCGCCTCCGCGGAGCTCGTCGCCGGCGAGCCTCCGACGACCAAATGGTCATGGGCTCGTGCCCATCGAACTCACCACGCCGCGTAGATCACCCCTAGCCGCCTAGTTCGCTCGCACGCTCACTGCAACGCCAAACCCGAGCACCACTTGTAGCCGCCGCCGCATGCCATCATCGCCGTCGCCGATTCCGGCCGCCCCCGCCTGCGAGGCCACCTCCATCGGATGCGGCGCGAAGCGCTCGTTCCAGAGAGCCCAACCGCGCGTAAAACAAGCCACCGTAGCGCGTTTCCGATCTCGCCGGAGCTCACCGCCGTGTTACGGGCTCGCTGGAGTAACTCCGGCAGCCGGCGCTGATGTGGCGCCCACGTGGCAACCCCCTGAGTCATTGGCAGCTGGGCCCCGTGGGCCCAGTTGACCTAGTTGACCAGGTCAATGGCTGAATCGGCAGCCCCAGTCACTGACTGGTGGGCCCTAGTTGACTGGTCAATTGGTCAGCCGACCGCTGATGCCATGCTCGCGTCATGCTTACGTCACTAAGCTAATGTTGATTTTAGTAAATAAAATAATTCTAGAAAATGTTTAAATCTTTAGAAATTCGTAGAAAATAAACCGTAGCTAAGATCGAAAAACTTTATATATGAAAGTTGCTCAGAACGACGAGACGAATCCAACCGTGCCATCTGTTTCCGTGTAGGGAGCCTCTACAGAGGTGAACCCACAACTTTTAGCCTGTTTCCGGTAGATGAATAGTGCATATACACCGGTTAAAAATTCCAACTTAAATCCTAAAATAACTAATATGACTTAGACATGCTTTTAGGAAACCCTGCACTGCATCCTAGCATAGCATGCTCTGTGTTGCACATGTTTGCTGTGTATTTATCTGTTTCTTCCCTCTCTTCTCTCTCAGTAGATCCCGGTACCAATGTAGTCCTCGAGACCGACGCAGCTCCGGAGACCGACGACACCACTGACAACCCTGCCTTTGCCGCAGAGCAACCAGGCAAGCACCCCCCTTTTGAACATGCTGATATCGCCTATTCTTTATCTCTTATGCTTGCATTAGAAATTTCTGCTGCTACTGTTTATCCTATTTCTGATGCATAGCTTGATTTTGTAACCTGCTATTGTTACCTACCTGTTTATCCTAAACTGCTTAGTATAGGCTGGTTAGAGACCCCACTTTGTCCCAGTTGCCCTCGCTGGATTATCAGATGACTCGATCAACGTGATCGACAACCAGGCCCCAGCACCGCACATCACCCCCCTAGTTGTACGACACTGCAACGTTACTATCGAGTGCCGAGGGTGATACCTCGTTTAGCACTTCTGATGTTAACTCTGTAGAGTAGCTATTCGGTCGTGGTCATCGAGGGTGATTCCTCCTTCACCACTCCCGATAACGACGCTGTCGTGCAACACCTGAAGTGTGAACCTGGATGGTGATTCCTCCTAAGTTCACCTTGACGGTTACATCGAGTAGGAATCCAACGAGGGTGATACCTCGGATTCCCTGATGTTATGGACACACGGATACTTGGACTTTACAACTGTTACTTGGAAAGGCGGGTCGACCCTGAGGGGTACCCGCGAGTGATGTGGAGACGGGTTGACTTGGACGGTACCCGAGAGATAAATACGAGGCGTGGCCGGGCATACTTAGCCCTTTCCGCAAGTCCTCAAGATGGGGCAACGGGGTCACATCGATCGTGAGTCTCTGCTCGTTACCGCAAACCCCAATACACTAACGATTTGGATATTTGATCCGAGTGGGCCTTTGGCCCGATAGCACTAACCATCACGCGGGAAAGTTATGGGCACTCTGCATCGTGGCATCAGCCGAAAGCTCTGTCAGACGTCCAGTTCAGCATTGTGGCACGGTCGGATCGTGTCGGCCATCCGAGGCGGTGCTGGTATCCAACCTGCACACAACGACCCGGAGTGCAACGGGCGATGGGCCCAAGACCCCAGAGTGCTTAGGATGTAGACCGGTGGGGACCTCTCTGTTGAGCTCTAGGTAGGGCTGTGGTGTGTCGTTTGGCCGAGGCCGGGCATGACCCAGAAAAGTGTGTCCGGCCGGAGTTAAGCGAGCATGGTGGGTAAGTTGGTGCACCCCTGCAGGGAAGAAAGCATCTATGCATAGCCGGATCCTCGGTAACGGATGCTCGAAGTTGTATCCCGGTCGATACAACTAGAACTTATTGATGAGAAATGGATACTAGGGCTCTGGGATTGCTTTCTCGTAGGGAGTCGAGAAAGGATCTCTGGGCGAGGTTGATACTTATTGCTACTACTACTTTATACTGTACTAATCTACACTCTTCTAATGCTGCAAGACCGCTGAAGATGCTAGTCTTCGATAGGACTAGGCCTTCTCTCTATTCTGTTATTTCTGCAGCCCAGTCCACATATACAGCCTTTCTTTGATAATGTTGCATATGTAGTGTAAATCCTTGCTTGCTGAGTACTTCGGATGAGTACTCACGGTTGCTTTGCTTCCTCTTTTTCCCCATACCTATTTGATGCAACCAGATGACGGAGCCCCGGAGCCAGCTGCCCTGTCGGTGATCACTACTACTACCCCGAGGATGGCTACTTCTACGAGTTGGCTGACGACCAGGAGTAAGTTTGGAGAGTCCCAGGGAGGAGGCCTGCACCTTTTCGATCGATGTGATTTCCAAGGATGGAATTGCTGTTAACCCGGAGCGGGTTCAGGCTATTCTTGAGTGGACTCCTCCGAAGAACGTCAAGCAAGTGAGAAGTTTTCTCGGCCTTGCAAGCTATTGCCGTCGATTTGTCGAGAATTTTTCTAAGATTGCTAAGCCTTTGACTGATCTGCTTCACAAGGGCGTTATGTTTGAATGGACAGACAAATGTCAGGAAAGTTTTCAAACACTCAAAGACAAGCTGACATCTGCCCTAGTACTTGCTCCTCCAGATTCTCGCAAAGACTTCGTGATTTATTGTGACGCATCCCGTGAAGGATTAGGCTGTATCCTAATGCAAGAGCGTAAAGTGATTGCTTACGGCTCTCGACAGTTGCGTCCGCATGAAGAAGATTACCCGGTACATGATCTAGAACTGGCTGCTGTCATCTATGCACTACAGTTGTGGCGACATTACCTTCTCAGTAATCATTGCGAGATATACACGGATCATAAAAGTCTGAAGTACTTGTTCACTCAGCCATCTCTAAACCTCCGTCAGCAAAGATGGATGGAGGCCATTGCGGACTATGATTTGGGTATTTCCTATACCCCTGGCAAGGCTAACGTGATGGCTGATGCCTTAAGCCGCAAGTCCTATTGCGACAACCTCATGGTTAGGCGAGCTCAACCTCATCTTTTTGAAGAACTGCGCAAGCTGAATCTCCGTATTGTCCCACAGGGTTCTCTTAATAACCTTGTGATACAACCAGATCTCAAGAAAGCTGTTAAGAATGCGCAAACTAAAGATGCTGAAGTTGATCTGATGAAGAAAAATCTCCACCTTGAAAAGTACAGGGATTTCTCGTTGTCTGAAGATGGAACCTTGTATTTCAGAGACCGCATCGTGGTACCTCGCTTCGAGCTTATGACTGATAAAGTCATGAAGGAGGCACATGATACCCGATGTCTATTCATCCGGGTAGCACCAAGATGTATCGTGATCTCCGTCAAAGGTACTGGTGGTCTAGAATGAAGCAAGACATTGCTCGTTATGTTGCTGAATGTGATGTTTGCCGTCGCGTTAAAGCAGAACATCAGAAGCCTGCTAGAATTCTGCAACCGTTACCTATTCCTTTATGGAAATGGGATAAAGTGCAAATGGATTTCATTACAGGACTTCCCAGGTCACAGAAGGGTCACGATGCTATTCTTGTCGTCGTCGACCAACTCTCTAAGGTTGCACACTTTCTGCCTGTCAAAGAGACTATCACTGCTAGTCAGTTAGCAGAGTTGTATATCTCCCGAATTGTTTCACTCCACGGTATTCCGAAGGAGATCAGTTCGGACCGTGGCGGCCTTTTCACTTCCAAGTTCTGGGAAAGTTTCCAAGAAGCTATGGGAACTCATATTACCTGGAGTTCAGCTTATCACCCCCAATCCCAAGGCCAAGTCGAGCGAGTCAATCAAGTGCTTGAAGACATGCTTCGGGCTTGTGTTATTTCTTTCGGCAAGAAGTGGGAAGAATCTCTCCCGTACGCCGAGTTCTCTTATAACAACAGCTATCAAGCCAACTTGAAAATGGCCCCCTTCGAAGTACTATATGGACGTAAGTGTCGAACCCCTCTGAATTGGTCAGAAACTAGGGAACGACCGCTCGTGGGTCCGGATATTATTCAACACGCCGAAGAGCAAGTACGTATCGTTCGAGAAAATCTCCAGGCGGCTCAGGACCGCCAAAAGAGCAATTATGATCGCAAACGATGGGGTTTGACTTATCAACCTGGTGATCAAGCTTATCTTCGTGTCACTCCTATGAAAGGCACTCACCGTTTTGGAATCAAGGGCAAGCTAGCTCCGCGCTACATTGGTCCTTTCCGCATTGTAGCAAGACGTGGTCAGGTGGTATATAAATTGGAGTTGCCGCCGCAATTCTCTCATATCCACGACGTCTTCCATGTGTTGCAACTTCGTAAATGCTTCAAGGAATCTCCGCACCGCGCAGTGGATCATGAGATGCTCGAATTGCAAGATGATCTTTCTTATAAGGAGCATCCGATCCGCATTCTCGATGAAGCTGAACGTCGGACCCTTCAGAAGGTTACCAAGTTCCTCAAAGTGCAGTGGTCAAATCATACTGAAGATGAAGCCACTTGGGAACGCGAGGATAATCTTCGTGCGGAATACCCCGAACTTTTTCCTTCTACCTCTTAATTCTCGGGACGAGAATTCTTGTTAGTGGAGGAGATTTGTAACACCCCATGTATTAAGCTACAGTGATCACCCTTTTGATTATGCCATGTCATCATGATAAACAGTGCTTAATCATCATTAATATCATATCTCTTTTCAAATTCAAATTCAAATGGAAATTCAAACTTAAGTGAAACTAAAAGTCGTTCAGACTGGAAAACAAAAATGTGCATCATGTTGCAAATATTCCCATAGCATTTATAAAAATGATTGCAACATTTATTGGAATTGTAAAAGGACTCAAACAACTAGAAACAGCAGCAAAGTAGCACTATTTAATCCTTTTTCAATTAAATAAAATCCAAACAAAAAGATATGGATACCAAACCAATTTCTAGCAGTGACTAATTTTGCACTGCCATTTATGAGCTAGGTCTCTGGTTTTGTAAAAGTCATTTTGTGGTCTAACTATTTACAAAACAGAAAAAGAAATATAAAACAAAAGACAAAAACAAAAAAAAAGTAAAAGGAAAAAAGAACCCCTCCCCTTGGGCCACGGCCCAGCTGGCCGGCCCAGCCGGCCCACGCCGCACCCCAGGCCTATTTAGGCCTCGCCTTCCCCCCCGAAACCATAACACACATAACCCCAACCCACTCGCTCCTTCCCCCACCCCCCCCACAACCCGAACTGGATCGGGGCAACGTCCTCGCGCCCCCAACGCCGGCGCCCGCCTCCGGCGTCGCCCCACCTCGTCACCGGATCGCCAAGCGCCGCCCCCTCGGCCTCCTCCTCGCAGTTCCTCCCTCCGGCCCCGATCTGGAGCGCTGGACGCCCGCTCGCCGACGTCGCCGCTGCCGCCTCGTTCATCATCGTTCCCCGTCGCCTCGCCGACCGCACCACCGACCCACGCCCTCGAGCCTCGCCGGCGAACCCCTGCATCGGGGGTGAGAACACCCCGTGCCCCCTTCCTCTCTCTGTCACCACCGCCACGCGCCCGCCTCCTGCTGTGACCCGCTGCTCCGCTCGTAGCCGCGCTCGCCGCGCGCGCCCACCGCACGCACCGCACGCCGACCGCGCCCGGCCCTGCGCCTCGCTGCGGTCCCGCGCGCCCCCATCCGCCCGCGCTCTGCCTCGCCCGCGCACGCGCCCTGCCCAGCGCCGCGCCGCCAGCCCTGCTCGCCCCGCTCGGCGCTCGCCTCGCGCCGCGCTGGCCCCCCCTGCTCATCGGCCGCCCACGCCCGCAGCTCGCCGCTCCGCCCGCGCCTCCCGCTCGCCGCCCCGAAGCCTCCCCCTCGCCGCCCGCGCGCGTTCCTCCGCGGCCTCGACCGGCCGGCGCCCCAGGTTAAGCCCCGACGGGCGCCCGCACCCGCAGCTCCATTAGCCCACGCCCGCTTTGGCCTAAGGGCCACTGCCCAGTAGGCCCCCACCGGCCCCTTTAAAAAAATGTGTGTAATAAAAATAATTAGAATAAATAAATATAATTAATTAACTTAATTAATTCTGTTTAAATTAACTAATTAAGTGTAATTAACCTAATCACTTAATTAAACTAATTAATCATGTTTAGTTAGTCTTAGACTATGACGAACGGGACCCACCTGCAGGGTTGACCTAGTCAACCTTTGGCCCTGCTGACATCATGATGACATCATGCTGATGTCATAATTGCCTTTTCTAAATTAAAATAATTCTGTTAATTCTAAAAATGTTTTAAAACTTTAAAAATTAATATAAAATAAACTGTATCTCGGATCGAAAAACTTTGTACATGAAAGTTGCTCAGAATTTCGAGACGAATCTGAATTCACGGTCCGTTCGTCCGTCACACGTCCCTAACTATCCGAACATGGAACCGTTCCTCTCCGGTCATCTGTATGACAAATGTCCGGAACCGGGAAAACATTCCCGGATGGATTCCCCCTTCCTCGGTGACGTGCAACCACATGTTAGGACACACCCCGGCACTGCATATTGTCATGTCGTACATTGTGTTGCTCATGTTTGCTGTGTATTTATACTGTTTCCTCCCCCTCTTCTCTCTCGGTAGACCCTGACACCGACGTCGTCCCCGAGACCGACGCAACTCAGGAGCCCGACGCCACCATTGACGACCTTGCCCTTGCCGCCGAGCAACCAGGCAAGCCCCCCTTTTGATCATCCCGATATCGCCCATTCTATTTTCTCATGCTTGCATTAGAATTGCTGCTGCTGCTGCTTTACCTATTCTGATGCATAGCTTGTTTTATTGTAACCTGCTGTTGATAATTACCTGCATATCCTAAACTGCTTAGTTTAGGCTGGGTAGAGACCTATCAGTGACCCCACTTATCCCGATTGCCCCGCTGGATTATCCGAAGACCCGATCAACGGGATTGAAGACCAGGCCCCGACACCGCACATCACCCCCCCCCCTTAGTTGTAACGACATTGCAGCGTTACTATCGAGTGCCGAGGGTGAAACCTCTTGTAGCACTTCTGATGTTAACTCTGTAGAGTAGCTATTTGGTCGTGGTCATCGAGGGTGATTCCTCCTTCACCACTTCCGGTAACGACGCTGTCGTGCAACACATCAAGTGTGAACCCATCGAGGGTGATTCCTCCGAGTTCACCTTGAAGGATACATCGAGTGGGAATTCAACGAGGGTGATACCTCGGATTCCTCTGATGTTATGGACACACGGATACTTGGACTTTACACTGTTACTTGGATAGGCGGGTCGACCCTGAGGGGTACCCGCGTGTGCCTAAGAGGCGAGTGTTGTGAAGATGGGTGCCTGTGTGGTGCCCGAGTGATGAATACGAGGCGCGGCCGGGCATTCTTAACCCTTGCAGCAAGTCCTCGAGACGGGGCGACGGGGTCACATCTTTCGTGAGTCTCTGCTCGTTACCGCAAGCCCTAGTCCACTAATGATTTGGATATTTGATCCGAGTAGGGCTCTGGCCTGATAGCACTAACCATCACGTGGGCATAGTATGGGCGTTCTGCATCGTGGCATCAGCCGACAGTTCTGTCAGACGTCCAGTTCAGCATTGTGGCACGGTCGGATCGTACCGACCATCTGAGGCGGTGCTGGTATCCACCATGCACACATTGACCCGGAGTGCACAGGGCGATGGCCCAAGACCCCTGAGCACTTAGGATGTAGACCGGCGGGGACCTCTCTGCTGAGCTCTAGGTAGGGCTGCGATGTATCGTTTGGCCGAGGCCGGGCATGACCCAGGAAAGTGTGTCCGGCCGGAGTTAATCGAGCGTGTTGGGTAAGTTGGTGCACCCCTGCAGGGAAGAACACATCTATCGATAGCCGGTCCTACGGTAAAGGACACTCGGAGTTGTATCACGATCGACACAACTAGAACATGAGATGATACCTGGATATATGGCTCTGGGATTGCTTTCTCGCAGGGAGTCGAGAAAGGATCTCTGTGTGAGTTTGAGACTTAATGATACTGCTACATTATATTGTACTGTTCTACTCTCTTCTATTGCTGCAAGACCGCTGAAGATGCTAGTCTTCGATAGGACTAGGCTTTCCTCTCTATTCTGGCATTTCTGCAGCCCAGTCCACATATACAGCCTCTCTTTGAAAATGTTGCATATGTAGTGTAGATCCTTGCTTGCTGAGTACTTCTGAGTACTCACGGTTGCTTTGTTTTCCTTTTCTCCCCATATCAGTTTGTCGTGACCAAGATGATGGAGCCCCTGAGACAGCTGTCCCCGCCGACGATCGCTACTACTACCCCGAGGGTGGATACTACTACGAGTTGACTGACGACCAGGAGTAGGTTCGGAGGGTCCCAGGCAGGAGGCATGCGCCTTTCGATCGTAGTGTTTTATTTTGCCCCGCCTTTCTAAAGGCATTTCTATTTCTGTTTCATATCTATACTCAGATATCTGATGCTTCCGCTGACGCTTGTACGCAAGCTTATGTATTTGAGCCCTCGAGGCCCCTGGCTTGTAATATAAAGCTTGTATGACTTTATTTATGTTTTAGAGTTGTGTTGTGATATCTTCCCGTGAGTCCTTAGGTTTGATCGTGTGCATTTGCGTGTATGATTAGTGCACGATTGAGCCGGGGGCGTCACACGAAGAGCGGGGAGTGGACGGAGTCCCCTGCCGCCGACAAGGCGACGACGCGATCCAGCCCATCCCATTGGGCGTCCTCCTCGAGCCTGCTCGCCTCCAGCGCGTGCTGCAGGGCTTCCTCGAGGGCGGCTTGGTACACCGCCTCTTCGTCCTCCTCGTGCGGCAGAACGGTAGGCGGCGGTGGAGGAACGTCGTGGTCGACGTGGACGCCCTGGCGGCGCTCCTCCTCGTGCTCTAGCGCGAACTAGCGCTCCCAGTTGGGGGAGTCTGGCGCGTAGGCACGCATCCGACGCTGCTCCGGAGTGAGGGCCTCACGACGCCGGTGAACCTCCTCGGCGTGCGCCCGCGGCGTGCGTGGCATTGCCGGAATAGGGATCCTCTGCGGATCCAGATGCCAGCCGTGAGGCAGGTTGACATACGGATACTACAGTGGCCGGCGGTACTGCCAATGCCACCGCGCCTGGTGGACTGGTATGTACAGACGCTGCCGCTCCTGTGGCGAGCCGCGTCTAGGAGGCGGCGGCGGAAGAGCTCGCGAGCCGCGGGAAGAGCTCGCACCGGGGGTCAGCTTCCCCCTCCCCTTGCCATTGAAAAAACCCATGCTCGCCGGCGGGAAGAGCTCGCTACGTGTGGTTTGGGCTTGCTAGGGTTCCTGGTCGCCGGCGAGGGAGCACCGCATGGCCAGATGTGGACGGGTGTTGGAAGTGGATGAGGTCGACCCCGCCACATGCTTCCATTAAAAAGGACGGGCACACGGACCTTCCACACGCTGCCAGGCGGGTCCCGAGGTAGGTGCTGGCATTTAATAAGACGTGGGCGGTGGTTGGCCGGCCGACAAGTGGGACCGCGGCGGACATCAAGGGGACGTGCGGCGCGTCCGCGACTCGTCCGCGCCGACGCATTTCAGGCGCAATTTTGGCCCGGAAATGGGTCCGCGCGGACGCGATGCGGACGGATTTTGGGAATGGATCGGCGCGTTGGGCCGGCGTTTTTGTCCGCGGCGACCCAAACGGACATGGGCGGATGCAATGGGTCGCCCCGTTGGAGTTGCTCTAAGGAACCATTGTAATAGTTTCAGTTTATGTTCTTTTATACATGAGCGGAGGAACTTCAATTTTGAGGCTCATAATCTCGCCAAGTTTGCTTGTAACCTAGGCGTAGGTAGACATGTGTGGTTGGACAATCCTCATGACCCGAACCTTGTACCTATGACCTATGTTTTGAATGAATAAAGATGGCGAGATTTCTAAAAAAAAAATGTAGCCCGTGTATGCATGCATGCACGTTCTAAAAAAGAAGAAGAGAATAGTGTGTTAATTGGTAGTTGATTGTTATTTCCTTGTGCACGTTGTAACCTCATCTGGATACATCTTTTGTGGTCATTATATTGTGTATGTAGGTTTTTTTACCCCATCTGAGTTGTGTGCATGTGCGTGTGCAACGTGTAGAGAGAAGATTAATCACCAATGTTGTTGTTCTGTTGTTAAAAATGTGTGTATGTGCGCGCGCGCATAAATCATATTGTCGTTTAAAATTCATACTAATATAGCTTTGATCTTGCAAATTACTCCCTCTGTAAAGAAATATAAGAGTGTTTAGATCACTAGAGCAATGATCTAAATGCTCTTATATTTCTATATGAAGAGAGTATGAAACAATGCAAGCTATATATAATTAGTGTGCAAAATTTTATTTTGGACTAGTCTGGTTTTCTTTTTCTCTGGGCTCATTATTTATGTTTTCTCTCTCAAAGTAAATTTATAGTTTTACACTGAAACTTAATTATTATTGTTGCACTTTTGCTATTGGATAATCGCTCGTTTTTTCAGTTCAATCGCTTTTTTTCCTTGTTTTCATGTGTGATTGCTTTTGCTTTTGTTTTTTATTCCTTTTTTGGGATGTATTCTTTTACCTTATGTATGTGTGGATGTTGGGTATGTGTGCAAATTATTATACACGTAAGTACTATGCAATATATGTGTAAATTATACCAGAGTGTGAAAATTGCACTATTTTATGCTTATCCTTGCCTATTATAAGAAAAGTGCAATTTATGTGTAAGTATTTTTCTTCATTTGTTTTATTTTAAAAATGTCTTTCCTCATTAAGGGTAATACGAATGCTACTAATTGATTTTTACTTAGAATACTTCTTTTTTTTGTTTTTTAGTATAGGGTAATACCAATACTCCTAATTATTTTTTATTTATTTTCTTTCTTCATTAGGGTAATCCCACTGTCACTAAATCATTCTTTCTTAGAAAACTTTATTTTTTGTACTTGTTTAAGTTTTAGTTTAGTTTTTCTATAGGAGGAAGAAGAAGGCAATTGGGTCTTTTGATCTTGATAGGACGGTGGTTAGCGATTTCACTCAACTAAAAAAAATCCTTATTTTCCCCCTTCCTGTTACTTTTTTTTCTTGCTCTGCTAATATTTCGCTTTCTTTCCTTTTTCTTGTTGCTTAGTTTGTTAATTGGTTTTAGCATTCTACTAATATCCATGCATGTGGCGACGATTTGATATTACAAGCCTACTAAAAAAGTATTGTGAAACTTATAGTACTATATGTTTGTTCTTACATATTGTGGAACATTGCAAGTTCTATGAAATATGTGTGCAAGTCTTTGTCATCATTTACTTTAAGTAAATTTCTTCTTTTCGGGTAATATCAATGCCTTTAGAGTTTAGAATAACATATGTTTTTGTTTTTTGTTTTATTGTATGTCTTAGTTTCCGCAATACAAAAAAGTGACTAGAAAAAAATGTTTATTCTCATGTGTGGTAATGTTTCTAGCTTCTGTTTTACTGTTCTTGCTTAGTCATTTTTTATGTATTTGTTTGTTGATGCTTAATCGACTTCTCTGGCAATTGGATTTCTCCTATAGTTGTTCATGTGACAAGAGTATTTGATGTTGCAACCATGCGACGGCGTATTTGAGTTTTTTTTTCTTATTATTTTAGGGTAATATCAGTACACTGCCTTAGAGTATCATATACTTCATAATGTCTTCAGTTATTGATGCTTAGTTGATATTTTTGCAGTTGAATTTTCTTCTATATTTGTACATGCAACAACATATTTGATGTTGTAATTGCGGGACACTGCTAAATTTTCACTAGAAACTTAAAATGGAATTCATTTTTGTAATTGACTGACATGAATCATAATTATTATTAAAGTTGCATAAGCCTACACTTGTTCTTGCACAATATAGAATAAGTGCAAGTTTTACGTAATTTTTATGCAAGTTTTCAATATATTCTAATTCTCATATACAAGAATAGAGTTTGAATATAAGTCTATGTGATTTTTCATGTTAGGCGTAGTTGTATTATTTTTCAATTTCTTTGTTTTTTTATGGTTAAAACACTCTTGTAATTCATTCTTTGATAGAAATTTGTTCTTTGTTCATTTCTTCTGATAACACCACACCCAGAATTATTTCTTCCTTAGAAAGGAATATGTTCTTTTCTCTTTCTATTTTTATTCATTTATTATTGATGTAACACCAGTTATAGAATATATTTTTCTCCCTTGTACTTGAATTTTTATTTTGGCTTTTGCATTTCTTATTTTAGGGTAACCCTGCTCTCACGTTTCTATCTTCCGTAGATTAAACTATATTCTTCTTTTTTGCCCTGTTTCATTTCTCAGTTGATTTGTTTTTGTTATTTTTAAATTCTATATTGTTCAGTTCACTAATTTGAATGGACATTTTTTTCTTTGTTAAAATATCTACTTTATTTTAATTTTTTTGTGTTAAATTTTTATATGCAATGAGTTTTCAAAAGTATGGTACTAGAATTATGGTTTAATTTCTCTCTTTTATCCCTCTATCAAGCTTTATAACTACAGAGTAATATACGTGGCAAAAGCATATATACATGGTGATGGTTATGTATTGCTTTGCATGTATAATGTGTGGTCATGCGCAAAGAAAAATATTCCTCACTGGAGCAGCCATGTAGTAGTTTGCTGGGTTTTGATCGGTTGGGCTTAGATACTAGCACTTCCCTGCTAGGCTTTAATTGGGCTGGGTGTTGGAATTGGCTGAAACGTGACAGCTAGCTTCGTTGTTGGATGTGCATCGGACGTTTCAGGGAAGATTTGACTGAAACAAAGAAAATTTTCAGGCACCTGACGCATAGGTGCTCCCAATAAATTATGATACTAGAATATTTTTTTATCATAAGTTTAGGATTTAAAACTAGTTTTGTGTTTGCATTTCAAACAGTGACAAGAATGTCTCCTTGGAAGCTACAACTAGCTAGTTTTACTTTGAAAATGCTAAATCTAGATATACACGGGAAAGTTCAAGCAAACCATGTCTATCCTATTCAGCGCGGGTTCGCTAGCAGTAATTCCTTGACCACTTACGCACACACATCAGCTGCTAACTGCAGTATACTAGTCGCATTTGGTGTGCGCTCCACTTCTTGTCCAGGTGCCGACGTGACGTCGTGACCAACGAAGATTCGATCACCCGCAAAAAAGAAGAAGACTCGATCACTCTCAGTCACGTATCCTGAGCTGCACTTGAAGCCCGCCTTTAATGTTCATCGTGCCGGTCTTCTCGTACGCCGGCGGCGACTCCATACTGGCCGTCGGTGCCACCACGTTCAGCCTGAACCTCCGAAGGACGGCCGACGCGACCGTCTTCATCTGCATGTAGGCCATCTCCTTCCCGAGGCACGCACGCGGCCCGGCGTGGAACACAGGGTACCGCGCCGCGTCCACTGCCGCGAACTCGCCGCCGTCACCGAGCCAGCGCTCCGGCGCGAACTCCAGGAAGTTCTCGCCCCACAGCTTCTCCATCCGCCCCATCGCGTACGCCGAGTAGTTGGCGTACCAGCCGGCGCGCACCGCCGTGCCGTCCGGGAGGACGTCGTCCGCGACGGCTACCCGCCCGTTGAAGGGAACCGGCGGGTACAGGCGCATCGCCTCGGTGATCGCGGCGTGCAGGTAGTGCATGCCTTTCACGTTGCCGTCCGGCGACCGCGACACCTCGTCGTGGACGCGCCGCTCGCACCGCGGGTTCGCGGCGAGGAGCCAGAAGAACCACGTCAGAGCCGAGCTCGTCGTGTCCTTGCCGGCGAGAACGAAGCTAACGACCACGTCCCGCAGGAATCGGCGTTTGGCCTCCGGCGTGGGGAACATGGCGGCGAGTTCACCGCCGCCGTCCTCCTCGTCCATGGCCGCCATGAACCGGGAGAGCAGGTCCGGGTCGCCCTCATCGCGGCTGTTTCTCTGGCTCACCTCCTTGGCTTCGACAATGGACATGGCGTGGTCGTCTATGACGCCGACGGCTTCTCGGAGCCGGCGCGACGTGCCGATGTTGAGAAGTTTCGTGAGCTTCCGCACCGGTGTGGGCGCCGTCAACGTCCTCATGAAGGAGATCTGGACGGCCGTGTCGAACGCCGCGAAGAGCGCCTGGTGCCGGGGGTCACCCCACTCGAGGAGCGTGGAGCTCTCGACGCCGAAGGCGACGTGGCAGATGTTGTCGAACGCGAACCGGCGCAGAGCCTCCTGCAGGTCGACGGCCTCGCCGGACCCCGCAGCGGCTTCGAGGAACGGCAGGAAGCGGCGACCAAGGTGGACGGCGAGGACGTCGTCGGTGAAACGCCGTAGCGAGCGGGAGGAGAAAGCATATGACGCCAGCTTGCGCTGGAGGCTCCAGAGGCGGCCATCGGCGCCGAAGAGGCCGTCGCCGATCAGGTCGGACTGCGCGGCGCGGAATTGCGCGCCGCGGTTGTAGTTGGCGAAGCTGGCGCGCAGCAGATGGTCGACGGCGGCCGGGTCGGCGGTGGTCACGGCGTGGCTGGCGCCCAGGGGCCCCCACGCCTCGATGGTGTTGGACGGCGACGCGCGCACCATGTCGGCGTACCAGTCGAAAAACCTCCCGCGGTTGCGGATGAACTCCACGGTGTTGCCCAGGACGGGGTTGGGGTGAGGACAGTAGGCCGTTCTCGACGGAGAAGCTCGGCGGCGCTGGACATAGAGCACGACGGCGGCGAAGAGGAAGAGGAGCACGTACGCGAGGTGCGAGATCTCCATGGTTGATCCCTGCTCCTGAATTTGCGATTTGGGAATCCGGTCGCTACTTTTACTGCTACGCGCGCCAAGACCGTTGAACGTCCACGGTCTATCCCGTCGCTATTTTCCTTTTTTTTTATGGTGCGGCTGTTTTATTTCGATAAAATGGACACACAACAACGCATGGCCTGTGACAAGCGATGCGCTGAAATATCTCGGTCTAGGTGATCCTGCGAGTTTTTTTTTCTTTCAAACGAACCCTTATTCGATAGCCAGGGAGCTGCCCCCATCCAAGAAATCGTTCGCCAGGGAGCAGCTCCCGGCGACCGTTTTCGCTCGTTTGCCAGCAGGCAAGCCCAGCGCGACCCCCAGACCCAAAAGGCCCAGCTAAAGTTATCTTTAAGTCGCCACGTTATAACTTTAAAACAAAAAAAAATTGAGGATCACAAAAAAAGTTGAATGATCTAGATTTTCCTTTTGCCATGCTAAAATTCAAAACTGCCTCCTCTAGTATAGATAAAAAATGACATCCTCAGGATAAAAATGCCATGAACAAAAATAAAGCACAACATTATAAATTGAGAAAATGCCATGCTTTGAAAAAAATGGCGTGCTACTGTATAAAACTACCATCTCTAGATAATTTTTTTAATCTGGATACGCCCAAAAAAATAAAACTGTCATCCATTTTTTTTAAATGCCATCCTCCCAAACATTAAAAAATGTCATCCTCTCAATAATTAAAATGCCATCCTATCAGAACATATCCTAAAGAGGGAAGGATTATCTTTTTCTCCTATTTTTGACTTTAAAAAAAATATTAATGTTCATTTTCACAACAGTGACACTGATGAACAGTAACTCTCATTTGAACAGTCTCCAAAGAAGCTGATTTTCCCTTACCTTTTTTTATCTTCCAACTTTTTTTAGCTTTCATCAAAGAAAAAATACTCACTTTTTTAAAAAATGATATATTTTACACATAATTTCTCTAACCCTCCTCCACCCTTGCATCCTCATATAGAGAGTTTGGATTTAGAATTTTCTATACATCATTTCTCAACACCGGTGTACCGATGCACCGCCGCCTCAATCGTCTCCTCATCCTTTCCCATGATAGTGCTGCCAGGGCACAAAAACAATAAACCGGAACTGTATATTTGCATGAACAGTAATCCGTGGGGAAAATAAGTTCTTAACCGATTACTGTCCATTTTCACAACACAACAATAGTTAAAAATGCACTAACAAATACCTGAACAAAAACTAGAACATTATCCGAATAAACTCAGACTACTAACCGAAACAATAGCCCAAATAAACTAAAACAAAACCCCCGAATAACCCAGAGCAGTAAAACGGAAAAACATCTAAATAAACCAAAAACATTAACCCACACAAACCATAAAACCAAAATAGTAAACAAATTTTAAACCAGAACAATACACCCGAATAAACTGGAACAACTAAAAAAAGTAAAACAACACTATGCTTTCACGTGAATAGTAATCCAGAAGAAATACAAAAAAATCCAAAAAAAACTAGGACTCCTACTCCCTGAACCCGGAACAGTAAGTCCAGTGAAACGGAACAATACCGGAATAAACTGAAAACATTAACCCACCCAAATCATAAACCGAAACATTACCTGAATGGTAATCCAGACCAATATACCTGAATAAACCGGTACAATCATAACAATAAACCAACACTATGCATTCACGTGAACAGTAATCCAATAAGAAAAAATAAAATTAAAATATATGTTATTTTCTTGCTTATTTCGATAAAATACAGACGAAATCAGTCATGGGCGCGGTGTGAGCCGCACTTTTTCAGTGCTAGTTATTTATAAAAATGCCATCCTATTGTTCATAAAGTTGTGCTTAGTAATAAAACTGCCATGCCACTAAAAATAAAGATGCCATCTCTCAATAATTAAAATGCATCCTATTATTGATAAAAATGTCATCCTATCGTTAATAAAAATGTCATGCACTTAGTAATAAAACTGCCATGCCATCTAAAAATGTCATATCTCAATAATAAAAGTGCCATTCTATTAATGATAAAAATGACATCAGATTGTTAATAAAAATTTCATGCATAAAAATGCCATGCTATAAAAAATAAAAACCTGAACAGCGAACCGCTCGAGTGATCCTATGTGGCGTCGGCTCTCCGCCGAGATTCGTGCGACGACATGGAGGACGTTCGTTGGGGTTAGCTCCCTGGCAAACGGTCACCAGATAAGATTTTCCCTTTTTTGCGGGTGCCGTAATATTTCCCTTTAAAAAGGATAAAATCTGTCAGAACTAGCCTTGGACGGTTTATTTTAAAAAGAAGAGGCACCGTGAGCACGCAACACTGAGTCCAAGACTCGAACTGGGCAGCGTGCGCGTGAACCCAGCTAGCCGACTGAGCGACGCTTGATTCTCGGAGGCATTTTTCATATGCTCCATGCAAGTTACGAGACTCTTAGAAGTAAAAATTGGTATGTAATATTTTATAGAAAATATTTTAAGGTTCTTTGAACTTTACAATCAAGACATAGTATATCATGATGTAAGCAGAGCAGTACTGTATTTGGCAATAATAGAACCTGACATCTAGCTTTATGGTGAAAATAAATACTAATGATCAAAAGAACAACACAAAAGGAGGCATTAGCATCGGGAACATATGGTCCATAAAAAATAAATACTAATGATCAAACGGACAACACAAAAGGATTTAGTTGATCAAGTTAAGTAGTAATAGAGTTCTGTAGGTTAAGCATCAGAAAGATATAGTTCTCTGGTCACTGATTTTGCCTGTATTAGATTAGGATTTGGTCAACTTAGCCAGTAATGGAGTTCCATGGGATTCAAATTATGTCTCTAAAAATGCTATAGAAGCTTCTATAATTTTTCTATGTAAATTATTCAGACGTCCAATAAGCATGTGGGCACAAAAATTCTTGATGTCAACATTGCAATACACTTGTAATAGCTTTCCTAAAATTGCAATCAACATTTGGCAGAAATATTTTTTTCATGTGTACAAATACTTCGAGAAAGATACTATTTGTCATGCATATCCATCTTTGTGCTTATCATCGGCTCTTCCTCCCGAACTGAGACCTAAAATTTATCCCATCATGGCATTGAAATTTTACTATTCCATCTACAATATTAAACCATTTCTAAATATATGCCATCTTTCTATGAAAAATATTCTTTGTCAAAGGCCTCTCCCTGAACAATAAATCTTTGAGTTCTTGGTAGGAGCTAGATATCTTGTTCATCTCCACATTTGGTTATTCCCTTTATTCAAAACATAGTATAAATTTTCTTGGGTAGTAAACATGATATATTGTCATGAAGTGAGCTTCTGTGTAAATGAGGAAACTAATTGTGCTGTCCCCTGTTTTTGTCGAGCAACATGAACCAAGAGTAATATTTTACAGTGGGTGTTGGAATTTGTTGAGGATCGTGGAGAGAGTCTTGTAACCGTGCGGTGTCATCGCTCACCAGCAACTAATTGGGCCACCCTTCTCAGAGGGGAAGCCGCAACCACCACCGTCGAGGACATCTTATTATGTGATGAGCATTATATTCCTGACCGCACAATAGTCGCCAATGTGGTGTTAAATTTCATCCATGTACTTTCTCACAAAAGGAATACATCTATATGATGTGAGGTTAGTTTTGTATAACTTTTCTATTTATTTCCAATCTATTAATTATTAACCATATAATCTCTTGTCTTGACATTTACAAGAAGATGGTTTATTTGACCAATCTATATGATGTGTAGCGTATCATATGAAATGACAACATATTACATACTTTCTTATTATGTTTTAATGTCCATGAGGCATGTATAGGAGGCAAATAAGTCCGTTCCTTTCCTTTTTCTGTTCACAAAAAGGTGGAATGGCTCCCAAATTTCGCATAATGATGTTCCAACATAAATTTTGTTTATATCGGAAAATTTTAAGGAGAACAAGCATTCGTGCCTCATGATTTGGGTATCATACTAAAATGAACTTCATATGTTCTTTGTAAAAAGTCTTCTATTTGCCATGCCTAAGAGGGATTGGAGCATTTGTGTGCCATGCTTAGGTTGTGATTAATGCCTCATGATTTTCAGACAGAGAGAGGATGGGAGAGAGATGGAGGGTGTTAGACAGAGTGGGGGAGTGAGACACAGATATGCATTGTATTCATATGTGCAATCAGGAAAACAAATTAAAAGACATGTGGCAACGCGCGGGCAATTAGAAACATATATACATGCAAAAGTTGATATGCCTTGCAATTAGAAGAGCAATTGGGGAAAAGGCCCGTGGCAACGCAGGGGCGTTCTACTAGTTTTTCATAGGAGAGCAATCCTGAGCACCACGCGCGCGGCGGGTTGGCTCACACGCCCAGCCAACAAAGGGACGCTGGGTATTTTCCCATGTTTAACCAAATTGCCACCAATCAAATCACGAGTTCACATCATGGTAAGAGTAGACCGTGAACAATAGCGACGATACACAAACTGTTCCTGAACAATGGCCATGGTTTTGGGAGGCTAAACCAAGCTTTGATCACCCTTACACCAAAAAATCCGGAGGCTCGCAATATAGATGAGTTCATGCCGGTCTGTCTTGTTCATAGTATACCCAAGTTGGTGTCCAAGTTAATGGCGAATAGGCTGCGTCCTAGGATGGGCGAGCTGGTGAGTATTAATCAATCGGCTTTCATAAGGGGCAGAAACCTCCACGACAACTTCCTACTTCTGAGGTAGATGGCTAGAAGATTGCATCATAGGAAAGCTAAAGGAGTATTTTGAAGCTGGATATTTCTCGAGCATTTTACTCTCTTTCTCCTGGCCGTTTCTTTTCGAGGTCCTGCGTGCCAAAGGTTTTTCTGAGAGATGGCTATCCTAGCTCATGACTTTACTTTCTACGGCTAGCTCGCGGGTCATGATGAATGGGTGTGCTATGGATAAGTTCTTGCATGCTTGCGGACTGCGGCAAGGATATTCCCTATCCCCGCTCCTCTTCGTAATCGCTATGGATGCCCTCACGGCCATTGTGACCAAAGCGCATGAGCTCAAGGTCCTACAACAGATGAATGGATGCCGCCCGATGCAACGGCTGTGGCTATATGCTGATGACGTGGTGCTATTTATCAAGCCTTCCATAGAAGACATCCACTTGGTGAAGGAGGTGTTGCAGATCTTTGGCATGGCTTCGGGATTGCATGTTAATTTTGCAAAATCTTCAGCTATACTGATTCGAGCGGAGGAGGCAGATGTGGAACTTGTGCGGAATGCCTTACCCTGGAAGATCGATCGTTTCCCGTGCAAGTATTTGGGTCTTCAGCTGAGCATTAAACAGCTGAAAGTGCAACTAATCCCCGGGTGGTTTTGGTAATTCATAACAACATATAGCTCATTGAACTAATATCCATTCAAGATAAATATTTCAGGATGTTCAATGATTGGCATGGCATGGACTAGAGATGTGGACCCCCCAAAATGCTAAGGACAAAGATTGGCAAAAGCTCAAGACTCTTCATCTTTATTTTAGTGATCCAAGATCACATTGAGTCCATAGGAAAACCAATACTATTAAAAGGGGATGAGGTGCTGCTTAATGACTTACTTGCTCAAGTGCTTAGTGATATTGCTCCAAAACCCTCAGCCACTTTCTCCATCCAAATATGTCCAAACCCTAAACTCCAACTCGGCCCCATCGATTCTTTCTATCCGGAGCCACCGAGTTCATATGACATAGCCACAGCCACAAACCCTAACAGTTCGGTCTCACCGATATGGATCTCGGTCTCACCGAGATGGCCTTGCCAACTCCCTGTTATTAGTTGCAATTATTTCGGTCTCACCGAAATAGCAATCGGTCTTACTGAGATGGCTTGACCAACTCTCTGTTGCCTTAATGCTTCACTTCGGTCTCACCGAGTTGATGCAATCGGCGCCACCGAGACACGGTTTTCCCTAAGCCCTAGCACATCGGTCCCACCGAGTTGTTCCAGTCGCTCCCACCGAGATTCCTAACGTTCACATTTTTGAACTGATCGATGCCACCGAGTTTAACCATTCGGTCCCACCGAGATGAGCCAAATGTGTGTAACGGTTGGATTTTGTGTGGAGGCTATATATACCCCTCCACCCCCTTCTTCATTTATGAGAGAGCCATCAGAACATGCCTACACTTCCACCATTCATTTTCTGAGACAGGACCACCTACTCATGTGTTGATATCAAGAGATTCCATTCCTACCATTTGAACCTTGATTTCTAGCCTTCCCCAAGTTGCTTTCCACTCAAATCACTCTTCCACCATAGCCAAATCTGAGAGAGAGAGAGAGAGAGAGAGAGAGAGAGTTGAGTGTTGGGGAGACTATCATTTGAAGCACAAGAGCAAGGAGTTCATCATCTACACACCATCTATTACCTTTTGGAGAGTGGTGTCTCCTAGATTGATTAGTTGTCTCTTGGGAGCCTCCGTCATGATGTGGAGTTGAACCAAGAAGTTTGTAAGGGCAAGGAGATCGTCTACTTCATGAAGATCTACCCGAGTGAGGCAAGTCCTTCGTGGGTGATGGCCATGGTGGGATAGACAAGGTTGCTTCTTCGTGGACCCTTCGTGGGTGGAGCCCTCCGTGGAATCGCGCAGCCGTTATCCTTCGTG
Organism: Thinopyrum elongatum; assembly: GCA_011799875.1. Taxonomy (NCBI): domain Eukaryota; kingdom Viridiplantae; phylum Streptophyta; class Magnoliopsida; order Poales; family Poaceae; genus Thinopyrum; species Thinopyrum elongatum. Next base: position 354,635,583 of record CM022297.1, on the reverse strand, counting down.
GGTTGAAGTCTCCATCAACATGGACGTACGATAGTACCACCTATCGGAACCACGCCAAAATCTTCGTGTCTCCATTGCGTTTGCCTTCTCCAAACCCTTCCCTTTACCTTCATATGCAATTTTTTACTTTCCTCTGCTATACTCTTAGAATTGCATGTGTAGGTTGATTGCTTGACTTGTGCTAATTACTAAAATCTGCCAACAACTAAAATTAGGAAAATGATAGATTTTTGGTCAAGTAGTCTAATCACCCTCCCTCTAGACATACTTTTGATCCTACAAGTGGTATCAGAGCTTTGGTCTCCATTAGCCTTGATTTCCATAGGTTTCGTGATCATAGCCTTGGTTTCAGAACGTAGGAGAGTATGGCGTCTAGCGAGGGAAATTATCACCATAGAGGTCCTTACTTTGATGGTACAAATTTTGCTAGTTGGAAGCATAAGATGAAAATGCATATTCTTGGTCATAACCCCGCCGTTTGGGCTGTTGTGCGTATTGGCTTGCAAGGTGATTTCTTCGAGGATGGTAAAGAACCGGATCGTGAAGCGACAGTAGAAGAAATGAAGATGTTGCAATATAGTGCTCAAGCTTGCGATATTCTCTTCAACAGATTATGCCCTGATGAATTCAACAAAATCAGCCGCCTTGAGAATGCAAAGGAAATTTGGGATACTTTGGTTGATATGCACGAAGGTACCGAGTCCGTCAAGGAATCCAAGTTGGATGTGCTTCGAAGTCAACTTGACAAGTTCAAGATGAAGGATGGTGAAGGAGTCGCCGAAATGTACTCTAGGCTTGCTCTCATTACAAATGAGATTGCCGGCTTAGGAAGTGAAGAGATGACCGACAAATTCATCATCAAGAAGATCCTTAGAGCCTTGGATGGAAAATATGATACCGTGTGCACCTTGATCCAAATGATGCCCAATTACAAAGATCTCAAGCCCACGGAAGTCACTGGTAGAATTGTTGCTCAGGAGATGTTACTCAAGGATAAGGAAGAGCTCCACAACAAGTCAAGTGGTGCTTACAAAGCTTCATGTGATGCTCCTACAGCATCAAGTGAGAAGCAAGTCTCTAATGAAGAATTGAGCTTAATGGTGAAGAATTTCAACAAGTTCTACAAGAATAGAAGCAAAGAGACAAGCTCCAAGTCAAGGTCCTACAATGACAAAAGATCTTATAGTCGTGATCGTAATTGCTACAATTGTGGAAGACCCGGACACTACTCCAATGAGTGTACGGATCCCTACAAGAAAAGAGAAGACTCACCAAAAAGAAGAAGTAGAAGGGATGAATCACCTCCAAGAGAGAGAATGAGTAGTGATGATCGTTATGAATGAAGACCCTCTCGTAGAAGTAAGGATTCGGAAAGGAAGGACAAGTCATCAAAGAGCTACACAAGACGAAGACATCAAGCTCACGTTGGTGAATGGGTATCCGGTTCCGACTCTGACTCTGACAACTACTACGAGAGAAGCTATCACTCCGACTCTGACTATACTCAAGATGAAGGTGTTGCCGGTCTTGCACTAGTGTCATCCAACTCCTACGACATATTTGACTCACCAAATGAAGGAATTGGAAGGTGCTTCATGGCTAAAGGCCCCAAGGTATCACACCCCGAGTATATTGATTTTGATAGTGATGAAGATGATTTGCTAGGTGATGATGATTTACTTGTTGATAAAACTAGTGATGAACTTGCTAGTAATCATGCTAATCAAGATGAAATGAATGACAATGATAAGAAGGAAATTGAGCGTCTAACTAAAGAACTAAACACTCTTAAGTGAGCTCACGAAACAACTCAAGAGGATCATAGAGAGCTCCTAAGGACGCATGAGAAGCTACGCTTCGAGAGGCTAAATTTAGAGCAAGAGCATGAGTTCTTAAAAGCTATCAATGATGATCTTCGAAAGAAGAGTTCTTCTTACATTGCCAAATGTCTCCTCTTGTCTACTTACATGCCACAAGTAAAATCTAACAACAAGAGCAAGAAAGATTCTTCCTCTAGTAGTAACAATAATCATGCTAAATCCAATATTGTTGCTTCTAGTAGTTCTCCTGATTCCACTAATGATTCTCTTAGCCAAGTTACACTTGAGCAAGAAAATAGCTTATTGAAGGGAATTATAGAGAATGGTGTTTACAAGAGCCTTGTCGGGGAGTAAGCAATTTGAGGAAATTGTACGCAAGCAAGGAAGTCACCGAAAGAATCAAGGTGTTGGTTTTGAACGAAAGTTCAATGCCAATGGAGTTGAGTGGGAAGAAGATCAATACCCCAAGACGAAATTTGTTCCTCAACAAGAGAAGTATGACCCCACTTCTTTCAAGGGAACACAAGCTCATGATGATCTTCCACCACAAGACCAAAAGCTAAAAGGCAAGGACAAGCTTCAAGAAGAGATTAACTCACTTGAAAAAGCTCCTAAGGCCGTGATCAAGTGGGTTCCCAAGACTACGCCAAGCTCTACTTCATCAAGTTCAACTACAATTCCAAGGATTCCCATCAAGTTGATGTGGATCCCAAGGAAGAAGAACTAGAGTGTTCTTGAGGGTGACTCCTCCAACATACTTCACTCATATTCATTTTGGCAAGGACTTGTGCAATCAACTTTCATATCTTGCACTAGTTCATGGAGTCACAAACCCTCTTGTTGGTAAGACAAGGGACAAGGTAACCTAATACTTTCATGGACATCATCTTACGTGCAATTCACTCTATGTCTATGGATATCCTTGTATGTTCCTTGTCACTGGTACAGCGATGTGCTATACAAACGGTTTTTAACCCCATTCCGCAATGGCATTTGGAACCGTCGCCTAGTGAGTGTGTGCAATAGGGGGGTCCTTCCCACACGACCCAGAAATCGTCAGGGATAGGCCCTCCGGCCACACACGCTCGGCAAAATGAGGTCATGTGCGACGGGCGAGCGATCAAATACGATTATACATATAGTTGTATTAAAAAAATACAATTATACAGGTCAAATCGTTTCCAGTCGTAAGTACATCCCACACAGTCAGTCCCGGCTAAACGTTTCCGTTCGTATGTACATTCCACATAGTCAATCCAAGGAATACGTTTCCGTTAGTATGTACATCCCACACAGTCAATCTAAGAAGTACGTTTTCGTTCGTATATACATCCCACACAGTCACTCCAAGGAAAACGTTTCCGTTCACATGTACATCACACAAAATTTTCCCCATTAAATCGTCTGTGATAGCGTTGTCATTGCAGATGATATTAACAATTTTACCGTTTGCGTTATTGAATGCATCACACATGGTGCATAGAAGAAACCGTGTGGCATAGGATGTCCATCACACACACTTTTTATGTGGTAAACGTTTGCGCAAGGTGGCCTAACGCAAACAGTTTTCAAGAGAAGTCGTGTGTGATTGCTCATTGATCCAACACGTTTTATTCCTAGAAACTGTGTGCGTTGTCTGAGGTCATCGCCCATGGTGTTTTCTCAATAACTATTTGCAAAAGAAAAACCCAATTGGTAGGCTAATTGGCCGGCCATTAGCAGGCTAATTGTCCTATTATTAATAATCTATTTAGTAATCTAATTGACATTTCATATTAAGCACACAATATATTTCATTTTCGTACTAAGGAAGTAGGATTTCATAATTGAAATACATCAGAGTACAACATTATATAGCTTCAGCACTCAGCTACCCCATTACACAACTGCACCACCACCAAGTTTCACATGCAACATCTATAACCTTTCGAAATTAGCATCATAGACGGTACATAGACAGATGAATCTCATCTAGAAAACTGCTGAAGCGGAAGGCGAATATTGAGCCTTCATTGATGTTGAAGGTCTTTGCAACTTTAGGCCAGTGCCCGTGGATGATTGATCGTCCATCCTTCGTCCTCTTCAGGAACACTTCAATATTGAACTGTGGGTGTTGTATGAATACCTTCCTTGCCTCCTGACCATACAAGTGGTTTGAGAGGTAATCATCAGTGAACTGCTTTAGAAAGGCCTGAAAACAAGGATGTGCATAAATATCTTCTCTATATTGGAAATGGGGCAAAGGAATAAAAAAGCCAAGGTATAATAGTTAGTACCATCCTGTAGTGAACTGATGTCTTCTTCATTGTGCAGACAAAGATCTTGTTGTTTTTTGTATCTAATTTCTTTATCCTAACAATCTTTCTTAGTTTCTTGACTTGACTGATATTCATGGACAACTCATTTCCCCATATGCTAAAAGGGTCGAACAGTGGGTCAAAACCTCTGACAGCATGACCTACGTGTGCAAGACCAAATTGTTAAAAACCTAAATATTAGAATGGTTTCTGCAATTGCACAATAGTGTGCTATTAGACAAAGGACCATGCATGTGCAAACCTCGATTGTAAACCTCAATGCTTCCCATTGTTTCCCTGCAACACATATAAGGTAGTTAGTGATCAGGTTAAGTGAGGGTTCGCATGCTATTAGTACAATATGTTGATGAAAAATAAGCACATTGCAGATTCATCAGATTAATTCGAGCCACATGGAAAACCCATTTATCCAAACCAAGCATGATTAAGAACTAGGAAATATAGCAATTGTATATGTTTCTCATGTATTAAGTGCATCCTAATTCGATTTATTTCTCACATGCACAACAATACAAAATTCTACCCACAACAATTGGACATCGCATTGCAGAATTGAACCAAGCAGTTAACTAAACACCACAACAAATGAACCAAACATTAACTGAGCACCACATTGCACAATATAACATACTCCTAATAGAAGATCAGATAGCTAACCAAACCAAGCATGCTTAACAACTTGGAAATATAGCAATTGTCTTTGTTTCTCATGTATTTAGTACAACCAAATTCGATTTATTTCTCACATGGTATACAATAACAAAATGCACCCACGACGATTGAACATTGCATTGCGGAATTGAACCAAACAGTTAACTAAACACCACAACAAATGAACCAAACATTAACTGAGCACCACATTGCACAATATATAACATACTAGAAGATCAGATAGTTAACCAAACCAAGCATGCTTGACAACTTGGAAATATAGCAATTGTATTTGTTTCTCATGTATTTTGAATAGATAAATTCAATTTATTTCTCACATGGAAGACAATACAAAATTGCACCCTGAAGAATTAAACATCACATTTGCAGAATTGAACCAAACAGTTAACTGAACATGACAACTAATTAACCAAACAGTTAATAAGTGAGCACCACATTGCACGACATATAGAACATATACACACTAGAGCAACAGATTGCATGATAAAAGTAGATAGGACAATTCACTAGAATTTGTTAAGGAAAGGCAGGAGCAGCACATGCAACGGGTAAACCGAGCATGCTTAACCGGCGTAGCTAGCAAACTGAACATAGGTCCTTATAGTGAGCTAATAAGACAAGCTACTCCTCATCGTCGGAGATATCGATGATGATTGGCTCCTTGTACATGGAAGAGGGCGATGCCTCCACATCGTGGGTGCCCTTGTTGTAGTGATGAGTTGCCTGAGCCTCTCCGGGCACCAATCTGCTGGCTCTCGAGTTGAGGTAAGCATGGGCACGCTGAGAAAACACCTCGTAGTCTTCGTCGAAGGCACCGACGGTGGCCTCGAGAAAACACCACAAACTATCGTTTAAAATAGCCAACCGCGACGCGACGTCGGCGCGCGAGGCGTCGACATCGGCCTCGATGGCGAGGTGCTCCTCCAAGATCTGGGGGTCGGCACGAATGGCAGCCATCACGACCTCATCCGCGCGTGCGGCCGCAATTTGCTTCTCCGCTGCCAAATGCTCCTTGAGCTCCTGGCTATACTGCGTGCACCATGGCTTAGGGCGGCGCTTATTTGGGGGAGGGGTCGGTGATTTGGGTGGAAGGTGTCACGCCGGTGGTCGGGGCATGTGGGATGTGGACGGAGGAGGAGGATGGGGGTCGGGTGTGGATTACCTGCCTAGATCGACGAGGCCGAGCAGCGTGAAGGAGGGTCGCTGGTGAGGAGGCGGCGCTGCAAGCAAGGAGTAAAGGTTTCAACTTGGAAAGGAAGATGGAAAAGGGGGAAATGTGGCTTTTGGTAAGGGGGAGGGGGAGGGGAGGTAGATGTTTCCGCGGAAGCCAAAATTTTTGGATCGGTGCAGCGAAAAAACTGGCGTGCAAAGTGTCATCAGACACGGTCCCTTATTCAGCACTATGTACGATATGTGAACATCACAAACGATTCATATAGCTTACCCCGTGTGTGATGAGTTTGAATGTGCAAATTTTGGTCCGAATATCCCTGGTTACAGTGGTCATCCACGTCATTGCATAATTTGGGTACACAAAGGAGCCTACAGCACACCCACACTTCTTAATCGAGCAAGTTCAGCAATTAAACAGAGCTAGCTGACCTAAACATTAATCTAACAAATTAAAGACCGGCGCTCTAAATTAAACAAAGAGTACTACTCCGGCTGGCGCTCGTCGATCTCCGCCGCCTCCTCCATGTCCAGCTCGCACCCGACGATCTCCTAGGGAAGGGGCTCCATGGCATCAATCGCACCATACTCGGCAAGCATCTCGCCATCCGCATCCGCCATCTCTTTGGAAAAGGTCACCACGAGCTGGGCGTGGGCGGCCGCGATCTGGGCTTGGACGGGCTCCTTCGTGGCAAGGTATGTCGCGAAGGAACAGGCGGCTGCTCGAAGGCTCTCGGCGATTGCCAACTCTTCGGCCGTGGGTTGCCGACCGTTGTCGGAGAAGCTTTGTTCGATTTGTGCGGTGACCGCCATGAGCTGGGTGTGGGAGGCCTCGACATGGTCGTGGGCGGCCTCCATCAGGTCTAAGGCCACCGCAGCAGAACGGAAAGCTGTTGTGCCGCTCTCGCCAGTTGCTATCCCCGAGGCAGATGTTGATGCCGCCACCTGAGAAGCAACAGCGGCCGTTTGGGCTGCCTTGGCTGCCCGGTCACAGATTGCGGCCGCGCTCACGTAGCTTGTTAGCACGCGCATGGAGGCTGCGGCCGCGCTCTCGCCGGAGTGGGCTGCCGAAGTTTCCCTCACGACGCGGGACCACGTCCCCATCTTTCATCGGCAATGATTGAATAGTGAAATGATATTTGGGGAGCGAGCTAGTGTGCTTGTGTAGGATCGGAAGTATGTCTAGAGGGGGGTGATTAGACTACTTGACCAAATAAAAATCTAGCCTTTTCCCAATTTTATGTGTTGGCAGATTTTAGCAACTTAGCACAAGTCAAGCAATCAACCTACACATGCAAGTCTAAGAGTGTAGCAGCGGAAAGTAAAACATTGCATATGAAGGTAAAGTGAAGGGTTTGGAGAAGGCAAACGCAATGTAGACACGAAGATTTTTGACGTGGTTCCGATAGGTTGTGCTATTGTACGTCCACGTTGATGGAGACTTCAACCTACGAAGGGTAACGGCTGCGTGAGTCCACGGAGGGCTCCACCCACGAAGGGTCCACTAAGAAGCAACCTTGTCTATCCCACCATGGCCATCGCCCACGAAGGACTTGCCTCACTCGGGTAGATCTTCACGAAGTAGGCGATCTCCTTGCCCTTACAAACTCCTTGGTTCATATCCATAATCTTGTCGGAGGCTCCCAAGTGACACCTAACCAATCTAGGAGACACCACTCTCCAAAAGGTAATAAATGGTGTGTTGATGATGAACTCCTTGCTCTTGTGCTTCAAATGATAGTCTCCCCAACACTCAACTCTCTCTCTCACAGATTTGGCTATGGTGGAAAGATGATTTGAGTGGAAAGCAACTTGGCGAAGGCTAGAGATCAAGATTCTTGTGGTAGTAATGGAATGTCTTGATCTCAACACATGAGTAGGTGGTTCTCTCTTAGAAAATGCGTAGTGGAAGTGTAGGCTCGTTCTGATGGCTCTCTCTTTAATAGAGAAGGGTGTGGAGGGGTATATATAGCTTCCACACAAAATCCAACCGTTACACACATTTGACTCAACTCGGTCAGACCGAATAGAAGAACTTGGTGAGACCGATTCAATTCAAAATGTGAACATTAGGAATCTCGGTGGGACCGATATACTCAACTCGGTGGGACCGATGTGCTAGGGTTAGGGCAAGACCTCATCTCGGTGTGACCGATTGCATGAACTCGGTGGGACCGATTTCAGCAATGAGTTAAACAGAGAGTTGGTCAGGCAAACTCGGTGGGACCGATCGCTCACTTCGGTAAGACCGAAACGTTACGAAAGGGAAACAGAGAGTTTTCATTGCGAACTCGGTGAGACCGAAAGCCCAATCGGTGAGACCAAATTGATTAGGGTTTCTGGCAGTGGCTATGTCAAGGAAACTCGGTGGCGCCGGATAGATCAAATCGGTGGGGCCGAGTTTGACTTTAGGTTTAGGACATATGAGGAAATGAGAAAGTGGTTGAGGGCTTTGAAGCATATCACTAAGCATTTTGAGCAAGTAGACCATTATGCAACACCTCATCCCCTTTTAATAGTATTGGCTTTTCCTATAGACTCAATGTGATCTTGGATCACTAAAATAGAAATGAAGAGTCTTTAGCTTTTGCCAATCTTTGTCCTTAGCATTTTGAGGGGTCCACATCTCCAGTCCATGCCATGCCAATCATTGAACTATCTGAAATATTTCACTTGAAAGGATATTAGTTCAATGAGCTATATGTTGTTATGAATTACCAAAACCACCCGAGGATTAGTTGCACTTTCAATCTCCCCCTTTTTGGTAATTGATGACAACATATAGATCAAAGCTTCGACAAATGATAATATAAAGGAAATACATCGTCGCTTTGAGAAGTATGTGATAAGTAAGAGCTCCCCCTACATTTGTGCATTATTTAAAATTTGCTTTTGAATGCAAATGCACAATCGATTAGGATCATGGGGCACTCTTCCATGTCACATACATCTTGGTGGAGCGCTCAAAATGATAGAATAAAACAACATGCACTCATCACCAAGAGGAACATGATTGATCATACACAAGTATATAGATATCATCATTCAAGCACACAATAAAGCATAATATGATCAAACACATGATCATAAGAGTATCTCACACATGAGCACAAATAGTAGCAAACAAACAATCAAGTAGCAAGTAAAGAGGCAACAAAAGGCAAAATGCTCTCTTTCCTGAAGCCTAAAGATCTATACACTTTCTCCCCCTTTGGCAACAAGTTACCAAAATGCTCGAAAATGCATAGTGCTATGCGGCACTCTAGGCACAATCTCTGGGAGCTCCTGAAGTGGTCTTCTGGCTGGTTGCTCCGGTGTGTGTAGATGGCGTGGAGAGGAGTCCATCTGCAAGCGCTTTTGCTGATGTCTGAGGAGCTGGAGGAGTTGAGATCGGAGGTACAACAGTGCCAGTTGCAGCAGGTGCTGAAAGTGTAGTCCTCGCTTCACTGATTACTGGCACTGCTGAAGACCTTTGTGCCCTTGGCACACGCTGAAAAGTGTCGGTGGTAGGTCTATCATTCCTGTCTTCAACCTCTTCCTGGAGCTTCTCAACTGTGGTTTGAATCTCAGTGACCTTCACATCTAAATCATGAAGTTTTGTCTCAAAGATCCTTTCAAGGCTCTCTTGATTTCGAGTCAGGGTGGCTAGTCCTTTCTCTATTCTCATGCTTGCCTCAAGCAGATAACTGAGTTGATCTTGCTTGGTCTTGAGATTGTCACCTGAAGCATCTGGCATTGTTGAACTCTTTGCAGCCTTTGCTTTCTCTTGCTTCTCCCGAACCTCTGCTGAAGTAGGCTGTGCTGCATCCATGACAACCTTGTTGTCCTCAAAGTCTGGCCTCAGGGGAAGATGCTCTTTGTCAAGAAGATATGTCCCTGTCCCCATCTTGGAATTGATTAGCATCTGAATGTGAGGGGCATATCCACAAGACCTTTTCTGATCTGCAGCAGTTCTCTTCACAGTTTCAACAATTAAACTCATCACCTTGAACTTCTCTGGCACATCAAACATATGAAGTAGGTTGATAGAGTGACCACAGATCATCCTATGATCTCCTGACTTGGGCAATAGAGTGTGCTTCAATATAGTGTTTATCGTGGTAAGTCCTGACAGCAGATAATAGATAGATCCAAATCTGTGAGTTGTGAAAGCAGCATCTGGAATTGGCTTGTACATGTGAGCCATAGAGTTGTGATCCTTTCTTGGCTTGGCATACACATCTGTGTCATCTTCAGCTTCTTCAGGGGCATTGATCAACTTGGCCCATTCTGCAATTGATGATTGATATCTTGTGCCTTCAGTCATCCAGGTAATCTTGCCATCTGGATAGAAATGTGCAGTTGAATAGAATTGCATCACCATTTCATCATTCCACTTGGTCAACTTTTGACCAACAAACTTGTCAACACCGTTCATTCTAAAACTCTCATGAACTCCTGGAAAGTAATCCTCATTGTCATCAATGAATTTCCAATCAACCCATCTCATGTCACTGACAATTGGCTTTTTGTCCAATAAGACTGTCTCATAGAAATCTTGTTGTTCCTTGGTGTGAAAGCGATAATCAATAGCAGTTCTTCTCCTTATAGCATATGGATTAGTCTGTCTCCACAATTTGAGACCTGCATCCTTTCTTAACTTCATATTCTCAGCAACTGGATGATTATCATCATGATCTGGAATCTTGGGTTTTAGCTTTCTAAGCACTTGCTGTTCTTCATCTTCTTGAGCTTCAGGCACTGGGGCCTTATTCTTCTCTGCAGCTCAGATGTTTCTGGTGGATCTCTTGGGTCCAGATGGTTTTGGAGCTATCTTGGGTTTAGATGGAGCAGCCCTAGACTTAATAGCATCTCCCATGAGCTTCTGAGATTTTGGAGGTGGTGCAGCTGGCTCTTCCTCCTCCTCATCATCTGATTCTCTCATCATAGATGGTTTGCCAATGACCTTGGCAATAGTCTTCTTGACTCTCTCTTTCCTTTTCTTTCCTGCAGCCTCATCCTCTTTTGGTTTAGCAATGAACTCCATGGTTCCTCTCTCACGCACACTGGCAGTACATGCACAAAGCAAAGATGTGCACGCACGCACTCATTCCCTCGCACGCACACGCGGGTAAACATGGGACGCCTTTTTGTACGAAGATCCACCCCATGTGATAATTTGACGCATGTAAATTCGTTCACTTCATTGATGGTCAATTAATACAGTGCGTGCAAATTGAGTGGGCGTGAGGGAGGAAGTAGTTGAGAAAGACATTACTACTCCACTACGTGCATGCGAGTAGTTAAATCATGGGTTGCTACTTCCATTGGTCTCCTTCGTATTTTGTGCCAATTTTTTACCATAATTTTAAGTAACACAATATTTATGCATGTCATAAAAATTAATGTCATCGAAAACTATGTTCAAATGTGATTCCAATGATATAATTTTTGGTGACATGCATTAACATTTTCTTAGTTAAATTTTTTGTCAAAAATTGGCACAAAATAAAAAGGGGGCCAATAAACCAGGATGCAGGCAGGATGATCAATTTTTGCCTGGGTTACTGTTGGTGGCCTTTGTATTTAAATATGGACGGACTGGAGTAGTACTATCTTTATCTTAGCCTCGTAGGGCTCTCCCAGCGCCTACGCTCACCTCCCCACCTCGCCCACCGGATCCCGTGATGGAGGATCCCGCCATGGATAATCCCTTAGATCCCAGGATCCCGTGGGCTGTCCTCTCGCTGCGGCCCGCAACACTGCTGCCTTTGAGTGAAACCCACATGTGTTTCAGAGGGGATTCATTGCTCTGGAATCACAGATTGGGGGCGCCGGAGGACATGCCAGGGCTGCATTTCAGGTGGTGGGCAGCAAGAGCAAATCGGATCGAGGAAGCGTCACATCGATTGGAGACAAGTTCGAAGGAGTTGCGCCTGGTGAAGCACAAGGCGGAGGCGCAAGTCGATCTCAGGGGAGAGATGCTGAGAGATGTCAGCATCTGGCAGTGTCGCGTTGATTTCGAGCTGGGGCTAATGGCAGAGATCATATTCATGGAGTCGACTGCGGAGGAAAGAACGCGCATGCCTGCGGAATGGCATGAGCAGCCGGTGCAACTGTTCAAATGGGAGGTAGGAGAAGCCAAATTGCGGGACCAGCTGCGGTGGCGCTGCTGGGCATGCATTGTAGGCGAGGTGAGCTGCCCCCTTCCCTGCCAGCGATGCAGTGACCTACTCGGTTGCTGCTGCAGTGAACTTGCGGCGCCATGGCGGTTTGCAACCGTGACAATCACTCCACCTATATGTATTGTATTCCTATGAAAATACTTGGTTGTTTGGAAAAAGATGTAATTGATTTATCACTAGGTTTTTAATGCTTGGTCGTGACAATCACCCGAAGCCACAACCAGAAGTCTCCATCGCGTAATACTTACGGTCGGTCGCACCAACAGACGGTCGGTCGGACCCGCGTCTCACCGAAGGGACACACATCGGCTTGGTCTGACATGTACGACCAGTTACATCACTGACTTGTGCGACCGCATTTGAGTAGTAGTACTTGAAATTTGTGTTCCAGGAAACTCATCGGGAGCCGTTTCGGGCCTTGAAACCAAAACCATCAATTAATCTATAGCTTGTTCCCATCACATTCCAAAGTAGTACTACCATGCTATAATTAAGTGCAAACCTGCTCACACCTAGTACGTATCAAACCTGAACGTGTTCCCACTATGCAGGTTTTAGTACTAGTGCTAGTACTAGGTTATAAAAAGGGGAACTACCTAGCCGAAAATCACTCTACCTTCCTCCTCACAAGTCTTTCTTGTTCGTCCGTCCTTGCCATGGCCGGTGTGCAGAGCTCTAGGTCGAGAACTACTCGTAACAAGGGAGCGGCGACCAAGGCCGCCAAAAAAAAGAGAGGGCTTGCCGCCTCGTAGAGACCTCAAAAGATCTCTCACGGGCAGGCGAGGGCTCCCAGGAGCGCCCTAGCCGCGGAGGCGAACATGCCGAGCTGGCGGTGCTGGAGTCGTTATCCCTCGACGACATGCCCGATCAGCTCAATAAGCAAAAGGAGTTCATCGACGGCTTGGTAGAGCTACTGAAGGAGTGCCTCGACGACTTGCCCGCTGAGCTCAATAAGAAGGAGGAGTTGACCGCCGGCTTGGTGATGCTGCTGAAGGAGAGCATTGCCTCGGGTAAGAAGGCGACCGGTGAAATCCTGCAACTTCAGGAGGACAAGGCGAAGCTCCGCCACGATCTCGACCTGCTGAAGGAGGAGAACGCCGGCTGGAAGAAGCTGCATGAGAAGATTAGTTCCTCGGTGAAGATGCTGCACGCCCTCATCATGGAACAGAAGGAGGAGTTGGCGAAGCTCCGCATCGAGCACCCGACTGCTGTCAAGGTACGTAATGCGGCCGTGGAACAGATGATGAAGGCTCGCGTCGAGAAATCCCGCATCATGGACAGAATGAAGAAGATGGCGGAGGAGATGCGCGAGGAGATGGAGGTCGTGGAGGTGATGAAGAAGCAGTTATGACTCCGCGGCCAGCAACCCTTCATGTAGTAGAGAGCAGCGCCCCAGACTTTCGTGTGCGTCTTCCTTCTTTTTTGGGGGGGATAATCTTCCTTCTTCTTTTGCTCATGTGTTTCTTCTTTTGCTTCGGGTGTTTCGCCACACGTGTCACGTTCTCTGCGAGGCATGAATAGAACAACACTAATGATGAGCGGCGCCGTGGGATCGATGACTAGGAAATTAGATCATTTTTTATCGCCATATCGCACTGGGCTGCCGTGTTTCGTGCTCCTCCGTCGTACTAGTACTCCAGTGGAAAACTTGAGTATACCGCATGGTTCTTTGCTCCTCCTCAGGTCGTCGGCAACATTTATACGAGCAGTCAAATCACAAGGCCCCGCCTTCCAGCAGTAATGAACCGTCAAATCACAAAGGCCCTCGCCTCTCGTGAAACTAACCAAGCGAGACTGCCCCGCCCTCTAGCCTTTTAAATGTATACTTTTGTACAGTAGTAGTATCGATGGATTGCGCCATGGAGAAAAACTAACAAGATGAAATTAAAGAAAAAAGGTGGTACATATAGAGAGCGCTCGTCGCCAAATTATGCATGTAGTACTATTAAAAAAGCTAGTACATGCTTAGATGGGGTGCTAAAGTCTATTAAAGAAATTAGGATACCTATTTAATTCTTTGACAACTAAACTCCTTCATGCTTTGGGTAAACTTCTCTCATTTAAGTTTTTTTAGAATTACATATCTCATTTAAGTGTTTTGCGTATGTGGGATGCTTAGAGCGTGGTTAATAGTATAGTCAACTGCTGGCTATATGATGTTGGCCATATATATTGTACGTATATAATTTGAAGAAACGAGTGGTAGTACTACCAACTACAAGATGAACTGTAAGAAATACTAGTATGTACATACTGAAGAGTTAAAGTAACGAGAAGGAACATAACATATCTCTGCTGGGGGCTCAGCACAACACACCTCTCAAATAAAACTAAGCACCCTGAAATTAAACTAAGCAACTAATCCGGTAGACACTGCATTAGAACCACCATGAGCAACGACACTGCCACCTTACTCGGACTCCTCGTCCACGTGCTCGACTTCGTCCTTGTCCCTCTTCCTCTTGGCCGATACTTCTTTGCTTGAACCACACACTTGGCTCTCGCTCTTCATCCAACCCTTGTAGATATTGAAACAAAGGTAGGCATCCATTGCAGCGTACTGGATGTGGTCTCTATCTAGTACATTCCACTGCCATGTAAGATGAAACTCGGGCGGAGGTTTCGTCAGTTTACCGTACGAAGGATCAACCATGGCTCCTGCCAGGGTCAGCATTGAAGGCTGACGGGAGGGCACCAGCCCTTTCTTCTGGAGGTCGAAGGGCTGGCCTACAACGAGGCCTATCCGACTCAGGACTCTTCTGTCGTTCGTAAAGTCTATAGTAACGAATTTGACTTTGCCGCCCGCAAGGAAGTTCTTAAAATCCTCGGACTCAACGTCAGCATGGCATATGTGGTAGACCAAGCACAAGTTATGCACACAAACATGGATCACCGCAGGCTTCTTCCTCTCTTCTCCTCCTTTAGATTCTTCTGTTTTCCCAGGACTGTGGTGTACTCAACATCTAGCCCAGCGACCCACTCATCACCATTTGACTTTTCGAACATGCGTCTGAAGCGAGCAAGGCATCCTTTCACCGTCATGGAAGAACGGGTGTAGATGACGTCGAACTCATCGCCGGTGATGGTTCTAACCTTGTACTCACTGCCGATCATGGAGATTTGGGACGCGATGGATTTGGGAGGAGGGTTAGGATTAGTGGAACTGCTGTAATGTGAAAGGACGGGATGACTAGGAGCGAACTACCGTAATGTTAAAGGACGGCCGGGGACGAGTAGGAGCGAACTGCTAGCGGTTTTCCGATTGTAAAAATGCTTGAGTGGGTCGTGTGAATGGCATGGTAGTGGCTTGCCCGGTGGATGAATGGATTCATGCACAGTACTATGGGGGCCCAATTAGATGTCATGTCTACTAGACGCCCAATTAAATGGCTTCATGCATCTGCGTGTTCGCACGTCAAGCGTCAGGAAAATTACAGGTGATACAAAGCTTTCCATGCTCCCATGATACGGGCTTCCGAGAGCCCTTGGATCTGAGATCGAACGGTTGCATGGCGTGATTCTAGACCTATGGGTGAATATCCTATCCTGGAGGGTTATTCTGCAAATTTTTAGCAACTTAGCATGCGACCGTTCGATCTTAGATCCAAGGGTTGTCAGCAGCCCATATCATGGTCACGCCTACCACGACCGTCGCCTCGCTCGCGCGGTCGCGCCCTTGGAGATTTCAGACAGCTATAAATGAGCATTTTTTTGCCTACTTCACATGCATGAAACTACTTCCTCCGTCCAGGTGCGTTAGAGCATGGTTAATAATACAGCCATCTGCTGGCTATAAAATGTTTCCATATCATCTATAGCCAACACATATAGTCACTCATACAATAAGGTTGGTTATAAGATTAGTACTTTTTCTCATCTTCACTCTATCTCTTTCCTCATATTTATTGCATCTACCTTGGAGCACGCATATAGCCAGGCTCTTGCATGAGAGCCCACCCCCTTACTTTTTCATGTCTCTCTCCTCCACATAGACAAAATTGCCATGTAAGCAGGCTATAAGCCCACTATTGTACTTGCTCTTAGGCTATCTGATGTTGGCATGTCATACATAGTCATCACTTAGTCACTCATGCAACAAGGTTAGCTATAAGGTTGGCTATAAGAGTATTTTTTTACTTCTCTCTATCTCTTTCTTCGTAGTATTTATTGCATTTACCAAGGAGTAAGGAGTACAGTACTTGGCACCTGTATACCATGGAGGTGGTCAAGAATCGGGAGACTCACGCCGGTCATAGCACCGCAGTAATAATGATAATGGCAAGTCAAATCACAGGGCCCCACTTATCCAGCAGTAAATGAGCCGTCAAATCACACAGCCCTACGTTTGTAGCAGCCTACTCCCTCATCTTCTCGCCTCTCTGTCGAACCGACTAGGCGGAACTGCCCCGCCTACCGCGCAGGAAAAGCCCCGCCCTCGACTTTTAAATATAATTTTGTATCCATGGATTGCGCCATGGAGCAAAGCCTTAAGAAAATGGCGGTACACATGTATACAGCACGCCCGTCGCGTTTGCGTCGCACCCCAGACGGTCGGTTGGTTTGGCACGCCGCTCTCCGAATGGAACACGTGTCATATTGTGTTTGCACACACATGTGGGACCGCAATTGAGAACCGACCATAGGCACACTCCCTCGTCCCTGCAAGTCGGCTGAGTTAATAGAAGAGAGAGACGAGCGATAGTACTGGAGCACTGCTGTAAACACGTCGGTGCCTGGACGATCAATGCATGACACGGGAGATTAGTTCGTCTATGCATGTGGCCAGACTCCAGCAAACAGCTGGATTGCCTATTGTCTACATATCGTGCAGGCTGTGTTGTACAGGGTTGTAGTTCTGATGAGAAATCTAAAGAAAGGTTTCTTGTCATCTCGCAATATTAGGTGTCATGTGCTTCGGATCACTGCGAGGGTTAAACAGCGACAATTGCGTTCCTCCAAGGCGCTAGTCATTGGGGGCACATGCACGAAGACTACTCGGCTGCCATCTAGGTCAAGTCGGCTATGTTAATTAGGACATCTATCGATTGATCCCTTTTCTACGAGTTTGTCTTTAATTTGAGCTTTGATCCTCGTCTAGTTTGTCCGTCGGGATTCATGTTGTCTCCTTGGGGCAGTGAGGTTATGGTTTCTTGTCATGTGGCATTTTTTCGTGTTATATGTTAATCCGGTGCTTCAGATCAAAATGACGACAACTGCGCCTTCGGGGCACGTGCATGAGGACTTCTCGACAGTCATTGACGAGGTCAAGCCGGCTCCGGTAGATAAAAGAAAACTACTCCACTATATAGGCAGGAGCCTCCGCGCTTGTTTGCTAGTGTTGCTCTCTTCACACTCTCTCGTCCTCTCCAGATCTAAACACGATAGCGGTGGCCACACTCTCTCTCTGCTCACCGCTGGTCACAGATCCGGCCGGATCCCCTCCACCGGGGAAGGTGAGAAGGTGCAATGTTCACGCGGTCGTCCTCGGCGACGGCTCTTACCCACTGCCGGCGCGTC
Source organism: Thinopyrum elongatum (assembly GCA_011799875.1). Classification (NCBI taxonomy): domain Eukaryota; kingdom Viridiplantae; phylum Streptophyta; class Magnoliopsida; order Poales; family Poaceae; genus Thinopyrum; species Thinopyrum elongatum. Next base: position 354,617,922 of record CM022297.1, on the reverse strand, counting down.
CCGATCAGCGTGCCTTGCTATTCTCTCCCACGCAGCGCCGGCTAGGGAGGTCCTCAGACCCCTTCTTCCTCGATGCTGTAGTGTCGACAGATTCGGCCTCCCGCCGCCCACCTAGCGACATCCCGACGACCCTTAGGTATAACTTCCTTTGAAACCGGCCTTGCTCTACTGCCCCAGCTCTTGACATCGCTGCATTTGTATCTTTTACTATTTCTCAGGCCCCCTCGTAGATAGGATCGATCAGCCGTTTGAAAGCCACCTAAATTTTTACTGTTAAGAGGTAAAACTTCTTCATGCAGTCGAATCTAGTACTACTTGGTTCAAATAGGGAAGAAAGGGGGTGGGGGTGGGGGAAGATTTGTTACCTGAATCTAGGACTTGGTCGAAAGAGGAAATAATGGGGGCGAAAAGTAGCAGAGACTGGCTATCCAACTGGTCTCTTGGTTTAATAGGGAAATAAAGGGAAACGCAGTACAAACTCAATATAAACCGATCTATTGGTTGCAAAAGGAAAGAAAGTGGGGACCGGGGGACAAGTCAACAGAGTATGTCCAGCACTAGATTTGCTAGCCTCACACAGTATAAGGTGGCTATACCTAACAAAAATGGGACCAACCCAGATATCCTGTTCTGATGTTTGTTGCCCCGAGCCCCTCTTATGTAATGCCACTGGTAAAATGTAGCAGTCGCACTGTTAAAAGTAAGGACACGTTAAACCAATGTTGTTTTCAATGTAATGCCTCCAGTAATATGAATCAATAGCACTATTTTTCATGTCCTGCTAAATTTCCCATTAAGATAAGTTGCTTCTTTTTGTTAGAAATGCAACTGTCCTGGTCCACCTACTCTCCCGTGCCCAAATACTAACTCTTTAGCAGCTGTTAATGTAATGTTGCTGGTAAAATGAAGCAATGGCACCATTAAAGTAATGTCCTATTTAACAGTTGTCATAGTTAATCCTAATGCCCACACTAATATCTAGCAATGTTGCTGCTTTAGAAATTGCTAATGTCCTTGTAGGATCACCATTCAGATAAGGAACATGCTTCTTTTCATTTGATGTATGTTTCATCACTTGTTAGTCACCCCCCTTTCCACCTTTTTGTGCAAACAGAGATATACATTTCACGCTTGATCTTAGTTGAACTGCACAAATGATATCCAAATTATAGTTGAACATTCCACGAGCTTCACGACCAACCTTGATGTTGCTCAATTTTATTGCAACTAATGAAGAAGAAGCTGCTAGCTCATGGGACATTGCTTCATTTTAGGTGAACTGCACAAAAAGGTCCCATGAATTGAATCATCCATGATGGTGACTGGTGTCATCCCTTCTACGATGGCGTTGACTGCAGATATGGTTCCCATCGTGAGGTATGTTCCTTTTTGGTCTGACTGTTTGCCAAAGATCCTGCATGTTGACTCTGCTCTTGTGCTACTGTTTTGGCACTGCCATGATAAAGCAGTAATGTTATTATTTTACACCTTAATCTAGTGGCACTATTAATTTGAGGCAATGTTTTGGCACCGCTAGTGCCACTGATTTTTTTTATATATCAAAAGAGGGGGTTTCCTTCGATTTCATTAAAGAAACCCAACCATAGAGAACCATTATCCGACAACATCTCAGTGTAAACGGGCAGTTATGCAACTACTACTAGAACGGACTAAGTACTAGCAGGAGATAAGTTCGCCACATAAGTTAGGCAGGTAGGGGGACGCAGCACCAGCTCGACCAAGTTTGGATTACAACCCAAATGCTACCACAGAAACATCAAGGGGGAAGATAGGGACTGAAAGAGCCAGCTTCAGCATCCCAGTCTAAGCACCCCCGGCCTCCATCCTTGCGACGCACGGTACACCTTGCTTGCCACCTGCTCGACCCTAGTGCCACTGATAAAATGAAGTAATAATATAGTTAAAATAGACTGAGTGTCCTCTCTATCATTTCATTTCCAATGTAGATAAAGAAAGTGCTTCTCTTTGTTAGTATATGTTTCATCAACTAGTCCCATTGTTAATGTTTAATTGTTTCTGCAAACTGGGGTGCTTAATTTTAGTTGATCTGCACAAAAATAGAGATTGGAATGTCTCAAGGCCCCTCTTTGTACTACCGTTGTACACTGATGTTCATCACTGGCAGAAGGTGTATCGGGGAGAATTGGGTCGATTTCCAGTATGAGGCCTACCGTATGAGGCGTCGCAGGGCCCATCTCGCCCTCGCAGCATGGCATACTGTGATACTATCGCAATATTTTCCCATTAAGAAAATGAAGTTTCTTCTATTTATTAGTGTATGTTTCATCAACTAGTGCCACTATAATGTAATCATGCTTTTTCATTATCTGTGCAAACAGGGTTATTCAGCTGCATTTTGGTGGAACTGCACAAATGTACAGATGGAACTGGCATATATGCAGAGTGCGAGGTGCCAAGTAAAAATTACCGACACCAACCATGCTCCATCTAAGCATTGGCATCCACCACCAGTGGGATGGGTGGCGCTCACTATGGATGGATCTTTCTCGGCAGCAAATCCTCTAATCAAATACTAGTAGCTTATATTGGCACTTTTCTAGGGAGTACTCTTTTCTGAAAGAATCACCAATCTATTTTTATTTATTTGTACACAGTGTCACAACTTTGTTTTTGGTCCAGAGATATTTTAGGCTGATTGGCGTAGTACTTGGAGACTGATTGTAAGCATGATTTTCATTAGCCGTCACACTGATTGTAAGCATGAGCAGATGGAAGATTAGGTTAGTGCGAAGCTTACCTTAAGCCCTACCGCCGCCATTGAAATGAGGCAAGCGGCGAGGGAACCGTGGAGAACGGCAGGGAAGCGACGTCGCGCCATCCGGCCTCCTCTTGTGATGGGAGAACGAATACTCCTGTGGCTCCGGCTGGCACTGCACCCTCACGAACGGCACACCGTACTCGATCGATTTGTTATCCTCTGGATGCTCGACCTTCGACCTGTACGCCCACCAGCTCTACCTGACATTCGCGTTGGGCGAATCTGTCTACTCCATCACCCAGAGGAGATACTCGATGAACTCGAAGGACTGCGGCGTGACTGCCGCCGTGGAGTACATTGCCGCCCTCATCGCCGCTGTCTTGCTCTTTCGCATACATTGCCACATGGCCCTCACCGTCCTCGAAATCTCCCACTCGTTGTCAAACCAAGTAAGGATCTCCTTCAACCTGGATAACTTCGCCTAGTCACCACCGGCGATCTGCCCGATTCGCTGCTGCATCCTCTCCATAGATGTCCTTCTGAGAGGTCCGGTGCTAGCTTTGGAAGATGGGAGGAGAGACGATGGTCTTGCAATGGAGAAGAGGGAGAGGCGAGACGGTGGTTTTGCAATGGAGAAGATGGAGAGGAGAGGGGGGTGGTTTTGCAATGGAGAAGAGGGAGAGGCGAGACGGTGGTTTTGGAATGGAGATGATGGAGAGGAGAGGGGGTGGTTTTGCAATGGAGAAGAGGGAGAGGAGCGTGCGGCAGCGATTTAGGATTGGACGAGAGGGCCGGCGCGCTGTGACTGGATCAAAATCAGAATCAATTTACCCTTCAATTAAGAAAGCGACCCCACATTAACTAGTCCCCCTTGTATTCTGGGTCATATTTGACCATGATTTTAACAAATATAACATATGTTATACGTTGCAAAAATAATATAATTTTAAAGTACATTCAGATACGAACCAAACGATACAATTTTTGATGACATGCATTCACATTTTTGTCGGAGGGATTGACCACGGGTAGCCTCATCAACACCCCTTAGCATTTCAAGGCCTCGGGGCCAGCGAAGCCCCTCGCACCTTCCGGACGCGTGGCCGGCTCCTTGGGCCGGCTGGCCCAAGAGGCCGGCTCCAAGATGGCGGCGCGCTCTCAGAAGGCGGCTTCGGGGGAGGCCGAGTCCTAGCAGACGGCCCCTCCTCCCCTCGGAGTCTGCACCCATTCATTACGATGAGATGGGGCGTGGCTACAGGGCCAACTTTTCCCCCAAATCCCGGAGGAGCGTGGCTACAATGCGGGCTGACCAAGCAGACACCCCTCTGCCAGGCATGGTACTGTAGCCACGCGGCCCATGACGCAGCCCTCATCAGCAGGGGCCATGCTCCCACGACGGGCGGTCGGTATGGCCCACAGGCGGCGGGCCCTACCTGTCCGTGAGCAACTAGAAGACGGCGCTCCCCAAGAAGGCGGCTTCGATGGTGGACCGGCTCCCAGCAGTCGGCCCCTCTCTCCTCTCAGAGTCAACGTGCCGTTACTCTGACGAGACGGAGTATGGCTACAGTGAGCGCACACCAGGCGGCGGGACTGTAGCCATGCCTCCCCCGACAAGGCCCCCGTCATCAAGGGTGAGGCTACAACAAAAGGCAATCAGCGTGGTCCGCAGGCGGCGGGCCCTACCTGTCGGCCGAATCCTCGGCCGGCGGCAGACCCCAGCAGCCGGCGGAGAACCCGGCGACCATAGACACTGACATCCGGGTCCTACACCCGGCCCTATTACCATTGTACCCCTGGGGGGTAGGCCTATATAAACCCCCCAGGCTCACCCATGCAAAGGGTTCATCATCCACGCCATTCATACACACATAGCTAGGAGAAGAAAGAGAGCTAGCCTTGCCCTTCTTCTTCCTCTAGCCAACAGCTCAAGGAGCAAACTTGTAGCCACTATCTGATCATAGTCATCATGCGGAGACCCCACAGAGTAGGACTAGGGGTGTTAGCTCCTCGGAGAGCCCCGAACCTGGGTAAGACTCGTGTGTGTTCGAGCTCTCGCCCATTCCCGCTTCCAGGGCTCGACGATGTCCTCGTGTCCCCATCCATGATAAGCCACCCCCTGGCATCTGTTGCGAGAATACCCCGAAAGTTGGCGCCCACCGTGGGGCAAAGCGCAGCGTCGGCCGGAGACATGTTCTGGACGGGAACCCTCTTCCTCTCCGACGAGCACGTCGCGCCTGGCCTAATCAGCTAGCCCGACGCGCCCGTTTGTGCATACATCAGCGCATCGCTTGACGCTGGAGCAGCCTGCCCCGCGGGCTGCCTTGCCGACCTCTTCGGCAAGGCCAGCCTCTCCGACGAGCCCGCCCCCGACGGGGGAGCGGCGTGCCCCATGAGCTGCCTCATCGTCCTCTTCGACAAGCTCAGCATCTTTGACGCGCCCGCCTCCGACGCGGAGTCCGTTGGCTCCACCGACCCCTCCATCGTGCCCGTCGAGATGCTCATCGACTCCGACGCGGCCTCCACCAACGGTTTCCCCGCCAATGTTGTGGCCATTGATGATCCGCTCCCTCCTGTCGAGGTGCTGGTCACTGGCCACAGTGATGATTCCGTCGGGGCTGCCCAGGATCCGCTGCGAGTGGCCATGCAGGGCCTGGCCACCCCCGTTGCTGCTAACGCTGATGGAGCGACGCTGGAGGCGTTCCCCGTCACGCTCCTTGAAAGCGCCAACAAGATGGCGGCCATGAGGCGCCACGCTGAGGCCTGCCAGCGCGAGATCGATCGTATCGCAACCGGCACGCCGGCTGCTGGCGAGCCCAGCCGAGCCGGCGCCGTTTGGCAATGCGGCGCGGCCATAGCCAGCATGCTGGGAGTCAAACACCCGGTCTACGCCACCCATGTGGAGAACCTGCACGCTGCTCAGGCGGCCGTAGATGAATTGGATAACCTAGAGGGCGACGAGCGGCGCAACCAGATGGCGCGCCTCCAGGAGCTCCTCGACGCTGCAACCACGCAGCAAGACGCGTACCACCGCACGATGGCTGCCGGCAAGCAAGCCAAAAACCATCCCCCTCGCCGTGAGCACGGAGCGACCTCCCGGTCCCCAGCAGGCGGAGACCGCGGCCAGCAAGACCCGGAGTCGGCTGCTAGCCGCAGCCGGCGCACTCGCCTTACGGTTGTGCGCAGCCATGACGACCGCCCACGGGTGGAGCACCGGCGGGATGAGCGTCCGCCTCCCCCTCGCAGGGAGAGGCTGGCCTCTCCACCTCCTGTGGATCATCCGACTCTCGGAGGCCGGCTGGGCCCCTGTGAAGGAGTCGGAGGAAACGATGCGCGACACCGGATCGAGCAGCTCGCTCGGTCGCTGGCCGTAGAAGAGGAAGACACGATCAGCCCGGCCTGCTTCGGCCCCCGCATCCATGACGAGCCCTTCCCCAAAGGGTTCTCGCTCCCTCGAGACACTCCCAAGTACACCGGCTCCGTGAAGCCGGAGGATTGGCTGACCGACTACTCGACGGCAGTCAGCATAGCAAACCGCAACAAGCGCGTTGCCGTGAAGTATGTTCCGCTCATGCTCCAGGGCACGGCCCGGACATGGCTGAACAACCTCAAGCCCTACAGCATCAACAGCTGGCTGGACTTCACCGATGTCTTCATCCGCAACTTCACCAGCACCTACAAGCGGCCCCCCAAGCCTCGCTAGCTCTCCATGTGCGTTCAGGGGCCGACCGAGTCCACCCGCGACAACCTGACGCGCTGGGCCGAGCTGCGCAACTCCTACGAAGGGGTGCACGAGGTACAGGCCATCGAATACTTCACCGCCTGGTGCAGAGAAGGCATTCTTCTCAAGCACAAGCTCCTGTGCGACGAGCCGGCTACATTGGACGAGCTCCTTGTCGTGGCGGACAAGTACGCCACGGCCGACTCCTCCATGAAGTCGGAGATCCGGGTTGACGCGTCCAGGAAGGTGATCCAGTCGGCTCCTCAAGCTCTGGCTGGTGACACCAACCGGCGCCAACAGCCGAACGACAACAAGCGCAAAGCCCAGCAACCAACTTCCAATAGCTGGCAAGTAGCAACCGTCGAAGACCAGTAGCCGGAAGGACAACCCGGACCCAAGCGTCAGAAAGGCAGCAAGGGTGCTTGGCTGCCCAGCTTCTCCTTCGAGCAAGCCCTCGATGCCCCATGCAAGTTCCACAGCGGCGCGAAGCTGTCCAACCACACCACTCGGAAGTGCAACTGGCTCGCCAGAATTGCCAAGGGCGAGGGCCTGCCGCCTCCGCCAGCCGGCCCGGCGGCTCCGTCTCCTTAGCAGCCGGCGGCTTGCCCAGTCGGCATGCTCCAAGACGAGTTCCCCGAAGCCAACGCCACCTACGTTGTCTTCACCAGCCAAGCCGACGACAAGCACAATCGGCGGCAGCAGCACCGCGAGGTGAACGCTGTCGCCTCGGAGGTCCCCCAATTCATGCATTGGTCCGAGAAGCCCATCAGTTGGAGCCGTGAGGACCACCCGGCCGTGATGCCCTCGCCGGGTGCTTATGCAATGGTGCTGGACTCCACCTTCTCAACGGAGAGGCGGGCTTGCCGCTTCTCCCGGATCCTGATAGACGGCGGCAGCAGCATCAACATCCTGTACCGCGACACCATGGAGAAGCTGGGCATCAAGGAAAAGCAACTCCTGCCCAGCCGAACCACATTTCATGGCATAGTCCCTAGGCTTTCCTGCTCTCCAATCGGCAAGATCAAGATTGATGTCCTGTTCAGCGACAAGACCCACTTCCGCCATGAGCCAATCTGGTTCGAGGTGGTCGACTTGGACAACCCCTACCACGCGCTCTTGGGCCGACCCGCACTAGCCAAGTTCATGGCGGTGCCGCATTACGCCTACCTGAAGATGAAGATGCCGGGTCCCAAGGGCAACATCACCATTGCCGGCGACTACCAGAAGTCGCTCACGTGTGCCGTCGCCAGCAGCCGGCTGGCCGAGTCCCTCGTCATCGCTGAAGAAAAGCGCCTCCTTGATCGGGTGGTGGCCATGGCTAGCAAGCAACCGGACATGCCATCCGACCCCAAGGACGCGGAGACCCAGGGCTCCTTCCAGCCGGCCAAGGAAACCAAGAAGATCACCTTGGATCCGGCGCACCCGGAGAGATTTGCTGTCGTGGGGTCTCACCTCGACAGCAAATAGGAAAGCGAGCTCGTCGATTTCCTCAGTGAGAATCGGGACATCTTCGCATGGTCTCCCAAGGACATGTCGGGTGTTCCGATGGATTTCGCCGAGCACAAGCTACATGTGAGATCGGATGCAAAACTGGTCAAGCAATCCCTCTGCCGCCTGTCAGAAGAGAAGAGAAGGATTGTTGGTGAAGAGATCGCTCGGCTTCTGGCAGCCGGCTTCATCATGGAAGTGTTCTACACGGACTGGCTTGCCAACCCAGTCCTCGTCTTGAAGAAGAATAACAAGTGGCACATGTGTATCGACTACACTAGCCTCAACAAGGCCTGCCCCAAGGACCCCTTTGCCTTGCCCCGGATAGATCAAGTGATCGACTCCACGGCCGGCTGCGAGCTGCTGTCTTTCTTGGACGCCTACTCCGGCTACCACCAGATCAAGCTGGACCCGGCCGACCGACTGAAGACCTCCTTCATCACACCATTCGGCGCCTTCTGCTACATCACCATGATGTTTGGCTTGAGGAATGCCGGCGCCACCTTTCAGCGCTGCATGCAGAAGTGCCTCCTGAAGCAACTCGGCAGAAATGCCCATGTCTATGTGGACGACATTGTGGTGAAGACGGAGAAGCGCGGCACCCTTTTGGAGGACCTCAAGGAGACCTTTGCCAACTTGCGCCGCTTTCAGATCAAGCTCAACCCAGAGAAATGCATCTTCGGAGTACCAGCCGGCTAGCTCCTTGGCTTCCTTGTCTCTGAGCATGGGATCGAGTGCAACCCCGTAAAGATCAAGGCCATCGAGCGGATGCAGAAGCCGACCCGGCTGCGGGACGTCCAGAAGTTCACCGGGTGCTTGACATCACTCAGCCGGTTCATCAGTCGGCTAGGCGAGAAGGCCCTCCCACTGTACCAGCTGAGGAAGAAGACCACCTGCTTCGAGTGGACCGACCAGGCGGACGAGGCCTTCCTCCAGCTCAAGCGCATGATGTCCACGCCGCCTGTTCTGGCCGCTCCGGCTGCTAAAGAGCCCATGTTCCTCTACATCACCGCCACCAGCCGGGTGGTCAGCACCATGATTGTGGTTGAGCGCCCAGAAGACGACAAGGCCCAGCCGGTCCAGAGGCCGGTCTACTACCTGAGCGAGGTGCTGCCCGCCTCCAAGCAGAACTACCCCCACTATCAGAAGATGTGCTATGGCGTGTACTTTGCCGCCAAGAAGCTGAAGCAGTATTTACAGGAGCATACCATCACGGTTGTCTGCACCGCCCCCCTTGCCAAGATCATAGGCAACAGAGATGCCTCAGGCCGGGTGGCCAAATGGGCCATTGAGCTGGCCCCCCACACCATACTCTACCAGCCCCGCATCGCCATCAAGTCCCAAGCGCTGGCCGACTTCCTCATTGACTGGGCCGAGACCCAGTACCTGCCGCCAGCGCCAGATTCCACTCATTGGCGGATGCACTTTGATGGCTCGAAGATGCGCACCGGTCTAGTAGCCGGCATCGTCCTCACCTCTCCCAAAGGCGACAAGCTCAAGTACACGCTGCAGATCCACTTCGCCGCCTCCAACAACGTGGCCGAGTACGAGGCACTCGTCCACGGGCTCTGGCTAGCCAAGGAGATCGGCATTCGCCGGATTCTGTGCTACGGCGACTCGGACTTGGTGGTCTAACAGTCTTCTGGCAACTGGGATGCCAAGGACGCCAACATGGCAAGCTACTGCTTCCTCGGCCAGCAAATCAGCGGCCACTTTGACGGGTGCGAGTTCCTTCATGTGCCACGAGCCAACAATGAGCAAGCCGACACCCTGGCACAGATCGGCTCCACCCGGCAAGCAATACCAACCGGCGTCTCCATCGAGTGCTTGCGCAAGCCATCTATCAAGACTTCGCTAGAATTAGAGTCCATCTTCATGCCGGCTGACCCCGGAGCAGTCGGATCCGGCTCGGGGCCTTCAGCAGTCGGCCCGGGGACTTCAGCAAGCGGCCCGAGGGCTGCAGCACTCGCACCCAGCCCGGGGACTTCAGAACCCGGCCCGGGGACTGCAGCACTTAGCCCGAGGACTTCAACGACGCAGCAAGCAGCAGCCCGCTTCGACCCGCCGCCTCCCACCCGACCCCCTGGTGCTGGTTGCTGTCATGACAGTGGTAGAAGCTCCATCCTGGGCGCAGCCCATCCTCAACTTCCTGGTGAGCCGAGAGCTACCAACCGACGAGATTTTGGCCCGGCAGGTGCAACGCCGGGCGGCAGCATACACGATAGTCAACAGAGAGCTCGTCAGGCGCAGTGTGACTGGCGTTTTTTAGCGCTGCGTTGAGCCAGAGAAGGGCATCAAGATCCTAAGAGATATCCATCAAGGAGAATGTGGCCACCTTGCCGCCTCCAGATCCCTCGTCGCCAAAGCTTTCCGCCATGGCTTCTTCTGGCCGACAGCTTTGGATGATGCCAAGGAATTGGTCCGCAAGTGCAAGGGGTGCCAGCGCTTCAGCTCCAGGCAGCACCTGCCGGCCTCTGCACTCAAGACCTTTCCCATCACCTGGCCGTTTGCCGTATGGGGATTGGACATGGTGGGCCCGTTCAAGATGGCACGCGGCGGCCTGACCCATCTGCTGGTCGCTGTGGACAAGTTCACAAAGTGGATTGAGGCGAAGCCAATCAAGAAGCTGAATGGTCCGACTGCCATCACATTCATCGCCGACATCACCGTCCGGTACGGCATCCCACACAGCATCATCACGGACAACGGCACAAACTTCGCCAAAGGCGCCTTGGCCCATTTCTGCACGATGCAGGGCATCCGACTGGACTTAGCGTCCGTTGCCCATCCGCAGTCAAACGGCCAGGTGGAGCGACCAAACGGCCTCATCCTGTCCGGCATCAAGCCCCGGCTGGTCGAGCCCCTAGAGCACTCGGCCGGCTGCTGGATCGAGGAGCTACCGGCCGTCCTTTGGAGTCTTCGGACCACGCCGAACAAAGCAACCGGCTTCACACCCTTCTTCCTCGTGTACGGGGCCGAGGTCGTCATCCCAGCATATATTGACTTTGACTCGCCTCGCGTCACCATGTACACGGAGGCGGAAGCCAAGGAGGCGCGAGAAGATGGCATCGATCTGCTGGAAGAGGCCCGACTACCGGCACTCAGCCAGTCCGCCATCTACCAGCAGAGCCTGCGCCGCTACCACAGCAAGAAGCTCAAGCCGCGTTCTTTCCGCGAGGGCGATCTTGTGCTCCGGCTGATCCAGCGAACAGCCGGCTAGCACAAGCTCTCGGCTCCTTGGGAGGGGCCTTTCATCATCAGCAAAGCCCTGGGCAATGACTCCTACTACCTCATCGACGCACAGAAGCCCAGGGCTCGCAAGAGGGACAATTCCGGCCAAGAGACGGAGCGACCATGGAACGCGAATCTTCTCCGCCCATTTTACAGTTGATACAGTGTATGTACCACACTACCTTTTGTATTAAGCTAAGACAACAGGTCCCCCGAGGCGCACAGGGGGGCTACCTTCTTATCTATATGATAAGCTTCGCCTATGAATGTGTTCTTTCATTCTTTCGCCCTGTCCGGGTCCGGTCAGCCGGCCCGGGGGCTCGCCGCCTTAACCTAAGTTGGCACCACCCAAAGTCGGCCAAGTAGTGTGCCGACACCAAAGCCCTCTCTTCGCCTCAGCTACAGCTCGCAGTGCGACTGTCCGGCTGGCAAGAGCTAAAGGCCGAAATCGGTGTCCACACGAAAAACGACTAAGGAAGAATGCCAACACAGGCCAGTCCGGCTCCTAGCCTCACCCGTCCGGCTGCTCAGCAGCCGGTCGGCCGGCTTCTCGCTCGACTAGCTACGCTCTAGGCGGCCAAAGTAACTTGCCTATCCTAAAACGGCCATGTCCTTGACCCAGCCACAGACTGTAGCATGGCTGTCCGGCTGGCAAGGCGGCAGCCAAAGGAAGGCGGCAAAAGAAAAAGCCAAATAGAGCAAAGGCAAAGCAGAGCTAGAACCCAGCAAAAGACACAAGCATGTGGGAGATAAATTATTTACATCGCAAAATGCCCAAGGCCAGCATTCAATAGAGTTTGATTTACACCCCCAGTGGGTGGAACTGCGCATGATTAACTTGTTTGCTCAAGTACAAGACAAAGAAATGTTAAAAATATGAAGGGCTGCCTAGGCCAAGGGTAATGCGGGCGGCGTGGACAGGTCGGCAGTGGCTGAAGCGCCGGCTGGTGGAGCGTCCGGCTGTTGGGTCTCGGCCTGGTCGGTGTTGGCGGCGGCTGATGTAGTCTCCCGCGGCCCGCTGGCCGAGGCCCAATCGGGCTGAGTCCGGCTGTTTGCTTCGCCGTCTAGTGCGACGTCCTCGCCCTCGTCGCTGGAGGTGATCTCCTCCGCCGAGTCCTCCCCCTCGTTCGGGCCCAACCCGAACCAGGATAGCGGCACCTCAGTGCCGTCTTCCGCCCGCTCCGGGATGAAGATGCTGACGTCAGTGTAGTCAGCAAGGGCCGCCGCACGCTGGAAAATCTCATCCTGCGCCGCCTCCAGCTCTGGTCCTGCCTCTTGGCGGAAGGTGGCAAGCTGAGTCAACCTCACATCCGGATACCAGGCTTTGATGAACTCCAGCGTCGCCCTGGCACCCGCCGGAGCTGCGGCGCCTTTCTAGGCCTCAAGCTGCTCGGCCGCCACCTCCAGCCAGTCGGCGGTCCGGCTGTTAGTCCGAGGAATCCACTCCTCCGGCCAAAGCCCCGCCAGGACCTGTGACCCGGCGCGCTGAAGTCGGCGGAGCAGGCGGTATGCTGGCTCGAGGCGCATCTTGTAGGCCATGAGCTGCTCGCCTAGAGTCCTGGGCGAGTCCTGCGGAATGTCCACGCCCGTCCTCCTCCGCTGTTCACGCCGCGCTTCGATTGCCTGGCAGACGGCAACGGAGCGACCAGGGAAGTACTCTATGCAAAAGAAGACCAAGATTTAAAAGTCGGCCTCCTATAGCAGCCGGCGACCAAGCAACAAAAGAAGAAAGGATATACCTTCGACCATATCCTCGATCACGCCGTAGCCGTCCGACAGCAGCTTCTCCCTCTCGACCCAGTCTGAGCGCTCGGTCTCAAACTCGGCCTTGAGGAGTGCCTCCCCGTTCTTCAGCTGCTGGATCTCTGCCTTGTGCCGGGCCGCCTGGTCCGCCAGCTCCTTCACAAGACGGTCGCGCTCTGCGGCCGCCTGGCTGCGCTCTTGCTCCATATCCCAGAGTTGGCCCTCAAGCTGGCACACGCGCGTCCGAAGATGGGTGGCGGCCTCTGCAAAAACACAAGAGAAATGTCAACATCAACAAAGACAAGAAGTCGCTGGAAGATCCTGCCCGACTGCTCAGCAGTCGGCCTGAATCTCGGGGGCTACACCCAGTGGGTGCGCTTGCGTGCTCCCACTAGAAGACGGCCTACGTACCGTGGCTCTTGTTCAGCTCAGTAGTCCAGTTGGCGAGTAGCTGGTTCTGGGAGTTGTAGGCGGCCGCGCGCAGATTATGATAGTTCTGTAACATGAGCAACACTTCAGCATTCAGAAATACGCCTTGGAGTTCCAACCCGCTTGCTCAGCAGCCGGCTCGGAACTCGGGGGCTACACCCAGAGGGTGCGCTGGCGCGCCCCCACTGAAGACCGCAAAAGCAAAAAAGATAATTCAAACGCATACACGGACGGTTGTCTGCATCGCCACCAGCTCGCTCCTCGCCTGCAAGAGGGTGGCGCCATGGGTCTTGAACGTGTCGAGGATGTCCTGCACCGCAATGTTCAGGGTGGCCGGGCCGGCTCCTTGCGCCCAACCAGGCGGAGCGGCACTCGTGGCCTCGGCGTCGGCCGCCTGCGAGCTCGCGGCCTCGGCACCCGCCGGCCTCGGCACAGAGGTCGCCCGCGCTGGGCGCATGCGCATGGATGCGCGGGTCACCAGGGCCTGGCCCTCCACCAGCTCGGCGCTGGACGGCGGCGCCTACGGCCCCTCGGGCTGGCCTCCACCCCGCTCTTCAGCACCCGGCGCCACGGAGCATCCTCCAGGATGACGAGGTCGGCCATCCCATCCCCTGGTGCCGCCTGGCCAGCACCGCCTCCTTCAGTCGGCATCCGGTCCTCCACCACCGGCGGCTCCGGCTGCTGCGGGTCGGCGGCCTCGGAAACCACGTTCCGGGCCGGGTCCTCCGCGGCCTTGACGTCGGCCTCCGCCTGCACCTTGGCCGCCGCGTCCGCCTGCACCTTGGCTGCGACATCGGCCTCTGCCTGCGCCGCGGTCGCTGCTTTGGCCTCCAGCCGTGCAGCCGCCTCCCGCTCCTCCCACGCGTCCCTCTCCGTCGCATCTCGAAGGGCGACGGCCGGGTCCACGCGGCGGGCATCCTCAGAGCCGCCTGCTTCTCCAATCACCGAGGCAGACGGGGCCTGTGACACAGTGAGGGGAGCCCTGCTTAGCAAGACAAGCAAAGATAAGAAGTTTGGAAAAAGAAAAGCCAAGACAAAACAACCAAAACAAGAGCAGTCAAAACACTTACGCAGACACCAACGGGCGTGGCTTCGGGGCCCTCCGGACGGCGGCCGCCTTCGCGGCCTCTTGCCGCTTGGTCGCGGCAACCGTCGACTTGGGCTTCTTGGCTGGCCGGGTGCCGAGCATCCCCCTGTCAGCGCGGCGCTTAGACGCGCCGAGTGCTCCAGTCGGCGCCCCGCCAGTCGGCCGCGTCGCCGAGGGGCCGGCTCCTGTCCTGTCGGCGCCTTTCGAGCAGCGCTGCTCGTCGCCATCCTCATCGTCGTCTGGCCAGTCCCGGACATCGCCTCCTGCGCCACCTTCTGTGGCTCTGCCTGCTCCGGCGCCGCCTCCACCGGCGGCGTCGTCCACCTCCAATGCGGCCGCCCCCAGCTCGGGGTCGCCCACATCACTCACCTCCCGGTGCGCCACCCACTGGTGGCCGGGATCTGGCGCGCCACCTGCTCCCTGGCCGGCAAAGCGCTGCGCCGCGTTCGGGTGGTCAGGGCGGATAAAGAGCACGGTGTAGGCAAAAAAGGGAGACCAAATACTAACCGCAGGCGGCGGATTGGCGCGGCTGTAAGGCTACTTGCCGAAGTGCCAGTCCTCCTCACTGAGCTGGCTACCGGAGATGTTGTTGACATGGCGGACGGCCTCCACCGCCGGCATCTCCTTGGTCGACATCCGGCAAGGGTCCCGGCGGCCGCTCATGTCGCAGATCAAGTGAGGCCGAAATTGAAGCGGCGACACCCGGCACTGGATGAAGGCGGCCAGCAGGTCCACCGGATGGAGGCCCTCCGAGGCCGTCATCTCCTGCAAGCGGTCGAGGACGCTGGCCCTAATTGTTCCGCAGCTCAGGAGGCGGGCCGGCTGCATAATCCGGCAGGTTGACGTAGTCCCTAGTCGGATCCAAGTTGCGGACATAGAAGTAAGACTTCTGCCACAACTTGGCTGACTCCAACACGGCCACAGCCGGAAACTGGGTTCTGGCACCGGTGCGCCGCACGGCGACGCAAGCACCGCACTGGGCCGGCTCGCCCTTGGCCGTGGTGCCGAGCTTGAGGTAGAAGAACCTCCCCCACAACTCAAGCATGGGGAGGACGCCTAGGTAGCCCTCGCAAAAGATGACGAAGGCGGAGAGGAGTACCACGGTATTGGGCGTGAGGTGGTGAGGCTGCAGGCGGTAGAGGTTGAGGAAGGCGTGGAAGAAGCCACTCGCCGGCAAACTGAAGCCGCGAAGGAATGGCTGCGAAAGGCGACGAATTCGCCGGCCTCCGGGGCCGGCGTGATCTCCCTCGCAGTGGGAACCCGCGCGCCCATGCACGCTTCGTTGGGCATCCTCCGCGTCGCGCGGAGGAAGTCGATGTGCTCATCGATGATGTTTGAGCCATCCCACTCGCCTCGCGCCATGCTCTGTGGTTGCTTGGTGGCAGCGCGGCGAGGTCGAGTAATGGCGAGGCCGCGGTGGCGCGGGGAGGTCTAGCGACGGTGGGCTGCGGCAGCACTTCGGTGGCGGGCGGCGCGGCGCAGCAGCAGCAGCAAGGAGGAAGAAGAAGAAAGCGAGGGAGGGGGCGTGTGTGTTTGGCCGCTCCCCCTCCCCTCCCCTACTTATACGGCTGCGGCGGCGGAGCCGAAGAGGCAAATCGAGGGGGGCGTGGGGATTAACTGCGCCCACGCCCCGCACGTCCCCGTAATTTCTGCGCCATCATGGCGCGTCTTCAATTGGCCCCGGAAGGGCAACCGCCCGCCTCGGCCGCAGTGGATCCACGCGCGTGCCGAGGCCCTGTAGTGGTGGGCCCGGGCCTGCGGCGATGTCCCGTCGCGCACGTGGGCTGGCAAGCCGGCCTGGCTTGCTGGCGCCACATGGCAGGCGAGCAGCGGGCGGCAGGCGCACTGCCCGGCGCACGCGACGACTATTCGAATTCATCAGGCGGCTGGCCCAACCTCGGCCGGCTCCTACCAAGTCGGACGAAGCAAAAGACCCAAGACCTCTCGGAGTAGGAAGCTGCTGAGGCACTCCGGCTTGAGCCGCGGCGCCTCACCAGCTTCGGGGACTACTGTCGGAGGGATTGACCACGGGTAGCCTCATCAACACCCCATAGCATTTCAAGGCATCGGGGCCAGTGAAGCCCCTCGCACCTTCCGGACGCGTGGCTGGCTCCTTGGGCCGGCTGGCCCAAGAGGCCGGCTCCCATATGGCGGCGCGCTCTCAGAAGGCGGCTTCGGGGGAGGCCGGGTCCTAGCAGACGGCCCCTCCTCCCCTCGGAGTCTGTACCCATTCATTACAATGAGATGGGGCGTGGCTACAGGGCCAACTGTTCCCCCAAATCCCGGAGGAGCGTGGCTACAGTGCGGGCTGACCAAGCGGACACCCCTCTGCCAGGCGCGGTACTGTAGCCACGCAGCCCATGACGTAGCCCTCGTCAGCAGGGGCCATGCTCCCACGACGGGCGGTTGGTATGGCCCGCAGGCAGCGGGCCCTACCTGTCCGTGAGCAACCAGAAGACGGCGCTCCACAAGAAGGCAGCATCGGTGGCAGACCGGCTCCCAGCAGCCGGCCCCTCTCTCCTCTCGGAGTCAATGTGCCGTTACTCTGACGAGACGGAGTATGGATACAATGAGCGCACACCAGGCGGCGGGACTGTAGCCATGCCTCCCCCGACAAGACCCCCATCATCAAGGGTGAGGCTACAGCAAAAGGCAATCAGCGTGGTCCGTAGGCGGCGGGCCCTACCTGTCGGCCGAATCCTTGGCCATTAACGGGGCCCACCAGGCGGCGGGCCCCAGCAGCCGGCGGAGAACCCGGCGACCATAGACACTGACGTCCGGGTCCTACACCCGGCCCTATTACCATTGTACCCCTGGGGGGTAGGCCTATATAAACCCCCCAGGCTCACCCATGCAAAGGGTTCAGCATCCATGCCATTCATACACACATAGCTAGGAGAAGCAAGAGAGCTAGCCTTGCCCTTCTTCTTCCTCTAGCCAACAGCTCAAGGAGCAAACTTGTAGCCACTATCTGATCATAGTCATCATGCGGAGACCCCGCAGAGCAGGACTAAGGGTGTTATCTCCTCGGAGAGCCCCGAACCTGGGTAAGACTCGTGTGTGTTTGAGCTCTCGCCCATTCCCACTTCCAGGGCCCGACGACGTCCTCCTGTCCCCATCCATGATAAGCCACCCCCTGGCATCTGTCGCGAGAATACCCGGACAATTTTGCTTGTCAAATATAGTACGTGGTCAAACTTTGACCGAAAATACGCAAAACAAAAACAATACTTCCAAGACCAGCGCCGCTCCTCTTCTCTTAAACCACCGCCGCTCCTCTTCTGTTCCAATCCAAATCCAGCGCCGCTCCTCTCCTCTTCCATTTCAAAACCACCGCCGCTCCTCTCATGTTCCAATCCAAAACCAGCGCTGCTCCTCTCCTCTTCCATTTCAAAACCACCGCCGCTCCTGTCCCGTTCTAATCCAAAACCAGCGCCGCTCCTGTCCTCTTCCATTCAAAAACCACCACCAGCGAGTGAAGGTGCTGCGGAGAAGTAGATCGATGGAGGAGTACAACCGATAAGCGTGGTTCGCAGGCGGCGACCCTGTGAAGCTAGCTAGGATGTTGGAGATACAGTCTTGGTTTGACAACCCAGAGCAATTAGCGGCGACGGTGAAAGCGAAGGCCAAATATCTGGAAAAGAGTGAAAAGGAGGTGATACACCGGGAGGGAGTCGCGCGGGTGTACATAGAGCTACTCCTCTGGGCCATGGAGCAACCAGATTCACCGAATTCGATCATGAGGCTGCGGTGGTGGGAGTATCGATCCAAGATGGAGCATCCACCCAAGATTGAAGGATCAAGCATTTACACGGTGCCGTTTGTGAGGGTGCCGTGGCAGAGCTAGCTGGTGGAGTCTTCGTCGACCGAACCCAATTGCTAGAGGAGAAAAACAATTGGCGCAATGACGCTTCCCCACCATCCTCTCCCTCGCCGTTCACCTCGTCCCACGGGGCGGCTGTCTGCCGCCGAGGAATAGGAGGGGACTCCCCCTCCAAATAGTCTGAGGAGGAGCTTAGGGTTGTCAGTATTTGCAGGTTGTGTTTTGTGTTTTAGATTTGAGAGTACTTTCAGATATGAATGTCTTTTGAATTTCAGATTTGCAGTATTGAGCATATGAAGTATTTTATGAATTCTAGAGATCTATTTTTAGCACTTTAAAAAATGTAGTTTCATATAAAAGTGCAGACAATGTGATTCTCAGAGAAGAAACTGCAAGTTTCAATTTCAGATAAGAAACTGCAAGTTTCCGAGGCAGAGCATTTATATTAAAACGCCCTTTTCAAACAGGGATAACATCATGTTGGAAGTTTTATTCATGGTCGAAAATGGAACTACCAGCCAGTTAACATCATGCTGATCAACATTCATGCATAGCACATCTTCATATGATGCACAGTCAAAAAGATATGCTATTTTCAAAATGCCCACACAATGTTGAGTGTGTTGGAGGTGGTGTGCGTAGATGATAATGGGCACCCACATGTCAGAGGCAGAGGCAAAAATTTGTGGATATTTTCACTGCATCAGGTGGAATCGAACCCGGACGGAGCAGCAGTTGGGGAGTGGAACTTGGCCACTCGGCTACTTCAGTACTTTCGCTAGAAATTAGGCACAACATATACCACTACTGTAGCACGTCTATGGCCCTACCAGGTCCATGGCTGTACGCAAGCAAGTGCCTCATTGAAAAAATACTTTCTCCTAATGCTACACTGACGTTGGGGGCCACGGGTTTGTCAACGTAGTTACTAAAGGAGATAAATTTACAACGAAGCTAGTCATCAGGGAGCTGGCATGTATCATTTATTATCAGTGGGCCGACAAGTATCAGCTAGGTTGTGGGCTGCCCAGTCTAGGCTTTCTTTTTTAACATGTGTAGCCCATGACATGCCGGTTTGTATTTGTTTGAGGGCCATCATGTATCGACTGGCCTATGGCCCTCCCATCCTAGGTTTTATTTGTTCTTAAACATCCACAACCCAACTTATGTAGTTTTTTGAAGAAAACGTAGAGGTCTGTTCTATTTTTCTATATAAGAATAGGAACGCCAGGTCCAACTTATGTTTCCCTTCTAACTATATTATATATATTTATATTATTTTATATGTTATTATATATTATTGTTATTATCATCATATATTTAACAGATACTTACATATATAAGAAAAAAATCCCATGTATTATGAACTTATAAAAATAAATGTTTAACAATAAAATCCTGGTTTTTTTTACTTAAGGTCAATGAAAATACAGGTGATTGTGTACAAAAGCTTGGTTAGATTTAAGGACCAATGTAAATAAAGCACTTATTATTTAAATATCTTTAAAACAAAATGCTCAGCCCCTGTTTATTTTTTGACAACATTGCTGCGCCCAACCCAACATTATAATTAGAACCAGCCCAGCAAAATTGTGTATTTCGAGAAAGTGCAAATGGGCTGTAATTTTTTAGGAAAAAATAAATGGGCCGCATGGATGCTACATTATTTGTTCACCCAGGCTAGCAAATTCGTGTATTTCTAGAAAGGGCAAATGGGTTGTAGTTTTTTTAGAAAAAAATAAATGGGCCGCATGGACGCTACATTATTTGTTCACCCAGCGCAGCGAATGGACTGTAAATTCTAAAAAAATGGGTTGAATATGTGCGACATTTTTGGAGGCTGAAATGTGGGCCAATAGGTCGGAGCCAACGCAAGGCGTTGTCAACTTAGTCAACAAATGATTCTGACATCGATAGTCGTTGGATTTACATCCAACGTCCAGCATTCATCTTCAATCTCTCATCTTCTTCCTCTAGCGCCGCCGGGACCACCTGCTCCCGCCTCCGACTGCTAGTAGCTCTGCTTAGCATGCTTCGCTGCGAAGCACTACCTCACCGCCGGACAAGCCACCCCTCCACCCCTCCACACCTCCTGTTATTCTCCGTCGACTGCAGAACCACGCCGCACCAGAACCAGTTAATCCTCATACACCTCTCCGTCTGTGACTCCACTGCCGCGTCTTCCCATCACCGGCTCGTTGCCGTCTGGGGCCTCGCGATCGTCCACCACCTTGGTGCGCTCGGTGCGGTGTGGTCAACGTGGTCAACAAATGAGAGTCATCGGAAGAGGATTGTACGTGGAGAGGCTGACAGTGGGGACACACCAGGTCCATGGACGCACGCATGCAACCGCCTCCTTATTACGCGAAAATAAAATTTTCCTCCCCCTGAAAGCTGGGACCCACCACGTATATCTTCGCAAGGAAGGAAGTGCCTCCTTATGCCTGCCGCTGACAGCTGGGACCCACCAACATCTTTCCACGCAAGGAAGTGCCTTCTTATTACGGGCAAAAAATATATGATTCCGCCCCTGACCGCTGGGACCCGCCAGCTATATATTCGCACGCAAGAAAGTGCCTCCTTGCCCTCCCTGACAGTTGGGACCCACCCGGTCGAAGCGTACGTAGCGTTGTCTATGTACATACCGGTCGATCGGTCTGTCTGCCACGATGAACCGTGGCCGAGTAAGGAGCAGTAGCAGTTCAGGTAGTCCAGTCAAAACCGTGTACATGTACGTACAGCCAGATGCCAAAAAATACGGCCACGTACGTACATACGGGCGAGGTCTCGGACGCGTACTCGTGCATACGTACGGCCAGGGCTCGTGTACATGGAGAGGCAACGGACGGCAGCAACGGCGTCCTGTTCATCGAAAGCCAACCGGCTAGGTCTGAACGGAGAAGCTGCGTCATGTTCATCGGGAGGCAACAGAATGAGTCGTGTTCATCGGGAGGCAACGGAATACACCGTATTCATCGGGAGCCAACCGGCTTGCGGAACAGCTGAAACGAGGTCCGGCGTACCATAGAATGGATGAAACGGGCCTTCTGTTCGACCGCGTATGATCAAAACAGGGTCCTTTTCATCGGGAAGGGTCTGGCGTACCGCAAAACAGAGGAAACGGACTTGTGTTCGAGTGCCTACGATCGAAACGGGGTCCTGTTGATCGGGAGGGGTGTGGCGTACCGCAAAACGAAGGAAACGGACTTGTGTTGGAGCGCCTAAGATTGAAACGGAGTCCTGTTCATCCACCGTCTACTACCTCGCTCTAGCCTTCGTGGGCTACTGTTCATCCACCATCAACATCCTCCAGCCTCCACGGGGCTACTGTTCATCCACGGAGCTACTGTTCATCCAGCCTCCATCAGCTGCTGTTCATAGAGCCTCCACGGGGTCCTGTTCATTCACCACCAACCGGCTGGGGTGCGGTGGCCTCCTCGGGGTCCTGTTCATCCAGCGGCAACGGCCTACTACCACGGGGTCCTATTCATCCAACCCCCACCGGGAACTGTTCATCCACAGCCAACCAACCGGCTCGACTCACCACGTCTCGACTCATTCTACATACCACGCGCACGGTAGCAACGGTCACTGTTCATCGAGAGGCAACCCAACACCAGCAGGCTACGTCTCACACGGGGGCTCGATCGGCCTCAGTAAGCAGCAGCAGTGATCGATCGCTCGGGTTCAGTTAGCAGCAGTAGCGAAGGAATCGCTCGGGTTCAGTCAGCAGCGAATGAATCGCTCGAGTTCAGTTAACATCCAAGGGATTGATCGCTCGGGTTCAGTAAAGTGCGATCGCTCGGGTTCAGTTAGCCAACGCCTCGCACACACACGCGTACACGAGAGAAACACGCAAACCTCCGTGCATCGCTCGGCCCTGACGACCCATCATAACAGGGAACTCCCCGATATTTTCCTCGCCCTCACTTCTACCATGATTTTCTCCGTCATGGATGGCCCAAAGAATGTCATGCAGCTGCGTCTCCGGCCCACCCAGGACGAAAAGCCCATTTTTTGTCATAGAAGTAGGAGCCCACCACATCTATGATGATACGTGCTTTTGTCACAATTATCGTCATGGAAGTGTCATAAGCATGACAAAAAAAATCATTTGAGCCAAAATGTCATGGATGTGTCTTTTTTTGTAGTGGGAGATGGTGGTGGACGAGGGAGGGTGACGGTTCAAATGCCTCAGCTACTGCAATTTTGCTATAAGGTCGGTGCTGGAGGAGTGTGGGCGACGGTTGAAGTACGGCGGCTACTAAAATTTGGGTAAAGGAATTGATGCGGGGCGGGAGTACCTGATATGTCCATTTTGCATCATGCTTTTATATCAATATTTATTGCATTATGCGCTGTTATTACACATTATATCACAATACTTATGCCTTTTCTCTCTTATTATATAAGGTTTACATGAAGAGGGAGAATGCCGGCAGCTGGAATTCTGGACTGGAAAAGGAGAAAATATTAGAGACCTATTCTGCACAACTCCAAAAGTCCTGAAACTTCCTGGAGAATTATTTTGGAATATATAAAAAATATTGGGCGAAGAAAGCACCAAAGGGGGGCCACCAGCCATCCACAAGGGTGGGGGCGCGCCCTACCCTCCTGGGCGGGCCCCCTACCTTGTGGGCCACCTAGCAAGCCCCCGATGCCCATCTTCTGCTATATGGTGTGTTTTGACCTGGAAAAAATAAGAAGGAAGCTTTCGGGACGAAGCACCGCCGTCTCAAAGTGAAACTTGGGCGGAACCAATCTAGGGCTCCGGCGGAGCTGTTCTGCCGGGGAAACTTCCCTCCGGTAGGGGGAAATCGAAGCTATCGTCATCACCAACGATCCTCTCATCGAGAGGGGACCATCAACATCTTCACCAGCACCATCTCCTCTCAAACCCTAGTTCATCTCTCGTATCCGATCTTTGTCTCAAAACCTCATATTGGTACCTGTGGGTTGCTAGTAGTGTTGATTACTCCTTGTAGTTGATGCTAGTTGGTTTATTCGGTGGAAGATCATATGTCCAGATCCTTAATAAAAATTAATACTCCTCTGATTATGAACATGAATATGCTTTGTGAGTAGTTACGTTTGTTCCTGAGGACATGGGAGAAGTCTTGTATAAGTAATCATGTGAAGTTGGTATTTCGTTCGATATTTTGATAAGATGTATGTTGTCTTTCCTCTAGTGGTGTTATGTGAACATCGACTACATGACACTTCACCATGATTTGGGCCTAGGGGAAGGCATTGGGAAGTAATAAGTAGATGATGGGTTGCTAGAGTGACAGAAGCTTAAACCCTAGTTTATGTGTTGCTTCGTAAGTGAAAGTGCGTTATATCGACTAGAGGGGGGGTGAATAGGCGATTTTTACAAATTCGTCACTGAGGAAATACTACTTGAGGAATTTGCTAAGTGACGAACTACAAGCAGCAGAATAAGTACTCAGGTGCAAGCATAACATGGTAGTAACACATTCATCATGATGATATGAAACAAGCACAGAGCACAGGTAGCAAGTAAACAGGATAAGCAGGCAAAAGACTAGATGACTGAAGAATTAGGATTGAGGAAATTGAGAAAGTCTTCACTCAAAGTCTTCAAATAGTAACAATCAATTTCATCAACACATGAATGAGGAAATGAAAGGGTTGAGGAAATAGAACCAGTAGCTCGGTGAAGACAATGATTTGGTAGACCAGTTCCAACTGCTGTGACAGTTGTACGTCTGGTTGGAGCGGCTAGGTATTTGAACCTGAGGACACACAGTCCCGGACACATAGTCCTCACCGTATTCTCCTTGAGCTAAGGTCACACAGACCTCGCCCAATCACTCGTGGTAAGTCTTCACAGGTGACTTCCAAACCTTCACAGACTTGGTCACTCGGTGATCCACAATTGCTCTTGGATGCTCTAGACCATGACGCCTAACCGTCTGGAGGATGCATAGTCCTCAAAGGTAACAAGCATCGGTTCCACACAGGAACAATCTCTTCAGTGATGCTCAATCACTTTGGGTTTTAGGTGTTGGGTTTGGGTTTTTCCTCACTGATGATTTTCTCTCAAAGTCCTCGGAGGATGGGATGCTCTAAATGACAAGTGTTAGTTTCTCTCGGAGCAGCCAAACAACTAGTGGTTGTAGGGGGCGGCTATTTATAGCCGGGGAGCAGCCCGACATGATAAGACATAAATGTCCTTCAATGATATGACCGTTAGGTGGATAGGGTATTTTGGACAGCTGGCGCATAGCACAGCAACGGTCGGAAATTTGAGCTCTCAAATTCCTCAGGGCTATCATGTTCCTCACTTGTAGGCAATCCGCACTAGTGAATTCCTAACTCCTCAGTCAGAACAAATTCCTCAGAGAACAGAAGATCTTCGTCTCTGTCAATGAAGAAATTCACTGAACTGTATGAGATTTCCAATGGCTTCACTCGAAAGGATTGGGTAGGTGTAGGATTTGAGATGAGCATCACTTGGAAACTTTTCCTTAGTTTTACCTCGACCCCCTTTAACAGTACGGTGTTTCCTATGACTCAAGAGGAGAAAATGAAACTACAAAAACAAAATTCTTCACGCTTCATAATCCTCGCATCAATATCAAAGTCTTCAAGGTCACACCAATTTCCTCACTTTCAAAGTCTTCAAGAAAACCAAAGTCTTCAAATGAAGACATTCATTTTTAGGGGTCGACTTTCATCATAAATATCAAACTCCTCATAGACTTATAGACCTGTGTACACTCATAAACACATTAGTCCCTTAACCTATAAGTCTTCAATACACCAAAATCACTAAGGGGCACTAGATGCACTTACAATCTCCCCCTTTTTGGTGATTGATGACAAATAGGTTAAGTTTTCAATGGGGATAAAACATATGAAGTGTATATAGTGATATTGAGGAATTTGATTGCAAGATATAGAGGAACTCCCCCTGAAGATGTGCATATTGAGGATTTTGCTTTGGATTGCAAATGCACATTGTAGAGTAATATCATGGAGATCGCTCCCTATATCTTGTAATTCATACACACATTTAACATATGATATGAAGAATTTGAAATGCATGATGAAATATGGTGTCTGACGAAATTCAGCATGCGTGCATTAAGGTACTTGAGGAAATAAGCATGCAGAAAGCAGTTCAAAAGTATCAGACCACCATAGGACTTAAGTTTACAACCCATCAGAGCAAACACCTCAGAAGAGCAAGAGTTGTAACTTAAAAAACAGCCCATATATAAGACCTGCTTGAAGACTAACTCAAATTTCTCCCCCTTTGTCATCAAATGACCAAAAGGGATAAAAAATAAGGACTAACGCCCCTGAAGAATATCATCATGATGTCGATGGAGGAGCGCCAGTGTTGTTGGGGTCGTCTGTTGAGGTAGGGCCTGCCGCAGTGTAGTTCAAATCTTCAGCTTCATCCATCTCGCGCGATGAAGAATTTGATCTTGTGACCAGCTGAGGAACTTTGACCTTCTTGAATTTCTTCGAAGGTGGCTGAGACCAATCAAAGTCCTGTTGAAATCCCATCTGCTTGAGATCTTCATCACCGTATAGATGAGATAATATGGCCCAGGTGCGATCGAAGATTTCATGCGCATAGTAGTGATTCTTCTTCAAAGTGTTTTGCGTGATAGTCATATTCTGAAGAATTGAGCCAAATTGATGCTTGACCCACTTGTGATTACGATCGACCTTCTGATGAAGACTTAGAAGAAGCTCACGATCAGTCATCACTCGTGGAGCAGTGGCTTGAGGAGTTGGCTTTGAAGCTTTTGCAGCAGAATCTTGGGTTGCAGAGTCATCATTGGTGGAGTAAGATGTAGCTTTGTGAAACTGACCATCCAATGGACGAGTGCTCTCATCAATAATAGCAACTTTACATTTTCCATCAACTGAAGAAATAGTTCGCTTGAGGACTTCAATAGGAGGCAAATAGCTGAGATGATTCTGACAATCTGCCTGGTAGTGAATTGAAGACCTGGTTCTGATGAACTTCATGATCCATGGAGCATAAGGCTTCAACTCAAACGGTGACAGTGCAACATTAGCCAAAGTCCTCATGAAGAAATCATGGTAGTTAATGGGAATGCCATGTATCATGTTGAACATCAGATTCTTCATGATGCCAACAACCTCTTCTTCTTCAGAGTTGTGGCCTTTGATCGGACCGAGGGTTTTGGTCAGAATGTGATAGATTGTCCTAGGCGCATAAAGCAAATCCTTCACTAGGAAGGTAGTTCTCAGAGCTTGGCCTGCCTTCAAAGGCTTCATCAGCACTTGCATCATATGATTTGGAAGCTCAGGTTCTTCATACATGAGCCTGGCGCCTTCAGCAGGAGGACTGACTGGTACGGCATGAAGTAATTCAGAGGCCGGGGCTTTGTAATGAGTGTTCTCAGTCATCCAGTCAAGCACCCATGAGTTCACATCAGCCACATTTCTAGTGAGGTGCGGTGTGGCATAGAATTGAAGAATTAGCTCTTCATTCCAATCGCAGATGTCAGTGTAGAAATTCAAAAGCCCAGCTTCATGAAGAACATTCAAGACTGGCTGGAAGCAAGGAATGGACTCCATGTCAACATGAGGAATTTGACGGTGCTCAAATACCTTGTCCTTATCAAACAGGAGTGAAGAATAGAAGTTCATCTGACTGGCTGTCCAGAATCGCTTGCGTCGAAGTCTTGCTGAGTCATATGGATTAAAATCCGTGAAGAAATGGTGCTCAGCGAAGAAATCATCAGCCTTGAATTTTGGCCTTTTAGCATGAGGGTTTTGCTGCTTGGGCTGAAGATTAACAGTTGAAGTTTTCATAGCCTCTTGAATCAAAATCTCTGGAGCTGCTGACTGAGGAATTGAGAGTTCAGGTTCTTCAGCAGCAGTTTGTGTCTCCATTTTTTCAGCTGTAGTAGCTGGAATTTCCTCAGGAATGGAAAGGAGAGATGTTTGATGTTCTTCAGATCCCATGTGAATTTCTTCAGTTTGTATAGGGAACTGAGGAATTGGATGCAGAGGTGTGGTCAATGGTGAATTGGGGTGAAGTCTGTCCCAATAATCATCATTAAGCACAGGAGTTGTAGAACCGATATCCACGTCTTCTTCTTCCATTTCCTCAACGCCTGCCTCTTCAGCTGTGAACTAAGGCATGGGCGATGATACCAGTGGGGTTGAAGGGATATCTTCCACTTCAATTTCTTCATCCAACTGCTCTGAAGAAGTAGCAGAAGGATTCTCTTCATCGATGTCATCTAGAATGACATAATCCCATAAGTAATGAGCTCCTTGGACGGTACAACAGAGATTGGAACAACATCAATTGGGTTAGTGAAGGAACTTGTCAAAGTCCTCACTTTCTTGGGAGCTGAAGACTCTGCAGTCGTTGATACTTTCCTCTTTTTCACCGCTGCCTTCTCAGCAGCCTTGGTTTTCTTCACTTCTGATGCAGAAGGAAGGTTGATTTTCTTCACTGTTGAAGATTTAGCAGGAGGAGCAGATGGAGCTGGTTTAGTTTCTTCAGGCACAACTGATGCAGTTGCCCTGGAATGTTCAGTTTCTTCAGGCGCAGCAAATGCTTCAGCTGGCCTGGGTTGTTCTTCAGGCGCAACATTGGTGGTTGCCCTGGCATGATCTTTAGGAGCTGGAATTTCTTCGGCAGCCCTAGAATTCTCAGTTTCATCAGCAGTCTAATTTTCATCAGCTGTGCTAGCAGTTTCTTCAACCGACTGAACAGAAACATCAGCCTGAGGAGTTTGTTGTTGCGATGGTGATGCAACATTGGTCTTGAGGTTCTTGGCCAGCTTGACAAATCTGACTTTGGCTGCCAGCCAATCGGCATAATATCTGTCAAATTCATCACTGAGGCCTTTGATCTCCTTTTGCAAAGATACAAGTTCTTCAGGAGACATGTTTAGAACATTATTCTTTAGAAAACGCTCCTTCTTGTATTGAGCCTTCTTGACTTGTCT
Source organism: Thinopyrum elongatum (assembly GCA_011799875.1). Classification (NCBI taxonomy): domain Eukaryota; kingdom Viridiplantae; phylum Streptophyta; class Magnoliopsida; order Poales; family Poaceae; genus Thinopyrum; species Thinopyrum elongatum. Next base: position 354,589,689 of record CM022297.1, on the reverse strand, counting down.
GCCCTTTTCAAATTTCCATTTTTCTTCACTGATGAATGCCGTCAACATGTGACTTTGACCAGGAGTGAGGTTTAATTCAGGCAGTGGAGTGTTTGGATCTTTGTGCCAGAGATCGATGAAATCGAGGATCTTCTTCGGATCCAGCATGAGAGGCACATAACTCCCTTTGGCTCTAGTGGCCCTTTCTTGCCTGTCCCTGATGATTTCAGCAAGTTCTTCATCATCAGCTTCATCGTCATCAGACGGAACATGGAACGCCACTTGCTTCTTATGAGGACTTGGCCTCGTTCCATGTCCAGCAGTGGCCTTTTTCTTCAGCAGAGTTGGACCAGTTGAGGATCGTGGTGGAGCTGAGGAACTTGCAGATGCTCCAAAAGCAATTGAAAAACGCACAGTCCGTTGGCATGTTGCAAGATGCACTGGTGTTGAGGACTTAGCAGCAGCAACTGAGGATTTTGTGGCAACAGAGGGAATTGGCACAGCCCTTGAAGAAGTTGCCTAAGGAATTTGCTTTGAGGGCTTTGAGGAACTTGGCCGTGAGGGCATTGCTGTTGAGGAACTCGGCTTCACAGCTGATTTCTTCGGCATGGCCTTTTTAGGCTTACTGGCAGAGGCCTCAGCAGCAGCAACTTGAGAATCCTCATTGAATTTCTTCACTGCATCTTTTGCAAGCTTGGCCAGTTTGGCTTGGCGCTTGGCCCATTCTCTTGGAAATTCCTCACCACGCCTGTTGCTGGTGGGATTAGCAACTTGGCCAGGTGCCAATGGAGGTCTTGGACATGGAGGGTTTACAGCGAATTTCTTCATGTACTATGGAGTGACGTATCAGTATTCCCTCCATTCCTTAGCCCATCTCCTTTCAATCCTCTGTATGCGCACTTTGCGCTGATTCTTGTTCTCTTTGCCATATTTTGCTTCATTAGGTGTGCAGTACTCAGCATAGATATCATCAGGGATCTTAAAAGCAGTGTTTGTCTCAGGCCTCTTACCTCCCTTCTGAGGTCTCTTCCCATCTGCCATTTTCCTCACTTGAGGATTTTGAACAATGGATGTTTCTGAGGAAGTATGCAACTTATCTTTGAGGAACACTGCAAATGAATTAAGTTGATGAGAACCTAGTGATTCAGCAACGGACATTTTGTACCTGTGAACAGAGTATAGGTGCGAAGAATTTGGAGAGGTCATATGCTTTCTCAAATTTATTTTCAAAAAGTATCAAGTTTGAGGAATTTGACCATAGGTGTCTTGAGGAATTTCACTAAGCGTTCTTGACTTAGGTTCCGGAGTTGTATAGATTTTGAAAATCCACACAATTGAGGAATCTTGAAGAAAAACATAGCTTAGAGAAACAAATCAAGATACAAAAGCATTCGGGTGTTTATGGAATGGGAAGTTGAAGAATAAACACCTTTTGAAGATTTTGTGGAAATCATAAGAATCAAAGCAGGGCAGTAAAATTAGATTTTATCTACCTTGGATGAAGAACACGATGAACTGGGGGTGGAGTTGGAGAAGTTCGTCTGTTCAGATCTCTCACGCCCTAACTTGGTGCTGAGAGACAACTACGGTGGTGGCGGAGTGAAGATTTCCGCGGCCGGCGCGAGTACGACGGCAACGAGGTCAAGGCGGTGAAGCTCTTCCTCACCCGCGACGATGGAGAGTAGCGACGGCGCTAGGTCTGAGAGCTCGAGCGAGATGGTGGTCGAGCGGGGTAAATGAGGACAGAGGAAGGGAAGGGGTATTTATAGCCACGGTGAAAAACTGCTTGTCCGAAATTTTTGGACGAACATGCCCCTGACCCTTACTCTTCTAACGACATGTGTCACCCACGTACAGAGTGGTGGAGATCGTGGGCGATTGTGGGTGAATATTTTAATCCGTCGTGGGATGCGGAATGGTTTGAGCGGCAAAAGTTGAAAATTTAGATATAAAAATTTTAAAGTTTCGATCGCAAATTCTTTAGCTATCAAGGACATAGTGAAGACTTTGAACAGGTTTCTAATAGAACGCACACGAAGAATTTGTGAACAAACTGGGTTGAGTTTAGCATAGAGGGGGAACGGGTCCGATCATATTCACTTAGAGGAAAAATCAACTTGAAGAATTAGCAATAAGTGAATGATGTTGAGGACATGAAAACTCAAATATATATATATATATATATATATTGTCAATGAAGAACACCAGTCGAATTTTTTTGAAGACTTTGCAAGTTGAAGAATTTGCAAAATGAAGAAAATCTCAATTTTGAAGATTTTCAACTTTTGTTGGTGGCGTGACCCACCGTATAAGAATGATGATTTCAGACACCGCGTACAATTGTCGTAGGGCTCTGAGAATCAAATTCTTCATTAATTTCTTCACACTTAGCGGGTTAGTCTTCATTGATTGAAGAAAAACGTTACTTCGTGTGTTGCACATCTAAGTCATCAATTTTGCATAAGTGTTAGGATGTGTGTCCTTTCAAAGAACATTCAAAGATTCTAAGATATTTAGCTCACACCGCAACTTGCTAAATCTCTTCTCATCCAAGGGCTTTGTGGAGATATCCGTTGGCTGTTCTTCAGTCTTCATGTGATCAATAGAGATGTCGCCCTTCAACACATGATCTCAAAGAAAATGATAACGAATCTGGATGTGCTTTGTCTTCGAGTGCTGAACTGGGTTATGAGCAATCTTGATGGCACTCTCATTGTCGTAGTAGAGTGGCACATTCTTCATGTTGATGCCATAGTCCTTGAGGGTTTGCTTCATCCACAGCAATTGAGCACAGCAAGAACCAGCAGCAATGTACTCAGCTTCAGCAGTGGAGAGTGATATGCAGTTCTGCTTCTTCGAGGACCAACATACTAAAGACCGTCCGAGGAAATGGCATGTGCCTGATGTTGACTTGTGATCCACTCGATCACCAGCATAGTCAGAGTCAGAATATCCAATGAGATCAAAAGACGAGCCCTTGGGACACTATAATCCAAGTGTTGGAGTGTGAGCTAGATATCGAAGAATATGTTTCACAGCCTTATGGTGTGACTCCTTCGGTGTAGCTTGAAAATGGCACACATGCAAACACTAAGCATAATATCTGGCCTAGATGCACATAGATACAATAAAGAGCCAATCATGGAGCGGTATACCTTTTGATCGAAGTCTATACCATTTTCATCGGTGCATAGATGGCCATTTGTGGGCATAGGGATTTTGACGCCTTTGCAATCTTGCATGCCGAATTTCTTCAGAATGTCCTTGAGGTATTTCTCTTGAGATATGAAGATGCCATTGCGTTGTTGACGAATTTCAAGACCTAAGAAGAATTTCAATTCTCCCATCATAGACATTTGATATTCCTCACTCATCATACAGGCAAATTCGTCACTGTAACGTTGGTTAGTACAGCCAAAGATAATATCATCAACATATATTTGGCACACGAATAATTCTTCATCATATGTTTTGGTGAAAAGAGTTGGGTCGAGTGAACCGGGTTTGAAGCCGTTCTTCATGAGGAATTCCTTCAGTGTATCATACCACACCCGAGGGGCCTGCTTGAGGCCATAGAGGGCCTTATTGAGTCTGAAGACTTTGTCAGGATGCTTAGGATCTTCAAAACCTGGGGGTTGAGCAACATATACTTCTTCCTCAATCTTAACATTGAGGAATGCACTTTTCACATCCATTTGATATAAGATGATATTATGATGGTTAGCATAAGCAAGCAATATGCGAATAGCCTCAAGTCTAGCAACAGGTGCAAAAGTTTCATCGAAATCAATTCCTTCAACCTGTGTGTAGCCTTGAGCTACAAGACGAGCCTTGTTCCTCACCACTAGACCATTTTCATCTTGCTTGTTGTGGTAGATCCATTTGGTACCGATGATATTGTGCTTACGTGGGTCTGGTCACTTGACAAGCTCCCACACATTGTTCAGCTCGAAATGATGTAATTCCTCTTGCATCGCTTGAATCCACTCAGGCTCCAGAAATGCCTCATCAACTTTGGTGGGCTCTGTGATAGAGACGAAAGAAAAATGCCCACAAAAGTTTGACAAATGTGAAGCTTTTGAGCGTGTGAGAGGACCTGGTGCGTTGATGCCGTTGATGATTCTCTCAATCTGTACTTGATTTGCAACGCGAGGATGAGCACGTTGATGATTTTGATTTGGCTCAACATTTTCTTCAGAGCCATTTTCTTCAGATGCACCAGCATGATTTTCTTCACGATCTGGAATGACTTCTTCAACAGATTCCTCAGTAGGTATGACATCCTCAGTAGCCTTTAGCTTGATGGATTCCTCAGGAGCCATTTCATCTAGCACAGGAGGTAGGTGCTCTCTTTGCGAGCCATTAGTTTCATCGAACCGCGCATCTACAGTTTCAACAACCTTGTGGTGATAGGTGTTGAAGACTCTGTAGGTGTGCGAGTCCTTTCCGTAACCAAGCATAAAACCTTCATGTGCTTTTGGTGCAAATTTAGAATTGTGATGGGGATCTTTAATCCAACATTTAGGACCGAAGACTTTGAAATAACTCACATTGGGTTTCTTGTCAGTGAGGAGTTCATATGAGGTCTTCTTGAAGAATTTGTGAAGATATACCCTGTTGATGATGTGGCATGCAGTATCAATTGCCTCAGGCTAGAAGCGACGAGGCATCTTGTATTCATCAAGCATAGTGCGAGCCATCTCAACAAAAGTCCTGTTCTTGCGCTCCACAATGCCATTCTGCTGAGGAGTGTATGGGGCAGATAACTCGCGAGTAATACCAAGTTCTTCAACATAGTCATCAAGACCAGTATTCTTGAACTCGGTCCCATTGTCACTACATATATGCTTGATCTTCACACCGAAATTTGTCGAAGCCCTTGAGGAAAATCGTCTGAAGGCTTCTTGCACTTCAGTTTTGTAAGTAATGACATGCACCCATGTATAACGAGAATAATCATCAACAATGACAAAGCCATATAGAGATGCTGCATTTGTTAGTGTGGCATAATGAGTAGGGCCAAAGAGGTCCACATGAAGCAATTCAAAAGGACGAGAGGTAGTCATGATAGTCTTCGAGGGGTGCTTGGCTCTAGTCATCTTTCCAGCCTCACAAGCCCCACAAAGATGATCTTTGAGGAATTTGACACCCTCAATGCTAATGACGTGCTTCTTCTTCACAAGCGTGTGTAAGTTCCTCATGCCAGCATGACCCAGTCGTCGATGCCATAGCCAGCCTTCTGAAGCTTTTGCAAGTAGACATGTGGCAGGCTGTGGTCCTGTAGAGAAATCAACAATATACAAGTCTCCTCTCCTAAAGCCTTCGAAGACTTTGGAATTGTCAGATTCCATGAGCACTAAGCAGCAATATTTGCCAAAGACAACAACCATATCAAGATCACAAAGCATTGAGACAGACATGAGGTTGAATCCGGGGGACTCGACAAGCATGACATTGTCCATGTGTCGATCCTTTGAGATTGCAACCCTACCTAGACCCAATACCTTGCTTTTGCCTTTGTCAGCGTAGGTGATATGCTTCAAATGTGATGGAGATAAAGGAGAGTCCATCAGTAAGCTCTTGTCACCGATCATGTGATTTGTACATCCACTGTCGAGGACCCACTCAGTAGCTTTGGGTAAATCATCCTGCAGATGAATTAGTGCATCTTACGAACTCATATACTTAAGAGTGAAGAATATGACATCAAATTCATCAGACAGAATTTCATCAATTAATGCAACATATGTATATATAGCAGTATGAGGACGTGAGAAATGAAAGAATCATTTCTTCATAATTAGCTTGCTTCCTTTCAAGCATTTCAGGTCTCCAGCAAATTCTTCAAACGATTTAGTTCGTCTGGAGACCTGTCCCTGCATAAGAGATTAGTTCTTTTTCTTCACCACCCACATATGGAGGGGTGGCAAAGAGTTCATCATTCTGCGAGCTCCATAAGAGAAAGGTGGCATTGAAGCCAATGCGCTTCATTTCACAGAAGAGGGGTAAGAATAGGCATATGAATAAGCAGAGAAATTCTTCGAGGACTTATGAACATAATGATTTGAAGAGTAATGCACATATTCATAGCTCTTAGATTTTTCCTGCGAAATTGAAGTGTTAGCACAATGATGTTCATATGAGGATTTGGATCCATGTGAGGAATTTGATCCATATGAAGAATTTGGTCCGTACGAGGACTTGGATCCATTTGAAGCCTTTGGTTCATATGAAGAATTTGATCTAGGGTTCCGATTCTTCACAGGTGGTGTCATGATGACATTTACCTGAAGACTTTTGAGGCACTTTTTGGGAACCCAGATTTTCTTCATAGGGGGACCGTTCCTGCAGTTAGTTCCAACATATCTAGCAAATACTTCACCATTCTGATTTTTTAACAGTTTATAGTTGGAGTTAAATGACTCATCAGATGAATATGAGGATTCACAAGTAAAGCCAGATAAGTGGATGGATCTACGGGAGGTCCCTTCGCAGCAACCCATGAGGTTTTGGGATACTGCTCAGGTTTCCAGTAGGTTCCATCACCATTGAGTTTCCTCTCAAAGGCAATACCCTCTTTCCTAGGGTTCCTGTTCAAGATCTGCTTTTTGAGCACATCACAAAGAGTCTGATGCCCTTTGAGGCTTTCGTACATGCCTGTCACATACAATTCCTTCAACCCTGCATTTTCGTCAGTGATACTAGTGGTATCCTCAGATGAGGAATTTGTGACCACAGAGATAGTTGAAGAATTTGTAGCAATAGAAGCATTTGAACTTTCAGGTGAAGAATTAGCAGTTTCACGTTCAATGCATTTCAAACATGGTGGAATAAATTCTTCCTGAGCAGAACCGATCTGTTGAGCAAGTAATGAATCATTTTCTTTCTGAAGATCTTCATGACTCACCCTTAGCTTCTCAAGATCTTGCTTTCTTTAAAAAATTCATAAGAATGCTTCTCATGATCGGCTAAGAGAGTTTCATGATGACTTTGAAGGTTATCAAACTTAGACTGTAGTCGCTGAAGATTATCAGTCAGTGTTTGAGTTTGATCCATTTCCTCACCCAGCAGATCATCGCTTTTGTCTATCAAATTTTGAACATTTTCCAAAGCCTTTTGTTGTTTAATAGCAATATTAGCAAGTTTGGAATAGCTGGGTTTGGGATTTTCATCAGATTCATCCTCACTTAATTCAGAGGAGGGATATTTGAGTACCTTGGCACCTTTTGCCATGAATCAATAGGTGGGAGCATAGTCATCGTTGCTGTCATCAGCAGTGTTGGGGAAGCCATTTTCCTCAGTGTTGAAGATGGACTTCCTAACGAAAGCAGTAGCGAGGGCTAGGCTCGCCACACCAGAGTCTGACTCCTCAGATGCTTCCTCTTCCTCATGTTCCTCAGATTCAGCTTCAGAGTCCATTTCCTTGCCAATGAATGCCCGAGCCTTCTTGGAACTGCTCTTCTTGTGAGATGAAGACTTTCAAGATTTTGATGATGAGGACTTTGAAGATTTCTTCTTCTTCTTTGAGTCATTTGAACTATCATCCTTGTATTTCTTCTTCTTTGATTCCTTTGCCCACTGAGGACAATCAGTTATGTAGTGACCAGGTTTCTTGCATTTGTGGCAAGTCCTCTTCTTGTAATCACGGGATGAGGAATCTGATCTCATGTCATCACCTTTTGAAGATTTTACAAAGCGACCACGCCTTGAGAACTTATGGAATTTCCTCACGAGCATTGCTAGCTCCTGGCTTAGTTCTTCAGGGTCACCAAGGCTGCTATCAGAATCTTCTCCTTCAGATGAGGAAACTACCTTGGCCTTCAATGCACGTGATCTTCCATAGCTTGGCCCGTAGATATCTCTCTTCTCAGCTTGTTGGAATTCATGAGTGTTCAGCCTCTCAAGGATATCAGCAGGATCTAGTGACTTGTAGTCTCCATGTTCTTGAATCATCAGTGCCAGTGTATCAAATGAAGAATCAAGTGACCTCAGCAATTTCTTCACCACCTCATGCACTCAGTTGAGATTCCTTCGTTGACCTTGGACAGCCTGTCCCAAATAAGCTTTGCAGACTCCAAAGCACTCACTCTACCGTACTGTCCTTTGCTCAGATGACCACATATGATATTCTTCGCTTGAGGGTCGAGTTTCTTGAATCTCTTCACATCAGCAGCGTTCACGGAAGGAGTGACAGAGGGAACGCCATTTTCCACAACGTACCAGAGATCATTGTCAATTGCCTCAAGATGCATGCACATCTTATTCTTCCAGTAGGGGTAGTCTGTCCCATCAAAGGTAGGACACCCAGCCGAGACCTTGATCATGCCTGCAGTCGACATAACTAAAACTCTAGGTGGTTAAACCGAAATCAAATAGAACAAGGGAGTACCTTGCTTTGATACCAATTGAAAGTGCGTTATATCGACTAGAGGGGGGGGGGTTGGGGGTGAATAGGCAATTTTTACAAATTCGTCACTGAGGAAATACTACTTGAGGAATTTGCTAAGTCACGAACTACAAGCAACAAAATAAGTACTCAGGTGCAAGCATAACATGGCAGTAACACAGTCATCATGATGATATGAAACAAGCATAGAGCACAGGTAGCGTGTAAACAGGATAAGCAGGCAAAAGACTAGATGACTGAAGAATTAGGATTGAGGAAATTGAGAAAGTCTTCAGTCAAAGTCTTCAAACAGTAACGATCAATTTCATCAACACATGAATGAGGAAATGAAAGGGTTGAGGAAATAGAACCAGTAGCTCGGTGAAGACAATGATTTGGTAGACCAGTTCCAACTGCTGTGATAGTTGTACGTCTGGTTGGAGCAGCTAGGTATTTAAACCTGAGGACACAAAGTCCCGGATGCACAGTCCTCACCATATTCTCCTTGAGCTAAGGTCACACAGACCTCGCCCAATCACTCATGGTAAGTCTTCACAGGTGACTTCCAAACCTTCACAGACTTGGTCACTCGGCGATCCACAATTCCTCTTGGATGCTCTAGACCATGACGCCTAACCGTCTGGAGGATGCACAGTCCTCAAAGGTAACAAGCGTCGGTTCCACACAGGAACAATCTCTTCAGTGATGCTCAATCACTTTGGGTTTTAGGTGTTGGGTTTGGGTTTTTCCTCATTGATGATTTTCTCTCAAAGTCCTCGGAGGATGGGATGCTCTAAATGACAAGTGTTAGTTTCTCTTAGAGCAGCCAACCAACTAGTGGTTGTAGGGGCAGCTATTTATAGCCGGGGAGCAGCCCGACATGATAAGACATAAATGCCCTTCAATGATATGATTGTTAGGTGGATAGGATATTTTGGACAGCTGGCGCATAGCACAACAACGGTCGGAAATTTGAGCTCTCAAATTCCTCAGGGCTATCATGTTCCTCACTTGTAGGAAATCCGCACTGGCGAATTCTTAACTCCTCAGTCAGAACAAATTCCTCAGAGAATAGAAGATCTTCATCTCTGTCACTGAAGAAATTGACTGAACTGTATGAGATTTCCAATGGCTTCACTCGGAAGGATTGGGTAGGTGTGGGATTTGAGATGAGCATCACTTGGAAACTTTTCCTTAGTTTTACCTCGAACCCCTTTAACAGTACGGTGTTTCCTATGACTCAAGAAGGATAAAATGAAACTACGAAAACAAAAGTCTTCACGCTTCATAATCCTCGCATCAACATCAAAGTCTTCAAGGTCACACCAATTTCCTCACTTTCAAAGTCTTCAAGAAAACCAAAGTCTTCAAATGAAGACATTCATTTTTAGGGGTCGACTTTCATCATAAATATGAAACTCCTCATAGACTTATAGACCTGTGTACACTCATAAACACATTAGTCCCTTAACCTATAAGTCTTCAATACACCAAAATCACTAAGGGGCACTAGATGCACTTACAGTAAGGGGCTGATTTGGATCCATATGTTTCATGCTATGGTTAGATTTATCTTAATTCTTCTTTCGTAGTTGCGGATGCTTGCGAGAGGGGTTAATCATAAGTGGGAGGCTTATCCTAGGAAGGGCAGCACCAAATCACTGGTCCACCCACATATCAAATTATCAAAGTAACGAACGTGAATCATATGAGCATGATGAAAACTAACTTGACAACAATTCCCATGTGTCCTCAGGAGTGCTTTGCTTTATATAGGAGTTCGTCCAGGCTTGTCCTTTGCTACAAAAAGGATTGGGCCACCTTGCTGCACCTTAGTTACTTTTGTTACTTGTTACTCATTACGAATTATCTTATCATACAACTATCTGTTACCGATAATTTCAGTGCTTGCAGAGAATACCTTGCTGAAAACCGCTTGTCATTTCCTTCTGCTCCTCGTTGGGTTCGACACTCTTACTTATCGAAAGGACTATGATAGATCCCCTATACTTGTGGGTCATCAAGACTCTTTTCTGGCACCGTTGCCAGGGAGTGAAGCGCCTTTGGTAAGGAAACATTTATATAGTGTGCTGAAATTTACTGTCACTTGTCACTATGGAAAATAATCCTTTGAGGGGCTTGTTCGGGGTATCTTTACCTCGACCGAAAGAGCAAAGAGTTGCTTTCTCAACCTACTGCACCTACTGAAAATATTTATTATGAAATTCCTTCAGGTATGATAGAGAAACTGTTAGCTAATCCTTATGCAGGAGACGGAACATTACATCCTGATATGCACCTAATCTATGTGGATGAAGTTTGTGGATTATTTAAGCTTGCAGGTTTGCCTGAGGATGATGTCAAGAAGAAGGTCTTCCCTTTAACTTTGAAGGGAAAGGCATTTACATGGTATAGGCTATGTGATGATATTGGATCCTGGAACTACAACCGATTGAAATTGGAATTTCATCAGAAGTTTTATCCTATGCATCTGGTTCATCATGATCGGAACTATATATATAAGTTTTGGCCTCGTGAAGGAGAAAGTATCGCTCAAGCTTGGGGGAGGCTTAAGTCAATGTTATATTCATGCCCCAATCATGATCTCTCAAGAGAAATTATTATTCAGAATTTTTATGCTCGGCTTTCTCGTAATGATCAATCCATGCTCGATACTTCTTGTACTGGTTCTTTTATGAAGAAGGATATTGAATTCAAATGGGATTTATTGGAAAGAATTAAATGCAACTCTGAAGATTGGGAACTCGATGAAGGTAAGGAGTTAGGTATAAACCTTAAGTTTGATTGTGTTAAATCTTTCATGGATACCGATGCTTTTCGTGATTTTAGCACTAAATATGGACTTGACTCAGAGATAGTAGCTTCTTTCTGTGAATCTTTTGCTACTCATGTTGATCTCCCTAAGGAGAAGTGGTTTAAATATCATCCTCCCATTGAAGTGAAAGTAGTAGAACCTATTAAAGTTGAAGAAGAAACTATTACTTATAATGTTGATCCTATTATTCCTACTGCTTATATTGAGAAACCACCTTTTCCTGTTAGAATAAAGGATCATGCTAAAGCTTCAACTGTAGTTCATAAGAGTTATACTAGAACACCTACACCCTCTAAGCAAATTAAAGTTGAACCTAGTATTGCTTTGGTTAAAGATTCTTGGTTGATAATATTGATGGGCATGTTATTTATTTCTGTGATGAAGCTGCTAGGATTGCTAAACCTGATATTAAAGATAAACATAGACCCGTTGTTGGCATGCCTGTTGTTTCTGTTAAAATAGGAGATCACTGTTATCATGGCTTATGTGATGTGGGTGCTAGTGTGAGTGCAATTCCTTATACCTTATACCAAGAAATTATGAATGATATTGCACCTGCTGAGATAGAAGATATTGATGTTACTATTAAGCTTGCCAATAGAGATACTATATCACCAATTGGGATTGTTAGAGATGTTGAAGTCTTGTGTGGGAAAATAAAATACCCTACTGATTTTCTTGTTCTTGGTTCCCCACAAGATGATTTTTGTCCCATTATATTTGGTAGACCTTTCTTGAACACTGTTAATGCTAAGATAGATTGCAAAAAGGATATTGTTACTGTCGACTTTGGGGATGTGTCTCATGATTTTAATTTCTCTAAGTTTCGTAGACAACCCCGTGATAAAGAATTGCCTAGTAAGGATGAAATTATTGGTCTTGCTTCTATTGTTGTGCCTCCTACTGATCCTTTAGAACAATATTTGCTAGACCATGAAAATGATATGTTTATGAATGAAAGAGGGAAATAGATGAAATATTCTTTAATCAAGGGCCTATTTTGAAACACAATTTGCCTGTTGAAATCCTTGGGGATCCTCCTCCACCCAAGGGTGATCCCGTGTTTGAGCTTAAACAATTACCTGATACTCTGAAATATGCTTATCTCGATGAAAAGAAGATATATCCTGTTATTATTAGTGCTAACCTTTCAGAGCATGAAGAAAAGAAATTATTGAAAACTCTAAGGAAGCACCGCGCAGCTATTGGATATACTCTTGATGATCTTAAGGGCATTAGTCCCACTCTATGTGAGCACAAAATTAATATGAAGCCTGATGCTAAACCAGTTGTTGATCACCAACGAAGGCTAAATCCTAAGATGAAGGAAGTGGTAAGAAATGAAATACTAAAGTTTCTGGAGGCAGGTATAATTTATCCTATTGCTGATAGTAGATGGGTAAGTCCTGTTCATTGTGTCCCTATGAAGGGAGGTATTACTGTTGTTCCTAATGATAAGAATGAATTGATTCCACAAAGAATTGTTATAGGTTATAGAATGGTAATTGATTTTTGTAAATTAAACAAAGCTACTAGAAAAGATCATTACCCTCTACCTTTTATTGATCAAATGCTAGAAAGATTATCCAAACATACAATTTTTTGCTTTCTAGATGGTTACTCTGGTTTCTCTCAAATACGTGTGTCAAAAGAGGACCAAGAAAAGACCACTTTTACTTGCCCTTTCGGTACTTTTGCTTATAGACGTATGCCTTTTGGTTTATGCAATGCACCTGCTACCTTTCAAAGATGTATGACTGCTATATTATCTGACTTTTGTGAAAAGATTGTTGAGGTTTTCATGGATGATTTCTCTGTTTACGGAACTTCTTTTGATGATTGCTTAAGCAACCTTGATCGAGTTCTCCAGAGATGTGAAGAAACTAATCTTGTTTTGAATTGGGAGAACTGGCACTTTATGGTTAATGAAGGTATTGTCTTGGGGTATAAATTTTCTAAAAGAGGTATTGAAGTTGATAAAGCTAAAGTAGATGCTATTGAAAAGATGCCGTGTCCTAAAGATATCAAAGGTATAAGAAGTTTCCTTGGTCATGCTAGTTTCTATAGGAGGTTTATTAAAGACTTATCTAAAATTTCTAGGCCTCTCACTAATCTCTTGCAAAAAGATGTTCCTTTTGTTTTTGATGATGATTGTGTAGAAGCATTTGAAATACTTAAGAAAGCCTTGATTTCTGCACCTATTGTTCAACCACCTGATTGGAATTTACCCTTTGAAATTATGTGTGATGCTAGTGATTATGCTGTTGGTGCTGTTCTAGGGCAAAGAGTTGATAATAAATTGAATGTTATCCATTATGCTAGTAAAACTCTAGACAGTGCCCAGAGAAATTATGCTACTACTGAAAAAGAATTTCTAGTAGTTGTATTTGCCTGTGATAAGTTTGGATCTTATATTGTTGATTCCAAAGTAACTGTTCACACTGATCATGCTGCTATTAAATATCTTATGGAAAAGAAAGATGCTAAACCTAGACTTATTAGATGGGTTCTCTTGTTACAAGAATTTGATTTGCATATTATTGATAGAAAGGGAGCTGAAAACCCCGTATCAGACAACTTGTCTAGGTTAGAAAATGTTCTTGATAACCCACTGCCTATTGATGATAGTTTTCCTAATGAGCAATTAGCTGTCATAAATGCTTCTCATAATACTCCATGGTATGCTGATTATGCTAATTACATTGTTGCTAAATTTATACCACCTAGTTTCACATACCAGCAAAAGAAAAAGTTTTTCTATGATTTAAGACATTACTTTTGGGATGACCCACACCTTTATAAAGAAGGAGTAGATGGTGTTATTAGACGTTGTGTACCTGAGCATGAACAGGAACAGATCCTACGCAAGTGCCACTCCGAAGCTTACGGAGGACACCATGCTGGAGATAGAACTGCACACAAGGTATTGCAATCCGATTTTTATTGGCCTACTCTCTTCAAGGATGCCCGTAAGTTTGTCTTGTCTTGTGATGAATGCTAGAGAATTGGTAATATTAGTAGACGCCAGGAAATGCCTATGAATTATTCACTTGTTACTGAACCATTTGATGTTTGGGGCTTTGATTATATGGGACCTTTTCCTTCCTCTAATGGGTATACACATATTTTAGTTGCTGTTGATTATGTTACTAAGTGGGTAGAAGCTATTCCAACTAGTAGTGCTGATCATAACACTTCTATTAAGATGCTTAAAGAAGTTATTTTTTCGAGGTTTGGAGTCCCTAGATATTTAATGACTGATGGTGGTTCACATTTTATTCATGGTGCTTTCCGTAAAATGCTTTCTAAATATGATGTCAACCATAGAATTGCTTCTCCATATCACCCTCATTCTAGTGGTCAAGTAGAATTGAGCAATAGAGAGATTAAATTGATTTTGCAAAAGACTGTTAATAGGTCTAGAAAGAATTGGTCTAAGAAACTTGATGATGCATTATGGGCTTATAGAACTGCTTATAAAAACCCTATGGGTATGTCTCCGTATCAAATGGTTTATGGAAAAGCATGTCACTTACCTCTTGAACTAGAACATAAAGCTTATTGGGCTATTAAAGAGCTCAACTATGATTTCAAAGTTGCCGGTGAGAAGAGGTTATTTGACATTTGCTCGGTTCATGAATGGAGAACCTAAGCGTATGAGAATGCCAAGTTGTTTAAAGAAAATGTTAAAAGATGGCATGACAAGAGGATACAAAAGCGTGAGTTTAATGTAGGTGATCAAGTTTTGCTATACAACTCTCATTTAAGATTTTTTGCAGGAAAGCTTTTCTCTAAATGGGAAGGTCCTTACATTATCGAGGAGGTCTATCGTTCCGATGCCATTAAGATCAACAATGCCGAAGGCACAAATCCGAAGGTGGTAAACGGTCAAATAATCAAACATTATATCTCAGGTACTCCCATAATCGTTGAGACCAATATAATTAATACCATAACACCGGAGGAGTACATAAGGGATACTTTCCAGAACGTTTCAGACTCCGAAAATGAATAGGTATGTGGTACGGTAAGTAAACCGACTCCAAAACTGTTCTAATAGCAACTTTTCTCCGTTTTGGAATATTTAGAAAAATAGAAAAATTAAAAGTAGTCCGAAAGATGCACGAGGAGACCACAAGGGTGGAGGGCGCGCCCCCTGCCTTGTGGCCACCTCGTGTGCCCTCCAGACTCCGTTTTCTTGCACAATACTTCTTTTGGTCAGTAAAAATTCATTATATAATCTCCCGAAAGTTTTGACCACCGTACCCCGGCAAAATCCCCTGTTTTTGTTTTGAGTTGTTTCTGTAGCAGATTTGGAGCAAGATGTCTTCGCAAGAGTCGGTCGGAGAGAGTCGTGTCTCTCATTCCGACACCGGGGCCAAGAGCAAACAGTGAAGCTGACCACTTCGGGCAATCAATGGAGGAAGAGATGGAGGCTGACTTGAAAAGGGTGGATGCCATGGAGGAGGATCAAGAAGTTACCTCTCGTCTTCAAGCTGGATTCATGCTGGAGGAACTTCAGAGCTCAGCAATTCCAAATTCGGTCATTCCTCCCAATGCTAGATTTCTCTCTTATGAAAAAATGAAAAATAGTGTTGCTTTTTCCCCCGCAGCTATGAAACATACATGGGTGATGGGAGCTCTAGCCATCATGGGTAAACTTCACAAGGAAATAATGGATCTTAAGCAACAAAATAATAAACTCGAGGAGGAGAATCGCATCCTAAGGGGCATCATCGCCAAGAATATCACATTGCCACCGCCGAAGAAAGAGTCATAAATACATGGGTATGGGCACTCCCCTTGGCTACTGCCAAGCTTGGGGGAGGTGCCCCGGTATCGTATCACCATCACATATTTATCTTTAACGCATTTTCTTAGTTCGATCCTTTGGGTTATATCGTGATCTAGCAGAGTAGAGTTTTAGTATGATCTAGCTTTGAGTTTTGTTTCGAGATCTATCTATGTAATCGAGTCCGTGAGTTATATATAATATAGAGTAGTTTTGAGTTGAGGGCTTTGCTTCCTTGCTATGATCTTGAGGGAATTAAATAAAAGAAAGGAATAAAAAAAGATCATATATTGATCTTATGGAGAGTAATGACTTCACATATAAAGAGTATGATGAATAAAAGTTGTTGAGAGTTGACAAACATAGTTTGGGTCATTGTTGCAATTAATAGGAAGTAATAAAGAAAGAGAGGCTTCACATATAAATATACTATCTTGGACATCCTGTGTAATTGTGAGCACTCATTAAAATATGACATGCTAAAAAGTTGATGTTGGACAAGGAAGACAACATAATGAGTTATGTTTGCTTATATATGAATAGAAGTTATATTTTCATGGACCCTCCAACATGTTGAGCTTGCCTTTCCCTCTCATGCTAGCCAAATTCTTTGCACCAAGTAGAGATACTACTCGTGCTTCCAAACATCCCTTAAACTAGTTTGCCATGAGAGTCCACCATACCTACCTATGGATTGAGTAAGATCCTTCAAGTAAGTTGTCATCGGTGCAAGCAATTAAAATTGCTCTCTAAATATGTATGATCTATTAGTGTGAAGAAAATAAGCTTTATACGAACTTGTGATATGGAAGAAATAAAAGCGACAGACTGCATAATAAAGTTCTTTATCACAAGCGGCAATATAAAGTGACGTTCTTTTGCATTAAGATTTTGTGCATCCAACCATAAAAGTGCATGACAACCTCTGCTTCCCTCTACGAAGGGCCTATCTTTTACTTTTATCTTCTACCCTTATACAAGAGTCGTGGTGATCTTCACCTTTCCTTTTTCCACTTTTTCTTTTGGCAAGCACTATGTGTTGGAGAGATCTAGATATATATATATATCCACCCAGATGTAGATTATCATAAAGTATTATTGTTGACATTACCCTTGAGGTAAAAGGTTGGGAGGCGAAACTATAAGCCCCTATCTTTCTATGTGTCTGATTGAAGCTTTGAACTCATAAGTATTGCGTGAGTGTTAGCAGTTGTGAAAGACTAAATGATAGTTGAGTATGTGGACTTGTTGAAAAGCTCTTGAATTGACTCTTCCAGATGTTATGATAAATTGCAATTGCTTCAATGACTGAGATCATAGTTTGTTAGTTTTCAATGAAGTTTTTGATTTATACTCTACCTTGTGAATGAATTGTTACTCTAGCATAAGAAATTATATGACAATATATGTTGCTGTCCTAAAGATGATCATGATGCCCTCTTGCCCGTATTTTATTTTATCGACACCTCTATCTCTAAACATGTGGACATATTTTTCGATTTCGGCTTTCGCTTGAGGACAAGCGAGGTCTAAGCTTGGGGGAGTTGATACGTCCATTTTGCATCATGCTTTTATATCAATATTTATCGCATTATGGGCTATTATTACACATTATATCACAATACTTATGCCTTTTCTCTTTTATTTTATAAGGTTTACATGAAGAGGGAGAATGCCGGCAGCTGGAATTCTGGACTGGAAAAGGAGCAAATATTAGAGACCTATTCTGCACAACTCCAAAAGTCCTGAAACTTCACGGAGAATTATTTTGGAATATATAAAAAATATTGGGCGAAGAAAGCACCAGAGGGGGGCCACCAGCCGTCTACAAGGGTGGGGGGCGCGCCCTACCTCCCTGGGCGCACCCCCTGCCTTGTGGGCCACCTGGCAGGTCCCCGATGCCCATCTTCTGCTATATGGTGTATTTTGACCTGAAAAAATCAGAAGGAAGCTTTCGGGATGAAGCGTCGCCGTCTCAAGGCGGAACTTGGGCGGAACCAATCTAGGGCTCTGGCGGAGCTGTTCTGCAGGGGAAACTTCCCTCTGGTAGGGGGAAATCGAAGCCATCGTCATCACCAACGATCCTCTCATCAAGAGGGGGTCAATCAACATCTTCACCAGCACCATCTCCTCTCAAACTCTAGTTCATCTCTTGTATCCGATATTTGTCTCAAAACCTCAGATTGGTACCTGTGGGTTGCTAGTAGTGTTGATTACTCCTTGTAGTTGATGCTAGTTGGTTTATTCGGTGGAAGATCATATGTTCAGATCCTTAATGATAATTAATACTCCTCTGATTTTGAACATGAATATGCTTTGTGAGTAGTTATGTTTGTTCCTGAGGACATGGGAGAAGTCTTGTTATAAGTAATCATGTGAAGTTGGTATTCGTTCGATATTTTGATGAGATGTATGTTGTCTTTCCTCTAGTGGTGTTATGTGAACGTCGACTACATGACACTTCACCATGATTTGGGCCTACGGGAAGGCATTGGGAAGTAATAAGTAGATGATGGGTTGCTAGAGTGACAGAAGCTTAAACCCTAGTTTATGCGTTGCTTCGTAAGGGGCTGATTTGGATCCATATGTTTCATGCTATGGTTAGATTTATCTTAATTCTTCTTTCGTAGTTGCCGATGCTTGCGAGAGGGGTTAATCATAAGTGGGAGGCTTGTCCAAGGAAGGGCAGCACCCAAGCACCGGTCCACCCACATATCAAATTATCAAAGTAACGAACGCGAATTATATGAGCATGATGAAAACTAACTTGACAACAATTCCCATGTGTCCTCGGGAGCACTTTGCTTTATATAGGAGTTCATCTAGGCTTGTCCTTTGCTACAAAAAGGATTGGGCCACCTTGCTGCACCTTAGTTACTTTTGTTACTTGTTACTCGTTACAAATTATCTTATCATACAACTATCTGTTACCGATAATTTCAGTGCTTGCAGAGAATACCTTGCTGAAAACCGCTTGTCATTTCCTTCTGCTCCTCGTTGGGTTCGACACTCTTTACTTATCGAAAGGACTACGATAGATCCACTATACTTGTGGGTCATCAGTACCAAAGATCGCGCACAGTCCAATAATAATATGCGTGTATGATAATAAGGAAAAGTGGCGGAACCGCCGATTTTTGCCACGCTCAAGGCGGGTAGTTTGTTTGTAGATTTCTAGCTAGCTGGTCTATCGCACACGGTTCGTCCTAATTTTCAGACCCAGACGTGGAATTCAATCTAAATAAACTACCTGCCTTTAGCTTGCGCAGGTGGTGATTTTACAGTGCACTTGCATCGCACACGGTTAAGCCAGTACCTCCACCTTTGCTCGTGCTTGCGCAGTCGTGGTGATTCATAGCGCACTTGCATCGCACACGGTTAAGCCAGTACCTCCACCTTTGCTCGCGCTTGCGCAGTGGTGGTGATTCACAACGCACTTGCATCACACACGGTTAAGACATTATACCCGTGTCCGTTGAGCGTCATAAGAGTCTTTGCAGCAAAAAACAAACGTTAGAGAGGGTCAGAAGACAGCCACACCAGCATGTGGCCCAAATATATATGAGTGCAAAGGGTGGTCTGTGATGTTTAAAATTCCAATGCACAACTTTGACCGCGCGGGCACACGGTTGGGTGCGTCGTCGAAGATTGATGAGAGGGGCCAGAAGTCAAGAACCACCTGGAAGTGGCCAAATATATGTAGGAATATAGGGTGTGATGTTTAAAACATTAAATACACAATGCACAACTTTGGTGGCACCTGCCTCGCAAACTCGAAAGCACCCTTGGATATATCTATAATGACATAATGTCATAGCTAGCTACGGTGCTTGACCCACCTCCCACTTCGTGTCGGCGGGGCGGATGCACGTAATGATACTTTGGTCATACATGCATGTCGCCATTGTAACACCCCCGGTGGTTAACTACAGTAATCACCCTTTTGATAATGACAAGTCATCATGTTTAACAGTGCATGATCATCATTAGCATTATATTGCATTTCAACTCCTAAGTCAAAATTCAAATTTAAATAAAAGTGGAAAATAAAAGTTGTCCAAACCTGAAAACTAAAATGTGCCTCATGTTGCAAATATTCCCAAAGCATTTATAAAAATGATTGCAACATTTGTTGGAATTGTAAAAGGACTCGAACAACAAGAAATAGCAGCAACATAGCACTATTTAATCCTTTTCAAATTAAATAAAATCCAAACAAAAAGATATGGACGCCAAACCAATTTCTAGCAGTGACTAATTTTGCACTGTTAATATTTGGACCAGTCTCATATTTTACAAAAGTCCAGAAGTAGCCTAGACATTTTTGCAAAACAGAGAAAAGAATAAATAAAAAGAAAAGCAAAAAGAAAATAAAAGGAACCCCCCCTTCGCTGGGCCTCGGCCCAGCTGGCCACTGGGCTAGCCAGGCCGGCCCAGCCGACACCCTACTCCCCTCCTCCTTATCCCCAGGGGGAAACCCTAATCCCCGTCACCCCCACACCCCCACTCCCTCAATCCCCTTCTCCCCCCCCTCTCGTTCTGGATCGGGCGCGGCCCCGCCTCCCCGCGCCGCCCGACGTGCCCCCGAGTCACCCTCGTCGCCTCGCCCGACGCCGTCACCGCCACCTGGACCTCGCCGGACCTCCTCGCCGGCCTGCTTCCCCTACGCACGTCGTCTCCGTCCTCCTCCTCATCCCCCATTGCCCCGAACCCTACGCCCGCGGTGAGGACCCCGGTCCTCCTCTCTCCCCTCTCGCCGCCCGTGCACCGCGCTCGCCAGCGACCACTGCTTCGCCCGCGCCCGCGCGAGTCGCCCTGCTCGCCGCTGCCGCGCCCGAGCGCGCGCCCCGCCTGTGCACGCCCGCGCGGCCGCCCGCGGCCTGCTGCTGGCCACTGCGCCCTGTGAGATGCGCCGCTGCCACCACCACCACCGCAGCCGCCGCTTCGCGCACCGCGCCCCGCCTCTGTCCCCGCACCACCATCACGCATGCCCGCACCCGCGCTAGCCCCGCTGCTGCCGCCCGCCTCCGCCGCTCGCCTGAGCCCGCCTTTTTCCGCGCCGCTGCGCCCTGCTTCCCCCTGCTGCCGCATGCCCTGGCCCATGCCCGCCTCGGCCACTCCAGCCGCGCCCGCAGCGGTCGGCGCCCGCGCGCCCCCGCGCCTTCCTGTGGCCCCTGGGCCACTGCCAGGTGGGGCCCCGCGCCCCTGTGCCGCTGGCCAGTGGGCCCCGAAACCCTATGGGCCTATGACAGCACGGGCCCACGCCCAAAACGTTTAAAAAAAATAAGTAAAATAAAAATAAAAATAGATAATAAAAATAAATAAATCTTAATTAATTAACTTAATTAATTCTGTTTAATTAATCTAATTAATTAATTAGTCTAATTAAACTGTAATTAACATAATCAAACCCTAATTAGCCTAATGTGAGTATGACAGGTGGGACCCACTGGTCCTGACGTCATGCTGATGTCAGCAGACACTGTTTCGGATAATGTTAATTTAATTAATTAAATAAATTCCAGAAATTAATAAAAACTTTAGAAAATCATATTAAATAATCCGTAACTCCGATGGAAAAACTTTGTACATGAAAGTTGCTCAGAATGACGAGACGAATCCGAATACGCGGTCCATTCGTCTGTCACGCGTCCCTAACTATCCGAACATGCAACCGTCCCTCTCCGGTCATCTGTCTGACAAATGTCCGGAACCGGGAAAACATTCCCGGATGGATTCCCCCTTCCTCGGTGACGTGCAACCATACGTTAGGACACACCCGGCACTGCATATTGTCATGCCGTACTTTGCGTTGCTCATGTTTGCTCTATATTTATACTGTTTCCTCCCCCTCTTCTCTCTCGATAGAGCCAGTACCGACGCAGCTCCGGAGTTCGACGACCCCTGAAGACCTTGCCCTTGCCGCCGAGCAACCAGGCAAGCCCCCCTCCCTTTGATCATCCCGATATTGCCCATTCTATTTCTCATGCTTGCATTAGAATTGCTGCTGCTACTGCTTTACCTATTCTGATGCATAGCCTGTTTACTGTAGCCTGCTGTTGATAATTACCTGCATATCCTAAACTGCTTAGTCTAGGCTGGGTAGAGACATATCAGTGACCCCACTTATCCCGACTGCCGCGCTGGATTGTCAGAAGACCCGATCAACGGGATTGAAGACCAGGCCCCGACACCGCACATCACCCCCCTTTAGTTGTAATGACACTGCAGCGTTACTATCGAGTGCCGAGGGTGAAACCTCTTGTAGCACTTCTGATGTTAACTCTGTAGAGTAGCTATTCGGTCGTGGTCATCGAGGGTGATTCCTCCTTCACCGCTTCCGATAACGACGCCGTCGTACAACACCTCAAGTGTGAACCAAGTGAGGGTGATTCCTCCGAGTTCACCTTGACGGATACATCGAGTAGGAATCCAACGAGGGTGATACCTCGGATTCCCCTGATGTTATGGACACACGGATACTTGGACATTACACTGTTACTTGGATAGGCGGGTCGACCCTGAGGGGTACCCGCGTGCGCCTGAGAGGCGAGTGTTGTGAAGATGGGTGCCTGTGTGGTGCCCAAGTGATGAATACGAGGCGCGGCCGGGCATTCTTAACCCTTGCAGCAAGTCCTCGAGACGGGGCGACGGGGTCACATCTTTTGTGAGTCTCTGCTCGTTACCGCAAGCCCTAGTCCATTAACGATTTGGATATTTGATCCGAGCAGGCCTCTGGTCTGATAGCACTAACCATCACGTGGGCATAGTATGGGCGTTCTGCATCGTAGCATCAGCCGAAAGCTCTGTCAGACGTCTAGTTCAGCCTTGCGGCCGGGACGGACCGGTGCCCTCCGGGTGCCTGGCTTCACCCTGCTCGCAACGACCCGAAGTGCACAGGGCGATGGCCCAAGACCCCATGGCGCTTAGGATGTAGACCGGCGGGGACCTCTCTGCTGAGCTGTAGGCAGGGTTGCGATGTGTCGTTTGGCCGAGGCCGGGCATGACCCAGGAAAGTGTGTCCGGCCGGAGTTAATCGAGCGTGTTGGGTAAGTTGGTGCACCCCTGCAGGGAAGAACACTTCTATCGATAGCCGGTCCTACGGTAAAGGACACTCGGAGTTGTATCCTGATCGATACAACTAGAACTGGATACCTGTGATGAGACCTGTATGTATGGCTCTGGGATTGCTTCTCGCAGGGAGTCGAGAAGGGATCTCCGGACGAGGTTGATGACTGTATGGCTCTGGGATTGCTTCTCGCAGGGAGTCGAGAAGGGATCTCCGGACAAGGTTGATGACTGTATGGCTCTGGGATTGCTTTCTCGCAGGGAGTCGAGAAAGGATCTCTGGGTGAGGATGAGACTTAATGATACTGCTACATTATATTGAATTGTTCTACTCTCTTCTATTGCTGCAAGACCGCTGAAGATGCTAGTCTTCGATAGGACTAGGCCTTCTCTCTATTCTGGCATTTCTGCATCTCAGTCCACATATACAGCCTCTCATTGAAAATGTTGCATATGTAGTGTAGATCCTTGCTTGCTGAGTACTTCTGAGTACTCACGGTTGCTTTGTTTTCCTTTTCTCCCCATATCAGTTTGTCGTGACCAAGATGACGGAGCCCCCTGAGACAGATGCCCCGTCGATCGACTACTACTACTACCCAGAGGATGGATACTACTACGAGTTGACTGACGACCAGGAGTAGGATCGGAGGGTCCCAGGCAGGAGGCCTACGCCTTTCGATCGTAGTGTTTTATTTTGCCCCGCCTTTCTAAAGGCCTTTCTGTTTCCCTTTTATATCTGTTCTCAGATATCTGATGCTTCCGCTGACGCTTGTTCGCAAGCTTATGTATTCGATCCCTCGAGGCCCCTGGCTTGTAATATAAAGCTTGTATGACTTTATTTATGTTTTAGAGTTGTGTTGTGGTATCTTCCCGTGAGTCCTTAGGCTTGATCGTGTGCATTTGCGTGTATGATTAGTGCATGATCGGGCCGGGGGCGTCACAAGTTGGTATCAGAGCCGACTGCCTGTAGGAATCCCCCTTTCCAACTCCTTGGCCGAAGTTGAGTCTAGTAATCGAAAACTGTTTTACTAACTTGGCTGTGTGGCTTACGGGCCCATGTCGCCAATTGGTTGGTATTAGGATCTTTTACTCCTCGACCTTTAATCTGGGACTCTGCTCTCTCTTCTATTCGGGTTAAAATTTTACTAACTCCAACATTAGGCTCTCGTGCTCACATCCACCCGGAGTTCTGAAATTATCCCCCCTTGCTTCAAGATTTTGGGCCAGGTTCTGCTTACAGGATCCTTTTATCGAGGGCACCCTGTGTTGTCACTTGCAGATTCCTCGCTCCAATAGTTTTCTCCGACATTGATGTAACCTTTGCTATGTCTCGTTGTGTACTTCCCTACCGCGTGCCTGCGCGCCGCCTAGTTGTCTATTCCTCCCTTTTCTACTGTCGTAATGCCGGATTCTAACCGAGGCTATGTGTGGATTTGAATGTCTGGTACAAATATGTTGAAGTATCTATTGCACTTCCTTCTGTTGTGCGTGTTACTTCATGAATTATTCCATACACCTGCAGTTTTTCTTGCTAAACTGCCCCTGTTGATTTGGCAGGATGGCTGACGATCCTCCACCTCCACCCTATATTGCCGCCATGATGCAGCAGTTTGAACTCAACCGTCAGCAGTTTGAGCTCAACCGTCAGTTTATGATCGGCGTATTGGCTCAGTTCCCAACTCAAAATGCTCAGCAACAGTCTGCTCCAATAACTCTGCCAGAATTTGTGTGCCTTAATCCGTCCACTTTTCGCAGCTCGACTGATCCAATGGATGCTGATGATTGGCTCCGTGACATTGCCTTTCAGTTGAAGTCGGCTAATGTTATCCCTGATAGTTATGTCACCTATGCGACGTATCACCTAAGGGGATCAGCTGCTCAATGGTGGGAAAGCCACAAGAGTATGTTGCCTGCAGAGACAGTAACCACTTGGCAGGGATTTCAGTCAGTTTTCCATGCACGGTACATTCCTCAAGGTCTGATGGATCAGAAGAAGAAGGAGTTTCGCAAACTCACACAGGGCACAATGACTGTGGATGAATATCAGAGGAAATTCCTTGAATTATCCTGCTATGCTGCGGATGATGTCGACACTGGCACTCGCAAGCAGGAGAAATTCCGTGAAGGACTACGTACTGATATAAAACTTGCACTTGCTATCCATGGTTTCACAGACTACGCAACGCTTGTCAGCAAATCTTTCCAAATTGAAACAGCTCTGACTGAATGCCAGGAGTCGCTCAAGCGCACTCATGGAGCTAGCTCATCCTCGGGTCAGCCTGTTCAGAAGCGTCGAGTGTGGATCCCGCACAATGTACACCACCGACCTGCTCCAACACCAAGGCCGTCCTATGTTGCACCTCGTTTGCCTTCACCGCCGAGACAGCTATCGGTTCATGCTGGACCGCCAGATGCTATGGCTTTTCATCAGGATGCACCACGTCCTTCTGCTGGTTGCAGGAAGAGCCGTCGAAAACATCCTTCTAGGAACGTTGGAACCAGACCACCTGCTAGTCAACTTGTTCATGTCAACCAAGTCAACATGGAAGAAGCTCGACAGGACCCCAACATTGTAATGGGCACCCTTCTAGTGAATTCAATCCCAGCTTCAGTCCTCTTTGATTCCGGAGCATCGCACTCCTTCATGTCCGAAAGTTTTGCGTGAAGCCATGATATACTTTTTGAGGAGATGTCCATCCCATTAGTAATCCATTCACCTGGGGCTAATTGGCAAACTACCATGGTTAGCCACGGCAACCACATTGTGATCGGAGGATTGATGTCCCCCGTTTCACTCATTGCTCTCAAGACCTCCAACATAGACATTATTCTCGGTATGGACTGGTTGAAGCCTCATAAAGCTTTGATTGACTGTGCCACTGAAACAGTCCGCCTCACACACCCTTCCGGTCAGACTGTCAGATACTCAGCTCGTACAGTGCAGGACGCCGAAGCTCAGATATATGTTCTAAATGCATTGAACGCATCACCTCTTGAAGGCATCGAGAACGTTCCAGTTGTTCGTGATTTCCAAGATGTCTTTCCAGAAGAACTTCCAGGAATACCCCCTGCTAGAGCTGTTGAGTTCGTCATCGACTTGAAGCCTGGCACAACTCCTATTGCGAAGCGTCCTTATAAAATGCCTCCGCATCATCTTCTCGAACTTAAGGAAGAAATCGACACGTCACTTAAGAAAGGTTTCATCCGCCCCAGTTCCTCTGCTTGGGGAGCACCTTCACTCTTCGTCAAGAAGAAGGATGGAACTAACCGATTGGTTCAGGATTATCGGCCCATTAACCAAGCTACAATCCAGAATAAATATCCGCTTCCCCGGATCAATGATTTGTATGATCAACTTGCCGGTTCCTCAGTATTCTCTAAGCTTGATTTGAGATTGGGATACCATCAGATCCGTGTTCGTGAAGAGGATATTCCCAAGACTGCATTTGTTACTCGTTATGGCTCCTACGAGTACACCGTCATATCATTTGGCTTAACAAATGCTCCAGCCACATTCTCCCGTCTGATGAATTATATTTTCATGGATTACCTCGATAAGTTCGTCGTGGTTTATCTAGATGATATTCTGGTATATTCGAAGAATAAGGAAGAACATGCCGAACACCTCCGTCTTGTACTGGAAAGGCTCCGAGAACACCAGTTGTATGCCAAATAGTCCAAATGTGAATTTTGGCTTTCTGAAGTGACATACCTCGGTCATGTGATTTCCAAAGATGGAATTGCCGTTAACCCAGAACGAGTTCAGGCTATTCTTGACTGGACTCCTCCGAAGAATGTCAAGCAAGTGAGAAGTTTTCTCGGCCTTGCAAGCTATTGCCGTCGATTTGTCAAGAACTTTTCCAAGATTGCTAAGCCCCTGACTGATCTGCTTCACAAGGGCGTTAAATTTGAATGGACAGACAAATGTCAGGAAAGTTTTCAAGCACTCAAAGACAAGCTGACATCTGCCCCAGTACTATCTCCTCCAGATACCCGCAAATACTTTGTGATTTATTGTGACACATCCCGTGAAGGATTAGGCTGTGTCCTGATGCAAGAGCGTAAAGTGATTGCTTACGGCTCTCGTCAGTTGCGCCCACATGAAGAGAATTATCCGGTACATGATCTAGAACTAGCTGCTGTCATTTATGCACTGCAGTTGTGGCGACATTACCTCCTCGGTAATCATTGCGAGATTTACACGGATCATAAAAGTCTGAAGTACTTGTTTACTCAGCCATCTCTAAACCTCCGTCAGCAAAGATGGATGGAGACTATTGCGGACTATGATTTGGGTATTTCTTATACCCCTGGCAAGGCTAATGTAATGGCTGATGCGTTGAGTCGCAAATCCTATTGCTGTGAACTTGAAGTCCAGCTAGAGCAACCACTCCTGTATGAAGAGCTTCGAAGGCTAAATCTCGAGATAGTTCCTCAAGGATACTTAAAAACCTTGGTTGTTGAACCAGACCTTGAGAAAGCTGTTAAGAGTGCACAAGCTAAAGATGCTGAAGTTGGTCTAATGAAGAAAGATCTTCACCTTGTAAAGTACAGGGATTTCTCGCTGTCTGAAGATGGAACCTTGTATTTCAAAAACCGCATTGTCGTACCTCGTTTCGAACTCATGACTGACAAAGTCATGAAGGAGGCACATGACACACCATTGTCTATTCATCCAGGTAGCACCAAGATGTATCGTGATCTCCGTCAAAGGTACTGGTGGTTAAAAATGAAGCAGGACATTGCTCGTTATGTTGCTGAATGTGATGTGTGTCGTCGCGTTAAAGCAGAACATCAGAAACCAGCTGGAATTCTGCAACCACTTCCTATTCCTCTATGGAAATGGGATAAGGTTCAGATGGATTTCGTTACAGGACTTCCCAGGTCACAGAAGGGTCACGATGCTATTCTTGTCGTCGTCGACCAACTCTCTAAAGTTGCACACTTTCTGCCTGTCAAAGAAACTATCACTGCTAGTCAGTTCGCAGAGTTGTATATCTCCAGAATTGTTTCACTCCACGGTATTCCGAAGGAGATCAGTTCGGACCGTGGCGGTCTTTTCACTTCCAAGTTCTGGGAAAGTTTCCAAACAGCTATGGGAACTCATATTACCTGGAGTTCAGCTTATCACCCTCAATCCCAAGGCCAAGTTGAACGAGTTAATCAAGTGCTTGAAGACATGCTTCGGGCTTGTGTTATATCGTTTGGCAAGAAGTGGGAAGAATCTCTTCCATATGCCGAATTCTCTTACAACAACAGCTATCAAGCCAGTTTGAAAATGGCCCCCTTCGAAGTTCTATATGGACGTAAGTATCGAACCCCTCTGAATTGGTCAGAAACTGGGGAACGACCGCTCGTGGGTCCGGATATTATTCAACACGCCGAAGAACAAGTTCGTATCGTCCGTGAAAATCTCAAGGCGGCTCAGGACCGCCAGAAGAGCAACTATGATCGCAAACGATGGGGTTTAACTTATCAACCTGGTGATCAGGCTTATCTGCGAGTCACCCCGATGAAAGGCACTCACCGTTTTGGAATCAAGGGCAAGCTAGCTCCACGCTACATTGGTCCTTTCTGCATTATTGCTAGGCGTGGAAAGGTGGCATATAAATTGGAGTTGCCGCCGCAATTCTCTCATATCCACGACGTCTTCCATGTGTCGCAACTTTGTCAATGCTTCAAGGAATCTCCGCACCGAGCTGTGGATCACGAGATGCTTGAATTGCAAGATGATCTTTCTTATAAGGAGCATCCGATCTGCATTCTTGATGAAGCTGAACGTCGGACCCGTCAGAAGGTTACCAAGTTCCTCAAAGTGCAGTAGTCAAATCATACTGAAGATGAAGCCACTTGGGAACGCGAGGATAATCTTCGTGCGGAATACCCCGAACTTTTTCCTTCTACCTCTTAATTCTCGGGACGAGAATTCTTGTTAGTAGAGGAGATTTGTAACACCCCCGGTGGTTAACTACAGTAATCACCCTTTTGATAATGACAAGTCATCATGTTTAACAGTGCATGATCATCATTAGCATTATATTGCATTTCAACTCCTAAGTCAAAATTCAAATTTAAATAAAAGTGGAAAATAAAAGTTGTCCAAACCTGAAAACTAAAATGTGCCTCATGTTGCAAATATTCCCAAAGCATTTATAAAAATGATTGCAACATTTGTTGGAATTGTAAAAGGACTCGAACAACAAGAAACAGCAGCAACATAGCACTATTTAATCCTTTTCAAATTAAATAAAATCCAAACAAAAAGATATGGACGCCAAACCAATTTCTAGCAGTGACTAATTTTGCACTGTTAATATTTGGACCAGTCTCATATTTTACAAAAGTCCAGAAGTAGCCTAGACATTTTTGCAAAACAGAGAAAAGAATAAATAAAAAGAAAAGCAAAAAGAAAATAAAAGGAACCCCCCCCCCTTCGCTGGGCCTCGGCCAAGCTGGCCACTGGGCTAGCCAGGCCGGCCCAGCCGGCACCCTACTCCCCTCCTCCTTATCCCCAGGGGGAAACCCTAATCCCCGTCACCCCCACACCCCCCACTCCCTCGATCCCCTTCTTCCCTCCTCTCGTTCTGGATCGGGCGCGGCCTCGCCTCCCCGCGCCGCCCGACGCGCCCCCTCGTCGCCTCGCCCGACGTCGTCACCGCCGCCTGGACCTCGCCGGACCTCCTCGCCGGCCTGCTTCCCCTACGCACGTCGTCTCCGTCCTCCTCCTCATCCCCCATTGCCCCGAACCCTAGGCCCGCGGTGAGGACCCCGGTCCTCCTCTCTCCCCTGTCGCCGCCCGTGCACCACACTCGCCGGCGACCACTGCTTCGCCCGCGCCCACGCGAGTCGCCCTGCTCGCCGCTGCCGCGCCCGAGCGCGCGCCCCACCTGTGCACGCCCGCGGCCTGCTGCTGCCCGCTGCGCCCTGTGAGCTGCGTCGCTGCCACCACCACCACCGCAGCCGCCGCTTCGCGCACCGCGCCCCGCCTCTGTCCCCGCACCACCATCGCGCGCGCCCGCAGCCGCGCTAGCCCCGCTGCTGCCGCCCGCCTCCGCCGCTCGCCTGAGCCCGCCTTTTTCCGCGCCGCCGCGCCCTGCTTCCCCCTGCTGCCGCATGCCCTGGCCCGTGCCCGCCTCGGCCACTCCAGCCGCGCCCTGGCGCCGCTCGCCGCGCCCGCAGGGGCCGACGCCCGCGCGCCCCTGCGCCCGCCTGTGGCCCCTGGGCCACTGCCAGGTGGGGCCCCGCGCCCCTGTGACGCTGGCCAGTGGGCCCCGAAACCCTATGGGCCTATGACAGCACGGGCCCACGCCCAAAACGTTTAAAAAAAATAAGTAAAATAAAAATAAAAATAGATAATAAAAATAAATATTAATTAATTAATTAACTTAATTAACTTAATTAATTCTGTTTAATTAATCTAATTAATTAATTAGTCTAATTAAACTGTAATTAACATAATCAAACCCTAATTAGCCTAATATGAGTATGACAGGTGGGACCCACTGGTCCTGACGTCATGCTGACGTCATGCTGATGTCAGCAGACACTGTTTCGGATAATGTTAATTTAATTAATTAAATAAATTCCAAAAATTAATAAAAACTTTAGAAAATCGTATTAAATAATCCGTAACTCCGATGGAAAAACTTTGTACATGAAAGTTGCTCAGAACGACGAGACGAATCTGAATACGCGGTCCGTTCGTCTGTCACGCGTCCCTAACTATCCGAACATGCAACCGTCCCTCTCCGGTCATCTGTCTGACAAATGTCCGGAACCGGGAAAACATTCTCGGATGGATTCCCCCTTCCTCGGTGACGTGCAACCATACGTTAGGACACACCCGGCACTGCATATTGTCATGCCGTACTTTGCGTTGCTCATGTTTGCTCTATATTTATACTGTTTCCTCCCCCTCTTCTCTCTCGATAGAGCCGGTACCGACGCAGCTCCGGAGTTCGACGACCCCTGAAGACCTTGCCCTTGCCGCCGAGCAACCAGGCAAGCCCCCTCCTTTGATCATCCCGATATCGCCCATTCTATTTCTCATGCTTGCATTAGAATTGCTGCTGCTACTGCTTTACCTATTCTGATCCATAGCCTGTTTACTGTAGCCTGCTGTTGATTATTACCTGCATATCCTAAACTGCTTAGTCTAGGCTGGGTAGAGACATATCAGTGACCCCACTTATCCCGACTGCCCCGCTGGATTGTCAGAAGACCCGATCAACGGGATTGAAGACCAGGCCCCGACACCGCACATCACCCCCCTTTAGTTGTAACGACACTGTAGCGTTACTATCGAGTGCCGAGGGTGAAACCTCTTGTAGCACTTCTGATGTTAACTCTGTAGAGTAGCTATTCGGTCGTGGTCATCGAGGGTGATTCCTCCTTCACCGCTTCCGATAACGACGCCGTCATACAACACCTCAAGTGTGAACCAAGTGAGGGTGATTCCTCCGAGTTCACCCTGACGGATACATCGAGTAGGAATCCAACGAGGGTGATACCTCGGCTTCCCCTGATGTTATGGACACACGGATACTTGGACATTACACTGTTACTTGGATAGGCGGGTCGACCCTGAGGGGTACCCGCGTGCGCCTGAGAGGCGAGTGTTGTGAAGATGGGTGCCTGTGTGGTGCCCGAGTGATGAATACGAGGCGCGGCCGGGCATTCTTAACCCTTGCAGCAAGTCCTCGAGACGGGGCGACGGGGTCACATCTTTTGTGAGTCTCTGCTCGTTACCGCAAGCCCTAGTCCATTAACGATTTGGATATTTGATCCGAGCAGGCCTCTGGTCTGATAGCACTAACCATCACGTGGGCATAGTATGGGCGTTCTGCATCGTAGCATCAGCCGAGCTTTCAGACGTCTAGTTCAGCCTTGCGGCCGGGATGGACCGGCGCCCTCCGGGTGCCTGGCTTCACCCTGCTCGCAACGACCCGGAGAGCACAGGGCGATGGCCC
The DNA here is from genome assembly GCA_011799875.1 of Thinopyrum elongatum. Classification (NCBI taxonomy): domain Eukaryota; kingdom Viridiplantae; phylum Streptophyta; class Magnoliopsida; order Poales; family Poaceae; genus Thinopyrum; species Thinopyrum elongatum. The sequence continues at coordinate 354,557,659 of CM022297.1, read as the reverse complement.
AAGACCCCTGGGCGCTTAGGATGTAGACCGGCGGGGACCTCTCTGCTGAGCTGTAGGTAGGGTTGCGATGTGTCGTTTGGCCGAGGCCGGGCATGACCCAGGAAAGTGTGTCCGGCCGGAGTTAATCGAGCGTGTTGGGTAAGTTGGTGCACCCCTGCAGGGAAGAACACTTCTATCGATAGCCGGTCCTACGGTAAAGGACACTCGGAGTTGTATCCTGATCGATACAACTAGAACTGGATACCTGTGATGAGACCTGTATGTATGGCTCTGGGATTGCTTCTCGCAGGGAGTCGAGAAGGGATCTCCGGACGAGGTTGATGACTGTATGGCTCTGGGATTGCTTCTCGCAGGGAGTCGAGAAGGGATCTCCGGACAAGGTTGATGACTGTATGGCTCTGGGATTGCTTTCTCGCAGGGAGTCGAGAAAGGATCTCTGGGTGAGGATGAGACTTAATGATACTGCTACATTATATTGAATTGTTCTACTCTCTTCTATTGCTGCAAGACCGCTGAAGATGCTAGTCTTCGATAGGACTAGGCCTTCTCTCTATTCTGGCATTTCTGCATCTCAGTCCACATATACAGCCTCTCATTGAAAATGTTGCATATGTAGTGTAGATCCTTGCTTGCTGAGTACTTCTGAGTACTCACGGTTGCTTTGTTTTCCTTTTCTCCCCATATCAGTTTGTCGTGACCAAGATGACGGAGCCCCCTGAGACAGATGCCCCGTCGATCGACTACTACTACTACCCAGAGGATGGATACTACTACGAGTTGACTGACGACCAGGAGTAGGATCGGAGGGTCCCAGGCAGGAGGCCTACGCCTTTCGATCGTAGTGTTTTATTTTGCCCCGCCTTTCTAAAGGCCTTTCTGTTTCTCTTTTATATCTGTTCTCAGATATCTGATGCTTCCGCTGACGCTTGTTCGCAAGCTTATGTATTCGAGCCCTCGAGGCCCCTGGCTTGTAATATAAAGCTTGTATGACTTTATTTATGTTTTAGAGTTGTGTTGTGATATCTTCCCGTGAGTCCTTAGGCTTGATCGTGTGCATTTGCGTGTATGATTAGTGCACGATCGGGCCGGGGGCGTCACAGCCATGACCTACCATAAGACGGACCAGTGAATCTATCATTTGGTCAAATGACAACTATTGTTGTCGATAAACCGCTTGGGCCAATAGATTGAACCATTATAAAAAATCGCACGAGAGGGACCACAGAACCAGCACCGCTTGCATGCGGCCCAAAATGATGTACATTGGAAGGGGTGATGTGTGTTTTCAATAGAGAATAATGTACAATTTAGATGTGGCGCCTGCCTCTCGATACAGACAACAACCATGAAAGCCAGGTAGTTAAGGACGAGATACGCAGGGTACGGTGTCGGTCGAACCCAGCAATCCGAGCATGTGGGAGGGAATCCTGACAACACATGAGCTCGAGCTTTGGTTGAATGACATGTGACGGTGACCGGCCCTAATACGAACTAGGAGGAATCCATTCATGGCCAACACATACCCCTCGTTATCGGTCAAAGGGATGATATATATACACTCAAGGAGCACACAGATATGTGTGTCATCACAAAAAACCGCACAAGGGAGACGTGGTCGATTAGAAGACCCCGTATACACTGCATGCGGCCCGAAAATATGTATGGGTACGGTGGTGTGTGATGTGTTTAAATCCCGAATGCACAACTTCGATGGGCCACCAACTACATTACAAACCGAACACTGTACCCGACCCCAAGCCAGGTTCTATACATACGATGTCGGTTTCCCAACTTCGAGGCGGCGGCAGGGCGGTGTCGTCCAACGCATGCGTTCAAATATTATTTGGTCTAACATGGCACACATAGCAATAGGAAACCATCATTGTCAAACCCTTCTCGTATGTTGGGTCAAAGGGATAGATTGTGTGGGCCCCCCTCGTTATTAGTCAAGGATAATATATATACCTCGGGGAGCCCACAGATATGTGCGGCGTCTATAAACCGCACAAGGGAGACATGATCGATCAGAACACCCGGCCGCCTATACCCTGCATGCGACCCGAAAAAAATGTATGGGTCTGGTGTGTGATTTGTTCAAATCCAGAAAGCACAAGTTCGATGGGGCACCAACTACATCAGTAACATTACAAACTGAACATCGTACCCCCATGGCCAGGTTAAAGACATACGATGTCGGGAACGCAACTTCGAGGCGGGTGGGGGGGGGGGAGGTAGGGGCCGGGCTCCGTCCAACGCATGTGCTGAAACTTGATTTGCTCTAACATAGCACACGGAGCAAAGAGTAAACCCTTCTCATGCATTGAGTCAAAGGGATAATTTGTGTGGGCCTACAGATGTCGATCATTCTTTGATTTTTTAGAACAAAAAATAACCAATAAAAACATAGTCTACAAATTAGCAAAACAAGGATCCCAAGGTTTATATAATCGCCATGACAGGTCACTATAGAGTCAATCATTCTTTGATTTTTTAGAACAAAAAATAACCAATAAAAAACATAGTCTACAAATTAGAAAAACAAGGATCCCAAGGTTTATATAATCGCCATGACAGGTCAATATAGAGGCATTTATCTCTATAATGACAGTATCATAGTGTTTAAATGAAGCTTGAGATATGCAACTTCCCACCGGGTCACCCATCTTTAGACTACTCCAGCCCGAGCACGCTTAACTTCTGTGTTCTATTCGACTAGGCTAGCGGATGGGAAGCCGCCCTTTGCTGATAGGAATTGCCTCCTTGCCTTTAAGGCGTTTCACGTTGGTCACCCTATGGGACCTACTCCCTACTATCACACACATTTGTGCTTTTAGAAACTGTGTGCGATATTTACATGGCCGGTGTGTCGCCGCCTAGCCTTCAATGAGCAATGACACTGGCAGCGGGAAAACGATGGGAGGAGTGGCAGGAAACGGTAGCGTGTTTGGATATATAACAACATTAATATAGAAAACTTAGTAGAGAAGGAAGCGTGAGCTAGCACGACGCATGCGCACAGTGCTTACCCATATAAATAAAATCACAACCGGAACTGCATGCTGTCGAAAGGGATGAGGATTGCCATTCGATCTGGGAGCATCCAATGGTGCAGACGTACGATCCGTGGGGTTTGGGTTCTGGCCAATCAGAACGCATGACTCAGATCGCGCGCGCAGCAGGGGGGCATCGGCCACGGTTTGGTAGGCACACGACTTTCGTTAGTGAACCGTGTGCTATTTGAAAACATTTCGTGAGAAGAATCTTGGTTTTTAAATCCCCGTAAATCCAAAACTCACCTGAAAATCGTGAAACTTGGCATGGTGTCACGACATGGCACATATATGTCGAGGAATTTTTTTGTCCATTTTGGCGCAAGTTTTATTACAAGCCTCTTACAAACCGTAGCTTCTCTCAAGAAGCCTCGTGGTTCCGATAGGGAAACATGTCCCCCTTGTGGGCGAAACGATAATCACTGCCTCTTTTCGCCTTGTATTTTCTTCTATAGGCAACATGGAACGACAGGATATCTGTGCTGAAATTTAAAATTATTCAGGGTTCGTTTGGCCTTTTTATACACTAATTGAGTTTCCTAGGCATTTAATGTCCATAATTCAAATCTGAACTACAAATACATGCTCTAGTTCAACAAAATGGCTAGAAAAATTATACACGTGTCCTTGGGTGCATGTTTAGGTCCCATGCAAGGAATGGGAATGAATTACAACCGTATCGGCGTCCTGGCTCGTCCTCAAACATTTGGAATCTCGGTTTTTAAATCCCTGTAAATCCAAAACTCACCAGAAAGTCATGAAAGTTGGCACGATGTCACGTCATGGCACATATATGTCGTGGTAAAAACATTGTCCAATTTGGGCCAAGCTTTATTACAAACCTCTTACAAACCGGAGCCTGTCGCAAGAACCCTCGTGGCTTTGATAGGGAAATGTGTCCCCTTGTGGGCGAAACGATAATCGCTCCCTCTTCTAGCCTTGTATTTTCTTCTACACGCAACATGGAGCAACGGGAGATTCGCGCTGAACTTTGAAATTATTCAGGGTTCATTTGACCTTTTTATCCATTAATTGAGTTTTCTAGGCATTTAATGTCCATAATTAAAATCCGAACTACAAATACATGCTCTAGTGCACCAAAATGGCTAGAAAAAACGTACATGTGTCCTTGGGGTGCATGTTTAGGTCCCATGGAAGGAATGGGAATGAATTCAACCGTCTCAGCATCCTGGCTCGGCCACAAACATTGCGAATCTCGATTTTTAAATCTCCGTAAATCCAAAACTCACCAGAAAATCATGAAACTTGGCATGGTGTCACTACATGGCACATATATGTCGTGGTAAAAATAATTGTCCAATTTGGGACAAGCTATATTACAAGCCTCTTACGAACCAAAGCTTCTCGCAACCCTCGTGGTTCCGGTAGGGAAACATGCCCCTCTTGTGGGCAAAATGATAATCGCTGCCTCGTCTTTCCTTGAACTTTGTTTTCTACAGGCAACATAGAATAACAGGAGTGTCATGCTGAAATTTGAAACTGTTCAGGGTTCATTTAGCCATTTTATATATTAATTGATTTTTCTAGGCATTTAATGTAGTCCATAATTCAAATTTGAACTACAAGCTCATGCTCCAGTGAAGCAAAATGAGTGGAAAATCGTACATGTGTCATTGGGTGCATGTTTAGGTCTCATTGAAGGAATGGGAATGAATTACAAACTTCTCGTCGTCCTGAAACATTGAGAATCTTGTTTTTTAAATCCCAGTAAATCGAAAACTCACCAAAAAATAATGAAACTTGGCATGGTTTCATGACATGGCACATATATGCCGTGGTAAAAACAATCGTCCAGTTTGAGACAAGGCGCACACATTAAAAGCCAACCAAGTCCTTTTGAAACAAATAGCTGATATGTTAATATCACAAACGGTTGTATTATATGAAACATGTGTTCCCGTAACCATTTAAGTGCAGCCACGCGTCCCTCTTTTCTTATGGGATAGTACTACCTTCGTCCTCGTTCATTGGCCATCTTTGTATTTTGTGCTAAAATTTAACCATACTCGGTGGCGTGCGTGCAGCTGTTTGATTAGATGGGACAAGCGCGAGAAGTCTGCTGTGTAGGCTCGACGGGACGCGTGCGAGCAGTCCGCCGCGCAGGCTCGACGGGACGCATGCATCCTGTCCACCTCGCAGGCTTGACGGGACACGTGCGAGCAGCAAGGCCGCCCATGCTCACCGGGAAGCAAGCTCTTTGACCTCCATCCACAAGCCGCCCGCCTCGCTCACAACTTCTCCATTAATGGCGGCCGAGCCGCTGTTTAACACGCGGTTAATGAAAGCACCTGGACGGAGGGTGTTTGCTTGTGATCCCATGGCCCTGCTCAACATTAGGCTTTGTTCGTGTTTTCAACTCGTATTCCGGCCTAATTTAAAATGCCACATAGGGCAAAAGATAATATGACGACAAATAAAATGGCAACGGATAATACGACGACAAATTTACAATGGCGTGGATAATAATTGTCTTACATATTCCGGATAATTTAAAATGCCACATGCGGCAAAGTCCGGAAGACACGGGAGCAAGAGAAGAAGGAAATCACAGACAATGATCTGGGTCGCTACTGTCTCTACTCCTCGATGGATCGCCGGGTGACGACATCCTCCAGATCCTTCTTCAATTCCTCACAACTTTGCTTGAAAGCAGCCACGGATTCCTCAACCTCCTGCTCGCGCTCGATCCGGAGCTTCCTCAAGTCACCCATCAGTTCCTCGATGACCGCTGTCAGCGTCATCCCCGAGGCACTGCTCTGCTCATGCAGCATCTTCCAGTCGAGGGACTCCTCCTCCTTCTCGGCGAGTGCCTTGAGGAGCTTCGCATTTGTCACCCATGAGTTGCTCGACGAGGCCGGTCACCTTCTCAACCGAGGCATCGCTGATCTCGAGCAGCTTCATCAAGCTGTCGACCAGCTCCTGCTACTTAATGAGGCCAGCGAGAATGTCGTCGTCGCCGGCCAAGGACTTCAGCAACGCCAGCTCGTCGTGATCGCCTACGCGGCGAGTGCGCTTGTGAGAGCCCTCGCGTGCCGGTGAGAGCTCGTTCGAGGGCTCCGTGGCACGCCGGGACATCTCCGTTGCGGCTGTCGCGTGGCGATGAGACCTCTCTAGTGCTTCTGTGGCCTTGGTCTTTGCTCCCTGGTTATATGTCCACCCGAAACTCCTCCTACCGGTCATGGTAGAACGACTTGATAGGAAAGACCAGTTTCGTGGGTGATGAGGAGAGGAACTGTGAAGCAATTTTCGAGTGGGTAGTTTTTATAGCCCGGTGCTAAGTGTGAACACATATTGGTTTGATCGGTGTGAACAGATTTGCAATTACTTATTGTGTTGTAATCTGCAATGTGACGAGAAACAAGGTCAAAATTTATTGATGGTTCTGGGCCTACAAAGCCCGTTTCTGTTGTTCTGGCTCATCGCAAATAGTTCTTATGGATCAACCATATGCCACGCATCGGAAGGCCGAAACATGGGCCCTCGTTCTTGGATGTACGTGTACGTGTCTGCCCACTATCACACACGGTTAAGATATCACCATCGTGTCCGATGGATGCGCCGTCGCGCCTCCCACGGGTCACCAGAAGGTTGACCATGTGGTTGCTCGCCGTTGAGGCGGCCGCGGTGCGCTCTGCTCGTCATTGAGGTGGCTGTGACGCGCTCTACTCGCGTCCGTCCACGCGTTTTACTTGCCATTGAGGCGGCTGCGGCGTGCTCCGCTCTGGCATCCCTGCGCGCGCTTTGCTCGCCGTTGAGGCAAATTTACAATGGCAACGGTTAATAATTGTGTTACATATTCAGGATAATTTAAAATGCCACATGCGGCAACACCCAAAACACTCACAACCTACATATGCATACAATTATAATAAAATATAGGCTAAAAGGCTGAGCTGGCGGCCTTCCAACGACGGTCTTCTCGCACTCCATGATCAGCATAGCTCCCTTGCGGCCATTCATTCCAAGTGTCCCGACCCGCCTTCGCCTACGGAGCTGCTGGCGCTGGGAGGCTCTTGGGGCTGCTGGGCCTCTTCCAGAAGAGCTTGACAGCATGCAATCGCGCGCATGATATCTCCGCGGAACCGCTCCATTTCCATGTCTCTGGCCTGGTAGCAAATTCCATCCATCACCTGCATCCTCAAGATATCATGTTCGCGATGTTCTACTTCATCGGGGACATTAACTCCGCCAAGGATGCGCTGGAGCCTGGCCACCACATCATCGGGGTCAAGGTTGACACAGCCGGTGTCGGCAATGATGAAGCCACGGGCTGGCTGTGTCTTGACTCAATCGCAGAGGTCCTCTGCCCATTCCTTGAGGGGCATTAGGCTCTGGACGAGCACTGGTGACGGCGGCTCTTTGGGTGGGTCGTCGATCATGCCGCCGAGCAGCTCTGGATCTTTTGCACGATGGATGGCAAACTGCTCATCACACTTCCTCTGCAATATGTCGATTGTGCGCCCAAGGACTGTCGCGCCGATATCGCTGCCGATGAGCCATGGTGCCTGCACCGGCCGATGAAGTTCTTGCTCCCCGACCTGCTCCGGCTCATTCTCCTCGCCGAATATGTAACGCAGGTAGGGGTCGACGTCGAAGCTTTGGTCATTGCTTGGCATGCTTGGAATAACTAATGGTAGATGGGTGAGGACTATATCTGCGCAGAGTGTCGCGACGGTGTGTTGCCGCCTGGGTTATATGCAAAAAGCCATTAGCTGGTGGCGGGAAACCGATGAGGGAAGAGGCATGGATTTTACAATTCACCCATTTGGAGCGCGGGAACCATTCGCTGGAGTGCAGGAAGACTAAGTGGAGCACGCACACAACCTGAATACCATATGCGGTTCCACGTGTTATTTATCACACACGTGTTAACATAAGGAAATGTATGTGTAACTTACTAATCATCGCACACAAGTACTCGCAGACGCATCATGTGCGATACTCCTAGCCACCGCAAGCAACTAGTTTGCATTTTTCAAAAGTTTTTTGTACAAACAGAATCGCACACGAACTAACTATAGTAACCATCTGTGTTATAATTTCTCATCGCAAACAGTTCATTCGAGTGGGCTGTTTGCTACGTATCATACACATCTTGTTTACACGAAACGTGTGTGTTCTTTTGGCTCATCACAAACAGTTCATCTATGTGAATTGTATGCCGCATATCACACACATCTTGTTAAGTTGAACCATTTCTGTTCTCTTCCCTAATCGAAAACAGTTCGTCCGAGTGAACCGTATGCCATATATCACACACACCTTGATCTGGCTGACCGTTTCTTTTGCATTCAATAATAGCAAACAGTTCATCGAAGCGAACTGTATGCCGTATATCGCACACACATTGATATGGCTGCCCATTTTTGTTCTTCTGTCTAATCGCAAACAGTTCGTATGGATCAACCGTATGCCCCGCATCGCACACGTAACTAAAATCTGAACCGTGTTTGATGTCTCTGCTATCGCAAATGTTTTGCATCTTTTTTGACGGTTTTTTACATCCCCATTTGCGATTAATGCATCGCACATAGTTTCGTCAAAGGGTCTCTGATTGTAGTGCCACGTTAGCAGCATCCTGCAGTAGTGGTAGTAGCATAATTTCTTTGAGCACTGTCTAGAGTTTTACTAGCATAATGGATAACATTTAATTTCTTATCAACTCTTTGTCCTAGAACAGCACCAGCAGCATAATCACTAGCATCACACATAATTTCAAAGGGTAGGTTCCAATCAGGTGGTTGAACAATAGGTGCAGAAATCAAGGCTTTCTTAAGTATTTCAAATGCTTCTACACAATCATCATAAAAAACAAATGGAACATCCTTTTGCAAGAGATTAGTAAGAGGCCTAGAAATTTTAGAAAAGTCTTTAATAAACCTCCTATAGAAACCAGCATGACCAAGGAAACTTCTTATACCTTTGATATCTTTAGGACACGGCATTTTTTCAATAGCATCAACTTTAGCTTTATCAACTTCGATACCTCTTTCAGAAATTTTATGCCCGAAGACAATACCTTCATTAACCATAAAGTGGCACTTCTCCCAATTCAAGACAATATTAGTTTCTTCACATCACTGCAAAACTCGATCAAGGTTGCTTAAGCAATCATCAAAAGAAGTTCCGTAAACAGAGAAATCATCCTTGAAAACCTCAACAATCTTTTCACAAAAGTCAGAGAATATAGCAGTCATACTTCTTTGAAAGGTAGCAGGTGCATTACATAAACCAAAAGGCATATGTCTATAAGTGAAGGTACTGAAAGGGCAAGTAAAAGTAGTTTTTTCTTGATCCTCTTGTGACATAGGTATTTGGCAAAAACCAGAATAACCATCTAGAAAGCAGAAGTGTGTATGTTTTGATAGTCTTTCTAGCATTTGATCAATAAAAGGAATGATCTTTCCTAGTAGCTTTGTTTAACTTTCTAAAATCAATTACCATTCTATAACCTGTGACAATTCTTTGCGGAATCAATTCATTCTTATCATTAGGAACAACGGTAATACCTCCCTTCTTAGGGACACAATGAATAGGACTTACCCATCTACTATCAGCAATAGGATAAATTATACCTGCTTCCAGAAGCTTTAGTATTTCATTTCTTACCACTTCTTTCATCTTAGGATTCAACCATCGCTGATGATTAACAACAGGTTTAGCATCAGGTTCCATATTAATTGTGTGCTGACATAGAGTGGGACTAATGCCCTTAAGATCATCTAGAGTATATCCAATAGCTACACGGTGCTTCTTCAGAGTTTTCAATAATTTCTTTTCCTCATGCTCTGAAAGGTTAGCACTAATAATAACAGGATATATCTTTTTCTCATCAAGATAAGCAGATTTCAAAGTATCAGGTAATTGTTTAAGATCGAATACAGGATCACTCTTGGGTGGTAGAGGATCTCCAAGAGTCAACAAGCAAATTATGTTTCAAAACAGGCATTTGTTTAAAGAAAATCTCATCTAATTCTCTTCTTTTCATTCATGAACATATCATTCTCATGATCTAGCAAATATTGTTCTAAAGGATCAGTAGGAGGCATGGCAATAGAAGCAAGACTAATAATTTCATCTTTACTAGGCAATTCTTTATCATGGGGTTGTCTACGAAATTTAGAGAAATTAAACTCATGAGACACATCCCCAAAACTCACACTAACAATTTCTTTCTCACAATCTATTATAGCATTAACAGTGTTCAAGAAAGGTCTACCAAATATAATGTGACAAAAATCATCTTGTAGGGAACCAAGAACTACAAAATCAGTAGGGTATTTTATTTTCCCACACAAGACTTCAACATCTCTAACAATCCCAATTGGTGATATAGTATCTCTATTGGCAAGCTTAATAGTGACATCAATATCTTCTATTTCAGCAGGTGCAATATCATTCATAATTTCTTGGTATAAAGTAAAGGGAATTGCACTAACACTAGCACCCAAATCACATAAGCCATGATAACAATGATCTCCTATTTTAACAGAAACAACAGGCATGCCAACAACAGGTCTATGTTTATCTTTATTATCGGGTCTAGCAATTCTAGCAGCTTCATCATAGAAATAAATAACATGCCCATCAATATTATCGACCAAGAGATCTTTAACCATAGCAATACTAGGTTCAACTTTAATTTGTTCAGGGGTGTAGGTGTTCTAGTATAACTCTTACGAACCACAGCTGAAGCTTTAGCATGTTCCTTTATCCTAGCAGGGAAAGGTGGTTTCTCAATATAAGCAGTAGGAATAACAGGATCAACATTATAAGTAATAGTTTCCTCTTCAGCTTTAATAGGTTCTACTATTTTTACTTCAATGGGAGGATGATATTTAAACCACTTCTCCTTAGGGAGATCAACATGGGTAGCAAATGATTCACAGAAAGAAGCTACTGTCTCAGAGTCAAGTCCATACTTAGTGCTAAATTCACGAAAAGCATCAATATCCATAAAAGATTTAACAGAATCAAACTTAAGGTTTATACATGACTCATTACCTTCGTCGAGTTCCCAATCTTCAGAGTTGCGTTTAATTCTTTCCAAGAGATCCCATTTGAATTCAATAGTCTTCTTCATAAAAGAACCAGTACAAGAAGTATCGAGCATGGATTAATCATTACGAGAAAGCCGAGCATAAAAATTCTGAATAATAATTTCTCTTGAGAGCTCATGATTGGGGCATGAATATAGCATTGAATTAAGCCTCCCCCAAGCTTGAGCGATACTTTCTCCTTCACGAGGCCAAAAATTATATATATAATTCTGATCACGATGAACCAGATGCATAGGATAAACTTCTGATGAAATTCCAATTTCAATCGGTTGTAATTCCAAGTCCCAATATCATCACATAGTCTGTACCATGTCAATGCCTTCTCCTTCAAAGATAAAGGGAAGACCTTCTTCTTGACTTCATCCTCGGGCAAACCTGCAAGCTTAAATAATCCAGAAACTTCATCCACATAGCACTAGTACCGTAAGGTGCTATACAAACGGTTTTTAACCCCTTTCCGTGACGGCATTTGGAACCATCGCCTAGTGAGTGACTGCGATAGGGGGGTCCTTCCCACATGACCCAGAAACCGTCGGGGATAGGCGAGCGACTACTGACGATCGCCATAGAATAAACATATGAGAAGCCGCCCCGGTCCCACACGTTACATCTCGACGTTACGTTTCTGATCAGAGAGACATCCCAAAAGATTACGCCGCTATAGTCGTGTGAAAAAGGTGGACATCAACATTTAATCTACCGATATGTTTGCGATAGGTATGTTATCGCACACGGTTCAAGAATGTAAAATGTGTGCGCTGCCTCTACTAACGCCAACATGTCCATTTTCATAACTATGTGCGATTGGTATTCCTATCACACACGCACACTGGTTTGAAACGTTTGTCGTATTACCATGAATCGCACACGCATATGAGACGAAACCGTGTGTGCGTCCGTTGGGCATCGCAAACGTTTCACGTCAAAGAACCGTCTGTTCTCTATTTTTCATCGCACACACTGTTTTCTTTCTAACCGTGTGCACATTATTTTATTCGCTCCTGTATAATTTTATTTTTCCCTGTAATTTATTATTCGAATTGGAAATTTTGAAATATGAAACGTGGAATTCAAATTCTCGGCACAAAGGTTCAACAATGAATCCATAAATAAAATTGTCAACAATATGTTCAGTAATTACAGGATTAGACAACAATTAACTATGATGAACCACAATATTTAGAGGCGGTAAAGGTGAAGAGACAAGTGTAAATCATTTTGACAGCCGATGGTGTTAAAGAAGCGGAATGCCCATAATGTGCCTTCCTGCATGCCATAGGCACGAACAAATTTTGTCCAACCCCTTGTGACGATCGCCCGCCCATCCTTCACCGCCTTCATGAAGACTTCTAGAGCATTATCATGGTAGCATGAATTATATACTTTAACCTTAGTTGCCTCCACTCCGGTCATGTAGTTTGCAAGGTAATCATCAGTAAATAGCTTCGGAAACCACTGAAAAGAGAGAAAAAATAGATATTGAGGGCTAATAGAGTAACTTGTTGTGGGCAGGGGGAAAAGGCAACACATTACTTACCATCCTAAAGTTCACTGTTGTCTTGGATAAAGTGTAAATAAAGAGCTTAATTCCCATCACCCGTTTCTTTCGCCTAACAATGTTTCTTAGTTTCCTCACTTGACGCTTGTTCATGAATATCTCATTGCCCCATACGCAAAAGGGATCGAAGCGTGGATCAGTACCGCTCATATATGTACCTACAAGCAACCAGTAAATGTTAGAAGCTAAACTGAGATTGCACAAATGATGTAAAATACAACTACCTATGTTCCTAAGTACAAGTATTTTTAGAGATTTCAATATGAACTACATACGGATTTATATAGAATTATAGATATTGTTTAGTTTAGAATCTAGATTCACTCATTTTGCTCCGTATGTAGTCTATATTGGAATCTCTAAAAATACTTATATTTAGGAACAGATGGTGTATAAGACGTGGGATGCAGCTAACCTCGACGGCAAACAACATCATCGTCCATTGTAGCCCTGTGTAAGTACATGGAAAGCCAATGTTAACTCCAACACGGTTAACATCCACCAAAAATGGCAAATGATAATAAAACGGCAGCATCTGTAGTGATATCTTCATTGCAAAAGAGTAGCACGGTAGCAAAGGGACAGATTATAAAATGGATACAACTGTTAATTGCAAGAGGCTTAACAGCATCCTAAGTCATGTTTTGTAAGTTTGTAGCCATTGAAATACAACTGTTTAAAAATGGATACAACTGTTAATTGCAACAGGCTTAATAGCCATTGAAATCGGTACTGATAAAAATGCAATTGGCAGAGTTAAACATCACAAGGCAGGTGCTGCCAGAGCAGAGAATGGCCCAGTTGTCTATAAAAAGGTAGGGAAAATAGCTAAAACGTGTTAGGCATGTTTACTACAACATGCTTAATACATCGACCATACAAAATATAGCCATTAATTGCAACTGGTATTGGTAAGATTGAACTGGTGAGTTCATACCTGGTAAGTCCTGAGAGGTAGTTGCTGGGGCACTTCATCTTGGCCAGAGCCCGCCCAAAGTCAGCGGTGGCGGAGGCGAGCTATTCCTCCGGGTCGAAGCGTGGATCAGTGCCACTGACATGTGTACCTACAGGCAACCAGTAAATGTTAGAAGTTAAACTGCAATTGCACAAATGGTGTAAAATACTGTAAGACATGGGATGCAGCTAACCTCGACGGCAAACAACATCATTGGCCGTTATGACCCTGCGTAAGTACATGGACAGGCATGTTAAGTACAACAGGGTTAGCATCCACCAAAAATAGCAAATGGGCAGCATCTCTAGTGATATCCTTAGTCATGTATTGTAAGTTTGTTGCTGATATTGTTGAAATTGAGCTGGACAGTTAATACTTGAACATCACACAGTGTGCAGTACTGAAATAAACAAGGCACGAACATGCTTAATACATCAACCGTACAAAACATAGCCATTGCAAGTGGTATTGGTAAGATTGAGCTGGTCAGATCATACCTGCTAAGTCCTGGGGGGTAGTCACTGGGGCTCTTCATCTGGGCCAGAGCCTGCACCAAGTCGGCGGCGGCGGAGGCGAGGTGTTCGTCCGGGTCAACACGCACAACGGCCATCGCGCCATCGACCGCCATCAGCTCCTCGACCTCCACGTGATATGTGGTTGGGCTTGCGCAACAATGCTCTGGAGGTAGGGCGGTGGGGATTTGGAGGCATGAGGATGTTTTGCAGGTGCCATTTAAGCAATCAGGTCGGGGCCGTGATAGAGATCGGTGGGTTACCTGACTAGATCCGAGCAGAATGTAGATGTGGTTGAAGCTGTGGTTGCGGTGGCGGCGGTTTGAGCTACCGGTAGGGGGGAGGGGGGATACTGAGGAAATTTAATGGGTGGGGATGTGGTGGGAGGAATAAATTCTGAAAATGCGCGCCTAATGAAAATTTTGCTGCGAAACTTGAAACTTGGGCGGGGGAAACACACAACGTAGATGAAGCGCATAAAATACTCGTGTGCGAGAAAAGAGAAAATTGGCAGATCCCATCTCCAAAAAATGTACATGTGTAGTTGATTTTTTCGGTCAATGGTACACCTGGTTTATTAGGAAACATCGCACAGGTAACTAACATATGGATCATTAACGCAAAGCAACGCACACGGGTACGCCATAGAAACTGTGTGTTTTGTGATCTTCTAATAATTCTTATATCTATCAGCATTTCCAACCGCACCTATTTCAAAAATCTCTTTCATTGTATCAGGATTATTCAATGTACATGAACGAGGCAAGGTGACACCCGATTCGCAATCATCAGTTTATGAAATGCAATCAAGTGTCAACCTGCCTTGCTCGCATAGCCAGATTTGATCCTATGCAACAAGAGAGAAGCTTGCTGCCATCCGCCGGCGCGGCAATTTAAGCCGGTGTGTGGCCAACTCACGCGGCGAGGTGGGACTAAAAACCAGCTGCGGCCAGCTCTAGTCTCCTCCGGTGGCTGCGGGCGGACGTCTCGAGAGTATTTAGGGCCCGGGTGCGGCTACAAAACTTCAGTGAACACATGCTAATCAACGCTCAAAGCACTCAAAGGATGCGCTTACCGACATTGTACGTTAATAATAGATAGTACCAACTTAAAGTACTATTGGTAATTTGCTCTAAAACTACTATGTATGTAGTACTGGTAGATGCTCGTAATTAATTATACAAACTTGCGGGTGACATACGCACTAACTACTTCTCACATGCTTCCATCGGGGCATGCTGGCCAGACACCGGCGTTCTCCTTCCTGGCCTTGTAGGCGGCAGCCTACCATGCTTCGATCTCCGCCAAGCTCTCCTCAGCACGGCGTGCGGCCTCTTCTTTCTTGCGGCGGCGGGACTCTCTTTTCTTGACTGCTTTCTACCTTTTCCGCTCCTTCTGTGCAGCTTTGGCCGCCTCTAGATCCACCGCACATTCGGCCATGGCAGCCTCAAAGTCCGCCCACATAACTGTGTGGCCGCCGGCGGCGATGAACTCGGCGCGGCGAGATGACATCGCTTCCTTACCATGTGTGCGGTTGCGGGCGGTGAGGAACGCGGCGTGGCGGGATGCCATCACTTCCTTACCAGTTACTATGCGTCGCGGTGCCATGAACGACGCTTGGAGAGAGCTCTGGGACTGAGTGGCCGGGCAGCCGTACAGTGCGGTGGTTTTTAAGAGCTCAACGATAAACGACGAAGGAAATTTGGCTTCCCTTACAATTTTGCTCGTTCATTATCGCACACGGTTCATCTCCGTCGCCTCCGGAAACAGTGTGCGCTGAGCCTATTGTGTGTTGCGTTATGATTGGCCGGAACCCCAGCCACGCGGATCGTGCGTGTGCACCGTAGGATGCATCGCGATCGAACGGCAATCCACATCCCTCACATCACACCCATGCAGCTGTAGCTGGATTGGATTTATATGCGCTAAATGCCTAGAAAATGCACATAATCCCCTAAATATGGTAAATGAGCTCGAAAAAATGCCAAATTTGAACACGGTGATTTGCAGAGTGTATGTTCATCGTAGAAAAAAAACTCCAGGGCAAAGAATGAAGAAAATTTGGATTTCCCTCTCGAAAGCATGGAACTTCCTCGGTGATGGTTCAATTTATGAAGGGCGTGCATGACGACATAAGCCAAACCTTCTCAAATTTTTACCAGGGCATGGTAAGGCCATACCATGGCACCATGCCAGGCGTCATATTTTTCATGCATTTATTTCATTTTTCTGTAGTTGAAAACCCAATAAACAAACGTTTGTGGTTGACTATTGCCACACATTTCATCAAAATATCTGCCCATTTCTTGTAAAAGGCATGAGAATTTACTAAATGGTACGAGCATGGTTTTCCAGGCCATTCTTGTGCACCCTTTCATGCATCGATTGTTTGAACTTGAATTATGTGCATTAATGCCTAGAAAATGCACATAATCCCCTAAATATGGTAAATGAACCCAGAAAGTGCCAAATTTGAACACGGTGATTTGTAGGGTGTATGCTCATCGTAGAAAAAACTCATGGACAAAGGACAAAGGAAATTTGGATCCCCCTTCAATCTTGGTGATTTCCCCCTCAAAACCATGAAACTTCCTTGGTGATGGTTTGATTTATGAAAGGCGTGCATGATGACATAAGGCAAACATTTTCAAATTTTTGCCAGGGCACAGTGAGGTGTCGTGGGAAAACACGGCCACCTATGGGGCCATCGGCCCCTTATGGTTTGGCAGGGGGGAAGGACGCATTGCACAAAGAGGGGAGGGCACGGGGCAGCGCGGCAGCGATCACATGGGCAGTTTTTACCCAGGTTCGGGCCGCCGTGAGGCGTAAAACCCTACTCCTATTTTGGTGGATTGATGAGAGGACGATGGTGGAGACGCAGCACTCTAGACCGGCAAGGTCGCCTCGAGGCGAGAGCAGCTACGCACGTATAAGTGTACAGGGGTCCGAATCCTTTCTAAGGTTGCCATGGCCCTCCTTTTATAGATTAAGGGGTCACCACAGTGGCAAATTAGTCATTGTGTACTGATTAGATAGCAAACAGTGCCATCATACCTAACTCTGCAGACTGGGCAGAGCGCATTAAATGTCCCGCTTAGTGTCACATCGTAGTCTAGCCCGGCAAGCCTTGCCGTGCTGTTTTGCCACCTTCTCGCCTGCGTGCATGACACGTTGCTGGACGAGTGTCGTTTGGAGGTGATTTCCTCTGGAAGTGGCCGCCATGTGCCAAATAGCGTCCACTTAGCGGCTCGACACCGCACCGATCGGTGACTTGAATTGCTGTGAGGTGGAGCGGTGGAGCCTTGGCGGGGTAATCCACCCTCAGCGTCCCCGGCAAGCCTGCTGGGGCAATCATGAGACTTGTCTTCGGGGCAACCTCGTCCCCGCTAGGCTCGCCTGCCTGGCAAGGGAGGTTTTTCCTTAGTGGTATCTTGCTCCTTTGGTTGGCCTTGGTCTTCTTAATCCGCCCTTTGATTTCTCAAAGAGCTGATCTCTTCTGCTTGGCCTTGTCCTGGATGCTGCGATCTCGTTCTTGAGCCTGTGTACAGTCTGGGCAACATACCTGGGGTTTGTTGCACCGACAGGAGCACCCGGGCCTGGCCTGAACGTGCTGCCGAGCGTCGTTGGGGTAGGCCCTATCCAGTACATAGGCGGGGAGGCTGTAGTAGCTCACCCCTTGAGATCTTCTTTGCTTCATCATTAATCTGAGCTTGAGTCAGTTTCCGGTTTTCCTACGCGACGTGCAAGATGTCGTGGGGAGATTATGAGCCTTGATCCCAGGGCTACCCACGTCCCGTGTTCATGGGGTGGTAACTACCATTCCATTAACTTTCCCATTTGCAGTGTTTCCGCCACGTGCACCGCATACGTCGTGCGGGGTTGTTTGGCGGATGCAAAGGGCGTGGAAATTTGTGCCATGGCAGAAACCCAGACGCCAGGGGTTGGCACTAAGGGCCGGCCTTGATTCCACGAGCCGTTGGTGGCACGGGGAAGCCGGATGGGAGGAGTAGGGCAGATGCTTTCGGGGGGGGGAGGAGCTAGCCCCTGCCCTGTTCGCCTATAAAAAGGGGCGTAGGGCACGGTGCTTCTCCACACATCTCACTCCTTCCTTTCCCTTTAGCAGTTCCTGCCCACTATGGAGAGGGGCAGGGGTCGTGGCGGCTCTCCAGTGGTGGCGACGAGGGCTTCTTCTCGACATCGCCTCCCTCCTCCTATTGGGAACACGGGGGCGGAGCCCGCTATGAGAGGAGGTGGGAGGGGGTGAGGTCGCGGCCGCCGTGGTGCCCGGGGTCGAGGAGGACGGGGTGGTGCTCTGGTCGCACCTCCGCCGGCTGCTCATCCCCCAATGGAAGGCCACGTCAGAGATCAACCGCTGGAGTTCATCATCAGGTTGTTTAAGCCCCCGCGCGGCCGCCTTCGCCTCCCTGCTCCATTTGCGAGGGTGATGGAGCTTGAACAACCGCGCGCGCTGAAACTACACATGAGGGGTTGCTGTAATGGCAGCATGCGGGTGGATGTGGATTACCCCGCCCCTCATGTCATTCTCTTCTGACGTGGCTGGAAGACTTTTGCCCGCGCTCATAGCTTGTCGGAGGGGCACGTCCTTCATTTTAAATTAATGGACGCCGAGCTACTCTCCGTCAAGGTCTTCGGATGCTCGGGAGCTCACTTAGGGTGCTGCGCAGAGAGCTCGACTGACAACGAAAGCTCCTCCTCGAGCGATAGCGACGAGGAGGACAGTGACGACGGCATCGACGGGGAGGGCGACAGCTCCGGCTGAACGCCAGCCGTACCATCATCGTCAGGCGTCGGCACCGTCATCTGCACCTACATCTCATTCCCGGCAAGGCGATTTGCCGGGGAGTTGGATGCAGGGGTGGGGATGGTGCCCCGGGCTCCTCCAGCAGTCTCCCAGCTGGACCCCGGCAGGCTTCCTCGCGGGCTGCAGCTTCGTTTGCCCTGCCGTGTCCTGCTGGCCTTGGTGGCGGTGGTTAGGGGAACCCTTCCGCCGCCCTCTTCACCATCACCTTCGTCCGTGCCTTCCTGACCTTGTTGGGTTCCCAGTGATGGGGCCCGACGGGGTCGGGCTGGGCTTCTGCCCAGGCACCCCTTTTGCCCTCTTCGGCTCCTGCCGTAGTGCCTAGGAGGGGAAGGACAAGAAAGGGATTACGGGGCACTTATCTTTTTTTAGTTTAAAATATGTAGGCATCGGCCAACCTTTAGTCTAAATAAGGTAAACTTCTTTATCCATGTTTGTGTTCTGTAAAATCTGTACTTGCTTATCAGCATATTAATGAAAAAGACAAGCTTTGCCGGGCACTTGTGCATGTACTATCTCCATGCAGAGGTGAAATGCCTCTATACATTTAAGTAAACAAGTTTCTCTGGCAAGCTATCCTGCCGGTACCCGTAGTTTGTTGCCGCGGGGCTAGGCCTGCCGGGCACAACCATAAAAAAGGGACCAGCCCCCCGCCGAGCCCTTTCCGTCAAAGGCCACTACAACCACCCTGACTGAAGCAGCATTCAAGTCAATGGGTAGGAGCACCTATGTTTCGAAGGTGGCGGGGTTTTCATATGCACAAGTCTGCTAATCACAGAACAAATATGGATAAGAAGGAACTTATCTATTTGGCTTGCCGGGGATCGTCACGTGGGCTCGTCTTCATTCCTTTTCTTTGGCACCAAGTCCATGGCTAGAATACTGCAACTTAATGCAGATGAAAACAATGCCACATGCGCCCTCTTCTATATGATCATGCTATGCTCATGATATGCTTATGCATACATGCAAGTTTCGGGGGGCCCCCAGTGCTTTGTTTATTTCTCTGTTGCTCAGGGTCTGCGCCTAGCTTTGAGTCGGAGGGATTGACCATGGGTAGCCTCATCCACACCCCTTAGCATTTCAAGACATCAGGGCTAGCAAAGCCCCTCGCACCTTCCGGACTCTCAGCCAGCTCCTTGGGCCGGCTAGGCCCAAGCAGCCGGCTCCCAGAAGATGGCGCACTCTTAGAAGGCGGCTTCAGGGGAGGCCGGCTCCTTGCAGACGGCCCATCCTCCCCTCGGAGTCTGCACTCAACCACTATGACAAGATGGGCATGGCTACAGGGCCACCCACTCCCCCAAATCCTGGGGGAGCGTGGCTACAATGCAAGATGACCAAGCTGTCACCCACCTGTCAGGCGTGGGACTGTAGCCACGCGACCCACGACATGGCCCTCGTCGGCTAGGGTCATGCTACAACAAAAGGCAATCAGTACGACCTACAGGCGGCGGGCCCTACCTGCCCGTGAGCTCCCAGAAGACAGCGCTCCCCAAGAAGGAGGCTTCGGGGGCGGGCCGGCCTCCAGCAGCCGGCCCTCCCCTCCCCTCAGAGTCCACACTCACCTGCTCCGACGAGATGGGGCATGGCTATAGTGTGCGCTGACCAAGCGGCCACCAACCCGTCTGACGGCGGGACTGTAGCCATACGACTCCTGACGAGGCCTCCTTCATCAAGTACGAAGCCACAGCAAACGGCAATCGGCATGGCCCGCGGGCGGCGGGCCCTACTTGCCGGCCGGATTCACGACGGCCGGCGGGGCCCACCAAACGGCGGGCCCCAGTAGCCGGCGCGGAACCCGGCAACCTAAGACACTGACGTCCGGGTCCAACACCCAGACGTATTACCATTGTACCCCTGGGGGGTTGGCCTATAAAACCCCCCAGGACTCACCCATGCAAAGGGTTCAGCCCTCATTCCACCATACATCATAGCTAGGAGAAGATAGCTAGCCTTGCCCTTCTTCCTCCTTTAGCAACATAGCTCAAGGAGCATCCTTGTACACCATTTGATCATAGTCATCATGTGGAGACCCCGCAGAGCAGGACTAGGGGTTTTATCTCCCCAGAGAACCCCGAACCTGGGTACGTCTCGTCTGCGATCGAGCTCGTGCTCACTCCCGCTTCCAGGGCCCGACGACGTCCTCTTGGCTCCACCCATGATAAGCCACCCCCTGGCATCTCACGTGAGAATACCACGATAGTTGGCGCCCACCGTGGGGCCATTCGCGGCATCCGTCGGAGGCACGTTCTGGACGGGAACCGCCTTCCTCTCCGGCGAGCACGTCGCGGCCGGCCTGATCAGCCAGCCCGGCGCGCCCGCTTGCGCTTGCACCAGCGCACCGCCCGACGCGGGGGTTGCCTGCCCCGCGAGCTGCCTTCTCGAACTCTTCGGCAAGGCCAGCTTCTCCGATGAGCCCGCCTCCAACGCCGAGGCCCTCGCTCCGTCGACCCCCTCTCCGAGCTTTTCGAGAAGCTCACCGTCTCTGACGCGGCCTCCACCGATGGGTTCCCCGCCGATGTGGTGGTCATTGATGATCGGCTCCCTGCTGTCGCCAGCGACGCCGATGCAGGCATCGTCGCGGAGGTGCTGGTCACTGGCCATAGCGGGGACTCCGGTGGGGCCGCCCAGGACCCGTTGCGAGTGGCCATGCAGGGCCTAGCCACTCCCGTTGCTGCCAACGCCGATGGGGTGACACTCCCGTTGCTGCCAACGCTCCTTGACAGCGCCAACAAGATGGCGGCCATGAAGCGCCGCGTGGAGGCCAACTAGCGCGAGATCGACCGCATCGCAGGCAGCACGCCGGCTGCTGGTGAGCCCAGCCGAGCCGGCGCCATTCGGCAATGCGATGCGGCCATAGCCAGCATGCTGGGGGCGGACGCCCGATCTACGCCACCCCCGCCAAGAACCTGCACGCCGCCCAGGCGGCGGCAGAAGAACTGGAGCACCTGGAGGGAGACGAGCGGCGCAGCCAGATGGTGCGCCTCCAGGAGCTCCTCGACGCTGCGAATACGTAGCAAGACACGTGCAACCACGCGGTGGAAGCCGGCAAGCAAGCAAAAAACCATCCCCCCTGCCGCAAGCATGGAGCAACCTCCCGGTCCCCAAGCGGCGGCGACCGCGGCCAGGGGAACCCGGAGCCGGTTGCTAGCCGCAGCCAGGGCACCCGCCTGACGGTTGTCAATAGCCAGCAAGTTCCTCCAAGAGTGGAGGATCGGCGCCAGCAGGATGAGCGTCCGCCTCCCCCTCGCAGGGAGAGGCTGGCCTCTCCGGCGCCTGTAGACCACCCGATTCTCGGGGGCCGTCTAGGCCCCCGTGAAGGAGTCAGCGAGAATGATGCCCCCCACCGGATCGAGCCGCTAGCTCGGTCCCTGGCAGTCGAGGAGGAGGACACTGTCGGCCCGGCCTGCTTCAGCCCCCGCATCCGTGACGAGCCCTTCCCCAAAGGGTTCTCGCTCCGCCGAGACACTCCCAAGTACACCGGCTCCATGAAGTCGGAGGACTGGTTGACCGACTACGCTACGGCAGTCAGCATAGCAAATGGCAACAAGCGCGTTGCTGTGAAGTATGTTCCGCTCATGCTCCAAGGCACGGCCCGGACATGGCTGAACAGCCTCAAACCCTACAGCGTCAATAGCTGGTTGGACTTCGCCGACGTCTTCGTCCGCAACTTCACTAGCACCTACAAGCGCCCCCCAAGCCACGCCAGCTCTCCATGTGCGTTCAGGGCCCGACCGAGTCCACCCGCGACTACCTGACGCACTGGGCCGAGCTGCGCAACTCCTGCGAAGGGGTGCACGAGGTGCAGGCCATTAAGTACTTCACCGCCGGGTGTAGAGACGGCACCCTGCTCAAGCACAAGCTTCTGTGCGACGAGCCGGCTACATTGGACGAGCTCCTGGTCGTGGTGAACAAGTACGCCACCGCCGACTCCTGCATGAAGTTGGAGATCCGGGTTGACGCTTCTGGGAATGTGCTCCCGCCGGCTCCCCAAACGCCGGCTTGTGACTCCAACTGGCGTCAACAGCCGAACGACAACAAGTGCAAGGCCCAGTAGCCGGCTACCAGCAACCGGCAAGTGGCCACTATCGAGGATCAGCAGCCGGCCGGGTAACCCGGCCCCAAGCACCAGAAGGGTGGCAAGGGTGCCTGGCTGCCTGCCTTCTCCTTCGAGCAAACCCTCGATGCCCCGTGCAAGTTCCACAGCGACGTGAAGCCGTCTAACCACACCACCCGGCAGTGCAACTGGCTCGCCAGAATCGCCAAGGGTGAGGGCCTGCCGCCTCCTCCTGTCGGCACAGCGGCTCCGCCTCCTCAGCAGCCGGCGGCCCACCCAGTCGGCATGCTCCAAGACCAGTTCCTCGACACCAACGCCACCTACATCATCTTCACCAGTGAAGCCGACGACAAGCACAGCCAGCGCCAGCACCACCGCGAGGTGAATGCTGTCGCCTTAGAGGTCCCCCAATTCATGCACTGGTCTGAGAGGCCCATCTCTTGGAGCCGTGATGACCACCCGGCCGTGATGCCCTTGCCGGGTGCTTATGCAATGGTGCTGGACTCCACCTTCTCAACGGAGAGGCGGGCCTGCCGCTTCTCCCGGATCCTAATAGACGGCGGTAGCAGCATCAACATCCTCTACCATGACACCATGGAGAAGCTGGGCATCAAGGAGAAGCAGCTCCTGCCCAGCGGGACCGTGTTCCATGCCATCGTTCCCGGGCTTTCCTGCTCCCCAATCGGCAAGATCAAGATTGATGTCATATTCGGCGACAAGACCCACTTCCGCCGTGAGCCGATCTGGTTCGAAGTGGTCGACTTGGACAGCCCCTACCACGCGCTCTTGGGCCGGCCTGCGCTGGCCAAATTCATGGCAGTGCCGCACTACACCTACCTGAAGATGAAGATGCCGGGTCCCACGGGCATCATAACCATTGCCGATGACTACCAGAAGTCGCTCACGTGCGCCGCTGCCAGCAGCCGGCTGGTCGAGTCCCTCGTCATCACCGAAGAGAAGCGCGTCCTTGACCGGGCTGTGGCCATGGCCAGCGAGCAGCCGGCCATTCCATCTGACCCCAAGGACGTGGAGACCGGGGCCTCCTTCTAGCCGGCCAAGGAAACCAAGAAGATCGCCTTGGACCCGGCGCACCCGGAGAGATTTGCTGTCGTGGGGTCTCACCCCGACAGTAAATAGGAAAGCAAGCTCGTCGACTTCCTTCATGAGAATCGAGACATCTTCGCATGGACCCCCAAAGACATGTTGGGTGTTCCAACGGATTTCGCCGAGCACAAGCTACATGTGAGATCGGATGCAAAACCGGTCAAGCAACCCCTCCGCGCCTATCAAAGGAGAAGAGAAGGATCATTGTTGAAGAAATCGCCCGGCTTCTGGCAGCCGGCTTCATCATGGAAGTGTTCTACCCAGACTGGCTTGCCAACCCAGTCCTCGTTTTGAAGAAAAACAACAAGTGGCGCATGTGTATCGACTACCCTAGCCTCAACAAAGCCTGCCCCAAGGACCCTTTTGCCTTGCCCCGGATAGATCAAGTGATCGACTCCATGGCCGGCTGCAAGTTGTTGTCCTTCTTGGACGCCTACTCCGGCTACCACCAGATCAAGCTGGACCCGGCCGACCGACTGAAGACCACCTTCATCACCCCTTTCGGCACCTTCTGCTACATCACCATGACGTTCGGCTTGAGGAATGCCGGCGCCATCTTTCAGCGCTGCATGCAGAAGTGCCTCCTGAAGCAACTAGACCATTCCCCTCACCTGCCCGTTTGCCGTATGGGGACTAGACATGGTGGGCCCATTCAAGACAGCACGCGGCGGCATGACCCATCTACTGGTTGCCGTGGACAAGTTCACGAAGTGGATTGAGGCGAGGCCAATCAAGAAGCTGAATGGTCCGACTACTGTCACATTCATCGCGGATATCACCGTCCGATACGGCATCCCGCACAGCATCATCACCGACAACGGCACGAACTTCGCCAAAGGCGCCTTGGCCCATTTCTGTGCGAGGCAGGGCATCCGACTGGACCTCACATGCGTTGCCCATCCGCAGTCAAACGGCCAAGTGGAGCGAGCAAACGGCCTCATCCTGTCCGGCATGAAGCCCCTGCTGGTCGAGCCTCTGGAGCGCTCGGCCGGCTGCTGGATCGAGGAGCTGCCAGCCGTCCTTTGGAGTCTTCGGACTACGCCGAATCGAGCAACCGGCTTCACACCCTTCTTCCTCGTGTACGGGGCCGAGGTTGTCATCCCAACGGACATCGAGTTCGACTTGCCTCGCGTCACCCTGTACACGGAGGCAGAAGCCAAGGAGGTGCGAGAGGACGGCATCGATCTGCTGGAAGAGGCCCGGCTGCTAGCACTCAGCCGGTCTGCCATATACCAGCAGAGCCTGTGCCGCTACAACAACAAGAAGATCAAGCCGCGTGCTTTTCGCGAGGGCGATCTTGTGCTTCGGCTGATCCAGTGAACAGCCGGCCAGCACAAGCTCTCGGCTCCTTGGGAGGGGCCTTTCATCATCAGCAAGGCCCTGGGCAATGACTCCTACTACCTCATCGACGCACAAAAGCCCAGGCACGCAAGAGGGACAATGCCGGCCAAGAGACGGAGCATCCATGGAATACGAACCTTCTCCGCCCATTTTACAGTTGATGCAGTGTATGTACCACGCTATCTTTTGTACTAGCAAAGAAAACAGGTCCCCCGAGGCACACTCGGGGGCTACCTTTTTATCTATATGATAAGCTTCGCCTATGAATGTGTTCTTTCATTCTTTCGCCCTGTCCGGGTCCGGTCAGCCGGCCTGGGGGCTCGCCGCCTTGACCTAAGTTGGCACCACCCGAAGTCGGCTAAGTAGTGTGCTGATGCCAAGGCCCTCTCTTCGCCCCAGCTACAGCTCGGAGCGCGACTGTCTGGCTGGCAAGAGCTAAAGGCCAGAAACGCTGTCCACACGAAAAACGACTATGGAAGAACACCAATACAGGCCAAGTCGGCTCCTCGCCTCACCCGTCCGGCTGCCCAGCAGCCGGCCGGCCGGCTTCTCGCTCAACTAGCTACGCTCTAGGCGGCTGAAGTAACTTGCCTATTCTAAATGACCAAGTCCCTGACCCGTCCACAGACCGCAACGTGGCTGTCCGGCTGGCAGGGCGGCGGCCAGAGGAACGCGGCAAAAGGAAAAGCCAACAAGAGCAAAGGCAAAACCGAGCCCGAGCCCGGCAGGGAGACAAGCATGTGAAAATAAGTTATTTACATTGCAAAAGGCCCAAGGCCAGCATTCATCAGAGTTTAATACACCCCTAGTGGGTGGAACTGCGCACGATTAACTTGTTCTTAAGTACAAGACAGAGAATTTAAGAATATAAAAGGGCCGCCTAGGCCGAAGGTGCGGCGGGCTGCTCGGACAGGTCGGCGGTGGCTGAGGCACCGGCTGGTGGGGCTTCCGGCTGGCGGGTCTCGGCCTGGTCAGCGGCGGCGGCGGCTGACGTAGTCTCCCGCGGCTCGCTGGCCGAGGCCGGATCGGGCTGAGTACGGCTGGTCGCTCTACCGTCTGGTGCGACGTCATCGCCTTCCTCGTCCCCGCTCTCCTCCGTGCCTTCGTCGCTGGAGGTAATCCCCTCCACCGGGTCCTCCCCTTGTCCGGGTTCAGTCCGAACCAAGAGGGTGGCACCTCAGCGTCGCCCTGGCGCCTGCCCGTGCCGCGGCACCCTTCCAAGCGTCGAGCCGCTCGGCCGCCACCTCCAACCAGTCGGCGGTCCGACTGGGAGTCCGGGGCACCTGCACACCCGGCAAGAGCCCCTCCAAGACCTGGGACCCGGCGCGCTGAAAGCGGTGAAGCAGCCGGTGGACCGGCACAAGGCGTAGTTGGACGGCCCGGAACTGTTCGCCCAAGGTCCGAGGCCGGTCCGGCGCAATCTCCTCACCCACTTGCCTCCGCTGCTCGCGTCGTGCCTCGATCGCCTGGCTGATGACGCTGGCGTGGTCTAGGAAGTACTTTGCGTAAAAAGAAAACAAAGGAATAAGAGGCCGGCTTCCAGCAACAGCCGGCACCCCCAAGCATGAAAGAAAAGTTACCTTCGAGCATGGCCTCGATCACCTCATAGCCTTCCGACAGGCACTTCTCCCTCTCGGCCCAGCCCGAGCGCTGAGACTCGAACTCGGCCTTGAGAAGCTCCTCCCCGTCTTTCAGCTGTCGGATCTGGTCAGCATGCCGGGTCGCCTAGTCAGCCAGCTCCTTCTCGAGCCGGTTGCGCTCCGTGTCCGCCTGGCTGCGCTCCAGCTCCTTGGCCTGAAGCTGGCTCTCGAGCTCGTGCACGCGGTTCTGTAGATTGGCGGTGGCCTCTGCAAAGACAAAGAAGAACCGTCAGCGTCAACAAAGACAAGAAGTCGGCGGGGAGATCCAGCCCGGCTGCTCAGCAGTCGGCCCGAATCTCGGGGGCTACACCCAGTGGGTGCGCTTGCATGCCCCCACTGATGGTTGGCCTATGTACCTCGGCTCTTGGTTAACTCAGCGGTCCGGTTGGCAAGCTGCTGGTTCTGTGAATTGAAGGCGGCCGCACGTAGGTTGTGGTAGTCCTACGGCAAGAGCAACACTTCAGCATTCAGAAACACGCCTTAAAAGTTCCAACCCGCCTGCTCAGTAGCCGGCTTGGAACTCGGGGGCTACACCCAGTGGGTGCGCTGGCGCGCCCCCACTGAAGATTGCAAAGATAAAAAGCAAGACTAAGAACATACCCGGACAGACGTCTGCATCGCCACCATCTCGCTCCTCGCCTTCAGGAGGGTGGCGCCGTGGGCGGAGAACTTGTCCAGGACATCCTGCACCGCGAGGTTCAGGGCGGCCGGGCCGGCTCCTGGTGTCCAACCAGGCGGAGCAGAGCTCGATGCTTCGGTGTCGGCTCCCGGTGAGCTCACAGCCCCGGCCTCTGCCGGCCTTGGCGCGGAAGCTGCCCATGACGGGCGCAGGCGCGCAGAGGCGCGTGTCGTCATGGCCCGGCTTGTCACCAGCTCGGTGCTGGCTGGCGGCACCTCCGGCCCTTCGGGATGGCCTCCACCTCGCTCGCCAGCATCCGGCACGCGCTGGGCCACCTCCATCTCCGGGACGATGGGGTCGGTCCCCTCCCGCTCCCGGGCCACCTGGTCAGCTCCGGCTGCTCCAGTCGGCGCCCGATCCTCCACCACCGGCGGCTCCGACTGCTGCAAGTCGGTGGCCTCCGGAACCACGCTGCGGGCCGGGTCCTCCTCGACCTTGGCGTCGGCCTCCGCCTGCGCCTTGGCCGCCGCATCCTCCTGCGCCTTGGCTGCGGCATTGGCCTCCGCCTGCACCGTGGTGGCCGCCTCGGCCTCCAGTCGTGCCGTGGCCTCCTGCTCCTCCAGCGCTTCTCACGCATTCCTCTCCGTCGCCTCCCGAAGGGCAGCGGCCGGGTCCATGCGGCAAGCCTCCTCAGAGCCGCCTGCTTCTCCGATCAGTGAGGCAGACGAAGCCCGTGACACGGAAAGGGGAGCCCTACGTGGCAAAGCAAGCAAAGATAAGAAACTCGCAAGAGAGGAAAAGCCAAGAAAACAATCAAGACAAGAGCAGTAAGAGCACTCACGCGGACACCAGTGGGCGTTCCTTCGGGGTCCTCCGGACGGCAGCCGTCTTCGCGGACTCTTGCCGCCTGGTGGCGGCCGTCGACTTGGCCTTCTTGGTCGGCCTGCTGCCAAACATCCCCGTGTCAGCGCGGCGCTTAGACGCGCCGGGTGCCCCAGTCGGCGCCCCGCCTATCGGCCGCGCCGCCGAGGAGCCGGCACCTGCCCTGTCGGCGCCTTCAGGGCGGCGTTGCCCATCGCTGTCCTCATCATCATCCGGCCAGTCCCGGACATCGCCTCCTGCGGCTCCGCCTGCTCCAGCGCCGCCTCGCCCGGCGGCGTCGTCTTCCTCCAACGCGGCCGCCCCCAGCTCGGGGTCGCCCACGTCGCTCACCTCCCGGTCCGCCATCCATTGGTGGCCAGGAGTCGGCGCGGCGGCTGCTGCCTGGCCGGCGAAGCGCTGCGCCGCGTTCGGGTGGTCAGGGCGGATGACGTGTTGGCGCGGCTGTACGGTGGCTTGCCGAAGCTCCAGTCGGTCTCGCTCAGTTGGCTGTTGGAAAAGTAATTAACATGCTGGACCACCTCAACAGTCGGCAGCTCCTTCGTCGACATCCGGCAGGGGTCCCGGCGGCCGCTCATGTCGCAGATCGGATGCGGCCGGAATTGGAGGGGCGACACTCGGCAGTAGACGAAGGCGTCCAGCTGGTTCACTGGCTGGAGCCCCTCCTAGTCTGTCATCTCCTAAAGCCGGTCGAGGGCGTTGGTGATGGTAGCCGGCAATGGTTTGGGCTGTTGCCCCCAATTGTTCCATGGTTCAGTAGGCGGGACAGGCACAAAGGCCGGCAGGTTGACATAATCACGGGTTGGGTGGACGTTGCGGACATAGAAGTATGACTTCTGCCACAACTTCGCCGACTCGTGCAAGACGACTGGGGGAAATCGGGTCCCGACGCCGGTGCACCGCACGGCGACACAAGTGCCGCACTGGGCTGGCTCGCCCTTGGCCGCGGTGCCAAGCTTAATGTAGAAGAACCTGCCCCACAACTTGAGTGTGGGCAGGACGGCGAGGTAGCCTTCACAGAAAGTGACGAAGGCGGAGAGGAGGACCACCGTGTTGGGCGTGAGATGGTGAGGTTGCAGGCGGTAGAAGTCGAGGAACTCGCGGAGGAAGGCGCTCGCCAGCAAGCCAAAGCCACGGAGGAAGTGGCTGCGGAAGACGACGTACTCACCGACCCAGGGCGCCGGCGAGATCTCCCATGCCTCCGGAAGGCGCGTCCACACGCACGCCTCGTTGGGCATCCACCGCGTCGCACGGAGGAACTCCATGTGCCCATCATGGACATTCGAGCCATCCCACTCGCCTCGCGCCATGGTTCGTGGCGACTTGGCGGCGGCGCGGCGAGGTCGGGTGGCGGTGAGTCTGCGGTGGC
Source organism: Thinopyrum elongatum (assembly GCA_011799875.1). Classification (NCBI taxonomy): domain Eukaryota; kingdom Viridiplantae; phylum Streptophyta; class Magnoliopsida; order Poales; family Poaceae; genus Thinopyrum; species Thinopyrum elongatum. Next base: position 354,527,675 of record CM022297.1, on the reverse strand, counting down.
GCCGCGAGGCTAGGCGATGACGAGCTGTGGTGGCGCTTCGGTGGTGGGCGGCGCAGCAGCACAACGGCAGCAAGGAGCGAGAAGAAGAAGAAGAAGAAGAAGAGCGGAGGGGGGTGCGTGCGTTCGGCCGCACCCCTCCCTCCTACTTATACGGCAACGGCGGCGGAGCCGAAGCGGCAGGTCGTGGGGAACATGGGGATTAACTGCACCCACGCCCTGCACGACCCCGTAAATCCCGCGCCTTAAAGACGTGTGATCATTATGCCCCGGAAGGGCAACCACCAAACTCGGCCGCAGCGGATCCGCGCGTGTGCCGAGGCCCTGTAGTGGTGGGCCTGGGCCTGCGGCGACGTCCTGTCACGCGCGTGGGCTGGCAGGCCGACCTAGCCTGCTGGCGCCATGTGCCAAGCGAGCAACGGGCGGCAAGCTCGCCACCCGGTGGCGTCAGCTTGGCGCCCGCCACGACGGTTCAATTTCACTAGACGGCCGGCTTTGCCTCGGCCGGCTCCTATCGGACGGCTTCTCCCAGCCGGACGAAGCAAGGACATAGGATCTCTCAGAGCAAAAAACTACTGCGGCACTCTGGCTTTGAGCCATGGCGCCTCACCAGCTTCGGGGACTACTGTCGGAGGGATTGACCACGGGTAGCCTCGTCCACACCCCTTAGCATTTCAAGACATCGGGGCTAGCAAAGCCCCTCGCACCTTCCGGACTCTCAGCCGGCTCCTTAGGCCGGCTAGGCCCAAGCAGTCGGCTCCCAGAAGATGGTGCTCTCTTAGAAGGCGGCTTCAGGGGAGGCTGGCTCCTAGCAGACGGCCCGTCCTCCCCTCGGAGTCTGCACTCAACCACTACGACAAGATGGGCATGGCTACAGGGCCACCCACTCCCCCAAATCCCGGGGGAGCGTGGCTATAGTGCAAGCTGTCACCCACCTGCCAGGTGTGGGACTGTAGCCATGCGACCCACGACATGGCCCTCGTCAGCCAGGGTCATGCTACAGCAAAAGGCAATCAGTACGGCCTACAGGCGGCGGGCCCTACCTGCCCGTGAGCTCCCAGAAGACGGCGCTCCCCAAGAAGGAGGTTTCGGGGACGGACCAGCCTCCAGCAGCGGGCCCTCCCCTCCCCTCAGAGTCCGCACTCACCTGTTCTGACGAGATGGGGCATGGCTATAGTTTGCGCTCACCAAGCGGCCACCAACCCGTCTGACGGCGGGACTGTAGCCATACGACTCCTGACGAGGCCTCCGTCATCAAGTATGAAGCCACAGCAAAAGGCAATCAGCATGGCCCACGGGCGGCGAGCCCTACTTGTCGGCCGGATTCTCGGCGGCCGGCGGGGCCCACCAAATGGCGGGCCCCAGCAGCCGGCGGGGAACCCGGCAACCTAAGACACTGACGTTCGGGTCCTACACCCGGACATATTACCATTGTACCCCTAGGGGGTTGGCCCATAAAACCCCCCAGGACTCACCCATGCAAAGGGTTCAGCCCTCATTCCACCATACACCATAGCTAGGAGAAGATAGCTAGCCTTGCCCTTCTTCCTCCTTTAGCAACACAGCTCAAGGAGCAGCCTTGTACACCATTTGATCATAGTCATCATGCGGAGACCCCGTAGAGCAGGACTAGGGGAATTATCTCCCCGGAGAGCCCCGAACCTGGGTACGTCTCGTGTGCGATCGAGCTCGTGCTCACTCCCGCTTCCAGGGCCCGACGACGTCCTCTTGGCTCCACCCATGATAAGCCACCCCCTAGCATCTAACGTGAGAATACCATGACAGTTTGTACAAGGGTTACATGCAACTTTGGCAAAGCTTAGACAAAAGGGTGGCTACCAGGCAGGGCCCGACAGCCGCGCCTTACAGGTAGAACTTACGGAGATGCTCAATATTCCATGAGTTTTGCAATTGAATGCCATCTCCGGTCTCCAGACGGACTGCGCCAGGTCTGGTGACTCGTACTACCCGGTAAGGGCCTTCCCACTTTGGCGTCAACTTGTTTGCACCCTTGGCGGACTGAACGCGCCTAAGGACAAGGTCGCCTTCCTCAAAACTCCGGGCATGAACCCTGCGGTTGTGATAGCGACGCAGGGCTTGCTGGTAGCGTGCAGCACGCGTAGCAGCCCGGAGACGGTTCTCCTCGAGAAGCACGGCGTTGTCACGCCAGTGCTGTTCCTGCACTACTTCATCATAGGCAAGCACTCGAGGAGACACGTATATGAGTTTCGTGGGGATAACTGCTTCTGCCCCATAGACTAGGGAGAAGGGAGTCTGCCCGGTAGCTCGATTTGGTGTCATGCGGAGGGACCAAAGAACCACCGGCAACTCGTCGATCCATCGCCTGCCGCACTTCTGCAGTCTATCAAAAGTTCTTGTCTTGAGACCTCGCATCACTTCAGCGTTCGCCCTCTCAGCTTGTCCATTGCTTCTGGGATGGGCCATAGAGGCAAATGAAATCTTGCTTCCAAGGGCATGAACGTATTGCATGAAGGCGCGGCTTGTGAATTGGGTGCCATTGTCGGTGATGATTCGGGCAGGTACCCCGAAGCGGCACACCAATCCTTTCAATAACTTGATAGCTGACTGCGCGGTCACCTTTCTCACGGGCTCCACCTCCGGCCACTTTGTAAACTTGTCGATTGCGACAAACAAGAATTCAAAGCCCCCGGTAGCATGGGGGAAGGGACCCAGGATGTCGAGCCCCCAGACCGAAAATGGCCATGACAAAGGGATTGTTTGGATAGCTTGAGCAGGCTGATGGATATTCTCGGAGTGGAACTGGCAAGCTTCACACTTGGTGACTAGCTCAATTGCATCTTGGAGGGCAGTGGGCCAGTAGGAACCTTGCCAGAAAGCTTTCCCAACCAAGGCCCTTGATCCGATGTGGGAGCCACACATACCCTGGTGTATTTCTGCCAGCAGTTCCTTTCCTTCTTCCCGGCAAGTGCACTTCAATTTCACACAGTTGGACCTTCTTCTGTATAGTGTGTCATCAACAAACTGATACATACTGGCCCTCCGGGCTACTCTTTCAGCTTCTTGTTCTTCGGAAGTTTTCCTGTTTGGAGGAAATGAACAATGTGTTGTGCCCAAGTTGGAGCCCGGGGCTCGGCAACAAGGACTAGCGGCACCTCCTCATCGTCAGGAGCGCACGCCTCACTGATTGAAGGGGAGTTGTTCCTGCCAAGCCTTCTGCCGGAGGCTTCAGGAAGCTCTGCAGGGAGAGGCTTGCCGGAGTTCAATTTCCTCCTTTTGCTGGCCATTGTTACCATGGATACGGAGGGTTGAGTTAGATAGAGAACAAAAGTCCCTGGTTCCACAGGGAGTTTTTGCGCAGCACACTTTGACAGATGATCAGCAATGCTGTTTTCCGCATGTGGTACATGCTCTGTTTTCAATCCGTCAAAGTGCTCCTCCAACTTTCTCACTTCCTCGACGTATGCCTCCATCAATGGGCTTTGGTAGTCCTTGTTGATTTGTCTCACCACCAGTTGTGAGTCTCCACGGATGATCAGCTTCTTGATTCCCAACTCTGTCGCAATCCTATGCCCGGCAAGGAGCCCTTCATACTCTGCAGTATTGTTAGTAGCCTCCTCCCGGGGGAAATGCATTTGAACGACATACTTAAGGTGCTCCCCAGTGGGAGCAACGAGAAGCACGCCAGCTCCTGCACCCTGTAGGGAGAAGGCGCCATCAAAATACATAATCCATTCTTGGGGCGCTTCCTTGCTGGGGATAACTATTTCCAGTACTTCCTCATCAGGGGTTGGCGTCCACTCCGCAATGAACTCTGCCAGTGCTCTGCTCTGAATAGTTGACGTTCTTTCAAACCTCAAACCAAAGCTGGATAACTCCAAAGCCCATTCCACGATCCTACCAGTAGCCTCGGGGTTTCGGAGTATGCGTTGCAAGGGGAAGCGGGTGACAACCGTGATCTCATGGTCTTGGAAGTAGTGACGTAGTTTCCTTGAGGCCATGATGAGGCAAAAAATCAACTTTTGCACACCAGAGTACCTCGACCTAGCCCCCTGCAATAGGGAGCTGATGAAGTACTCTGGGTGATGCACCACTTTCTTCCTTGCCGTGATCTTGGCACTGTCTCCGCTGCCTTGCTCTTCTTTTTCTTGAACTGCATCAGATCTTGCCAGGACTGGTTCACTTTCCTCTCCAGAGGGGACGGTGGTGCCGGTTGCTGCTTCATCTACCTCCCGCTGTGCCACCAGTGCTGCGCTAACCACTTGATTGGTTGCTGCTAAGTACAGCAGCAACGGCTCTTGTGGTTTAGGAGCGACTAAGGTGGGAACAGAGGAAAGGTAGGTCTTCAAATCTTGTAGCGCAGTGTCTGCCTCTGGGGTCCACGCAGCGGACCCTACCTTTTTCAGGATTTTGAAAAATGGCAAGGCGCGTTCAGCGGACTTGGAAATGAACCTGCTCAGCGTGGCAACACATCCAGTCAAACGCCTCATGTCCTTGACTGTCTTTGGTGCTTGAATCTACTCGATAGCCTTGATCTTGTCGGGGTTGGCCTCTATCCCCCGGTGGGACACAAAAAGGCCAAGTAGCTTGCCGGAAGGAACGCCAAACACACACTTCTCCGGGTTGAACTTCAAATTGAGCCTGCGCAGATTTGCAAAGGTCTATTACAAATCCTGAATGATAGTCATTATGTCCTTGATTTTGGCCACAATATCATCCATGTAGGCTTCAACATTTCTGTGCAACTGGGACTCAAAGCCAATCTGTACTGCTCTTGCAAAAGTGGATCCAGCGCTCTTCAACCCGAAGGGCATCCGTACAAAACAGTACGTGCCACATGGAGTTATGAACACGGTTTTTTCTTCATCCTCCTTGGACATGAAGATCTGATGGTATCCAGAGTAGGCATCCAGGAAGGAGAGCAAGTCGCATCCGGAGGTGGAATCCACAATCTGGTCGATGCGCGGCAAGGGGAATGGGTCCTTCGGGCATGCTTTGTTAAGATCAGTGAAATCTATGCAAAGCCTCCATTTCCCATTTGCCTTGCGCACCACCACTGGGTTTGCTAACCACATTGGATGCAATACTCCTCTGACCAATCCAGCTGCCTCAAGTTTCTTGATCTCCTCTGCAATAAACTGCTGCCGCTCCAAAGCTTGCTTCCGGACCTTCTGCTTGACAGGCCAGGCATGTGGGCAGACAACAAGGTGGTGATCGATTACCTCCCTGGGAACACCGGGGATGTCAGATGGTTGCCAAGCAAACACATCGACATTCGCCCATAGGAAGGCAACAAGCGCGCTTTCCTATTTTTCATCAAGGGTGGCACTGATGGTAAATGTACCACCAGCGCCAGCCAGCCCTGCCGAGACCTTTTTCATAGACGGTGAGGCAGCCTTGGATCTCTTGCAATTGGAACTCTCCGGCAAGTCATCAACAGGCGCAGTGCACTCCGGAGAGGCACGCATCCCGGATTCCTCGCTCGCATCCTTGCTTCCTTTCTTCTTTTTCTTTCTTTCCTTGGTGGGAGCAGCGGCTTCCGTAGCTTCTGCAGCAACTGCCTCCCGGTACATCTTGTCCACGCAAATGATTGTGTCTTTCTTGTCAGATGGGATAGAAATAACGCCCATTGGTCCTGGCATCTTCAAAGTGTTGTAGGCATAGTGGGATGCCGCCATGAATTTGGCCAGGGCAGGACGACCAAGGATTTCGTTGTACGGTAGGGGGAGGCCAACCACATCAAACACGATCTTCTCAGTCCGGTAGTTCAACTCCCCCCGAATGTTACCGGCAATGTGATCTTCCCCTTAGGATGACTCCTGCCGGGGTTGATCCCTTGGAATGTACCGGTAACCTTGAGCTCTTCATCTGCTATCTGGAGTTTGCTGATGACCTTTGGAGAAATCAGATTCAACCCGGCCCCGCCATCAACCAACATCTTTGTGATCTTGAGGTTGCGGATTGTTGGTGAAACCAACAACGGCAAACACCCCACCGCGGTAGTGCGGTCAGGGTGATCCTCCTCATCAAAGACAATGGGCGTGCGGGACCACTTGAGCGGCTTTTGAGAATCTGCCGTTGGCTCCACGTCATTGACCTCACGTGCCCACCTTTTAAGGTGGCGGTGAGAGGAGTGCAGGGATGCACCCCTGTCAATGCATAGGGCGTTAGTGGCTTTCTGGAATTCCTGCTCGCTGGTTTCCTCTTCATCTCCTTCATCACTTTTGTCCTCGCAATCCTTCTTCTCACGGCCCTTGGCGGGTTTCCCTGGATACTGAGGAGCCTTGCCGGGGCAACCTGTTCTACCACCTCGGCCCTTCCCACCATCGCCATCTTGGTTTTTCTCCTTATCACGCTTCTCGTACTCAGCCCTCTGTTTCTTGACGAGCTGCTCAACCTGATGACACTCCTGGAGATTGTGGCCCTTGGTCCGATGGATCTTGCAGTACGGCCCATCACTCTTTCCAGCTTTCTCGGCAGCCGTGAGTTCCCGGCAATCAGTGCACGTGGCAGCTTCCTTGCCGGGGACCTCGTTCTTGGCCTTCTTGCCGGTACCAAGTGCACTCGACCCTTCAACGGTCATCACCACTTTATCATGGCGCTTCTTGTTGCACTTCTTGCTCTTCTTCTTCCGGCTGGTGGCGTCGTCGTTGTCTTCTGAGTCGATGTCGACGCCATCTTCTTCACCTGGGAGTCGTCTCCCCTCTTCTACTCGGGCACACTTATCCACCAGAGTGTATAGCTCATTCATAGTCTTGGGCAAATGAACTTTCATTTTAGAATGTATCCGGCGGTTGCGCATGTTGGACTGGAACGCGGCTATCATAGTTGCCGGGTGCATGTCTGGGATGTTCCTGTGCACCCGGCTGAACCTCTGCATGTACTTCTGCAGGCTCTCTCCTTCCTTTTGCGGAAGCAACTATAAATCGCTGGGCCGTCCTGGTTCTTGGTGGCCGCCTGTGAAGGTGCCAACAAACTCATGGCACATGTCAGCCAAGTCGAAATGGAATTCTCTGGCAAGTGCATCTACCAAGACCTCACATTTGGCTTGAGTGCCAAGGGGAAGTAGTTGGCGAACACCTTCTCATCCCTTCCCCCGGCAGCTTGAATAGCGATGGTGTAGATGCTCAAGAACTCTGCCGGGTTCAGTCTTCCATCGTACTTCTCTGGTATTTCTGGCTTGAACATGTAGGCAGATGGCCAACGGACTTACCGCAGCTCACGAGTGAAGGCGGGGCACCCGACCACGAAAGGTAGGCACCCACTCTCATCGGGCGTAGGCTCGTTGACGTCGGGGCCGTAGTGCCTATCAGACCGGCGTTGGGTTTCACGGCGTCGTTCGATGGTGACGCGCGCGTCTTCCCCCCGCCTGCCTTCCAGGACTCGCCGTTGTTCTCGTCGTGCTTGAGGATCGGACGAGGCCATTGATATGTCATCGGGTTCTTGGTTGTGTTGCTCTGGCCATGGCCCATACGCTGGCTGCTGCGGAGGGGATTGCACCATGGGGTGGCCTTCCAGGACTCGCCAGCAGCTCGGGCCGTTGCCATTGCCTGTGGAGGCTGTGACGGGCCTGCTCGCCGCGACCCTCCCGCCTCGGTGAAACCAATCAAACTCTAAATGGTGGCTCTCCACTCATCCATCTGATCAGCCGTCGGCAGAAACCTCAACAGGAGTTGGGCCCGCGCCATGGCCTCCGAAGCAGTGCTCGGCATGGATGACGACGTAGACCGTAGCGTCGCCTGGCTTCTGACAGTGCCAGTAGTAGCAGCGTCATGCTCCTGTCGCCGTGAGCCAGTCGCCAGGGCGGTGTGGAGGCGAGGTGGATGTGCTTGGGGATCGGTGGCTCCGTTAGGCGCATCAGCTTGGCCAGCCCATCCTGGGGGTGACGCGTGCCCTGCAGTCATACCTGCAGCGGGGGCGGTCGGAGGATTGCGCTTCACCCCAGAGCAAGCATCACCGCTGTGGCCGCGTCCTTCGGTGGGGTGGAGAGGCACGGATGGAATGATCTCACCTCTCGCACCTTGCGGAACATGGCCGTCAGGATGTTGTTGGTGCTGTCTTTCTCTGATGCCTCCTGCTCCCGTTTCCGCCACGGGGGAGGTGGTGACGATGCCGCCTATGCCGGTCATGTCCCCCATAGCATCCATGTCCGTGTGCGCCCCCGTAGCCCCCACAGCGTCAGCAACCACGCATGGAGGAGCCTTCGAGGTGGACAGGTGAGCTGCGGCACCGGTTTTCTTCTTGGGCGCCATGGATGATGAAGCCGTCGATGAAGAAAACGATGATGAAGATGACGCACTGCGTACGCTCTCGGATTCGCGCAAGCGCTTCCCCCTACCTGGCGCGCCAAAGATGCCGTGGGAAAACACAACCACCTATGAGGCCATCGGCCCCTTGTGGTTCGGCAGGGGGAAGGACGCATTGCACAAAGAGCGGAGGGCACAGGGCAGCGCGGCAGCGATCACACAGGAAGTTTTTACCTAGGTTCGGGCCGCTGTGAGGCGTAAAACCCTACTCCTGCTTTGGTGGATTGATGAGAGGACCGTGGTGGAGACGCAGCGCTCTAGCCCGGCAAGGTCGCCTCGGGGCGAGAGCAGCTACGCGTGTATGAGTGTACAGGGGTCTGAATTCTTTCTATGGTTGCCATGGCCCTCCTTTTATAGATCAAGGGGTCACCATAGTGGCAAATCAGTCATTGTGTACTCATTAGATAGCAAACAGTGCCATCATACCTAACTCTACAGACTGGGCAGAGCGCATTAAATGCCCCGCTTAGTGTCACATCGTAGTCTAGCCTGGCAAGCCTTGCCATGCTGTTTTGCCACCTTCTCGCCTGCCTGCATGACACATCGCTGGACGAGTGTCGTTTGGAGGTGATTTCCTCTGGAAGTGGCCGCCACGTGCCAAATAGCGGCCACTTAGCATCTTGAGGGCTCGACACTGCACCGATCAGTGACTTGCGTTGCTGTGAGGTGGAGCGGTGGAGCCTTGGCGGGGTAATCCGCCCTCAGCGTCCCCGATAAGCCTGCCGGGGCAATCTTGAGACTTGTCTTCGGGGCAAGGTTTTTCCTTAGAGGTATCTTGCTCCTTTGGTTGGCCTTGGTCTTCTTAATCCGCCCTTTGATTTCTCAGAGAGCTGATCTCTTCTGCTTGGCCTTGTCCTGGATGCTGCAATCTCGTTCTTGAGCCTATGTACAGTCTGGGCAACATACATGGGGTTTGTTGCACCGACATGAGGCCATACAATGGCACCACGCCAGATGTCATGTTTTCCAAGCATGTATTTCATTTTTGTATACTTGTTAACCCAGTAAACGACACATTTGTGGTTGACTATTGCCACACATTTCCTTGAAATCTCTTCTGATTCCTTGTAAAAGGCATGAGAGTTTACTAAATAGCACGAGCATGATTTTCCAGACCGTTCTTGTGCACCATTTCATGCACCGATTGTTCGAATTTGAATTATGTGCATTAATACCTAGAAAATGCACATAATCCCCTAAATATGGTAAATGAGCCCAGAAAAATGTCAAATTTGAACACGTTGCATTGGAGGGGGTATGTTGATCATTGTAAAAAAACTAAATGACAAACTAGGACGGAAATTTGGATTCCCCATCAATCTTGGTGATTTCCCTCTCGAAAGCATGGAACTTCCTCGGTGATGGTTCGATTTATGAAGGGCGTGCATGACGACATAAACCAAACCTTCTCAGCTTTTTACCAGGACACGGTGAGGACATACCATGGCACCATGCCAGGCGTCATGTTTTTCAAGCATGTATTTCATTTTTCTATAGTTGATAACCCAGTAAATGACGCGTTTGTGGTTGACTATTGCCACGCATTCCCTTGAAATCTCTGCCCATTCCTCGTAAAAGGCATGAGAATTTACTAAAGACCACGAGTATGGTTTTCCAGACCGTTCTTGTGCACCTTTTCATGCACCGATTGTTCGAATTTGAATTATGAGGATTAATGCCTAGAAAATGCACATAATCCCCTAAATATCGTAAATGAGCCCGAAAAAATGCCAAATTTGAACACGTTGCATTCAAGGGGGTAAGTTGATTGTAGAAAAAACTAAATGACAAACAAGGAAATTTGGATTCCCGACCCCTTCAATCTTGGTGATTTCCCCCTCGAAACCATGAAAATTCCTCGGTGATGGTTCAATTTATGAATGGCGTGCATGACGACATAAGCCAAACCTTCTCAAATTTTTACCAGGGCATGGTGAGGCCATACCATGGCACCATGCCAGCCATCATGTTTTTCAAGCATGTATTTCATTTTTCTACAGTTGAAAAACCAATAAACGACGTGTTTGTGGTTGACTATTGGCACACATTTCCGTGAAATCTCTACCCATTCTTTGTAAAAGGCATGAGAATTTACTAAATAGCACGATCATGGTTTTCTAGACTGTTCTCGTGCACCTTTTCATGCACCGATTGTTTGACTTTGAATTATGTGCATTAATGCCTAGAAAATGCACATAATCCCCTAAATATTGTAAATGAACCCAGAAAAGTGCCAAATTTGAACATGGTGATTTGCAGGGTTTATGTTCATCATAGAAAAAAACTCATGGACAAAGGTCAAAGGAAATTTGGATTCCCCTTCAATCTCGGTGATTTACTATCGCACATGATTCATCTCCGTCGCCTCTGCGAACCGTGTGTGTTCACCCACACATGCAAAAGGAAATACAAAACCCACGCCCACCTCATCCCCACCCACTCGCCGCGGACTCCCCTGCAACTCTGCACCTCATCAACTTCTATCGCGGCGGCCACCCTAAGCTTGATGGCTGACATCGGCGGGCGGAGGTCGTGCTCCAAACGGCACGGGATTTCGCCCCTACCGCTTTCCGCCACCTATCTGCACCGACATTCTAGACTCTGGTCGATTGGGGTTTTCTGCGGGATTGGGTCGGGGATTTTTCTCATGGAGAAGGTAATCAATTTAGCGAAATATTCACTCATCTCTTATCGCAGTTCGTCCGTCGCTGTTAATCAACCGGCAGAAATTGCCGTGGATTCATTTTTCTTCTAGCTGATTCGAGGGTTTTCATTCATGTGTCCACAGTGCGAGCACAAATCAGGCAAGTTTGGTCGCGGCCAGTCAGAAATGAAGTTCTATCTCACCATTCCGGATGACTTCAGGGAGCGCTCGGTATGTTCAATCTCACCCTACCACGGTCGGCATGGCCTAAATTTGTGAACATATACCGTCTGTTGCTACATTTGGATAAAAGGTACGGTGCCACGTGCAGCCTAGATGTCAAAGCCGATTCCCCCCCCCCCCTATATTTTGCAAACTTATGATGTATTGTTCATTCAGTTACTCTCATATTTGCATCAAATCTTTGTTACATTATCTATTTTTAATTATATTTTTTTGTACTTTGCTTTCATCTATATATTGATCTGTTCTATCAGTTACTCCCATATTTGCATCTTTCTTTATTATTTCAATATATCTAATTTACAATCTTAATTTTCATTTCAAGCAGTACATCCCTAGCTTTGCAAGAACAGGAGTAGAAGGAAATCGTGGGCTTTACTTTGTTGATGACTCCATAGATTTCATATTGACAACGCAGCATGGATTTACAATGATAGTTAGCGTAAAACTTGATAAAGATGGTCACTCCTATTTTGATGCGGACCTTTGGAGAAAAATGTCTAAGTGTTATGAACTAAAAGCTGGCAATAAAATTCTAGTGCGTGCATCATAGCCTGGTCTAATTAACATGGATGTTTACTTCCCCAACGTCATCAGCCGATCAAAGTCTGATCGAGGTTAGTGTCCTTTCAACTTTCTCCATGTTGGCATATTACTTAGCAAAATTGGGGTATTTGTTCTGACTAATTGATCACTATTTAAGCAACCAATTGCGATTTCATTTTCTGACTCCGTTCCTAGGCAGTAACAAATTATATTTACCAATTTATGCGCACTATATATTCTATAATACCTTTCCACCTTTTAAGCAGGATATGTTGGATGCATAGTGAATGATCTGTATGTTACTAAGCGTACCAAATTTCACTTGAAGGACTTGAAGCATGTCATAAACTTTGTTCATAATCTGACAGAGATAGCCCAGCGTATGAACGCTGGATTTTGGATGGGATTAATTATACCTATGGTGCACACATTGAACAAGACCAATTGTGTGCACAAAACGCTGGTACAAAGTCTTATTTTTATGTTGATGCTCATAAACTATATATAGCTTCAACGATATGTTACAATTGGTTTTTATTCAATATTTCAACAGAAATTGCCCGTTGTAGCTGTTCCTGGATCGATTTCCCAGCGTGGTCGAATTACACTTGTGCCTGCTAATAACGCCAAAGTGATTGCAAGGTACTGCATTTCCTGCAGAAATGGAACCATTCAAATTAACAAGTTCTCGCTTGTCGTGGCAATGCATCCATATTGGAAAATTGGAGACACTATTCTACTCATGCTCTACCAAGGCACAGGAGGGCTCTTCCTTTTCATTGACGAGATGCCGAGTCGCTGTGATCAAGCTGCTTCCAGAGGATAGTTGTGGTTGTTCGCCCTCAGCCTCTTAAAATGTGCTAGCTGTTACTCTATTAAGTATGTAGATATGGACCATATGGTTGTCGGCCCTCAGCCTCTTAAAATGTGATAGTTGTTACTATGTTAAGTATGTAGATATAGACCATATGGTTGTCAAAACCGTGTTACGAAGATCCTCCTTTTGTCGAATAGTGTAACCACTATATATATGTTACTCAAATGTTGTTAGCCAAGTTCTTAAATTTTCATGGAAAGAATTAGTATCGTACACAGTTCATTGAGTTCAAGTGTGTGCACGGTAGAGCGGTAGAGTAGAGGACGCCCATGTTTTGGACGTGGCGTTCAACACCGATGTCCAGAAAGCATTTGCATATTAATTGTCCATATTGCAAATTCACACATGTGTTAACATAAGGAAATGTATGTGTAACTTACTAATCATCGCACACGAGTACTCGCAGACGCATCATGTGCGATACTCCTAGCCACCGCAAGCAACTAGTTTGCAATTTTCAAAGTTTTTTGTACACACAGAATTGCACACGAATTAACTATAGTAACCGTCTGTGTTGTAATTTCTCATCGCAAATAGTTCATCTGAGTGGGTTGTTTGCCGCGTATCACACACATCTTGTTTACACGACTCGTTTGTGTTCTTTTGCCTCATCGCAAACAGTTCATCTATGTGAACTGTATGCGGCATATCGCACACATCTAGTTAAGTTGAACCGTTTCTGTTGTGTTCCCTAATCGAAAACAGTTCGTCCGAGTGAACCGTATGCCATATATCACACACACCTTGATCTGGCTAACCATTTCTGTTGCACTCCCTAATAGCAAACAGTTCCTCTGAGTGAACTGTATGCCGTATATCGCACACAGCTTGATATGGCTGCCTGTTTCTATTGTTCTGTCTCATCGCAAATAGTTCGTATGGATCATCCGTGTGCCCTGCATCACACACTCAACTAAAATCTGAACCGTGTTTGATGTCTCTGCCATCGCAAATGTTTTGCATCTTTTTTATGGGTTTTTTATATCACCGTTTGTGATTAATGCATCGCACACAGTTTTGTCAAAGGGTCTCTGATCGTAGTGTCGCGTTAGCAGCATCCTGCAGTAGTGTAGATTAGATGCGAATCAGGATGTAGTGTTCCATCTCTTGCATAAGGATTAGCTAGCAGTTTCTCTATCATACCCGAAGGAATTTCATAATAAATATTTTTAGTAGGTGCAGTAGGTTGAGGGGCAACTATTTGCTCTTCCGGTCGGGGTGAAGATACCCCGAACAAACCCCTCAAAGGATGACGTTCCATAGTAACAAGTGACAGTAAATTTCAGCACGTAATATAAATGTTTCCTTACCAAATTCCACTTACCAAAGGCGCTTCACTCCCCGGCAACGGCGCTAGAAAAGAGTCTTGATGACCCACAAGTATAGGGGATCTATCAAAGTCCTTTCAATACGTAAGAGTGTCAAACCCAACGAGGAGCAGAAGGAAATGACAAGCGGTTTTCAGCAAGGTATTTTCTGCAAGCACTGAAGTTATAGGTAACAGATAGTTTTGTGATAAGATAATTCGTAATGGGTAACAAGTAACAAGTGTAACAAAGGTGCAGCAAGGTGGCCCAATCCTTTTTGTAGCAAAGGATAAGCCTGGACGAATTCTTATATAAAGCAAAGCGCTCCCGAGGACACATGGGAATTGTTATCAAGTTAGTTTTCATCATGCTCATATGATTCGCGTTCGTTACTTTAATAATTTGATATGTGGGTGGACCGGTGCTTGGGTGCTGTCCTTACTTGGACAAGCCTCCCACTTATGATTAACCCCTCTCGCAAGCATCCGCAACTACGAAACAAGAATTAAGATAAATCTAACCATAGCATGAAACACGTGGATCCAAATCAGCCCCTTACGAAGCAACGCATAAACTAGGGTTTAAGCTTGTGTCACTCTAGCAACCCATCATCTACTTATTACTTCCCAATGCCTTCCCCTAGGCCCAAATCATGGTGAAGTGTCATGTAGTCGACGTTCACATAACACCACTAGAGGAAAGACAACATACATCTCATCAAAATATCGAACGTATACCAAATTCACATGATTACTTATAACAAGACTTCTCCCATGTCCTCAGGAACAAACGTAACTACTCACAAAGCATATTCATGTTCATAATCAGAGGGGTAATAAATATCATACAGGATCTGAACATATGATCTTCCACCGAATAAACCAACTAGCATCAACTACAAGGAGTAATCAACACTACTAGCAACCCACAGGTACCAATCTGAGGTTTTGAGACAAAGATTGAATACAAGAGATGAACTAGGCTTTGAGAGGAGATGGTGCTAGTGAACATGTTGATGGAGATTGACCCCCTCTCGATGAGAGGATCATTGGTGATGACAATGGCTTCGATTCCCCCCCTCCCAGAGGGAAGTTTCCCCGGTAGAACAGCTCCGCCGGAGCCCTAGATTGCTTCTGCCCAGGTTTCGCCTCGAGACGGCGGCGCTTCGTCCCGAAAGCTTCCTTATGATTTTTTCCAGGTAAAAACCCTTCATATAGCAGAAGATGGACACCAGAGACCTGCCAGGGGGCCCACAAGCCCTAGGGGTGCGCCCAGGGGGGTAGGGCGCCCCCCAGGCTTGTGGCCACCTGGTGGGTCCCCCTGTGGTATTTCTTCGCCCAATATTTTTTATATATTCAAAAATAATTCTCTGTAAATTTTCAGGACTTTTGGAATTGTGCAGAATAGGTCTCTCGGATTTGCTCCTTTCCAGTCTAGAATTCCAGCTGCCGGCATTCTCCCTCTTTGTGTAAACCTTGTAAAATAAGAGAGAAAAGGCATAAGTATTGTACCATAAAGTGTAATAATAGCCCATGATGCAATAAATATCAATATAAAAGCATGATGCAAAATGGACGTATCAGATGATGACCAAGGCTAGGCGGGCGCCAGTGGGCACAGAGGAGGACAGTTTCCTCTTTGGTGCTAGGGAGGCAAGGACCAGTGCGGGTTCCCGAGGAATCCCCCAAAGGCTTCCACTCCGGTGTAACAAGACCGAGACCACGGGCTCGGCAGGACGAATGTCATCACCGAGACCACCACCGCGTCATGGCCAGAAGCTTTGTGATGTCTACTATGCAGCCTTCTTCTTGTAGATTCGTGTTGGGCCTCCAAGCACAGAGTTTTGTAGGACAGTAGCAAATTTCCCTCAAGTGGATGACCTAAGGTTTATCAATCCGTGAGAGGCGTAGGATGAAGATGGTCTCTCTCAAACAACCCTGCAACCAAATAACAAAGAGTCCCTTGTGTCCCCAACACACCCAATACAATGATAAATTGTATAGGTGCACTACTTCGGCGAAGAGATGGTGATACAAGTGTAATATGGATAGTAGAAATAGGTTTTTGTAATCTGAAAATATAAAAACAGCAAGGTAACTAGTAACAACAGTGAGCAAAAACGGTATTGCAATGCTTAGAAACAAGGCCTAGGGTTCATACTTTCACTAGCGCAAATTCTCTGAACAATGATATAATAATTGGATCACATAACAATCCCTCAACGTGCAACAAAGAATCACTCCAAAGTTTCTATCGGAGAACGTAGGACGAAAATGTGCATCAACCCCTATGCATAGATTACCCCAATGTCACCTCGGGAATCCGCGAGTTGAGTGCCAAAATATACAACAACTGAATCAATAGACCATCCCATTGTCACCATAGATATCCCATCGCAAGACATACATCAAGTGTTCTCAAATCCAATACTCAATCCAACATAACGAAACCTCAAAGAGCAAGACTCAATTCATCACAACAAGAGATAGAGAGGGAAGAAACACCATATGATCCAACTATAATAACAAAGCTGTTGGTACATCAAGATCATGCCAAATCAAGAACACGAGAGAGAGAGATCAAACACATAGCTACTGGTACATACCCTCAGCCCCGAGGGTGAACTACTCCCTCCTCATCATGGAGACCACCGGGATGATGAAGATGGCCACCGGTGATGGTTTCCCCCTCCGGCAGGGTGCCAGAACGGGCTATCGATTGGTTTTTGGTGGCTACAGAGGCTTGCGGCGGCGGAACTTCTGATCTAGGTTTATTTCTGGAGGTTTTGGTATTTATAGGAGGTGTTGGCGTCGGGGACAAGTCAAGGGGGCCCACGAGGCGACGACAAGGCAGGGGGGCGTGCCCTCCACCCTTGTGGTTGCCTCGGGACTCCTCTCCGATATCTTTTCGTTCCAGTATTTTTTATATTTTCCAAAAATATTCTCCGTAAATTTTCAACCCATTCCGAGAACTTTTATTTCTGCACAAAAAACGACACCACGGTAGTTCTGCTGAAAACAGCATCAGTCCAGGTTAGTTCTAATCAAATCATACCAAAATCATTTAGAACTGTTGTAAACATGGCATGAATACTTCATAAATTATAGATACGTTGGAGACGTATCAGCATCCCCAAGCTTAATTCCTGCTCGTCCTCGAGTAGGTAAATGATAAAAGAAATAATTTATGAAGTGTGAATGCTAGCAAGTGCACAAGTTTGATCAATAATAATTTCAATCACCTTTTCTAGCATCATTATATATCATAAACAGTAGCTCATCTCATAAAACTTCTCATGATCAAGTAGCAACCTATTCACATGTTAAAGCATAGACCATAAACTTTCTTGAAAACTAACAAACTATGTTCTTAGTCATCAAACAATTGCAATTCATCTTATTTTCAGGAAGGGTCTATGTAAGAGCTTTGATTTAGCAAATCCCACATACTCAACTATCATATTGTCTTCCATGATTGCTACCACTCAAAGCATATTTTTAGAACAAATAGCATCCATTGAACACAGAGAAAGATAGGGGCTTAATGTTTCGCCTCCCAACTTATTTATCATATAGATAATTGTCAACAATAATAATTCATGATCAAATATATTTGAATGGCCATATATGCTTGGATCTTTCCCCACCACATGGTACTTGCCAACTAGAGAATAATTGAGGTTGAAATGAGAAGGAATACTATTGACTCTTGCAAAAAAGTAAAAGATAGGCCCTTTGCAGAGGGAAGCAGGGATTTGCAGAGGTGCCAGAGCTCGAAGCATTTAAAACAGAGATGAACATGATTTTGAGAGATATGCTTTCATTGTCAACATAACAACCAAGAGTTCTCACTATCTTCCATGCTAGACACATTATAGGCGGTTCCCAAACAGAATGGTAAAGTTTTTACTCCCCCTCCACCAACAATCACACACCATGGCTGATCCGAAACAACGGGTACCGTCCATACCAACAACAATCCTGGGGGAGTTTTGTTTGATGATTATATTTTGATTTGATTTCGAGCATGGAACTGGGCATCCCGATTACCAGCCACTTTCTCGTGAATGACAAGTGAATCAACACTCATCGTGAGAATAACCCACCTAGCATGGAAGATACTAACAGCCCCTAGTCGCTACATGAGCGATTTGGGCATACAAAACAGATTATTATTTGAAGGTTTAGAGTTTGGCACATGCAAATTTAAATGGAACGGCAGGTAAATACCGTATATAGGTAGATATGGTGGACACTCAGGGAAGAAACTTGGTTCAAGGATTTTGGATGCACAAGAAGTATTCCCACTTAGTACAGAGATTTTGGCTAGCAAAAGATTCTAAATAGCAAGCACCACATGTTGGAGGGTCCATAACAATATAACTTCTATACAAATATACCAAAGCATAACTCATTACGTTGTCTTCCTTGTCCAACTTCAACTAATTTTATCAAGTTTGAAAATAATTAATGGGGCTCACATTCATAAAAGATGTCCAAGATAGTATATTTATATATGAAATCTCTCTTCCTTCAATATTCTTTCATGAATTGTTTAAGTGACCAATACTATGTTTGCTAACTTTCAATAAATTTACCACCTATACTTATTATATGTGAAGTCATTACTCCCCATGGGGTAAGCATATGAAACATATATAATTTCAGATTTATGATATTCAATTCATTCAACCATTTACTCATAGGATATAAGTGAAGCACACGAGTAAATGACAAACTACTCCAAAAAGATATAAGTGAAGATCAATGAGTAGTCAAATAATTAAGTAGCTATGTGAAGACTCTCTCTCAAAAATAATAATTTAGATCTTAAGTATTTTATTCAAACAGCAAGCAAAACAAAATAAAATGACATTCTAAGGATAGCACATATCATGTGAAGAAGCAAAAACTTAGGCTCAACCAAAACTGACCGATCATTGTTGAAGAAGAAAGGTGGGATGCCAACCGGGGCATCCCCAAGCTTAGATGCTTGAGACTTCTTGAAATATTAACTAGGGATGCCTTGGGCATCCCCAAGCTTGAGCTATTTTGCCTCCTTAATTCCTCTCATATCGCGGTTTCCCTAATGCTTAAAAACTTCATCCACAAAAAACTCAACAAGAACTCGTGAGAAAAGTTAGTATAAATCAAATGCAAAACCTTATCATTCTCTACTGTAGAAAATCACTAAAATTATTATTTGGCATTGCATACTAAATGCCTCTGCATATTTAATACTCCTATCCTCAAATAGAATCATTAAACAAGCAAACATATGCAAACAATGCAAACATAACAGCAATATGTCTAAACAGACAGTCTGTAAAGAGTGCAATTGTACTCATACTTCCCTGACTCCAAAACTTCTGAAAAATTACCACACTGTAGAAAATTTATTGTTACTCATTGTGTAAAAATTTCAAGATTTTATCATGTATTGACTTTCCATAAGAATTTAGACAACGATAGAAAATTTTCTGTTTTCAAAACAGCAACATATAGACTTGCAAAATAAGCATGGTAAAGGATAAACTTGAAACTTGTATTGAAATAAAAGGTGAAAAAAATTAAACTAAATAACAGCAAGCAAATACTAATAAAATAAAATGACGCTCCAAACAAAACACATATCATGTGACGAATAAAAATATAGCCCCAAGTAAGGTTACCAATAATGTTGGAGACGAAAGAGGGGATGCCTTCTGGGGCATCCCCAATCTTAGTTTCTTGAATCTTCCATGAATATTACCTTGGGGTGCCTTGGTCATCCCCAATCTTAGGGTCTTGTCACTCCTTACTCTCCTCATATCGATATCTCACCCAAAACTTGAAAACTTCAATCACACAAAACTTAACAAAACCTTCGTGGGATCCGTTAGTATGGTAAAACAAATTATTCACTTTGGTACTGTCAAGACAAGATTCAAATTTTTTCTCACATGATACCTAATGTACCCTATCATTTCTACAATTTATATTGAGCAATATAAGCCATAGAAACTAGAAAACAAGCAAACTATGCATCGAAAACAGAATCTGTCAAAAACAGAACAGTCTGTAAAGATCTGAATTAAGATCATACTTTTGTTACTCCAAATATTCTGAAAAAATAGTACAATGTATAAATTTGAATACACATCATCTGTAAAAAATTCAGAGTTTTTCCACATTCTAGTAAAAGATAGGAATTTCTGTACTGGACGCAAAAGTTTCTGTTTTTGCACAGAATCAAATCAACTATCAACCACATTATCCCAAAGGCTTTACTTTGCACTTTATTCACACAAAACCTATAAAACATGATTAATACAGTAGCTTAATCATGTGAACACATAAAAACAGTAGGGGTAAATATTGGTTTGTCTCCCAAAAAGCGCTTTTCTTTAATGCCTTTTTGGCTAGGCATGATGATTTCAATGATGCTCGCATAAAAGTAAAGAATTGAAACAAAGGGAGCATCATGAAGCTTATGACTAGCACATTTAAGTCTAACCCACTTCCTATTCATAGGGATTTTGTGAGCAAACAACTTATGGGAACAAGAATTAACTAGCATAGGAAGGCAAAACAAGCATAACTTCAAGATTTTTAACACATAGAGAGGAAACTTGATATTATTGAGATATGTAAAAGCATATGTTCCTATCTCATAATAATTTTCAGTAGCATCATGAAGGAATTCAAGAATATAACTATCACATAAAGCCTTCTTTTCATGATCCACAAGCGTAGAAATTTTACTACTCTCCACATAAGCAAATTTATTCTCATGAATAGTAGTAGGAGCAAACTCAACAAAATAACTATCATGTGAGGCATAATCCAATTGAAAATTAAAATCATGATGACAAGTTCCATGGTTATCATTATTCTTTATAGCATACATGTCATCACAATAATCATAATAGATAGCAACTTTGTTCTCATAATCAATTGGAACCTCTTCCGAAATAGTGGATTCATCACTAAATAAAGTCATGTCCTCTCAAAATCCACTTTTATCAACATTGTAATAAGATTCAACACCCTCCAAAATAGTGGGATCAATACTACCTAGATTTGACACTATTCCAAACCCACTTTCATCAATATAATCATCATAAATAGGAGGCATGCTATCATCATAATAAATATTCTCATCAAAACTTGGGGAACTAAAAATATCATCTTCATCAAACATAGCATCCCCAAGCTTGTAGCTTTGCATATCATTAGCGTCATGGATATTCAAAGAATTCACACTAACAACATTGCAATCATGCTCATCATTCAAAAAAATTATGCCAAACATTTTATGAACTTCTTCTTCTAACACTTGAGCACAATTTTCCTTTTCATCATTTTCACGAAAGACATTAAAAAGATGAAGCATATGAGGCAACCTCAATTCCAATTTTTTTATAGTTTTCTTTTATAGACTAACTAGTGATAAAACAAGAAACTAATAGATTCAATTGCAAGATCTAAAGATATACCTTCAAGCACTCACCTCCCCAGCAACGACGCCAGAAAAGAGCTTGATATCTACTATGCAACCTTCTTCTTGTAGACTCGTTTTGGGCCTCCAAGCGCAGAGTTTTGTAGGACAGTAGCAAATTTCCCTCAGGTGGATGACCTAAGGTTTATCAATCCGTGAGAGGCATAGGATGAAGATGGTCTCTCTCAAACAACCCTACAACCAAATAACAAAGAGTCCCTTGTGTCCCCAACACACCCAATACAATGATAAATTGTATAGGTGCACTAGTTCGGCGAAGAGATGGTGATACAAGTGTAATATGGATAGTAGAAATAGGTTTTTGTAATCTGAAAATTTTAAAACAGCAAGGTAACTAGTAACAAAAGTGAGCAAAAATGGTATTGCAATGCTTAGAAACAAGGCCTAGGGTTCATACTTTCACTAGCGCAAATTCTCTCAACAATGATAACATAATTGGATCACATAACAATCCCTTGACGTGCAACAAAGAATCACTCCAAAGTTTCTATCGGAGAACATAGGACGAAAACGTGCATCAACCCCTATGCATAGATTACCCCAATGTCACCTCGGGAATCCGTGAGTTGAGTGCCAAAATATACAACAACTGAATCAATAGAACATCCCATTGTCACCACAGATATCCCATCGCAAGACATACATCAAGTGTTCTCAAATCGAATACTCAATCCAACATAACGAAACCTCAAAGAGCAAGACTCAATTCATCACAACAAGAGATAGAGAGGGAAGAAACACCATATGATCCAACTATAATAACAAAGCTGGCGGTACATCAAGATCATGCCAAATCAAGAACACGAGAGAGAGAGAGATCAAACACATAGCTACTGGTACATACCCTCAGCCCCGAGGGTGAACTACTCCCTCCTCGTCATGGAGACCGCCGGGATGATGAAGATGGCCACCGATGATGGTTTCCCCCTCCGACATGGTGCCGGAATGGGCTCCCGATTGGTTTTCGATGGCTACAGAGGCTTGTGGCGGCGGAACTTCCGATCTAGGTTTATTTCTGGAGGTTTTGGTATTTATAGGAGGTGTTGGCGTCGGGGACAAGTCAAGGGGGGCCCACGAGGCGACGACAAGGCAGGGGGCGCGCCCTCCATCCTTGTGGTTGCCTCGGGACTCCTCTCTGATATCTTTTCGGTCCAGTATTTTTTATATCTTCCAAAAATATTCTCCGTAAATTTTCAGCCCATTCCGAGAACTTTTATTTCTGCACAAAAAACGACACCATGGTAGTTCTGCTGAAAACAGCGTCAGTTCGGGTTAGTTCTAATCAAATCATACCAAAATCATATAGAACTGTTGTAAACATGGCATGAATACTTCATAATTTATAAATACGTTGGAGACGTATCACTTTGCAGGCGAAGATCACCTTTCGTCAGGATAAGATGTACGTCTTGTCCCCTTTCAAATTGGCTGTTGTGGAATCCCTTCCCGCCTAAGCTATGAGGGAAGAGGACCAAGGCCACTATAAATATAGACTAGCCTCCACCGTAGAGAGGGATCCCGGATCGACTCATTCTCATCCCTTGAGCCCTCACGAGGCAGCTCACCCACTGTACTAGTTCATCCTCAACCTCCTCGCGAGGCCAATCCACCACAATGCAGCAGTAGGGTCTTACACCGCAAGGTGGCCCAAACCTGGGTAAACTGCTGTGTTCTTCCTTTCCCCGCTCGCACGAACTCGACGAGGCTAAGCCATGGAGTAATGAGCTTGAGGCAGCGGCTAGGCTAGATCTTCGCACACGGCCCAGAGTTCGAACCTTGTTGTGTCCGTGGAGCCCCGATTCGACATTTGGCACGCCAGGTAGGGGCGTGTCAAAAATCCCTTCCGCTTCGCTTCGTCTCTGCTTCGTCGCTTCCATGGCCGATGCCCGCTGGGTTCGCGCCGAGCGCCGGGCCGCTCCCGTCACCCAGACGGCGCCAGTAGGCCGCGGTGTTCCACGCCGCTCTGCTTCTCCTACAACTAACGCTGCCACCGACCCTGCTATTCTTGAGCGGCAGGACTCTTTGTTGCCACCCTTCGTGCAGCGTGATGGCGCACCGCCACTCCTTCCCTCACCCCCGTCACGGCGTCGTCTTCCCACGCTCATTGCGGGCCGTCAAACGCACAGGCTGCATTGCTCATGGCGCGCAAGCTGCTGCGTTATCGCCCCCCCCCCTCGACGAGGGCTACGACGCCTGGCTGGGCCTCATCACCGAGCTCATCAACGCCGCCGGCGAGGCCCCGGAGCCATCCCACTCACTCCGTCCCCCACCCTCTCATGCGGGCGACGTGGCTCACAGCGCTCCTCCGCCTCCTCCTGTGCGCGGCGCAGACGCTGAGCCCAGGCGGGACGCATGTTCGCGTGACCCGCTGCGCGGGGCGCCTGCGCCAGCGCGAGACGAAGCCAGCTGCAAGGTGGTGCAGCAGCTGCAGTACGACACGCGTGCGCTCCTTGCACCGCCACGCAAGCACCAAGACCGGGCAGCTCTGGGGATTGCAGCTCATGGGCGTCAGGATCGTGCTCCCTTCACGCGGGCTGCGCCCGTAAGCACGGCAGGTTGCCGTGCCTTCACGCCGGAGCTGCGCCGCGTCGTTTGGCCCGGCAAGTTCAAGCTAGACCTGCCCCCGCGCTAAGATGGCACCCCTGACCCTGCAGAATTCCGCCAGCTCTACTCGTTGAGCATCGAGGCGGTGAATGGCGACATCAAGGTCATGTCAAACTGGTTCCCCATGGCTCTCAAGGCCGGCGCGCGTTCCTGCCTCTTGCACCTCCCTGAGGGGTCAATCTCCTCTTGAGACGAGCTTCGTGAGCGTTTTATCGCCAACTTCAGGGCACCCGCGACCGCGCTCTCACTGTCAATGACCTGCGGTGCATGAAGCAGCAGCCGGGCGAGACCCTCCGCAAGTACATTCAATGCTTCACCAACATTCGACTCAAGATCCCAAAGGCCTCGGACGAAGCCATAATCTCGGTGTTCACCGAGGGCGTCACAGACGTCAAGATGAGCAAGGAGCTCGCCATCCACGATGACCCATGCACGGTGTTGGAGATGTTCAACTTGGCGGACAGGTGCGCTTGGGCAGAAGGGGGCCACCTCTCCCTTCTCAAGCTCCCAGACATCGATCCTAAAGAAAAGAAGGCCAAGGCCAAGGAGGCAAAGCGCAAGGGCCCCACCGTGCAGGCAGCAGAGCCTGAGTTGAAGCGTGGCTGCGACCGCGATGACCCAGCCAAGGATAACCGCCCTTTCTGCGTCTTCCACAACGTTCACACTCGCAACACCAATGACTGCCAGGAGCTCAGGGCGATCCGGGACGAGCGCCTGGGCCGCCGCCCCGAGCACAGCGACTGCGGCTACGGCCGTGGAGGAGGCCACAGCGAAGGCCGCTGGGACAACCGCAACCCCCATCAGGACTGGCGCAACCAACCTCATGTGGATCGCTGGTGTGATTGGCCTCGTGATGGCCCCTGGCGTGATCAGCCTCGTGAGAACCATCCTCAGGGCAACGCCGGCCACCCTTCGCTGCCACCACCACCAAGAGGAAACGATGACAACCATCGGGACGATGGAGCTGGGGGCTTTCAAGAACCTCGCGCGATTGCCTGCATCCTTGGCGGTGCCCAGGCACCCGCCTCGAACCCCATCTTCAAGCAGTTCTCCCGCGAGGTGAACGCGGCCCTCCCGAGGCTTGAGGCCGCGCGCCTCCTCAGGTGGTCGCAGTACACCATCATCTTTGACTCCAAGGATCACCTCAAGTGCGCGGCCACTGCCGGCATGCTCCCCATGCTCTGCACACCCACCATCAGCAATGTCTCTGTCACCAAGACCCTCATCGACGGTGGCGCTGGTCTCAACGTGCTCTCTGTCAAGACCTTCGAGACGCTTCAGGTGCCTTATGACCAGCTCCTGCCCACCAGGCCGTTCTCTGGGGTGACCGACGGTTCCACCGTCCCCCTGGGGCAGGTGCATCTCCCTGTCACCTTCGGCAAGCGCGACAACTACCACACCGAGCTCATCGACTTCGACATCGCCCACATCAGCCTCCCATACAATGCCATCCTCGGGTACCCTGCTCTCACCAAGTTCATGGCGGAGACCCACCATGGCTACAACGTCCTCAAGGTGCTAGGATGCAGCGGCGTCATCACGGTCGCCTGCGACGAGAAGGACGCAGTCTGTTCTCTGGAGCATGCATACCGTGCCGTGGCGGCCGAGAACTCTGATGACAAGGGTGACATCCTACCTCCCGAGACCACCCCCGCGAAGAAGAAGCAGCTTCTCCCCAAGAGCCGTCTGGAGACCAAGAAACCCGCTGGCATCACCTCAGGCTCCGCACCCGCCGCTGGGGCGTCTCTTCCTCCTGCATAGGAAGGCGTGCTCGGTGCCTGCCTCAGGATGCGCTCGGGGGCTTCCATCTGGAGAGCCTCTGACCTGACCAGCGCGATGAGGGAGGTGTTCGGGCATCGCTTGGAGGCGTGCTTTGATGCGCGCCCCCACGAGCAAGGAGCGCGGCGCGAGGCGCCAGGGGCACGAGAATTCATCACCAAGGCAATCGAGGAGATTTAGGAGGCGCAAGCCGTGCGCGGCGAGCGTCGCCCCGCACGGCCTGCCAGTGCAGCTGCCTTCCCCGACGCGGGTGGAGAGCTGCGTGTCTGCGTCAACATCCCGGGCCTCAATAGGGCCGCTTCGCAGGACCTCTTCTGGCCGTCGCGCGTCGGCCGGCATGGGGGCTACCCCTGCAACTGTGTCCGCATGCCGTTTGGCCTGCTCAACATGGGCGCCTTATACCAACGCCTGGCGCAGCGTGCTATGGCGTCTCACGAGGCCAGGCGCTCGGCGGCCGCATCTCAGGACGCCTCGGATCCTCGTGAGCCCCCTGGGCCTCGTGGGTCTCCCAGGCCTCCGGAACCGCTCGGCTCATGAGGAGCAATCTCCACGGCACGCTTCTTCAGTTACCTCGATGCTTCTATGACACCGGTGCCAGGTGACTTTTTGGTTTGTTCAGTTGAGGGCGCCCCTCAGGCTGCATTATCCTCAAGCTGTCGGGGCCCGCCCCTGCAGCTGTATCGTTTTGCGTGTATCATTTCGCCTTTGATAAAAATTCCTTAATATTCCAACCTGCATGCCCGACGCTTCATCATCATGAATGTTGATGCGCCCTCACAACCCCACCCTCGACTGCCTCATGATTAAGGGCGGGCACGGCGTCTGTGCTCGGGTTCGTCCCTGCAGCACTGTCAAATCCAAGCGACCGAGCTCTGTCTCGCGGGCCAGTTCCCGTGCACGTCACCTCTCGGGGTCCTTGGTGCCTTGTCCTCGCATGAGCTAATCACGAGTGGGTGAGTTAGGGCGTGCGGCCCGGTTCTTTTGACTGCAGTCCGGCGCTTCGACGCTGCGGGAGCCGCGCACCGGATGTCCTTCCTCGGGTTGTTGCATGAGAAGACTTAGCACGGCATCTGTGCTCGGGTTCGTCCCTACAGTGTTGATAAACCCAAGCGACTGAGCTCTGTCTGGCGGGCCGGCCCCATTCACTTCACCTTCCTATGGGTCCTTGGTGTTCGGCCTTCTCATGCGATGGCCTCCGGAGGTTCACTCGACGCAGGTTGCCCTCACCACTCAGGTTCATAAGCGCGCTCCACGCCAAAAGTTCAGGCGCAACCCGCCTTGAGGTAGGGCCTCCTGAGTCCTACGTTGGCTCATGAGTGCCCAGATACACCTCCTCAAAGTTCTGCCCTGCCTGTCATGCGTACGAACGACATAGGGATGTACACGCCCGGAGACTCTAATACAGAGCTCCGTACCCACGCCTAGTGGAAGCCCCATGCTCCGTGCTGGTTGAAGAAACGGTCGAACAACGACTATGCCCACGCCCAAGTGGAAGCCCCATGCTCCGCGCTAGTGGAAAAAACAACTGAGGGCGCCCTATGGGTTGCATCAACCTCAAGATGGCCTCTCGGCCCTTCATGCGGCACTGCTCGCAGCCTTCCCCTATGATGCACGCGTGAGGGGGCTGGACATGGTGCCTACGCTCAGGCTAGGCCTGGCGCACACCACCTCACCAGGTCCCTGGTGCCTCGTCTTCCCGCGTCCCTCCCAGGCGAAGACTGACAAGGAAAGCTACGAAGGGCCACAGATAAACCTCGTTGTTGCCCGTGTTTACTTCATGAGGGTCGCTCGCATGTCAAGGGGGACACCTGAGCATCGTGACTCAGGGGCCTCACTAGTCACGTAGCCCCTCGCCCCTTGGTTTCGTCCTGGCATCACGACTAGACATCCCAATGGCAGTCGAGGTATGCACGGGGCCGGGCCCTGCCGACGCAGAGCACATAGGCAAGCAAGAAGGAAACCAAGCGCGAAAAGGAAATCACGGAATCCAAACAGTTATTACAGTCATCAAGCGTACTGCAAATTCAAACAAAGTTTTACACCTCCACGAGGCATGATAAGTGTCGCAGGATAAATCTTAAGAGGAGGGATCGCCGTCGCCATGGCCGTTGCCACCACCTACCTCGGCCGCGGCGGACTCATCTTCAACATCGCTGCCGCCACCATCGTCACCGTCGCTACCGCCCACCTCAGCCGTCGCAGGGCCGGCGTCAGAGGTGCAGGTGAACTTCTTCATCAGCGCGTCCACATGGCCCTTCACGGCCGCCGCCGCAGTGGCATGGGACTCAGGAGCAACTGGGCCGATCACCGCATCGAAGTTGAAGCCAGGATCGCGGAGGTAGAGGTGGCTGAAGACGCGTGTTAATGCCACGGAGAAGAGGTCGCGACACTCGCCCTCCAGAATGGAGTCCACCTTGGTGGCGGTGCCTTCGAGCTCCTCGGCAAGTTTGGAAGAAAGCCCAGCATAGCCACCCTCAGGGGTCGCGAGCGGGTCCTTAAACCCTCCCCTGCAGATGGACTGCAGCGCCTGGTGAATCCTGAGCTCGAGGGAAGGGAAGGCGACACGCTCTGCGGCTGCTCTTCCCACGGTGTCAGCAAGGGTCTTCTCCCTGGCATCCAGCCGGGCCGTTGCCTCGGAAACGTGCTTGGCGTGGGATGCTTGGGCTCCGTCCACCTCTTCCTTCAGCTTGGCTAGGCGCTCGCTCTCCGCGGTCTGGTCGTCAACTGTTTTCGACAGCACGGAGTCGCGATCGGCGAGCTGCGCCTCGGAAGCCTTGACATCATCTTCCCACTGGTTAAGCCATTGCGCGCGCGCGGCCTGTTCCTCCTGGAGCGCCTTCAGATTGGCCTCTGCATTGCCGCAGCGCTTGGCGGCAGCGTTCGCTTTGACACGCGTTGCGTCGCGGGCAGCCTTCGCCTCGTCGGCTTCCCTCTGCTCTCGACGGCGAGGGCCTCGGCCCAATCCTGGGCCACCTTGCTGGCCGTGGACAGATCATGTCACCCTGCGGTGAGCTTCAGGCGCTCCTGCTTGAGGTGCTCGTCGGCATCTTGGAGATCCACCTTGAGCCGGTCGAGTGTGGCATGGGCGTCGGTCAAGGCCTCGTGTCTAATCAGGGGGTCAAAGCTCATGAGCTCGAGGGCTGGCCGTGGAGGAGTTGCCGCGACATCCCGAGCCAGCATTACCATGGTGGGAGGACTCACGACGCCCTCCGACGGAGAGCAGGGGGCTCCACGCCGCTCCTTGTGGCTAGCCCTACCGCCGCGCTACTGGAGGTCACCATGTCGACCGCCATGATCGTGGGCGTCGGGTCCTCTTGGGGCTGCACCGTGGTCTGCGGGTCATCGCGCCCGGAAGCGGGGGCTGGAGTGGCAGGAGGGACCAAGGCCGCTGTCCCATCCCCCGAGGTCGGGGGCATCACGGTCGAAGCAAGCGGCTCAGCGGGCCGGATCGCTAGGGCCTCTACGACCGCCCCTCCCCCCGAGTGGCACAGGCAAGGCGCCAGGAGCGGGCGGCACGCCCGTGCACCCTGGTGCGGCGCCGCTTGCACACCCGAGGGCTGTGCCTGGCCGATGTGGTGTGCCTCCGCGCCCGCCAAGGCCACGACCGAGGGCCGACGGTGCCTTCAGGACAAGGGGCCCCTTCGACGCGACCCCCATCTTCTTCCTCTTCTTCGCCGCGTCACCGCCCCTGGTCATCAAGAGGGGAATAATATGATACACGCGCGGCCAGCGCTCGGTCGGAAAACGGGGGAGGCCACTTACTCGTCTGGTGCAGCCCACTTCCTCTTCTTCTCCTCTTCAGCGGAGACAGAGGCGCCCCCGCTCTTCTCCGTCGTGGCCTTGGTCGCGTCCCGGGGGCTGTCGGGGGGCCATCGCCGGGACCTGCTGCGGCATCACCGCCCGGAGGGGTGAGGAGGCCAGCCTGAGGGGCCATGGCCGAGGAGGCCGTGTCCGCCCCGGCACAGGCCGCCCCGTCCTTCGACTGGGTGCCTGTTGAGGATGGGCCCGACCCCTTGGCCGCAACGCTGAGGCGTGGGGAGCCCACTGAGGAGGGCGCTACCGCGCCTCTGCCCGAGGCTGCCCGGCTAGATGCTCGCGTCGTTCGGGAGGTGGGCTCTGGCCGCCTGGGGACCCTGACGAAGCGCGGGGAGTCCGCGGCTGGAAGCTCGTCGGCATCGTCATCGTCTTTGAGATTGCGAAGAAGCTCGCGTTGCGACAGTGGGGATACCTCCTCTAGGTCGTCGTCCTCAGTCCCCTCTGATCCCACTTCGTCGCCGCTGTTGCCAGAGGACACCGACACGGGGGAGTTGGGGTGGTCATACGGCTTGAGCTCCAGCTCGTTGAAGGCGGGCATGGCGGCAACCAGGCCCTCCCTGTCGTCGCGGTTGTACAAGGGGGCGTAGGCCTCAAGGACGTCCCCCGAGTCATCGTCGAGCAAAGCCAACACAGCCGTGTCCAGCTCCTCACATGTCAGGCTGGCGGGGCGCAACCTTATGTCGTCCCTCGCGCCCTGGTACTCCCACAGGGGATTCGAGTGCGACTGGAGCGGCGCCAGGCGCTGCGTCAGGAACTCCTTCACGATCATCGCCCCCGTCAGCAGCTTGGCCTCCATGTCTGCGGCTATCCTCTCCAGGACAGGCTGTGCCCGTGGGTCGGTGAGCTTCGCGGAACCCCACTCTGGGGTCTGCTCGGGCAGCTCCGTCAGGGGCTCAAGGAGCGGATTGGAGCCCTGGACGTCCACTAAGACCCAACGGTGCTAGAAACCTTCCACCTTCTTCCCGGCCTTCAAGAGCAGGTTCCCTTTCTGGACCACAATGAAGGAGACGCACGTGGACCGCTGCTCCCGGTCATGGAATCGCAAGCTGAAATGGTGGCGGAAGAGGGCCACGCAAGGCCTCACACCCACGAAGGCCTCGCAGTAGAAGGCGAAAGTGGATAGGAGGAGAATGGAGTTAGGCTAGAGATTGAGGGCATGGATCTTGTAGTGCCTGAGGATGGCATAGAAGAACTCCGAGAAGGGCGAGACAAGCCCTGAGAAGATGCTATGAACGAAGAAGGGGTAGACTATATTTGCCAAGGTGCCCTGCTCTGGGCAACCGGCCCAGACCAGGGTTTCGCCCCATTCATTCGTCTCCCCCGCCGTCAGCGGGAGCACGGGGCCAAGATCCTCCTCCTTGGCAACGGTGGAAACCGCAAGCGCCGGCGGGAGAGATGAGGAGGTCGTGGCCCGGGCCATAGGGTTCAATTCCTTGGCAGGCGCCATCTGAGAAATCCTCGATGGCGGGGGAACGAAGAGAAGGATGGCGGTGCGATTGGATCTGGAGGAGCTCCTAGCTGAGAAGGGAATCTGGAGCAAGGCGAAGGAGGGTAATGAAGGCTCCATGGCGCACGCCATGCTTTTGTCAGTATGGGCAGTTGCCGAGCGATGTGGGGAAGTGGAGGCGTCCGTGTCCTGTCGCGCGCCACATGTCAAGCCTGGCCCGCAGGCGATTGGGGCCCATGTCGCTCCGCCCTTTGCCTCTTGCCTTCACTTCGAAGCTAGGACGAGCGTGCCTTGGGCCCTAGGGCTACTGTCGGCGTTCTGGGATCGGGGGTACCCAGACTTGCCTGCCCGCGGCCCAGCGCGTGGCCCCGTCGACGGCCCGGTTCTACAAGGCTCTGCGAGCAAGGCCCTCACGAGGGCCCCCTGGCCTCACGAGGCGAACGACGCCAAGACCTCCCGAGGGGCAGCTTCCCGAGCCTGCCTTCCGAGGAGCGAAGATTTCTATGCAGGTACCCCGCCTCACGAGGCTCGCAATAACGTGAGCCATGACGACCAAGGCCAGGCGGGCGCTAGCGGGCGCAGAGGAGGATAGTTTCCTCTTTGGTGCTAAGGAGGCAAGGACCAGCGCGGGTTCTCGAGGAATCGTGGGTTCTCGAGGAATCCCCCAAAGGCTTCCACTCCAGTGTAACATGACCGAGACCACGGGCTCGGCAGGACGGATGTCATCACCGAGCCCAGCACCGCGTCATGGCCAGAAGCTTTGGAGGCGAAGACCACCTTTCATCAGGATAAGATGTACCTCTTGTCCCCTTTCAAATTGGCCGTTGTGGAATCCCTTCCCGCCTAAGCTATGAGGGAAGAGGACCAAGGCCACTATAAATATAGACTAGCCTCCATCATAGAGAGGGATCCCGGATCGACTCATTCTCATCCCTTGAGCCCCCATGAGGCAGCTCACCCACTGTACTAGTTCATCCTCAACCTCCTCGTGAGGCCAATCCACCATAAAGCAGGAGTAGGGTCTTACACCGCAAGGTGGCCCGAACTTGGGTAAACTGCCGTGTTCTTCCTTTCCCCACTCGCACGAACTCGACGAGGCCAAGACATGGAGTGATGAGCTTGAGGCAGCGGCTAGGCTATATCTTCACACACGCCCCAGAGTTTGAACCTTGTTGGGTCCGCGGAGCCCCAATTCCGACATATACATTAACTGAGTTTTCTATGCATTTATGTGCATAATTCAAATTTGAACTACATGCACATGCTCCAGTGCATATAAATTGGTTGAAAAATCAAATATGTGTCCTTGGTTGCATGCTTAGGTCCCATGCAAGAATTGAGAATGAATGTAAAACACCTTGCCACCATCGCTCACCCGCAAACATTGAGATACATGGTTTTTAAATTCTAGTAAATCCAAAACTCGTCTGAAATTCATGAAACTTGGCATGCTATCATGGAACAGCATCAACATGGTGTGGTAATTTTTTTCCCATTTGAGGCAGGTTTGGGTATAAGCTTCTCACATACCAGAGCTTCTGACAACAAGCCTCATGGTTCCTGTAGGGAATGTGCCTCCTTGGTAGGTGAAACAATATTCGTTGCCTCTTCCTGTTTTCAAATTTTTTCCTAGTGGCAACATAGAGCCACAGGAGTGTCGTGTTAAAATTTGCAATTTCGTGGTTCGTTTGGACATTTTTATACATTAACTGAGTTTTTTAGGCATTTTATGTGCATAATTCAAATTTGAACTACATGCACATGCTCCAGTGCAGAAAAATGGGTTGACATATCAAATGTGTGTCCTTGGGTGCATGCTTAGGTCCCATGCAAGAAATGGGAATGAATTTCAAACACCCGGGCACTGTTGATTGCCGGCAAAACGTTGAGATACTTTGTTTTTAAATTCTAGTAAATCCAAAACTCGTCTGAAATTCATGAAACTTGGCATGCTATCATGGAATGGCACCCGACATGCTGTGGTATTTTTCGTGTCCATTTTGAGAGAATGCGCACTCGAATAACAGCCAACAAAGGCATTTTGAAACAAATAGCTGCCACTTTAACATCTAAAACATTTTGTATAATTTAAATCATGTGCGTTCTGTTAACCATTCACGTGACGCCACACGTCCCTCTTTTAATGTCTAGGAGGTGCCATGCGGACAGCTGCTTGACTGAACGGGAGCCGTGCGAGCGCAGTCAGCTCCGCACGCTGACCGAGTGGCGTGCAAGCTGTCCTCCAATGCGCAGGCTCACCGGGAAGCGTGTGAGCTGTACGCTGCGCAGGCTCACTAGGAAGTGAGCCCTTTGACTTCCATGGCCGCCCGCCTTGCTCGCATCCTCTCCATTAATGGCGCCTGAGCCGTTGTTTAATACGGGTGGCCTTACTGTTCGCCTCCCATTCCCCTCCCGTAGACCTCCACCAACGCCATGGCACAGAAGGATCATCTGCCACTAGTCTTCCAGTTTGGCGAAGTCGACTCCGAGCCAGACAAGATAGAAAATAAGGAGGAATGGAGCCTCATGGACATGGCCCTGAACGAGCTGGCCGCGGCAGTTGCTGCCCCCGCGCCCGTCCCAGCTCGCATCCCCGCACCCGCGCCAGCGACCATCCCCGTAGCAATGACGGGCTAGTCGTCGAGCACTATCACAGAGCTTGAAGCCGCGGGCGTCAGCGAGGTCTCCGCGGACCCGCGCGAGCTCATGTACATGCCAGCGCCAGCGCCCGTGCCCGTGCGCGCCCCTGCACCCACAGTGGCGCCGGTCCCTGTGCGTTTGATTGCACCCGCCGCGCCCGTGCCCGCTACCTCGCAGCGCTGCAAGTTGCCATCCTCCCATGCCCCGCCCGTCGATCGCGCGATGACACGATGTTTGATTTCCAAGTGAAGAACATTTTGTGCTGCCTTGAAGACTTCAACAATGACAATGCCGGCGCGGCACGCCGCCTCCGCCGCCGCCGGAATTAGTATTTTTTTGGGTTTAATACTGTATTTCGATCATATGAATATAAATTCGCAGTGTGACTGAATGAAAGATATGGTTTGAACGAACTTGCGTTTTTCTCTCTGAATGCACAGACTTATCAAACGATTTTCTTTAAAAAAACGTCAATGGTTTTTAAATATAAAACATCATCGCAAACATTTTAGATAGAACACCCATATGCAAACTGGCAGCTTCCCTGGGAAGCTAAGGGAAAATGTGCCGAGCAGGATATGTGCAGCTCTTGATCGCAAACGTTTTAGATAGAACACCCGTATGCAAACCGACAGCTTTCCCAGTAAGCCAAGGGAAAATTTGCGGAGTAGGATTTGTGCAGTTCTTCATCGCAAACGTTTTAGATAGAACACCTGTATGCAAAGTGAGAGCTATGGTCTTCCCCAATAAGCCAAGGGAAAATTCATCGCGCAGGATTTGTGCATCTCTTCAACGCAAACGGTTCAGATTGAATACGGTATGCAAAGCGAGACTTCGGCGCTAAGCCAAGAGAAAATCTGGCACGCAAGATTTGTACATCCCTTTAACGCAAACGGTTTTTTCGGAAGATCAGTGTGCAACCACGTACAGACAATTTGACATATTTGTATCTGTCATATTGGGTATATTGCCATTTGTCAAACTGGAATGATTGACATTTGTTGATCTAGTAACATTGCCCTTTGTCAACCTTGTAACCCTGCCATTTGTCAAAATATGTAGCTAAAAACCACTAGCAGTATCTAATTTTGCAACTGAAATTCAGTAAGCATAGATTTCATTCATAGATTAAGAAGTCGTTCTTTATACAAAAGTTCAACTTGACAGCTGAACCAACCAAACTTTTCCCCAATTGTTGCCAACCATGTACTGAAATAGCTAGTTCAACTATATATACTAGCTAATTTTACGTACGTAGTACAGTTCATTCATATCTATAGTCAAATGAATTGAACAAAATAGCCCCTAAATACTACAACTACGGAGGGGATTTGTACTACTTCCGGCAGCCTCTCCTCTGCCGAGCGCGCTTAGTAAGAGGCAGAGGGGGAGGAGCCTACCGACGAGCTGGACAACTGCAATACGGTGCCTGCCGCTGCTGCACCTTCAGCGATGCTCACCTCGTACGCCCTCTGCCGCTCCAAACGACCCCTCTTGAAGTGGCGGGACTCCTCATAGATCTCCTGATTCCTCACCTCTGCGGTGGTGTGTGTTGCGGCCACGGCAACTGTAAGGCTCTTTGTGTGCTCAACGAGGCGCTCCTCCTCCTCCCGTAGGAACTCGATGTAGCGCACAAGGTCGCTGACGCACGTGCGGGCCTCCACCTCCGCCTCCTGCCTTCAGGCGGCGATGGCGGAGCGGGTGATGACCCCGGCAGTCGAAGGTGGGCAGGCGGCCACGGCGGCCGATGATGAGGTGGCGGCAAAGACCACCACCTCCCACCTTCGGGCCGCGATGGCGGAGCGGGTGATGGCCCCGACGGTCGACGGTGGGAAGGCGGCCACGGCGGCCGATGATGGGGTGGCGGCAAAGACCACCACCTCCTGCCTTCGAGCTGTGATGGCGGAGCAGGGTGATGGCCATGGTGGCCGACAGTGAGGTGGTGCCCACGACGGCCACCTCCAGCCTTCGGGCCGTGGCGGCGTAGCGTGCGATGGCCTTGGCTTTCGATGGTGGTGTGGCAGCCACGGCGGCAGATGGTGGGGTGGCGGCAACAGCAGTCGACAACCGCTGCCTACGAGCAGCGGCGGCGGAGCGTGTGGTGGGTGTTCCGCGCACACCCAACAGGGATGCCACGCGCAGTACACTACGCCGGGGACTGCACCGCCGCCGTGGTGTGGCCTCCCAGCTGGAGCTGTCCTCTGATGACAGTGGAGTGGCTGAGCGACGATGACGGACCAGTGCCATTGGCGCTTGTGGTAGAAGCAGACGAGATAAGCTATAGGGAGGGAGGGGAAAATGCTACGTAGGACTCGCTGGCCGTGAGGGTTTATATAGTAGGCCGATAAGCATTGGGATTTTGGGGGATTTCACCGAGTTGGGCGGGAAGCTTGCGCGGGAACCTGCGTGGTTGCGCGGGAACGAGCTCACCGACTATTCATTAGCACCACTTCGAGCCACCGTTTGACCAAAAGAACGCCCCCGCGCGCTGCTCAAGCTTGCGCTCGAAGCCGTCTGCGGCAACGGGGCGACAAGACATGGGAGAGGAGGACGAAAGGACACGTACACATATGGTTAATAAAAAAACATCACGGTTTATAAGTTGTCTTTGTATTTTTGTGCCAAATTTTGACTAGAGATTTAACTAATAAAATACGAATGCATGTCGCCAAAGATTATATCGTTGGATTCGTATTTGAACATAGTTTCCAATTATATAATTTTTATAACATGCATAAACATTTTGTTAGTTAAATTTAAGGTCAAAATATGGCACAGAATATAAAGGGGACTAATAGACCAAGACGGAGGTAGTAGCACATGGCCGCTCTCTACTCAGCGTCGCAACTGCCGGCCAGCTTGTAGACGACCATTCCCTGCGTGCTCAACTGCTCTATGCGTGTGGTTGCTCGCGGTTGAGGCAGCCACAGTGCGCTCTACTCTCGCGTCCCTCCGTGCGCTCATCCCTAGTCCCTCCATGCGCGCTGCCAGTGTTTGGGGCCGGCGCATGATCACATACGTTCGTGCTGCCATTATGCATGCGGTTGCGCCGGGCGCGGCGCCACGATGCAGTTACCCGCTGCAAAAACTGCCATGCGGACGCGCCGAGAATCCAGGCCGCCTGGCCCCCATTTATTCCTGCGGCCATTTACCTTCATCTCTCGCGCCACATGACAAAATAAGCATACCCACGATGACACATACAGAGAGGACATCTAGCGGTTCCAATGGTGCTCCCCGTGGCTCCAATGGCGCTCCCAGCGGCCGACGACGACAACGACAACGGGAGGCAGTTCACCATGCATCACGTAGTGGACACCCACGTCAGGGGGAAGGCCCTCTCGGTGGTGTACACGAACAAGCCGGTCTCGATGGAGAGCTCCATCAAAACTATGGAGCAGTTGCTTGCTGAGGACAAGTACCAAGTGGTCGGCTTCGACCTCAAGTTCACCACCGGTCGTGCCGGGCACGATCAGAAGGTTGCCGTCGCCCAGTTGTGCATGTGACATGACGTCCTCGTCTACCACTGCCACCTGGCCACAAGGCCTTGCGAGCATTTCTCTAGGTTTATCAACAGCTCCGACTAGAATTTCGCTATGGTGGACACCACCAACGATCTAAAAGCGCTCAAGGTTTCGAGCTTGACCTGCTAGAATCTTGTCAACATCCATGACCACTACAAGGTCTGGGGCAGCGACAACAACAAGCAGAACTCCCTGGTTGACCTCGCCTCGGCCATCATCGACCCCTATTACATGAAGATGAAGGATGATAGCAAGAAGGACAAGAACGCCTGGCACAGTGTCTGGCATCAGAGACTGGATGAAGAACACGTCAAGTACGCGGCCAAGGACGCGTACACAAGCTACGAGATGTACATGCGGATCGTTGACATGAGGAAGTGTCTTCTTCCTGCCCCAGACGAGGGATCGACCCACAGAGCAATGGCGGGAGCGTCACAAGAAGTAGATGACTAGACGATTGTTTCTCCTAGTTTAGAATGCATGCAATTGTTTATTAAGGTGTGTGCGAATGATCTGTATAGTCACTTATGTAATTGGATGTTTGTTTCAGTTATATATATATATATATATATATATATATATATATATATATATATATATATATGTTATTCTTCTGTAGACAGAGCAAATCACACGGCTTATTAGCAGCAATCGTCTGTGTTATTATTGGTCTTCGCACACATTTCTTATTACGGGCCTGTTTGCCGCGTATCTGTAAGTGCATCTAGTGCCCCTTAGTGATTTTGGTGTATTGAATACTTCTAGGTTAAGGGACTAATGTGTTTGTGAGTGTACACAGGTTCTATAAGTCTATGAGGAGTTTTGATATTTACGAAGAAAGTCGACCCATAAAAATGAATGTCTTCATTTGAAGACTTTGGTTTTCTTGAAGACTTTGAAAATGAGGAAATTGGTGTGACCTTGAAGACATTGATATTGATGCGAGGATTATGAAGCGTGAAGACTTTTGTTTTCATAGTTTCATTTTCTCTTTCTTGAGTCATAGGAAACACCATACTGTTAAAGGGGGTCGAGGTAAAACTAAGGAAAATTTTCCAAGTGATGCTCATCTCAAAGCCTACACATACCCAATCCTTTCGAGTGAAGCCATTGGAAATCTCATACAGTTCAGTAATTTTCTTCAGTGAAAAAGACGAAGATCTTCTATTCTCTGAGGAAATTGTTCTGACTGAGGAGTTAGGAATTCACCAGTGCAGATTGCCTACAAGTGAGGAGCATGATAGCCCTGAGGAATTTGAGAGCTCAAATTTCCGACCGTTGCTGTGCTATGCGCCAGCTGTCCCAAATATCTTATCCACCTAACGGTCATATCATTGAAGGGCATTTATGTCTTATCATGTCGGGCTGCTCCCCGGCTATAAATAGCCGCCCCCTACAACCACTAGTTGGTTGGCTGCTCCGAGAGAAACTGACACTTGTCATTTAGAGCATCCCATCCTCTGAGGACTTTAAGAGAAAATCATCAATGAGGAAAACCCGAAAACCCAAACACCTAAACCCAAAGTGATTGAGCATCACTGAAGAGATTGTTCCTGTGTGGAACCGACGCTTGTTACCTTTGAAGACTATGCATCTTCCAAATGGTTAGGCGTCAAGGTCTAGAGCATCCAAGAGGAATTGTGGATCGCCGAGTGACCTAGTCTGTGAAGGTTTGGAAGTCACCTGTGAAGACTTACCTCGAGTGATTGGGCGAGGTCTGTGTGACCTTAGCTCAAGGAGAATCTAGTGAGGACTGTGTGTCCTTTGGTTTAAATACCTAGCCGCTCCAACCAGACATACAACTGTCACAGCAGTTGGAACTGGTCTACCAAATCATTGTCTTCACCGAGCTACTAGTTCTATTTCCTCAACTCTTTCATTTCCTCATTCATGTGTTGATGAAATTGATCATTACTATTTGAAGACTTTCTGAATTTCCTCAATCCTATTTATTCAGTCATCTTGTCTTCTGCCTGCTTATCCTGTTTACACACTCATTGTGCTCTGTGTATGTTTCATTTCATCATGATGACTATGTTACTGTCTTGTTATGCATGCACCTGAGTACTTATTCCGCTGCTTGTAGTTTGTCACTTAGCAAATTCCTCAAGTCGTATTTCCTCAGTGACGAATTTGTAAAAATCGGCTATTCACCCCCCTCTAGTCGATATAATGCACTTTCAATTGGTATCAGAGCAAGGTACTCCATTGTTCTGTGTGATTTTGGTTTAACCACCTGGAGTTTTAGTTATGTCGACTGCAGGCATGATCAAGGTCTCGGCTGGGTGTCCTACCTTCGATGGGATGGACTACCCCTACTGGAAGAACAAGATGCGCATGCATCTTGAGGCAATTGACAACGATCTCTGGTACGTTGTGGAAAATGGCGTTCCCTCTGCCACTCCTTCCGTGAACGCTGCTGATGTGAAGAGATTCAAGCAACTCGACTCTCAAGCAAAGAATATCATATGTGGCCATCTGAGCAAAGGACAGTACGGCAGAGTGAGTGCTTTGGAGTCTGCAAAGCTTATCTGGGATAGGCTGTCCAAGGTCAACGAAGGAATCTTAACCCAACATGACTCTCGAGTTAACGTTCTTCGCAATCTCTTCAACCGCTTCAAAAGACTCGACAATGA
This sequence comes from Thinopyrum elongatum, assembly GCA_011799875.1. NCBI lineage: Eukaryota > Viridiplantae > Streptophyta > Magnoliopsida > Poales > Poaceae > Thinopyrum > Thinopyrum elongatum. The sequence goes on along the minus strand of CM022297.1, from coordinate 354,487,830 downwards.
GAATGTCCAGCAAACCTTTGATTGTGTCACTGACATCTCAAACGAGCTTCAAGCACTTGGTGCCACTGACATCACCGACCATGAGGTGGTGAAGAAATTGCTGAGATCACTTGATTCCTCATTCGATACACTGGCACTGATGATTCAAGAACGTGGAGACTACAAGTCACTAGATCCTGCTGATAACCTCGAGAGGCTGAACACTCATGAATTCCAACAAGCTGAGAAGAGAGATCTCTATGGGCCAAGCTATGGAAGATCACGCGCTCTATAGGCCAAGGTAGTTTCCTCATCTGAAGGGGAAGATTCTGATAGCAGCCTTGGTGACCTTGAAGAACTAAGCCAGGAGCTAGCAATGCTCGTGAAGAAATTCCAGAAGTTCTCAAGGCGTGGTTGTTTTGGAAAATCTTCAAGAGGTGATGACATGAGATCAGATTCCTCATCCCGTGATTACAAGAAGAGGACTTGCCACAAATGCAAGAAACCTGGTCACTACATGACTAATTGTCCTCAGTGGGCAAAGAAATTAAAGAAGAAGAAATACAAGGATGATAGTTCAGATGACTCGAAGAAAAAGAAGAAATCTTCAAAGTCCTCATCGTCAAAATCTTCAAAGACTTCATCTCACAAGAAGAGCAGTTCCAAAAAGGCTCGGGCATTCATTGGCAAGGAAATGGACTCTGAAGCTGAATCTGAGGAAAATGAGGAAGAGGAGGCATCTGAGGAGTCAGACTCTGGTGTGGCGAGCCTAGCTCTCGCTACTGCTTTCGTCAGCAAGTCCATCTTCAACACTGAGGAAAATGGCTTCCCCAACACTGCTGATGACGGCAACAATGACTACGCTCCCACCTATTGCTTCATGGCAAAAGGTGCCAAGGTACTCAAATATCCCTCCTCTGAATCAAGTGAGGATGGATCTAATGATGATCTCAAACCTAGCTATTCCAAACTTGCTAATATTGCCATAAAACAACAAAAGGCTTTGGAAAAGGTTCAAAATCAGCTAGACAAAAGCAATGACCTGTTGGGTGAGGAAATGAATCGAACTCAAATTCTGACTGATAATCTATAACGACTACAGTCTAAGTTTGATAATCTTCAAGGTCATCATGAAACACTCTTAGCCGATCATGAGAAGCTTTCCTATGAATTTCTTCAGAGAAAGCAAGATCTTAAGAAGCTAAGGGTGAGTCATGAAGATCTTCACAAGGAAAACGATTCATTACTTGCTCAACAGATCAGTTCCGCTCAGGAAGAATTTATTCCACCATGTTTGAAATGCATTGAACATGAATCTGCTAATTATTCACCTGAAAGTTCAAATGCTTCTATTGCTGCAAATTCTTCAACTATTTCTGTGCTCACCAATTCCTCATCTGAGGATACCACAAGTATCACTGACAAAAATGCAGGGTTGAAGGAATTGTATGTGATAGGCATGTACAAATGCCTCAAAGGGCATCAGACTCTTTGTGATGTGCTCAAAAAGCAGATCTTGAACAAGAACCCTAGGAAAGAGGGTATTGCATTTGAGAGGAAACTCAATGCAGATGGAACCTATTGGAAATCTGAGCAGTATCCCAAAACCTCATGGGTTGCTGCAAAAGGACCTCCCGTAGATCCATCCACTTTATCTGGCTTTACATGTGAATCTTCATATTCATCTGATGAGTCATTTGACTCCAACTATAAGCTGTTCAAAAATCAGAATGGTGAAGTATTTGCTAGATATGTTGGAACTAACTGCAGGAACGGTCCTCCTATGAAGAATATCTGGGTTCCCAAAAGGTGCCTTGAAAGTCTTCAAGTGAATGTCCTCATGACACCACCTGTGAAGAACAGGAACCCCAGATCAAATTCTTCATACGGATCAAAATCATCATATGGACCAAATTCCTCATATGAGCATCATCGTGCTAACGCTTCTGTTTCGCAGGAAAAAACTAAGAGCTATGAATATGTGCATTATTCTTCAAATCATTATGTTCATAAGTCCTCAAAGAACTTCTCTGCTTACTCATATGCCTACTCTAACCCCTCCTCTGTGAAACGAAGTGCACTGGCTTCAATGCCACCTTTCTCTTATGGAGCTCGCAGGATGATGAACTCTTTGCCACCCCTCCAGATGTGGGTGGTGAAGAAAAAGAACTAATCTCTTATGCAGGGTCAGGTCTCCAGACGAACTTAATCGTCTGAAGAATTTGCTAGAGACCTGAGAATGCTTGAAAGGGCGCAAGCAAATCATGAAGAAATGATTCATTCATTTCTCACGTCCTCAATACTGCTATATATGTGTGTGTGTGTGTGTGTGTGTGTGTGTGTGTGTGTGTGTGTGTGTGTTGCATTGTTTGATGAATTTCTGTCTGATGAATCTGATGTCATATTCTTCACTCTAAAGTATACGAGTTCGTAAGAAGCACTAATTCATCTGCAGGATGATTTACCCAAAGCTACTGAGTGGGTCCTCGACAGTGGATGTACAAATCACATGACGGTGACACGAGCTTACTGATGGACTCTCCTTTATCTCCATCGCATCTGAAGCATATCACCTACGCTGACAAAGGCAAAAGCAAGGTATTGGGTCTAGGTAGGGTTGCAATCTCAAAGGATCGACACATGGACAAAGTCATGCTTGTCGAGTCCCTTGGATTCAACCTCATGTCTGTCGCAATGCTTTGTGATCTTGATATGGTTGTCATCTTTGGCAAATATCATTGCATTGTGCTCATGGAATCTGACAATTCCAAAGTCTTCGAAGGCTTTAGGAGAGGAGACTTGTATATTGTTGATTTCTCTGTAGGACCACAGCCTGCCACATGTCTACTTGCAAAAGTTTCAGAAGGCTGGCTATGGCATCGTCGACTCGGTCATGCTGGCATGAGGAACTTGCACATGCTTGTGAAGAAGAAGCATGTCATTGGCATTGAGGGTGTCAAATTCCTCAAAGATCACCTTTGTGGGGCTTGTGAGGCTGGAAAGATAACCAGACCCAAGCACCCCTCAAAGACTATCATGACTACCACTCGTCCTTTTGAATTGCTTCACATGGACCTCTTTGGCCCTACTCATTATGCCACACTAACAAATGCAACATCTCTATATGGCTTTGTCATTGTTGATGATTATTCTTGTTACACATGGGTGCACATCATTACTTACAAAACTGAAGTGCAGGAAGTCTTCAGACGATTTTCCTCAAGGGCCTCGATGAATTTCGGTGTGAAGATCAAGCATATACGTAGTGATAATGGAACCGAGTTCAAGAATACTGGTCTTGATGACTATCTTGATGAACTTGGTATTACTCATGAGTTATCTGCCCCATACACTCCACAGCAGAATGGCGTCATGGAGCGCAAGAACAGGACTCTTGTTGAGATGGCTCGCATTATGCTTGATGAATAGAAGACACCTCGTCGCTTCTGGCCTGAGGCTATTGATACTGCATGCCACATCATCAACAGAGTATATCTTCACAAATTCTTCAAGAAGACCTCATATGAACTCCTCACTGACAAGAAACCCAATTTGAGCTATTTCAAAGTCTTTGGTGCTAAATGTTGGATTAGAGATCCTCATCACAATTCTAAATTTGCACCGAAAGCACCTGAAGGTTTTATGCTTGGTTACGGAAAGGACTCGCACACCTACAGGGTCTTCAACACCTATCACAACAAGGTTGTTGAAACTATAGATGTGCGGTTCGATGAAACTAACGGCTTGCAAAGAGAGCACCTACCTCCTGTGCTAGATGAAATGTCTCCTATGGAATCCATCAAGTTAAAGGCTACTGAGGATGTCATACCTACGAAAGAATCTGCTGAAGAAGTCATTCCAGATCGTGAAGAAAATCATGCTGGTGCATCTGAAGAAAATGTCTCTGAAGAAAATGCTGAGCCCAATCAAAGTCGTCAACCTGCTCATCCTCGCATTGCAAATGAAGTGCAAATTGAGAGAATCATCGACAACATCAACGCACCAGGTCCTCTCACACGCTCAAAAGCTTCACATTTGTCTAACTTTTGTGGGCACTTTGCTTTTGTCTCTATCACAGAGCCCACCAAAGTTGATGAGGCATTTCTGGAGCCTGAGTGGATTCAAGCTATGCAAGAGGAATTACATCAATTCAAGCTCAACAATGTGTGGGAACTTGTCAAGTGACCAGACCCACGCAAGCACAATATCATTGGTACCAAATGGATCTACCGCAACAAGCAAGATGAAAATGGCCTAGTGGTGAGGAACAAGGCTTGTCTTGTAGCTCAAGGCTACACACAGGTTGAAGGAATTGATTTTGATGAAACTTTTGCACCTGTTGCTAGACTTGAGGCTATTCGCATATTGCTTGCTTATGCTAACCATCATAATATCATCTTATATCAAATGGATGTGAAAAGTGCATTCCTCAATGGTAAGCTTGAGGAAGAAGTATATGTGGCTCAACCCCCAGGTTTTGAAGATCCTAAGCATCCTGACAAAGTCTTCAGACTCAATAAGGCCCTCTATGGCCTCAAGCAGGCCCCTCGGGCATGTTATGATACACTGAAGGAATTCCTCATGAAGAAAGGCTTCAAACCCGGTTCATTTGACCCAACTCTTTTCACCAAAACTTATGATGATGAATTATTCGTGTGCCAAATATATGTTGATGATATTATCTTTGGCTGTACTAACCAACATTACAGTGACGAATTTGCCTATATGATGAGTGAGGAATATCAAATGTCTATGATGGGAGAATTGAAATTCTTCTTAGGTCTTCAAATTCGTCAACAATGCAATGGCATATTCATATCTCAAGAGAAATACCTCAAGGACGTTCTGAGGAAATTCGGCATGCAAGATTGCAAAGGCGTCAAAATCCCTATGCCCACAAATGGCCGTCTATGCACCGATGAAAATGGTACAGACTTCGATCAAAAGGTATACCGCTCCATGATTGGCTCTTTATTGTAGCTATGTGCATCTAGGCTAGATATTATGCTTAGTGTTTGCATGTGTGCCCGTTTTCAAGCTACACCGAAGGAATCACACCATAAGGTTGTGAAACATATTCTTCAATATCTAGCTCACACTCCAACACTTGGATTATGGTATCCCAAGGGCTCGGCTTTTGATCTCATTGGATATTCTGACTCTGACTATGCTGGTGATCGAGTGGATCGCAAGTCAACATCAGGCACATGCCATTTCCTCGGACGATCCTTAGTATGTTGGTCCTCGACGAAGCAGAACTGCGTATCACTCTCTACTGCTGAAGCTAAGTACATTGCTGCTGGTTCTTGCTATGCTCAATTGCTGTGGATGAAGCAAACCCTCAAGGACTATGGCATCAATATGAAGAATGTGCCACTCTACTGCGACAACGAGAGTGCCATCAAGATTGCTCATAACCCAGTTCAGCACTCGAAGACTAAGTACATCTAGATTCGTCATCATTTTCTTCGAGATCATGTGTTGAAGGGCGACATCTCCATCGACCACGTGAAGACTGAAGAACAGCTAGCGGATATCTTCACAAAGCCCTTGGATGAGAAGAGATTTAGCAAGTTGCGGTGTGAGCTAAATATCTTAGAATCTTCGAATGTTCTTTGAAAGGACACACATCCTAACACTTATGCAAACTTGATGACTTAGATGTGCAACACACGAAGTAACGTTTTTCTTCAATCAATGAAGACTAACCCTCTAAGAGTGAAGAAATTAATGAAGAATTTGATTCTCAGAGCCCTACGACAATTTTACGCGGTGTCTGAAATCATCATTCTTATACGGTGGATCACACCACCAACAAAAAGATGAAAATCTTCAAAAATGAGTTTTTCTTCATTTTGCAAATTCTTCAATTTTCAAATTCTTCAACTTTGCAAAGTCTTCAAACTTTCGACTGGTGTTCTTCATTGACTATATATATATATATATATATATATATATATATATATATATATATATATATATATATATATATATATATATGAGTTTTCAATGTCCTCAACAGCATTCGCTTATTGCTAATTCTTCAAGTTGATTTTCATCTAAGTGAATGTGATCGGACCCGTTCCCCCTCTATGCTAAACTCAACCCAGTCTGTTCACAAATTCTTCATGTGCGTTCTACTTGAAACCCATTCGAAATCTTCACTGTGTCCTTGACAGCTGAAGACTTTGCGAACGAAAACTTTAAAATATTCATTTCAATTTTTTTGGCTGTTGCCGCTCAAACCATTCCGCATCCCACGATGGATTAAACAAGTCACCCACGATGTCCACCTCTGTGTACGTGGGTGACACATGTCAATAGGATAGTAAAGGTCAGGGGCATGTTCGTCCAAAATCTTCGGACAAGCAGTTTTTCACCGTGGCTATAAATACCCCTTCCCTTCCTCAGACCTCATTCACTCCGCTCGACCTCAATCTCGCTCGAGCTCTCAGACCTAGTGCTGCCGCTACACTCCATTGTCGCCGGTGAGGAAGAGCTTCACTGCCTCGACCTCGTCGCCGTCGTACTCGCACCGACCGCGGATATCTTCACTCCGCCGTCGCCGTAGCTGTCTCCCGCCGCCAAGTTAGGGCGTGGGAGATCTGAACGGACGAACTACTCCAAACTCCACTCCCAATTTGTTGTGTTCTTCATCCAGGGTAAATAAAATCTAATTTTACTGCCCTACTTTGATTCTTATGATTTCTTCAAAATCTTCAAAAGGTGTTTATTCTTCAACTTCCCACTCCATAAACACCCGAATGCTTCTGTATCTTGATTTGTTTCTCTAAGCTTTGTTTTTCTTCAAGATTCCTCAATTGTGTGGATTTTCAAATCTATACAACTCTGGAACCTAAGTCAAGAACGCTTAGTGAAATTCCTCAAGACACCTATGGTCAAATTCCTCAAACTTGATACTTTTGAATATTTCTGAGAACCCTCCATGTCCAAGACCTCCATTGGCTGCTGGCCAACTTGCCGATCCCACCAGCATCAGGCGTGGTGAGGAATTTCCTAAAGAATGGGCCAAGCGCCAAGCCAAATTGGCTAAAATTGCAGAAGAAGCAGTGAAGAAATTCAATGAGGATTCTCAAGCTGCTGCTGCTGAGGCCTCTGCCAGTAAGCCTAAAAAGGCTATGCTGAAGAAATCAGCTGTGAGGCCGAGTTCCTCAACAGCAATGCCCTCATGGCCAAGTTCTTCAAAGTCAAAGCCCTCAAGGCAAATTCCTCAGGCAACTTCTTCAAGGGCAGTGCCAATCCCCTCTGTTGCCACAAAGTCCTCAACACCAGTGCACCTTGAAACGTGTCAACAGAATGCAGGCTTTCCAATTGCTTTTGGAGCATCTGCAAGTTCCTTAGCTCCACCACAATCCTCAACTGGTCCAACTCTGCTGAAGATAAAGGCCACTGCTGGACGTGGAACAAGGCCAAGTCCTCATAAGAAGCAAGTGGCGTTCCATGTTCCATCTGATGACGATGAAGCTGATGATGAAGAACTTGCTGAAATCATCAGGGACAGACAAGAAAGGGCTGCTAGATCCAAAGGCAGTTCTCTGTCTCTCATGCTGGATCCAAAGAAGATCGTCGACTTCATTGACCTCTGGCACAAAGATCCAAACACTCCACTGCCTGACCTAAACCTCACTCCTGGTCAAAGTCATATGTTGACGGCATTCATAAGTGAAGAAAAATGGAAATTTGAAAAGGGCAGACAAGTCAAGAAGGCTCAGTACAAGAAGGAGCGTTTTCTGAAGAACAACGTTCCGAACATGTCTCCTGAAGAACTTGTAACTCTGCAAAAGGAAATCAAAGGTCTCAGTGATGAATTTGACAGATATTATGCCGATTGGCTAGGTGCCAAAGTCAGGTTTGTCAAGCTTGCCAAGAACCTCAAGACTAATGTTGCAGCACCATCGCAACGACAAATTTCTCAGGCTGATATTTCTGCTCAGTCTGTTGAAGAAAATGAAAGTGCAACTGATGAAAATCAGGCTGCCCAAGTAGCTACCAGGCCAGCTGAAGAATTTGTTGCGCCTAAAGAAACTAAACTTGCCAGGGCAACTGCATCAGTTGTGCCTAAAGAAACTGAACCAGCTCCATCTGCTCCTCCTGCTAAATCTTCAACAGTGAAGAAAATCAGTCTTCCTTCTGCATCAGAAGTGAAGAAAACAAAAGCTGCGGAGAAGGCAGCTGTGAAGAAAAGGAAAGCATCAACCACTGCAGAGTCCTCAGCTCCCAAGAAAGTAAGGACATTGAAGAGCTCTTTCACCAACCCAATTGATGCTGTTCCGATTTCGATAGTGCCATCAAAGGAACTTGTCCCTTTTGGTGAAGACTATGTCATTCCAGATGGCATTGATGAGGAAAATCCTTCTGCTGCTTCTTCAGAGCAGTTGGATGAAGAAATTGAAGTGGAAGATATTCCTTCCACCCCACTGATATCATCGCCTATGCCTCAGTTCACAGCTGAAGAGGCAGGCGTTGAGGAAATTGAAGAAGATGTGGACATTGGCTCAACTACGCCTGTGCTGAATGATGACTATTGGGAAAATCTTCACCCCAATTCACCATTGGCTACACCTCTGCATCAAATTCCTCAGTCCCCTATGCAAACTGAAGGAATTCAAATGGGATCTGAAGGATAACAAGCTTCACTTCATTCCATCCCTGAAGAAATTCCAGCTGCAACAGCTGAAGAAATGGAGACCCAGACTACTGCTGAAGATCCTAAAGCTTCAATTCCTCAGTCAGCAGCACCTGAGGTTGTGACACAAGATGTTGTGAGACCTTCAACAGATAATCTTCAGCCCAAGCAACAAAATCCTCATGCAAAAAGGGCGAAATTCAAGGCTGACGATTTCTTTGCTGAGCATCATTTCTTCACTGATTTCAATCCATATGACTCAGGAAGACTTTGACGCAAGCAGTTCTAGACCGCAAGCCAGATGAATTTCTATTCATCACTTCTGTTTGATAAGGACAAGGTATTTGAGCACCGTCAAATTCCTCATGTGGATATGGAGTCCATTCCCTGCTTCCAACCTGTCTTGAATGTTCTTCATGAAGCTGGGCTCCTGAATTTCTATGCTGACATCTGCGATTGGAATGAAGAGGTAATTCTTCAATTCTATGCTACTCTGCACCTCACTGGAAATGTGGATGATGTTAATTCCTGGGTGCTTGATTGGATGACTAAGAACACTCACTACAAAGCTCCGGCCTCTGAACTGCTTCATGCCATTCTAGTCAGTCTGCCTGCTGATGGTACAAGGCGCATGTATGAAGAACCTGAACTTCAAAATCATCTCATGCAAGTACTGATGAAGCCCTTGCGTCCAGGCCAAGCTCAGAGAACCACCTTCTTAGTGAAGGATTTGCTTTATGTGCCAAGGACAATCTACCGCATTTTAACCAAAACCCTCAGTCCAATCAAAGGCCACAACTTAGAAGAAGAAGAGGTTGTTGGCATCATGAAGAATCTGTTGTTCAACATTATACATGGTATTCCCATTAACTACCATGATTTCTTCATGAGGACTTTGGCGAATGTTGCACTATCACCGTTTGAGTTGAAGCCCTATGCTCCATGGATTATGAAATTCATCAGAACCAGGTCTTCAATTCACTACAAGGCAGATTGTCAGGATCACCTTAGCTTCTTGCCTCCTATTGAAGTCCTCAAAAGGACTATTTCTTCAACTGATGAAAAAGGCAAAGCTGCTATTATTGATGAAGGCACTCGTCCATTGGATGGTCAGTTTCGGAAAGCTGCATCTTATTCCAACAATGATGAATCTGCAATGCAAGGCTCTGCCACAAAAGCCTCAAAGCCAACTCCTCAAGCCACTGCCCCACGCGTGATGACCGATCGTGAGCTTCTTCTAAGTCTTCATCAGAAGGTCGATCGCAATCACAAATGGGTCAAGCGTCAATTTGGGTCAATTCTTCAGAACATAACTGTCACGCAAAACACTGTGAAGAAGAATCACTACTATGCTCATGAAATCTTCGATCGCACTTGGGCCATATTGTCTCACCTTTACGGTGACGAAGACCTCAAGCAGATGGGATTTCAACAGGACTTTGACTGGTCTCAGCCTCCCTCGAAGAAATTCAAGAAGGTCAAAGTTCCTCAACTCGTCACAAGTTCATATTCTTCATCGCGTGAGACGGATGAAGCTGAAGACCTCAACGACACTGCGGCAGGCCCTACCTCAACGGACGACTCCAACAACGCTGGCGCTCCTCCATCGACTTCATGATGATATTCTTCAGGGGCGTTAGTCCTCATTTTTCGTCCCTTTTGGTCATTCGATGACAAAGGGGGAGAAATTTGAGTTAGTCTTCAAGTGGGTCTTATATATGGCCTATTTTTTTGTTAAGTTACCACTCTTGCTTTTCTGAGGTGTTTGCTCTGTTGAGTTGTAAACTTAAGTCCTATGGTGGTCTGATACTTTTGAACTGCTTTCTGCATGCTTATTTCCTCAAGTACCTTAATGCACGCATGCTGAATTTCGTCAGACACCATATTTCATCATGCATTTCAAATTCTTCATATCATATGTTAATGCGTGTATAAATTACAAGATATAGGGGGAGTTCTCCATGATTTTACTCAACAATGTGCATTTGCAATCCAAAGCAAATTCCTCAGATATGCACATCTTCAGGGGGAGTTCTTCTATATCTTGCAATCAAATTCCTCAATATTAGAATTTACACTTCATATGTTTATCCCCGTTGAAAACTTAACCTATTTGTGATCAATCACCAAAAAGGGGGAGATTGTAAGTGCATCTAATGCCCCTTAGTGATTTTGGTGTATTGAAGACTTATAGGTTAAGGGACTAATGTGTTTGTGAGTGTACACAGGTTCTATAAGTATATGAGGAGTTTGATATTTACGAAGAAAGCCGACCCCTAAAAATTAATGTCTTCATTTGAAGACTTCGGTTTTCTTGAAGACTTTGAAAATGAGGAAATTGGTGTGACCTTGAAGACATTGATATTGATGCGAGGATTATGAAGCGTGAAGACTTTTGTTTTTGTAGTTTCATTTTCTCTTTCTTGAGTCATAGGAAACACCGTACTATTAAAGGGGGTCGAGGTAAAACTAAGGAAAAGTTTCCAAGTGATGCTCATCTCAAAGCCTACACATACCCAATCCTTTCGAGTGAAGCCATTGGAAATCTCATACAGGTCAGTCATTTTCTTCAGTGACAGAGACGAAGATCTTCTGTTCTCTAAGGAAATTGTTCCGACTGAGGAGTTAGGAATTCGTCAGTGCGGATTGCCTACAAGTGAGGAGCATGATAGCCCTGAGGAATTTGAGAGCTCAAATTTCTGACCGTTGTTGTGCTACGCACCAGCTGTCCCAAATATCTTATCCACCTAACGGTCATATCATTGAAGGGCATTTATGTCTTATCATGTCAGGCTACTCCCCGGCTATAAATAGCCACCCCCTACAACCACTAGCTGGTTGGCTGCTTCGAGAGAAACTGACACTTGTCATTTAGAGCATCCCATCCTCTGAGGACTTTGAGAGAAAATCATCAGTGAGGAAAAACCCTAAACCCAAACACCTAAACCCAAAGTGATTGAGCATCATTGAAGAGATTGTTCCTGTGTGGAACCGATGCTTGTTACCTTTGAAGACTGTGCATCTTCCAGACGGTTAGGCATCAAGGTCTAGAGCATCCAAGAGGAATTGTGGATCGCCGGGTGACCTAGTCTGTGAAGGTTTGGAAGTCACCTGTGAAGACTTACCTCGAGTGATTGGGCGAGGTCTGTGTGACCTTAGCTCAAGGAGAATCTGGTGAGGACTGTGTGTCCTTTAGTTTAAATACCTAGCCGCTCCAACCAGACGTACAAATGTCACAGCAGTTGGAACTGGTCTACCAAATCATTGTCTTCACCGAGCTACTGGTTCTATTTCCTCAACTCTTTCATTTCCTCATTCATGTGTTGATGAAATTGATCGTTACTGTTTGAAGACATTAACTGAAGACTTTCTGAATTTCCTCAATCCTATTTCTTCAGTCATCTTGTCTTTTGCCTGCTTATCCTGTTTACACGCTCATTGTGCTCTGTGTATGTTTCATTTCATCATGATGACTGTTACTGTCTTGTTATGCATGCACCTGAGTACTTATTCCGCTGCTTGTAGTTCATCACTTAGCAAATTCCTCAAGTCGTATTTCCTCAGTGATGAATTTGTAAAAATCGCCTATTCACCCCCCTCTAGTCGATATAACGCACTTTTAGTATCACACACATCTTGTTCAGTTGAACTGTTTATGTTGTCTTGGCTAATCACAAATAGTTCATCCGAGTGAACTGTATGCCCTACATCGCACACACCTTGATCTGGCTGACTGTTCCTATTGTGTTGCCTAATCACACACAGTTCATCCTAGTGAACTGTATGCCGTATATCGCACACACCATCATCTGGCTACCCGTTTCTGTTGTTTTGCCTCATCGTAAACAGTTCTGCTGGATTAACCATTTGCCACGCATCGCACACGCAACTCTAATCTGAATCGTGTTTGATGTCACCGCCATCGCAAACATTTTTTATCTTTTTTGATGGTTTTATTACATCACTGTTTGTGATTAATGCATCGCACACAGTTTCATCGAAGGGTCTCTAATTGGACTGTCGCGTTTGGACCAACCTGCAGTAGTGTCTGGGACTAACCCATGTAGGTATTGAAAGTGCAACACTCCAATGGACTGCTCCAAATGATCTAAATCAACATTGAGCATCCACATCTTCACTATCTACATGAAGTCATCATCGACAAAACCCAAGGTTAGTTCATCCCTCTTAGCTAGGGGGGATATCACATCTAGGGGGAGCTTTGCTCTAAAAATTGAGCAAAAGCAATTCTAATGGTGTGAACACACTAATGCTTTATGTAAAAGTGGTAACCCCAATTGTGCTTAAACGATGAGTAGGCCCTATGATCAAATGTTCTCATTTGACTCCTAAGTCAATATACTCATATATATATGACCTAGTCATCGCCAATTGCTTGATAGATGCTAGTATTGTTTGGGCATGCTTTGACACATGTTTCATTTGCTATCTTATTGCGTGAGCATGTTGGTTGCATAATTTCTCCATTCGAGGACATCCATTTGTTGCTTTGATTGTCTTGGTTTTTATTGGCCAAACGGATGGATAAGAATGCCTAAGAACTTTCTCTAGCTGTCTATGCTTTTCTTGTCTCAAACTCTATTCATGCTATATCAAAAAAATTGAACAAGTCTTTTTCGGACCCTCCGGGTGAGGAGCACTCAGAGCCACCCATCCATCAAGGGATGCATTCCAAAACCTTCTATTGCATTTCGGTCAGACCAATTCACTCAAACTCGGTCACACCGAAAGTACTAGACTGATCTAGGCTTTTCATCTCGGTGCTACCGATTAAACCGACTCGGTCCCACCGAGTTGCTGTAACTGCATGCAGTTTAGCATCTCGGTGCCACCGATTCGTTCCACTCGGTGCCACCGACAGCACATGGGTATATATTCCAGCGGACCCGTTCGGTTAAAAAATTCTTCAAACCCTTCGAGCCCACGCCCCATTGCTGCCGCCCCCTTGGTCTCCGGATCATCGCCGTCTTTGCATGTGCATCTCCGTCGCAGGTCTTCGTCGCCGTCAACGAGAATCAACACCGCCGTTGCCGCCGTAGAGGATCGTCACCGAGTTAGGGTACGATTCGATCTCCTCGTGCTATCCCCTTCTGATTCAATGCACAAGGATAATGCCATGTATCTTGCCACGTTTGAGATCCTTCTATCCACGGAAAAGTTCCTTTAGAATAGATTCGAAGAAAAAGTTTAGGGTTAGGTTTCCGCCGAACTCATCTCAGAGCGACAGAAATGAAACTTTCGGTCCCACCGATTGGCTCTGGCCATTGCACTAAGTACAACTCGGTGCCACCGAATTTTACTAATCGGTGAGACCGACAGTAAACTCTCAGTGAAACCCTAGCATCTCAGAGTCACCGAACCACAACTCGGTCCAACCGAAAGTGTGTGTTTAGACTTTGTTAGTGCTTCGGTGTCACCGAGATGATCATATCGGTAGCTTCGAAATACCTTCTGCAGAAAACTAAAACTAAAGTTTGGATTCAAATTTTTGAAAAACCATCTGCTTTTTGTGATACTCATCTACTCTATCCACACCCATCTATTCATAGGGTCAGATTTGCAAGATGTCAGATACAAGTGACAGCCAGAACAGGTCAGAACATGATGTAAATCTGAGTGAGGGCACAAGCCCTAGTGGAAGTTATGATTATGGCAGCAGGAGCACCCCAAGAAACCTGCCAAAAGCTGCCACAAGGACTAGGAAGAAGAGAATCTCAGAGAGTGAGGATGAGGATTTTGTTGCAGATGAGAAAGTAACTTCCAAGAAGAAAGCAGTTCTCAGGAAAGAGTATGGTTCTATAGCCACCACCAAGCCTGGTCTTAAGAAGAAAGCCCCTGCCAAAAGAGTTCCTATGTCAAAAGTCAGAAAATCTACAGCTCCACAAGAGACTATGACATTCACTCTTGAGCAAACAGAAGAGGAAGAAGCTGCTGCTGGCAAGAAAAAGAGAAAGGAGAGAGTGAAGAAGACCATTGCCAGAGTGATTGGCAGACCATCTCTGATGGTTGATGAAGAAGAAGAGGAGGAAGAGGAACCAGTTGCACCTCCTACCAAAACTCAGAAGCTCATGGCAGATGCCATGAAGTCAGTTGCTGCTCCCTCCAAGCCTAAGCCAAAACCCAAAGCTGCTGCATCCAAGAGGTCAACTAGGAACATCCCAGCTGCTGAGAAGAACAAGACCCCAGTGCTAGAAGTTCAACAGGATGATGAGCCACTAGTGCTCAAAAAGTTGAAGCCCAAGATCCCAGATCATGATGATGCTCATCCAGTTGCAGAGAACATGAAGCTCAGGAAAGACAATGGTCTGAGAGAATGGAGGAAAGTGGATCCATATTCAGTGAGGAGGAGGATAACTTGTGATTATCATTTCCATACCCATGAATAGTAAGATTTCTATGAGATAGTGCTACTTGATAAGAAGCCCATCATAAGCAACATGAAGTGGGTGGACTGGAAGTATATTGATGCAAATGAAGACTACACCCCCCACGTTCATGAGAGCTTCAGACTTGCTGGAGTTGATGCTTTTGTTGGACAAAAGCTTACAAAATGGAATGATGAGATGGTCATGCAATTCTACTCCACAGCACATTTTTATCTGGATGGGAGAATTGTATGGACGACTGAGGGCACCAGATACCGGTCATCTATCTCTGAGTGGGCTGCTCTCATTAATGCACCAAAGGAAGATGAAGATGATGTTGATGTCTACGGGTAGCCCAGGATGGACCACAACATTATGGCAAATATGTACAAGACCATTCCTGACAAGGATTTGGAAACTCATAAGCTTGGATCAATATATCATTTGCTAGCTGGTTTGGCCACCACAAACTACATTTTGAGGCACACTCTGTTGCCCAAATCTAGAGATGAGAGAATGATTCGTGGCCACTCCATCAACCTGCTTCACTTTTTTGATTCCCCGCCGCAGAAATTCAAAGTCATGAGCTTAATTGTTGAGACAGTCAAGAGGACAACTGCTGACCATAAGAGGTCATGCGGATATGCACCACATATTCAGATGCTTATCAACTCCAAGGTTGGTACAGATACATATCTACTTGATCGTGAGCACCTTCCTCTTCAGCCAGAGTTTGAAGACAATTGAAGTGGTGATGGATGCTTCACACCCTACTTCAGTTGAGGCTCAAGAGAAGGCTCAGGCAGCAGCAGCAGCAAGAGCAGAGAAGGAAGCCAATGCACCCAATGCCCCAATAGCAAATCTCAAATCCAAGCAAGACCAAATGACATATCTGCTGGAACCAACACTGAGGATTGAGCAAAGTCTGGCCAACTTAGCCAAGAACTAGGAGAGCTTAGAGCGGATTGTGGAGGACAAGATATACAATCTTGATGTCAAGGTCACTGAGATTCAGTCTGTTGTTGAACAACTTAGAGATGATGCTGAGAGTGGAGATGACATACGGACTACTGAGAGGTATCAGACTATGCCAAGGGCACCCAAGTCTTCAACTGTGCCAGTTGCAGACACGAGGCCTACTCACTCTGCCCCTGCGCCACTGCTACAGTGCCACCCCCAATATCTACACCACCAGCTCAGCAGACTTCAGCAGAAGCATTCATAGACGCAGTTCTCTCAACGTCATCTACGCACACCGGAGCAACAAGCCAGAAGACCCCTTCGGGAGCTCCAGAGGATCGTGCCTAGAGTGCCGTATAGCACTATCCTTTTTCAAGCTTTTTGGTAACTTGTTGCCAAAGGGGTAGAAAATGTATAGATCATAGGCTTCGACAGAGAGAGAGTGTCTTGTTCTTTTGCTCGTTGGTTTTATTGCCCGTTGCTACTTTGTCCATTTGACTTGTGCTAGATATTGTTTTATGCTCATGAGATACTACGTTTGGTTGTGTGATTGATCATACTATGCTTAATGTGTGATTTATGCTTATCTCTATGATTATTTGTGTGTGATCATTCACTTATGTATTTGGTGATGCGTGCATGTTTTTCACTCATATCATTTGTGCGCTCCACCAAGATGTATGTGACATGGAAGAGTGCCAAATGATCCTAATCGATTGTGCATTTGCATTCAAACGCAAATTTTAAATAATGGACAAATTTAGGGGGAGCTCTTGCTTATCACATACTTCTCAAAGCGACGATCTATTTCAGTCATTTTATCGTTTGTCAAAGCTTTGATCTATATGTTGTCATCAATTACCAAAAAGGGGGAGATTAAAAGTGCAACTAATCCCGGGTGGTTTTGGTAATTCCTAACAACATATAGCTCATTGAACTAATATCCCTTCAAGATAAATATTTCAGGATGCTCAATGATTGGCATGGCATGGACTAGAGATGTGGACCCCTCCAAATGCTAAGGACAAAGGGCAAAAGCTAAAGACTCTTCATCTTTATTTTAG
Source organism: Thinopyrum elongatum (assembly GCA_011799875.1). Taxonomy (NCBI): domain Eukaryota; kingdom Viridiplantae; phylum Streptophyta; class Magnoliopsida; order Poales; family Poaceae; genus Thinopyrum; species Thinopyrum elongatum. The sequence continues at coordinate 354,470,794 of CM022297.1, read as the reverse complement.
TGATCCAAGATCACATTGAGCCCATAGGAAAGCCAATACTATTAAAAGGGGATGAGGTGTTGCTTAATGGCTTACTTGCTCAAGTGCTTAGTGATATTGCTCCAAAACCCTCAGCCACTTTCTCCATCCAAATATGTCCAAACCCTAAACTCCAACTCAGCCCCACCAATTCTTTCTATCCGGAGCCACCGAGTTCATATGACGTAGCCACAGCCAGAAACCCTAACAGTTCGGTCTCACTGATACGGATCTCGGTCTCACCGAGAAGGCCTTGCCAACTCCCTGTTATCAGTTGCAATTATTTCGGTCTCACTGAAATAGCAATCGGTCTCACCAAGATGGCTTGACCAACTCTCTGTTGCCTTATTGCTTCACTTAGGTCTCACTGAGTTGATGCAATCGGCGCCACTGAGACGCGGTTTGCACTAAGCCCTAGCACATCGGTCCCACTGAGTTGTTCCAGTCGGTCCCACCGAGATTCCTAACGTTCACATTTTTGAACTGATCGGTGCCACCGAGTTTAACCATTCGGTCCCACCGAGATGAGCCAAATGTGTGTAACAGTTGGATTTTATGTGGAGACTATATATACACCTCCACCCCCTTCTCCATTTGTGAGAGAGCCATCAGAACATACCTACACTTCCACCATTCATTTTCTGAGAGAGAACCACCTACTCATGGGTTGAGATCAAGAGATTCCATTCCTACCATTTGAACCTTGATTTCTAGCCTTCCCCAAGTTGCTTTCCACTCAAATCACTTTTCCACCAAATCTAAGTGAGAGAGAGAGAGAGAGTTGAGTGTTGGGGAGACTATCATTTGAAGCACAAGAGCAAGGAGTTCATCATCTACACACCATCTATTACCTTTTGGAGAGTGGTGTCTCCTAGATTGGTTAGGTGTCGCTTGGGAGCCTCCGTCATGATGTGGAGTTGAACCAAGAAGTTTGTAAGGGCAAGGAGATTGCCTACTTCGTGAAGATCTACCCGAGTGAGGCAAGTCCTTCGTGGGCGATGGCCATGGTGGGATAGACAAAGTTGCTTCTTCGTGGACCCTTCATGGGTGGAGCCCTCCGTGGACTCACGCAGTCATTACCCTTCGTGGGTTGAAGTCTCCATCAACGTGGACGTACGATAGCACCACCTATCGGAACCACGCCAAAATCTCCGTGTCTCCATTGTGTTTGCCTTCTCCAAACCCTTACCTTTACCTTCATATGAAATGTTTTAATTTCCGCTGCTATACTCTTAGAATTGCATGTGTAGGTTGATTGCTTCACTTGTGCTAATTACTAAAATCTGCCCACAACTAAAATTGGGAAAAGTCTAGATTTTTATTTGGTCAAGTAGTCTAATCACCCCCGCTCTAGACATACTTTCGATCCTACAACAGCTTACCCGCTCTGAGTGGCAGTATATGGTGGATTCGGCTCTCAAAATTCTGCCCGGATGGCAGAGAGGCATGATCACTCGACCAGGAAGATTGATTTTGGTGAATCAAGTGTAACACCCCAAAAATCGGGTTATCAATTTTTGTGCTGTTATTCCTTCCTAGCTTTCCACTCCCGTAATTTTTCTCTGGAATCTGGTGAGTGACCAGGTGAATCTAGACAATCCTCAGCCTCTCCATGAATTTTCCATGCTCTTGTGCCAGTCAAGTTCCCGTCTGTAAACCCCGAACCACATTTAAACCCTAGTTCCAAAATATCAGAACTTGAAATCCTGCCTTTGTGTTTACAAAGGAGCTATCATTTTTCTTGCTCAGTTGATCCTACCAAAATTTCCAGAGATCATCCTTCACTCATAAACCTAGATGTGCAAAAATATTGCTAAGTCATATGCAATATTTCTCATCTAGAATTAATTCATTTTTCTGCCTTTCTGAGGAATTAAATCTAGGAAAATATCTATCCATCTCCAAAGTTCATGAAAACTTGTCGAGACATTCTTTATGATCATATTGAGCTCTCATAAAAATATTGGCCATAATTAAATAGGGGAAATTGCATTTTCCTATTTAAAGCCAATATTTCAATTTGGGGCCTTACCAAAGGAACTACCATTTTGGTAGTTAGGAAAAATCCTAACTAAATTGTGGAGCTTGCCCTATCCATATCTTCACCATTTCCATCAACATCACAAGTTCCACCAATTATATTTTGAGCACAACACCACTTTGCAAATTCTGTCTAGATTTCCTATTTGCAAAGGAAGTGCTTGATTCCTTGATATCCTTGGGCTGAAATTTTGCAGGGTGATTCATTATGATATATTACCATAGGACACCAAAAATCAGCCCATTTCATCTAGCCAATTTTCCTCAGCAAATCTTCCAAGTTTCTGTCCAGATTGGAGCACTGTGAAGGAAGTACCATTTCTACTTATGCAAATGATATGAAATTTTTACAGTACCTCCATATGCCTAAATCATTGGCCTCCTCCAAATTTGGGTCATTTTGATCTAGCCATTTGGTCCCAGCTTTATCATCTTCATTTCTGGTCAGATGGCCACTTTGCAAAGGGGGTACCATCTAGAGTTGTTTGTTTAAGCTCAAATTCACGCGGTGACCACAGGTCAGACCAGCCAAACAGCGCGCTCTGGAAACCACGGCCACTGTTATCGGCGTTTCCCTCTGCCTCTCGCGTCCCTGTCATGTCCAGTAGCTAGCCCGTGCTCGTGCGGTCAATTTCCCCCTGCTGACCTGCCTTATCTTGCCCTGGTTGCGTTGCCATTGCCATGCCCGTGTCGAAAACCGCATTTGCTTCCTCATTTCCATGCGGCCAGAGCGCTCGCGAGCTCACCTGAAGCTTCTACAGGCTCCTCCGCTCCTCCAGGGACCCTGCCGACATCGCGCCCTCCCTCCGCGTGTCCCCGACGCCCTGTTGCGACGCGGCCGCGGCACTGCGTAACCCGAAGCTTCGGTTGTCGGCGAGCGCCACCGCGAAGCTTCTCCCCGCTACTATTTAAGCACGTCCCCGAGCCCCTCTCGACCACGAGCAACCAGTCCCAAGCCCAGCCCCATCCAAATCGAGCCCCGGAGCTCCTCTCCCAGCCCATGGCCGCAAGGCCGCCACTCGGTCCCCTCAGCCTACCCCGCGCCCTAGCCCCTTTTCCCTCCCTCTCCTCTCTGCCCTCGGACGCACCTGACTCCCTCGAAGCTGCCTCCGTCCTCAGCTCCTCCGGGGAGGCGCAGCCGGAGCAGTTCCTCCGGTGGCCACGGCCACCCATACTGCCTCTCGCGGCATCACTCCTATGAGCTCGCCCGATGCCTGGGCAATCTCTCGCGGGTGCGGCGAGGAGCGGCCGACCTCCCGAGCCCGGCGGCCGGCCCTCTGGAGCGGCGAGGCGGCAGCTACGCCGGCGGCCGGCCAGGCCCGAGCCGCCGCGGCCCCTGTTTCAGTCGGGGTCGACGACAGAAAGAGGAGAAAGGGAGGAGAGAGAGAGAGAAAGAGGTAAGGGGGCCCCACACGTCATCCACACAGCGTTGACTCGGCCGGGTCCACCACGTCAGGTTAAGTGGAAGCGCATTTCTTATAATACGCCTTCCACTTGTCAAAGCGTATTCAGCTGCAACTGCAGAAGAGAATACGTTTTCTCTGTGCAGTAGCGTATTTTCAGAAGTACGCTTTGATATTCTCAGCTGCCGGCCCAAGTGCTTATATAGTGAACGTTCACTCGCTAAGCACTAAAATGGACAGTTTCTGTCTGTTTTTGCGCTTAATGAACGAACTGCCGTTTCTCCGCGACCGTAACTCCGATTGAGGTAAAACCAACGCCCACGTCTTTAGTTCGTTGAGCCCGTTCCGATGCCGTCATTTTCATAATGTTTTCACACTATGAAAATGACCATTTTGCCCTTGCCTTCGATCAGCCCCTTCAAGAGGGAACTTTTCCGGCAAATCTTCCCGGAGTTTTATCGCACTTCCACCCGGCGTGTTCCTTCACCCCCAGGCAAGCCAACCTCTTATCATGAGCTTCGGACTTGCATGATGACTTTGCTTACACCCTGTGTATTCATCATAGCACATCTGTATCACCTGTTAGTCCGCACTTGCATACACCTGTTATGTCATCTGTATTAAATGTTAGCATTACCTTTCATCTAATGTCATGACATGTTTTGATGCCATATCTTGCCATGCTAGTAACAATATTTTGAATACCATTATCATGATAGTACCATGATTTGATCTCATGCCATGTTTGTCAATGTTGTCATGATTCTGCTATGCTGATGTTAAGTGATTGTTCACGCTTATAATTGTTGAGGTAATGGTGCGAATGATGGAGATGTTAAATTGAATTTATAAACCAAACTTAGCTGGTTGATCCAGAGTCACCTGTCCGGGCTTATTCGTGCAGCCACATTTGCCGGTATGGGACAGCCTTGACTTGGTCTAGCTTTGTGCTCTTTCACCGGTACCACCAACTAGGGAAGGTTATGCGTGCGTGCTGCCCTGATCAGGTAGGGGCGATAACCTTGTGAGCCCAGTTGATTGTTTAGCCTGAGAGTCCCCGTTTGGGGCAGTTGTGTTGGCCACGACGGTGGCAGGTGTCAAGAGTGACACGGGGGCCACCCAGGACATGACCCTGGGAGGGTATGATTGTCGGTGGTACGATGGAGGAGTCACGGGTTAGGCAGGTTTCATTTGAGCAACGCTGGTCCACCCGAATGGGATCACGAGGTCATGTGCTCCATGGTGTGGGTAAAGTGTACAACCTCTGCAGAGTGTAAAATCTATTCGAATAGCCGCATCCACGGTATTGGACAGTCCGTCCAGGCCTCAATAGGTGGTCAACCGTAACAAAGATAATAATGATGAAAGAACTTGTCTTATGTTTGGAAGTGCTCAGTGGATCATGAGTATTTCGAGGGTTGTGTGACAATCCAGAAGAGAGTAAGTTGGTAATTGGTAACAGTAAGTACCGTAAACATCTAATGTGATCAATGCCATGCTATGTAGATTATATGCCTGATTCATGCTATGCCATGCTTGATCCATGTCTTCCTATTCATTCCATGCCATGTTTAGAATAAATCCTTATAATAGCATAGGGCTTGCTTTGTCATCTGCTTGTTTGGATGCTATGTATTTGGTTGTCTTGCGAGTACATTCAAAGTACTCACCTGGCCTTGCACGTGGCCAGTTGCAGGAGAAGATCCGTCGTGCTAGATCGTAACCCAGCCAGTCCTGTGAGTTGTGGAGCCCAGCCAGAGACGTTGTTGCCACTGAACCAAGACCCCCGCTGCCATTTTAGTTAGCCTTGGAGCCATGTAATATTGTTGTAAACAACAGTATTGTAATACTCCATTTTATATAATAAAGCCATTTTGTGCCTGGAATTGCTGTATCATGTCTTTGACGTGCGCCAGGTCTTATCCTGGGGCTGGTGTGCGTCGGCCCTCTATCGGGGTGCCACAGGACGTGGTATCAGAGCCAGGTTGGCTGTAGGTTACCCTAGCATCAAACCACCCCTATTTTCAACCGGTAGTGAGCCCAACAGAGTTGACCTATCGCTGGTATCCGACATGGCCACTGTTGAGCAACAGGCGGCGCAGTCGGAATGGACGTGCCCCTACCAAGTTGTCCGCCCACCCAGCCACCCTGGATTGGACCGTGACCCTACCCAGTTGTCGGCCGTGCCTGCGTATCTTCTACCCGGCACGAGAAGGATCTACGCCATGCTGGTGTGTCCCAGCCCAACTGCCTATTTAACCCCTTCCACCTGCGAGTCGCAGCCCTCCCCATTCAGTAAGCCAGATCCCCGCAAGAGAACCCATACTAGTATCCTCAAACCAGTAGCCATGGCTAGTTCTTCAAGAAAACCCACTTTCCATAGCCGAACCTTGGCTAATGGTTATCCCGGCTTTCCTCCCATCCTTTCAAGTATGCTCACTCAAGCCCTTGGCCATAGTACTCCTCCGGTGTATCTGGTGTTCCAATCGGAACCCGTTCCCCACCTTTGCCGATTCTGTGCGAAGGCGCTTATCAATCCAGGTCCAGCCACGGATGGGAAGCCCATGATTTTTCAAGGCAAACCTATGCCCACCCCCGCGTTGGCTGTCCAGACAGCTGCCGCGGAAGCCATCACCCGTCTTTGTTTCCAGTTTTCGCAAGTGGCGGAGATGCAGGAGTTCCGCTACCTTCCCTCTTCGTCCGACACAGGTTGTGAGTTCTCCAGCGCAGTTGGAGATGTCGACCCGGCAGTGGCTCGCCTGGTTCAGTTCATTACTGCTCAGGGTTTCCTACTCGCTGGCATTCTTAGAGAGTTCAAATCCGTTGACCATGACACCACTCGGGTTGTTACGGAAGCATACCGTGCGGCCCGTCAAACTGCATCCCAGACTACCCGTTCCCTGCTGCCAAACCCAGTGCCACCTTCGCGGCTAGTACCACCCTCGCGATCCATGAACCTATGTCTACCCGGCATCATCCACCCAAATTCCATTCAAGGAGCTATTCGGCGTCTTCGTCGTCGGGATGTGTTCCGTCAAGTTCCCACTGCATCTCCAGCAATTGAGCCCCAACCCATAGAGGTGTCCGACGATGAAGATGGAAGTTGGCTCAGCCTTCGTCCCCCAGGAGAGCCCCAGCCAGAGTAGGCCCATTTGTGGCTCCGGCAGTGAGTGAAGCCAGGAGATGCCGCGAGTGTGTGTGTTGCGAAGACTGTTTCTTCTTCCTCGTCTAGGATTAGGACCCTGTAGTTCGGAGTGAGTTGTTGCTGTTAGCTGCCTAAGAAGGTTGTGCTTTGTTGTAATGCTTGTATTGCTTGTGCTTGTGTGCTGTTGTAATGTAATGTATGCTCTGTGTGTTTTGGTTCATCCGTCTCTCTGTTAAGCAGAAATGTTTAACAAAGCTGGCAGTGGATTCTTAACAAGATTTTAGTCAGTAGAGCACTTACACCTAATAACATGGACTCGCTCGGAGTCCCTAATGAAATGCGAGCTGGTGTAGGTGTATGTATACCAGGAGTACATACACCCACTAGCATTAAAACACCTTAGTGTAATCTGCTCGATATGTTTCTTTCATCTGTCTGTATTTTGCTACGATGTGCATTCTGCATTTACCTGCATATTAGTCTGAATGGATTGCATGTGTATCGTGTGAGCAATGTCTGCATGCCAAGTTCTTTCTCCTGAGTACAGTCGCTGCAGTACTCGGGTACAATGCAAAGCCACCTATCCATACCTATCTGTGCCTACTCCATTTGCCAGTTTTCCCGAACCCAGCGTTTGGAAAACCAGCTCTATCCCATAATTTTCCCCGGTCCCAAAATCTTTTCCCAGAACCCGGTTGCAATCTCAGAGAAATTCCGAGAAATCTTATTGCAACATAAACCGTTACAACCCCTCCAGTCTAAGATCTAAACCCCGATTCTACCTCAACCCCCACTCGTTGTGGATGTCGTTCAGTGAGGAGCAACCAGCAGTGTGGCCTCCACACTGGTAGAGCTCCGCTGACCACACCGCACTAACCACAGACCCAGCGGTGCCTCTGTCACCATCTTGTGTGATGCTGACCGTCCACCCCCTCGCCCCGCCGCAGCTCGCGCTTATTCCGCTAGCCTAAGACGACGTAGATGATCACCAGCCACCGCAAGGTTAGCGGCATCCTGATGATCATCGAGGATCATCGCACACAGCAGCAGCGAGGAGCCAACCAATGCCGCCAACAGACTCACCAAGAGGATGGTGATCAGCTCCGAGCCCACGTCCGCCATTAATGCCTTGCCTCGCGCTCCTGCAACCAGAAGGAGAAGGAGAAGAGGAAGAAGAGGTGAGGTAGGATGCGAGGTGGAGGAAGAAGAAGACTGCGGTCATTTTTATAGCCCAAGTCCGGTGTATGGTGAGGGAGGTCCAGGAGAACCGCGCGTTGCTCGATCACCGGCGTCCAGGAGGCGAATCTGCGAGCAGTGCCGACCGATGTTGGCCCGCGATGGGAGTGCTCTCTGCATTGGCCACGTGCACGCCGCGCACTATCATCATAGGGTGTTTTATGCCCCAGGAGCTAGGCGTGCACAGTGCCTAGCTGCACTCAGGACAGCGCAGGAGCGAGAGAGAGCCGTTGGCCGGAGAAAGAAAGAAGAAGGCTGCCAGTGGGCCCTAGGCCCACGTGCCAGCGAGAGAGGCCACTGTTCATTGTGGTGCCCCGAGCATTTTTGGAAGAAGGAAATTCTGCTTTTTCTAAAAATGTCAGGGCTACCCAGCGGCCCCTACCCGAGGAGTAGATCCCGCGATATCCGTATCTCGATCTGGGTGTACCAGTTTTCGGTACTTTTAACTCGGTTGTTTTCAACCACAAGGTTAAAACTCAACCCAGAGGTTTTTCCAGGAGGCGTAATTTTTGTTCTGAGCTAACCCTAGGAATCTCGAGGACGATATTCTCTTAAGGGGGGAAGGATTGTAACACCCCAAAAATCGGGTTATTGATTTTTGTGCTGTTATTCCTTCCTAGCTTTCCTCACCCAAAAATTTTCTTTGGAATCTGGTGAGTGACAAGGTGAATCCAGACAATCCTAAGCCTCTCCATGAATTTTCCATGCTCTTGTGCCAGTCAAGTTCCCGTCTGTAAACCCCGAACCTCATTTAAACCCTAGTTCCAAAATATCGGAACTTGAAATCCTGCCTTTGTGTTTACAAAGGAGCTATCATTTTTCTTGCTCAGTTGATCCTACCAAAATTTCCAGAGATCATCCTTCACTCATAAACCCTAGATGTGCAAAAATATTGCTAAGTCATATGCAATATTTCTCATCTAGAATTAATTCATTTTTCTGCCTTTCTGAGGAATTAAATCCAGGAAAATATCTATCCATCTCCAAAGTTCATGAAAACTTGTGGAGACATTCTTTATGATCACATTGAGCTCTCATAAAAATATTGGCCATAATTAAATAGGGGAAATTGCATTTTCCTATTTAAAGCCAATATTTCAATTTGGGGCCTTTCCAAAGGAACTACCATTTTGGTAGTTAGGAAAAATCCCAAATAAATTGTGGAGCTTGCCCTATCCATATATTCACCATTTACAGCAACATCACAAGTTCCACCAATTAAATTTTGAGCACAACACCACTTTGCAAATTCTGTCCAGATTTCCTGTTTGCAAAGGAAGTGCTTGATTCCTTGATCTCCTTGGGCTGAAATTTTGCAGGGTGATTCATTATGATATATTACCATTGGAAACCAAAAACCAGCCCATTTCATCTAGCCAATTTTCTTCAGAAAATTTTCCAAGTTTCTGTCCAGATTGGAGCACTGTGAAGGAAGTACCAGTTCTACTTATGCAAATGGTATGAAATTTTTACAGTACCTCCATATGCCTAAATCATTGGCCTGCTCCAAATTTGGGCCATTTTGATCTAGCCATTTGGTCCCAACTTTATCATCTTCATTTCTGGTCAGATGGCCACTTTGCAAAGGGGGTACCATCTAGAGTTGTTTGTTTAAGCTGAAACTTTGCCAAGTTAGTCACCCTAGTAGATGATCAATCCCTGCCCAAGGTCATGCCAAGAGGAGCACTGTGATGGTCACTGCACAGCACAAACACATGGCTGCCAGATGTTGTTTGACCTTGGTTCAGTCACACCAGTGGTCACCCATGTCTTCCAGATGCACAAGTCAACTCAGGGATGATTGGAGAACCTCCTAGACATGATTTGGCATCGAGCGCAGCGTGGCACCGCCGTATTCACGCGGTGACCACAGGTCAGACTAGCCAAACAGTGCGCTTTGGAAACCACGGCCGCTATTATCGTCGTTTCCCTATGCCTCTCGCGTCCCTGTCATGTCCAGTAGCTAGCCCGTGCTCGTGCGGTCAATTTCCCCCAATTGACTCGCCTTATCTTGCCCTGGTTGCGTCGCCATCGTCGTGCCTGTGTCGAAAACCGCATTTGCTTCCCCATTTCCATGCGGCCAGAGCGCTCGCGAGCTCACCTGAAGCTTCTACGGGCTCCTCCGCTCCTCCAGGGACCCTGCCGACATCGCGCCCTCCCTCCATGTGTCCCCGACGCCCTATTGCGACGCGGCCGCGGCACCGCGTAACCCAAAGCTTCGGTTGTCGGCGAGCGCCACCGCGAAGCTTCTCCCCGCTGCTATTTAAGCACGTCCCCGAGCCCCTCTCGACCACGAGCAACCAGTCCCAAGCCCAGCCCCCTCCAAATCGAGCCCCGGAGCTCCTCTCCCCGTCCATGGCCGCAAGGCCACCGCCCGGTCCCCTCGGCCTACACCGCGCCCTAGCCCCATTTCCCTCCCTCTCCTCTCTGCCCTCGGACGCCCCTGACTCCCTCGAAGCTGCCTCCGTCCTAAGCTCCTCCGGGGAGGCGCAGCCGGAGCAGTTACTCCGGTGGCCACGGCCACCCGTACTGTCGCTCGCGGGCATCCCTCCTCTGAGCTCGCCCGATGCCTGGGCAACCACCCACGGGTGCGGCGAGGAGCGGCCGACCTCCCGAGCCCGTCGGCCAGCCCTCTGGAGCGGCGAGGCGGCAGCTACGCCGGCGGCCGGCCAGGCCCGAGCCACCGTGGCCCCTGTTTCAGTCGGGGTCAACGACAGAAAGAGGAGAAAGGGAGGAGAGAGAGAGAGAAAGAGGTAAGGGGCCCCCACACGTCATCCACACAGCGTTGACTCGGCCGGGCTCGCGCGTCAGGTTAAGTGGAAGCGCATTTCTAATAATACGCCTTCCACTTGTCAAAGCGTATTCAGCTGCAACTGCAGAAGAGAATATGTTTTCTCTGTGCAGTAGCTTATTTTCAGAAGTACGCTTTGATATTCTCAGCTGCCGGCCCAACTGATTATATAGTGAATGTTCACTCGCTAAGCACTGAAATGGACAGTTTCTGTCTGTTTTTGCGCTTAACGAACGAACGGCCGTTTCTCCGCGACCGTAACTCCAATTGAGGTAAAACCAATGCCCACGTCTTCAGTTCGTCGAGCCCGTTCCGATGCCGTCATTTTCATAATGTTTTCACACTGTGAAAATGACCATTTTGCCCTTGCCCTTCGATCAGCCCCTTCGAGAGGGAACTTTTCCGGCAAATCTTCCCGGAGTTTTATCGCACTTCCACCCGGCGTGTTCCTTCACCCCCAGGCAGGCCAACCTCTTATCATGAGCTCCGGACTTGCGTGATGACTTTGCTTGCACCATGTGTATTCATCATAGCACATCTGTATCACCTGTTAGTCCGCACTTGCATACACCTGTTATGTCATCTGTATTAAATGTTAGCATTACCTTTCATCTAATGTCATGAATTATTTTCATGCCATATCTTGCCATGCTAGTAACAATATTTTGAATACCATTATCATGATAGTACCATGATTTGATCTCATGCCATGTTTGTCAATGTTGTCATGATTCTGCTATGCTGATGTTAAGTGATTGTTCACGCTTATAATTGTTGAGGTAATGGTGCGAATGATGGATATCTTAAATTGAATTTATAAACCAAACTTAGCTGGTTGATCCAGAGTCACCTGTCCGGGCTTATTCGTGCAGCCACATTTTCCGGTATGGGACGGCCTTGACTTGGTCTAGCTTTGTGCTCTTTCACCGGTACCACCAACTAGGGAAGGTTATGCGTGCGTGCTGCCCTGATCAGGTAGGCGATGATAACCTTGTGAGCCCAGTTGATTTTTTAGCCCGGGAGTCCCCGTTTGGGACAGTTGTGTTGGCCACGACGGTGGCAGGTGTCAAGAGTGACACAGGGGCCACGCAGGACATGACCCTGGGAGGGTATGATTGTCGGTGGTACGATGGAGTCACGGGTTAGGTAGGTTTCGTTGGAGCAACGCTGGTCCACCCGAATGGGATCACGAGGTCAGGTGCTCCATGGTGTGGGTAAAGTGTACAACCTCTGCAGAGTGTAAAATCTATTCGAATAGCCGCGTCCACGGTATTGGACAGTCCGTCCAGGCCTCAATAGGTGGTCAACCGTAACAAAGATAATAATGATGAAAGAACTTGTCTTATGTTTGGAAGTGCTCAGTGGATCATGAGTATTTCGAGGGTTGTGTGACAATCCAGAAGAGAGTAAGTTGGTAATTGGTAACAGTAAGTACCGTAAACATCTAATGTGATCAATGCCATGCTATGTAGATTATATGCCTGATTCATGCTATGCCATGCTTGATCCATGTCTTCCTATTAATTCCATGCCATGTTTAGAATAAATCCTTATAATAGCATAGGGCTTGCTTTGTCATCTGCTTGTTTGGATGCTATGTATTTGGTTGTCTTGCGAGTACATTCAAAGTACTCACCTGGCCTTGCACGTGGCCAGTTGCAGGAGAAGATCCGTCGTGCTAGATCGTAACCCAGCCAGTCCTGTGAGTTGTGGAGCCCAGCCAGAGACGTTGTTGCCACTGAACCAAGACCCCCGCTGCCATTTTAGTTAGCCTTGGAGCCATGTAATATTGTTGTAAACAACAGTATTGTAATACTCCATTTTATATAATAAAGCCATTTTGTGCCTGGAATTGCTGTATCATGTCTTTGACGTGCGCCAGGTCTTATCCTGGGGCTGGCGTGCGTCGGCCCTCTATCGGGGTGCCACATCAGGTTATGAGAGCGAGGCCCACACACCACTTGATTACTACTGAAGCGCCCAAATGGGTGTTAGAGAGAGTAGACAGAGGATGTAGGGCATTTTTCTGGGCATGATCAGAGGAGATAAATGGAGGGAAGTGCGTGGTTTCTTGGCAACGGGTCTGTCGCCCAAAGTATCTGGGCGGTTTAGCAGTGATGGATCTTAGCAAGCACGGTCTTGCTCTTCGGCTACGCCGGGAATGGTTGAGAAGGATGGATGATTCAAGGCCATGGCAAGGACTAAACCTGACACCAGACAAATAGGTTAGGACAACTTTCAATAGCTTGGTCCAATGGTATGTGGGAAAAGGAGATCGGATACTTTTCTGGAAGGACAGATGGATACACGGGTCAATAGTTGCCGAAATTGCGCCCACTATACTGGCAAAGGTGAAAACGAGGACAGTTAATAGGAGATTGGTTAGTGAGGGGATGACAGCGCACGCATGGACGAATGACATCATGGGTGATCTCTCTACGGACGAGCTGGCGCAGTTCATCCGTCTTTGGGAGGTGTTGATAGCGATTGATCTAGTGTTGGGCAATGAAGATAAGGCCATTTGGGCTTGGAACGCTGTTGGTGAATTCACAACAGCTTTTGCGTGCAAGATGCTCTGGGAAGGAGGGATACGATTCCAGTCCACTGCTGCGATTTGGAAGAGCTGGGCACCGCTATCTTGCAAAATCTTCATGTGGTTGGCCGTACAATACAGACTTTCGACCTCGGATAGAAGGCTCAGGCATGGATTACAAGAGGAGGCTTCACCCTGCTTTTTCTGTGATCAGGAGGAAGACACAGTTGATCACCTGCTGTTGCAATGTGTTTTTGCAAGGCATGTGTGGTATTTGTGCTTCTCGAAGGTGGGCATTGATCTGGGCATGCTACCTTCTCATCAGGACAGGCTGCAAGATTGGTGGGCAAGTCGGCACAAGCAAATCCAAAAGGAGGAACGAAAGGGCTTTGACTCATTCGTCATGCTAATTTGTTCGACTTTATGGAAGCAAAGAAATAGTCGAGTCTTCCATTCAGGTAACATTCGATATGTGTATGCCACCGTTGAGCTAATCTTTGAGGAAATCCGACAATGGGCACTTGCAGGAGGGAGACTACACCGATATTGTGAGTAGTTGCCTAGAGTGAACCGGAGTGGAGAGGGTTGGGATCGCCGGTTTGTGGTGATCTCACCGTTGTAATCTCTTGTACATATTTTCTCTCTTCTATAAAGCTAATGTACGCTTTTGGCGTACTCTCGGAAAAAAGAGAGTAGACCGTGAACTAAATGAACGTTTCTCCTTTCTCTTGGAATCAATCAAGAGTTCGATAATCAGGCACATGAACTGCTAAAACGACATATATTATGGTACAGAGGTAGTAAAATATAGTGAGTGTCTAGGTTTTCCTTTTGCCTTACGTCCGACTCAATCAAGAGCTATATTTTGTTTATAGTGAGACTAGCTTTTATCTCATCTGAAGCTTTTTGGCATTCTGTACAATACTGGGCCGACCCGTTTATTAGCACTCGCTCGCTTGCTATAGCGTTCGCTGTTGTTTGCTGAGTAAATTGCAAAAAAACATCACAATTGGGGACCCTAAATCAAAAAATCACCACCATTCGTTTTTTTCTTTTCAAAAAACCACCAACATTTTGCTGACAGTTTTCAAAAAACACTTATTGACCGATTAAAGTGGTTTGAGTGGAAACCTGACGCCTGGGTCCCGCTGTACGTGATGACATGGCAATAGAAAAACAGAAGAAGACGATGACGTTAAGCCACCCAGTCAAACTCTCCTCTTCCTCCCTGAGTGGTGTTGGCATTTCGCCAAACACCTAGCAGGCACACGCCACAGGTGCTAAGCTGTAGTCGCCGGTGAACGGTGGCAGGCAGTCAGGCACACACATCTATGCCTGGGGCTGCGGGGCTCGCGCTCGGCGACCTAACCGCCTCCAGGAACACCCGCGCACTGGCGAACGACGAACTTGGACGGCGTTGCAGCCCACCGGAGAACGACAAGCTCGGACGGCTCCAGGAATGCGACAGCAGAGGCGCGCACCAAATCCCCGGCCTCTCTAATGCCCGCCGACGGCAGAGGCGCGCACCAAATCCACTGGAGCGTGCTCCTCGCGCGCACGCCCGAAGCTCCAGGCTCGCGCTCACCGCCACCGTCGTCACCGCCGCGGCCAACTGATATCCCCGGGCAAACCACATTGTCCAGAAGCTCCGCCATGCCACGCTCGACCTCGCGGTCAAAGGAATCGCGCCGGGAAGCCCTCAAGATGACGCCTAGGTCCTCTCTTCCCCGACCACGTCCGTCAGCCGCCGCGCCCGACCTCCGGCCATGTGATTCAGGTGAGCCACGACCGTCTGTGGCAGGATGAATCCGACATGTGCGGCCCTTGGATCTTGGCAGGACGATGCCGGAGAGGCACGGAGCGAGGGCGGCGATGCACGGACCTCCACCGTTAGCCGCGGCTGCTGCTGGACTCGACACCCTTCGAGTGGTTCGTGTGGAAGACGCACTGGAGGGCCGCAGGCGGCGGAGGAGGCTGCTGTCCTAGACAGCGGCGGCGGCGGCAGCCGCCTCCCCGGAGCGCGTCGATGGGAGCACGGCCCTGGCATTTAGCCCGAAGAGGAAGAAGGCCTGAGAGCGTGGACAAGAGTATGACGGGTGGGCCCGTGACAGCGGAGTCAAACGGTGTTGGCTTTCACATGCCATGTCATCACTTACAGCGGGACCCACCAGTCAGTTTTTGCGTCAATCGTTGCTTACCGTGCATTTAGTGTTTTCTGAAAACTGTCAGCACAATGTTGATGGTTTTTTGAAAATAAAACGAATGGTGGTGGTTTTCTGAATTAGGGTCCTCAATTGTGGTGGTTTTTTGCAATTTACTTGTTTTTTGCTGCATTTTTTTCTTTCGTCTTTTGTTTCTTCACGGGTTTCTCAATTTTTTGTGAGTTTTTCACCGGTTTTCTTCATGTTATTGCTAGTTCTTATTGTTTTTTCTTTTCCTACTTTTTCTTGATTTGCCTTTTGGTTTTATTTTATTTATTTCTCCATTTTCATTTTTTGTCTGTTTTTTCCTTTTTTCTGGGTTATTTGTTTCTTTGTTGGTTCTCATAAGTTTTCTTTGTTTTTCTTTTTTCTCGGTTTCCCCTTTTTCATACTTTTTATAGGTTTTCTTCGGTTTTCATTCTCTTTTTGGTTTTTTGTTTTTATTGAGTGTTTTCTTTGTTTCTTTATCGATTTTCATTGGTTTCTTTTTTGTTCAACACATGTTCAACTTTTTTTAGTACACACTCTACATTTTTTGTATACGTCATAAACAATTTTATATAGAAGTATACCAATTTTAAATAATGATTAATATTTTTTTGAAAACTATTTTTATGTCTAATTATTTGCATACACATTGGTATATATCTAATACGTTTTTATATACATCTTTGGCATATTTTCAAATACAAGATTAACATTTCTGAATAGATGATCAACATTGTTCAATACAGGTGAATATTCTTTAATGGAAATAAACATTTTTCCACACACAATGTTTATTTTTCGTATACACCAGGAACATTTTTATACATGTTTAATATTTTCTAAATACATGATCAACATTCTTCATACACATTGTATTTGTTTTGCATATACTTTCCGTATACATGACAAACATGTTTTCTATACACACTTAACATTTTTTAAATCCTTGATTAATAATTTCAATCTTTTTTTAAAACACATGGTCAAAATTTTAATACACATTACATATATTTTTGTATACATGAGAAACATTTTCTCTATACACATTTAACTTTTTCAAATGTCTAATTAATTTTGTTCGTATTTTTCTAAAATTACAAATTTGTTACTGTTTTTCAAAAAATGTTTGACAAAATCAAAAGATGTTTGACTTCAAAATTTTCATGTAATCCATGAAAAATGAACAGGAAAAAGAAAAGGAAATAGTGAGGAAAATATCGGTTTGCTACAGTAAACCAATCGCTGAGTTATAGTTCTTACAGTCCGTGTTTCCTAGTTAGACATTGAAACTTATTATCTCGTGTGGCTAGCGATGACAGGTTAGCAACAGGAGTTACATGGCTGGATGTCTTGCACTGTCATTCGTTTTTCAGTGAATTTTGTTCATAAATTCAAAAGTAATAAGAATTTTAAATTTATTTATAATTTTAAAAATGTTCGCATGTTCGAAAATTATCTGGCCGTTTAAAAAATTATTCAGGCTTTTGTAAAAAAAATCATAATTTCAAAAATTCTTGCCATTATTGAATTTTGTTCTCAAAATTCAAATATGTTTGTGTTTTTTCCAAAAATGTTCAGGATTTTCAAAAGTTCTTTCTATAAAAAAATGTCTCACTTTTTTTTAAATAAAATTCTAAAATTTGTTTGAGTTGTTCAAACCATTTTCGGATTTTAAAACATTGCTCGCCTTTTAGAAATCTGTTCACAATTTCCAAGAAATGTTTGAAAAAAATTCAAAAATTGTCTGGATTCTGCGTGCTATGTATTACTTAATCTGGCGTATTCCTTTTGGTTCACCAAAACTTGTTAGCTCTACTGGTTATCTGCGCTTCTCCCCCACAAGGATGTCTGGAGTTCGAGCGCGCTCGCTCTAGCAAATGTACGGTGTACGTTCGGGGTGACCCGTTGTACGCATAAAAGTGAGTATGATTACAAAAGGTCCAGAATGCCCTTTATACGTTTTATGAGGGGTTGTACCGAAGCGGGACTCAGCCTAGTAACAGTAACACTAACTCTACAAGGTCATCATTTTGTGGCATTTCCTGTAAATTTTACAAATAGAGAGCCCTAGGCCTAGTTTCGTTTCCATTGAAAATGGAATATGTGACCAATTAACGTTCTCAGTTCGAGCTGTTTTATACAGCCACTACTCTGAAAAAGGACACAACCTGCACGACTACTAGATCATTACAGCCACTAGAGACCTGGCACCGCTAGCTCTACAGAAATGAAAAACACAGTACACCATTCCATTAGTGCTGCAAACAACCATCACAGCATGTGCAGGGTCTCTCAGTTCTTCCAGTGTCACCACATCTCCCATGAGCATTTCCTTTCCTTAAGTGCCAGCCAACTTTCTGCGACTCCAAGACGTCTCCAACATCTCAATAAGTACAGCCCCGGCACAACAATCTCTTGGCACTTGACACTGTCTCAGGAAGTGCGAGAGAGTGACATATGAGCTTTCCTGAGTCTGATACAAAGCTTTCAGAACAAGTTGCTCTACCCTGATGTAGTTTTCTATAGTTTACATCTTGTGGAGGACCTAGCGTCGGAAAGATTTTTTTTTTTCGACGAAGGTTTAGTAGTTGATTGGAGTTGTGTATTCTATTGTTACATATGGTTACTGCCAAACTTGTGTATTCCATACTCTGGAGTCACATTCAGCAATCGTGTAACTATAGAAGTAAAACGCAGAAGCTAATTACTGAGCTGGAATATGCATGTCAAGCATGGAATTGAGGAAATACAATGTTTATTATTCTTCTATTGATGCGTGGAGAATGGCAGCTGCCGTGCCCTGCTTCGTTTAGAGGTCTTGCGGCAGCACTGTCATGTGTATCTGTGGTTAATTGCGCAGGTTTACAAGTGCTCTAGCCTGCTCGCTTCAAGCGGATTAGTATTTAGAGAGCTACAACAGAAAGAAATTGTTGCAAATTAACGACGTGTGGGCTTATACAAAAGTAACTTCTAAAATTGAGATTTTTTTTCAAAAGTATGACAAATTTTATAGCAAATTTGAAAACTAGCGGGCTGAAACAAAAAAAACCAGAAATAGCACCCTGTCGGCCTCCCGTAGGCCGAGGGGGGGCCTGTCGGCCTCCCGTGGGCCGAGGGGGGGCTGGTCGGCCGGCTGTGGGCCGAGGGGGGCCTGGTCGGCCTCGTGGCGGCCCAGGGGAGGCCTGTTGGCCTAGTGGCGGCCGAGGGGGGCCTGTCGGCCTCCAGGAGGACGACGAGCCCCTAGATAAGGCCGACAGCTCTTTCTTCTTCCTCCCTTCGCTGCTTCTCCTCTCTCTCTCGTTTCTCTCTCTGTATTCTCCACCCCCGCGCCGATTTCTTCCCTCATCCACCCATTTTCATATCCAACCCGCAGAAACAATAGATCATAGCATTCGCCGCCGGCTTACGGTAATTTTTTTTGCTATGGGGTAGTTTTTTGTGCGTGAGGAGGAGCCATGGTGGGGTGGAGGAGGTGTGGCTGGTGAGGAGGTGGTGGGGTGGATGCAGTGGTGGTGAGGAGGAGGAGGTGGTGGTGAGGAGGAGTTCCGGTGGTGCAAGTAGTCCGCAAGGTGACCGGTGCCGCTGAGTTGAAGAGAGGAGGAAGAAGAAGGGGACACACGCGTCGAAGGTATAACTATGTCGTCATAATTTTTATTAGTGTAGCCGGTAATATTTTTATTAGTGTAGCCGGTAATTTTTTTTAGTGTAGCCGATAATATTTTTAGTTAGTGTAGCCGGTAATATTTTTGTTTAGTCGTGGCAGTCGAGGCCGAAGGGGCGGACGAGGAAGAAATAACTCGCAAGCTATATAATGTGTTGGACTATGTTTTAATTTGTAATATGTGTTGGACTATGTTTTAATTTGTAATATGTGTTGGACTATGTTTTAATTTGTAATATTATTTGACTATGTTATAATTTGTAATATGTCTGGACTATGTTTTATTTTGTAATATTATTTGACTATGTTTTAATTTCTAATATGTCTGGACTATGTTTTAATTTGCACCTGAGATTTGTTGTTTGAATTGCAGATATGGCTTCGTATCCGTTGCTTAATCGTAATATTGATAGAGGGCACCGGGCCGTACTTATGGAAGCGGGCAAGAACTTAGACTTGTTGGTCACTCGCACCCCAAAGTCTAACTGGATGATACACCATTCATGGGTTAATAGGTATGTGTCGGTATAATGACTTACTATGTTTGACATCATTTTGATAGCCGCTAACTGTATGCTACATTCTCTTTATTTTGTAGGTTAAGTTGGGCTGGACTTCTACCCTTGGCACGGCTGGTTGAGGGTACATTGGATGAGTGGGTTGAACATTCGCAATTGGATGAGGCAGGTGAACCAATGCAGTTACGCAAGAGGCAAGTGAAACGTTTCTCTTACGACAAGTCACTCATTACCTTCTTAGTAGATAGATGGAGACCAGAGACACATACATTTCACTTTCCCTGGGGAGAGATGGCGCCTACTTTACAGGATGTGTCTTACTTGTTGGGATTACCTCTGGTCGGTGCTGCCATAGGTCCTTTAGAGGCAGAATCTGGTTGGCTAGCATCGATGCAGAGCCGTTTTTTGGCTGCGGTGCCAACTACTAAGGTCCTAGACAACGATACTCACGGGCCTCGTTTTAAGTGGTTGACCCAGTTTCAGGTAACCTTCATGGCCAGTTTAAAAACTGCTGTTTTCATTGTTGTCCTCATTGCATAGTTCAAACAATCTTTGGTTTCTATGTAGATTGTCTCCTTAGGATATCCCAATGTTCAGTTGTCAGAGGCACAGATTGACCGATCCCTAGAGGCATATATTTTGTGGTTGTTCGGCAAGACGATGTTCACGGAGAACCACGTGACCACTGTCGATGCACGACTCATCGGTATTGCACGAGAGATAGCTGACGCATGTTGCCCTGGGGACATTCTGCAGAGGAGTTTTGGTTCTGCTGTGTTAGCGGCTACGTACAGAGGCCTGTGCAAAGCTTGCTCGTTGAAGGCTAGAAAATCAGGTATTACAGGATATCCACTATTGTTGCAGCTCTGGTCATACGAGAGATTCCCTATTGGTCGACCCTATGTCTACGTTGATAGACCTTTTGGTTTGGAGGATATGGCTGGGACTTACGTGCCTACTATCGACGACTTGCCTACTATGGGATCTGTTTGGACACGAAGAGAGGTATTTTCATATTAAGTAACAACATGAATTACTAATGCTTATTTCTTGCCATTCAATAGTATTACTAATGCTTATTTCTTGTCATGCACAGAGACAGTTCGCGCATAGCCAGGTGAGGGGCTGCTACCCCTCCTTCATGGCGCAGTTTGATAGTTTGCACGAGGATCAAGTTATCTGGGAGCCATACTCCCATCAGGCTATATTATCTAGGTGTCCAGTTGGGATTTCTGGATTGTGCACTAGAGATCGGCACTATTGGATGACCAAGGCCAAGTTGGTGTTCGACGTGACGGTTGAGGAGATGGCTCTTCATAGGGTGATGAGACATTTCGGTCTATGCCAAGAGCCTGACATTCCAGTTATTCCACACTTACCAGATCACGTGCACAAGTAAGTAATACTATTTTAGCTCTCAGGTCTGCATTCAGAATATCACAAATCATGTAACGCGCATGTCAATCGCAGGTACAGTCGCGCAAGAGGAAACAAGTCCCACGATTCTTGGCTTCGCGACATTAGCCCCTTACGTGGACGAATGGACTACTGCGCCGACAAATATCTGGGATGAGGTTCGGCCCTTTGACTGGGACAAGTTCGGGTTGTATCTGCAGAGTTACCGGCATAGCACCAGGATGTACTTGGTTCCATCAGTACACTACTGGAATCCACTTCTTTGCCGTCTGCTAATTCTTTGTCGTCCGCTTGCTGACGTCAAAGAAGGTCTTTGCCGTCAGCGACAAGAAAACGGACGGCAAAGATGTGGCTGATGGCAAACAAAGTCTTTGCCATCAGCCTGTTCTTTGCCGTCCGCTGGCTGACGGCAAAGAATCTTTGCCGTCCGCTAGCAGACGGCAAAGAGGTGGGTGGGTCTAGTTATTGTTTAACCAACTCAAGCCCACCGGCCCCACCTCTTTGCCGTCCGCAAGCGGACGGCAAAGAAACTTTGCCGACCATTGGCTGACGGCAAAGAGGCGGGTACGTTAACGGCCGTCCCGGCCCCCTCTCTTCTCTCCACTCTCTCATTCCTCCCCACCCACACCCGCGCCGCCGCCGCCGACCCCGTCTGCCGTAGCCGGCTGCCCCGCCGCCTCGCACCCCTCCCATGCGCCCCCCGACCTCCACCGCACCCCCGCCGCCCCTTCCCACGTTGCCCCCCCGCCCCCCGCCCCCTCCCCTCCGTCGCCATCCCCCCCCCACCCACACCGCCCGCGCCGCCGCCGCCGACCCCGCCCAGCGTAGCCGGCCGCCCCGCACCCCTCCCCGACCTCCACCGCGGCCCCCCCTCTTCCACTTCGCACCCCGCCGCGGCCGTCCCCCCCCCCCGCCCGTTCACCGTCCCCGCCACTTCCCGCCGCGCCTTCCTCCTCCCCCTCCACCGGATCGCCGCCTCCCCCAGCACGCCGCCGCAGCCGTCCGGCCGCCCCCTCCACCAGGTGAGCTCCTCCCCTTTTTTTGTTTAATTAGTTTCTTTTTGTTTCTTTAGTTTAGTTTCTGTTTTAGTTATAGTTTTAGTTTAGTTTTAGTTTTAGTTTAGTTTATTTTAGATTACTTTTTGTTTTAGTTTATTTTAGTTTAGTTTATTTGATTAGTTTTAGTTTTAGTTTTTTAGTTTAGTTTATTTTAGATTAGTTTTAGTTTTAGTTTAGAAGAAGAAGTAGAAGGAGGAGAGGAACAGGAGGGGGAGAGAAGAATAAAGTCAAATGAGCCTACTTCAGAAAGTGGACGACAGAAGAATAGCTGAGGAGGAGAGGAATTCGATGCTTGATATCCTCTCTCCTGCCTAGAACATACCTCCTAATCCTGCCTCCCCTCCGCCTCTCACTCGACTAACTCGTCTAATACGCACATACCATTCTTCCGCAACGCCGAATCCCACCTCATTGTCTTGATACTACTCCTCACTAAAACCGATACAACGGACAACATATCCCCCCCCCCCCACCCCGACCCCCCGCCTCCGACCTCTCACTACACTAACCCCCCGCCCCCGACCCCCTTACACACACCCCACCCCGCCCCCCATCCAAACCGACACCCTGACACTCACACCCCTACCCACACCCTGTACCCCACCCCGACCCCGTACCCCGACACCCTAACACCCGACACGACACACACCCCCCACTACACCCCCACCCCCTAACACCCCCCCCGACACCCCTTACACCCATGCACACACCCCTACCGCCTACAACCTACACCCCTACAACCTTAGCACCTCCTACCACCTACAAGCTAAAACCCTGACACCTGACACCCCGACCACCGACCCCGACCCTGTTTTTTTAGATTTAGTTTATATTTGTTTAGTTTAGGTTAGTTTAGTTTAGGTTAGTTTAGTTTATTTAGTTTAGTTTAGGTTAATTTAGTTTATTTTAGGTTACATTTAGTTTATAGTTTTGTTTAGGTTTTTTTCCTGTTTTTAAGAATAATCAAGAAAGATGAAAAAAAAGAAAAAGAAGAAGAGGAAGAAGAAGAAGAAGAAAGAACAATAAGTAGTAGAAGAAGATGAAAAAAAGAAGTAGAAGTTGAAGATGAAAAAAAGAAGTACAAAAAGAGGGCGCCCAGGGACGAGCGGGTTAGGGGGTTCCTCGGTGTCGATGGAACCCTAAATAGCAAGTATCGTCGGTGCGAGGTACATGTGGCCATCGGTGTCGAATACTACATCCACGTCCCACAAGTGACGCCGACGTCCGGCGTCCCAAAGCAACTGTTCTCGGCGTCGATGGCGGTCGAACACCATTGCGAATTTGTCTGGCAGCCTCTACGATGACGATTAAAAGGCAAGTGTTGAAACTTGAAACACCCAAACTGACTCAAGTCGGTTTGGTTGTTTGAAATTTCAAAACTTGGCTTTAATCCTCATCGCAGAGGCTGCCAGACAAATTCGCCAAGGTGCTCGACCGTCATCGGCCACCAGAACTATTGTTGCGGGACGCCGGGCGCCGGCTTCACTTGTGGGATGTGGATCTAGTGTTCAACGCCAACCGCCTCATGTAACTTGCACCGATGGTAGTTGCTATTTAGTTTACCCGGGGACGAGCGGGTTAGGGGGTCGCTATGTTACTCATCTTTGGATTTAAATGTGCAGTTATTTCATCACTGCGAGGGTCTAGTGTTCGACGAGCTCCGCCCCTGCGTTTGTTGGTGAGCACAAATGACATCTCCCGATGAAACTTGCTAGCTATAGGTGTCAATCATCAGTATGCGTAACCACTATGCGTCTCCCGTTCGAAAGGGTTACATCTATAAATATGCATGCATTTGCATATTTATAATCGTGATTCTTTCGAATTGGCCAACGTTATCCATGGACAGCCCTCGCCCGCTTTATGATTCGGATGTGGTAAATTCTCTTTCATAACTATTTGTTGCATTTCGCATTTATGCAAATTATGGCCATCAAGTTGACATAGAGATATTTTAATCTAGGAGGTATGTGAACCAGAATTTGAAACGGACCCTCTTGTCGAGAAGTTAAATTTAGTTGAAAAAGAAAATGAGTATATGAAAGAAAAAATTAAAAGAATTGAAGAAGAGAAGATGACATTGGAGTTGTATGTTGCCGATGCCATCGATGATCACAAGATGAAGATGAATGCAATGCGCTTGAAGATGGATGCAATGCGCCTGAAGCTTAAGAAGATTAGAAAATATGCCATTGATAATGAGGCTTGGTATCATTATGCCGTTGGATCAATTGTTACCTTAGTTGCGATCTTCATCACATTTGTTGTGATGAGGGTAAGTTTTCTCTAGTGTTTTGCTTTACAAATGGATACTTAGCTTATTTTCCTCCTAAATGGCATAATTACCTAAGTTAGATAAAAAATAAGCTATACTTAGCTTATTCAGTTCATTTATGACATACTTAGCATACTTAGGTAAAAAATGGCATGATAATCTTTGTTAGCTCCAAAATGATATAGACTTAGCTTATTTTCCTCGAAAATGACATAATAACCTTACTAAGCTCCAAAATGACCTATTTACCTACCTTAGCTCTAAAATGACCTACACTTAGCATTTTTACCTAGCTTAGCAATAAAATGACATTTTTACCTACCTTAGTTAGAAGAAGAAGAAGATAAAGAAGAGCAGAGGAGAAAAAGAAAGAGAAGAAAAAAAATCTTCTTCTTCTTCTTCTTCTTCTTCTTCTAACTAGTCTTCTTCTTCTTCTTCTTCTTCTAACTTTCATCTTTCCCAATTTGCAGATTTGCTTTACATGAGGAAGCTTGGATTTATGGAGTGTACTATTCTTGTGGTGCTTCCTTGTTGTTTATGAAAACTTGTTTGGATATGTATGTCTATATGGATATGTTGTTGGAAACTTGTTTCTGGTTATGTATATATGGATATGTTGGACTTTGTTGAACTATGTTGTTGGATTGGATAAAATATGTTGTTGGACATGCTGTTGGATATGTTGGATATGTATGCATGTATATCTGTGTTTGAAACCATGTCTAATTAATGGGATTTAAATAAAAACAGGGGATATATAGCCTCTTTGCCGTCCGCTAGCAGACGGCAAAGAGGACACGTGGCAGTCACCTGTGCAAACTGGGAACACTGGCTGCCTATTTGGTCATTTTGCCGTCTGCTGGCGGACGGCAAAGTGACCAGCTATGCCGTCTGCCAGCAGACGGCAATGATTCAAACCTCTTTGCCGTCTGCTGGCGGATGGCATATCTGGACACGTGGCAGCTTCCCAGTGCTGCCTAGATGGGCTCTTTGCTGTCCGCCAGCGGACGGCAAAGAGCGCCGTTAACCCCCTAACGGCTCTCACGCCACCGCACTGCCGTCCGTTGTCTTTGCCATCTGCTGGCCTCGGATGGCGGACGGCACAATCCTTTGCCGTCCGTTTCCAGGAAGCGGACGGCAAAGAAGGCCTTTGCTGGCACGTGTTTAGCCGGAAAGTTTGCCGTCTGCAGGCGGACGGCAAAGATGTTTGCCGTCCGTGATCCATGCCTTTGCCGTCCGCCATGGCGGACGGCAAAGAAGCTGATTCCAGTAGTGGTAGCTCCTGATCAGATCGAAGCCCCTCTCACCAGCGATATGTACCCAACTGCCTCTGTTATGGGAACCAGACACCACGCGGTACGTGCTATGGTTCTCACATGTTAAGTTTTTTCTTAACCTGAACATATACAATTGGTTGACTATTCGTGTTGTCTGCCATAAAACAATGATCTAATTGGTTAACTCTCCGTGTACAGGGTGACTTGACAAGCGAGGCGCTAGAGGAGGTTTCCGCTTTAATGCAACGCTTTGAGAGGGGAGATAATATCCCACCGCGAGAGAACGTCTCATGGTTGAGGCGTCTTGATGAGAAGCTACGGGGGATTTACGCAGCTGTTACATGTAGACGATCTTCGGATGTTGCTATTCCTCGTCCAGCACATCGTCCGCCACGCCACTCTCTGCAGCGTTCAGAACCTCGACCCTCTGTGCAGCGTTCAAAACCATGACCCTCTGTGCAGCGTTCACAACCAGGGAGCTCTTCCTGGCAGCAGACACCTCCTTCACAACCGGGGAGCTCTTTCTTCCAGCAGCCACCTCCTTCAGAACCAGGGGGCTCTTCCTGGCATCATCAGATGGACCTAGGTAACACTACTTTGTACATTCTTTTAAACATTGTAGGTTCGCAAATCAATTTTACATGTTTTACTTTACTGCAGTCAGCAGCCAGTCGCAGCCGTTCATGCATTCAGTCCAGTCACCGATGCTTAGTGGTGTTGGTTCGTTCTTAGCCGGCGACAACGACGATGATGACCGAGCTGCAAACACCTATAAGTTCTCGCAGATAGTTCTTCACACTCCACCACCATCATTGACGCAGGAGACATAGACAGACGAGGTTATCTATGGTCGTGGTAATCGTCAGCATCATCCACCGGCTGATCGCTTATCGCCTTCCGTTCCTCATCCGAGGAAGACCCAGATTCGTCGTCGTCCCCCCCAGTGATATTGTTATCTATGTATGAGTCGTTATCTATATTAGTTTCAGACTATTCGCATGTGTTACTATCGCACTTGCTTCTATCTGATCAGGAGACATATATTGTTTTATGTATGCGAGAGACATATTACTATTAATCCGCATTGTTATTCGAGTTACATTTCCAAAGAGACTGCAACCGATAATTAAGATACAAGTACATCTCACATTAAAGGTAGGGCTGAACTTAAAAAATACAACTTACATACTACATGAAGGCATCATCGTCATCCTCCGTTGATGCAGCACTCTTGCCCTTCGACGATGCGGTACTCTTACCCTTCGACGATGCGGCACTCTTGCCCTTCGACGATGCGTCACTCTTGCCCTTCGACGATGTGGTACTCTTGCCCTTCGATGATGCGGTACTCTTGCCCTTCGACGATGCGGTACTCTTGCCCTTCGATGATGCGGTACTCTTGGCCTTGGTGCTCGGCATGAAGATATCGTCTTCGTCTTCGCTGTCGGCAGTCCATAAATATGTATGCTCTGCTGCAGTCCTTATAAAATTTTCACTCTTCGTCTGCACTACCTTCTTCCACCTTCCATGCAACCTAAGAAGTTCTTTACGTACCTCCTCATAGGTCCTTTCAGGCCACCCAGACCTACGTAATGCGTGAGCCAACTCATTCTGTATGGTGTCACTACCGATGAGTTCGTCCCATGGAACTATCCTATTGTCCATCCTGAAATTGGTGGCTAGCCTAAGAAGACATTTGCTCATCTCAGGGTGAAAACTATGATCAAAAGGATAATCGGACATCTCGACTACACTAAAATGGACTGCTTATCCAACTCCGTGTGAAGGGGGTTTTATAGGTAGAGAGGAGAAAATGGCGGGAAAGAACGACTGCGGTATAGAGGGAAAGGTGGCGGGAACATATGGCGGGAAGGGGTTGGCGGGAAACGGGTGGCGGGAAGGGGTTGGCGGGAAACGGGTGGCGGGAAAGGGTTGGTGGGAAACGGGTTGCGGGAACATATATCGGCACAGAGTTGGCGGGAAAATATTGAGGGAAAGGAGGGGGAATGGTTCTGCAGCAATTATAATGAATTTATTTGTCAAAGCATGGAGGGAAATAGTTGCGCGGAAATAATGGCGGGAAAGGGTTGACAAGAAAGGATGGCGGGAAAGGTAGGCCGGGAAAATATGGCGGGAAAGGGATGCCGGGAACATATGGAGGGAAAGAGTTGGTGCGAAAGCATGGAGGGAAATAGTTGCGCGGAAGCATAAATAATATTTTTACAATATTTATAAGATGGAAAATCATTGTACATCATTAATAAGTCAAATTTCACAAAAAAAAACATTTCGGCTTACTAGAGGCCGACAGCCACTAGTCGGCTTCGTGGAGGCCGACAGGCCACTGGTCGGCCTACTGGAGGCCGACAGGCCCCCCTCGGCCCACAGCAGGCCGACAAGCCCCCCATTGGCCCACCCCAGGCCGACAGGGTGCTATTTCTGATATTTTTGCATTCTGCCCAATAGTTTTCAAAAAGGCTATAAATTTAGTCATAGTTTTGAAAAAAAAATTCAAAAGTATGACAAATTTTATAGCAAATTTGAAAACTAGTGGGCTGAAACAAAAAAACCAGAAATAGCACCCTGTCGGCCTCCCGTAGGCCGAGGGGGGGCCTGTCGGCCTCCCGTGGGCCGAGGGGGGGCCTGTCGGCCTCCCGTGGGCCGAGGGGGGGCCTGTCGGCCTCCCGTGGGCTGAGGGGGGGCTGGTCGGCCGGCTGTGGGCCGAGGGGGGCCTGGTCGGCCTCGTGGCGGCCCAGGGGAGGCCTGTCGGCCTAGTGGCGGCCCAGGGGGGCCTGTCGGTCTCCAGGAGGCCGATGAGCCCCTGGTTAAGGCCGACAGCTCTTTCTTCTTCCTCCCTTCGCTGCTTCTCCTCTCTCTCTTGTTTCTCTCTCTGCATTCTCCACCCCCGCGCCGATTTCTTCCCTCATCCACCCATTTTCATATCCAACCCGCAGAAACAATAGATCATAGCATTCTCCGCCGGCGTACGGTGTTTTTTTTTTGCTATGGGTTAGTTTTTTGTGCGTGAGGAGGAGCCATGGTGGGGTGGAGGAGGTGTGGCTGGTGAGGAGGTGGTGGGGTGGACGCAGTGGTGGTGAGGAGGAGGAGGTGGTGGTGAGGAGGAGTTCCGGTGGTGCAAGTAGTCCGCAAGGTGACCGGTGCCGCTGAGTTGAAGAGAGGAGGAAGAAGAAGGGGACACACGCGTTGAAGGTATAACTATGTCGTCATAATTTTTATTAGTGTAGCCGGTAATATTTTTATTAGTGTAGCCGGTAATTTTTTTTAGTGTAGCCGGTAATATTTTTAGTTAGTGTAGCCGGTAATTTTTTTGTTAGTGTAGCCGGTAATATTTTTGTTTAGTCATGGCAGTCGAGGCCGAAGGGGCGGACGAGGAAGAAATAACTCGCAAGCTATATAATGTGTTGGACTATGTTTTAATTTGTAATATGTGTTGGACTATGTTTTAATTTGTAATATGTGTTGGACTATGTTTTAATTTGTAATATGTGTTGGACTATGTTTTAATTTGTAATATTATTTGACTATGTTATAATTTGTAATATGTCTGGACTATGTTTTATTTTGTAATATTATTTGACTATGTTTTAATTTGTAATATGTCTGGACTATGTTTTAATTTTTAATATGTCTGGACTATGTTTTAATTTGCACCTGAGATTTGTTGTTTGAATTGCAGATATGGCTTCGTATCCGTTGCTTAATCGTAATATTGATAGAGGGCACCGGGCCACACTTATGGAAGCGGGCAAGAACTTAGACGTGTTGGTCACTCGCACCCCAAAGTCTAACTGGATGATACACCATTCATGGGTTAATAGGTATGTGTCGGTATAATGACTTACTATGTTTGACATCATTTTGATAGCCGCTAACTGTATGCTACATTCTCTTTATTTTGTAGGTTAAGTTGGGCTGGACTTCTACCCTTGGCACGGCTGGTTGAGGGTACATTGGATGAGTGGGTTGAACATCCACAATTGGATGAGGAAGGTGAACCAATGCAGTTACGCAAGAGGCAAGTGAAACGTTTCTCTTATGACAAGTCACTCATTACCTGCTTAGTAGATAGATGGAGACCAGAGACACATACGTTTCACTTTCCCTGGGGAGAGATGGCGCCTACTTTACAGGATGTGTCTTACTTATTGGGATTACCTCTAGCCGGTGCTGCCATAGGTCCTTTAGAGGCAGAATCTGGTTGGCTAGCATCGATGCAGGTCCATTTTTTGGCTGCGTTGCCAACTGCTAAGGTCCTAGACAACGATACTCACGGGCCACGTTTTAAGTGGTTGACCCAGTTTCAGGTAACCTTCATGGCCAGTTTAAAAACTGATGTTTTCATTGTTGTCCTCATTGCATAGTTCAAACAATCTTTGGTTTCTATGTAGATTGTCTCCTTAGGATATCCCAATGTTCAGTTGTCAGAGGCACAGATTGACCGATCCCTAGAGGCATATATTTTGTGGTTGTTCGGCAAGACGATGTTCACGGAGAACCACGTGACCACTGTCGATGCACGACTCATCGGTATTGCATGAGAGATAGCTGACGCACGTTGCCCTGGGGACATTCTGCAGAGGAGTTTTGGTTCTGCTGTGTTAGCGGCTACGTACAGAGGCCTGTGCAAAGCTTGCTCGTTGAAGGCTAG
Organism: Thinopyrum elongatum; assembly: GCA_011799875.1. NCBI lineage: Eukaryota > Viridiplantae > Streptophyta > Magnoliopsida > Poales > Poaceae > Thinopyrum > Thinopyrum elongatum. The sequence continues at coordinate 354,440,565 of CM022297.1, read as the reverse complement.
AAAATCAGGTATTACAGGATGTCCACTATTGTTGCAGCTCTGGTCATACGAGAGATTCCCTGTTGGTCAACCCTATGTCTACGTTGATAGACCTTTTGGTTTGGAGGACATGGCTGGGACTTACGTGCCTGCTATCGGCGACTTGCCTACTATGGGATCTGTTTGGACACGGAGAGAGGTATTTTCGTATTAAGTAACAACATGAATTACTAATGCTTATTTCTTGCCATTCAATAGTATTACTAATGCTTATTTCTTGTCATGCACAGAGACAGTTCGCGCATAGCCAGGTGAGGGGCTGCTACCCCTCCTTCACGGCGCAGTTTGATAGTTTGCACGAGGATCAAGTTATCTGGGAGCCATACTCCCATCAGGCTATATTATCCAGGTGTCCAGTTGGGATTTCTGGATTGTGCACTAGAGATCGGCACTATTGGATGACCAAGGCCAAGTTGGTGTTCGACGTGACGGTTGAGGAGATGGCTCTTCATAGGGTGATGAGACAGTTCGGTCTATGCCAAGAGCCTGACATTCCAGTTATTCCACACTTACCAGATCACGTGCACAAGTAAGTAATACTATTTTAGTTCTCAGGTCTGCATTCAGAATATCACTAATCATGTAACGCGCATGTCAATCTCAGGTACAGTCGCGCAGGAGGAAACAAGTCCCACGATTCTTGGCTTCGCGACATTAGCCCTTACGTGGACGAATGGACTACTGCGCCGACAAATATGTGGGATGAGGTTCTGCCCTTTGACAGGGACAAGTTCGGGTTGTATCTGCAGAGTTACCGGCATAGCACCAGGATGTACTTGGTTCCATCAGCAGCTCCTGATCAGATCGAAGCCCCTCTCACCAGCGATATGTACCCAACTGCCTCTGTTATGGGAACCAGACACCACGCGGTACGTGCTATGGTTCTCACATGTTAAGTTTTTTCTTAACCTGAACATATACAATTGGTTGACTATTCGTGTTGTCTGCCATACAACAATGATCTAATTGGTTAAATCTCCGTGTACAGGGTGACTTGACAAGCGAGGCGCTAGAGAAGGTTTCCGCTTTAATGCAACGCTTTGAGAGGGGAGATAATATCCCACCGCGAGAGAACGTCTCATGGTTGAGGCGTCTTGATGAGAAGCTACGGGGGATTTACGTAGCTGTTACATGTAGACGATCTTCGGATGTTGCTATTCCTTGTCCAGCACATCGTCCGCCACGCCACTCTCTGCAGCGTTCAGAACCTCGACCCTCTGTGCAGCGTTCAGAACCACGACCCTCTGTGCAGCGTTCACAACCAGGGAGCTCTTCCTGGCAGCAGACACCTCCTTCACAACCAGGGAGCTCTTTCTTCCAGCAGCCACCTCCTTCAGAACCAGGGGGCTCTTCTTGGCATCATCAGATGGACCTAGGTAACACTACTTTGTACATTCTTTTAAACATTGTAGGTTCGCAAATCAATTTTACATGTTTTACTTTACCGCAGTCGGCAGCCAGTCGCAGCCGTTCATGCATTCAGTCCAGTCACCGATACTTAGTGGTGCTGGTTCGTTCTTAGCCGGCGACGACAACGATGATGACCAAGCTGCAAACACCTATGAGTTCTCGCAGACAGTTCTTCACACTCCACCAACACCATTGACACAGGAGACACAGACAAACGAGGTTATCTATGGTCGTGGTAATCGTCAGCATCATCCACCGGTTGTTCGCTTATCGCCTTCCGGTCCTCGTCCGAGGAAGTCCCAGATTCGTCGTCGTCCCCCCCAGTGATATTGTTATCTATGTATGAGTCGTTATCTATATTAGTTTCAGACTATTCGCATGTGTTACTATCGCACTTGCTTCTATCTGATAACGAGACATATATTGTTTTATGTATGCGAGAGACATATTACTATTAATCCGCATTGTTATTCGAGTTACATTTCCAAAGAGACTGCAACCGATAATTAAGATACAAGTACATCTCACATTAAAGGTAGGGCTGAACTTAAAAAATACAGCTTACATACTACATGAAGGCATCATCGTCATCCTCCGTCGATGCAACACTCTTGCCCTTCGACGATGCGGTACTCTTGCCCTTCGACGATGCGGCACTCTTGCCCTTCGACGATGCGTCACTCTTGCCCTTCGACGATGCGGTACTCTTGCCCTTCGACGATGCGGTACTCTTGCCCTTCGACGATGCGGTACTCTTGGCCTTGGTGCTCGGCATGAAGATATCGTCTTTGTCTTCGCTGTCGGTAGTCCATAAATATGTATGCTCTGCTGCAGTCCTTATAAAATTTTCACTCTTCGTCTACACTACCTTCTTCCACCTTCCATGCAACCTAAGAAGTTCTTTACGTACCTCCTCATAGGTCCTTTCAGGCCACCCAGACCTACGTAATGCGTGAGCCAACTCATTCTGTATGGTGTCACTACCGATGAGTTCGTCCCATGGAACTATCCTATTGTCCATCCTGAAATTGGTGGCTAGCCTAAGAAGACATTTGCTCATCTCAGGGTGAAAACTACGATCAAAAGGATAATCGGACATCTCGACTACACTAAAATGGACTGCTTATCCAACTCCGTGTGAAGGGGGTTTTATAGGTTGAGAGGAGAAGATGGCGGGAAAGAACGACTGTGGTATGGAGGGAAAGGTGGCGGGAACATATGGCGGGAAACGGGTGGTGGGAAGGGGTTGGCGGGAAACGGGTGGCGGGAAGCGGTTGGTGGGAAACGGGTTGCGGGAACATATATCGGCACAGAGTTGGCGGGAAAATATTGAGGGAAAGGAGGGGGAATGGTTCTGCAGCAATTATAATGAATTTATTTGTCAAAGCATGAAGGGAAATAGTTGCGCGGAAATAATGGCGGGAAAGGGTTGACGAGAAAGGATGGCGGGAAAGGGATGGCGGGAAAGGTAGGCCGGGAAAATATGGCGGGAAAGGGATGCCGGGAACATATGGAGGGAAAGAGTTGGTGCGAAAGCATGGAGGGAAATAGTTGCACGGAAGCATAAATAATATTTTTACAATATTTATAAGATGGGCAATCATTGTACATCATTAATAAGTCAAATTTCACAAAATAAAACATTTCGGCTTACTAGAGGCCGACAGCCACTAGTCGGCTTCGTGGAGGCCGACAGGCCACTGGTCGGCCTACTGGAGGCCGACAGGCCCCCCTCGGCCCACAGCAGGCCGACAAGCCCCCCATCGGCCCACCCCAGGCCGACAGGGTGCTATTTCTGATATTTTTGCATTCTGCCCAATAGTTTTCAAAAAGGCTATAAATTTAGTCATAGTTTTGAAAAAAAATCAAAATTGAAGGGATATAGCCCGAGGCCACTTCGTATCTACTACCTTCATTCGAAAATAACTGATGCGGTTTTAGTTCAAATTTAAACTTAAATTAGCGTTGGTTACCACACATCCACTCCCGCACCCACCACCATCTGTGGTGTGAAGGGATCCCACCGTGCGCCAACACATCGAGGGCTCACGCTATAGAATCCCACATAGGTGGGACTGCCAGCCAGTCCACCAGCAACAACTGAGGGGGTGTCCAGTCGCAAAAAAAAAACAACTGAGGGGGTGTCACTGTAGCTTCCACGTCAAATATATAATAAGATAAACTCACTCAAGGGACTTTATACTCTCAGGGCAAAAAAAGAAAAGGAAGCTACAGTGACACCCCTCAGTAGCTCTGTATACGGAATATATAACTCATTGAAGCTACAGCTTATGGAATATATAATAAGATGTGTTTCTCATAGAACTATGAAATCAAGATAATCTCGTGCCTTGAGTGAGTTGTAGTAAACTATCAAATATTCCCATGTCAAAATAGTCCATATTAGTATATGTAACTTTGAAATAGATAATCCAAGACATACATGGCGTCCTTGGTGACTTCGTCGATATTTGTGAATCCAGCCTTTAGTAGGCATTGTACATGCATGTGTGTGTGCATTTTTTGTGCGGGGGAAAGTAGAAATATATGTGTTTCCACAATGATTTCTGATGAGCCTCATTTGCTCTCCACTAATCCAATGGCAAGTCAGAATGAGGTGGCAACCTACCACAATTAGACTACCAATCTAGTAATGACATATCAGACCACCAAAGCGCTCCCACAAACAACTTAACTAATCGTAGCATATCTCGGTGGTGCAAACCTGTCCAATCAATCTCCCTGATAGATCCTTGGAAACGTTTTAGTTGATCACAAACTGAAGAGGCCCTCTAGAAACATCTCCGCTTCTTAGCTTGTCGGTGTACTAAAGTTTGGGCCCTTTTAGTACCCCTTACTTGTGCACGGGCAGTTGTAGCCGCGCCCGCGGCAAGGCTTGACGGGGACAGCTGGTGGCAGAATGCAAGACAACGAAGATGGCGTCCAAGCCAGTAACCAGGGAGCAGAAGATAAGCTGGAGCCCCGGCAAGATCCTTGCTGGGGCGGCTCGCGAGGCCCCGGCAAGATCCTTGCCGGGACGACTTGCGAAGCACTGACAAGAACACCACCCTTGAGGTTGAAGAGCTCTGACACCATCGACAGTGTCAAGACCAAGGCCCAAGGGGCGCGTGCGTAGTGGCACGCAGATCTTCGTGAAGATCCTGCCACCATTCCAGCGCAGCGGTTAGTCAGCCAGCCTGGCATTGCATGCCTCGTCAGCCTGGAAACGTGTCAATGCGGAGTGAGGCGGCAACGGACGGGACGGGCTCTATTCCCATCCCGATAAAGCTAGGGGGCACGTAACCAGCGCATTTAATGCGTTTTGTCCCAGGACGTCAGTGATAAGCATGGCTACTTTACACCTCCTGTGTGCCACTGTGGCAGCCCCTTGGACGTATAAAAGGAGGCCCAAGGCATACTGGAGGAGGATTCGTACTTTTGGGACTCTCCGGCCCAGCTTACATGCTTAGCAGCTAGCCGAAGCTCCAGAACACATAATATACACACAAAGCAGGACTAGGGTTTTACGCTTTCCAGCGGCCCGAACCTGGGTAAAAATCCCTCGTGTTGATCATTAGATCTGCTCTTTGCGCACCCCTCTTCCCTGCCAAACCGTAGAAGGGATCCACTCGATCCCATAGGTGTCGTTTCCCCGACATCTTTGGCGCGCCAGGTAGGGGGAGAGAAGTTGTGCAAACCTGATCTAGCGGTTAGCGCGTCAGTTTCTCGATCACCATGGCTCCCAAGAAGAAGACGATCGCGGCGATCGGTTCATCTGCGGTCGATCTGCCTGTGCCAGCATGGACGGGTGACAGTGTAGACACGAATGGCGGCGGGGGTGCACATCACGAGCATCCGCGATGTTCCGGCGAGCGAAACCAGGGGAGCGGCATCATCTGCAGCCACGACGACGACCCACGTGCCGCTGGGTCCGGGGGCGGGGCCGTGCTGCCTACGGGCGGCGCAGCGACCTCCAAGACACCCCCGCCAACGCGTGCGCCGCGGTCTTCCCAGGTCGTGTGCGACGAGCGACACGATAATGATGGGGGCCCCGAGCGTCCCCACGGAAAGGGCCCTCAGCATCATTCTCGAGATGCACAGGGCCGGCATGCACGCCAAGATGCTGGTGGAAACGGCGCACAGCCGCGGAACCGTGATGGGGCTCCTTCTAACGCGGTTAGAAGTCTGAGCACCCCCCGTTCTTCGCGCCTGTCGCTGCCACCTACACCAGCCGAAGCGTTGACGTGAGCATAGCTCCTCCTGGATTTTCCTCCCACTGCGGAGAAGCAAGAAGAATGGAGAGCTGTGATCCAGAGTCTCATCGGTCTCGCCAATAGAGATGGGCCGCAGCTGGCGGAGCCTTCGCGGCGGCGGTCCACGGAGCCAGTGCGTGTCGATGACGAGAAGAACGGAGGCGCCGCGACCACGGTGCACTCCCCTACACCACGATGACAGCGGGCGCCAGCTCGACGGGTCGATGCCCGCGATGACGGATCCATGGCGTCGTCCGATCCGCGAGCTCGTCGCGACCAACGTCAAGTTCTTCAGGAATGGGTCAAAGAAGATGCTCGAACTACCATCGAGCAGCGGCGGGAAGCGCGCCATCAATCGGATAGGCGCGCAGGACCCACTGTAGAAAAGCCTGCGCCGGGGGATCCTGGTGACTTACCTTACGAGGTGGGTTGTCAAGCTTTTACTCGTGAGCTACGGCGATTCCAGTGGCCCACTACCCGCACGTTCAAACCAGAGGTCCCGGAGAAATACGACGGCAAGGCTCACCCGTCCGAGTTCCTGAGCGTTTACACCATCGCGATGCAAGCTGCCGGGGCTTGCGACGGCAAGGTGCTCACCAATTACTTCCCGTTGGTGCTCAAGCCCAACGTCAGGTCATGGTTGATGCACCTACCAGTAGATTCCATCTCTTCTTGGTCGGACCTGTGCCACGAGTTTGTTGGCGCCTTTACCGGAGGCCACCAAGATCCTGGCCAGGCAAGTGACTTACATATCATTCCCCAGAAAGATGGCGAATGCTTACGTAAATACATACAGAGGTTCAGCCGTGTGCAGTACAACATCCCGGATGTTCATCCTGCCGCTGTTGTCAGCGCATTCCATCAGAATGTGCGCAACCGCAAGATGCGCGAAGAGCTGGCGATGAACAAGATTACGGATGTTGCCGAGCTTTATGTTTTGGCCGACAGATGTGCTCGGGCTGAAGAAGGAAGGAAGTACCCCGGCGAAGATGCCGGCGCGGGAACTGACTCCGGAGATGAAGACACCGCCGCCCCGACAAAGAAGGGCCGACGGCGTAATAGGAAGCGCAAGGGCAAAACCGTGCTTGCCGTCGAGGGATCCGGCAACCCCGGCACCGCCAAGAAGACCAAGGTTGACGACCCCGGCAAGGAGGTTGCCGGGTGCGCCGCCTGCCAGGACTTGGCGGCTGCTGACAAGCCGGAGGGCTCCGACAAGCAATACTGTAAGATCCACCGCACCAAGGTCCATGACCTCCAGAACTGCCGGCAGGTTGAGCTGCTCGTCGAAAGGCAGAAGGCCGAATATGAAAGGCGAGACAAGGAGAAGGGCCAGGATGGTGCTGAAGGGTCCAACAAGAAGCGTGGTGGCCGAGGGGGCTGCCGCGGTAAAGACAAACAACAAGAAAGGCCTGCTCGAGGCCGCGACAAAAAGGAGGGAGATGATGACCACGAAGATGACGACGACTCCAGTGAGCATGAGTTTTAAAAAGCTACGGAGGCCATGTGCATTGATGGTGGCGCCTCGTTACATTCTTCTCACCGCCAAATGAAACAGTGGGCATGCGAGATTAATGCGACAGAGCCATCGATCGATGCCCAGAAGCCACTGAAATGGTCCCGCATGCCTATCATTTTTTACGCCGAGGATCACCCTGATCGCACAACCGCGGTCGGGTGTTTGCCATTGTTGGTTTCCCCAACAATTTGTAACCTCAAGGTGACAAGGATGCTAGTTGACGGTAGGGCCAGTTTTAACTTGATCTCGCCCAATGTGGTCAAGAGGTTACAAATTCCCGACAGAGATCTCGAAGAGACGGGCACGTTTCAAGGGATCAATCCGGGAAGAAGCCAGCCGAAGGGTAAGATCACACTACCAGTTACGTTTGGTGGTGAGCTGAACTATAGGACAGAGAAGATTGTTTTTTATGTTGCCAAGATCTCGTTGCCGTATAACGGGATCCTTGGCCGGCCAACATTGGCCAAGTTTATGGCAGCATCACACTATGCTTACAACACGCTGAAGATGCCCGGCCCGTTGAGCATCATCACGGTCAACTGCGATGAGAAAGACGCACTCATCTACGCCGATCAGCTCTACCGGGAGGCAGTTGTAGTGCCTGCCACCAAGGCACTTGCTCCTGCCACTGGAGCTCCCGGGGAGAAGAAGACCGGCAAGACCTCTTGCTCCGGCAAGACCTCCTGCACCTACTCCAGCAAGCGCACCTCTTTGGAGTGATGCGTTCCCGTCGAGGAAGTGCCAGAGAGCTCCACCAGCAAGAGCAAGAAATCCAAGGCTGCCTCAGCAGAGACCAAGAAGGTGCCCGTCAAGGAGGATGGCACGGGCGGAGCTTTCACCATAAGCTCCACCCTCGACAGCAAATAGGAAAGCGCGCTCGTCGCCTTCCTGTGGGCGAATGTCGATGTATTTGCATGGCAAGCATCTGACATCCCCGGCGTTCCCAGGGAGGTGATTGAGCACCATCTTGCCGTCTGTCCTCATGCGCGACCCGTCAAGTAGAAGGTCAGGAAGCAAGCCTTGGAGCGGCAAGAGTTTATTATTGAAGAGATCAGGAAGTTGGAAGCAGCAGGCTTGGTTAGGGGAGTGCTCCACCCAACGTGGTTGGCCAATCCGGTTGTGGTGCGCAAGGCGAATGGGAAATGGAGGCTGTGCATTGATTATACAGATATCAACAAAGCCTGTCCAAAGGATCCTTTCCCCTTGCCAGGCATCGACCAGGTCATGGACTCCACGGCCGGGTGTGACTTGCTGTCATTTCTTGACGCATATTCCGGATACCACCAAATCTTCATGACAAAGGAAGATGAAGAAAAGACCGCGTTTATCACCCCATGTGGTACGTATTGTTTTATACGAATGCCTTTCGGGTTGAAAACCACTGGTTCAACGTTTGCCAGAGCAGTCCAGATAGGTTTTGAGACCCAGCAACATAGAAATATGGAAGCTTATATGGATGACATAGTGGTCAAAACCAAGGACAAGGCGACACCGATACAAGATCTAGAAGAAACATTTGCAAATTTGCGCAAGATCAATCTCAAGCTCAATCCTGAGAAGTGTGTGTTTGGCATTCCGTTCGGCAAGCTTCTCGGGTTCTTTGTGTCTCAGCGTGGGATCGAGGCGAACACCGACAAGATCAAGGCAATTGAGCAAATTGAAGCACCAAGACGAGTCAAGGATGTACGTCGACTTGCTGGCTGTGTTGCTGCTCTAAGCAGGTTCATCTCCAAATCTGCTGAGCGCGCCCTGCCCTTTTTCAAGATCTTGAAAAAGGCGGGTCCAATGAAATGGACTCCGGAAGCGGAGGCAGCGCTGCAAGATTTGAAGAGGTACCTCTCCTCTACGCCAACACTAGTCGTGCCTAAACCGCAAGAGCCATTGTTGCTGTATCTAGCGGCAACGAATCAAGTGGTCAGCGCTGCGCTAGTGGCGCAGAGAGAAGTTGATGAAGAAGCAACGGCAGTGGCAAGACCGCCGGATGACGAGCCGGAGCTCTCCCTGGCAGGGTCTAGTGCCGGCAAGGCAAGACCCCCGGCAGAGTCTGGTGCTGGCAAGGCAGGTCCCCTGGCAGAGTCTGGTGCCGGCGAGGCAGGATCTGTGCAAACAAACAAAGTGATACAGAAGAAGAAGGTGGTGCAGCACCTGGTTTATTTTGTCAGCTCCCTCTTGCAGGGGGCTAGATCAAGATACTCTGGGGTGCAAAAGTTGCTCTTCGGCCTCCTTATGGCCTCGAGGAAGCTGCGTCATTACTTTCAGGCACATGAGATCACCGTCATCACTCGCTTCCCGTTGCAACGGATCCTGCACAACCCAGATGCAACTGGAAGGATTGTGGAGTGGGCGTTGGAACTGTCAAGCTTTGGTCTCAGGTTTGAAAGCACTTCAACGATTTAGAGCAGAGCCTTGACGGAGTTCATTGCAGAATGGACCTCAACGCCTGACGAGGAAATTCAAGAGACCACTCTCCCCGGCAAGGAAACAAGCCGCGACTGGATTATGTACTTTGATGGGGCTTTCTCGCTGCAAGGCGTCGGTGCTGGTGTGCTACTTGTCGCACCCACCGGAGAGCACCTCAAGTACGTGGTCCAGATGCACTTTCCCAGGGAGAGATCAACAAACAACACTGCGGAGTATGAGGGACTACTTGCCGGTCTCAGGATCGCGGCAGACCTTGGAATTACGAAGCTCATCGTCAGAGGGGATTCGCAGCTTGTCGTCAAGCAGGTTAACAAAGATTATCAGAGCCCGTTGATGGAAGCTTATGTAGATGAAGTGAGGAATTTGGAAGAGCGTTTCGACAGTCTACAAGCAGAGCATGTTCCTCGAGCAGAGAACAGCATTGCTGATGACCTGTCAAAACGTGCTGCCCTCAAGTTACCTGTGGAGTCAGGAACTTTTGTGCTCCAACTAAATCAGCCATCTGTTGAACCATCGGCAGGACAGAATAAGCGAAGGAAGTTGAGCCCCGGCAAGTACTTTCCCGTCGAGCTCCCAGGAGCCGCCGGCAAGGAGGTTGCCGGGGATGACGCCAAGCTTGTCGGGGGGCCATAGGCTCCGGCAGGGCCTCAGGCCCTTGCCGTAGAGACAACTGCTCCCATGGCACAAGATGCGCCTTTAGTCCTTGCCGTCGAGCCTCAGGCTCCAGCATGGGCACAGCACACCGTTCGTTTCCTCCAAACAGGGGAACTCCCTAAGGAACAGAAAGAAGCAGAGAAAGTAGCCCGTCGGTCCAGCATGTACCAGTTTGTGGACGATGTCCTATACAGGAAAAGACCGAACGGCGTGAAATTGAAGTGCATCCCTCGGGAGGAAGGACAGGCGCTGTTGGCAGAAATACATGGAGGTGTATGTGGCTCTCACATAGGATCAAGAGCCCTTGCCGGCAAAGCGTTCCGGCAAGGTTTCTTTCGGCCAACTGCTCTCCAGGATGCGACTGCACTAGTAACCAAGTGTGAAGCGTGCCAGTTCCATTCAAAGAAGCTCCATCAGCCAGCTCAAACTCTTCAGACGATCCCTCTTTCCTGGCCATTTTTGGTCTGGGAGTTCGACATACTGGGCCCCTTTCCCCGTGCTGTCGGGGGCTTTGAGTACTTGTACGTCGCACTCGACAAGTTCACAAAGTGGCCAGAAGTGGAAGCAGTGAGAAAGGTGATAGCACAATCAGCCGTCAAGTTCTTCAAGGGACTAGTTTGCCGTTTTGGTGTGCAAAATAGAGCCATCACCGACAACGGCACGCAGTTCACGAGCCGCACCTTCATGCAGTACATCCAGGACCTCGGCAGCAAAATCTGTTTTGCTTCTGTTGCACATCCGCGAAGCAACGGCTAGGCAGAAAGGGCAAATGCTGAAGTGCTGCGAGGCCTCAAAACAAGAACTTTTGACAGGCTGCACAAGTGTGGAAGACGCTGGATTGATGAGTTGCCGGCGGTTCTTTGGTCAATCAGGACGACACCGAATCGAGCCACTGGCCAGACACCCTTCTCCCTGGTATACGGGGCGGAAGCAGTTCTCCCCACAGAACTCATATACGGGTCACCTCGAGTGCTCGCTTATGATGAGCTTGAGCAAGAGCAGTTGCAGCAAGATGATGCTACGCTCCTTGAGGAAGATCGTCTTCAGGCTGTTGTGCGAGCCGCGTGCTACCAGCAAGCCTTGCGCCGCTACCACAGCCGCAAGGTTCATGCCCAAAGCCTTGAGGAAGGCGACCTTGTTCTTCGGCGTGTTCAATCCGCCAAGAATTCCAACAAGTTGACACCAAAGTGGGAAGACCCTTATCGGGTAATACGAGTCACCAGGCCCGGCGCAGTCCGCCTGGAGACCGAAGATGGCATTCCAGTGAGCAACTCCTGGAATATCGAACATCTTCGCAAGTTTTACCCGTGAGGCGCGGTTGCCGGGACCCCCGGCAACCCCCTTTTGTAGCTTTGCCGGCAAGGCATATGACCCTATGTACAGAGCCAGGCGCAGACCATGTGCGCAGTTGAATAAATTTAAGTATGTATAGTTCTTGTTGATTTTCATGTTTATTCATATGCATGCTTCTCCAGGATATTATACTACATTCGTTTCCAGCAAGTACTGATGAACCACTAAGGTTCCATGTTCCTATTTTCTCTTCTTTCTTTTTCTCAAAGGACAGAAGGTTCCCTCGCATGCAAGTTTGCCGGGGAGGATAGAGAGTGTGGGCACCAGCAGGCGACGTTCGAAGTGGCTTCTTGCGGGAAAGAGTATAACAGCAAAAAAGCTAAGTTGTAAAACCTTGAGGAATTTTTCTTTAAATACAAAGTTATTTTCCTCGAACGATTTCAATTCCTATATGGAAAACCTGCACGCGAAGGAACCTCGTCGCGATTGGTTGCGTCCTTGCTCTGTTTCGAGTCCGCTCAGCAGTTCAAGTGGCTGCACTAAGAGCGGCAAGGTGTCTTGCCGGCAGCGACACCCCTAGCAGGCTGCTAAGGATCCGTTCCTCAAAGCGCTCGTGTCAAGGGTGCGCGCACCGGCAAGCCCTTCCAAAAAAAGCGTAGGGTGTATGCCATACAAGGAGGGATCAAACAAGGAAGATAGCATGCATTCAATCCAAAATACAGCAAGTTATATTACATCAATGGTTGCCGTGGTTCTAACTTAAGATAAACTGTCTTGGGCACGAGTTCATAGCAGCAAGGAAAAGAGAAACGGCTAGTCCCGGCGCTGGCCTTCCACCCTCTTGACTTGGTCAACCATACTGACGATGGGCGTGGCAAGCTCTTCAAGCGCCCTGTGGTCCGCGTCCGCCGGCAAGCTGTCTTGGCCGAGGTCGAGGCCGGGGTTCCTGTAGGCCACCTTGGTGAGCACCTTGAGAAGGACGCCCCGGCAAAGCTTGCGGGACTCGTTGGCCAGTTGGGTGGCTCGATTGGAGTGGAGCAGATTCAGAGCCTCGAGGACGGCCTCGAAGAACATGGTCAGCCTGGCGCTCTCAGAAATTCCCCTGTCATGGGAGAACCTGAAACTTGGCATGCCCATGGTGGACAGTTGCGTGGTGAGCCTCTCCGCAACATCAATGAGGCGCTCAGTCCAGATCTTCACACCATCCACGTAATCATTGTGGGTGGCAGAGGCGTTCGCAAGCAGCAGCTTCTCATCCTTAAGGTCCTTGGCCAGGGTCTTCTCACGAGCCCTGCTGCCCTCAAGGGACTCCTCCAGAGTGGTCAGCTTCAGCGTCAGATCGGCAATGGAGTCATTGGCGGCAGAGATCTGTTGGGTCTTATCGGATATGGTGGTCTGCAACTCCGCCAAAGTATAGACAGTTTTGTCTCTGTCGCTCTTGAGCGCCGACACCTCCTTGCCGTGCTTCTCCAGATCCAGCTCCAGCTTCTCCACCTTCCCGGCCAGCTCGTTCTTGGCGGCCTCTGCAGCCTCGGCAGCATTGACGGCCTCCCTTAACTTGCCGGCATGGTCTAGGACCAGGGCGTCAAGCACTTTCTTGTGTTCCTGCTCCAGCCCTTAGGTCCGCTGCGCGATGAGCTTTTCAACTTCTTCATCCTTGCCGCGGAGCTTGGTGGCAAGTGCATCCTCGTGAGCAGCGAGGTCCTCTTCATGGTCGTCGAGCAGGACACGGCGTTCCCTTAGTTGAGCATCTTCCTTGGCGGCCTCTTGAGCGGCCTCCTCCTATGCCTTCTCAATATCAGACTACTTCAGAAGGAGCTCCTCCCAATGTTGGCTCAGTTGCTCCTGGCCAGTCCTCAGCTCTTGCCAGGCCTCGGTGAACTAGACCTGCATCTGCTCGACACGCTTTTGGAAATCTGCCTCTGCCGCGTCGGCAACCGCTGCCCTGGAGTCCAGTTTCTCCTTACGGGCACGGTGGAGCGCCTGGAGTCTCTGAAAGTTGTCGCTCATGGCCTGGAGGAGCTGGTCTTCTTTAGATTCCGCTGCTGCTCGCACTCGGCTTGTCGACAACCTTGAGCCCGGCAGCGGCGATGACTTCTTCGTCGAAAGCCTCCCCCTCGGTTGGCGCTCTGGTGCTTGCCGTCCCCGGGATGCTGACGAACAGATTATCGCCAATCTTCAGATATCAGCTAGAGGGGGGGCTTCGGATGTCGACGGTTGGTCTTCAACTTCCGTCTCCCCGGCAGTAGGGGACCCAGGGACCGATGTAGCGCCAGGTGCTCCTGCGGCATGGATGCCGTCAGTACGGTCGCTGGTCCCCTTGCCGGCCTCCCCAGCGGACCCCTTGGCGGCCTCGTCAGCAGCAATCTCGGCGGCCTCAGCGGCAGCGTCCTTGGCGGTCTCCTCGATGGTGGCGTCGACATCCATCTGATCCACCAAGGAGGGATCTGGAGGCCAAGAAGGAGAAACAAGATGAAGCCAGGGTTTAAAAAAAAGAAGAGAAAAGAGATCGTACTGAAGAATCGACAAAGGCCAGGAAGCGGGCGGCTCACCTGTGACGAGTGGTGGAGGGGTGTTTCCCTCCCCGGAAACACTCGTTGCCGGGATAGAGCTGCCGGCACCTATGCCTGCCGACCCTTCCTCTGCACGTGTGGGCTCGTCAGTGGAATCCCTTGCCGGGGATCTCTCCCTTGGCGGCGTGGGCTCGTTGGTGTGGATCCTTGCCGGGGACCCCTCCCTAGGTGGCGTGGTTGATGGAGGAGGCATGTTGGGGGTGGCCCTTAACGGCTCCTCCTGTTGTCGCTCCTCTCCTACAACCCCGGCAAGGTTAGAGGTGAAAATGCACGTCCCGACGCTCGCCAGCAGAAAGTGGGTAATGTTCTCACGCTGAGGGCTGAGCCAGGGGCTGCGACGTGGGCTGGGGTCCGGGCTGATCGTGATCAACTCCGGCGCGCTTGAAGTACTTGCCGGGGGCTCGTCGCCCATTGAGGTTTTGGCCCTCTTCGCCATCCTCTGCGCTAGTGTTTCCTTGTCTCTGCGGAGGCAAGCCACAACGAGAACAAGTCAGATAAGATGATCAAAATGGAGACTCAAAAGATAAAGCCAGCGGTGAGGCACTTACTCATCCTCTGCTTTTGGCGAACCCGCCCTGTTCGGGCTGAAACCGGAGAGGTCAAAGTCGACCTATGGAGTGGAGTCCGGGCTAGGGGGTGGAGATGGGGATGGGGACCTGGGCCGCTTGGCCGAGGCAGAAGCGGTGGCCGCTGCTTCCTTTGCCGCCGCGGCCATACGCCTCGTATGGCGCACAGGTTGCGGCTGGGCCTCTTGCCGCTGCGCGGTCTTGCCGGCCGCTCCCTTGATGGGGGCCTCTTCGCTCGAAGAGGCTCGCCGGACTGGCTCATCAGAGCCAGCCCGCCGAAGGACGCGTTTCTTCTTCCCCGGGACTGGGGGCTCGTCGTGTGCCTCCTCTTCATCTGCCCCTTCAGCCGCCTCTTCGGTTATCTCCTCTGGCTCGGCAAGTTCATCTTCTTCGCCGGCCTCGTCTTCTTGGAAGCCGACGCTGCCGGCCTCCTCGGCATGGGCCGCCTCTTCCGCCCTGCTGGCGATGTACGCCACCTCTTCGTCGGTGGTGTCACGGATGAGTTGCAGTTCTTCGTGAACCCGCCTCTCCGACAAGCTGTCGAAGAACTCCTGCACCCGCGCCGCGTCTGTCACAACCCAGGTCGGGTCAAGGCCGTGGGTGTTGAACACCGCCATCATGGCGATGATGGAGGTCAAGGCGGAGTTGTTGCACAAGGGAACCACGCCCGCCAGCAGCTTGAACGGCTTGCCGGCCTTCTCGGCCCTCTCAGCCTTGGTGGCTTTCCTGGCCTTGTCGGCCTTGAGTTGGAACAGCCTTTGGCAGAGGGCCGCGTGCTGCATCACCGTCAAATTGTTGTTTAGGCCGGGGCGCAGCCTCATAACGTCCGCCGCGTTCCGGAACTCCCAAGCCGGCCTTCCTTTGTTCTGCAGAGGAGCGATGCGGCGGTGGAGGAAGTCGGCCCCAATCATCTCAATAGTGAGCCCGGCAGCCTTGAGGCGGTGGATTCTGGTGGTTGCGACTATGAGCTTCTCGTCTTGAGGGTCGAATCACCCCAGTTGCCGCCACGAACCACTTGCGCTCGCCGGGGCATGCAGAACGGCGCCGGCTCCTTCTCCACGATCCAGCACCACCTATGCCGCCATTCGTCCCACTTCTCCTTCTGGGTCCCGTTTGAGTACGTCTCCTTGCACAAGGTCCTCGGGATCCAGGTGACGCAGCCAGACAGGGCCCCTCCTGGTTGGATGCGAGGGATGAAGTAGTGGCGGAAGAGCGCCGTGTTGGGGGCCACCCTGGCGAAGTTCTCGCAAAGGTGGGCGAAAATGGCCATACACGCCACGGCATTTGGCGTAAAATCCAAGAGATGGAGGCCGAAGGTATACATGATGTCGTTGAAGAAATCTGAGAATGGGGGGCAGAGCCCGCAGTAGAAATAATCGACGAAGAAAGGAAATTTATCTGGAGCGGGCGCGGCGCAAGAAGCGGGGACGACGCGGGTGGCAGGATGCCCCGTCGTCTTCCTCCCCCACATGCACTGGTACCAATCCTTCAGAGCGCGCGCATCGAGCGTCGGAGCGAAGACGACTTTCTCCTTCCGCATCTTCACCAACTCGCTCTCCGGCACCTCTTCCCCCTCGCTCGCCTTGGCCACTCCCTTGCCCTTGCTCGCTTTGGGCGCCATAAGAGACTGGGGAGGAGCGGGAGGTCGAGGATGGTGGGAATGCAGAGGGGGTGGATGGATGAGGAAACTCTGGTTTGGGCTCAAGGAGGAAGACGACGGCGGTTCCTAGATTGGAAAGGGCGAAGGGGGTAATGAGCAGTGCCTCTGCGCCTTCCCGTTTTTATGGGGAAGGCGCGAGGCCGCCTCTTTACCGTCCGATGTGAAGGCATTTTCGCACGCGTGCTGCAACCATTCCACGCACGACCCCCACGTCGCGCATTCAATGCCGATCGTGAGGAAGCGCAGCAGACGAAATGATTACAGCAGTTAACCCCTGCCACGTGTGCCCACGCACTGTTTGGGCCTAGCCCAACAACACGTTGTGCCCGCGTGTGTGGCCCAGGCCCGGGGGCTTCTGTCGGTGTACTAAAGTTTGGGCCCTTTTAGTATTCCTTACTTGTGCACGGGCAGTTGTAGCCGCTCCCGCGGCAAGGCTTGACGGGGACAGCTGGAGGCAGAATGCAAGACAACGAAGACGGCGTCCAAGCCAGTAACCAGGGAACAGAAGATAAGCTGGAGCCCCGGCAAGATCCTTGCCGGGACGACTTGCGAAGCACTGACAAGAACACCACCCTTGAGGTTGAAGAGCTCTAACACCATCGACAGTGTCAAGACCAAGGCCCAAGGGGCGCATGCGTAGTGGCATGCAGATCTTCGTGAAGATCCTGCCACCGTTCCAGCGCAGCGGTTAGTCAGCCAGCCTGGCATTGCATGCCTCGTCAGCCTGGATACGTGTCAAGGCGGAGTGAGGTGGCGACGGACGGGACGGGCTCTAGGGCCAGTTCTTTTGGGCGATTCTCCAAGAATCACCCCCCTCCCCAGCTTCTCCCAGAATCGTCACTTCAATTTTTTTTTACAATCCTAGCTAATTAGACCTTAACTAGATAGGATTGTAAAAAAAATATGAAGTGGCGATTCTGGGAGAAGCTGGGGAGGGGGGCGATTCTGGGAGAATCGCCCAAAAGAACTGGCCCCTATTCCCGTCCCCGATAAAGCTAGGGGGCACGTAACCAGCGCATTTAATGTGTTTTGTCCCAGGACGTCAGTGATAAGCATGGCTACTTTACACCTCCTGTGTGCCACTGTGGCAGCCCCTTGGACGTATAAAAGGAGGCCCAAGGCATACTGGAGGAGGATTCGGACTTTTGGGACTCTCCGGCCCAGCTTGCATGATTAGCAGCTAGCCGAAGCTCCAGAACACATAATATACACACAAAGCAGGACTAGAGTTTTACGCTTCCCAGCGGCCCGAACCTGGGTAAAAATCCCTCGTGTTGATCGTTAGATCTGCTCTTTGCGCACCCCTCTTCCCTGCCAAACCGTAGAAGGGATCCACTCGATCACATAGGTGTCGTTTCCCCGACACAGCTCTTCGACGATATTTGTAACTCTGGAATACATAATCCAAGACAGGCATGGCGTCCTTGGTGACTTCGTCGATATTAATGCATGTGTGTGTGTGTGCATGTTGTGAACCGTATGCTCTCGCGAGTAGTCGAATGAGGCAATGACAAGTCAGAATGAGATGCCAGTCTACCGCAATCAGTCACCCAATCCAGTAATGACATGTCGGACTATCAAAACCCTCCCACAAACATCTTACTTTTTTTTCTTTTGGCGAGAACACAAACAACTTAATTAGTTTTGTTATCAAATTCCAAATAGTTTGTGCTAGTGTGCAAACTTAATTAGTTTTGACATCTCTGCTTCTCAGCTCTTCGACGACATTTGTGATTCTGACTAAATAAACCAATGTAGACATGTCGGTGCTGCGCTAGTGATGAGTGATGACTGATGACTTAATCAATCTTAACCCCATTGAATCCAATATTTAGTACTACTAGGCACTGTGTGGGTGCTTGCGTGTGAGCTAGCATTCTGATGAGCCTCGTTTGCTCTCCACTAGGCCAATGACAAGTCAGAACGAGGTGGCAGCCTGCCACAAGTAGACGACAAATCCAGCAATGACATATCGGACCACCAAAGCGCTCCCACAGACAACTTAATTAATCGTAGCGTATCTCGGTGGTGCAAACCTTTCCAATCAATCTCCCTGATAGATCCTTGGAAACGTTTGAGTTGATCATGGCCTCCAACCAGTCCCAGGCTTAACCCGTTTAAACAAAACTCTAATCTAGTTATCTAGTGGTCAGCTGGGAAACGCACCGAGTTGCTGTGCCAATCATGCTGCTCCAACCTTGTGACTAGAGGTTATCAGATATGCTCCAGGCTCCATTTTGATAGCTACTCGCTCTTTGCTGCCTGCTTATTGCCTTTTTCAGATGTGCAGGCACAATCGATCGACGTCTTGGTGTTGACCTGTAAGCTTCGACGGTGCTGTGCCGTCCACATGCTCTGTCTGGATTAGGGTTCTGGAACGTTTCGGAGAAAGAAGTATCGAAGTCGCATGGCTCGCAGAGTCGCCACTCACCAACTTTGCCGATCCGTTAGTGGGAGCGAGTGGCAGGATTTTCTCCGGCATCCTGCCGACCTTGTTTACCTGATGCATGGGCGATATATACTTACTGTTCTTGTTCCTAGGTGGTGGCATGATTTGTGAACCATATGACATGCACATGTGTGTGTTTCCCCGGCCGGTAGGCTGGCATCAGTTTGTGCGCGTGCATTTTCTGTGGCCTCCGCGCTATCTGTATCTGACATCGGCTTCGGACAGTTCGAGAGGAAATGATCTGTATGTAGCTTCTCAATTTTTGGCTATGTTTTGTGAACCATATGCCATGCATGTGTGTGTTTCCCCGATAGGCAGGCAGACACGCATCAGTTTGTGAGTGTGCATTTTATGTGGCCACGCTATCTAACACTGGCTACGGACAGAGGGGAAATGATCAAATCAGTATATAGTTATACTCTTTTCGTTCTAAAATATAAGATGTATTAATTTTTCCAAAAGTCATATCTTCCCATCTTGGACCGAGTTTAAGTATCATCATTTACAATACCAAGTAAATATGAACATATATTTGATGGCTAATGATAGAAATTTGGTATTGTGAGTATCGATATTTTCTGTAATAAAAGATAGAAGACTTTGTCCTTTTTTTTTTTAAATACACCTTATATTTTGAAACGGAGAGACTATAGGCCTCCTTTGGTTCATAGGAATATTGTAGGAATTGCAAAGGATAGAAGCTTTGTAGGAAAAATTCCTTTGGAGCCCTTTGGTTTGTGGAATGTATTCATATTCCTATGTAGGATAGAAATCTATCCTTCACATTTCAAAGGAAAAGAAAGATTGGCTAGACTCAATGGAAAAATTCCTATCCTATGCATCAAATGACATCTCTTTCTCTATAGGATTTGAGATGCATGTCATCTCACTTTCTATGATTTTTCTATTCTTATACTATTTCTATCCTATGAACCAAAGGAAGCCTATATGTATAGTTTGTGTCAAGGCCAAAGTATGAATATTCCTATAAAATTATATACTCCTCCGGTCAGGTTTATAGGGTCACCGTGGGTTTTAGATCGCCAATTTGACTAATGAGACTTGTATTATATGCCATCAAAAGCATATTACTGGGTTTGTATTAGAATAAAGTTTTTGAACATATAATTTATGTCGCATTTAACATATATTTTGTTATTTAAATTGACGACCTTGAAACATGTGCACGCCCTATGCACCCATTAGGAGGAGTACATAGATTTAGAGATGGTTGTGTCGCCCTCGCAAGACTATTCTGACCACTGACTTCTATTATGTTAAATTGATAGAACTAATAAATTAAACTATTGAAAGGATCGATATGGTTGACTGGAGGGGGGGGGGGGGTGAATAGGCAACTACCAAATTTTAGCTTTTCTTAACAAGTTAGGTTTAACAACAAAAAGGTTGTCTGGATATGCAACTAGGTGAGCAACCTATATGATACTAACAACAACAACAACACCACCACTACAAGCAAGCAAAGGATACAACACAAGTAAAGTTTGCACAAACTAAAGGTAAGAAGTAACCACAAGTGGAGCCGGTGAAGACGAGGATGTGTCACCGAAGTTCCTTCCCTTTGAGGAGAAGTACGTCTCCTCCGCTGGAGGGGTGTGGAGGCACAATGCTCCCGAAGAAGCCACTAGGGCCACCGTATTCTCCTCACGCCCTCGCACAATGCAAGATGCTGTGATTCCACTAGTGGTGCCCTTGAAGGCGACAACCGAACATTTACAAACAAGGTTGGGGCAATCTCCACAACCGAAATGAGGCTCCCAACACCACCATGAAGCTTCACCACAATGGATTGTGGCTCCGAGGTGACCTCAACCATCTAGGGTGCTCAAACACCCAAGAGTAACAAGATCCGCAAGGGATTAGTGGGGGGAGTCAAATTTCTCTTGGTGGAAGTGTAGATTGGGGCCCTCCCAACCAAACCCTAGAGAAACAACAAGTTTTGTTGGCTAGGGAGAGAGATCGGGCGAAAATGGAGCTTTGCGCAACAATGGAGTCTGGGGGAGGAAGAGGTAGGTCTTTTGGGGGAAGAAGACCCACTATTTATAGTGGGAAGAAATCCAATCGTTTTCTTGCTCACAACCCGCATACAAGCGGTACTATCGCTCGGGAGAGCGGTACTACCGCTAGAGTGGAAGTACTCACGGAGCGGTGCAATGGCACGGAGCCACGAGGCGGTAGTGCCGCCGGAGTGATACTACCGCAGGGGTTGCAGCTCGGGAACCCATAGAGGCAGGGAAGGATCAGGGGATGGTTGACAGTACCGCAACAACGGTACTACCGCTCAAGGGAGCGGTACTACGGCTTACAAACCCTAGTGCTGCGCACCCACTACCACCCTACCTCCGTTGAGAGTGTGACGGGACCAGAAGGAAGCAGAAGTGGAGCGGTAGTGGGCGGGCGGTACTACCGCTCGTACTACTGTTCCACTGCCGTGCAACCCGACATGAAAACTCGAGTCCCCACAAGCAGCGGTACTACAAGCGGCACTAGACAGCGGTACTGCCGCTAACAAGAGGTATTACCGCTGCTCGGAGCAGTACTACGCTTGGGGCCTTCAGGACCTATGCACAGAGAACAGAGGAGGAAACTCCATCGACGCGGGAAAGGAATGAGGGTGCAAATGGAATGTGTACGTGTTGGTTCCACCCAAACCTTTCCGAAGCGGACCCTCTCTTAATAGTACAGTTCTCCTACAACTCAAATCCATCGGAAAAAAAACCGCATGAAAATAACCGTCTTCACTTTTAAAACTCCTAGGGGCTCGAATCGTCTTGTGCCATATGATAGATTATCTAAAATGCTCAATGCACACGATTAGTCCGCAAATATGTTGTCATCAATCACCAAAACCACTAAGGGAGAAATATGCCCTAACAATCTCCCCCTTTTTGGTGGATTGATGACAACATGGGATTTGCACAAAAGATATACCAAGATAGTAAGCAAACCCAGCATCTATAAAATATAGACGGGCTCCCTCTAGATGTGTGCACTATTTAGGTATGCTTTTGGAATGCAAAGAACACACTAGGATTAACAGTCACCCTATATTTTATAGACCTGGCAACACTTGCATCAACATAGTATGAGAGATAAACATGGATGCAAGAGATAGCATGTGAGCATAAAGATAGGACACAAGATAAGCATAACCTCACACACTAGCAAAATACTTGGAAATACATAGATAAGTAGAGAAGGGTAGCATATGTCTCACACCATATGGCTCGGTCTCTAGGTCTCACAAACACAAACCACAAATCGAAGCAAACGATAAAAGAGTTCATGAGCGAAGAAAGCAAGCAAATAAGATGCACTCGTGACTCAGAAAATCCCTAAACTATCTTCCCCTTTGGCACCGAGACACCAAAAGGGCAAAGAGCACTACAACGGTCTAGGGTGGTAGAAACACATGAGATCATCATCACCACTCCTCGTGTTCGTCGGATCCCTCATCTGCAGCAGCAGGTTGATCATCCTCTGAGTCCGTCCACTTGCAATGCATCGTGGTTCACTTCTCCTCATCCATGATCTTGTCCTCAGACTCGCTGGCAATCTCCAGGCCAAGATGCCTCATGATGGTCTTGTCACGACTGCGAGCCTTCTTCTCTGTCATGTGTGCCTTGTACTGACCCTGTGCCTGAAGACAGAAAAGCCTCTTCATCTTCGTCTTAAGCTTCTTAGCCCAATATGCATCCTTGCCGGACGGCTCGTAATTGGGCTCATCACCGCTCTCAACCTCACCCTCATCCTCAGGAGCCGCTATCTTAGGAGCAGCAGGAGTACCCCAGTTGTCCTTCTGCCTCAGTCGAACCACATCATGAGTAGTCAGATCACCAGTCACAAACATTTCATCCGGGAAGGTAGACTACCATGTTTTCTCAACGAGGAGCATCAAGAAGGGACCAGATGGGACACTTGCGCTCCATCACGGCTGAGTGAAGCTCCGATCACATGACATGGGACACATCCAAGACTTGCCCCGTGTTCTTCTCCTTTTGGCAGATGAGCAACATGTCCACAAGGTAAGAGTGTACCTGATCCAAATTCCCAATGCGAGGGAAGAGCGTGTGTCTGAAGATGCGGTGCATGATATCAAGGAACGGGCATAACTCATAGGTCTTCTTGTTGGTGGCGGGAGAAATCTTCTCAGTACTATAGGGCCAGACCGCGGACTTGTGCATGGCGGCGACCTCCTTGTGAGGGCGCAACCCAATTAGGGTATCAATCCCTTATTATCGTAGCCCAAGATGGCCATAAAATCCTTCCACTTAGCAGATAGCACTCTTCCATTGGTCATCCAAGTTAATTTCCTCTCAACATCAGTTCCGAGGTGGACCTCGGCATAGAACTGGGCCACAAGCTCGGCATCAAATTCCTTGTTGAACGTCATAAGCCTGATGATATCCATCTGTTGCAACTTAAAATCATGATGAGATGCATATGCAAGCAACATCCAAATAGATTCAAGACGAGCAACGGGAGCAAATGTTTCACCGTAGCCGATACCCTCGACTTGGGATTAGCCTTGTGCTACCAATCTTGCCTTGTTCCGAACTAGCACACCGTTCACATCTTGCTTGTTCTTGAAGATCCATTTGGTTCCAATGACAAGGTGGTTCTCCTTTGGGCTTGGTACTAACTCCCACACTTTGTTGCGCTCAAAGTTGTTGAGTTCATCATGCATGGCATCAAGCCAATCCATGTCATCGAGTGCCTCATGTACCTTTTGGGGTTCAATATAAGAGACAAACACGTGATGCTCACAAAAGTTTGTTAATTGTTTATGAGTATTTACCCCTTTTCTTAGGCTACCAAGCACATTCTCCATGACATGATCTTGACATTTGAGAGTGGAGGAAATCTTGGCGGCATGGTGTGCCAATAGCTCCTCAATAGGCATTTGAGGAGTACCATCGTGATCATCTTGAGCACCGTCTTGAGCTTGCTCGGAGTCTTGAACTTGATCTTGGGCATCATTTCGTGCACCACCATCATCATGAGGTTGATCTTGCCCCTGATCAGGTTCATTTTGTTGAGGGACTTCACTTTGTTCTTTGGAAGCGTGTGGGTCTAGCGTCGGTGATGGTTCCACTTGCGTAGAACATTGTCCTTCTCCTTCGGCCACAAGGGGTTCCTCAATGGGGAGTATTTGACCAATCCCCATTCTTCTTATGGCTTGAGGAGGAATTTCATCACCTACATCAAACTCCATGGACTTGTTGAGGACACGGTGATACGTCCATTTTGCATCATGCTTTTATGTTGATATTTATTGCATTATGGGTTGTTATTACACTTTAGGATACAATTCTTATGCCTTTTCTCTCTTATTTTACAAGATTTACATGACGAGGGAGAATGCCGGCAGCTGGAATTCTGGACTGGAAAGGAGCAAATCTGAGATACCTATTCTACACAACTCCAAATGTCCTGAAACTTTACGGAGAATTATTATGGAATATATAAAAAATATTGGGTGAAGATATATCAGAAGGGGACCCACCAGGTGGCCACAAGCCTGGGGGCGCGCCCTACCCCCCAAGGCGCCCCCCTGAGCTTGTGGGCCCCCTGGCCAGCCCCTGGTGTCCATCTTCTGCTATATGAAGGGTTTTGACCTAGAAAAAAAAAATAAGAAGGCTTTCTGGACGAAGCGTCGCCGTCTCGAGGCGGAACCTGGGCAGAAGCAATCTAGGGCTCCGGTGGAGCGATTCTGCCGTGGAAACTTCCCTCTGGGAATGGGAAATCAAAGCCATCATCGTCACCAACGATCCTCTCATCATGGGAGGACCAATCTTCATCAACATCTTCACCAGCATCATCTCCTCTCAAACCCTAGTTCATCTCTTGTATTCAATCTTTGCCTCAAAACCTCAGATTGGTACTTATGGGTTGCTAGTAGTGTTGATTACTTCTTGTAGTTGATGCTAGTTGGTTTATTTGGTGGAAGCTCATATGTTCAGATCCTTAATGATATTCAATACCCCTATGATCTTGAACATGAACATGCTTTGTGAGTAGTTACTTTTGTTCCTGAGGACATGGGAGAAATCTTGTTATAAGTAATCATGTGAATTTGGTATTCGTTCGATATTTTGATGAGATGTATGTTGTTTTTCCTCTAGTGGTGTTATGTGAGTGTCGACTACATGACACTTCACCATGATTTGGGCCTAGGGTAAGGCATTGGGAAGTAGCAAGTAGATGATGGGTTGCTAGAGTGACAGAAGCTTAAACCCTAGTTTATGTGTTGCTTCATAAGGAGTTGATTTGGATCCACATGTTTCATGCTATGGTTAGATTTATCTTAATTCTTCTTTCATAGTTGCGGATGCTTGCGAGAGGCGTTAATCATAAGTGGGAGGCTTTTCGAAGTAAGGAAAGCACCCAAGCAACGGTCCACCCACATATCAAACTATCAAAGTAGCGAACGGGAATCATATGAGCGTGATGAAAACTAACTTGACGATAATTCCCATTTGTCCTCGGGAGCGCTTTGCTTTATATAAGAGTTCTTCCAGGCTTGTCCTTTGCTATAAAAAGGATTGGGTCACCTTGCTGCACCTTTGTTACACTTGTTACTTGTAACTCGTTACGAATTACTTTGCCACCAAACTATCTGTTACCGATAATTTTAGTGCTTGCAGAAAATACCCTATTGAAAACCGCTTGTCATTTCCTTCTGCTCCTCGTTGAGTTCGACACTCTTACTTATTGGAAGGACTACGATAGATCCCCTATACTTGTGGGTCATCAAGACTCTTTTCTGGCACCATTGATGGGGAGTGAAGCGCCTTTGGTGAGTGAAATTTGGTAAGGAAACATTTATATTACATGCTGAAATTTATTGTCACTTGTCACTATGGAAAATAATCCTCTGAGGGGCTTGTTCGGGGTATCTTCAACTCTACCGGAAGCACAAAGAGTTGCTACTCAACCTACTGCATCCACTGAAAATATTTATTATGAAATTCCTTCGCGTATGATAGAGAAACTGGTAGCTAATCCTTATGTAGGAGACGGAACATTACACCCTCATATGCACCTAATCTATGTGGATGAAGTTTGTGGATTATTTAAGCTTGCAGGTTTACCCGAAGATGAAGTTAAGAAGAAGGTTTTCCCTTTATCTTTGAAGGGAAAAGCATTGACATGGTATAGGCTATGTGATGATATTGGAGCTTGGGATTGGAACCGATTGAAATTGGAATTTCATCAAAAGTTTTATCCTATGCATCTAGTTCATCGTGATCGGAATTATATATATAATTTTTGGCCTCGTGAAGGAGAAAGTATCGCTCAAACTTGGGGGGGGGGGGGGCTTAAGTCAATGTTATATTCATGCCCTAATCATGAGCTCTCAAGAGAAATTATTATTCAGAATTTTTATGCTCGGCTTTCTCGTAATGATCAATGCATGCTCGATACTTCTTGTACTGGTTCTTTTATGAAGAAGACTATTGAATTCAGATGGGGTCTTTTGGAAAGAATTAAAAGCAACTCTGAATATTGGGAGCTCGATGAAGGTAAGGAGTCAGGTATAAAGCTTGAGTTTGATTGTGTTAAAACTTTTATGGATATCGATGCTTTTCATAATTTTAGCACTAAATATGGACTTGACTATGAGATAGTAGCTTCTTTCTGTGAATCATTTGTTACTCATGTTGATCTCCCAAAGGAGAGGTGGTTTAAATATCATCCTCCCATTGAAGTAAAAATAGTAGAACCCATTGAAGCTAGAGAAGAAACTATTACTTATTGTGCTAATCCAATTGTTCCTACTGCTTATATAGAGAAACCTCCGTTTCCCATAAGGATAAAAGAACATGCTAAAGCTTCAGTTGTGGTTCACAAAAGTTATACAAGAACACCTACACCCTCTGAAAAATTAGAGTTGAACCTAATTTTGCTATGGTTAAAGATCTCTTGGTTGATAATATTGATGGGCATGTTATTTATTTCTGTGATGAAGCCACTAGAATTGCTAAACCCAATGAAAAAGATAAAAATAGACCTGTTGTTGGCATGCCTATTGTCTCTATTAAAATAGGAGATCATTGTTATCATGGCTTATGTGATTTGGGTGCTAATGTGAGTGCTATCCCGTTTACTTTATATCAAGAAATTGTGAATGATATTGCACCTGCTGAGATAGAAGACATTGATGTTACTATTAAGCTTGCTAATAGAGATACTATCACACCACTTGGGATTGTGAGAGATGTTGAAGTCTTGTGTGGTTAAATAAAATACCCTATTGATTTTCTAGTTCTTGGTTCCCCACAAGATGATTTTTGTCCCATTATATTTGGTAGACCTTTCCTGAACACTGTTAATGCTAAGATAGATTGCACTAAGGAAACTGTTAGTGTAAATTTTGGTGATGTGTCTCATGAATTTAATTTCTCCAAATTCCGTAAATAACCTTGTGATAAAGAATTAACTAGTAAGGATGAAATTCTTGGTCTTGCTTCTATTTCCGTGCCTCCTACCGATCCTTTAGAGTAATATTTGCTAGACCATGAAAATGACATGCATATGAATGAAAGAAACGAAATAGATGAGATATTCTCTAAACAAATGCCTATTGTGAAACACAATTTGCCTGTTGAGACTCTTGGAGATCCTCTTCCATGCAAGAGTGATCCTGTGTTTGAGCTTAAACAATTACCTAATACTTTGAAATATGCTTATCTTGATGAAAAGAAAATATATCCTATTATTATTAGTGCTAACCTTTCAGAGCATGAAGAATATTGAAAACTCTAAAGAAGCACCGTGCAGCTATTGGATATACTCTTGATGATTTTAAGGGCATTAGTCCCAATCTATGTCAGCGCAAGATTAATATGGAGCCTGATGCTAGGCCAATCGTTGATCACGAGCGACGATTAAATCCTAAGATGAAGGAAGTGGTAAGAAATAAAATATTAAAACTTCTGGAAGTAGGTATAATCTATCATATAGCTGATAGTAGATGGGTAAGTCCTGCTCATTGTGTCCCCAAGAAGGAACGTATTACTGTTGTCCCTAATGATAAAAATGAATTTATCCCACAGAGAATTGTAACTGGTTATAGGATGGTAATTGATTTTAGAAAACTAAACAAAGCTACTAGGAAAGATCATTATCCTTTACCATTCATTGATCAAATGCTAGAAAGACTATCAAAACATACACATTTCTGTTTTCTAGATGGATACTCTGGGTTTTCCCAAATACCTGTGTCACAAGAGGATCAAGAAAAAACTACTTTTACATGCCCTTTTGTACTTTTTCTCATAGATGAATGCCTTTTGGTTTATGCAATGCACCCGCTACCTTTCAAAGATGTATGACTGCTATATTCTCTGACTTTTATGGATGATTTTTTCGTTTACGAAACTTCTTTTAATGATTGCTTAAGAAACCTTGATCGATTTTGCAGAGATGTGAAGAAACTAATCTTGTCTTGAATTGGGAGAAGTGCCACTTTATGGTTAATGAAGGTATTGTCTTGGGGCATAAAATCTCCGGTATTGAAGTTGATAAAGCTAAAGTGGATGCAATTGAGAATATGCCATGTCCTAAAGATATCAAAGGTATAAGAAGTTTCCTAGGTCATGCTAGTTTCTATAGGAGATTTATTAAAGACTTCTCTAAAATTTCTAGGCCTCTTACTAATCTCTTGCAAAAAGATGTTCCATTCATTTTTTATGATGATTGTGTAGAAGCATTTGAAATACTTAAGAAAGCCTTAATCTATGCACCTATTGTTCAACCACCTGATTGGAACCTACCCTTTGAAATTATGTGTGATGCTAGTGATTATGTTGTTGGTACTGTTCTAGGACAAAGAATTGATAAAAAATTAAATGTCATCCATTATGCTAGCAAAACCTTAGACAGTGCTCAAAGAAATTATGCTACCACTGAAAAGGAATTCTTAGCGGTTGTGTTTGCGTGTGATAAATTGAGATCTTACATTGTTGATTCCAAAGTAATTGTTCACACCGATCATGCTGCTATTAAATACCTTATGGAAAAGAAAGATGCTAAACCTAGACTCATTAGGTGGGTTCTTTTGCTACAAGAATTTGGTCTACATATCATTGATAGGAAAGGAGCTGAGAACCCAGTAGCTGACAACTTGTCTAGGATAAAAAATATTCTTGATGACCCACTACCTATTGATGATAGCTTCCCTGATGAACAACTAGCTGTCATAAATGCTTCTTGTAGTGCTCCTTGGTACGCAGACTATGCTAACTATATTGTTGCTAAATTTATACCACCTAGGTTCACATACCAATAGAAGAAACATTTTTTCTTTGATTTAATACATTACTTTTGGGATAACCCACACCTATATAAAGAATCAGTAGATGGTATTATTAGATGTTGTATACCAGAGCATGAACAGGAACAAATCCTATGGAAGTGTCACTCTGAGGCTTACGGAAGACACCATGCGGGAGACAAAACTGCACACAAGGTATTACAATCCGGTTTTTATTGGCCTACTCTTTTCAAAGATGCACGTAAGTTTGTTCTATCTTGTGATGGATGTCAAAGAATTGGTAACATTAGTAGACATCAGGAAATGTGATACATCTCCAACGTATCTACAATTGTTTATTGTTCCATGCTATAATATTATCCATCTTAGATGTTTTATATGCATTATTATGCTATTTTATATCATTTTTTGGGACGAACCTATTAACCTAGTGCCAAGTGCCAGTTGTTGTTTTTTCCTTGTTTTTGTCTTCTACAGAAAATCAATACCAAACGGAGTCCAAACAGAATAAAACTTTTTGACGATTTTTCTTGGACTACAAGACACCCTGGAAGCTTCGGGAGGAGGCCAGAAGGGCCACAGATTGGCGACAAGCTCACAGGGTGCACCCTAGGGGGGCCCTGCAATCTTATGCCCCCCCCGGTGACTCTTCTAACCGTAATTCTCTTCTATAAATACCCAAATATTCCCTGTAGACCATAGGGCACAACAAAAATACTTTTCCGCCGCCGCAAGTCTCTGTCCTCATGAGATCCCATCTGGAGACCTGTTCCGGTACTCCATCGGAGGGGGATTCAATCACGGAGGGCCTCTACATCAACCTTGCTGCCCTTCTGATGATGTGTGAGTAGTTTGCCACAGAACTATGGGTCCATAGCTAGTAGCTAGATGGCTTCTCCTCTCTCTTTGATATGCAATACAATGTTCTCCTTGATGTTCTTGGAGATCTATTCGATGTAATCTTATTTTGCGGTGCGTTTGTTGAGATCCGATGAATTGTGGATTTATGATCAGATTATCTATGAATATTATTTGACTCTTCTCTGAACTCTTTTATGCATGATTAAGATAGCTTTGTATTTATCTCCGATCTATTGATTTGGTTTGGCCAACTAGATTTTTTTTCTTGCCATGGGAGAGGTGCTTTTGTAATGTGTTCAATCTTGCGGTGCTTATTCCCAGTGACAGAAGGAGACATGACAAGTATTTGTATTGTTGCCATTAAGGATAAAAAGGTGGGGTTTATTCATATTGATTGGATCTATCCCTCTACATCATGTCATCTTGCTTAAGGCGTTACTCCGTTCTTGTTAACTTAATACACTAGATACATGCTGGATAGCGGTCGATGTGTGGAGTAATAGTAGTAGATGCAGGCAGGAGTCGTTCTACTTGTCATGGACATAATGCCTATATTCATGATCATTGCCTTAGATATCGTCATAACTTTGCGCTTTTCTACCAATTGCTCAACAGTAATTTGTTTACCCACCGTATGCGTTCTTTCAAGAGAGAAGCCTCTAGTGAAAACTATGGCCCCCGGGTCTATTTTTTATCATATTATTTTCAGATCTACAGAACCAAAAAACCCAAAAATACCTTGCTGCAATTATTTACATTTACTTTATTTTGCACTTTTATTTATCTTTTATACCGATCTCTATCAGAACTCATCCTTGCAAGTAACCGTGAAGGGATTGACAACCCCTTTATCGTGTTGGGTGCAAGTATTTGTTTGTTTTTGTAGGTGCAACCATTGGTGACTTGTGTGTTCCTCCTACTGGATTGATACCTTGGTTCGTAACTGAGGTAAATACTTATCTCTAGTTTGCTGCATCACCCTTTCCTCTTCAAGGCAAAAACCAACGCAAGCTCAAGAAGTAGCAGGAAGAATTTCTGGCGCCGTTGCCGGGGAGGAGCTACATCAAGCCTACCAAGTACCCATCATAAACTCTCATCTCTTTCTTTTACATTATTTGCTATTTGCCTCTCGTTTTCCTCTCCCCCACTTCTAAAACGTGTTCAGAAAAACACAAAAATATTTGCCTTTTTATTTACCTTCTTTCCGTTCGTCTTTTCATTTGCTTTTGTTTGCTTGCGCGCTAGATTGCTTACTTTGCCATCATGTCTGAATCTGGAGAGGTTATCATTGAAAAAACTAGTGAAAATCTTGAGGAAAATTTTGAATCTTGAGTTCTTAATCATGATTCTTATGAAACTGATATTTCTACCAATCTTAAAACAAAGATCTATCATGTGGGTGATGGTAATATTATTGGGAAGAATATTATTCAAGAATTTATTGATTGCATGGGAGTTATGCCTATAAATAGGGGAACCATCCTTGATAATACAAATTGCTATGTGGATGCTATTTCTATGCTTGTGGTTAAATTAGAAAGAGAATTTCTACACATCCATCAAGGCTTTACAAAAGATGTTTTATGAACTCCCCAATATACATGATCCTCAAGCTAAATTGTTACTATTATTCTTATGCGTGAATTTGACTACATAGTTCGAGAGGCTAGGGAATTTTTTGCTCACTATAAAATAAATTTTGCGCATCCTCCAATGGAACAAATTCTCTATGATAAAGAAACCTTACATGGTTTGGAATCTAAGGATTATGTCGCTTTTAGTAACAATTTAAGGAAAAGAGTCCCTTATGCGGAAGTTATCCAAGCTTTGTACATTGATGCTTATGATAGATTTGATTGGGTCACTAAGGGAATTGATGAAGGGTTTAATAAAGAATGGATTTAAGAGATGTCTAGAGAACCTACTAAAAAAGAGATACATGCTTCATATGAAGATGTTTATGGTGATGATCTTGATTACAAATTTATGAATGTCAAAATTACTAATTGAAGTCCTTTCCATGGATTGAGCTCCCCCATTAGGAAGAAGGAACATGAAAAGAGAAATTTACTAAGAAAATTTTGGAAGATTTGATTAGGAAGGAATTGAATACCAAAGATGACAATACCTAGATCTATGCAATATGCCTAGCTAGGGGCGTAAAACAATAGAGCTTCTTGGGAGGCAACCCAATTTTATTTTATGTTTTTGTTTTTTCTTCTATTTTTCAATAAATATGCAATTATAATTATGTTATGATTGTGTTTTAATGTTTTAATTAGTGTTTGTGGCAAGTAAGACCTTTGGGATGATTTGGAAGATCGTTGTTTTGATTCTGAGAAAAAACAGAAACTTTTGCATCCAGTAGCAGAATTGTTAAAATTTGATGGAATGTGAAAAATTCTCATTTTTTTACACAAGATTGATATACAGATTTCCTACATTGTCCTAATTATTTAGAATTTTTGAGGTTACAGAAGTATGATCTTAATTCGGGTCATAACAGAGTGTTATGTTTTTGACAGATTCTGTTTTTGTTGTGTTGTTCGCTTATTTTGATGGATCTATGGGTAGTATCGGGGGGTATGAGCCATGGTGAAGTTAGAATACAGTAGATATAATGCAAATATAAAATTGGAATGAGTTTACAGCAGTACCTAAAAGTGGAGATTTGTTTTATTATACTAACGGATCTCATGAGTTTTCTGTTGAGTTTTGTGTTGTGAAGTTTTCAAGTTTTGGGGGAAGTTTCGAAGGACTACGGAATAAGGAGTGGCAAGAGCCTAAGCTTGGGGATGCCCAAGGCACCCCAAGGTAATATTCGAGGACAACCAAGCATCTAAGCTTGGGGATGCCCCGGATGGCATCCCCTCTTTTGTCTTCAATCTATTGGTAAATTACTTGAGGCTATATTTTTATTCACCACATGATATGTGTTTTGCTTGGAGCGTCTTGTATTATATGAGTCTTTTCTTTTTACTTTGCCACAATCATCCTTGTTGCACGCATCTTTTGAGAGGGACAAGCATTAATCATGAATTTTTTAGAATACTCTATGTGCTTCACTTATATTTTTTGAGCTAGGTAGTTGCTCTAGTGCTTCACTTATATCTTTTAGAGCACGGCGATGGTTATATTTTGAAGAAATTGATGAACTCTCATGCTTCACTTATATTATTTTGAGAGTCTTATAAATAGTATGGCAATTTGCTTAGGTTATGAATTTAGTCCTAATATGATGGGTATTCAAGAGGGATATAATAAAAACTTTCATGAAGATCATTGAATATATGAGAAGTTTGATTCCTTGCATTTGTCTTGAGATATAAAGATGGTGATATTAGAGTCATGCTTGTGAGTAATTGTGATTTAGTAAGAATATTTGTGTTAAGGTTTGTGATTTCAGAAGCATGCACGTATGGTCTCTTGTTATGCTATGAAATTGGAGCATGATTTTTTTTTTGTCTTCCTTATGAGTGGTGGTCGGGGATGAGCAATGGTCTTTTCCTACCAATCTATCCCCCTAGGAGCATGCATGGTAGTACTTTGCTTCGAGGGCTAATAAACTTTTGAAATAAGTATGTGAGTTCTTTATGACTAATGTTGAGTCCATGGATTATATGCACTCTCACCCTTCCGCATTTTGCTAGCCTCTTCGGTACCATGCATTGCCCTTACTCACCTTGAGTTGTGGTGCAAACTTCGCTGGTGCATCCAAACCCCGTGATATGATACGCTCTTTCACACATAAGCCACCTTATATCTTCCTCAAAACAGCCACCATACCTACCTATTATGGCATTTCCATAGCCATTCCGAGATATATTGCCATGCAACTTCCACTGTTCCATTTTATTATGACACATATCATCATTGTCATATTGCTTTGCATGATCATATAGTTGACATAGTATTTGTGGCTTGGCCACCGTTCATATTTTTTATACATGTCACGCTAGATCATTGCACATCCCGTTACACCACCGGAGGCATTCATATAGAGTCATATTTTTGTTCTAGTATCGAGTTGTAATTCTTGAAATGTAAGTAAATAAAAGTGTGATGATCATCGTTATTAGAGCATTGTCCCACGTGAGGAAAGGACGATGGAAACTATGATTCCCCACAAGTCGGGATGAGACTCCGGACTTAAATAATAATAAAAAAGGCCAAAGAGCCCAAAAAGAAAAAAGAGGTTAAATAGCCCAAAAAATGAGAGAAAAAGAGAGAAGGGATAGTGTTACTATCCTTTTCCACACATGTGCTTCAAAGTAGCACCATGTTCTTCATGATAGAGAGTCTCCTATTTTGTCACTTTCATATATTACTAGTGGGAATTTTTCATTATAGAACTTGGCTTGTATATTCCAATGATGGGCTTCCTCAAATGCCCTAGGTCTTCATGAGCAAGCAAGTTGGATGCACACCCACTTAGTTTTCTTTTGAGCTTTCATGCACTTATAGCTCTAGTGCATTCCTTGCATGGCAATCCCTCTCCTTGCATTGACATCATTGATGGGCATCTCCATAGCCTATTGATTAGCCTTATCAATGTGAGACTTTCTCCTTTTTTGTCTTCTCCACACAACCCCCGCCATCATATTCTATTCCCCCCATAGTGCTATATCCATGGCTCACGCTCATGTATTGCGTGAGAGTTGAAAAAGCGGAAGCGCGTTAAAAAGTATGAACCAATTGCTTGGGTTTTCATCGGGGTTGTGCATGATAAATACCTTGTGTTAAGAAGATAGAGCATGACAAGATTATATGATTTTGTAGGGATAACTTTCTTTAGCCATGATATTTTGAGAAGACATGATTGCTTTTTAGTATGCTTGAAATATTATTGTTTTTATGTCAATATTAAACTTTTGTTTTGAATATTATGGATCTGAATATTCATGCCACATTAAGAAAGATTACATGATAAACATGTTAGGTAGCATTCCACATCAAAAATTCTGTTTTTATCATTTACCTACTCGGGGACGAGCAGGAATTAAGCTTGGGGATGCTTGATACGTCTCCAACGTATCTATAATTTTTTATTGTTCCATGCTATTATATTATCCATCTTGGATGTTTATATGAATTATTATGCTATTTTATATCATTTTTTGGGACTAACCTATTAACCTAGTGCCAAGTGCCAGTTGTTGTTTTTTCCTCCTTTTTGTCTTTTACAGAAAATCAATACCAAACGGAGTCCAAACGGAATGAAACTTTTTGACGATTTTTCTTGGACTACAAGACACCCTGGAAGCTTCGGGAGGAGGTCGGAAGGGCCACGGGTTGGCGACAAGTTCACAGGGCGCGCCCTGCAAGCTTGTGGGCCCCCGTGACTCTTCTAACCCTAATTCTTCTTCTATAAATACCCAAATATTCCCCGTAGACCATAGGGCACACCAAAAGTACTTTTCCACCAACGCAACTTTCTGTCCTCGTGAGATCCCATCTGGAGACCTGTTCTGGTACTCCACCAGAGGGGGATCCGATCATGGAGGGCCTCTACATCAACCTTGCTGCCCTTCTGATGATGTGTGAGTAGTTTACCATAGACCTATGGGTCCATAGCTAGTAGCCAGATGGCTTCTCCTCTCTCTTTGATCTTCAACACAATGTTCTGCATGCTGTTCTTGGAGATCTATTCGATGTAATCTTCTTTTGCGATGCATTTGTTGAGATCCGATGAATTGTGGATTTATGATCAGATTATCTATGAATATTATTTGAGTCTTCTCTGAACTCTTTTATGCATGATTAAGATAGCTTTGTATTTCTCTCCGATCTATTGATTTGGTTTGGCCAACTAGATTGATTTTTCTTGCCATGGGAGAGGTGCTTTGTAATGGGTTCAATCTTGCCGTGCTTATTCCTAGTGACAGAAGGGGACATGACACGTATTTGTATTGTTGCCATTAAGGATAAAATGATGGGGTTTATTCATATTTATTGGATCTATCGCTCTACATCATGTCATCTTGCTTAAGGCGTTACTCCGTTCTTGTTAACTTAATACACTAGATGCATGCTGGATAGCGGTCGATGTGTTGAGTAATAGTAGTAGATGCGGGCAGGAGTCGGCCTACTTGTCATGGACGTGATGCCTATATTCATGATCATTGCCTTAGATATCGTCATAACTTTGCACTTTTCTATCAATTGCTCGACAGTAATTTGTTTACCGACCGTATGCGTTCTTTCAAGAGAGAAACCTCTAGTGAAAACTATGCCCCCTGGTCTATTTTTTATCATATTATTTTCAGATCTACAAAACCAAAAAACCCAAAAATACCTTGCTGCAATTTATTTAACTTTACTTTATTTTGCACTTTTATTTATCTTTTATACCTATCTCTATCAGATCTCATCCTTGCAAGTAACCGTGAAGGGATTGACAACCCCTTTATCGCATTGGGTGCAACTATTTGTTTGTTTGTGTAGGTGCAACCATTGGTGACTTGTGTGTTCCTCCTACTGGATTGATACCTTGGTTCGTAACTGAGGTAAATACTTATCTCTAGTTTGCTGCATCACCCTTTCCTCTTCAAGGGAAAAACCAACGCAAGCTCAAGAAGTAGCAAAATGCCTATGAATTATTCACTTGTTATTGAACCATTTGATGTTTGGGGTTTTGATTATATGGGACATTTTCCTTCCTCTAATGGATATAGTCATATTTTAGTTGCTGTTGATCACATTACTAAGTGGGTAGAAGCTATTCCAACTAGTAGTGATGATCACAACACTTCTACGAAAATGCTTAAAGAAGTTATTTTCCCGAGGTTTGGAGTCCCTAGATATTTAATGACAGAAGGTGGTTCACACTTCATTCATGGTGCTTTCCGTAAACTTCTTGCTAAATATGATGTTAACCATATAATTCCATCTCCTTATCACCCTCAGTCTAGCGGTCAAGTAGATTAAGTAACAGGGAAATAAAATTAATTTTGCAAAAGACTGTCAATATGTCTCAAAAAAATTGGTCCAAGAAACTTGATGATGCATTATGGGCTTATAGAACTGCTTATAAAAATCCTATGGGTATGTCTCCGTATAAAATGGTTTATGGAAAAGCATGTCACCTACCTCTCGAATTAGAACAAAAAGCTTATTGGGCAATTAAAGAACTCAACTATGATTTTAAACTTGCCGGTGAAAAGAGGTTATTTGACATTAGCTCACTTGATGAATGGAGAACCCAAGCCTATGAAAACACTAAGTTGTTTAAAGAAAAGGTTAAAATATGGCACGACAAAAGAATACAAAAGCGAGAATTTAAAGTAGGTGACCATGTCTTGCTATAAAATTCTCGTTTAAGATTTTTTGCAGAAAAACTTCTCTTCAAATGGGAAGGGCCTTATATTATCGAAGAAGTTTATCGTCCCGGTGCCATCAAGATCAACAATGCCGAAGGCACTAACCCGAAGGTGGTGAATGGGCAAAGAATCAAACATTATATCTCAGGTACACCTATAAATGTTGAGACTAACATTATTCATTCCATAACACCGGAGGAGTACATAAAGGAAACCTTCTAGAACGCTCTAGAACCCTGAAAAGGAATAGGTATGTGATACGGTAAGTAAACCGACTCAAAAAGTTCCCTAAAAGCAATTTTACTCCATTTTGGAATATTTAAAAATATAGGAAAATAATAAGTAGTCCGGAAAGCGCACGAGCAGGCGACAAGCCTGGGGGCGTGCCCTACCCCTGGGCGCGCCTCCCAAGCTTGTGGCTATCTCGTGTGCCATCCGGACTCTGTTTTCTCCCAGATTACTTGTTTTGCACAGTAAAAATTCATTATATAATCTCCCAGAGGTTTTGACCAACGTATCAGGACAATATCCTCTTTTCTTGTTTCGAGCTATTTTTGTGGCAGACTTAGGGCAATATGTCTTCGCAAGAATCAGTCAGGGTGAGTCAGGTCTCTCACCCAACACCGGGCCCAAGAGCATACGGCGAAGTTGATCCCTTTGGGTGGTCAACAAAGGAAGAAATAGAAGTCGACCTGAAAAGAGTGGATGCCATGGAGGAGGATCAAGAAGTCACTTCTCTTCCTCAACCTGGAGACATGCATGTGGAACTCGAGAACTCGAGCCTCCCAAATTCGGTCAAACCTCCCAATGCCAAATTTATCTCTTACAATAACTTGAAAAGGAGTGTTGCTTCTTCCTCTGCAGCCAGGATGCACTCATGGGTGGATGGTTCTTTGACTGTTACCGGAAAGCTATGTAAGTAAATTATGGATCTCAGACAACAAATCAATAAGCTCGAAGAGGAAAATCGCATTCTGAGGGGCATCATTGACAAGAATATTGCACCACCACCCCCGAAGAAGGAGACTTGAGTACACGGGTATGCGCACTCCCCTTGGCTTGTGCCAAGCTTGGGGGAGGTGCCCCGGTATCGTATCACCATCACATCTTTATCTTTATCATTTATCTTAGTTCGATCCTTTTGGTTAAATCTTGATCTAGTAGAATAAAAGTTTTAGTATGATCTAGTTTTTATGTTTTTGCTTCGTGATCTATCTATGTAATCGAGTATGAGAGTTATATAATAAAGATTAGTTTTGAGTTGAGGGCTTTGCTTTCTTGCTTTGATATTAGAGATGGAAAAGAATAAAGGAAATAAAAAGATTATATAATGATCTTATGGAGAGTGATGACTTCACATATAAGAAGTATAATGCATGAAATTTGTTGAGGGTTGACAAACATAATATTGGTCATTGTTGCAATTAATGAGGAGTAATAAGGAAACAGAGGTTTCACATATAAATACACTATCCTAGACATCCTTTATGATTGTGAGCGCTCATTAAAATATTATATGCTAATAAGTTGATGTTAGACAAGGAAGACAACATAATGTGTTATGTTTCCTTGTATCCGAATAGAAGTTATAATGTCCTGGGTCCTCCAACATGTTGAGCTTGCTTTTTATCCCTTGCTAGCCAAAATTCTGCACCAAGTAGAGATACTACTTGTGCATCCAAAAACCATCAATCCAGTTTCATGTCATGAGAGTCCACTATATCTACCTATGAATTGAGTAAGATCCTTCAAGTAAGTTGTCATCGGTGGAAGCAATAAAAATTGCTCTCTAAATATGTCTGATCTTTTAGTGTGAGGAAAATAAGCTTTATACGAACTTGTGATGGGGAAGAAATAAAAGCGACTGACTGCATAATAAAGTTCTCTATCACAAGCGGCAATATAAAGTGACGTTCCTTTGCATTAATATTTTGTGCATCCAAATAAAAGCGCATGACAACCTCTGCTTCCCTCTGTGAAGGGCCTATCTTTTATTTTTAGTACCTACCTTTATGTAAGAGTCATGGTGATCTTCACCCTTCCTTTTTATTTTCACTTTTTGGCAAGCTCTATGTGTTGGAGAAAGATCCAGACATACATATCCACTCGGATGTAGGTGATACTAAGTTATTATTGTTGACATTACCCTTGAGGTAAATGGTTGGGAGCCGAAACTATAAGCCCCTATCTTTCTATGTGTCAGATTGAAGCTTTGATCTCATAAGTATCACGCGAGTGTTAACAGTTATGAAAGATTAAATGATGGTTGAATATGTGAACTTGCTAAATAAAAGCTCTTACATTGACTCTTTCTGACATTATGACAAATTGCAATCGCATCAATGACTGAAATCATAGTTTGTTAGTTTTCAATGAAGTTTTTGGTTCATACTTTATCTTGTGAATGAATTATCACTTTGGCATAAGAAGTTATATGACAATATATTGCTGTTCTAAAGATGATCATGATGCCCTCATGTCCGTATTTTGTTTTATCGACACCTCTATCTCTACACATGTGGTCATGATTATCGATTTCGACTTTCGCTTGAGGATAAACGAGGTCTAAGCTTGGGGGAGTTGATATGTCCATTTTGCATCATGCTTTTATGTCGACATTTATTGCATTATGGGCTGTTATTACACTTTAGGATACAATTCTTATGCCTTTTCTCTCTTATTTTACAAGATTTACATGAAGTGGGAGAATGCCGACAGCTGGAATTCTGGACCGGAAAGGAGCAAATCTGAGATACCTATTTTTGCACAACTCCAAATGTCCTAAAACTTTATGGAGAATTGTTTTGGAATATATAAAAAATATTGGGCGAAGAAAGATCAGAAGGGGACCCACCAAGTGGCCACAAGCCTGGGGGGCGCGCCCTACCCCCAGGGCGCCCCCTGAGCTTGTGGGCCCCCTGGCCAGCCCCCGATGTCCATCTTCTGCTATATGAAGGGTTTTGACCTAGAAAAAATAATAATAAGGCTTTCGGGACGAAGCGCCGCCGTCTCGAGGCGGAACCTGGGCAGAAGCAATCGAGGGCTCTGGTGGAGCGATTCGGTCAGGAAAACTTCCCTCCGGGAGGGGGAAATCGAAGCCATCATCATCACCAATGATTGTCTCATCATGGGAGGACCAATCTTCATCAACAAATTCACCAGCACCATCTCCTCTCAAACCCTAGTTCATCTCTTGTATTCAATCTTTGCCTCAAAACCTCAGATTGGTACCTGTGGGTTGCTAGTAGTGTTGATTACTCCTTGTAGTTGATGCTAGTTGGTTTATTTGGTGGAAGATCATATGTTCAGATCCTTAATGATATTCAATACCCCTCTGATCTTGAACATGAACATGCTTTGTGAGTAGTCACTTTCGTTCCTGAGGACATGGGAGAAGTCTTGTTATAAGTAATCATGTGAATTTGGTATTCATTTGATATTTTGATGAGATGTATGTTGTCTTTCCTCTAGTGGTGTTATGTGAATATCGACTACATGACACTTCACCATGATTTGGGCCTAGGGGAAGGCATTGGGAAGTAGCAAGTAGATGATGGGTTGCTAGAGTGACAGAAGCTTAAACCCTAGTTTATGCGTTGCTTCGTAAGGGGCTGATTTGGATCACATGTTTCATGCTATGGTTAGATTTATCTTAATTCTTCTTTCGTAGTTGCGGATGCTTGCGAGAGGGGTTAATCATAAGTGGGAGGCTTTTCCATGTGAGGACAACACCCAAGCACCGGTCCACCCATATATCAATCTATCAAAGTAGTGAACGCGAATCATATGAGCATGATGAAAACTAACTTGACAATAATTCCCTTGTGTCCTCGGGAGCGCTTTGCTTTATATAAGAGTTCGTCCAGGCTTGTCCTTTGATATAAAAAGGATTGGGCCACCTTGCTGCACCTTTGTTACACTTGTTACTTGTTACTCGTTATGAATTACTTTGCCACCAAACTATTTGTTACCGATAATTTCAGTGCTTGCAGAAAATACCTTGCTGAAGACCGCTTGTCATTTCCTTCTGCTCCTCGTTGGGTCCGACACTCTTACTTATCGAAAGGACTATGATAGATCCCCTATACTTGTGGGTCATCACACGGTAAGCATGAGAGTTTGTAGCATAACCAAAAATATGCCCTCTTGAGCTCTAGGTTCAAATTTTGACAAAGAACACCATTTTTGGGAATGAAACATTTACACCCGAACACCCGGAACTACTTGAGATTGGGCTTGTTACCAGTAAGTATCTCATATGGAGTCTTGTTCAAGCCTTTGCGGAGGTAGAGCCGATTGGATGCATGACATGTGGTGTTGATGGCCTCGACCCAAAAGTTGTACGGAGATTTGAATTCCGCCATCATGGTCCTTGCCGCATCCATCAACGTTCAGTTCTTCCTCTCCGCAACACCATTTTGTTGGGGGGTATATTGTGCAGAGTATTGGTGCTTGATCCCCTCATCACTAAGGAACTCATCCAAGGTGTAGTTCTTAAACTCGGTGTCGTTGTCACTTCTAATCATCAATATCTTTGCATCATGTTGACGTTGAGCTTCATTCATAAAGTCGATGACAGTTTGTGGGGTCTCACTCTTCCTCTTGAAGAAGTATACCC
This sequence comes from Thinopyrum elongatum, assembly GCA_011799875.1. Taxonomy (NCBI): domain Eukaryota; kingdom Viridiplantae; phylum Streptophyta; class Magnoliopsida; order Poales; family Poaceae; genus Thinopyrum; species Thinopyrum elongatum. The sequence continues at coordinate 354,398,633 of CM022297.1, read as the reverse complement.
ATGTGTATCTTGAATAGTCATCCACTATCACCAAGCAATATTTTCTTCCCCCAAGACTATCGAATGATGGAGGACCAAAGAGGTCCATGTGAAGGAGCTCCAAGGGCCTCTTCGAGTAGATGATAGTCATGGGTCAGTGAGCCGTTTCATGTAGCTTTCCTCGATACAAGCACTGCAAGCACGATCTTTGGCAAAACTCACATTTGTTAGCCCACAAACGTGATCCCCTTTGAGGAGACTTTGCAAAGATCGCATATTGATGTGGGCTAAACCGCGATGACAAAGCCACCCCACGTCAACTTTAGCCATTAGGCAAGTCGCGGTCTTAGTGGGTCGCTCTGAAAAGTTAACCACATAAAGACCTTTCTCGACATGCCAAACAAAAGCTACTTTAAGAGTCTTGCTCCACAAAAGGGCAACGGTATCAAGATCAAAGAATGTTGCAAAGCCCATGAGTGCAAGTTGACGAATGGAAAGTAAATTGTATGCAAGGGTATCAACAAGCATGACCTCCTCAATAGATAAATCTTGAGAGATGACCACCTAGCCAAGAACCAATACCTTAGATGTTGAAGCATCACCGAATTGGACATGAGTGGGCATAGATGGGCTTGGTTGCACATCCACCACCAAGTCCTTGCTCCCGGACATATGATTTGTTGCTCCACTATCGAGCAACCATGACACCCCACCGGAAGCAAACTCCTACAAGAGATTAATGCTTCGATTTAGGTACCCATTTTTGAATGGGTCCTTTGATGTTAGCAACAAGGATCTTAGGAACCCAAATAGACCATTCAATGTACTCATAAGAGGAACCAACAAACTTGGCATAAACATGCCCATCACTAGCACGACATAAAACATAAGAAGGGTTAAAGTCACTGACTTTATTGGGAGGAGTGGTCTTGCCCTTCTTGGCATTACAACCCACACCCTTGTCCTTATTCTTCTCATGCGCACCCTCCCCCGCCTTGATGAAGATTTCCTTGATCGGGAGAGGTTGCTTGGTCTTGCTCTTCTTCTTCTTCTTCTTCTTCTTCTTCTTCTTCTTCTTCTTCTTCTTCTTCTTCTTCTTCTTCTTCTTCTTCTTCTTCTTCTTCTTCTTCTTCTTCTTCTTCTTCTTCTTCTTCATCTTTGACTTTGGTACAAACCCAAGCCCTTCCTTTGCCATAACTTCCTTTTGATTGCTCAAAAGGTCATTGAGGTTCTTCTCACCTTGTATGCAAGTCATAAGGCCTTTCTCAAGTTGCTCTTTCAACTTGGCATTCTGCTCCACAAGGTGCACATGCTCACAACAAGGGTTAGTAGCAAGTACATTATCAATTAACACGAAAGGAGGGCAGTGGCTATTTCCTTGGTTAGATTCACTTGAAGTTGATCATAAGACTCCTTGAGAGAAGCATGAGCACTCTTCAAGGCCTTGTGAGCCTTGTCAAGTATGTCAAACTCTTCCTTGAGTCTATCATGGCCAACCCCATGTGGAACCTTCTCAGGTTTAAGCATACGAGTAAGAACAAGAGCATGATCATGATCTTTCCGTAATTTAGCAAGATCATCATTGTGTGACTCCTCAAGAGCCAAACGAACACCTGGTTGTTCCACTATATCATCGACATAGTCACGGCTATGCCCCTCCATCTTAGTGATGGTATCCTCATGAGACTCAATGATATCATTGGCCTCACCTGGTTGTTCCAGGAGAGAAACAAAGTGCTTCTTGGTCTCACCTTTGAGCTTACCCAAGAACTTGTCAAACTCATTCTCATCCACATTTACCTCCTCATGTTCATCCACACAATCCAACAAAGAGGGATTAGTCGTGATGGAAATTTTGATGTTGGAGGTTACCTTGTTGATGCCTTTAGCCATGAGGTACTTGGGGATGAGGTTCTCATTGGGGGCATCGAAGAGTGACACCTTGGTTGAGGGAAGAGGTGGCAATGGCCACAGAGGCCTTTGCCATTCCTTCACCACTTGCATCATCATCATCATCGGCACCACCAACCCCTTTTGTGGCACCTTCTTGGTGAAATTGTTCTTGTTGGGGAAGGACTTGGACTTGTCTTTACGAATAAGTGGTATGTCTCCAATGTATCAATAATTTATGAAGTATTCATGCAATGTTTACAACAATTTTATATGGTATTGGTCTGATTTGATTAGAACTAACCCGGACTGACGCTGTTTTCAGCAGAACTACCGTGGTGTCGTTTTTTGTGCAGAAATAAAAGTTCTCGGTATGGGCTGAAAATTTACGGTGGCTTTTTATGTAACAACGGAGACCCATGGACCACCGGAGCCAGGCCAGAAGAGCCACGGGGGCACGACAAACCTGGGGGCGCGCCCCCCGAGCTTGTCGCTCCCTCATGGGCCCCTTGGCATGAGATTGACGCCAAAAATTCCTACAAATACCCTAACCTTCAAAAAGAACTCTAGATGAGAAGTTTCGCCGCCGCAAGCCTCTGTATCCACGAAAACTCAATCGAGACCCTGTTCTAGCACCCTGTCAGAGGGGAAAATCATCACCGAAGGCCATCTTCATCATCCCGGCAGCCACCATGATGAGGAGGGAGTAGTCCACCCTCGGGGCTGAGGGTTTGTATCAGTAGCTATGTGTTTGATCTCTATCTCTCTCTCTCTTGTGTTCTTGATTTGGCACGATCTTGATGTACCGCGAGCTTCGTTAATATAGTTGGATCATATGGTGTTTTCCCTCTCTATCTTGTTGTGATGAATTGAGTTTTACCCTTGTGGTTTCACTATTATCGGATTGAATACTTTTATGGGTTTGAGAACACTTGATGTATGTCTTGTGTATGAATACCCGTGGTGACAATGGGGTATCATATTGATTCACTTGATGTATGTTTTGGCAGTGAACTTGTGGATTCCCGAGGTGACACTAGGGTAATCTATGCATAGGGGTTGATGCATGTTTTTGTCCTACTTTCTTCGGTAGAAAACTTGGGGCACTCTTTGAAGTTCTTTGTGTTGGATTGAATATTATGAATCTGAAGTTGTTTGATGCATATCGTATAATCAACTCACGGATACTTGTGGTGACATTGGAGTATCTATAGGTGACATTAAAGTTGGTTGATTTGTATCATATGGTGTTACTTTAGTACGAACTCTAGGGCTATTTGTGACACTTATAGGAATAGTTCAATGGATTGATAGGAAATAATAGCTTTGAGGTGGTTTCGTACCCTACAAACAATTTCATCTTATGTTCTCCGCTAGATAAGAACTTTGGAGTGACTCTTTATCGCACGTTGAGGGGTTATTATATGATTCAATTATGTTAGCACTGTTGAGAGATTGCACTAGTGAAAGTATGAACCCTAGGCCTTATTTTCAAGCATTGCAATACCGTTTGTGCGCACTTTTATTACTTGTTACCTTGCTGTTTTTATGTTCTCAGATTACAAAAACCTATATCTACTATCCATACTACACTTGTATCACCATCTCTTCGCCGAACTAGTGCACCTATACAATTTGCTATTGTATTGGGTGTGTTGGGGACACGAGATTTCTTATATTTGATTGCAGGGTTGCTTGAGAGAGACCATCTTCATCGTATGCCTCCCACGGATTGATAAACCTTAGGTCATCCACTTGAGGGAAAATTTCTACTGTCCTACAAAACTCTGTGCTTGGAGGCCCAACACGAGTCTACAAGAATAAGTTGTGTAGTAGACATCAAGCTCTTTTCTGGCGCAGTTGCCGGGGAGGTGAGTTATTGAAGGTATATCTTTAGATCTTGCAATTGAATATTTTAGTTTCTTGTTTTATCAATAGTTTGGTTTATAAAATAAAACTAAAAATGGAATTGAGGTTGCCTCGTATTATTCATCTTTATAATGTCTTTCTTGAAAATGATGTATTAGAAAATTGTGCTCAATTGATAGACAAAGAATTCAATAAAACATTTGGCATAAAATCCTTGAATGATGAGCATGATTGCAATGTTGCTAGTATGAATTCTTTGAATATCCATTATGCTAATGAAATGCAAAGCCATAAGCTTGGGGATGCTATGATTGACGAAGATGATATTTTTAGTCCCCCAAGTTTTGATGAGAAAATTTATTATGATGAAACCATGCCTCCTATTTATGATGATTATATTAATGAAAGTGGGTTTGGAAGAGTGCCAACTTTATGTAATATTGATCCCACTATTTTGGAGGATGTTGAATCTTATTGTAATAATTACGGAAGTGGATTTGCAGAGGTCATGACTTTATTTAATGATGAATCCACTATTTTGGAAGAGGTTTCAATTGATTATGAGAACAAAGTTGCTATCTATGATGATTATTGTGATGACACTTATGATATAAAGAACAATGATAACCATGAAACTTGTCATAATGATTTTAATATTCAATTTGGTTATGTTAATCAAGTATCTCATGATAGTTATTTTGTTGAGTTTGCTCCCACTATTATGAATGAGAATAAATTTGCTTACGTGGAGAGTAATAAAATTTCTATGCTTGTGGATCATGAAAAGAATGCTTTATGTGATAGTTATATTGTTGAATTCATTCATGATGCTGCTGAAAATTATTATGAGAGAGGAATATATGCTTCTACATATCTCAATAATATCAAGTTTCCTCTCTATATGTTGAAAGTTTTGAAGTTTTGCTTGTTTTGCCTTCCTATGCTAGTTGATTCTTGTTCCCATAAGTTGTTTTCTCACAAAATCCCCATGCATAGGAAGTGGGTTAGGCTTAAATGTTCTATTCATATGCTTCATGATGCTCTCGTTATGTTTCAATTCTTTACTTTCATGTGAGCATCATTGAAATCATCATGCCTAGCTAAAAAGGCATTAAAGAAAAGCGCTTGTTGGGAGACAACCCAACACTATTACCTACTGTTTTTGTGTGTTCACATGATTAAGCTACTGTAGTAGTCATTTTTATAGCTTATTTCAATAAACTGCCAAGTAAAGCCTTTGGGATAATGTGGATGATAGTTGACTTGATTCTGTGCAAAAACAGAAACTTTTGCGCCCAGTAACAAAATTGTGTAAAAAACTGGAGAGTCAGAAAATTCTGAATTTTTTACACATTATTGATCTAAAAATGTCCTACGTTTTCCTAATATTTCAGAATTTTTGGAGTAACATAAGTGTAGTCATTATTCAGATCTTTACTGACTGTTCTGTTTTTGACAGATTCTGTTTGCAATGCATAATTTGCTTGTTTTATGGTTTCTATGGCTTATATTGCTTAATATAAATTCTGGATATTATAGAGTACAGTAGGCATCATGTGGAAACAATTATTAATCTTGTCTTTGACAGTACCCAAGTGAATGATTTATTTTACTATGCTAATCCATCTCACGAAGTTCCGTTAAGTTTTGTGTGATTGAAGTTTTCAAGTTTTGGGTGAGATATCAATATGAGGAGAATAAGGAGTGGCAAGACCCTAAGCTTGGGGATGCCCAAGACAACCCAAGGTAATATTCAAGGAAGATACAAGCAACTAAGCTTGCGGATGCCCTGGAAGGCATCCCCTCTTTCGTCTCCAATATTATCGGTAACCTTACTTCGACCTATATTTTTATTCATTGCATGATATGTGTTTTGCTTGGAGCGTCATTTTATTTTATTAGGATTTTCTTGATGTTATTTATAATAATGTTTTGAATCTTTTATTTCAATAAAAGTGTCAAGTATATCCTTTACCATGCTTATTTTGCAAGTCTATATGTTGTTGTTTGAAAACAGAAAGTTTTCTATTATTGTGTGAATTCTTCTGGAAAGTCAGAACATGATAAAATCTTGAAATTTTTACACAGTAAGCTATGATAAAAAAATTACAGTGTGGTAATTTTTCCGAATGTTTGGAGTTAAGTAAGTATGAATATTATTGCACTCTTTACAGACTGTCCTGTTTAGACAGATTGCTGTTTTGTTTGCATTGTTTGCATATGTTTGCCTATGTAATGATTCTATTTGATGATAGGAGTGTTAAATATGCAGAGGAATTTAGTATGAAATTTTTAATTATAATTTTAGTAATTTTTTAAGTAGATAATAATAAGTATTGCATTGATTTATACTAACTTATCTCACGAGTTCTTGTTGAGTTTTGTGTGGATGAAGTTTTTTTAAGATTTAGAGAAACGGTGATATGAGAAGAATTAAGGAGACACAAGAGCTCAAGCTTGGGGATGCCCAAGGCATCCCAATTAATATTCCAAGAAGTCTTAAGCATCTAAGCTTGGGGATGCCCCGAAAGGCATCCCACCTTTCTTCATCAACAATTATCGATTAGTTTCGGTTGAGCCTAAGTTTTTGCTTCTTCACATGATGTGTGCTATCTTTGATGTGTTACTTTTTTTCATTTTGCTTGTTGCTTTAATAAAATACTTAAGATCTGAAATTTTTAAATGTGAGAGAGTCTTCACATAGCTAGTTAATTGTTTGACTACTCATTGATCTTCACTTATATCTTTTTGGAGTAGTTTGTCGGTCATTCTTGTACTTCACTTATATCCTATGAGTAAATTGTTGAATGAATTGAATATCATAATTCTCAAATTATATATGTTTCATATGCTTGTCCCATGGGGAGTAATGACTTCACATATAAGAAGTATAGGTGGTAAAATTTATTGAAAGTTAACAAACACAACGTTCATCACTTGAACAATTCATGAAAGAATATTGAAGGAAGAGAGATTTCACATATAAATATACTATCATGGACATCTTCTATGATTGTGAGCCCCCATTAATTATTTTGAAACTTGATCAAGTAGTTGATGTTGGACAAGGAAGACAACGTAATGAGTTATGTTTGTTTATATTCACATAGAAGTTATATTGTCATGGATCCTCTAACATGTGGTGCTTGCTCATAATCTTTTGCAAGCCAAAATTTCGTATTAAGTAGAAATACTACTTGTGCATCCAAAAACCCTTAAACCCAGTTTCTTGCCATGAGAGTCCACTATATCTACCTATGGGTTGAATAAGATCCATCAAGTAAGTTGTCATCGGTGCATAAGGCAATAAAAATTGCTTCTAAATATGTATGATCTTTTATTGTAAGGGAAAATAAGCGTGGTACGAACTTGTGATGGTAAAGAAATAAAAGCGACAGAATGCATAATAAAGGTTCCTATCACAAGGGGCAATATAACATGATGTTCCTTTGCGTTAAGAGCTTGCACATCCAAAAACAAAAAGCGCATGACAACCTCTGCTTTCCTCTGCGAAGGGCCTATCTTTTACTTTATGTATTTAATTTTATGCAAGAGTCAATAGTGTTCTTCTCTATTCCATTTTTATTTTTTCTCTTTGCAAGCATCATGTGGTGGGGAAAGATCCAGGCACATATATCCAGTTGAATATAGGTGATCATGAGTTATTATTGTTGATAATTATCTCTATGATAAAAAAGTTGGGAGGCGAAACATTAAGCCCCTATCTTTCTCTGTGTTTGATGGTTGCTATTTGTTCTAAATATATGCTTTGAGTGTCAGCAATCATGGAAGACTATATGATAGTTGAGTATGTGGAATTTGCTAAATCAAACTCTTACATAGACCCTTCCTGAAAATAAGATGAATTGTAATTGTTTGATGACTGAGAACATAGTTTGTTAGTTTTCAAGAAAGTTTATGGTCTATACTTTAACATGTGAATAGCTTGCGACTTGATCATGAGAAGTTTTATGAGATGAGCTACTGTTTACGATATATAATGATGCTAGAAAAAGTGATTGAAATTATCATTGATCAAACTTATGCACTATGCTAGCATTCACACTTCATAAATTATTTCTTTTATCATTTACCTACTCGAGGACGAGCGGGAATTAAGCTTGGGGATGCTGATACGTCTCCAATGTATCTATAATTTATGAAGTATTCATGCCATGTTTACAACAATTTTATATGGTTTTGGTATGATTTCATTAGAACTAATCCGGACTGACGATGTTTTCAGCAAAACTACCGTGTGTCATTTTTTGTGCAGAGATAGAAGTTCTCGGAATGGACTGAAAATTTATGGTGATTTTTTATGGACCAGAAGAGACCCACGGATCACCGGAGCTAGGTTAGAAGAGCCACGATGGCACGACAAGCCTGGGGGCGCGCCCCTTGAGCTTCTTGCTCTGTCGTGGGCCCCCTTGGCATGAGATCGACGCCAAAAATTCCTATAAATACCCCAACATCTGAAAAGAACCCTAGATGAGAAGTTCCACCACCGCAAGACTCTGTATCCATGAAAACTCAACTGGGACCCTGTTTTGGCACCCTGCCAGAGCGGGAAATCATCACCGGAGGCCATCTTCATCATCCCGGTGGCCACCATGATGAGGAGGGAGTAGTCCACCCTCGGGGCTGAGGGCTTGTACCAGTAGCTATGTGTTTGATCTCTCTCTCTCGTGTTCTCGATTTGGCACGATCTTGATGTACCGCCAGCTTTGTTAATATAGTTCGATCATATGGTGTGTTCCCCTGTCTATCTTGTTGTGATGAATTGAGTTTTACCTTTGAGGTTTCACTATTATCGGACTGAATACTTTCATGGGTTTGAGAACACTTGATGTATGTCTTGCGTATGAATACCCGTGGTGATAATGGGGTATCATATTGATTCACTTGATGTATGTTTTGGCACTCAACTCGCAGATTCCTGAGGTGACATTGGGGTAATCTATGCATAGGGGTTGATGCATGTTTTTTCCTACTTTCTCCGGTAGAAATTTTGGGGAACTCTTTGAAGTTCTTTGTGTTGGATTGAATATTATGAATCTGAAGTTGTTTGATGCATATCATATAATCAACTCACGGATACTTGTGGTGACATTGAAGTATCTAGGTGACATTAGAGTTGGTTGATGTGTTTCATATGGTGTTATGTTAGTACAAACTCTAGGGTTGTTTGTGACACTTATAGGAATAGCTCAATGGATTGATCGGAAAGAATAGCTTTGAGGTGGTTTCATACCCTACAAACAATTTCATCTTATGTTCTCCGACAGATAAGAACTTTGGAGTGACTCTTTGTCGCACGTTGAGGGATTATTATATGATTCAATTATGTTAGCACTGTTGAGAGATTGAACTAGTGAAATTATGAACCCCAGGCCTTATTTTCAAGCATTGCAATACCGTCTGTGCTCACTTTTATTACCTGTTACCTTGCTATTTTTATATTTTTAGGTTACAAAAACCTAATCTACTATCCATACTACACTTGTATCACCATCTCTTTGCCAAACTAGTGCACCTATATAATTTTCCATTGTATTGGGTGTGTTGGGGACACAAGAGATTACTTGTATTTGATTGCAGGGTTGCTTGAGAGAGACCATCTTCATCCTACGCCTCCCACGAATTGATAAACCTTAGGTCTAGCACTTGAGGGAAAATTGCTACTGTCCTACAAAACTCTGCTCTTGGAGGCCCAACACGAGTCTACAAGAATAAGTTGTGTAGTAGACATCAATAAGCTTGCCACCATTGTCTTCCATCTTCTCATAGGGGCAATCCACCACAAAGTGACTCACGTTGCCACAATTGTAGGAACTTCTCACATGTTGTTTGGCCTTGGAGCCACTTCAGTTGTTCTTGGAGAAATTGGGCTTAGTGTTTCTCTTGTTACCCCAAAATTGCCTTGACACAAGAGCCATGTGCTCGTGGTAAGCATATTTGGTGTCTTCGGGGCAACCCTCCTCTTCTTCGTCATCTTCTTCTTCTTCTGGAATGGCCTTGGCCTTCAAAGCAAGGTTGGGCTTCTTTGACCGTTGAGCATGCCAAGGGCATTGTCGGCGGTCTTGTTTAAGATGTTCATGGCAATAAACTCATCCAACACATCACTTGAGGACAAGGTGTGGAAGTACGGTCTTTGACAGATCACAGAGGACATAGCTTTGTTGTGTGGCATGATGGCCTTGAGGAACTTGCGCTCAATCCAAGTATCATCCGTATCCTTGCTCCCGTGATCTCAGAGTAAGACCGTGAGAGTAATCAATCTCCGGTAAAGCTCACGAGGATCTTCATCATCAAACATCACAAACTCATCGGCCTCATCAAGGACCACCTCAAAGTTGGAGCGTTGAATGCTCGAGCTTCCCTTGTAAAAAGAGACAATGTGCTCCCATGCCTCTTTAGCAACCGTGAACGGCCGCAAATGAGAGAGCTCTTAGGAGGCATGGCGGCTGGGAGGATAAACAAGGCGAAGTGGTTGTATTGGTTGTCCACTAATACGTCTCCTACGTATCTATAATTTATAATTGTTCCATGCTATTATAGTATCAATCTTGAATGTTTTATATGCAACTACAAGCAATTATATATCATTTTTTGGGACTAACCTATTAACTTAGTGTCGAGTGCCAGTTGCTGTTTTTTGCATGTTTTTTGGTTTTTTAGAAAATCAGTACCAAACGAAGTCCAAATGCCACGAAACTTTTTGGAGATTTTTTTCTAGACAAAAGAGACCCTGGAAGCTTCGCGAGAGGGCCAGAAGATGAACGAGTGGCCCACAAGGCACCAGGCACGCCCAGGGGGGTAGGCGCGCCTTGGTGGCTCTTGGGGCCCATGTTCACCCTTTTGACCTAATTATGCCTCTATAAATTCTCTAAAATCGGGAAACCAACAGAGAGCCACCCAAAATACTTTTTCCGCCGCCGCAAACTTATGTTCTTGAGAGATCCCATCTTGAGGCCTTTTCCGGCACTCTGCGGAGGGGGAATCAACCATGGAGGGGATCTACATTGATGTCTACTACACAACTTGTTCTTGTAGACTCGTGTTGGGCCTCCAAGCGCAGAGTTTTGTAGGACAGTAGCAAATTTCCATCAAGTGGATGACCTAAGGTTTATCAATCTGTGGGAGGTGTAGGATGAAGATGGTCTCTCTCAAACAACCCTGCAACCAAATAATAAAAAGTCTCTTGTGTCCCCAACACACCCAATACAATGAAAAATTGTATAGGTGCACTAATTCGGCGAAGAGATGGTGATAAAAGTGTAATATGGATGGTAGAAATATATTTTTATAATCTGAATAAATAAAAACAGCAAGGTAGCAAGTGATAAAACGGAGCACAAACGGTATTGCAATGCTTGAAAACAAGGCCTAGGGTCCGTACTTTCGCAAGTGCAATCTCTCAACAATGCTAATATAATTGGATCATATAACCATCCCTCAACGTGCGACGAAGAATCACTCCAAAGTTCCTATCTAGTGGAGAACATAAGAATAAATTATTTGTAGGGTACGAAACCACCTCAAAGCTATTCTTTCCGATCGATCTATCCAAGAGTTCATACTAAAATAACACCAAAGCAAATTCAAATTCGTAATGCTCAATCCAACACAAAGAACCTCAAAGAGTGCCCCAAGATTTCTATCGGAGAAACAAAGACAAGAACGTGCATCAACCCCTATGCATAGATTACCCAAATGTCACCTCGGGAATCTGCGAGTTGAGTGCCAAAACATATATCAAGTGAATCAATATAATACCCCATTGTCACCATGGGTATTCGTATGCAAGACATATATCAAGTGCTCTCAAATCCATAAAAGTATTCAATCCGATAAAATGAAATCTCAAAGGGAAAACTCAATTCATCACAACAAGATAGAGAGGGGAAAACACCATATGATCCGACTATATTAACAAAGCCCGCGATACATCAAGATTGTGCATCTCAAGAACACGAGAGAGAGAGAGAGAGATTAAACACATAGCTATAGGTACAAACCCTCAGCCTCGAGGGTGGACTACTCCCTCCTCATCATGGTGGTCGCCGGGATGATGAAGATGGCCACCGGTGATGATCTCCCCCTCCGGCAGGGTGCCGGAACGGGGTCTAGATTGGATCTTATGGATACAAAGGCCTTGCGACGGTGGAACTTCTGATCTAGGGCTACCCTGAGGGTTTTTGGAATATTTGGAAATTTATAGGGCGAAGAGGCGGTGCGGGAGGCCACCGAGGTGGGCACAACCCACCGGGGCGCGCCTGGGGGCCCAGGTGCGCCCTGGTGGGTTGTGCCCCCCTCGGGGCACCCCCCCCCCCCAGGTGCTGCTCTGGCCCATTGGATGTATTCTGGTCCATAAAAAATCCACAAAAAGTTTCGCGGTGTTTGGACTCCGTTTGATATTGATTTCCTGCGATGTAAAAAACAAGCAAAAAACAGCAACTGGCACTGGGCACTGGGTCAATAGGTTAGTCCCAAAAAATGATATAAATTTGCTATAAAATGATTGTAAAACATCCAAGAATGATAATATAACAACATGAATACTTCATAAATTATAGATACATTGGAGACGTATCAGCATACCCAAGCTTAATTCCTACTCATCCTCGAGTAGGTAAATGATAAAAGAAATCATTTATGAAGTGTGAATGCTAGCAAAGTGCACAAGTTTGATCAATGACAATTTCAATCACTTTTCCTAGCATCATAACAGTAATTCTTTCTTATAAAACTTCTCATGTTAAAGTAGCAACCAATTCACATGTTAAGGTTCAAACAATGAATTCTCTTGAAACTCAACAACCTATGTTCTCAGTCACCAAACAATTTCAATTCAACTTATTCAACACAGTCTAAGTAAGAGCTCTGCATACTCAACCATCATATAGTGTTCTATGATTGCTAACACTCACCGCATACACATGAGCAAAACGTTTCAACTGGACACATAGAAAGATAGGGGCTTATAATTTCGCCTCCCAACGTATTCACCTCAAGGGTGATGTCAACAATAATAACTCATGCCACCCATATCCAACTGGACATATGTGCCTAGATCTTTCCTCACCACATGATGCTTGCCAAAGGAGAAAAATAAAAAGGAATAGAGAGAAAAACTTTGACTCTTGCATAAAAGTAAATACATAAAAGTAAAAGATAGGCCCTTCGCAGAGGGAAGCAGAGGTTGCCATGCGCTTATTTGTTTGTATGCTCAACCCCTTAGTGCAAAAGAACGTCACATTATATTGCCCCTTGTGATGGCAACCTTTATTATGCAGTCTGTCACTTTTATTTCTTTACCATCACAAGTTCGTACAACGCTCAATTTTCTCTTACACTAAATGATCTTACACTTTTAGAAGCAATTTTTATTGCCTTATTGCACCGATGACAACTTACTTGAAGGATCTTACTCAATCCATAGGTAGGTATGGTGGACTCTTGAAAATAAGATTTGGGTTTAAGGGTTTTTGGATGCACAAGTGGTATCTCTACTTAGTGCGGAATTTTTGGCTAGCAAAGATGGGGGGCAAGCACCACATGTTGAAGGATCTATGACAATATAACTTCTATGTGAATATGAACAAACATAAATCATTATGTTGTCTTCCTTGTCCAACGTCAAATTTTTTGGCATATAATATTTTGATGGGGGCTCACTATCACAAAAGATTTCCAAGATAGTGTATTTGCATGTGAAAGTTCTCTTCCTTCTACTAATCATTCATGAATTGCTTGTATGACCAATATTGTGATTGTCAAGCCTCAAAAGATTTCACTTTCTAAACCCAATGTGAAGCTACCACTAGGCATGATATGAACATATAATTTCAACTTCATGATATTCAATTCATTCAACAATTTACTCATAGGATATAAGTGAAGCACAAGAGTAAATGACAAGCTACTCCAAAAAGATATAAGTGAAGATCAAGCGAGTAGTTAAGTAAAGAGGTAGCTAATTGAGGACTCTCTCTTATTTAAAAAACTTTCAGATCTAAGAATTTTATTAAAACAGCAAACAAAACAAAATAAAATGACAATCCAAGAATAGCACAACTCAAGTGAAGAGGCAAAAACTTAGGCTCAACCGATACTAACCGATAATTGTTGATGAAGAAAGGTGGGATGCCTACCGGGGCATCCCCAAGCTTAGATGCTTGCGATTTCTTGAAATATTATCTTGGGATGCCTTGGGCATCCCCAAACTTGAGCTTTTGCGTCTCCTTAATTCCTTTTATATCACGGTTTCCCTAAATCTTAAAAACTTCATACACACAAAACTCAACAAGAACTCGTGAGATAAGTTAGTATAAACCAATGCAAAAACCTTATCATTCTCTACTGTAGCAAATCACAAAAATTATTATTCAACATTGCATACTAAATGCCTCTGCATATTTAATACTCCTATCCTCAAATAGAATCATTAAACAAGCAAACATATGCAAACAATGCAAACATAACAGCAATCTGCCAAAACAGTACAGTCTGTAAAGAATGCAAGAGTATAAATACTTCTTTAACTCCAAAAATTATGAAAATTTACCACACTGTATAAAATTTATGAGAGCTTACTCTGAAAAAAGTTTCAATATTTTATCGCATTCTGACTTTTCTCGGGAATTTTTGCAACATCGATAAACTTTCTGTTTTGAAACAGCAACTCATATACTTGCAAAATATGCATGGTAAAGGCTATCCTTGACATTTTTATTGAAAATAAAGATGCAAAACATTATTATAGATTACAGGAAGAAAATACTAATAAAATAAAATGATGCTCCAAGCAAAACACATATCATGTGACGAATAAAAATGTAGCTCCAAGTGAGGTTACCAATAATGTTGGAGACGAAAGAGGGGATGCCTTCCGGGGCATCCCCAAGCTTAGTTGCTTGGATATTCCTTAAATATTACCTTGGGGTGCCTTGGGAATCCCCAAGCTTAGGGTCCTGTCACTCCTTATTCTCCTCATATCGACATCTCACCCAAAACTTGAAAGCTTCAATCACACAAAACTTAACGGAACTTCGTGAGATAGGTTAGTATGATAAAGAGCAAACCATTTCACTTTGGTACTGTCAAGATAAGATTCATAATTGTTCTCACACAATGCGTACTGTATCATATCATTTCCACAATTTATATTGAGCAATATAAGCCATAGAAACTAGAAAACAAGCAAACTATGCATTGAAAACAGAATCTGCCAAAAACTGAACAGTCTGTAGTAATATGTACTCCAACCATACTTATGCTACTCCAAAAATTCTGAAAATTTAGGAAAACGTATAGAATTTATATATATATCACCTGTAAAAAATTCATATCAAAAGCACATTCCAGTGAATTTCCAAAATTCCTGGACTGAGCACAAAATTTTCTGGTTTTGCACAGATTCAAGTCAACTATCATCCATACTATCCCAAAGGCTTTACTTGGCACTTTATTGAAACAAAATAAATAAAACATGATTACTACAGCAGCATAATCATGTGAACACATAAAAACAGTAGGGGTAAATGTTGGGTTGTCTCCCAACAAGCGGTTTTCTTTAATGCCTTTTAGCTAGGCATGATGATTTCAATGATGCTCGCATAAAAGATAAGAATTGAAACACAAAGAGAGCATCATGAAGCATATGACTAGCACATTTAAGTCTAACACACTTCCTATGCATAGGGATTTTTTGAGCAAACAACTTATGTGAACAAGAATCAACTAGCATTGGAAGGCAAAACAAGCAAAACTTAAAGATTTTCAACACATAGAGAGGAAACTTGATATTATTGCAATATGTAAAAGCATAAGTTCTCCTCTCATAATAATTTTCTGTAGCATCATGAATGAATTCAACAATATAGCTATCACATAAAACATTCTTTTCATTATCCACAAGCATAGAAATTTTCTTACTCTCCACATAAGCAAATATATTCTCGTGAATAGTACTGGGAGCAAACTCAACAAAATAACTATCATGGGATTCTTGATTGGCATAATCAAATTGAACATTAAAATTATGATGAAAAGTTTCATGGTTATCATTATTCTTTATAGCACACATGTCATCACCATAATCATCATAGATAGCAACTTTGTTGTCATAATCAATTGAAACCTCTTCCAAAATAGTGGATTCATCACTAAATAAAGTCATGACCTCTCCAAATCCACTTTCATAATTATCACAATAAGATTCAACACCCTCCAAAATAGTGGGATCATTAATACCTAGAGTTGACACTCTTCCAAACCCACTTTCATCAATATAATTGTCATAAATAGGAGGCATGCTACCATTATAACAAATTTGCACATCAAAACTTGGGGGACTAAAAATATCATCTTCATCAAACATAGCATCCCCAAGCTTGTGGCTTTGCATATCATTAGCATCATGGATATTCAAAGAATTCATACCAAAAACATTGCAATCATGCTCATCATTCAAAGATTTTTTGTCAAACATTTTATAGAATTCTTCCTCTATCAATTGAGCACAATTTTCCTTTCCATCATTTTCACGAAAGACATTATAAAGATGAACAATATGATGCAACCTCAATTCCATTTTTTTTGTAGTTTTCTTTTATAAACCAAACTAGTGATACAACAAGAAACTAAAAGATTCAATTGCAAGATCTAAAGATATACCTTCAAGCACTCACCTCCCCGGCAACGGCGCCAGAAAAGAGCTTGATGTCTACTACACAACTTGTTCTTGTAGACTCGTGTTGGGCCTCCAAGCGCAGAGTTTTGTAGGACAGTAGCAAATTTCCCTCAAGTGGATGACCTAAGGTTTATCAATCCGTGGGAGGTGTAGGATGAAGATGGTCTCTCTCAAACAACCCTGCAACCAAATAATAAAAAGTCTCTTGTGTCCCCAACACACCCAATACAATGGAAAATTGTATAGGTGCACTAGTTCGGCGAAGAGATGGTGATAAAAGTGTAATATGGATGGTAGAAATATATTTTTATAATCTGAATAAATAAAAACAGCAAGGTAGCAAGTGATAAAACGGAGCACAAACGGTATTGCAATGCTTGAAAACAAGGCCTAGGGTCCGTACTTTCGCTAGTGCAATCTCTCAACAATGCTAATATAATTGGATCATATAACCATCCCTCAACGTGCGACGAAGAATCACTCCAAAGTTCCTATCTAGTGGAGAACATAAGAATAAATTATTTGTAGGGTACAAAACCACCTCAAAGCTATTCTTTCCGATCGATCTATCCAATAGTTCATACTAAAATAACACCAAAGCAAATTCAGATTCGTAATGGTCAATCCAACACAAAGAACCTCAAAGAGTGCCCCAAGATTTCTATCGGAGAAACAAAGACAAGAACATGCATCAACCCCTATGCATAGATTACCCCAATGTCACCTCGGGAATCCGTGAGTTGAATGCCAAAACATATATCAAGTGAATCAATATAATACCCCATTGTCACCACGGGTATTCATATGCAAGACATATATCAAGTGCTCTCAAATCCATAAAAGTATTCAATCCGATAAAATGAAATCTCAAAGGGAAAACTCAATTCATCACAACAAGATACAGAGCGGAAAACACCATATGATCCGACTATATTAACAAAGCCCGCGATACATCAAGATTGTGCATCTGAAGAACACGAGAGAGAGAGATTAAACACATAGCTACTGGTACAAACCCTCAGCCCCAAGGGTGGACTACTCCCTCCTCATCATGGTGGTCAACGGGATGATGAAGACGGCCACCGGTGATGATCTCCCCCTCCGGCAGGGTGCCGGAACGGGGTCTAGATTGGATCTCATGGATACAGAGGCCTTGCAGCGGCGGAACTTCTGGTCTAGGGCTACCCTGAGGGTTTTTGGAATATTTGGCAATTTATAGGGCAAAGAGGCGGTGCGGGAGGCCACCGAGGTGGGCACAACCAACCGGGGCACGCCTGGGGGCCCAGGCGCGCCCTGGTGGGTTGTGCCCCCCTCGGGGCACCCCCCCCCCCCCCATGTGCTGCGTCTTGCCCATTGGATGTCTTCTGGTCCATAAAAAATCCACAAAAAGTTTCGCGGTGTTTGGACTCCGTTTGATATTGATTTCCTGCGATGTAAAAAACAAGCAAAAAACAGCAACTGCCACTGGGCACTGGGTCAATAGGTTAGTCCCAAAAAATGATATAAAGTTGCTATAAAATGATTGTAAAACATCCAAGAATGATAATATAAAAGCATGAATACTTCATAAATTATAGATACGTTGGAGACGTATCATACATCAACCTTGATGCCCTTCCGATGATGTGTGAGTAGTTTACCATAGACCTATTGGTCCATAGTTAGGAGCTAGATGGCTTCGTCTCTCTCTTTGATCTTTAATACAATGTTCTCCTCGATGTTCTTGGAGATCTATTCGATGTAATCACTTTTTGCGGTGTGTTTGTTGGGATCCGATGAATTTTGAGTTTATGATCATATTATCCATGAATATTATTTGAGTCTTCTCTGAACTCTTTTATGCATGATTATTATAGATTTGTATTTCTCTCCGATCTATTGATTTGGTTTGGCCAACTAGATTGATTTTTCTTGCAATGGGAGAGGTGCTTTGTGATGGGTTCGATCTTGCGGTGCTCAGTCGCAGTGACAAAAAGGGACATGACACATATTTGTATTGTTGCCATTAAGGATAAAAATATGGGGTTTATTCATCGGTGAGTTTACTTTGTCTACATCATGTCATCTTGCTTAAGGCGTTACTCCGTTCTTTATGAACTTAATACTCTAGATGCATGCTGCATAGCGGTTGATGTGTGGAGTAATAGTAGTAGATGCAGGCCGGCGTCGGTCTACTTGTCTCGGATGTGATGCCTATATACATGATCATAGCCTTGGATATCGTCATGATTATTCGCTTTTCTATCAATTGCCCAACAGTAATTTGATCACCCACCGTATGCTATTTTCAAGAGAGAAGCCTCTAGTGAGAACTATGGCCCCGGGTCTACTTTTATCATATATTAAAATCCAAAATATCTTGTTGCAATTTCTATTTATTTTATTTTGTGTTTTATTTAACCATCTATCACCAAAAGATTTAATCCTTGCAATTAACTGTCGAGGGATCAACAACCCCTTGTTCGTGTTCGGTGCAAGTATTTGTTATTTTGTGTGCAGGTACTGCTAACGAGGTGTTGCGTGCCTCTCCTACTGGATTGATAACCTTGGTTCTTAATTGAGGGAAATACTTATCTCTACTGTACTCCATCATCCTCTCCTCTTAGGGGAAATCCCAACGCAGCTCACTAGTAGCATCCACTTCTTCTCTTGGAGTGAAGTTGTGTGGATCATGCGGGTAGAAGCCTTGTTCAATAATTCTCCAAAGATGAGTTGAGCTGTGATTTAAATGAGACTTGATACAAAACACCCAATTAGGAAAATCATTTAACACAAGCTTAGGAGGAGGACCAAGGTGGCTGATATGAGGTGCATGGACCGGTCATCCATAGACCTAGGGAGGGGCAACAGCGGCATGGATGCTCATCCCAGTGTTACCTTGAGGGGTGGTAAGTTTATCACGATTAGCCACCAGCTTGACGAAGTCGGCATCCCAATCTGTGGTAGTGGCTTTGACCACTTGCAATGGATCAGTAGGGAGTTTAAGACCCTCAAGTAATTCCTTGAGCAAGGATTTGACCTCGGTCATCATAGAGGTCATAAGTGAAGCCATAGCGTCATTTAGGTCCTCTCGTGTGACCGTGGCCACCGCATTGGTCGTGGGAAGACCACCATCACTTGACCCAACGTCAACCATACTCTTAAGGCGATTAAGCCCTTAAAAGAGACAAGGCTCTGATACCAATTGAAAGGATTGACATGGTTGACTAGAGGGGGGTGAATAGGCAACTTCCATTTTTTAGCTTTTATTAACAAATTAGGTTTAGCAACAAAAGGTTGTCTAGATATGCAACTAGGTGAGCAACCTATATGATGCTAACAACAACAACACTACAAGCAAGCAATGGATACAACACAAATAAAGCTTGCACAAAGTAAAGGTAAGAAGTAACCACAAGTGGAGCCGGTGAAGACGAGGATGTGTTGCTGAAGTTCCTTCCCTTTGAGGGGAAGTACGTCTCCGTTGGAGTGGTGTGGAGGCACAATGCTCCCCAAGAAGCCACTAGGGCCACCGTATTCTCCCACGCTCTCGCACAATGCAAGATGGTCGTGATTCCATGATACGTCTCCATCGTATCTACTTTTCCAAACATTTTTGCTCTTGTTTTGGACTCTAATTTGCATGATTTAAATGAAACTAACCGGCCTGATATTGTTTTCAGCAGAACTACCATAGTTTTGTTTTTTCTGCAGAAATAAAAGTTCTCGGAATTCGATGAAACTTTCTGGAGATTTTTTATGGAATATATAAAAATACTGGAGCCAAGACCCACCAGAGGGGGGCCCTGTTGCTCACAAGGCAACAGGGTGCAACCATCCCCTGGGCACGCCCAGTTGCCTTGTGGGGCCCACGTGGCTCCGCTGACCCTAATCTCAAGTCTATAAAAACCGTCTTCCCGGGAGAAAAATAGGAGAAGAAGTTTCATCATGTTTTACGATACGGAGCCGCCGCCACCTCTTGATCTTCATCGAGAGGGCTGATCTGGAGTATGTTCGGGGCTCCGGAGAGGGGGACTCATCGTCATCATCATCACCAACCCTTCTTCATCACCAATTTCATGATGCTCACCACTGGGAGTGAGTAATTCCTTTGTAGGCTTGTTGGACCGTGATGGGGTTAGATGAGATTTATCATGTAATCGAGTCAAATTGTTAGGGCCTGATCCCTAGTATACACTATGTTCTGAGATTGATGTTGCTATGACTTTGCTATGCTTAATGCTTGTCACTATGGCCCGAGTGTCATGATTTCAGATCTGAACCCTCTATGTTTTCATGAATATATTTGAGTTCTTGATCCTATCCGCTAGTCATATACACTTGTTATTGTTCTGATCCGTAGACCCCATAGTGACAATTGTTTGGGACACTCTCCGGGGATGACTGTAATTTGAGAAGTTCATGTATTCACCATGTTTTAATGCTTTGTTCTGGTTCTCTATTAAAAGAAGGCCTTAATATCCCTTACTTTCCTTATGGACCCCGCTGCCACGGGAGGGTAGGACGAAAGATGCCATGCAAGTTCTTATTATAAGCACGTATGACTATATACAGAATACATGCCTACATTACATTAATGAATTGGAGCTATTGTGTATCGCTCTAAGTTGTGACTGTTATATGGTGAATGTCAGCCAACACAAATATCCATCACTGATCCAATGCCTATGCTTTTCATATATTGATCTATGTCTATACTTTCGCTGCTGCTGCTGTTACAATCACTACAAAACTGCTACTGTTACTGTTACCGCTACTATTGTTGCTGTCATTACTGCTATCAAACTATCATACTACTGTGCTACTGATCACTTTGCTGCAGATATTTAGTTCTTGAGGTGTGGTTCAATTGACAACTCAACTGCTAATACTTATAAACATTCTTTGGCTCCCCTTGTGTCGAATCAATAAATTTGGGTGAAATACTATTCTCGAAAATTGTTGCGATCCCCTATACTTGTGGGTTATGAAGACCTTTTTCTGGTGCCGTTACCAAGAATCATGGCTCTATTTGTTGAGTCACTTGGGAATTATATCTTTTGGACACTACGAAGAATCGGAAAGACACTAGAACCAAGATCGTAGGCTCTAAGACGAATGGAGGTAAGGAACTGCCATCTAGCTCCGCACTTGATTCACCTTCTATTTTGAATAGACTTGCGACACCACCACCTGCTATTAATTCTGATATGTCGCAAGTTATTGCTGATGCTACTTCTGCTATGAATGATGCTATTGATGATGCTAGTACTCTGCTTAATGAAACTGTGCCACTAGGTGAATTTCTTGATGAACAACTTGCTAAATCTAAAGAACTTGAAACTATTGAAATGGATGAAATTTATGATTCACCAATTAGACCTAGCTCTCCTAGAATTGAAATGCCTAAGATACCTGAGGGTTATGTTATGGATGGGGAGATAGCTAGAGAAATTCTTGCTTGTAATGATAGAGATTACTGAGTAAGTTGAAAGAACAATCTATGATGGAGAAAATGAAACATGATCCTAAATTTGCTACTTCTCCTATCTTTGTTACTGATAAGGATTATGAATTCTCTATCGATCCTAAGTTAATTACTTTGGTTGAATCTGATCCTTTTCATGGTTATGAATCTGAAACTGTTGTGGCACATCTTACTAAGCTAAATGATATAGCCACCCTATTTGCTCATGAGGAAAAAAATCACTACTACTATATCCTTAAGGTGTTTCCTTTCTCATTAAAGGGTGATGATAAGAAATGGTTTAATACTCTTGCTCCTGGTTGTGTGTGTAGTCCCCAGGATATGATATATTACTTCTCTGAAAAATATTTTCCTCCTCATAAGAAACAAGATGCCTTACAGGAAATATTTAACTTTGTGAAAATTCAAGAATAGAATCTCCCTCAAGCTTGGGGGAGGCTTCTTCAATTACTTAATGCTTTTCCTGATCATCCTCTTAAGAAAAATGAAATAATTGATATCTTTTATAATGGACTGGTCGATGCTTCTAGGGATTACCTAGATAGTTGTGATGGTTGTGTTTTCAGGGAACGAACTATTGAACAGGCTGAGGAACTATTGAATAATATATTGAGAAATGATAATGATTGAACACTTCCTGAACCACCACCCAAACCAACTCCGAAGAAGAGATGTATTCTATTCCTCAGTCCTGAAGATATGCAAGAGGCAAAGAAATCTATGAAAGAAAAGGGTACTAAATCTGAAGATGTTACGAATTTATCACCTATTGAAGAAATGCATGGACTCGATACCCTGACGTAGGTAGTAGAGGTAAATTATCTTATAAGATTTGATGAAGGTGATATTCCTTATAATAAATCTAGAAGTCAATGCCTGAATGAATTTGACAATTACATTGTTAGCCAAGACCACTTCAATATGTATGTTAGCATGCAATTGAAACATAATGCTTTCATGATTGATCGTTTAAGTGACTTGATGTTTAGAATTGCTAATGAGGTTAAGGGTCTAGGTAAACATGCATCCATGGTTCATACTCAGTTAGAACAAATTGCTAAGTCACAAAATGATTTGCTCAATGAGATGAATAATAAAATGAATGATCATGATGTTAGAGTGATGACTAGAGGAGGTAGAATAACTCAGGAGCCACTTTATCCTGAAGGTCATCCTAAAAGAATTGAGCAAGATTCTTAGAGAAATAATAAAATGTGCCTAGTTCAGCTAAGAAGAAAAAGGAAAAGAAATGACAGAACTTTGCATGCTTCTAGTGGACCTGAGGTAGAAACCCCCTTGAAAATAGTAATGATGTTTCTATTTCTGATGCTGAGACACCATATGGTAATGAACATCCACCTAGTGATAATGATAATCATGATATTCATGTTGATGCTCAACTAGATAATGATAAAGAACCTGATAATTATGTAGAAATAGAACCTGCTATTGATCTTGATAACCCACCTCCTAAGAATAAAAGATATGATAAGACAAATTTCATTACTAGAAAACATGGTAAAGAAAGAGAACCATGGGTTCAGAAACCCATGCATTTTCCTACTAAGCCGCCTAAAAATAAGGATGAGGAAGAATTTGAACGCTTTGTTGAAATGCTTAGGCCAGTCTTTTTTCGTACTCGTTTGACTGATATTTTGAAGATGGCCCCATATGCTAAATACATGAAAGATATTGTCACTAATAAAAGGAAGATACCTGAAGCTAAAATTTCCACCATGCTTGCAAATTATTCTTTTGAGGGTGGAGTACCTAAGAAGCTAGGTGATCCAGGAATACCTACTATACCATGCTCCATTAAAAGAAATTATGTCAAAACTGCTTTATGTCATTTGGGAGTGATATGTTTCCAATGTATCTATAATTTATGAAGTATTCAAGCCATGTTTGCAACAAATTTATATGGTTTTGGTATTATTTGATTAGAACTAACCCGGACTGACATTGTTTTCAGCACAACTACCGTGGTGTCATTTTTTGTGCAGAAATAAAAGTTCTCGGAATGGGCTGAAAATTTACGGTGATTTTTTATGGACCAAAAGAGGCCCCCGAAGCTTCGTGGGAGGACCAGAAGACCCACGAGGGCACGACAAGCTCGCTAGGCGCTCCCTACCCCCCCCCCCCCAGGGTGCTTGGAGCGAGCTTATCGCTGCCTCGTGGACCCCCTTGACGTGAGACCGATGCCAAAAATTTCTATAAATACCCAAAACCCCAGAAAGAACCCTAGATGAGAATTTGCGCCACTGCAAGCTTCTGTATCCACGAAAACTCAATCGGGGCCCCGTTCCGGCACCCTGCGGGAGGGGGAAATCATCACCGGAGGTCGTCCTCATCATCCCGGCGGCCACCATGACGAGGAGGGAGTAGTTCACCCTCGGGGCTGAGGGTATGTACCAGTAGCTATGTGTTTGATCTCTCTCTCTCTCTTGTGTTCTTGATTTGGCATGATCTTAATGTACCGCGAGCTTTGTTAATATAGTTGGATCATATGGTGTTTCTCCCTCTCTATCTCATTGTGATGAATTGAGTTTTACCTTTGAGGTTTCACTTTTATCGGATTGAATACTTCTATGGATTTGAGAACACTTGATGTATGTCTTGCGTATGAATACCCATGGTGACAATGGGGTATCATATTGACTCACTTGATGTATGTTTTGGCACTCAACTCGCGGATTCCTGAGGTGACATTGGGGTAATCTATGCATAGGGGTTGGTGCACATTTTTGCCTTTGTTTGTCCGGTAGAAATCTCAGGGCACTCTTTGAGGTTCTTTGTGTTGGATTGAATATTATGAATCTAAAGTTGTTTGATGCATATCGTATAATTGACTCACAGATACTTGTGGTGACATTGGAGTATCTAGGAGACATTATTGTTGATTGATGTGTTTTCATATGGTGTTATTTTAGTACGAAATCTAGGGTTGTTTGTGACACTTATAGGAATAGCTCAAAAGATTGATCAGAAAGAATAACGTTGAGGTGGTTTCATACCCTACAAACAATTTCTTCTTATGTTCTCCGCTAGATAAGAATTTTGGAGTGACTCTTTGTCGCACGTTGAGGGATTGCCATATGATTTAATTATGTTAGCACTATTGAGAGATTGCATTAGTGAAAGTATGAACCCTAGGCCTTGTTTTCAAGCATTGCAATACCGTTTGTGCTCCGTTTTATCATTTTCTACCTTGCTATTTTTTTATTTTCAGATTACAAAAACCTATATCTACGATCCATACTACACTTCTATCACCATCTCTTCGCCAAACTAGTGCACCTATACAATTTACCATTGTATTTGGTGTGTTGGGGACACAAGAGATTTCTTGGATTTTATTGCAAGATTGTTTGAGAGATACCATCTTCATCCTACGTCTCCCACAGATTGATAAACCTTAGGTCATCCACTTGAGGGAAAATTGCTACTGTCCTACAAAACTCTGCGCTTGGCGGCCCAACACGAGTCTACAAGAAGAAAGGTTGCATAGTAGACATCAAGCTCTTTTCCGGCGCCGTTGTCCGGGAGGTAAGTGCTTGAAGGTATATCTTTAGATCTTGCAATTGAATCTTTTAGTTTCTTATTTATCACTAGTTTGGTTTATAAAAGAAAACTACAAAAAAATGGAAGTGAGGTTGCCTCATGTTCTTCGTCTTTATCATGTCTTTCTTGAAAATGATGGATCGGAAAATTGTGCTCAATTGATAGAAGAAGAATTCAATAAAATGTTTGGCATAAAATCTTTGAATGATGAGCATGATTGCAATGTTGTTAGTATGAATTCTTTGAATATCCATGATGCTAATGATATGCAAAGCCATAAGCTTGGGGATGCTATGTTTGATGAAGATGATATTTTTAGTCCCCCAAGTTTTGATGAGAATATTTACTATGATGAAAGCATGCCTCCTATTTATGATGATTATATTGATGAAAGTGGGTTTGGAAGAGTGTCAACTCTAGGTACTAATGATCCCACTATTTTGGAGGGTGTTGAATCTTATTACAATATTGATAAAAGTGGATTTGGTGAGGTCATGACTTTATTTAATGATGAATCCACTAATTTGGAAGAGGTTTCAATTGACTATGATAAAAAAGTTGCTATATATGATGATTATTGTGATGATATGTATGCTATAAAGAGTAATGATATCCAAGAAACTTGTCATCATGATTTTAATGCTCAAATTGATTATGTGGATCAAGTATCATGTGATAGTTATTTTGTTGAGTTTGCTCCCACTATTATTAATGAGAATAAATTTGCTTATGTGGAGAGTAATAAAATTTCTATGCTTACGAATCATGAAAAGAATGCTTTATGTGATAGCTATATTGTTGAATTCATTCATGATGCTACTGAAAATTATTATGAGAGAGGAACATTTGCTTTTACATATCTCAATAATATCAACTTTCCTCTCTATGTGTTGAAAATCTTAAAGTAATGCTTGTTATGCCTTCCTATGCTAGTTGATTCTTGTTCCCATAAATTGTTTGCTCACAAAATCCCTATGCATAGGAAGTGGGTTAGACTTAAATGTGCTTGCCATGTGATTCATGATGCTCTATTTGTGTTTCAATTCTTTACTTCTATGTGAGCATCATTGAAATCATCATGCCTAGCTAAAAAGGCATTAAAGAAAACTGCTTGTTGGGAGACAACCCAATATTTATACCTATTGTTTTTGTGTGTTCACATGATTAAGCTATTGTAGTAATCATGTTTTATAGTTTTTGTTTCAATAAAGTGCCAAGTAAATCCTTTGGGATAGTGTGGATGATAGTTGACTTGATTCTGTGCAAGAAACTTTTGCGCCCAGTTCTGGAATTACCTTAATTCATTGGGATGTAATAAAATTTTGAATTCTTTACACATGATTGGTATACACATTGCCTACGTTGTCCTAAATCTTTAGAATTTTTTGACTTACAGAAGTATGGTCATTGTCTAGATCTTTACAGATTGTTATGTTTTGACAGATTCTATTTTCAATGCATAGTCTGCTTGTTTTATTGTTTCCATAGCTTATATTAAGTGATATAAATTGTGAAAATAATAAGTATTGGCACCAGATTTTGGCATGGTATGAAACGCAATTAAGATGGCCTTATATGAAAAAGTGTTCTACATGAATTGTTTTCGTCTCGTCGAATCGGTTGATTTTGATATAAAAATCATTCCAATCCGAGTTCGTATGCAAAAGTTAGAGGCAACACTTTGCGGACTGGTCCTGAGCGAAAAAGTGACGCGAGGGACCAGACACCCACCTAGGTGGTGTCTGATGGGTCGCGTGAGTTATTCGGCCTTTGCCGGCTGAATGAAGCTTGCCGGCCGAGTAAAAAGCTTGTCGGCAAAATGAAAAGCTTGCCGGCGTGGAAAGCTTGCCGGCGCGAAAAGCTTGCCGGCGTGGAAGCTTGCCGGCGCGAAAAGCTTGCCGGCGTGGAAGCTTGCCAGCATGGAAGCTTGCCGATGTGAACGCTTGCCGGGTGGAAACCTTGCCGGTGTGAACGCTTGCCGGGGTGGAAACCTTGCCGGTGTGAAAGCTTGCCAGGGTGGAAACCTAGCTGGTGTGGAAACCTTGCCGGTGTGAATGGTTGCCGGGGTGGAAACCTTGCCGGTGTGAAAGCTTGCCGGCGTGGAGAGCTTGCCGGAAAAAAGCTTGCCGGAAAAGTGGAAGCTGTCAAAGTCAATCTGACCAGAAGTTGGAGATGGGCTCGAAATATTATTCAGATGACCTCGGATGGAAAAGTGTTCTACACGAAAGTTGTGGGTATCGTAGAAACGGTCAACTTTGCTTTTAGAGTTATCATCATCTGAGATAGTATACGGCCTGCAAAGTTGTTACAAGACTCAGACAGTTCAGAAAACTGCATAATTGAATCCGACCCACAGTTAAAGATGGGCCGTAAAAGTCAGAAAGACGGTCTTAAAAGGAGAAGTGGCCTGCGATGTGTTATGAAGATCATCGAGGTGGACAAGTTTGATGTTGAACTCGACTCCATCCGAGTTAGTATGCGATTTCTACAGCCCACGCAAGAAGCAGGACAGAAGTATGGGACAGATTTGGGCTGAATCCGAGTTGGACTGAAACTAGAACTGTAGGACGTGAATTGATGTAATTTTCTTATAAGGAAAGCCTAGATGAATCCTTTACTTGTACGGGAAGTCCAGCCGTCTCTTATATGTGTTGGGGGTGATGGCCGATTGAACAACACACAATCGAACAAATCAATATACTACTTTTTCATCTACGTTTTATCTCTCCATCGTTTTTCTGTCTCGTTCTTCGCTGTTCTTCGTGTTTGAGAACTGCGAATCCCGAGGCTCTAGGGGCGAGCGAATCGACCTAGGGCAGCCCATAGCCGCCGCACTCCCTGACGGGGTCCCTCCTGGGCGTGTGGGGTTTCGGGTCCTAAAAGCAGCCGCCGACTGTCTTGCGTATCGCGCTGTCGGTCGGGTCTCCTTCGACGTGAGCTGCGGTGCATCACCCCCGGCATCGAGGGTACAGGTGACGTGTTCGTGTGTCAACACACTTTTTGGCGACTCCGCTGGGGAAGAAAGATCAAGAATCATCATCAACCATGTCTAATCTCCCCAAGCCCTCAGAAGTTGACGCCGATAATATCATTAAGCCCAGTCTTGATGAACTATCGGAGGAACATCGCCAAGCCTATGAAATGCGCAAGAAGCAGCGTGAAGAGGCTTTTGAAGCGCTCAAGAAGAAGCACGAGGAGGAGGATTTGGAGGCGTTTCTTGCAAGTTTCAATAAGGACCGTCAAGGTAACATCACTCCGGTTGGAAACGTCAATTCTTCTCCTCTCATTGACGAACAAGATTTAATCACTGTGAGTAAAGTTTTTTCTCCAAAGCAAGTGGCAGTGATTGAAAGTCTTGTTAGTA
This sequence comes from Thinopyrum elongatum, assembly GCA_011799875.1. Classification (NCBI taxonomy): domain Eukaryota; kingdom Viridiplantae; phylum Streptophyta; class Magnoliopsida; order Poales; family Poaceae; genus Thinopyrum; species Thinopyrum elongatum. Next base: position 354,369,806 of record CM022297.1, on the reverse strand, counting down.
AGGGTAATGTGATGACGTACATTTCTTTTGTGGCAAATACTAATGCTAAGAAAAATATGCCTCCGTCATCTAGTGGTACTGTTGGTGTATCTGAAAACCCTAGTCCAACTTTACCTATTTCATCGGCACCTCCTATGCAACAGCAATATAGTATGCTGTTGAATTTTTACCCTAGTCAAACCAACCAGCTTGTGGCTGCACCTACATATCCTAATCCTATTATGAGTGTGCCCAATTCGGCGTCAACGCCGAATCACTTTGTCGCACCACCCATAGGCGCAAGCATGTTTGGTCTTCCGCCGAATTATGGTTCGGTGCCCATCCCACAAGTTGCACCACTAGCTAGTACTCAGGTTGCTCCGATGTCATTGCCACAAACATCTTCATCTACCTCAGATCCAATTTTAGCTAAATTAAGGGAGGATTTGCATAAGATGTTTCTAGAAACTTTCGGAAACGAGCTGAAAGTAAAGAGTCGTGTGTACCAAAAGTCTTATCCTGAGCACTTTGATGCAGTTTTGTACCCTCAAGGTTACAAGGTTCCTGATTTTGTTAAATTTAGTGGAGAGGGCACAAAAACAACATGGGAGCATGTTAGTCAATATCTAGCGCAGATAGGTGAAGCAGGTTCCATAGAAGAATTGAAAGTGCGTTTATTTCCATTATCTTTAACTGGCACCGCATTTTCATGGTTTGCTGCTTTACCACATGGTTCAATTCTCTTATGGTCGCAATTAAAGCAAAAGTTTCATGATCACTTTTATAGCGGCGATAATGAGCTTAAGTTGTCACATCTTACATCGGTTAGGCAAAAATATGATGAATCGGTCACCGATTACGTCAAGAGATTTAGAGATATAAAAACCGATGTTATAGCTTGGTCATAAGCGAGAGAGACTTGGCGGATCTTGTTCTTAGTGGCTTGAAAACTCATATTAAAGATAGGCTAGAAAGTTATGAGTTTTCGAATATTAACCAAGTCTTACAAAAAGCTTTGGCTCAAGAGAGTCGAAGTAAAGAGGTTCATAGGTCTACAACCGATCGTCCCAGAATGCATATGGTTGAATACAATGATGATAATTCGGACGATGAGGTTGATGTCTATACTACTGAGTTTGTTTGGTCCTCAAAGGCCAAACCCTATACATGCAATGCTCTTAAGCCGATTCGCAAGAATCGTGATGATGAGATGAAGTTCACTTTTGATATATCTAAGTGTGATAGAATATTTGATGCTCTCTTGCAAGACAAGATGATTAGAATATCACACACCATACCGCCGTTTGAGGAGCTAAAACGGCGTGCTTATTGCAAGTACCATAATTCATTTTCTCATGCTACTAACGATTGCAATGTTTTTCGATGACAGATACAATCGGCCACTAATGACGGACGATTGAATTTTGCTGAGATGCAAGTTCATAAACAACCCTTCCCGATAAACACCATGGACTTGGAGGGAAAGAAAATGTTAATTCGGCCTAGCATAGCCGAATCTGCTAATAAAGATAATGTTGTTATTGGTGAACCCAGGAAAGGCAAAGAGGGCGACAAAGTCTTGGGAAGAGAGGTTGTGCTTGATAAACAACCCGATGGAAAGGAAGTATTGAAGATCACCATAAAAAATCCTGCACTCGAGGAGCAACCACAAGTACAAGAAGATACTCATGTTAAATTTATCAAGCCCAAGAATTCAGAAGTTGGCAAGTGGGAAAAGAGTGAAGCTAAGTGCAAGATAATCAAGCCAACTTTTGATATGTTGTTATCCAAATATGCAAGTCAAGCGGCCGGTTCTAGCTCTAATCGGCCATCACATTCAAAGCGTTCAAGATCGCCTCCGAAGCAAGAGTTTCGACGTTATGCAAGGCCATATGGGTCATGGACACCGACACCATGGATGTCACAAACCCCGTATGCGCCATATTACATGAGAGACTTCAATGGAGGATGGGGGCAGCCCCCAATGGCTCCTTATGCTTTTCATATGGGGTGGGCAGCACCTAGAAGGCCTGCTCACGAGAGGCTTTATTATCCCACACAAGGCCGTTTGAGCTATGGTGCTAATCGGCCAACAAAAATTTCTCCAAGCAAGGCCAATAAAAAAGTGTGGCATATTAAGTCACCTAATGTACAAATTTTAGAATGCGACAAGCAAAAGGAGATCAAAAGGCCGATTGTTGGTAATCTGGCCAATTCTAATGGTGATATTGTTATTGTTCAGCAGGGTTCCATGGTTAATGATCATGAGGCTAGCACAACCAAGGCCAAACCTAGGGATCCCAAATGTACCCAACCTAAGTGGTGTCCTCCCAGTTTAACTAAAACCATGAAAAGGATATTACAACGCATGAGGAACCACGAGAAGGTAGAGCACAAAGAACAGAAGTAAAGGGATGAATTGTTCAATGAAATTCGGCCCATGGCACTCACAAAACAAGTGTGGAGGCCTAAACAAAAAGAAAACGCAGATGCTTCTACGTTAGCTACAGCAACACCTTCACCACCAAAAGAGGATGATGCGACCCCTATTACATCGTCCACACCAACTGAAACATCACCTTCAATTGAGGAAACTTTAAGCCCAATATACACATTGGGAGATGAAGACGAGATGGTGGATTACGAATCGACGCCAGTTCGGGAAGGTATGGATATTAATATGGTGTATTACTTACCTGCCGAGTTTCGTGCTACAGGTGAAGAAGGGGAGGTGGCTCAGCTGGATTTTGGTCCAAAGAACGCTATCTTCGAGAAGCCAAAAGAACCGGTGAAACACTTGAAGCCATTGTACCTCAAAGGTCATATTAACGGATCACCGGTTGCTAGGATGCTCATTGATGGTGGTGCTGTGGTAAATCTTATGCCCTACTCGGTCTTAAAGAAGTTGGGGTTAGATGATGATGCATTGATGAAGACCAATATGGTACTAATGGGTTTGAGGGTAAAGAAAAGACAGAGGCCAAAGGTGTGATGTGCATGGAACTCACTGTGGGAAGCAAAACTTTGGCCACCACATTCTTCATCGCCGAGGTGCAAGGTAACTATAATGTTATATTAGGCCGCGATTGGGTTCATGCTAACCAATGTGTGCCATCCACCATGCATCAATTCTTAATACAATGGGTCGATGATGAGGTAGAGGTCATTCACGCGGATAATTCGGCTTGTGTTGCTTTGGCCGATGCGTCGGTGGATTGGAATCATCCCAATGTTACTTGCTTAACAGGGCGTGACCTCTCGGAGTTTGATTTCCTTAGTGCTACGAGGAACGGGTTCATTCCCATCTCTTTAAAGCCGATTGGTGATAATCGGTTCCAAGGTATGATGTAAACAAGAAGTTAAAATCAATGGCCGATATAGAAATTATCGCCCTAAGCATAAACATGGCCGGTATAGAAATTATCGCCCTAAGCACATAAAATGGCCGATGGAGTGTTGACATCGTCCTTAGAAAAAGCAAGGTACAAATTATTTTTCGGCACACAAGCTTTGCCGAAAAATAGGGGGGCATGTGTTGACACCAGATTTTGGCATGGTATGAAATGCAATTAAGATGGCCTCATATGAAAAAATGTTCTACATGAATTGTTTTCATCTCGTCGAATCGGTTGATTTTGATATATAAATCATTCCAATCCGAGTTCGTATGCAAAAGTTAGAGGCAACACTTTGCGGACCGGTCCTGAGTGAAAAAGTGACGCGAGGGACCAGACACCCACCTAGGTGGTGTCTGATGGGTCGCGTGAGTTATTCGACCTTTGCCGGCTGAATGAAGCTTGCCGGCCGAGTAAAAAGCTTGCCGGAAAAATGAAAAGCTTGCCGGCGTGAAAAGCTTGCCGGCGTGGAAGCTTGCCGGTGTGAAAAGCTTGCCGGCGTGGAAGCTTGCCGGCATGGAAGCTTGCCGGTGTGAATGCTTGCCGGGTGGAAACCTTGCCGGTGTGAACGCTTGCCGGGGTGGAAACCTTGCCGGTGTGAACGCTTGCCGGGGTGGAAACCTTGCCGGTGTGGAAGCTTGCCGTGGCGGAAACCTTGCCGGTGTGGAAAGCTTGCCAGGGTGGAAACCTTGCCGGCGTGGAGAGCTTGCCGGAAAAAAGCTTGCCGGAAAAGTGGAAGCTGTCAAAGTCAATCCTACCAGAAGTTGGAGATGGGCTCTAAAGATTATTCAGATGACCTCGGATGGAAAAGTGTTCTACACGAAAGTTGTGCGTATCGTCGAAACGGTCAACTTTGCTTTTGGAGTCATCATCATCGGAGATAGTATACGGTCTGCAAAGTTGTTATAAGACTCGGACAGTTCAGAAAACTGCATAATTGAATCCGACCCACAGTTAAAGATGGGCCCTAAAACTCATAAAGACGGTCTTATAAGGAGAATTGGCCTGCATTGTGTTATGAATATCATCGAGGCGCACAAGTTTTATGTTGAACTCGACTCCATCCGAGTTAGTATACGATTTCTAAAGCCCATGCAAGAAGCAGGACAGAAGTATGGGACAGATTCGGGCTGAATCCAAGTTGGAATGAAACTAGAACTGTAGGACGTGAATTGATGTAATTTTCTTGTAAGGAAAGCCTAGATGAATCCTTTACTTGTAAGGGAAGTCCAGCCGCCTCTTATATATGTTGGGGGTGACGGCCGATTGAACAACACACAATCGAACAAATCAATATACTACTTTTTCATCTACGTTTTATCTCTCCATCGTTTTTCTGTCTCGTTCTTCGCTGTTCTTCGTGTTTGAGAGCTGTGAATCCCGAGGCTTTAGGGGCAAGAGAATCGACCAAGGGCAACCCATAGCCGCCGCACTCCCTGACGGGGTCCTTCCCAGGCGTGTGGGGTTTCGGGTCCTAAAAGCACCCGCCGACTGTCTTGCGTATCGCGCTGTCGGTCGGGTCTCCTTCGACGTGAGCTACTGTGCATCACCCCCGGCGTCGAGGGTACACGTGACGTGTTCGTGTGTCAACAATAAGGTGCAGTAGGTATTGTGTGAGAAAAATTATGAATCTTGTCTTTGACAGTACCCAAGTGAATGATTTGTTTTATCATACTAACCTATCTCACGAAGTTCTGTTAAGTTTTGTGTGATTGAAGTATTCATGTTTTGGGTGAGATATCGATATGAGGAGAATAAGGAGTGGCAAGACACTAATATTGTGGATTCCCAAGGCACCCATAAAGTAATATTCAAGGAAGATCCAAGCAACTAAGCTTGGGGATGCCCCGGAAGGCATCCCCTCTCTTTCGTCTCCAACATTATTGGTAACTTCACTTGGAGCTATATTTTTATTCATCACATGATATGTGTTTTTCTTGGAGCATCATTTTATTTGGTGTAGATTTGCTTGTTGTTATTTAGAATAATGTTTTGTATCTTTTATTTTAATAAAAATGTCAAGTATAGCCTTTACCATGATTATTTTGCAAGTCTATAGGTTGCTGTTTTGAAAACAAAAAGTTTTCTATTATTGTCTGAATTCTTTTGGAAAGTCAGAATGTGAGAAAATCTTGAAATTTTTAAATAGTATGCTATAACAAATTTTATACAGTGTGGTAATTTTTCAGAGTTTTTGAAGTTAGAGAAGTATGGATCTTCTTGCATCCTTTACAGACGGTTCTGTTTAGATAGATTGATGTTATGATTGCATTGTTTGCATATGTTTGCTTATTTAATGATTCTATTTGAGGATAGGAGTATTAAATATGCAGAGACATTTAGTATGAAATATCAAATTACAATTTTAGTGATTTTCTACAGTAGAGAATGATAAGGTTTTGCATTGATTTATACTAACTTATCTCACAAGTTCGTGTTGAGTTTTGTGTGGATGAAGTTTTTTAGAATTAGGGAAATCGTGATATGAGAGGAATTAAGGAGACGCAAGAGCTCAAGCTTGGGGATGCCCGAGGCATCCCTAGTTAATATTTCAAGAAGTCTCAAGCATCTAAGCTTGGGGATGCCCCGGTTGGCATCCCACATTTTTTCTTCAACAATGATCGGTCAGTTTTGGTTGAGCCTAAGTTTTTGCTTCTTCACATGATATGTGCTATCCTTGAAATCTCATTTTATTTTGTTTTGCTTGCTATTTGAATAAAATACTTAAGATCTATTTTTTTATGAGAGAGTCTTCACATAGCAACTTAATTATTTGACTACTCATTGATCTTCACTTATATCTTTTTGGAGTAGTTTGACATTTACTCTCGTGCTTCACTTATATCCTATGAGTAAATGGTTGAATTAATTCAATATCATAAATCTGAAATTATATATGTTTCATATGCTTATCCCATGGGGAGTAATGACTTCACATATAAGAAGTATAGGTGGTAAAATTTATTGACAGTTAGCAAACACAGCATTGGTCACTCATCACTTGAACAATTCATGAAAGAATATTGAAGGAAGAGAGATTTCACATATAAATATACTATCTTGGAAATCTTCTATGATTGTGAGCCCCATTAATTATTTTCAAACTTGCGCAAATTAGTTTAAGTTGGACAAGGAAGAGAATGTAATGAGTTATGTTTGGGTATATTTGTATAGAAGTTATATTGTTATGGATCCTCCAACATGTGGTGCTTGCTTAAGATCTTTTGCTAGCCAAAAAATCGTACTAAGTAGAGATACTACTTGTGCATCCAAAAACCCTTAAACCCAGTTTCTTGCCATAAGTTTCCACCATATCTACCTATGGATTGAATAAGATCCTTCAAGTAAGTTGTCATCGGTGCAAAAAGCAATAAAAATTGCTCCTAAATATGTATAATCTTCTATTGTAAGTTAAAATAAGCGATGTATGATCTTGTGATGGTAAAGAAATAAAAGCGATGGACTGCATAAGAAAGGTTGCTATCACAAAGGGCAATACAACATGACGTTCCTTTGCATTAAGGGCTTGCACATCCAAAAATAGAAAGCGCATGACAACCTCTTCCTCCCTCTGCAAAGGGCCTATCTTTTACTTTTATGTAAGAGTCAATAGTATTCCTTCTCATTTCAACCTCAGTTATTCTCTAGTTGGCAAGTATCATGTGGTGGGCAAAGATCCAAGCATATATGGCCATTCAAATATATTTAATCATGAATTATTATTGTTGACAATTACCTATATGATAAATAAGTTGGGAGGCAAAACATTAAGCCCCTATCTTTCTCTGCACACGATGGATGCTATTTGTTCTAAAAATATGCATTTGGTGTCGATGAATTGCAATTGTTTGATGACTGAGAACATAGTTTGTTAGTTTTCAAGAAAGTTTATGGTCTATACTTTAACATGTCAATAGCTTGCTACTTGATCATGAGAAGTTTTATGAGATGAGCTACTGTTTATGATATATAATGATGCTAGAAAAAGTTATTGGAATTATCATTGATCAAACTTGTGCACTTGCTAGCATTCATGCCATGTTTCTTTTATCATTTACCTACTCGAGGACGAGCGGGAATTAAGCTTGGGGATGTTGATACGTCTCCAATGTATCTATAATTTATGAAGTATTCATGCCATGTTTGCAACAATTTTATATGATTTTGGTATTATTTGATTAGAACTAACCCGGACTGATGCTGTTTTCAGCAGAACTATCGTGGTGTCGTTTTTTGTGCAGAAATAAATGTTCTCGGAATGGGCTGAAAATTTATGGTGATTTTTTATGGAACAAAAGAGACCCCCGAAGCTTCGTGGGAGGACCAGAAGACCCACGAGGGCACGACAAGCTCGCTAGGCACTCCCTACCCCCAGGGTGCTTGGAGCGAGCTTGTCGCTGCCTCGTGGACCCCCTTGACGTGAGACCGACGCCAAAAATTCCTATAAATACCCAAACCCCCAGAAAAGAACCCTAGATGAGAAGTTGCGCCGCCGCAAGCTTCTGTATCCACGAAAACTAAATCGGGACCCATTCTGGCACCCTGCGGGAGGGGGAAATCTTCACCGGAGGCCATCTTCATCTCGGCGGCCACCATGATGAAGAGGGAGTAGTTCACCCTCGGGGCTGAGGGTATGTATCAGTAGCTATGTGTTTGATCTATCTCTCTCGTGTTCTTGATTTGGCACGATCTTGATGTACCATGAGCTTTGTTACTATAGTTGGATCATATAGTATTTCTCCCTCTCTATCTCGTTGTGATGAATTGAGTTTTACCTTTGAGGTTTCACTTTTATCGGATGAATGGTTTTATGGATTTGAGAAGACTTGATGTATGTCTTGCGTATGAATACCCGTGGTGACAATGGGGTATCATATTGATTCACTTGATGTATGTTTTGGCACTCAACTCGCGGATTCCTGAGGTGACATTGGGGTAATCTATGCATAGGGGTTGATGCACGTTTTCGTCTTTGTTTCTCCTGTAGAAATCTTGGGGCACTCTTTGAGGTTCTTTGTGTTGGATTGAATATTATGAATCTGAAGTTGTTTGATGTATATCGTATAATTGACCCACGGATACTTGTGGTGACATTGGAGTATCTAGGTGACATTAGGGTTGATTGATGTGTTTTCATATGGTGTTATTTTAGTACGAACTCCAGGGTTGTTTGTGACACTTACAGGAATAGCTCAAAAGATTGATCGGAAAGAATAACTTTGAGGTGGTTTCGTACCTTGGAAACACTTTCTTCTTATGTTCTCCGCTAGATAAGAACTTTGGAGTGACTCTTTGTCGCACGTTGAGGGATTGCCATATGATTTAATTATGTTAGCACTGTTGAGAGATTGCACTAGTGAAAGTATGAACCCTAGGCCTTGTTTTCAAGCATTGCAATACCGTTTGTGCTCCGTTTTATCATTTTATACCTTCTATTTTTTTATTTTCAGATTACAAAAACCTATATCTACTATCCATAATACACTTGCATCACCATCTCTTCGCCGAACTACTACACCTATACAATTTACCATTATATTTGGTGTGTTGGGGACACAAGAGATTTCTTGTATTTGATTGCAGGATTGTTTGAGAGAGACCATGTTCATCCTACGCCTCCCACGGATTAATAAACCTTAGGTCATCCACTTGAGGGAAAATTGCTACTGTCCTACAAAACTCTGTGCTTGGAGGCCCAACACGAGTCTACATCAGGGATCCGGTGTTAGTGTTATGCCTTTCTATTTATATAGAAGACTTGATTTGAATAAACTCACACCTACTGAAATCTCTTTGCAAATGGCTGATAAATCAACTGCTATACCTATCGGTATTTGTGAGGATGTGCCTGTTGTAGTTGCAAATGTTACTATCTTAACAGACTTTGTTATACTTGATAAGCCGAGGACAACAACATAACAATTATCCTTGGTAGACCCTTCTTGAATACTGCAGGGGCTGTTATTGATTGCAGCAAAAGCAAGATCACTTTTCATGTTAATGGTAATGAGCATACGGTATATTTTCCGAAGAAAGAACTCCAAGTGAACGATATCAATTGTATTGAAAAAGTTTCGACAATCACTATTGGAGTTTTTGAATTCCCTCTTCGTTCTGTCAAAAGAAATATGAAACTCTTATTGTAGGGGCGATGCATATCCCCATTGAGGTGACCTAGTGTTATATGAAGATTCTTCGGTTTCATGTTACTCAGAAATAGTTTGTTAATAAGACTTGATCAACCTTATTAATGGATTATTTTTTACGAGTATGTGGTCGATGAATTTAGTAGGCACAAATTTCTGTAATCATAGTTTGCTCTCTATTATTTCTAGTTTAATAATGTAAAATGCGATGATTATCCTGTTTTATGAATTATCGGTGCCATAAAAAATGGCTCAAAAATATAAGTGCTCAGATTGTCATAAAATTTTAACATGATTTTTTTTGGAATATTTAAGAATTTTGGCACTGAATACACCCTAGGGGGTGTCCCTATTCCCCACAAGGCAACAGGGCACGACCACCCCCCTGGGCGCACCAAGATGCCTTGTGGGTCCCACAGGACCCCACTCACTTAGTACTTCAGTCCACTTCATCTCTTATCTTTAGAAAAAATTCCTGGTTGTTCTCTCTCTCGTGTTCTTGCTCCCAAACCAGAGATTTTCGATCTCTTTGCTCGGAGCTCCATTTCCGAAATTGTTTTGAAGGATTGCTCCTTGGTATGTGACTCCTCCATTGGTCCAATTAGTTTTGGTTTTAGTGGATTATATTTTGCTGCTCTTGGTGCTACTGAAAATGAGCTTGCATGTTGAATTCTTTGAGTTCCAAGTAGTTTGAATGCTTGATATAGCCTCTAGACATCCATATGAGTAGTTGCTATCAATCTTGTGAAGTTTTGTTAACATCTTTTTGTGGTCCAAAAATTTCAGAAATTTGTACATAGGAAAATGAACTTCTTTAGAAGGAGTTCTTTGAGGAGGAGGTCCTTGGAGGGATCCTCGAGTGAGAGCTCGGTACGGCAAGTGTACGTTGAGCCAAGGGCAAGTTCAGCGTGAATCGCCGAAACAAAATCATGTCGGTGGCCATGTAATGAGTTCATGATAGGTACGGGCATTAAGGAAGAGTTTGAACAATACATTCATAATACCTAGCTCGCTCCTTTCATCGTAGATAAGTGCACTCAACACTACAACCTTACACATTCATTCACTCAGAAGTTTGAGTATCACTCTCACAATTCTAGAGTTTTGTTTCACTTATATGATAGATCCTATGGAATGTCTCTAGAAGAATTATGTGATGCATGCAAAATTTTGTATTGGGGTTCGCTTAGCGAACTCCCGAGATCTGATTACGAGATGTTTCTTCATAGCCTTTGCAATGGCAAGGATAGGGGAGTTACGCAAGCTAGAATAAAAAGTATTCATTTTCCAGCTATTCGATATTTTGCACTTTTTAATGGGAAATGCATTTCTGGTAAACAAGACTGTAGTGCACTTTGTGCCCCCGACTTGAGCATTATTCATACCACCTTAACGTGGGGAATGGAGATTTATATGGAGGAATTTATGCCTCCCGCGTAGCTGCCAGGCTTGGGGTCTCCCTTCGGCCCAATGATCCTATATTACCTAACAAATACTTAGAATTTGAGGCAATGCGGTGCCATGATTTCATTAAGGTCAACACTCGCAGATATGATTATAACTTGGTATTTGAGAAACACCGTGTTGTCTCTGTTATTTTGCCTGCGCCTATTCTCTTTGATTTTCAGAGCAAACAAAGAACTCCATGAGAATGAGGTCCGTGAATATAACGCAGCAGTGGAAGTTGCCCATCTCACTGAGGAGGCAGCCCAGCAGGCCTCCACGAGTTATCACTTCGATTATTATATAGACCAGCGGTGGTGATTACCAAGCTAGGCCAAAAGCCTAAGCTTGGGGGAATACGTTTTCTCACTGACATTACATTCATGTTCACACATTCATTCCAGTTGTCGGTGTTCATCCTTTTTCATTGTATATCCATGTTAATTTATTTTTGCTTTCTTCTTCTGTGTTTGAAAAACTTTGAAAATCCAAAAAATACTTCTCGCTTCTTTTCAGTTTTTTCTTTCTTGTTTCATTAGTTCGTAGTATTAAAAGAAAACCCAAAAAGATTTCTCGTTTCTTCTTTTTGCTTGTTGGGAGCGTTCCCGTGTAAATAGTTTTTCTCGCTTTTGTTTTTCCTTCATTGGTCTGCTTTCTTCAGAAAAACTAAGAACTCCAAAAATATTTCAGTGTGTTTCTCTAAAATTCTTTTATTTTCTTTGAGTCGTCGTAAGGAGAAGACCACGATGAAAATGTTGAGTGACTCTCATATGCATTATTGTTGATCTAACGAAGAGCCCATATTATCTTGTCTTCTCCTTTGAATAAAATGTTTGCAGATTCCAGCTTAGTCCACGGCACTCTTGCACTATTATAATTTTCATATCATTCTGTCGTGCAAGTGAAAGGCAATAATGACGATGATTTGATGAAGTGACTGTGGCAAGGAAAAGTTGGTATGAACTCTAATTATTTTTGTTTTAGTAAATATGTTTAACTCAGTATCCATGATTCAACAAATTATGAGTAAACATGTTTATGATGACAATTAGAGATATAGTTGCCCGTGCCATGCTTAAGTAGCTAGGAGTGGGTAACGATTTATCTTGAGTGTCAACATGCATTAAAATGGTTATGATGTAGTATGTTCGTATGGTATCTTCCTCTGAATGTTTCAATTGGCTTGACTTGGCACATGTTCACACATGTAGTTGATTCAAAACTAACATAGCCTCCACGATATTTATGTTCATGGTGTTTATATCCTACTCATGCTAGTATTCAATGTTAATTATTCGCAACACATGATTATGACCGTTGTCGCTCTCTAGTTGGTCGCCTCTCAATCTATTTGCTAGCCTTCGCCTGTACTAACCGAGAATACTGCTTGTGCATCCAAATCTCTAAACCAAAGTTGTTCCAGATGACTCCACCATATCTACCTATATGTGGTATTACTCTGCCGTTCCAGGTAAATTTGCATGTGCCACCTCCAATCCTTCAAATAATCATATGTTTTGTGTGCCTGTACCGCTCATGGAGCAATAGGTGGCGGTCAGTATCTTCCATGCTAAGCGGGTTATTCTCATGATGGGTGTTTATTCATCTATCATTGCACGAGAGAGTCTGGTAATTGGGATGCCCAGTCCTATAATCAAAATGAAAAATATATATAATGAAACAAACTCCCCCGAAAAGTTGTTGGTATGGAGGGCACCCGTGAATTCGGCTAGCCATGGCTTGTGTTTGATGGTTGAGGGGGAGTAAGCTTTACCTATCCGCTTGGGAACCACCGATAATGTGTTTAGCATGGAAGATATTGAAAATCATTGGTCGTAACATTGACAGGAAAAGTACACCTTTTCCCAAAATTATATTTATCTCTGATTTAAGCTTCGAGCTCTCGCACCTCTGCAAATCCCTTCTTCCCTCTGCAAAGGGCCTATCTATTTACTTTTATGTTATTTAATTTTATTGTTGACTCATCACCTTCTCAATCAAAGCACCAGTCCTAAGAGCACTATTGTCATTCTTATGCATTGTGTAGTTAATATTGTGTGCATCATGACTGGATCTCTTCTATCATGAATTATAATGTTTAGTCACTACTTGAACTTTGGAGGTGCTCTGCATTTATGCTTTGCGGTCTCAGATGTAACACCCCTCTGCAAATGAGCTACAGTGATCACCCTCTTAATGCTAAGCTACTTTGTTTAGTGAGTAATGATCATAGAGTTAATCATATCTCATTTCAATTTCCCTCTGAATTCAATTAAAATTCAAAGTGAAAATTGAAGTTGCTCAAAAGTTGCTGGAAAAATGTTCACCTTCTAGCAAAAAATTCCAAAACAAATATTTGTTAACGAAAACAACATCACTTAAATGCTAATTGAGCAGTAGCATTTAAAACAGTGCCAAAACAGCACTTTAAATGCCATATTCGTTTTTGAAAAGTCCAAATGAATTCCAAAACTCCCCAAACTTTTTGTGGCAGAGCAAAATAATGCATTGTAATATTGTGGACCCATTTCACATTTTTACAAAAGCATTTGGTAGCTCTTTTCTTTTTCTAAGTCTGCTGTAAAAGGAAAAACAGCGAAAGATAATGGAAAAGGCCTAAACTGCCTAGGCCTAAGTGCACAGTGCACTCGGCCTAGCTCAGCCGGCCCCTCTCCCTCCTCTCTTCTCTCTCCCTCGCCGTGTCACCAGCGCTGTGGCCGAGCGCGCGCTCGCCGGCCGCTGACCGACACCGCGACGCTACAGCGACCGTCGAGAGGATAAGGGCGACGCCCACGGCCCCTGTCACCGTCCTCATCCACTTCCCTTCCCCTCTATTCCCTCACACTCGCCTCTTCTCCCCTTTGCCCGAGCGCATCACCGCCGCCGCCGTGTCGATCCTGTGACCACCGCCGTCCCCGTGCCGTGCCGCCATGTCCGATCGCTCCTCCATCGTCTTCTCCGTCGACTGCACCCAGCCGTTCAAGCCGGAGGCCACCGAGTCGAGCCCGGCGACCTCGTCTTCCTCCTTCGACCACCTCGACTCTGGCGATGATTCCGGCGACGACAAGCTTCCCCGAGCCCATTTAAGCACACCTGCAGGGCCTGGTGAGCAGTCGCCGTCTTCTCCCCGTCTTCCCCATGTGGATCCGCCTCTGTACTCGCCGTATTTTGCACGCCCGGACGCTCCGCCGTAGAACTTGTCACCGGCGAGCCTTCGATGACCAAATGGTCATGTGGCGCTGTTCATCATGCTCGCCCGCACGCGTAGATGCCCTCTGGCATAGCCATTTGGCCCGAGCGCGCCCGTTTCGTCGTTTTCGACCACGCCCGAAGCTCGTCGCCACCACAGCTCAACGCCGGCATGTTTTCGGCCACCACCCGCGTGTTCCGATACCGTAGATGGACACGGTGCGCTCTCCTCGTTCTAACGCAAGTTGCGGCGCTCGATTTGGTGCCCTGTAGGCGAATTTCGAGCCTCTCCGGCGAGAGCGCCGCCGCGAAGAGCTCGTCGACGCGATTCCAGCGCCGGCGCTGAACTGTCACCGTGTGGGGCCCGCTCTGTGAGACTGCCAGTGGGCCCCTGGACCCACTTTGACCGCGTTGACCATGGTCAACTGCGGCTACTGTTCATAGCTGACCCTGACAAGTGGGTCCCCCACGTCAGCAGCCTAATTAGCATCTAATTACACTTAGTTTAATTAATCACTGATTAGTTTAGTCTCTGACTTTATGCCCCACCTAGCTAATTAACCAGTTAGATCAGTTTAAAACACTGCTAAACCCCCCCACAGAGGCTGACAGGTGGGTCCCACCTGATAGATTGACCATTCAGCAGCTTAGTTGACTGCTGACGCAATGCTGACATCACTACTGACATAATAATTCATTTATGTTAATTCATATAATTTCTGAAAATGCTAAAATCTTTGAAAATTCATAGAAAATTAACCGTAGCTCGGAAGAAAATGATTTGTATATGAAAAACGATCAGAAAAACGGGACGAATCCGAATATGCCCTTCTCATACCTGTTACATGCCTCAAGCATGATGAACATGGAACTTTCTCCTCCGGTTCATCTGTTTGACAGATGCCTAACACCGGGAAAATATCCCTAGATATTTTCCCGCTCCACCGCTAACGTGTAGCACTGCGTTAGGTCACCCCTGCATTGCTAATTGCCATGTCTTAATCTGTGTTGCATTCCTTTGCCGTGTATTTATCTATTTCCTCCCCCTCTTCTCTCTGGTAGACCCTAAGACCGATGACGACCCGATGATCGTCTACCTCATCGAAGACCCGTTGATGTCTGCAAAGCAACCAGGCAAGCACCCCCCCTTGAGCATGCCTATATCGCCTATTCTTTCTCTCTTATGCTTGCATTAGAATTTGTTGCTGCTACTGCTTATCCTATTTCTGATGCATAGCCTGTTTTTGTAACTGCTGTTGATATCTACCTGTTTATCCTAAACTGCTTAGTATAGGCTGGATAGAGACCCACCAGAGACCCCACTTTGACCCAGTTGCCCCCGCTGGATCATCAGAAGACTCGATCAACATGATCGACAACCAGGCCCCGGCACCGCACATCACCCCCCTAGTTGTACAACACTGCAGCATTACTATCGAGTGCCGAGGGTGATACCTCGTTTAGCACTTCTGATGTTAACTATGTAGAGTAGCTATTTAGTCGTGGTCATCGAGGGTGATTCCTCCTTCACCACTCCCGATAACGACACTATCGTGCAACACCTCAAGTGTGAATGCATCGAGGGTGATTCCTCCGAGTTCACCTTGACGGTTACATCGAGTAGGAATCCAACGAGGGTGATACCTTGGATTCCCCTGATGTTATGGACACACGGGTACTTGGACTTTACAACTGTTACTTGGAAAGGCGGGTCGACCCTGAGGGGTACCCGCGTGAGCCTAAATGGCGAGTGATATGGAGTCGGGTTGACCTGGAGGGTACCCGAGAGACAATTACGAGGCGTGGCCGGGCATTCTTAGCCCTTGCCGCAAGTCCTCGAGACGGGGCGACGGGGTCACATCGATCATGAGTCTCTGCTCGTTACCGCAAACCCCCAATACACTAACGATTTGGATATTTGATCCGAGTGGGCCTCTGGCCCGATAGCATTAACCATCACGTGGGAACAGTTATGGGCACTCTACGTCGTATGCATTAGCCGAAGCTTAATAGACGTCAGCGACTAAGCGGCGCGCGCTGGGTTGGACTGGTAACGCCCTGCACTTGTATAAGGGGGGCTAGGTCTGCTCACCGGCTGCGTTCGCAACGTGCAGGAGTTCCCAGGGCGATGGCCCAAGACCCCTGGGCGCATAGGTTTAGTCCAGCGTGCTGACCTCTCTGTTAAGCCTAGGTCGGGTTGCGGCGTATCGTTTGGCCGAGGCCGGGCATGACCCAGAAAAGTGTGTCCGGCCGGAGTTAAGCGAGCGTGGTGGGTAAGTTGGTGCACCCCTGTAGGGAAGAACTAATCTATGCATAGCCGGATCCTCGGTAACGGACGCTCGGAGTTGTATCCCGATCGATACAACTAGAACTGGATACTTGTGATGAGATATGTATAGTACGGCTCTGGGATTGCTTTCTCGCAGGGAGTCGAGAAAGGATCTCTGGCCGAGGTTGATACTGATTACTGCTTCTACTTTATACGGTGCTAATCTACACTCTTCTAATGCTGCAAGACCGCTGAAGATGCTAGTCTTCGATAGGACTAGGCCTTCCCTCTATTCTGGCATTTCTGCAGCCCAGTCCACATATGCAGCCTTTCTTTGATAATGTTGCATATGTAGTGTAGATCCTTGCTTGCTGAGTACTTCGGATGAGTACTCACGGTTGCTTTGCTTCCTCTTTTTCCCCATATCCTTTTGATGCAACCAGATGACGGAGCCCCTGAGACAGCTGCCCCCGTCGATGACTGCTACGACTACCCCGAGGGTGGTTACTATTACGAGTTGGCTGATGACCAGGAGTAGGTTCGGAGAGTCCCAGGCAGGAGGCCTGCGCCTTTTCGATCGTAGCTTCTGTTTTGCACCGCCTTCTTAAAGGCTTATATGTTTCTCTTTTATATCTGTACTCAGATATCTAATACTTCCGCTGACGCTTGTAAGCGAGATTATGTATTCGAGCCCTCGAGGCCCCTGGCTTGTAATATATAGCTTGTATTATTTTAAATTTGTGTCTAGAGTTGTGTTGTGATATCTTCAAGTGAGTCCTTAGGCTTGATCGTGTGCATTTGCGTGTATGATTAGTGCACGATTAAGCCGGGGGCGTCACAGGTTGGTATCAGAGCCGACTGCTTGTAGGAACCCCCATTTCCAACTCCTTGGCCGAAGTTGAGTCTAGTCGTGAAAACCGTTTTACTAACATGGTTGTGTGGCTTACGGGCCCACGTCGCCAATTGGGTGGTATTAGGATCTTTTATTCCTCGTCTTTACTCTGGGACACTGATCTCTCGTCTATTCGGGTTAAAGATTTACTAACTCTGACTCTATGATCTCGTAACCACTTCCTCCCAGAGAGCCCCGTTGTCGGGGATATACCCCGCGGTGTAACCCAGCCGGATGTATGACCCGACCGGACTTGGCGACTTACTGGTGACCTATCCTAACCCGGCGTTCTGACTGGTAACCCGCCCAGAGTTGGCGGTTCATTGGTAACCCGGCAAGCGGGTCAAAGGAGCGACAAGACCCGGAGGCCCAAGGCCCAGAGAGTGGCTCGTGGGAAGGCCGGCTCATATTATGGTGGGCCGGCTTAAGAGGAAAGGCATGAGGAATATTTTCCTTACAAGGAAGCAAGACCCAGACTTGTATCCGGTTTGTAATAGAAGATAGACTAGTCCTAATTCTATTGGGACTCCACATGTAACCCGCCCCTCCAACTTATATAAGGAGGAACAGGGCACCCCAAACAAAAGAGAGATAATCTCGAAGGCTAGATACAAAAAAAGGGGAGCCGGCTTATACAGCAACTCCATCATGAGCATAATGACACCTAGCCACAAACAGCATGTAGGGCTATGACCGGATGATGTTTCCCGGGGCCCGAAGCTGTCTAAACCCTTGTCTTGTGTGTTAACTCGCCTCGCGTCTCTCGATTCCGATCAACCTCTCTCAAGCTATCACATAGATGCGCTGGCTTCACGACTAAGTTCTCGCACTAAGGACATCTGCCATGATAAATCCACGACAGTTGGCGCCCACCGTGGGACGTGCGCACGGTGGTGTTGAGTTCTTGGAGGGATTTTTCCCAGGGATCGAGAAATTCGCAGCTTTCCGGACGAAGAAGAGCCGGTTAATAAAGATATACATCAGCGATGAACAGTCGGAACGACATATACAAGATTTGAGATCGAGGCAAGCTAGGGTTGCATAGACTGCCGCAGACGCTGTGGTGATCCGCCAGCCAGGTCGTTTCGAAAGACCGCCGCAAGTTGCCGATCAGAGATGGTCAAGAGATTCCGGTGTAGTAGTCCGAATATTACTCTGTACACCAGAACATACCGGATCAAGTCCCGCGGCAGCGTTCGGTGGCAGCCTGTTTTTCACCGGCGCGTTGACACCCCGCGTGTTTTTGTGGCTGACGCCGGGTGACCCCGCGTGTTTTTGTTGCTGTTGCTCGTACGACTTCCAAACCATATCGGTGAACTACTACTAGTGGAGACAAGAAAATACTACAGCGTGGAGTTATGAGATCCAGAGATCCCAACTGGGACAGAACCCAAGGAGGAAGAATCAGATCAATAATGCACCGGTGTGCACTGCCCCGCGCAAGCTCCAACAAACCGCGCGGCCGATGCCAGGATTTAGAACCTGGGTCGCGCCAGCTTCGCAACGCGCGCCAGCAAACCACGACCGCGCCGGCTTTCAGAAATTCCGATTGAAAATCGTCTGTCCGTCACCTGCGGGTCAATTGATCTCATTTTCCTAATCAGTGACGTGATGCGTAGGCTAATCAGAATATGAGTTGGACATGGTCTGTACATATGCCAGCCAATTGATTGGTCAGCCAAACAATACTAGTACTCCAGGTCAACGTCAAATCCATCAGAAAGGTGTCTCCCTAGAGTAGTAGTACTTGCAGATTGCCGTGTAAAACAAATCATGGCCTCGCCGTTGTATGGAGCCACCGTCCGGGTCTTACGCGTCATCTCCGCCTATGTTGTGGTCCTGCGCCGGGCCGCCTTCACCGGCCATCTGCGAGCCGCCAGCATGGTCTCGCTCCACCGCCAGCGAGATGCCGCAGATTCCGCGAGCTGTTGCTTCCACTGCTGTGGCCTTCAAGCCGCCGTCATGGCCTTGGCCCGCCCGCGCGCTGAGCCGGCCTTGCCTCTGCCGCGAACCGCCGCGCCTCACCTTCGCTGCCTCGCCAGCTCCGCTCGGTGCGCCACAGGCCGTCTTGCCCTGGCCGCGCCGCCTCTCCACCCGCCGCTCGCAGCGCCTTTCAGTCCTCTGCCGGTTCGCTGCTCCGCCTTCGCCATGGCCCTGCCCGCGAGCGCCCCCACAGCTGCGCAGTAAGCCGCCTGAGCCAGGCCGACCTTCGTCGCCGCCTTGCTTCCTCCGCACCTGTTCCGCCCGGGCTCCCTGTTGACCCGTGCACACGCGGTTGCCTAGGCCCCGGCACCCGTAGCGCCGGCTCGCCACTGCAGCTCCCTGTGCGCCGGCTCACCCCTACTGTCAACTGCTGCTGTCCACGCACGCCGGCTTACCTCAGCCTCCGCGGGTGAGGGTCTGGTCTCCGTCGAGTCACCTCTGATATGAGCCGCTGCTGACGTAAGCCGCCCTCACCGGAGTACTGAGCCGCCCCTGCTGGAGGCCACTTTAAGTACAAGCCTCGCCTCTGTTCTTGCCCTGCCCAAATACTGTGGCCGGTTGCTGCTAACGAGGAAAAGAAAGTGGCAGCATCTGGGGGAGTCCTCGTGAGGGTAAACACAAAATATCCTTAGCATGCATATAAGGATCAAATGACTATTCAACAATTGGATTGAAAAGTTATCTACGGGTGCTACTTATGGATCATCGGTCATCCGAACAAAATCAGGCGATATCCATCTAAAAGTCTATTTTATTAGCACATCTTGTTTTTGTCAAAGAACAAATACTCCGGCTTGCGATATTTTTTTATGCAGGACAATTGTTCATTGCAAATAAGGCGTTATACTGCGGGTATGGAGCGCGCGCTGGCAACATTTCTGCACCGGCGTTTCGTCCGTGCCATACTACCCGGTGAACAAACGTGTGCAAATCGCCGTCCATGTGGCCCGGTTTACATCAACTCGCAGGGACCGCGCCCGCGATTGACTCGCCGTCCGCGCGGCTTACCGCGCCTGCGATTGACTCGTCCGTCTGCATCGGCTTACAACGCCACGGCTGACTTATCTGTCCGTGCCCGCGGCCGACTCACCCGTGATTGATTTCAGCTTCACTATGGTGATCAACTCCGCGGTGGATAATCTCTGGCCTAACGTATCAGGTACTCTGGCTTGTGATATTTTTTGATGCAAGACAGTTGTCTACTGCAAAAGTGACCTTCATGTCACGGGATTTGTTAAATGATTTATGCTGGAATATACATTGAGTATTGCGAGGATTGTCAACTCGCCTCAAGCCTTTGGTTTACATATTCCAGTATTCTGCTGTTCAGCTACATGCCGGTTTATATCACGGTCAAGTATGGGGAATCTCAAGCCAGCTCCTCAAGTCGTCTTGAGACTCGGGGGCTACACAGACATGACTTACCAAATTTTGCCAGCTTAGCAAATTCAAGAACCCCGGGTCAATTGGAGGGAAAGTAACCCGGTCTCGGGGGCTACTGCCATATTGATGAAAATTTAAGGGCCGTCAGGAAATGTCCGGCTTAAAAAGAGGGATTCTAGTTTAACTTCCGGCTCAAGGGAAATTTATCTCTCGCAAAGTTGTGAGCTCTCAATATCCGGTTTAACTTCCGGTTCAAGAAGAATTCATCTCTTGCAAGTTCGAGTTCTTAGAAGAAATTAAAGGTTGCCAAAGAGAACTTGCTGCCATGATGCGCGGTTCAAACATGGGTATCCTGCCTTATTGGCTTATCATATTATGGGTCACTTGGGGGCTTCCTGCTCACTGAGCATAGCTATGACTACCCTCTGGATCCGGCTTGTACGCCATGATTACAAAATACTTGGGGGCTTCCTGCTCATTGAGCATAGCTATGACTACCCTACTGATCCGGCTTGTACGCCTTGATTGCGAATAATTTGGGGTTTTCTGCCCAAGTTATATTGTTACCAAAGAGAACTTGCTATAATATGCAGTTTAAACATAGGTAACCTGCCTTGATGGCTTGTTAAAAATTACTTGGGGGCTTCCTGCTCATTGAGTATAGCTATGACTACCCTATTGGTCCGGCTTGTACGCCTGGAATGAAATATTACTTGGGGGCTCTTTGTTAATGGACATGAGCTTTGTTGACCCTGGTAATAGGCTTGGACGCCAGGTGTATTCACCAAAAAATCCGGGTTATCCTGCCTTTGTAAGTCTGCCACTCCGCCCAGGTAATCCTGGAATGACTCGTCGTACTCTTGACAGTCAATCTTATAAAGACCCTGAACTTGTCAAAAGTTAAAACAGCGATTGGTCATGTGAGGCCCGGCTTACAAGGTTTGAATGAAGGTTTAACTCAGCGGCTGTGCGGCCCTTGAACAGCACTTGACTTTGAGGCTTGGCGGCCTATGAAAGCCTTGTTTTTTTTTATTTATATTTGATTTGAACATTTTTTGAAGTTCATCTCTTGTGACATGTTAATACATGACTGAAAACCGATGAGGGCTATGTTGCCTTATGGTTTATATATGAACTTATCCGGAGCTTATTAACCCGGCCTGGCTTTGGACGTTGAGTCGCCAGATGTTTTTAACTGGCTTTGGACGTTGAGCTGCCAGTATATTCTGACTGGCTATGACGTTGAGTCGCCAGATGTTTTGGACTGGCTATGGACGTTGAGTCGCTAGATATTTTTAACTGGCTTTGGACGTTGAGTCGCCAGTATGTTTTGGACTGGCTATGGACGTTGAGTCGCCAGATGTTTTGGTCTGGCTATGGACGTTGAGTCGCCAGATGTTTTGGACTGGCTATGGACGTTGAGTCGCCAGATGTTTTAAACTGGCTATGGACGTTGAGTCGCCGGATGTTTTTAACTAGTGGTTGACATTGAGTCGCCAGAATATTGGATTGGCTTTGGACGTTAAAGTCGCCAGTATATTTTGGATTGCGCAATTGGAATTATGCGCTTATAAATCTTTGGGTTGTCACCCTCAATGAATATGGCGATATAAGCCGGCGGTATGAGCCAGTTTCACAGCCGGCAGTATGAACCGATTTCACAGGCCACGTAGCCTTGATTATATGACTCATCATTGAGCATCTTTGGGTTTCACAACCCACCCTGATGGCGGACTTTAAGTCGCCGGGATATATTTTGCCGTGAGCAATCAAACTGATGATATTTCATGACTCCGGGTTGATACTGGCCTCGGATTGTAGTTATCACGGCATCACCATGGTATTAATCTACAGGTATGTCTTTCAATAATGGTATGAATATTTTGGGTTTGGTAAACCGCCCTGGCTATGGACTTTAAGTCGCCAGATTGCGCAATTGGGATTATGCGCTTATGAATACTTGGGTTGTCACCCTCACTGGATGTGGCGATGTAAGCCGGCAATTTGAGCCAATCTTCCAGGTGTATTTTTAAATTGTTGGATGAATATGCGAGGTTTGATAACCCGCCCTGGCTTTGGACGTTAAGTCACCAGTATATTTTGAATTGCGCCATTGGAATCATGCGCTTATAAATCATTGGATTGTTACCGTCACTGGGTATGGCAATGTAATCCAGCAGTATAAATCAATCCTACAGGTATGTTTTCCTGGTGATATGAATATGCGAGGTTTGATAACCCGCCCTGGCTTTTAACTTTAAGTTGCCAGTATGTTTAGGCTTGAATGGCCTTAATTCCAGTCTTTTCCATAATTGCATAAGACTATATTATGTTTGGGTTGTTACCCGCCCTGGCTTTTGACGTTAAGTCGCCAGGGCATATGTTGTTTAAGCTCTTGTGCAGGATTTGCAGAGCTATGACTTACATAAATGATTAAGTTCAAGCCCATCATCAAAGATTGAAATTGGTGTTTCAAAAGGGTTATCAACTATTGATTTTCACAAAGGCTATAAGCCGCTGGATTACAAAAATCCCGGATTACAATGAACGCGCATTAAGTCACCATCGGCCAAGAGCCACTGAGTATTTAAACTCCGGATTTACTTGTCAACTGATAAGGTATTCAAATCTTTCATAGCCAAAATTGGCTGGATTTTCATGATGATATTGAATGATTGAGGTTTTCATACCGGATTATATTATTCAAATCTTGAATAGCCAACATGGCTAGATTTTTATTATGGTTATCAATAACCAGTATTATGATTGAGGTTTTCAAAGTCGCTTCAGCGCAATGACTGTTATTTCTTTATCAATGGATATGATTTATTCTGCAATGGAAGGAATAGTCCCGAGTCGCTGCAGGCTTATGACCCGGCCCTTGGGGGCTACACGTTGCTGTTTAAGTCTACATGGTCATATCTACAAAGTCCATGCTCACTATTGCATAATGACCCGGCCCTTGGGGGCTACACTGGTTGAGATTTTTATGAGCATAAGGCAATTATAAGGCCCAGGTTGCTGCAAGCATGACAACCCGGCACTTGGGGGCTACATATGTGGAATATTCAGTTTGACTAGTGACTGAGATGAACAACCTAGATTTCTTCAAGATTGCGATATTTATATTGAAGCAAGTCTTAAGCTGTTACTACGCTCCCTTCTTAAGACTTGGGGCTACAGGTGATATGCATATAAGGGAGATATATTTTCAAGCTTGGTGTTACCAACAATTATGACCCGGTGCCATCAATATTTACGAACTGGCAATTTTGGCAATCATAACTCGGCAAGCTCTACATCTTTAAACCGGCTGGAAATCAGATGAGTATTTCAAGACCAATATTTTTGTTAAGCATTGGAAGCTGAATCAAATGAATTATTATTCACAATACTTCTACAAGAGACCAATATCAGCAAATTGATTATGAAGCTGGCCTGTTGACCAGGATTTTTCAGAAGAAGTATCTGGATTTTTTGCATTGGCAAAGTTTGATTTGCTATGAAGGAAATGACAAGGACTTAAGGATGATCAGGTGCCGGTTCAGAAAACTTTTAACCCGGAGCACAACCTGTCAAATATGTTCTTGTGTTTATTTTGCAGGATGAGTTTAACATGGATAAATCCAAATTAAACTGGGGGCTAATGTCGGGGATATACCCCACGGTGTAACCCGGCCGGATGTATGACCCGGCCGGACTTGGCGACTTACTGGTGACTTGTCCTGACCCGGCGTTCTGACTGGTAACCCGCCCAGAGTTGGTGGTTCATTCGTAACCCGGCAAGCGGGTCAAAGGAGCGACAAGACCCGGAGGCCCAAGGCCCAGAGAGTGGCTCGTGGGAAGGCCGGCTCATATTATGGTGGGCCGGCTTAAGAGGAAAGGCATGAGGAATATTTTCCTTACAAGGAAGCAAGACCCGGACTTGTATCCGATTTGTAATAGAAGATAGACTAGTCCTAATTCTATTGGGACTCCACATGTAACCCGCCCCTCCAACTTATATAAGGAGGGACAGGGCACCCCAAACAAAAGAGAGATAATCTCGAAGGCTAGATACAAAAAAAGGGGAGCCGGCTTATACAGCAACTCCATCATGAGCATAATGAGACCTAGCCACAAACAGCATGTAGGGCTATGACCGGATGATGTTTCCCGGGGCCCGAAGCTATCTAAACCCTTGTCTTGTGTGTTAACTCGCCTCGCGTCTCTCGATTCCGATCAACCCCTCTCAAGCTACCACATAGATGCGCTGGCCCCATGGCTAAGTCCTCGCACTAAGGACATCTGTCATGACAAATCCACGACACCCGTCATTCCAGATGATCGCTTGCTTCACCAGAAGACTTCGAAGATACTCTCTGATCTTCTCCCGAGAACTTGTGTTCATTCCTTTTGCAATCCCTTAACACCATTGAATCCTTATGGATAACTGCGTACCCTCGCCGTTCATACTTCCATCCCTAGTTGTTCTTGCTATTACAAGATACCCGAAAGTATTCTCCGACTTTCGAGAATCCTTTTTCTGACTGCCTTGCAGCTCTTTTCCGCCTGAATACCCCTACGAATAATTCCTCACACTTATCGGGGATTCGTTCATCCCCAATTGTTCATATGTCTCACAAAATTCTTCGAATGCAATTCGATCTCCCGAAAATCCTCTGCAGCCTATTGCTCTTGAATCTCCATGTCTGCTTGCATTATGGTTAATTCCACATGTCTAGCAGTATTTACTATAATCCTTTGTGATTGACATTCTGATCCTATTGAGTCAACATGTGTGCGAATACTCTCAATCATCAATTAATCCTTAGAAAATTTTGTTTTCGGCTCAGACATCGTTCCGGATATGATCTGGTTCTTGCCCAATCAAGATTTGATCGGTGTGCCTCTAAGTCTGTTCAACCTATCCATCTTCGATCAGAGCATCTGATTCTGATAAACCGATCTAGAAATCAAGTTTCTTTGTATTTAAAGCATCGAATTATTCAGATGTTTTGATAAGCCGATGCCTTTGCATCCCTTCTCCCTCTGACTGATTACCGATACTCACATCAACTCCATCGTGAATCGCCAGATCCATTATATCCTCTCCTTTTGTCAACCATGCTCTACTGTCAAGCTTTTGTTAATTACTCCTGAAGTTCATGGTATATGTTCCTAAGATAACCCTACGGGTTGAACCTATGCCTTCCCTAATCCGTGTGAACTCAAAAGTTATGCGAGTCATACTCTTTTGGTGCTTCACCAGATAAATCTTCCGCACTACAATTTCTTTGAAAATGAGGAGTGAATGAAAGATCATGCATTGGAGAAGTGGGAGTCGACCTTGAACTTTGTGTTCATGCCCATGGACCCGATGTAGAACTCATCATGGAAGCTGCTCGTAAAAATAATTGTTCCCTAGGTATAAGTTCATCTTGTATATGTGAATTGATCCTTTGCAATCGTAGTTCCGACCATATTTTCTCCTTGATTCCATTTCCCGGACAAGGTAAAATACTTGTCCTCTGCAGATCATTTCACCCGTCCAACCTCTACTCTGATTTACCTTTGGGTATTATCCCTAGTACTTGTTACTGGGAAGTTTAATACTCCATCACCTCATTCCTAGCCTGATCGGCTATATCATCATCATGCTAAATTTTAACCGTGCTACCTGGTTCTTATTCCCGGAGCACAACTTTTCGACAATGAGCGAAGCTTACGCCGATCTTACTCATCTTATCATTTCACCTCAAACAACAAGCTTGATTTCGAGCTTGTGACGTATCCGTGGTTCCAATAGCCTTCGCTTCATCTTTCTTTTTGCTTGATGTCGTTGCTGCTCGATGGCATCTTCATAGAGCCTCTCGACAAAATTAGTCGTGATCACCATCAATATATTGACTTGTTCTAGGATTTCAATCGAATTCTTGAGGAGAAATACCATCCTTGTCCCTCGATGATTTGTGTTATCATCGACAACATCCTTGACTTCCTACCAATACAGACTTGGTCATGTTTTGGTTATATCTTATGTTCCTTGACATTCTTGGAATTGTTCCTTTATACTTCTTGTGACATTTAGATTCAATCTTTGCTCGAAACACCATGTTAATGCTACCTCAAAGCATGACTGTGGTATGCCGAACAACAACAAGAACATTGAAAGTGCATTGCCAAATGTTTCTTGCTATATTATCCAAACACCGTTGTATGGATAACATCATGAATTCCCTTGCCCCTTTATCCAAATGGTGATGTACTTGTCGATCTGACATGTATATCATGCTCTACTTTTCCTTGGGAAAAGATACACTCCTAAATCTTGTGTATAGATACATTTTCCTTTGCATTGGTTTGTTTAACCTTTCTTGTGATCTATATATGATATAAGCAGAAATAATTCCCTGCTTATAAAACACCCCGATGTACAACCTTGTCGGTGAGACCCTGTTGCTATTGTTGATGACATTCCGGTAACCACCGATGGATGAGAACTTTGCCTTATTGGTCCGCCTCGTTCTTACGAGCAGGAAAATGGTTCTCTTCGTCCCTCGCCCTTGGTACTGACGTTGTTACCAACATAAATGACAGACTATTCTCTGACATACCTTGTTGTCGTGACCGGTAAGA
Source organism: Thinopyrum elongatum (assembly GCA_011799875.1). NCBI lineage: Eukaryota > Viridiplantae > Streptophyta > Magnoliopsida > Poales > Poaceae > Thinopyrum > Thinopyrum elongatum. The sequence continues at coordinate 354,342,509 of CM022297.1, read as the reverse complement.
TGACACCGTTCTCCTTACTCTCGATCGACCCTCTTCACAGTTCCACAGGATCGTAACCTGACTCTCCTGTACATCCTTGATTCCGAAGTATCATATGCTCTTGGCTTTGTGTGTTGTCACGAGCCACCCTCCGAGAGATGATCTATTCCCGATGCTCTGAACCCCCTTCTCACACTCTGTTCAGATATCGATCGTTTGTCCATTTGCTTGAAACTTACTATTGTACCTTCATACTTTGCTCCCGATGTTTTCTTAAGTTTCAACTCGAGAGATACTTCTGCCACATTCCCTGAATTGTTCACCAGATAATTAACCCTATAAGGGTCAGTTCTCCCGAAGTTACTCTTTACTTCCCCACTTAAATCTCGGGACGAGATTTCTTGTAGTGGAGGAGAATTGTAACACCCCTCTGCAAATGAGCTACAGTGATCACCCTCTTAATGCTAAGCTACTTTGTTTAGTGAGTAATGATCACAGAGTTAATCATATCCCATTTCAATTTCCCTCTGAATTCAATTCAAATTCAAAGTGCAAATTGAAGTTGCTCAAAAGTTGCTGGAAAAATGTTCACCTTCTAGCAAAAAATTCCAAAACAAATATTTGTTAAGGAAAACAACATCACTTAAATGCTAATTGAGCAGTAGCATTTAAAACAGTGCCAAAACAGCACTTTAAATGCCATATTCATTTTTGAAAAGTCCAAATGAATTCCAAAACTCCCCAAACTTTTTGTGGCAGAGCAAAATAATGCATTGTAATATTGTGGACCCATTTCACATTTTTGCAAAAGCATTTGGTAGCTCTTTTCTTTTTCTAAGTCTGCTGTAAAAGGGAAAACAGTGAAAGATAATGGAAAAGGCCTAAACTGGCAGGGCCTAAGTGCACAGTGCACTCGGCCCAGCTCAGCCGGCCCCTCTCCCTCCTCTCTTCTCTCTCCCTCGCCGTGTCACTAGCGCTGTGGCCGAGCGCGCGCTCGCCGGCCGCTGACCGACACTGCGATGCTACAGCGACCGTCGAGAGGATAAGGGCGACGCCCACGGCCCCCGTCACCGTCCTCATCCACTTCCCTTCCCCTCTATTCCCTCGCACTCGCCTCTTCTCCCCTCTGCTCGAGCGCATCGCCGCCGCCGCCGTGTCGATCCCGTGACCACCGCCGTCCCCGTGTCGTGCCGCCGTGTCCGATCGCTCCGCCATCGTCTTCTCCGTCGACTGCGCCCAGCCGCTCAAGCCGGAGGCCACCGAGTCGAGCCCGGCGACCTCGTCTTCCTCCTTCGACCACCTCGACTCCGGCGATGATTCCGGCGATGACAAGCTTCCCCGAGCCCATTTAAGCACACCTGCAGGGCCTGGTGAGCATTCGCCGTCTTCTCCCCGTCTTCCCCGTGTGGATCCGCCTCTGTACTAGCCGTATTTTGCACGCCCGGACGCTCTGCCGTAGAACTCGTCACCGGCGAGCCTTCGATGACCAAATGGTCATGTGGCGCTGCTCATCGTGCTCGCCCGCGCGCGTAGATACCCTCTGGCCTAGCCATTTGGCCCGAGCGCGCCTGTTTCACCGTTTCCGACCACGCCCGAAGCTCGTCGCCGCCACGGCTCAACGCCGGCATGTTTTCGGCAACCACTCGGGTGTTCCGACGCCGTAGATGGACGCGGTGCGCTCTCCTCGTTCTAACGCAAGTTGCGGCGCTCGATTTGGTGCCCCGTAGGCGAATTCGAGCCTCTCCGGTGAGAGCGCCGCCGCGGAGAGCTCGCCGGCGCGATTCCGGCACCGGCGCTGACCTGTCACCGTGTGGGGCCCGCTCTGTGAGACTACCAGTGGGCCCCTGGACCCATTTTAACCGCGTTGACCACGGTCAACTGCGGCTACTGTTCACAGCTGACCCTGACAAGTGGGTCCCCCACGTCAGCAGCCTAATTAGCACCTAATTACACTTAGTTTAATTAATCACTGATTAGTTTAGTCTCTGATAGTAGGCCCCACCTAGCTAATTAACCTGTTAGATCAGTTTAAAACACTGCTAAACCCCCCACAGAGGCTGACAGGTGGGTCCCACCTGACAGATTGACCAGTCAGCAGCTTAGTTGACTGCTGACGCAATGCTGACATCACTACTGATGTAATAATTCATTTCTGTTAAATCATATAATTTCTGAAAATGCTAAAATCTTTGAAAATTCATAGAAAATTAACCGTAGCTCGGATGAAAATGATTTATATAGGAAAAACGATCAGAAAAACGAGACAAATCCAAATATGCCCTTCTCATACATGTCACATGCCTCTAGCATGATGAACATGGAACTTTCTCCTCCGGTTCATCTATCTCACAGATGCCTAACACCGGGAAAATATCCCCAGATATTTTCCCGCTCCACCGCTAACGTGTAGCACTATGTTAGGTCACCCCTGCATTGCTAATTGCCATGTCTTAATCTGTGTTGCATTCCTTTGTCGTGTATTTATCTGTTTCCTCCCCCTCTTCTCTCCAGTAGACCCTGAGACCGATGACGACCCGATGATCGTCTACCTCGTCGAAGACCCGTTGATGTCTGCAAAGCAACCAGGCAAGCACCCCCCCCCCTTGAGCATGCCTATATCGCCTATTCTTTCTCTCTTATGCTTGCATTAGAATTTGTTACTGCTACTGCTTATCCTATTTTTGATGCATAGCCTGTTTTTGTAACTGCTGTTGATACCTACCTGTTTATCCTAAACTGCTTAGTATAGACTGGATAGAGACCCACCAGAGACCCCACTTTGACCCAGTTGCCCCTGCTGGATCATCAAAAGACTCGATCAACGTGATCGACAACCAAGCCCCGGCACCGCACATAACCCCCCTAGTTGTACGATACTGCAGCGTTACTATCGAGTGCCGAGGGTGATACCTCATTTAGCACTTCTGATGTTAACTATGTAGAGTAGCTATTCGGTCGTGGTCATCGAGGGTGATTCCTCCTTCACCACTCCCGATAACGACGCTGTCGTGCAACACCTCAAGTGTGAACCCATCGAGGGTGATTCCTCCGAGTTCACCTTGACGGTTACATCGAGTAGGAATCCAACGATGGTGATACCTCGGATTCCCCTGATGTTATGGACACACGGATACTTGGACTTTACAACTGTTACTTGGAAAGGCAGGTCGACCCTGAGGGGTACCTGCGTGAGCCTAAGCGGCGAGTGATATGGAGTCGGGTTGACCTGGAGGGTACCCGAAAGACAATTACGAGGCGTGGCCGGGCATTCTTAGCCCTTGCCGCAAGTCCTCGAGACGGGGCGACGGGGTCACATCGATCGTGAGTCTCTGCTCGTTACCGCAAACCCCCAATACACTAACGATTTGGATATTTGATCCGAGTGGGCCTCTGGCCCGATAGCACTAACCATCACGTGGGAACAGTTATGAGCACTCTGTGTCATATGCATCAGCCGAAGCTTAATAGACATCCTCGACTGAGCGGCGCGGGCTGGGTTGGACTGGTAACGCCCTGCACTTGTATAAGGGGGGCTAGGTCTGCTCACCGGCCACGTTCGCAATGTGCAGGAGTTTCCGGGGCGATGGCTCAAGACCCCTGGGCACATAGGTTTAGTCCGGCGTGCTGACCTCTCTGTTAAGCCTAGGTCGGGTTGCGGCGTATCGTTTGGCCGAGGCCGGGCATGACCCAGAAAAGTGTGTCCGGCCGGAGTTAAGCGAGCGTGGTGGGTAAGTTGGTGCACCCCTGCGGGGAAGAACTAATCTATGCATAGCCGGATCCTCGGTAACGGACGCTCGGAGTTGTATCCCAATCGATACAACTAGAACTGGATACTTGTGATGAGATATGTATAGTACGGCTCTGGGATTGCTTTCTCGCAGGGAGTCGAGAAAGGATCTCTGGCCGAGGTTGATACTGATTACTGCTACTACTTTATACGGTGCTAATCTACACTCTTCTAATGCTGCAAGACCGCTGAAGATGCTAGTCTTCGATAGGACTAGGCCTTCCCTCTATTCTAGCATTTCTGCAGCCCAGTCCACATATACAGTCTTTCTTTGATAATGTTGCATATGTAGTGTAGATCCTTGCTTGCTGAGTACTTCGGATGAGTACTCACGGTTGCTTTGCTTCCTCTTTTTCCCCATATCCTTTTGATGCAACCAGATGACGGAGCCCCTGAGACAGCTGCCCCCGTCGACGACTGCTACTACTACCCCGAGGGTGGTTACTACTACGAGTTGGCTGATGACCAGGAGTAGGTTTGGAGGGTCCCAAGCAGGAGGCATGCGCCTTTTTGATCGTAGCTTTTGTTTTGCACCGCCTTCTTAAAGGCTTATTTGTTTCTCTTTTATATCAGATATCTGATACTTCTGCTGACGCTTGTAAGCGAGGTTTTGTATTCGAGCCCTCGAGGCCCCTGGCTTGTAATATATAGCTTGTATTATTTTAAATTTGTGTCTAGAGTTGTGTTGTGATATCTTCAAGTGAGTCCTTAGGCTTGATCATGTGCATTTGCGTGTATGATTAGTGCATGATTAAGCCGGGGGCGTCACATCAGAAAGGGCTAGCGAGATACCATGTTAACATATTATATCATGATTGTTTTGACAAATTGTTGGAATTTGAGATATGTTATTGTTGCTCGCTAGTTGATTATGCCATTGATATGAGGAAATATATTTTTTAAGTGTTATCATTTGTATGGTTAGTTCATGATCTTTGCTGAAAACATGGGTACTGTTTAAGCTTATACATGGATGCAAGAACAAAAGAGTTCGTAAAAGTTTTTCTTTATCACTTTTAGTTTGTCAACTGAATTGCTTGAGGACAAGCAATGAGTTAAGCTTGGTGGAGTTGATATTAGAGAAGAAGTTTCATCACGTTTTACGATACGAAGCCGCCGCCACCTCCTGATCTTCATCGGGAGGGCTGGTCTGGAGTCCATTCGGAGCTCCGGAGAGGGGGATTCGTCGTCATCATCATCACCAACCCTTCTGTTGGAAATATTCCCTAGAGGCAATTAATAAAGTGTTTATTATCATATTTCTCCGTTCATGATAATGTTTATTATTCATGCTATAATTGTATTGATCGGAAACTAAATACATGTGTGGATATATAAACAAATATTGTGTCCCTAGTAAGCCTCTACTAGACTAGCTCATTGATCAAAAGATGGTTAAGGTTTCCTAACCATAGACATGAGTTGTCATTTGATAACGGGATCACATCATTAGGAGAATGATGTGATGGACTTGACCCAACCGTTAGCATAGCACATGATCGTTAAGTTTGGTGCTACTGCTTTTACTATGTCAAATACATGTTCCTCAGACCATGAGATCATGCAACTCCCGGACACCGTAGGAATGCTTTGGGTGTATCAAACGTTACAACATAACTGGGTGACTATAAAGGTGCACTACAGGTATCTCTGAAAGTGTTTGTTGGGTTGGCATGAATCGAGATTGGGATTTGTCATTCCGTCTGTCGGAAAGGTATCTCTGGGCCCTCTCGGTAATACAGCATCACAGAAGCCTTGCAAGCACCGTGACTAAAGAGTTAGTTGCAAGATGATGTATTACGGAACGAGTAAAGAGACTTGCCGGTAATGAGATTGAACTAGGTATTAGATACCGACGATCAAGTCTCGGGCAAGTAACATATCGCCGGACAAAGGGAACAACGTATGTTGTCATAAGAGGTTCAACCGATAAAGATCTTCGTGGAATATGTAGGAGCCAATATGAGTATCCAGATTCCGCTATTGGTTATTGATCGAAGATTCATCTCGGTCATGTCTACATGATTCCCGAACCCGTAGGGTCCGCACGCTTAAGGTTCGATGACGATATAGTATCATATGAGTTATGTGATTGGTGACCGAATGTTGTCCGGAGTCCCGGATGAGATCACGGACATGACGAGGAGTCTCGGAATGTCTGAGAGGTAAAGATTGATATATTGGAAGATAGTATTTGGCCACCGGAAATGTTCCGGGGGGTACCGGATATTTATCAGAGTACCAGAGGGGTTACCGGAACCCCCCAGGGAGTAGCATGGGCCACATGGGCCTCATAGGGGAGGAACACCAGCCCACCAGGGGGCTGGCGTGCCCCCCCCATGAAGGGGTCTGAATTGGGCTGGGCTTGGGGGGGCCGGCCCCCCTCTTTCCTTCCCCCTCTCTCCCTCTATCCCTACTCCTAGTAGGAGTAGGATTGGGGGAGGGGGGGCGCCACCACAAAGGGGAGGAGTCCCACTAGGACTCGGCCTCCCCCCTATGGCGCACCGAGGCTGCCTCCTCCCCCTCCCTCCTTTATATACGGGAGGGGGGTGCCCCCAAAGACACACACAATTGTTTCAGCCATGTGCGGTGCCCCCCTCTACAGTTTTACGCCCCGGTCATATTTTCGGAGAGCTTAGGCGAAGCCCTGCTGGAATCACTTCACCATCGCCACGCCGTCGTGCTGACGGAACTCATCTACTACCTCGATGTCTTGCTGGATCAAGAAGGCGAGGAACGTCACCGGGTTGTACGTGTGTAGAACTCGGAGGTGCCGTACGTTCGGTACTTGATCGGTGGATCGCGAAGAAAGTTCGACTACATCAACCGCGTCGTGAGACGCTTCCGCTAACGGTCTACAAGGGTATGTAGACACACTCTCCCCCTCGTAGTGATGCATCTCCATTGATAGATCTTGCGTGATCGTAGGAAATTTTTTGAAATTGCATGCTACGTTCCCCAACAGTGGCATCCGAGCCAGGTCTATGCGTAGATGATTTGCACGAGTAGAACACAAAGGAGTTGTGGGCGTGGGTGTATACATATTGCTTGCCGTTACTAGTTTTTACTTGGTTCAGCGGTATTGTGAGATGAAGCGGCCCGGACCGACATTACACGTACGCTTACGCGAGACTGGTTTCACCGCTATGAGCACTCGTTGCTTAAAGGTGACTGGCGGGTGTCTGTCTCTCTCACTTTAGTTGAACCGGTTTCAATGAAGAGGGTTCTTTTAGAAGACCAAAAAGCAATCACTACACCACATTGTGGTTTTGCGTAAGTAAGAATCGGTTCTTCTAAACCCGTAGCAGCCACGTAAAACTTGCAACAACAAAGTAGAGGACGTCTAACTTGTTTTTGCAAGGTGTGCTTGTGATATGATATGGTCATGACATGATGTGTGATATACGTTGTTGTATGAGATGATCATGTTTTGTAAAGTTATCGGCAACCGGCAGGAGCCTTATGGTTGTCTCATTATTGTATGAAGTGCCAACACTATGTAATTGCTTTACTTTATCGTTATGAGTTAGCGATAGTAGTAGTAGCAATAGTTGGCGTGATGACCACGACGCTACGATGGAGATCAAGCTGGGGCGCCGGTGACGATGGAGATCATGACGGTGCTTCGATGATGGAGATCAAGAGCACAAGATGATGATGGCCATATCATGTCACATATTGAATTGCATGTGATGTTAATCCTTTTATGCATCTTATTTTGCTTAGGACGACGGTAGCATTATAAGATGATCTCTCACTATAATTTCAAGATAAAAGTGTTCTCCCTGAGTATGCACCGTTGCGACAGTTCGTCGTGCTGAGACACCACGTGATGATCGGATGTGATAGGCTCTACGTTCACATACAACGGGTGTAAGCCAGTTTTACACATGCAGAATACTCGGGTTAAACTTGACGAGCCTAGCATATGCAGATATGGCCGCGGAACACTTGAGACCGAAAGGTCGAACGTGAATCATATAGTAGGTATGATCAACATAGAGATGTTCACCATTGATAGCTACTCCATCTCACGTGATGATCGGACATGGTTTAGTTGATTTGGATCACGTGATCATTTAGATGACTCGAGGGATGTCTATCTAAGTGGGAGTTCTTAAGTAATATGATTAATTGAACTTGAATTATCATGAACATAGTCTTACTTGTCTTAGCAAATTTATGTTGTAGATCAATAGACCGCGCTGTAGTTCCCCTGTTTTTATTATGTTCCTAGAGAAAACGAAGTTGAAAGTTGATGGAAGCAACTATGCGGACTAGGTCCGTGATCTGAGGATTGTCCTCACTGCTGCACAGAAGGCTTATGTCCTTAATGCACCGCTCAGTGAAATACCCCTACGGCTTCATCTGAGGACGTTATGAATGTCTGGCAGACAAGAAAAGATGACTACTTGATAGTTCAGTGCGCCATACTTTACGGCTTAGAACCGGAGCTCCAAATATGTTTTGAGCAACACGGAGCATATGAGATGATCCAAGAGCTGAAAATTTGTTTTACAAGCTCACACCCGGGTCGAGAGGTATGACACCTTCGACAAGTTCTATAGCTACAAGATGGAGGAGAACAGCTCCGTTAGTGAGCATGTACTCAGAATGTCTGAGTACTTCAAACACTTGAATCAAGTGGGAGTTAGACTTCCGAATAAAGTGGTGATTGATAGAGTTCTCTAGTCACTATCACTAAGCTACTGGATCTTCGTGATGAACTATAAACATGCAAGGGATAGAAGATCCTTAAGCTATTCGCGATGCTACAAGCTGCGGATGTAGAAATCAAAAAGGGAGAATCAAGTGTTGATGGTTAATAAGACCACTAGTTTCAAGAAGGGCAAGGGAAAGAAAAGGGAACTTCAAGAAGAACGGTAAAACAGTTGCCGCTCACGCGAAGAAACCCAAGGCTGAACCAAACCCAAGACTTAGTGCTCCCATTGCAAAGGGAAATGTCACAGGGAGCGGAACTTCCCCAAAGTAACTGGTAGATAATAAGACTGGCAATGTCAACAAAGATATTTGATATACATGTTATTGATGTGTACCTTACTAGTACTCGTAGGAGCACCTGGGTATTTGATACTAGTTCAGTTGCTTGCAACTTGAAACATGGAGCTTCGGAATAAACGAGGGCTAGCTAAGAACGACGTGACGATGTGCATTGGAAGTGTCTCCAAGGTTGATGTGATCACCATCACCACGCTCTCTCTACCTTCAGGAATAGTGATGAACCTGAATAATTGTTATTTGGTGCTTGCGTTAAGCATGAACATTATATCTGATAGTGTTTATTGCAAGCCGGTTATTCAATTTCAGAGAATAATTGTTATTCTATTTATTTGGATAATATCATTGATGATCATGCACTTAAAATGAAAGGTTTATTGAATCTTGATTGTAGTAATACACATGTTCATAACACAAATGCCAAAAGATAATGATAGTACCACATATTTGTGGCACTTCCGCTTAGGTCATATCAGTGTTAAACACATGAAGAAACTCCATGCAGATGGGCTTTTGGAATCTAGACATGTGAACCGTACCTTATTGGCAAGATGACTAAAACTCCGTTCTCCAGAACAATGGAGCGAGCAACCAACTTATTGGAAATAATACATATCGATGTATGCGGTCCGATGAGTGTCGAGGCGCTCGGTGGATATCGTTATGTTCTCATGTTCACTGATGATTTGAGTAGATATGGTTATGTCTACTTGATGAAGCATAAGTCTGAAACATTTGAAAAGTTCAAAGAATTTCAGAGTGAAGTAGAGAATCATCGTAACAAGAAAATAAAGTTCTTACGATCTGCTCGTGGAGGAGAATATTTGAGTTACGAGTTTGGCACTCACTTAAGACAATGTGGAATTGTTTCACAGTTGACGCCACCTGGAACACCACAGCATAATGGTGTGTCCAAACATCGTAATCGTACACTATTGGATATGGTGCGTTCTATGATGTCTCTTACCGATTTGCCACTATCGTTTTGGGGTTATGCATTAGAGACAGCTGCATTCACGTTAAATAGGGCACCATCTAAATCCGTTGAGACGACACCGTATGAACTATGGTTTGGCAAGAAACCTAAGTTGTCATTTCTTAAAGTTTGGGGCTGCGATGCTTATGTGAAAAAGCTTCAACCTGATAAGCTTGAACCCAAATCGGAGAAATGCATCTTCATAGGATACCCAAAGGAGACTGTTGGGTACACCTTCTATCACAGATCCGAAGGCAAGATATTCGTTGCTAAGAATGGATCCTTTCTAGAGAAGGAGTTTCTCTCGAAAGAAGTGAGTGGGAGGAAAGTAGAACTTGATGAGGTAATTGTACCTTCTCCCGTATTGGAAAGTAGTTCATCACAGAAATCAGTTCCAGTGATGCCTACACCAATCAGTGAGGAAGTTAATGATGATGATCATGAAACTCCGGATCAAGTTACTACCGAACCTCGTAGGTCAACCAGAGTACGTTATGCACCAGAGTGGTACGGTAATTCTGTTCTGGAAGTCATGTTACTAGACCATGACGAACCTACGAACTATGAGGAAGCGATGATGAGCACAGATTCCGAGAAATGGCTTGAGGCCATGAAATCCGAGATAGGATCCATGTATGAGAACAAAGTATGGACTTTGGTAAACTTGCCCGATGAACGGTGAGCTATTGAAAATAAATGGATCTTCAAGAAGAAGACAGACGCTGATGGTAATATCACTGTCTATAAAGCTCGACTTGTTGCTAAAGGTTATCACCAAGTTCAAGGAGTTGACTACGATGAGACTTTCTCACCCGTAGCGATGCTAAAGTCTGTTAGAATTATGTTAGCAATTGCCGCATTTTATTATTATGAAATCTGGCAAATGGACGTCAAAACGGCATTCCTCAATGGTTTCCTTGAGGAAGAAATGTATATGATGCAGCCGGAAGGTTTTGTCGATCTTAAAGGTGCTGACAAAATATGCAAGCTCCAGCAATCCATCTATGGACTGGTGCAAGCATCTCGGAGTTGGAATACTCGCTTTGATAAGGTGATCAAAGCGTTTGGGTTTATACAAACTTATAGAGAAGCTTGTATTTACAAGAAAGTGAGTGGGAGCTCTATAGAATTTCTAATAGTATATGTGGATGACATATTAATAATTGGAAATGATATAGAATTTCTGGAAAGCATAAAGAATTAATTGAAATGAGTTTTTCAATAAAACCTGTTTTTGAGTTATCCACAAGATTGGGTATCGAGATCTATAGAGATAGATCAAAACGCCTGATAAAAGATTTTCACACACCTTGATGAGATTTTGAAGAAGTTCAAAATAGATCAGTTAAAGAAAAGAGTTCTTAACTGGTGTGAAGTGGAGCAAGACTTAAAGACCTAGGTAAAGGTTGTTTACATGTTAGGCATCAAAAATCTATAGAGATAGATTGAGACGCCTCATAGAACTTTCACAAAGCACATACCTTGACAAGTTTTTGAAGAAAGGATCAGTCAAAGAAAGGAATTCTTGACTGTGGTGCAAGGAGTGAAGTTGAGTAAGACTCAAAATCTCGACCACGGCAGAAGAAATAGAAAGGATGAAGGTCATCCCCTATGCCTCGGCCATAGGTTCTATGAGGTATGCCATGCTGTGTGCCTTGCCATGTGTTTGGCAAAAAGGTACTAAAGTGATCCAGGAGTAGATCACTGGACATCGGTCAAATTATTCTTAAAGATGATTAAGGAAGTATTTCTCGGGAATAGAGGTGATAAAGAGTTCGTCGTAAAGGGTTACGTCAATGCAAGCTTTAAACACCGATCCGGAAGACTATGAGTCTTAGACCGGATATGCATAATGGGGCAGTCATTATTGGAGTAGCTCCAAGCAGAGTGTGGTTATAGCATCTACATATGACATATAGATTTGTGAAGAACACACGGATCTGAATGTTGCAGACCCGTTGACTACAAGCCTCTCTCACAAGCAAAACATGATCAGCCCTAGAACTAATTGGATGTTATTTACATGGAGATGTAAACTAGATTATTGACTCTAGTGCAAGTGGGAGACTGTTGGAAATATGCCCTAGAGGCAATTAATAAAGTGTTTATTATCATATTTCTCCGGTCATGATAATGTTTATTATTCATGCTATAATTGTATTGACCGGAAACTAAATACATGTGTGGATATATAAACAAATACTGTGTCCCTAGTAAGCCTCTACTAGACTAGCTCGTTGATCAAAAGATGGTTAAGGTTTCCTAACCATAGACATGAGTTGTCATTTGATAACGGGATCACATCATTAGGAGAATGATGTGATGGACTTGACCCAACCGTTAGCATAGCACATGATCGTTAAGTTTGGTGCTACTGCTTTTACTATGTCAAATACATGTTCCTCAGACCATGAGATCATGCAACTCCCGGACACCGTAGGAATGCTTTGGGTGTATCAAATGTCACAACGTAACTGGGTGACTATAAAGGTGCACTACAGGTATATCTGAAAGTGTTTGTTGGGTTGGCATGAATCGAGATTGGGATTTGTCATTTCGTCTGTCGGAAAGGTATCTCTGGGCCCTCTCGGTAATACAGCATCACAGAAGCCTTGCAAGCACCGTGACTAAAGAGTTAGTTGCAAGATGATGTATTACGGAACGAGTAAAGAGACTTGCCAGTAACGAGATTGAACTAGGTATTAGATACCGACGATCAAGTCTCGGGCAAGTAACATACCGCCGGACAAAGGGAACAACGTATGTTGTCATAAGAGGTTCAACCGATAAAGATCTTCGTGGAATATGTAGGAGCCAATATGAGTATCCAGATTCCGCTATTGGTTATTGACCGGAGATTCATCTCGGTCATGTCTACATGATTCCCGAACCCGTAGGGTCCGCACGCTTAAGGTTCGATGACGATATAGTATCATATGAGTTATGTGATTGGTGACCGAATGTTGTTCGGAGTCCCGGATGATATCACGGACATGACGAGGAGTCTCGGAATGTCCGAGAGGTAAAGATTGATATATTGGAAGATAGTATTTGGCCACCGGAAATGTTCCTGGGGGTACCGGATATTTATCGGAGTACCGGAGGGGTTACCAGAACCCCCCAGGGAGTAGCATGGGCCACATGGGCCTCATAGGGGAGGAACACCAGCCCACCAGGGGGCTGGCGCCCCCCCCCCCCCCATGAAGGGGTGCGAATTGGGCTGGGCTTGGGGGGCCGGCCCCCCTCTTTCCTTCCCCCTCTCTCCCTACTCCTAGTAGGAGTAGGATTGGGGGAGGGGGGCGCCGCCACAAAGGGGAGGAGTCCCACTAGGACTTGGCCTCCCCCCTATGGCGCACCAAGGCTGCCTCCTCCCCTTCCCTCCTTTATATACGGGAGGGGGGCGCCCCCAAAGACACACACAATTGTTTCAGCCGTGTGCGGCGCCCCCCTCTACAGTTTTACGCCCCGGTCATATTTTCGGATAGCTTAGGTGAAGCTCTGCTGGAATCACGTCACCATCACCGTCGCCACGCCGTCGTGCTGACGGAACTCATCTACCACCTCGACGTCTTGCTGGATCAAGAAGGCGAGGAACGTCACCAGGCTGTACGTGTGTAGAACTCGGAGGTGCCGTACGTTCGGTACTCCATCGGTGGATCGCGAAGAAAGTTCGACTACATCAACCGCGTCGTGAGACGTTTCCGCTAACGGTCTACAAGGGTATGTAGACACACTCTCCCCCTCGTAGTGATGCATCTCCATGGATAGATCTTGCGTGATCATAGGAAAATTTTTGAAATTGCATGCTACGTTCCCCAACACCTTCTTCATCACCAATCTCATGATGCTCACCACGGGAGTGAGTAATTCCTTCATAGGCTTGCTGGACGATGATGGGGTTGGATGAGATTTATCATGTAATCGATTCAATTTGTTAGGGCTTGATCCCTAGTATACACTATGTTCTGAGATTGATGTTGCTATGACTTTTCTATGCTTAATGCTTGTCACTAGGGCCCGAGTGCCATGATTTCAGATCTGAACCCTCTATGTTTTCATGAATATATTTGAGTTCTTGATCCTATCCGCTAGTCATATGCACTTGTTAATATTCTGATCCGTAGACCCCATAGTGACAGTTTTTTGGGATACTCTCCGGGGATGACTATAATTCGAGGAGTTCATATATTCACCATGTATTAATGTGTTCTGATTCTTTATTAAAAGGAGGCCTTAATATCCCTTAGTTTCCTTATGGACCCCGCTGCCACAGAAGGGTAGGACAAAAGATGTCATGCAAGTTCTTATTATAAGCACGTATGACTATATACGGAATACATGCCTACATTACATTGATGAATTGGAGCTATTGTGTATCGCTCCAGGTTTTGACTGTTATATGATGAATGTCATCCAACACAAATATACATCACTGATCCAATGCCTACGCTTTTCATATATTGATCTTTGCTAAGTTATTTTCGCTGTTGTTGTTACAATCACTACAAAACTGCTACTATTACTGTTACCGCTACTATTGCTGCCGTCACTACTGCTATCAAATTCTTATACTACTGTGCTACCGATCACTTTGCTGCAGATATTTAGTTCTCTAGGTGTGGTTCAATTGACAACTCAACTGCTAATACTTACAAATATTCTTTGGCTCCCCTTGTGTCGAATCAATAAATTTGGGTGAAATACTACCCTCGAAAACGGTTGCGATCCCCTATACTTGTGGGTTATCATCACACTAGTGGTGCCCTTAAGGAGGCAACCGAACCTTTACAAACAAGGTTGGGGCAATCTCCACAACCGAATTGGAGGCTCCCAACACCACCACAAAGCTTCACTACAATGGATTGTGGCTCCGAGGTGACCTCAACCGTCTAGGGTGCTCAAACACCCAAGAGTAACAAGATTCGCAAGGGATTAGTGGGGGAATCAAATTTCTCTTAGTGGAAGTGTAGATGGGGGCCCTCTCAACCAAACCCTGGAGAATCAACAAGTTTTGTTGGCTAGGAAGAGAGATTGGGCGAAAATGGAGCTTTGAGCAACAATGGAGTTTGGGGGAGGAAGACGTAGGTCTTCTTGGGGAAGAAGACCCCCTATTTATAGCGGGAACAAATCCAACCGTTTTCTTGCTCACAGCCCGCATACAAGCGGTACTACAGCTCTGGAGAGCGGTACTACCGCTAGGGCGGAAATACTCGCAGAGCACTACAATGGCACGGAGCCACGAGGCGCTAGTGCCACCGAAGCAGTACTACCGCTCGCCCCCGCGGTACTACCGCTAAGTTTGCAGCTCAGGAGCCCACAGAGGCAGGGCAGGAACAGGGGATGGTTGGCAGTACCGCAACAACGGTACTACCGCTGAGGTTGCAGCTCAGGAGCCCACACAGGCAGGGCAGGAACAGGGGATGGTTGGCCGTACCGCAACAACGGTACTACCGCTCAAGGGAGCGGTACTACGGCTTACAAGCCGTAGTGCTGCGCACCCACTACAACCCTACCACTGCTGAGAGCGCGACGGGACCAGAAGGAAGCGGAAGTGGAGCGGTAGTGGGCGGGCGATACTACCGCTTGTAACCGGTACTACCGCTCATACTACTATTCCACTACCGTGCAACCCGACACGAAAAGTCGAGTCCCCGGAAGTAGCGGTACTACACGCGGCACTAGACAGTGGTACTGCCGCTAACAAGCGGTACTACCACTACCCAGAGCGGTACTACCGCTTGGGTCCTTCGGGACCTATGCACAGAGATCAGAGGAGCAAACTCCATCGACGCGGGAAAGGAACGAGGGTGCAAATGGAAATGTGTACATGTTGATTCCACCCAAACCTTTCCGAAGCGGACCCCCTCTTAATAGTATGGTTCTCCTACGACTCGAATCCACCGAAAAAAGAACTGCAGGAAAATAACCGTCTTCACTTTTAAAACTCAGAGGGGCTCGAATCGTCTTGTGCCATATGCTAGATTATCTGAAATGATCAATGCACACGATTAGTCCGGAAATGTGTTGTCATCAATCACCAAAGCACTAAGAGAGAAAGTAGCTTTCAAGAAAATTTGATTAGTTTGGAGGAGGTTTTATCACATTTTGTGTCATATTTTACTGATAAGGTTGACTAGTAGTACTATGTCACAATTAATGGGATGAAACTGAAGACATGTATAGGTTTCACAAAGGTTTTAGACCAACCTAGAAAATATAGTTCAAGTGTAGAGAAAAATTCACATAAATAACCCAATTAAAATGTAGTTCGGCAATTGCTAGAGTAAGTATGCGTCAGTTTGTGGATCGCGGTCTCACGCGCTAATCCCTATTTGCGTTGGGGTGAATTATGATAATTCTATTTTTGTTGAGCGCCTTCTATATGTTTCCCTTTTATTGAGGTGATATATAACCCATTGAAAGATGTTTAACTTTTCTTTTTGTCTAACAAAAAATAGAGGCATGTATCCATATTGTGGTAGGTTTAGTGGTTCTACTTTTTGAGAGATAAGTGTATGACTCCCCTAATCAGTAATGTTCATGGGAAGACACCCGTCAACTCTCTCAGGAGACTAAATGAAAATATACAAAAGAGAAAAACAAAGACTATATTAGAGGGGGATATTAAAGAGAATAAAAATAGTTTATAGAAAATAATGTATAGAATTTATTCAATACAAAATCAGAAACGCAAATCACTTACAGCCGGCGAACTGAGCGTCGCCCAGATGGTTAGTTCCCTTGTGCTGGAACCAACCAATCAGTGTTCAAGTTCTAGACTTGACACTAATGGTCGCATTTTCCTTATTTCAGGCCTTCCGGCGATGTGTGTTCAATGGGAGGAGACGTTCCGGTCCACTACGAAAGAGTTTGTGACGACTTTGGCAATTTCAAGATGCTGTGTCTGCTCATTATCTCAGAGATGCTCATAGGGGTAGTGTGTGCATTTGTTCGGTCATAGAGTTGAGTGTATATGCGCGTGTGTGTGTATGTGACTGCGTTTGTACTCTGTTAAAACAATCACTTACAAGCGCAAACTATGTAGAAAATGGGGGGAAACTAAGAACTTATACAATTTTCCAAATCTTCCATTTGAACTTTTCTGGTAATTTTTCATCATTTGTATTTGTTACTATCACTATTACTGTTTTATAGTGGTTGGGGCCCGCCATTGCGGGCCGCTTGAGAGGAAGCTATGCACACCTCACCATTATGTCAAAAATATTAAAAAATATTCTCGCGTCACGTGGACATCACAACCATCTTAAAAAGAAAAAGAAAAAGAAAAAGCATAGAAAAACTTTTCTCGAAAAAGTCTCCCTACCATTTAAAAAAACTCTAAAAAAACTTTCTCGCCGTGACCAACCAGCATGCGCCACATGGCGTAGCTGGTTGGCCACCAATCTAGCGCCTCTTAATGGGTTTAATAATCTCATTTTGGTATGGAGTTATGTTTTTCGTTTTAAAGTGCTTCATTCTCTATACTTCATTTCATTTTATTGAATATTTCCTTTGTTTCTAGATATATACTTTTGAATTTTCCAAAATATATTCAATTTCCACGATAATTTGTTATCCCAGACTAAAATACTTTCCTAAAATGGGGATGAGTCAGTGATTTGTTTTCACAGAGAAACTATGTTTTTGATACAATACAATCGCAAATGCTCATATACACGCACACACACTCACCTTATGAATGTACGCGCACATACCCTTCCCATGAGCACCGCCGAGATACTAAGCCAACACGTCATTTTAAGATTGACGAAGTCATCATAAACGCCTCATAATCGGCGGCGGACATCTCTTCCCACTGAATGAACATCGGCGAAAAGCCTAAAATATATCCAAAAATATGCGAGGCACCAATGCCAAGTCTAGGACTTGAACCCTGGTGGGTTGATTCCACCACAAGAAAGTTAACCATCAGAGGTACAATTGGTTCACATAGAGAAATTATGTTGGATAAAGCAATTTGTCATGTTTATCACCATGTACGTGAAAAGCACCTCTAGGTTTCGTAGAGGAGTGGGGGCGTAAGATGAACGACGATTTGGTGAGTTGAGGTGTTTCTTCACTTCCCTGTAACCAGATTAGAGTTAAGGGTTTATGATTAAACTCATATCATAATAGTACAGGGGGTATTCCATGCTTATAGATTTGCTTCTAGTACAGGGGGTATTCCATGCTTGTAGATTTGCTTCTAGTACAGGGGGTATTCCAATACAAACAGTATCGGAAATCAAAGTTTCAGATAACTTAAGATACTCCCTCTGTTCACTTTTATAAATCTTTGAAGACATTTCAGACAGCAGCTTATTTTTAGTTGTCTGAAATAACTTATAAAAGTGAACGGAGGAAGTATATATAAAGAAAAGAAAACAGAAGGGAGTACGAATTTGCATACACAGGAGATGTGGAGCATTCCCCACGCACGTCCGTCCAAATGCGCACCTCCTTTCTCCCCTAGTGATGGAGAAGGCCACTAAGGTAATGAATCATCAGGTGCACGGGGTGGCTAGCCAGGTTGCATCGATCCATCGACCAGCCCGAGGCCTATAAATTGGGAGTGCTGTTTCAGAACAAGGCACAGCCACCAGCACATGCATGCATGCACACCCGCACAAAGGCACAGAGCGACTACCATCCCAGGCGTTCTTTCCTTGACGGAGCATACCCCGGCCGTCGGGTGAGTGAAGAACTAGCTAGCGGTAGAGCTTAAGCATGGCCGTGAAGATGGCATCGGACGGCCTGTGGCAGGGCGAGAACCCTCTGGACTTCGCGCTGCCGCTGCTGGCGGTGCAGATAGCCGTCGTGCTCGTCGTCACGCAGGGCCTCGCCTTCGCCCTCAAGCCCCTGCGCCAGCCTAGGGTCATCGCAGAGATCCTGGTATTCATATACATATATACGCTCCTTTAACTCTTCTTTTATGTACGTATATACCGTATATGACCTGAGTCCTGAGACATACTACTACATGGCTTGACATCGGTTGCAGTGGTATGTATATAGGCTCCCGAAAAGAGAGCCATTATTAACGCCAACGCAATTGTGTGCGTAGAATATAGCACATTTCGGTTTGCAGCGGTATGTATCTATTGCACAGGTGTTAAAACCAGATTTACAATGTAAGCGTACCCATTATTGTACTCCCTCCTCCCGAAAATACTTGTAGAAGAAATGGATAAAATAAATGTATGTAGATCTAAAATACGTCTAGATACATGCATGTCTCCAATAAATATTTCCGGACGGGGGAAGTAGATAATAGATTTTGATTAGGGGTAATAAATAAAATAGAAAATTATCATAGCAGAGAGATTAAGGGGTAAGGTTCCAGCTAACATTACATATATTAACTTATTAAGGGGTAAGGTTCCGGCTAAAATTACATACTCCCTCCTTCCATCTATATAGGGCCTAATGCGTTTTTCGAGGTAACTTTGATCAAATGTTAGAGTAATAATATTTGACATGCAAGTTACACAAAATATACCGTCAAATTCGTATGTGAAGAGAGCTTCCAATGATATAATTTTCACATTATACATCTCATGTACTATTAATCTTATCAATAGTCAAAGACGGTCTTGAAAAACGCATTAAACCCTAAATAGATAGAAGGAGAGAGTACAGCTATAGCTGTGACGACATCCACTAGTACAAGATTCGCCAACATGCGGCGTGGTGAGCAATCTTCAAATCATATTTTTCTTTAGTAGAAGATGTTGGCAATCAATTCAGACGATCTACCGAAAATGACAGGCAAAAAAAAGACCGCCTGGTAATGCTGCACAATTGGTGCATATTACTGTTGCATGTTGGGTAACACATCAAGAATTGTGGACTCCCACGACCTGACGTTCTCAACCCGTTCTGCTGCCCTGCATGACATGCGTTTGACATCACACGATCTAGTGCACTAAGAATTTACCAGGCGCACACACTCCTTTCGAGATGCTAGACTACCGACTCAACTTTTTCTTTCCAAGCAAAAGAATTTTTTTTATTCGACCTTTGCTGCTAGCTTTGCAATGCTGAGGCCAGCTCGAATTAGTCAAACGATAATTGTTTTTGGCTCCCGAGCTCCAGTAGCCTTTTATTTTGATTTTTGTAAATGCAATTAAAGAAATAAAAAGGCATCTTATATGTCGACATGCGAATACAATACAGATGAGTAAAAAAAATAAGAAAAAATAGTTTTATTTGCGGGCTGCATAGATACAAAATGTGATGAATATAAATTGTTAATAGTGCTATGGAAAATTGTTTTTTTTTATATTCTACATTTGAAAATATTTTCCCACTCCATCGTCTTTATAGTGCATGCATTCTAAGTTTCTAACATGCAAAGGAGTGTGGAAATGTTTCCTAGCCTGTATTTTAGAGGTTATCACATTTGGCCTGTATTTTAGTGGGTATCACATGATATTAACGATTAGTTCTAGAGGTTAATTCGGTGGTTGTACATTTTTTAAATTATGTGCAACTTTAGGATTAAGGGTTAGAGATGTGCATTTTCCAGGTGCACGTTGCTAGACCCAAAGTTCCGAAAATTTGTGCTTATCGGACGGCTAGGCTTGATAGTTGGTAGAAGTAACAAATACATTTATACAGATGCGTAAAAGTTCGACCAAAAAAATATAATCACTTTGTCTTAAAATAAATATCGTTGATTTAGTAGTATAATTTTGTAAGTTGTATTAAATCAACGACACTTATTTTAGAAGGGAGTATAAGCTTTTTTAGAATCACTTGTAAATGTTTTTTTATTTTTGAGAAACACTTGTAAATGTTTTTGCATGTCTAATTTGCGCAGGGCGGCATCTTGCTCGGACCTTCGGCCCTGGGCCGGTGGGGCGCCTTCCGCCGCACGATCTTCCCGGAGTGGAGCTCTGCCGCGCTAGACACCGTGTCGGGCCTCGGCTTGCTCCTCTTCCTCTTCTTGGTCGGCCTCGAGCTCGATTTCCGCGCCGTTCGCCGCGTGGGGCCCCGCAGCGTTGCCATCGCAGCGGCCGGCATCGTGCCCCCACTGCTCGCCGCCGCCGGTGTCGTGCCACTCCTCGACCTCGCCATCCCGGCGCCCCGCGAAGCCTCATACTTCTCGCTGTGCGTGTTCCTCGGCGCCGCGCTCTCGGTGACCGCTCTCCCCGTGCTCGCCTGCATCCTCAAGGAGCTCGGCCTCCTCGGAGTGCCCTTCGGCGAGACCGCCATGGCCGCCGCCGCGGTGAACGACGTCTTCGCGTGGACGCTCCTCGCCCTCGCTCTTGCCGTGTCCGGCGGTGGCCGCGAGCCGAAGGGACCCCCTCTCGCTCCGGTCTACATCCTCTCGTCGGGCGCCGTCTTCGTGGCGTTCACGTTCTTCGCGCTCCGCCCTCTCATGGCGCGCCTGGCGCGCCGCGCAGGCCCCTGCAGCTCGGACGGCGACCTGGCCTGCTCATGCGCCGTCGCGTGCGCGCTCCTAGCGGGCGCTGTGACCGACGCCATCGGCGTGCACCCCGTGTTCGGCGCGTTCGTGTTCGGGCTGGCCATGCCCCGGGAGGATGGCTTCGCGGAGCGCATCGGCGAGAAGGTGGCGCCGCTGGTGTCCGGGCTGATGCTGCCGCTCTACTTCGCCACGAGCGGACTGCACACGAATGTCGACAACGTCCAGGGCGTTGCCGCGTGGGGGATGGTGGCGCTCGTGGTGGCCGTGGCCGTGGTGGGGAAGTTCACTGGGACGTTCGCGGTGGCGGTCGCCGGGACCGGCATGGCCAGGCGCGAGGCGGCCGCCCTCGGCGTGGCCATGAGCGCCAAGGGGCTCGTGGAGCTCATCGTGCTCAACATTGGCAAGGAGAAGAAGGTCAGTACTACATGTACACACGGACGTTGTAAATGTAATTATCAGTTGCTAGCACTTACGTACGGGGACTCACGGGCTCATGTGCGTGCAGGTGCTCGACGACACGACGTTCGCCATCTTCGTGATCATGGCGCTGACGACCACGGTGATCGCGACGCCGCTCATGACGGCGCTCTACCGGCATCCGTCCACGGCCACCACGCCGGAGATCGATGGGATGGAGCTCAAAGGAGGCGACGCTTGCCCGGCATAAACTCAGGGATTATCGATCGGTCATACTCCATACTTCGGCAGTGATACTCGCTGCGAAATATGCACCTATATGTGAATCGTTTGGTATGTGTGTTCAACTGTTCATGCATGTACTGAAGTAGGAGAGCTACGAGGTCATGCAGGCAGGTGTTGCTCTGTTTTCTTCTTGCTGTTGTGGCTATCAGCTATCCCTGAGCGATAGCCATGTGCCGTAGCACTACCAAGCTTCGCAATGTATCATTTTGGGTTTACCGATGTAATGCTATTAATTAGCTCTGAATGTTATCACCATTCAGTCTTGTTCCAATAACAGAAGGCTAGGACAGTGGCAAGTTGTGACATCGAAAGAACAAACGAATGGCATAAGATTTAGCTAACATCATCACCTAAAAAAAACATATTAGAATGCATTTTCATCCGCAAGAGCTTTTCATCAGAGTGTTGATCAGGACATGTTTCTGCAACTAGAAATTCCTTTTCCTGTTCTAAGAAAATCCTTTTACAACAGAAGAAATAAATGATGCGATCAATTCCATACCCCATGAGAAAAATCCTGGGCCTGGTGCGTTTAACACAGTTCATCAAGGCATGTTCGAGCATAACTGGGGCTGATAGTATTCAGCTGGTTCAGGACTTCTTTGAAGGAAAACTGACAGTTCAATGAATTAATTCTTCCTTCGTCACTCTGATTCCCAAAGTGGTCGCTCCTCTTTCTCCAAATGATTTCCCATCTCTTTGCTCAGTAGCACTCTCAAAATCATTACCAACTCTTGGCTAATAGGCTTCAAGAGATCATTCCCAGCTTAGTGATGCAACTGAATCAATATGGTTTCCTCAAGGAGATGTCCATTCAAGACCGTGTTGCTTGGGCCTTTGAGTTCTTGCATCGGTGTCACAAGTCAAGAGACCAAATCGTGGTTTAAAACTTGATTTTTTCAAAGCCTTTGACAAGGTAGAACGTAATGCTGTCCTAGAAATTCTCAAGGCAAAAGGTTTTGAAAATAGGTAGATTGATGACTGGATTCTGTTGGATGTCATAGATGATCTCAGGATCATCTTGCACAAGATTTGAGCCACAAATCAATTAGGAGATGGATAATACCTTGATCTGCTGATCCACCCATGTCCTCTACTTCTTCCTTTCCACCAAGAACACAATCTGGTGGCTGTGTAGGTCCTTCCCAGTGCTGGCTATGCTTGCTTGATCAGTAGCAATAAAGAGAGAGAGAGAGAAGTAAGTGTGTGTATGTGTTGGCTAAGAGCTCCCTCCTGTCACACACCTCTCCCTTATCCTTTTATCTCTCTTTTCATTACAGCATAGTGCACCAGGGGGCCAACACCTGGTTGGAGTAGAGCTGCCCCTGATCAGGGCAGCACAGCTGGTTAGATAGCTACAGTGGCCACCGCCTACTGTAGCAACCGCCTATTGTAGCTCGTCAGATATTTTTTTATAAGTTTAGGCTTTAGATCATAATAACCAGCCTTAAGCATAATATCCAACATTCTCCCCCTTGATCGTAAGACTAAACTTATAAGTCCACTTCTCGACGAAATGGCATACGAGATAACAAGATTGCAACGGCCAGTTATTACCGCAGAACCCAGTTACTACAATATACCACCTCATCTCGAAATGGGACTTCTTTACCTTAGGAGCTCCATAATCTTAATACTTACTTGAAAAACTTATGAGCTCATTTCTTTGTTGGAACTTATACAGAGCCAATAAGATACAATGGTCAATTAAGTACCATTGATCTAATTGACCACAGTACATCATTCCATCGAAGAAACAAACCCCCCTTAGGTTTGTGTGGAGACGGTGTTACTGAAGGAAATATGCCCTAGAGGCAATAATAAAGTTGTTATTTATATTTCCTTATATCATGATAAATGTTTATTATTCATGCTAGAATTGTATTAACCGGAAACTTGATACATGTGTGAATACATAGACAAAACACAGTGTCCCTAGTATGCCTCTACTAGACTAGCTCGTTAATCAAAGATGGTTAAGTTTCCTAACCATAGACATGTGTTGTCATTTGATGAACGTGATCACATCATTAGGAGAATGATGTGATGGACAAGACCCATCCGTTAGCTTAGCATAATGATCGTTAAGTTTTATTGCTATTGCTTTCTTCATGACTTATACATATTCCTCTGACTATGAGATTATGCAACTCCCGAATACCGGAGGAACACCTTGTGTGCTATCAAACGTCACAACGTAACTGGGTGATTATAAAGATACTCTACAGGTGTCTCCGAAGGTGTTTGTTGGGTTGGCATAGATCGAGATTAGGATTTGTCACTCCGAGTATCGGAGAGGTATCTCTGGGCCCTCTCGGTAATGCACATCACTATAAGCCTTGCAAGCAATGTGACTAATGAGTTAGTTACGGGATGATGCATTACGGAACGAGTAAAGAGACTTGCCGGTAACGAGATTGAACTAGGTATAATGATACCGACGATCGAATCTCTGGCAAGTAACATACCGATGACAAACGGAATGACGTATGTTGTTGTGCGGTTTGACCGATAAAGATCTTCGTAGAATATGTAGGAGCCAATATGAGCATCCAGGTTCTGCTATTGGTTATTGATCGGAGATATGTCTCGGTCATGTCTACATAGTTCTCGAACCCGTAGGGTCCGCACGCTTAACGTTCGATGACGATTTGTATTATGAGTTATGTGTTTTGGTGACCGAAGATTGTTCGGAGTCCCGGATGAGATCACAGATATGACGAGGAGTCTTGAAAAGGTCGAGAGGTAAAGATTGATATATTGGAAGGTAGTATTCGGACACCGGAAGGGTTTCGGAGTGTATCGGGTACATACCAGAGTACCGGAGGGGTTACCGGAACCCCCCGGTGGAAGATATGGGCCATATGGGCCATAGGAGGGAGGCTAACCAGCCCACAAGGGGCTGGTGCGCCCCCCACAAGGGAGAAGGCCGAATTGGACTAGGGAAGGGGGTGGCGCCCCCTTTCCTTCTCCCTCTCCCTCTCCTTCCCTCTTTCCACCTCCGGAGAAAGGAAAAGTGGGGGGGGGGGGCGAATCCTACTAGGAGTGGAGTCCTAGTAGGACTCCCCCCCATGGCGCGCCCCCTTTGGTGGCCGGCCTCCTCCTCCCCTCCTTTATATATGGGGGCAGGGGGGCACCCTAGAGCACATCAATTGTTCTCTTAGCCGTGTGCGGTGCCCCCCTCCACAGTTTACTCCTCCGGTCATATTGTCGTAGTGCTTAGGTGAAGCCCTGCGCGGATCACATCACCATCACCGTCACCACGCCGTCGTGCTGACGAAACTCTCCCTCGGCACTTTGCTGGATCAAGAGTTCGAGGGACGTCATCGAGCTGAACGTGTGCAGAACTCGGAGATGCCGTACGTTCGGTGCTTGATCGGTTGGATCGAGAAGACGTTCGACTACATCAACCGCGTTAAGCTAACGCTTCCGCTTTCGGTCTACGAGGGTACGTGGACACACTCTCCCCCTCTCGTTGCTATGCATCTCCTAGATAGATCTTGCTTGAGCGTAGAAAATTTTGAAATTGCATGCTACGTTTCCCAACAGTGGTATCAGAGCCAGGTCTATGCGTAGATGATATGCACGAGTAGAGCACAAAGAGTTGTGGGCGATAATAGTCATATTGCTTACCACCAACGTCTTACTTTGATTCGGCGGTATTGTTGGATGAAGCGGCCCGGACCGACATTACATGACCGCGTTCATGAGACTGGTTTCTACCGACGTGCTTTGCACACAGGTGGCTGGCGGGTGTCTGTTTCTCCAACTTTAGTTGAATCGAGTTTGACTACGGCCGGTCCTTGTTGAAGGTTAAAACAGCACACTTGACGAAAAATCGTTGTGGTTTTGATGCGTAGGTAAGAATGGTTCTTACTAGAAGCCCGTAGCAGCCACGTAAAACTTGCAACAACAAAGTAGAGGACGTCTAACTTGTTTTTGCAGGGCATGTTGTGATGTGATATGGTCAAGACATGATGTGATACACGTTATTGTATGAGATGATCATGTTTTGTAAAAGTTATCGGCAACTGGCAGGAGCCTTATGGTTGTCGCTTTATTGTATGAAATACAATCGCCATGTAATTGCTTTACTTTATCACTATGCGGTAGCGATAGTCATAGAAGCAATAGTTGGCGAGACGACAACGACGCTACGATGGAGATCAAGGTGTCAAGCCGGTGACGATAGCGATCATGACGGTGCTTTGGAGATGGAGATCAAAGGCACAAGATGATGATGGCCATATCATGTCACATATTTTGATTGCATGTGATGTTTATCTTTTATGCATCTTATTTTGCTTAGTACGGCGGTAGCATATAAGATGATCCCTCACTAAATTTCAAGGTATAAGTGTTCTCCCTGAGTATGCACCGTTGCGACAGTTCGTCGTGCCGAGACACCACGTGATGATCGGGTGTGATAAGCTCTACGTTCACATACAACGGGTGCAAGACAGTTTTGCACATGCGGAATACTCGGGTTAAACTTGACGAGCCTAGCATATGCAGATATGGCCTCAGAACACTGAGACTGAAAGGTCGAACGTGAATCATATAGTAGATATGATCAACATAGAGATGTTCACCATTGAAAACTACTCCATCTCACGTGATGATCGGACATGGTTTAGTTGATATGGATCACGTGATCATTTAGATGACTAGAGGGATGCCTATCTAAGTGGGAGTTCTTAAGTAATATGATTAATTGAACTTTAATTTATCATGAACTTAGTCCTGATAGTTTTGCATATCTATGTTGTAGATCAATGGCCCGTGCTACCGTTCCCTTGAATTTTAATGCGTTCCTAGAGAAAGCTAAGTTGAAAGATGATGGTAGCAACTACACGGACTGGGTCCGTAACTTGAGGATTATCCTCATTGCTGCACAGAAGAATTATGTCCTTGATGCACCGCTAGGTGAAAGGCCTGCTACAGGAGTAGATGCAGACGTTATGAACGTTTGGCAAGCTCGATATGATGACTACTTGATAGTTTAGTGCACCATGCTTTACGGCTTAGAACCGGGACTTCAAAAACGTTTTGAACGCCACGGAGCATATGAGATGTTCCAAAGAGATGAAATTGGTATTTCAGACTCATGCCCGTGTCGAGAGGTATGAGACCTCTGACAAGTACTTTGCCTACAAGATGGAGGAGAATAGCTCAGCTAGTGAGCATGTGCTCAGAATGTCTGGGTACTACAATCGCTTGAATCAAGTGGGAGTTAATCTTCCAGATAAGATAGTGATTGACAGATTTCTCTAGTCACTATCACCAAGTTACTAGAACTTCGTGATGAACTATAATATGCAAGGGATGACGAAAACGATTCCCAAGCTCTTCGCGATGCTGAAATCGGCGAAGGTAGAAATCAAGAAATTGCATCAAGTGTTGATGGTTGACAAGACCACTAGTTTCAAGAAAAAGGGCGAGGGCAAGAAAGGGAACTTCAAGAAGAATAGCAAGCAAGTTTCTACTCTCGGGAAGAAACCCAAGTCTGGACCTAAGCCTGAAACTAAGTGCTTCTACTACAAAGGGACTGGTCACTGGAAGCGGAACTGCCCCAAGTATTTGGCGGATAAGAAGGATGGCAAAGTGAACAAAGGTATATTTGATATACATGTTATTGATGTGTATTTTACTAGTGTTCATAGTAGCCCCTGGGTATTTGATATTGGTTCAGTTGCTGACATTAGTAACTCGAAACAGGAGTTGCAAAATGAACAGAGACTAGTTAATGACGAGGTAACGATGTGTGTTGGAAGTGATTCCAAGGTTGATAAGATCACCATCGCACACTCCCTCTACCTTCGGGATTAGTGTGGACCTAAATAAATAAATGTTATTTGGTGTTTGCGTTGAGCATAAATATGATTGGATCATGTTTATTGCGATACGGTTATTCATTTAAGTCAGAGAATAATTGTTGTTCTGTTTACATGAATAAAACCTTCTATGGTCATACACTCAATGTAAATGGTTTATTGAATCTCGATCGTAGTGATACACATATTCATAATATTGATGCCAAAAGATGCAAAGTTGATAATGATAGTGCAACATATTTGTGGCACTGCCGTTTAGGTCATATTGGTGTAAAGCGCATGAAGAAACTCCATGAAGATGGGCTTTTGGAATCACTTGATTATGAATCATTTGATACTTGCGAACCATGCCTCATGGGCAAGATGACTAAAACTCCGTTCTACGGAACAATGGAGCGAGCTAATGACTTAGTGGAAATAATACATACTGATGTATGCGGTCCGATGAGTGTTGAGGCACGCGGCGGGTATCGTTATTTTCTGACCTTCACAGATGATTTGAGCAGATATGGGTATATCTACTTAATGAAACACAAGTCTGAAACATTTGAAAAGTTCAAAGAATTTCAGAGTGAAGTGGAGAATCATCGTAACAAGAAAATAAAGTTTCTACGATCTGATCGCAGAGGCGAATATTTGAGTTACGAGTTTGGCCTTCATTTAAAACAATATGGAATAGTTTTGCAACTCACGCCACCTGGAACACCACAGCGTAATGGTGTGTCCGAACGTCGTAACCGTACTTTATTAGATATGGTGCGATCTATGATGTCTCTTACCGATTTACCACTATCGTTTTGGGGTTATGCATTAGAGACAACTGCATTCACATTAAATAGGGCACCATCTAAATCCGTTGAGACGACACCGTATGAACTGTGGTTTGGCAAGAAACCTAAGCTGTCGTTTCTTAAAGTTTGGGGTTGCGATGCTTATGTGAAAAAGCTTCAGCCTGATAAGCTCGAACCCAAATCGGAGAAGTGCGTCTTCATAGGATACCCAAAAGAAACTGTTGGGTACACCTTCTATCACAGATCCGAAGGCAAGATCTTTGTTGCTAAGAATGAATCCTTTCTAGAGAAGGAGTTTCTCTCGAAAGAAGTGAGTGGGAGGAAAGTAGAACTTGATGAGGTAATTGTACCTTCTCTTGAATTGGAAAATAGTTCATCACAGAAATCAGTTCCAGTGATGCCTACAAGAATTAGTGAGGAAGCTAATGATGATGATCATGAAACTTCAGATCAAGTTATTACAGAACCTCGTAGGTCAGCCAGAGTACGTTCCGCACCAGAGTGGTACGGTAATCCTGTTCTGTAAGTCATGTTACTAGACCATGACGAACCTACGAACTATGAGGAAGTGATGATGAGCCCAGATTCCGCGAAATGGCTTGAGGCCATGAAATCTGAGATGGGATCCATGTATGAGAACAAAGTATGGACTTTGGTTGACTTGCCCGATGATCGGCAAGCCATAGAGAATAAATGGATTTTCAAGAGGAAGACTGACGCTGATGGTAATGTTACTGTCTACAAAGCTCGACTTGTTGCAAAAGGTTTTTGGCAAGTTCAAGGAGTTGACTACGATGAGACCTTCTCACCCGTAGCGATGCTTAAGTCTGTCCGAATCATGTTAGCAATTGCCGCATTTTATGATTATGAAATCTGGCAAATGGATGTCAAAACTGTATTCCTTAATGGATTTCTCAAAGAAGAGTTGTATATGATGCAACCAGAAGGTTTTGTCAATCCTAAAGGTGCTAACAAAGTGTGCAAGCTCCAGCGATCCATTTATGGACTGGTGCAAGCGTCTCGGAATTGGAATATACGCTTTGATGAAGTGATCAAAGCATATGGTTTTATACAGACTTTTGGAGAAACCTGTATTTACAAGAAAGTGAGTGGGAGTTCTGTAGCATTTCTGATATTATATGTGGATGACATATTGCTGATTGGAAATGATATAGAATTTCTGGATAGCATAAAAGGATACTTGAATAAGATTTTTTCAATAAAAAGACCTCGGTGAAGCTGCTTAAGTATTGAGCATCAAGATCTATAGGGATAGATCAAGACGCTTAATAGGACTTTCACAAAGCATATACCTTGACAAAGTTTTGAAGGAGTTCAAAAAGGATCAATCAAAGAAAGAGTTCTTGCCTGTATTCAAGGTATAAAGTTGAGTAAGACTCAAAGCATGACCACGGCAGAAGATAGAGAGAGAATGAAAGTCATTCCCTATGCCTCAGCCATAGGTTCTATAAAGTATGCCATGCTGTGTACCAAACCTGTTGTGTACCTTGCCATGAGTTTGTCAAGGGGGTACAATAGTGATCCAG
The DNA here is from genome assembly GCA_011799875.1 of Thinopyrum elongatum. NCBI lineage: Eukaryota > Viridiplantae > Streptophyta > Magnoliopsida > Poales > Poaceae > Thinopyrum > Thinopyrum elongatum. The sequence continues at coordinate 354,312,443 of CM022297.1, read as the reverse complement.
GAGTAGATCACTGGACAGCGGTCAAAATTATCCTTAGGTACCTAAAGAGGACTAAGGAAATGTTTCTCGGTTATGGAGGTGATGAAGAGTTCATCGTAAAGAGTTACGTCGATGCAAGCTTTTACACCGATCCAGATGACCCTGAGTCTCAATCTGGATACGTATTGAAAGTGGGAGCAATTAGCTGGAGTAGCTCCATGCAGAGCATTGTAAACATAGACATTTTGCAAAATACATACGGATCTGAATGTGGCAGACCCGTTGACTAAACTTCTCTCACAAGCAAAACATGATCACACCTTAATACTCTTTGGGTATTAATCACATGGCAATGTGAACTAGACTATTGACTCTAGTAAACCCTTTGGGTGTTGGTCACATGGCGATATGAACTATTGGTGTTAAATCACATGGCGATGTGAACTAGATTATTGACTCTAGTGCAAGTGGGAGACTGAAGGAAATATGCCCTAGAGGCAATAATAAAGTTGTTATTTATATTTCCTTATATCATGATAAATGTTTATTATTCATGCTAGAATTGTATTAACCGGAAACTTGATACATGTGTGAATACATAGACAAAACACAGTGTCCCTAGTATGCCTCTACTAGACTAGCTCGTTAATCAAAGATGGTTAAGTTTCCTAACCATAGACATGTGTTGTCATTTGATGAACGGGATCACATCATTAGGAGAATGATGTGATGGACAAGACCCATCCGTTAGCTTAGCATAATGATCATTAAGTTTTATTGCTATTGCTTTCTTCATGACTTATACATATTCCTCTGACTACGAAATTATGCAACTCCCGAATACCGGAGGAACACCTTGTGTGCTATCAAACGTCACAACGTAACTGGGTGATTATAAAGATACTCTACAGGTGTCTCCGAAGGTGTTTGTTGGGTTGGCATAGATCGAGATTAGGATTTGTCACTCCGAGTATCAGAGAGGTATCTCTGGGCCCTCTCGGTAATGCACATCACTATAAGCCTTGCAAGCAATGTGACTAATGAGTTAGTTACGGGATGATGCATTACGGAACGAGTAAAGAGACTTTCCGGTAACGAGATTGAACTAGGTATAATGATACCGACGATCGAATCTCGGGCAAGTAACATACCGATGACAAAGGGAATGACGTATGTTGTTGTGCGGTTTGACCGATAAAGATCTTCGTAGAATATGTAGGAGCCAATATGAGCATCCAGGTTCCGCTATTGGTTATTGATCGGAGATATGTCTCGGTCATGTCTACATAGTTCTTGAACCCATAGGGTCCGCACGCTTAACGTTCGATGACGATTTGTATTATGAGTTATGTGTTTTGGTGACCGAAGTTTGTTCGGAGTCCTGGATGAGATCACGGACATGACGAGGAGTCTTGAAATGGTCGAGGGGTAAAGATTGATATATTGGAAGGTAGTATTCGGACACCGGAAGGGTTCCGGAGTGTATCGGGTACATACCGGAGTACCGGAGGGGTTACCGGAACCCCCCGGTGGAAGATATGGGCCATATGGGCCATAGGAGGGAGGCTAACCAGCCCACAAGGGGCTGGTGCGCCCCCCATAAGGGAGGAGGCCGAATTGGACTAGGGAAGGGGGTGGCGCCCCCCTTTCCTTCTCCCTCTCCCTCTCCTTCCCTCTTTCCACCTCCAGAGAAAGGAAAAGTGGGGGGGGGGGCGAATCCTACTAGGAGTGGAGTCCTAGTAGGACTCCCCCCCATGGCGGGCCCCCTTTGGTGGCCGGCCTCCTCCTCCCCTCCTTTATATACGGGGGCAGGGGGGCACCCTAGAGCACATCAATTGTTCTCTTAGCCGTGTGCGGTGCCCCCCTCCACAGTTTACTCCTCCGGTCATATTGTCGTAGTGCTTAGGCGAAGCCCTGCGCGGATGACATCACCATCACCGTCACCACGCCGTCGTGCTGACAAAACTCTCCCTCAACACTTTGCTGGATCAAGAGTTCGAGGGACGTCATCAAGCTGAACGTGTGCAGAACTCGGAGGTGCCGTATGTTCGGTGCTTGATCGGTTGGGTCGAGAAGACGTTCGACTACATCAACCACGTTAAGCTAACGCTTCCGCTTTCGGTCTACGAGGGTACGTGGACACACTCTCCCCCTCCCGTTGCTATGCATCTCCTAGATAGATCTTGCGTGAGCGTAGAAAATTTTGAAATTGCATGCTACGTTTCCCAACAGTTACAATGGTCCCAAGAGTGCAATTTTCTCTTCATATACTCTTGTGTATATCCTTATGCGCGCGCTTTTGAAAAGAAGAGAAATATGTTTTGTTTCCAGAATCATAATTTGTCCCTTAATAATAGCCTGCCATTTATTCTTTATGCCGGCAACATTATTAGGCAGGCCTCTTTAAATGTGATACTTCACTTTAATATCTTTATCATAATACTTTAAGCATCAAGACATTAACCTTATATAATGCTCAACACTTATACCTTAGAATTAATACTTATTTGTTGAGCCATAAAACTTAATTCATCAAGGCCTTGAACATGTTTGATTCTGGAATTAATCTTTCATAATGTCATAGGTCTGACAGATACCTTTTGACATGTTACTGGAATAATCTGCACTCTTACATAATGCGTTCCGGGATAAATTCATTAAAGAAATTCCTTACTCTTAAATTTTTATGGATTAGGGACATGAATCCATATCTTAAAAGTTTAGGGATTAAAGCATGCCATAACTTTAATTTGCATCCTTGACAATGCCTTAAAAAAATTTGGGTAAAGCCATTCCACAATATGGCTCCCCCCGCAAGGGTGAAACTTTTGTGGATAAAACTTTCATAAATTCACACCCCGTCAATTACCTTAACGGTCCACAACTTGGTGGTCACCTTATATCTTAAAATATAAGCATGCAATCCCATAGTGTGATGTATCACACATCATTACTTTAGTGCTTATGCCAACAAGGCAAAGCTTTTCTCATAATATTCCAGGGGTCCAGTCCTGGATTTGTGTCTGCCAATTATCCCGGTCTCAAAACTTAAAGGGCGCATAATAACTCTTAAACATTAGTGATAACATAAGAAGAAAATTTATCGCCCTTGAGGGAGTAAACATAAGCCTTTAGAATAAATTTAATACTCCCCTTTATGGACCAATCTTAGTGATTCTTTAAAACATTAAGAACATCACTAAGATTAATTTAGTACCCCAAGGGAAAATCTCAGGTCTTATGCAATATCCCTATTGCTTATTATCAACATAATATTGACAAATCATAAGCTCCTCATTAAACTTATATCTTATTGAGCTTTGTACCACTGTCAAATATTTATTGCCTCAAAATTAGTCAATCGACATGACTGATTCCTTATTATGCAAAAAGGAAAAAACTTTATGAAATTTCCATCTCAAAAATCTTAAGTTTGGTGACCATATGTCACCTTTTCATAATTTATTCCCTCAAACTCCCATTTGCATTAAATTTCTTTCAACAAGTCTTTCAGCAAGACATGTTGCTTAAACTTTAATAGGAGCTTTTGCCACGGATTACCTTAGCAATCTGGGAGTTAGGAATAGCTCCTTTAATAATGTCAACAGTGGAGCTCTTAATTGCCATAAAACCCTTATAATTTAACTGCTCTCCCTTTAGTTTTTTTTCAACATCATACTCTATTTCAGAGTATCATAATTTTTTATTATCCTCCTTTAGTTCTTTAGGAGAACATTATGGAGAGCATAATTAAATCCTTTATCTTTCTTAGGAGATAACTTATGCAAGATTTATCACTTAATATGACATAAGCATTAGAAGGAACATGATGACTAATCATATGGCATTAGCATTAAAAGGGTAATTTAATTGTTCCTTATCACCATAATCATCATGCACTGAGGTAATAATAACAATAATGCCTTTAAGAGATGGAAACTTAAGAAATTTGAATAAAAGTGGTACTTGACAAAAGGCTCAACTTTTATTCATAATTCTTAGCCACAATTCCATAATTCTTAGTATTACTTAAAAAATAGGAAGTAAGAAGTGGAATTACCAACATACCTTGAAAGTTCAATTGCTCCCCCTCGAAATGTGGACGGAGCTATTGCTCAACATTTTGTTGAACTTCCATAATGAATATTCCAGTTTTAGAGGAGAAGTTAGTAAAATCAACAACATAAATTACATTATGGGAATGGAAGATGAAGAACTTTACTCAGTGCTAATGGAAAACTTCCAATAGTCTTAGCATTAACCTCCATTCCAACTTTAAAACTTCACCTCAAAATATTCTGGTCCATGAGGCCATAATAATATCATACTTATAGTATCCAATTTTCTTATGGATACAAATTCTTTTGACCTTAATTCCAGTCCACTTTATAGACTTTATTGTAAATAACATAATAAAGTGAACTCAAAAGCTCCATCATGTCTCAAACCTTAAATCTTGAGTATTCTTATGATCAATATGATCTCATAGGATTTTAAGAAGCCTTTAAGCTACTTCATTAATGCCAGAAATAATTTTCTTATAATTGAACTAGGGAATTACTCCCCCAGATCCTTACTGGCATACTCCCCTAGATCTTTACTGGGTTTTGCTCCCAATTGATATTAATAGACAAGAAATTTATTGAATTCTTGTCAACGCCTTAGTAGTCAAAATTTCTTTAATAGGAGCTCATTAAATTTTAATTATGTATGACCTCATGAAACAATGATATATATACATAAACTTAAAACATTATTTATGAGAAACATTAAATCTGCCGAAAACATTATGGCTGAATTGAAAAACATTAGCAATAGGGATAAAATGCATGATCACAACTTTTGATAGTGATCATATATGACATAATTTCTCATGCAAGAATTAATCTTTTAGGGAATGGCACATGTATCCAATCAACTTTGATCAGAATGAATTCACGTGTCATAACTTATCCCAAAATAATATTAAGTCTCCAATCAAAATTTCCCTTTGGTTCCATCTTAATTGGAGACAACTTAGTCGAAAGACAACTTAGTGTTCATAATAATGATCACAAAAGCTTATAGCTTCAAGAATTAATTGATCTGGGAATTAGTCATATCATTGATCAGAGACACTTGATTGCGGAAGCATGCAATTTAATTGTAAGTATAAAACTTACAACAACTTAATAATCAATTAATTGATTTATGTTTTAGTTTAATTCCCCAAAAGTACTTTAATATTTGTGGCCTATTTCAAAATTTTGTCCAAAAAACCTTATGCATAAGAACTCTTTTCCCACATCATAAACTTCTTTTGTTGATATGATCCACATCAGCTTTGGCCAGAAGTGTATCATAACAACAAAATGTTGTGATCAAGTATTCATTAATCAGCTTTGGCCAGAATAATAAATACCAGTCACACTTTATGGCCTCTTCAAACTTCTTTTACTGATCCGACTCACATCAGCTTTGGCCAAAAGTGAGCAAGAGTAGTAAAATGTTTTGCAGTCAGATATTCGTCAACCAGCTTTGGCCAGAATGACAAACATCAACCACACTTAATTAAAATCATGTCTCTTTATTCTTCTTTTATTGAACCAGTCCACATCAACTTTGGTCAGAAGTGGACAAGAACAATTAAATTTTGCAGTCATGTACCCACCAATTAGCTTTGGCCAGAATGGTAAATACAGACCACACTTCATTAGTCAGAGACATTTAATACAATGGCCTTATTAAATATACATGACTTAAGGACAAAATACTTCTTTGGTGGGCAATAAGTTATGACAATCCATGGTTTGGTTAAAGTGTTACCATGAAAAGTCAACATTAGTTATTCATTATGCCCAAAACTTAATCATAACTCAGATCAAAGGCCACTTAATTTCTTCAGATAATTCAACCATTAATTAAATTTTGGGGAACAACATTAACACATAAGGCCTCATTCAAAATAATACATCATGATATTTTGAGCAACAACTTTTAGTTATTTTAGGGCTATAATGATAATTGACATAATTGCTCATAAAGAGTATAAAAGCCCCAACTTAATTTGATTGCTCAAAATATTATTTAATTGAGGCCACATGAAAATTAAAAGCCTTGAAGCTATAAGAAAAATGAATAGAGAAGAACATCATAAACTTAAATGGAATATCATTATTTTGAGATCAAGACATGATAAAATGCCTTGAAATAATTGATCATAACATAATGGCCTTAGAAAACCTTATAATAATATAATACCATGGAAACATTAAATATGGCATGAAGATATAACAACAATTATTATGATCATAAAATGCCATAAAGGAAAAATAACTAATTATAATAACATAATCCATAAAATTTCAGCATGGCATGATAACATATTAAAAAAACAATAGGAATTAAAATTACTTAAAGAATTAAATTGCCAAAAAAAATAACATAATGATTCATGCATCAAATTTAGCCCTTAAATTGTTCATTTATTGCATAAATGTGAACATTATCAGGGAAAAATATTTAGTGTTTTCCCTAAATTTATTTCTGCCCTAACAGAAATTTTCTTTAGCCCCTCAAAAAACGTAAGTTTTTTTTTCGGGGCTAAATAAGTTGCTACTGAGCTGGTTCAAAATAAAGGACAGCCCAGTCCCCTTTAACTCCTTGGGCCTCCAGGCCAGCCACGGGCCACAGTGGCCTGCCGCCCCGCTGTTGCCGCTGGCTCGGGCAAAACCGAGCGAGCAGCCCAGCTCCCCCTCGAACCTAATTCAGTCGACCCCCCCTCCCGATCCCCTTTCCCCTCCCACGCGCAGCGAAGCGAGAGAGAGAGAGAGAGAGAAGACGGCGGCGGCAAAAACCAACCACAAAGGAGGAAGGAGATGACGACGCCGGTGAGCCTCCCTTGTCGGAGTCCAGTGCGGCTTTGGCCTGCGTGAGGCTCCGTCGAGCGGGGCTTGCCGGTGCGTCCCCGCACTGCAGCCGTGTGCGCGGGGTCCCCGCACAGCCGGCGCGAGCCGTCAGGACCAGCATGGTGGCGTGCTCCGACAGCGACAAGCGCAAGAGGGAGGGCACCCACCGGCTGGTGCAGTGGGGTGGCGAGGCAGCTCGAGCACGAGCCGCGGCTGCCAATCATCAAGGAATGGCTCCGACGCCGCCGTACATCGACGGCAAGCACCTTCACCCATAAGGTAGCACCCACTGCTCTTTATTTCATCACCATTAGCATTAGGATTCGTCTGATTTGGGGATTCCTGGAATTAGGGTTAGGGTTCCACCGAAATTGGGATTTCCTTGATTAGGGTTTTGGAATTTTGGGGATTTCATTAAAGTTAGCTTCAAATCATTTAATCCCCACCTTATTTGAGTCTTGGCCGAAACCATAACATCAAAACATAAAGAAGTCATCAAATTATTTTAGCTAGGTTTCAAATTGGGGAAGAGCTTTAGTATCCATGCATAATCAGTACACTTCCCCTTTAATTTATGCATAATTGAAACCACATCCAATTGACAGAGGGGAAAACAGGGGAACTTTAATTCTAGGATTTCCATAAGTTGGGGATTTTGTTCATATACATTAGTCCCCCTTAATTAGCATCCAAGAGGAACCCCTGAGTTTCATAATCTGTTAGGGCTTAATCCTCAAAATTTTAGGGCCAAATTGAATCAAGCTTTAAACTTTAGGAAGGATTGCTTGATCCTTAACTTAAGGCAGCAGATCAAAATTGATCTATCCCTCATAAGGCTCAATCATAAACTGATTTAACACAACAGATCAACTTGTTCTGTACTTAAAGGGCTCAAATAATTCAAGCTTTTGTTAAAACATGAAGAACAGCTTGAATCCAAGCATAAACAGAAAAAGGCTCTTTAAACTTTAACTTGATCTAACAGATCAAGTATGATCTGAGCTAAATAGGCTCAAACTTGAGCAAGCAGGCTCTGGTGCCATTGTTGGATGTCATAGATGATCTCAGGATCATCTTGCACAGATTTGAGCCACAAATCAATTAGGAGATGGATAATACCTTGATCTGCTGATCCACCCATCTCCTCTACTTCTTCCTTTCCACCAAGAACACAATCTGGTGGTTGTGTAGGTCCTTCCTAGTGCTGGCTATGCTTGCTTGATCAATAGCAATAAAGAGAGAGAGAGAGAGAGAAGTAAGTGTGTGTATGTGTTGGCTAAGAGCTCCCTCCTGCCACACACACCTCTCCCTTATCCTTTTATCTCTCTTTTCATTACAGCATAGTGCACCAGGGGGCCAACACCTGGTTGGAGCAGAGCTGCCCCTGATCAGGGCAGCACAGCTGGTTAGATAGCTACAGTGGCCACCGCCTACTGTAGCAACCGCCTACTGTAGCTGGTCAGATATTTTTTTATAAGTTTAGGCTTTAGATCATAATAACCAGCCTTAAGCATAATATCCAACAGATTCATGCCATCTTAAACACTGGCTCCTCTGTTCTCTTAAACGGGGTTCCTAGGAAAATGTTTTACTAGGCCTCAGGCAAGGAGCGGGCGATTTTGAATAGAGCAATGAATCTTGGCATCTTGCAACGACCTCTTAATGTTCCTGGCCACACTGTGTTTCCTATAGTTTAGTATGCAGATGCCACTTTAATAATTCTCCCTGCTGATTATAGGCATTTGATTTACTTGAAGGCACTGGTGCGGTCTTTTGCTGATTCCACTGGTCTCAAGGTTAACTATCATGAATCAAATTTGATTCCTATTAACATTGAGGAGGAAAATGTGGAATTCTTTACCAATAATATGAGTTGCAGAAGGGGCTTCTTCCATTTTACTCCCTTTGTTTATCTTGGTCTACCTCTTGGGCTAACCAAGCCCAGAGTGGAGCACTATATGCCAATTGTGTCTAGAATTGAAAGAAGATTGGCAGGTATTTCTTTTTACTTAACCTATGGAGGCAAGTTACTAATGGTGAAAGTTGTCCTTTCCTCTCTACCAATTTTCTTCATGGGCTCCTGAAACTGTTAAGCATCAAGTATCAAGCATCTCCAACATTCTCTGTAAAGAGGTTTTGATATTAAGGACAAGGACCTGCTTTGGAACGTTGTGGACAAGAACAATTAAATTTTGCAGTCATGTACCCACCAATTAGCTTTGGCCAGAATGGTAAATACAGACCACACTTCATTAGTCAGAGACATTTAATACAATGGCCTTATTAAATATACATGACTTAAGGACAAAATACTTCTTTGGTGGGCAATAAGTTATGACAATCCATGGTTTGGTTAAAGTGTTACCATGAAAAGTCAACATTAGTTATTCATTATGCCCAAAACTTAATCATAACTCAGATCAAAGGCCACTTAATTTCTTCAGATAATTCAACCATTAATTAAATTTTGGGGAACAACATTAACACATAAGGCCTCATTCAAAATAATACATCATGATATTTTGAGCAACAACTTTTAGTTATTTTAGGGCTATAATGATAATTGACATAATTGCTCATAAAGAGTATAAAAGCCCCAACTTAATTTGATTGCTCAAAATATTATTTAATTGAGGCCACATGAAAATTAAAAGCCTTGAAGCTATAAGAAAAATGAATAGAGAAGAACATCATAAACTTAAATGGAATATCATTATTTTGAGATCAAGACATGATAAAATGCCTTGAAATAATTGATCATAACATAATGGCCTTAGAAAACCTTATAATAATATAATACCATGGAAACATTAAATATGGCATGAAGATATAACAACAATTATTATGATCATAAAATGCCATAAAGGAAAAATAACTAATTATAATAACATAATAGCATAAATAATTTCAGCATGGCATGATAACATATTAAAAAAACAATAGGAATTAAAATTACTTAAAGAATTAAATTGCCAAAAAAAATAACATAATGATTCATGCATCAAATTTAGCCCTTAAATTGTTCATTTTATTGCATAAAATGTGAACATTATCAGGGAAAAATATTTAGTGTTTTCCCTAAATTTATTTCTGCCCTTAACAGAAATTTTCTTTAGCCCCTCAAAAAACGTAAGTTTTTTTTTCGGGGCTAAATAAGTTGCTACTGAGCTGGTTCAGAAATAAAGGACAGCCCAGTCCCCTTTAACTCCCTTGGGCCTCCAGGCCAGCCGACTGGGCCACAGTGGCCTGCCGGCCCAGCTGTTGCCGCTGGCTCGGGCAAAACCGAGCGAGCAGCCCAGCTCCCCTCGAACCCTAATTCAGTCGACCCCCCCCTCCCGATCCCCTTTCCCCTCCCACGCGCAGCGAGAGCGAGAGAGAGAGAGAGAGAGAGACGGCGGCGGCAAAAACCAACCACAAAGGAGGAAGGAGATGACGACGCCGGTGAGCCTCCCTTGTCGGAGTCCAGTGCGGCTTTGGCCTGCGTGAGGCTCCGTCGAGCGGGGCTTGCCGGTGCGTCCCCGCACTGCAGCCGTGTGCGCGGTGTCCCCGCACAGCGCGGCGGCGAGCGGCGTCAGGACCAGCATGGTGGCGTGCTCCGACAGCGACAAGCGCAAGAGGGAGGGCACCCACCGGCTGGTGCAGTGGGTGGCGAGGCAGCTCGAGCACGAGCCGCGGCTGCCAATCATCAAGGAATGGCTCCGACGCCGCCGTACATCGACGGCAAGCACCTTCACCCATAAGGTAAGCACCCACTGCTCTTTATTTCATCACCATTAGCATTAGGATTCGTCTGATTTGGGGATTCCTGGAATTAGGGTTAGGGTTCCACCGAAATTGGGGATTTCCTTGATTAGGGTTTTGGAATTTTGGGGATTTCATTAAAGTTAGCTTCAAATCATTTAATCCCCACCTTATTTGAGTCTTGGCCGAAACCATAACATCAAAACATAAAGAAGTCATCAAATTATTTTAGCTAGGGTTTCAAATTGGGGAAGAGCTTTAGTATCCATGCATAATCAGTACACTTCCCCTTTAATTTATGCATAATTGAAACCACATCCAATTGACAGAGGGGAAAACAGGGGAACTTTAATTCTAGGATTTCCATAAGTTGGGGATTTTGTTCATATACATTAGTCCCCCTTAATTAGCATCCAAGAGGAACCCCTGAGTTTTCATAATCTGTTAGGGCTTAATCCTCAAAATTTTAGGGCCAAATTGAATCAAGCTTTAAACTTTAGGAAGGATTGCTTGATCCTTTAACTTAAGGCAGCAGATCAAAATTGATCTATCCCTCATAAGGCTCAATCATAAACTTGATTTAACACAACAGATCAACTCTGTTCTGTTACTTAAAGGGCTCAAATAATTCAAGCTTTTGTTAAAACATGAAGAACAGCTTGAATCCAAGCATAAACAGAAAAAGGCTCTTTAAACTTTAACTTGATCTAACAGATCAAGTATGATCTTGAGCTAAATAGGGCTCAAACTTGAGCAAGCAGGCTCTGGTGCCATTGTTGGATGTCATAGATGATCTCAGGATCATCTTGCACAAGATTTGAGCCACAAATCAATTAGGAGATGGATAATACCTTGATCTGCTGATCCACCCATCTCCTCTACTTCTTCCTTTCCACCAAGAACACAATCTGGTGGTTGTGTAGGTCCTTCCTAGTGCTGGCTATGCTTGCTTGATCAATAGCAATAAAGAGAGAGAGAGAGAGAGAAGTAAGTGTGTGTATGTGTTGGCTAAGAGCTCCCTCCTGCCACACACACCTCTCCCTTATCCTTTTATCTCTCTTTTCATTACAGCATAGTGCACCAGGGGGCCAACACCTGGTTGGAGCAGAGCTGCCCCTGATCAGGGCAGCACAGCTGGTTAGATAGCTACAGTGGCCACCGCCTACTGTAGCAACCGCCTACTGTAGCTGGTCAGATATTTTTTTATAAGTTTAGGCTTTAGATCATAATAACCAGCCTTAAGCATAATATCCAACAGATTCATGCCATCTTAAACACTGGCTCCTCTGTTCTCTTAAACGGGGTTCCTAGGAAAATGTTTTACTAGGCCTCAGGCAAGGAGCGGGCGATTTTGAATAGAGCAATGAATCTTGGCATCTTGCAACGACCTCTTAATGTTCCTGGCCACACTGTGTTTCCTATAGTTTAGTATGCAGATGCCACTTTAATAATTCTCCCTGCTGATTATAGGCATTTGATTTACTTGAAGGCACTGGTGCGGTCTTTTGCTGATTCCACTGGTCTCAAGGTTAACTATCATGAATCAAATTTGATTCCTATTAACATTGAGGAGGAAAATGTGGAATTCTTTACCAATAATATGAGTTGCAGAAGGGGCTTCTTCCATTTTACTCCCTTTGTTTATCTTGGTCTACCTCTTGGGCTAACCAAGCCCAGAGTGGAGCACTATATGCCAATTGTGTCTAGAATTGAAAGAAGATTGGCAGGTATTTCTTTTTACTTAACCTATGGAGGCAAGTTACTAATGGTGAAAGTTGTCCTTTCCTCTCTACCAATTTTCTTCATGGGCTCCTGAAACTGTTAAGCATCAAGTATCAAGCATCTCCAACATTCTCTGTAAAGAGGTTTTGATATTAAGGACAAGGACCTGCTTTGGCTGCTTGGTCCAAACTCCAAAGTATTTAGGCCCAAAGGACAAGGTGATCTCAGTGTTCAGAACAAGGCTCTGATGCTTAATAATTTGCGTAAGTTCTTTAATAGAATTGATATCCCCTCGGTAAAATTGGTCTGGACTACATAGTGTAGTAATGACACTCGTCTAGGCAATCATATGGAGGAGTCTTTCTGGTGGAAAGACAACCTAAACCTACTGGATGTTTACAAGTCAATGGCAAAATGCAATCTAGAAGATGGTAAAAATGCTCTATTCTAGACAGACTTGTGGTTTGATGAGTGCTTTCATCTTAAGTTTCCCCACTTAGTGTGTTTTCAGACATGGAAGCAAATTTACTATCAGGAACTATCTTTGTTGGGCTATAGAATAAAAGGAAATATGCCTCTCTGTATCATTCTTGACTTCAAGATCAACTACATTTGTTAATTGTAGATAGATGATTGTATTATCTTAAGCCTGTTGTATTTTTGTACACTACTTTTATTTTTATAAAAAAAGCATTGGGGTTTTTCTCCACTGTTGTCCTTCAAACAAAATGACAAACGAAAAGGGTAACGGTGAAGAATTGGGGAAAAGAGAAAGAAAGCCTACAAGTCTTCCTATTAAGTAATTCCAACCTATGTTAGCCAAAAATTTTGCAGCCAAATTTACATGCCACGATCACATAGTCAATAATCTTCAAGCCCGATTAGATTTCTTTCAAACTTGGGACTATGCAAGGCGTTGATTGCTTCGTCGCAGCATAACAATGACATAACGATTTTATCATCCAAAGTTCCTATGTTTTTTTAATTTATTTCAAACGAGACTTAAAGAGGTGTAAAATCAGACAACTCTTAATTCTGCCATGTACAAAAAGGAGTTTTGAAGCCTACATTAGAGTCCCGTAGATGACCTTTAAGTTTCTTTTCCTATCTATCCAACATATCACATGCATGAAATACCTTCGACATGACAATTACAGGCATGGAGTAGACACAACAGGCAATGTTTCTCTGGGTAGTGCAAAGCGATGCTAGTATCTATCGCAGCCATGGAGCATTTCATCTCGGTGAAAAACCGCACTACTGACTGAGGGGCACGCACTCAAGCTTGATCTCAAGCTCCCCGTGCTCGACGTTCTGAAGCCTCAATGCAATCTCCTGCTCCACCTTACCATCGACGATCGAGATAATGCTGTCCTTGGCAAGAATGCTGTTCTCGCTTGCCAAGAATGTGCATATCTGTGTCGATTCTGTGATGATGGAGCTCTGGTACTCTCTTGCTGCAGAGATCAATGGCTGGATATCAACTTCAGCCTCTCCCATTCGGTCGTCGGAGGTGAATGTGTCCTTGTCGAACACTAGCTGTCATGTAGTACAAAGCAGATTGCTAAGAGTAATTTTGGGGGCAGTTTAGGCCTCATATGCTTATCAAAAAACATTCTTACACAAATGTGCCAAACCACCAGAATGCAGCCTATCCCTCATCCATGAAATAAGAATATCAGATAATGATGAGAACTAACTACGTATATGTAAACCTCAACAAGTATAAATTTAATCACTGGCTACTACTTCCTCCGTCCAGAATTAGTTGACGCTCAAACGGATGTATCCAGACGTGCTAGATACATCTGTTTGAGCGCCAACTAATTCCGGACGGAGGGAGTATGTTTTATTAGTTAAAACTGGCAGGTATTTCAATACCAGAGAACAAATTTAGACACCCAACCTTCAATACCTTTCCACTCGCACACATAAGCTATTCTACCACACTCGGCAAAGATGATAACCACAACTTTCCATTGAGATGAACAAGGTAAAATAAATAAAATAAAATTTTAGCTGCTAATAAACTTCATGTCCACAGGAAAGAACACATACCACTTTAAGAGGCGGCACTGGGTCAGGGATTGATAGCATCAATCTTTCATTCCATATAGGGTTCAGTGTGTTCTTTATCACCTTTGTTTTCATGGACTAAAATGGAGAAATTGTTAACTGAATTATAAGAGGAAAAAATTGCACGACTAATCTGCCATAACAAACAATGAATGAAATTTGCTTACTTGGTGTCCTAGTATAATCATAACATATGGATCACTTGACATCACATCACGAACAGCTAAATCTGTGCCCCTTATGATGTCGACCTTAATTAATCCAACGAACTCTACCATGCCCACATCCATCTGAAAAATAATATGTACAGTTACAGTAGAAGTAGTGTAAGACTAGCAATGGCTATGACAGTTTGTCGCACCATTTTTTTTACTCCTTTGTTTTCGGATTCCTTTTTCCTCCAGCTATTTCTGAAAGTACCATGCTTGCTGCCACTATGTTGCTGGTTATGACGTTTTTCTGCTCCATGTTTGTGTAAAGGGCATGCAAATTGTGGATTAGTCACAAACTGTTGAAGCTCGTATTTTTTCCTGCATATAGACAAACAGAAACAAAATAGTTTCGTCAGACAGAGTCAGAGAAAAGTAGTGATGGTAGATGTTATACCTAATGAAAATAGCACGGTCCTCTGTCGCAAAATCTTGTCTTGGCTTTTTGTAGTTTTCGGGTAAAAACGCTTCATATTTGGTGTTCACAGTAGCATTTCCACCTGAATTAGCTAAACAATTGACTTCCTCATCTGTCCATTCGTCTAGATTCACCGAAATCACCTGTGCATACTCAACCAAATAGTTGATTAGTTCAGTAGAAGATCTGTCAAGAAAATAGTTACCATGTTAACTATGTCGGTTTTAAGAATACAAATACAGGAGGCCATTGCTAGAAAAAATTCACCATATGTGTATACTTTACAGGGAAATTGGTGTATTAATACTAGTGCGGATCAGCTAATTCAAAAAATAAACAATAAAGCTATTTTCATGCTTCACCATGTTAAGTATATGTACGGGTTCAAAATACAAATACAAGAGGCCATTGCTAGAAAAAATTCACCATATGTGTATACTTTACAGGGAAAATTGGAGTGTTAATACTAGTGCGGATCAGCTAATTCAAAAAATAAACAATAAAGCTATGTTCATGCTCCACCATGTTAAGTATATGTATGGGTTTCAAAATACAAATACAGGAGGCCATTGCTAGAAAAAATTCACCATATGTGTATACTTTACAGGGAATACGACACAACAACAAGAACTACATAGACCCCATTGCTTACCTTTGATATGTGTACTCCAAGACTTCTGTGAGTTCCAGAGCACTTGATGCAAATGAACGCACCGAAAGGCAAAGCCCTGCAAATGCCCACACCAGTTAATGTTAGTGAGAAAATATTTGCATGGCCTGAATATGACCACGATCGAGTGTTAAGCATTTCGACGGAAATTGGAATCCGTAAATTGTAGCAGCTAAATTGGCATATGTATAGTGTATTCCCACCATGAAACAACACAATCCTAACGAAAACAGCATCAGACGTAGCACACACGGTAGGATTTAGTAGGTAAGAATGTCGTGTATCTGAAATTAGTTGATACTTACGCCCATTTTGGATCTGGGGTGCCACAATCTGCACAGAACTTGTTGGCAGGTTGGTTAAGTAGAGTTTCCAATCTGTCCCTTGCATTGGATGGATCTGCGTCTGTTAAGCACGGGAAGTGATCATTGGCAGGCCACATCATAATACAGACAAAGCAAATTCCACCAAAAAATGTAGATAGTACATACGAGTATATTCGGACGTGTCATTAGCAATACGAGCAAGAAACGAGATCAATGAGGATGGAAATTAAGGAAGGGGATCAACAAAGCCTACAATAAATCATGCATACGCCCCATCTATTCGAACCATCAACGTTGTATTTTAAGGTAAATCATGGATTCAAATTGAAATTTGCAGGGGCTGAATCACGACGCCAGGGAGAGAAAAAAGAAGAAACAAACCTGATGTATCGGATTGATCATCGCCGTCATTTTGGGATGAATATCCATCGCATGTCCTTGGAAGGCAGAAAAGGAGCACCAAATCAGAAACTCGCATCGAATCCACATAGGCATGATTTAAGGGGGATTGTAACAAAAATTAAAAATAAAATCAGAGGGGGGAATTGCAGGAGATTGTAATCTGTGCTGCTCACTTTCTGTAATGCGAACTGGGTGTATCATCAAGAAAATGCAGGAGATTGTTCTCCTCGTCCATTCCCTCCTCCTCCTTCAGCTCCTCGTGGCGACGCAGGCAAGGGCGTGGGCGTGGCGGCGGCCCATCACCACATTCCGCCTATGATAAAATTGTGGATTCGGAGCCCGACGAGGATCAGATCGGTCGGAGGAACAGACGGGCCATGGCGACGTCGGAGCTCCTGTCGTTTGGTCTTGGCGCCGTACGTGTTCCTCTTCCTCGATCGTCGTCGTTTCTGTTTCTGAGGGGGTGGAAGCGCGGTTGACCAAGAATAGGCCGTGAAGGCGATGTGGACGCCCGAATTAAATGCTGACGCACGTGTCCAATCCATCTTCTTCTACTAACTCTGGCATGCATGCTCCGCCGGCGGGAGAAGATCTCAACCTCGCGTCGCGTCATCATCCTTGTGCTAAGCCAAGACAGAGTTTGGGCTTTGGACTGCTCTTGGCTGATCATCAGGATGTCGATTACCATGCACTGTGATCATCGGACAGAATGCAGCGTAGCTGCACGTTAGATTCCTTATGGTGGAACCGCTCCACCAAGGTTTAAATCACGCCCTAAAAGAAAAAGGTTCAAGTCTCACATGTGTCATTGATGCCCGCATTTTTCAGGATTTATCTCAGGCATTCTAAAGATTTATTTGACGGCGACTATGAGGTGCCCTGACGACATCGTTAAATTTCAAGATTTGCGTTGGCCAAGACTGAAACGAGAGGGCAAACCACGTGTTAAACGAAGAGGATTTGCTTTGCATACCGGGTGGAGAGAGCAGTAATGCCGACGATGGCGATGGCGATGGCTCGGTCCGTGTCACGTCGGCGGAGGAGATCTTTGGCCGGTTGCTCGCTGGCCACAGCCTCGGATTTATATAGGTTGGCTGATCTGCTGGTGAGTCAGCGTAGACCAAGACAGCTCGGATGGGATCATCTCCTACTCCTTTTCCAGCCCGGGGGCCCTTTAATTTCTTCCCGACTGTTCCAGACGACTCCACACACACGCTACACAGTTTGGCTGCAGCTATCAGACTGGTTAACGTTAGCTATAGGATCCAAGCACACGCGCGGCGTCACCTTCAGATTCCCGGGCAACTTAAATTTTACAGATTCCTGGGCAACTTAAATTTTACGGTACTCTCTCTGTAAACAAATATAAGATTGTTTAGATCACTATGTAGACTGTAGTACTAATACAACTTTCGAGTGGAAGTATTTGCAGGTTTATTTAGCTGATGCATTTCTTCAGGCATTGCATACAGGACTAGAAATGAAATGGTAACTGAATTCACAGAAAGCAGCCACAAAATTCTAAACATCTACACATAAACACGGGCACTTTGCATATATGATAACTATCATTTCTCACAGCAAACATGCAGTCGACAAGAGTTTTATTGATTGATTTCAGGCAAGGTCAATGCAGCACCTCAGCACCCTTGACATTGTTTGCTCCTCTCACAAACATGAGTATACATAAATACCAAGCATTAGGACTATGACACATATATATACACACACAGCTCGGTTGTTGAGCTACTCCTTTGCAGCTCAGCAACTAGACTAGACAGGAAACTCTTCATCAGTGAGTAGTTTGCCCTCTCCATGTTACCTTAACCAGAGAGAGATCTCTAGCGAGCGATCGGTCGATCTCTGGTGACTAGTAAGTAAGTAGTTATTTCTCGTCCAACTTGGAGCGGGTCTCTGGCACTAATATTGCAGCGACCACCGAGTTAGTAGCTCGCGAGTCGTCAACATACTCCACGATTAGTTCAACCACTAACTGCAACACAAAAAAGAGAAGCAAGTAACAGGTTAGTCCGTGAAAAGGGTTTTACGTACAGTCAAGTGCAAAAGAGTTTTTCCAGTTATCACGGCAAAATACGCCGTGAAACATTTCCAAAGTGTTCTCACCTCTAGAATTATCAGTTGCAAGCTTGGGCAGGCCTTGTAGGTGAAATGCTTTTCTTCTCATCCTGCGGTAGGACAGTCTCGAAGGCCTGGACCAGAAGCTCCACTTTCTTCTTTCGAGCAGGGCATAGATTATTCACCGCCCTCCGAAGCGCGTAGTCGATCATCCACTCCTCAGCATTCTTGCGGTCCTCCGCCGTCTGATGCTTCAGATCAACCTTCTCTGCATCCGGGTCCGATTCCAGAGGAAGAAAATTCGGTGCCCTTGGGTTAAAGCCTCGCATGTATTCATCTTCTTCAGGTGTTCTCCTCCTCCCAGCAATGATCATTCTGTTTCTCGGACAAATTTCGGACTCGGTAGGATGAACATATACATCTCCTTTGAGGTTCATCCCGCTGAATACGTTGCACATGTCGTCAATGGAGAATTCTTTTGCAACAGTGTCTTCTGCTGGTAGGTTCTGAGGCTCCCCATGGCCGTCAGTTGCTGACAGCTCATAGTTATGCTCAGGTATCTGGACAACGGGTGAGAGATTAGCCTCCTCGGTAATACAAACTTCTTCACGGGCATCTGCCAATTCGGATGCCATGATCTCTGGTTCCTTTAGAGCACCAGCGCGGACACCAGCAGTGTTATCATCTTCACCCCCTTCTTGGATAATATCAGATTCTTCACAAGCAGTGTTAACATCTTCACCACCTTCTTGGATAATATGAGATTCTTCACAAGCATGTTCTGATTCGCATGCTATAATTTCTGATTCCTTTTGAGCACCATCATTGACATCTGAAATGTTGTCATCTTGAATAGCTTCTTGGGTAATATCATATGCTTCAGAAGCCTCTGCCAGTTCACAAGCGGTAAGCGCGGATTCATTTGTATAACCACCATTGACATCTGTACAGTTCTGATCCTGATCAACTTCCTGGACAATAGCAGATTCTTCTCCCAATTCGCATGTGGCGATCCCAGAATCACTTTGAGCATCATCACTGATATATGCAGAGTTACCATCTTCACAAATTTCATGAGCAATACCAGATTCTTCAGAAGTGTCTACCAACTCGCTTGTGTCAAACCCTGATTGCACTTGAGCAACTTCGCCAACATACACCAAGTTATCATCATGAACAGTTTCTCCAGTGATACCAGCTTCTGCAGAAGCACCTTCCAAGTTGCAGTTTGTAGTCTTTGGTTCCATTTGAGCAGCAGCATCAACACAGACAGGCTTAACATCTTGGGAGCTTTCTTGCGCAATACCAGACTCTTCTTCAGAAGAATCTTCCAACTTGCAATTTGTAACCTCTGGCTCTGGTTCCGTTTGAGCAGCAGCATCAACGCATACAGGCTTAACATCCTGGCTGATTTCTTGGGCAATACCAGACTCTTCAGAAGAATCTTCCAACTTGCAATTTGTAACCTCTGGCTCTGGTTCCATTTGTGCACCAGCATCATCGCATAGGAAATTAACTTCCTGGCTGTTTTCTTGGGCAGTACCAGATGCTTCAGAAGCATCTTCCAAATTGCAAGAGGTAATCTCAATTTCCTTCTGAGCATCTTCTGTGACATCCACTGTGCCTTCATGGATACACTGATAAACCAACTTGTTCACGGCACCGCCATACTCTTCAAAAGCATCTTCCACAGTGTTCTCATCTTGTTCAAAGCCACCCTCTGTTGGTTGTGTGGACATTTCAACATCCGGAGAAGCAACAGCACTGCAGTCAGAAATTTCACCTTCTGAGACAGCTCTGGAGGTTACTTCTACGAAATCCTCTTCGCATGCAACACTGGGGACAGTCTCAGAAATCTCCATTTCAGACCCATCATCCGGCATGTCCTGCTTCTCTGTAACTTCCAAGTTGCCGGTAGATTCGACGTTGGTCTGATCATCCTTTGCCTCTTGATCTGCTGAACTCTCATCGACCCGGCTCTCTTTGAGGACATTTTCCACTCTTTCTGCTACTTCATTCTCAGGAATCTCCGGTTCACAGACACCATTGGAGAGCTTCTCTTCTGATGTGCCCTGTCCATCAGAAATATCCCCTTGGACCAATTTGCCCGGGATGTCTAGTTCATGCTCAGGAATCTCCTCCGACTCATCGACACCATTGGGGAACTTCTCTTCTGACGTGCCCTGTCCATCAGAAGCATCCCCTTGGATCACTTTGCCCAGGATGTTGTCTTGATCTTCTTCTTCCTGCTCACTGCAGACCTCCAGTGCACAAACAATACATGCTTGCGCCGCGGCGACCTCCATTTTGGGGGCAACATCCGAGACACGCTCCTCGTCGTCTTCATGTTGCGTCTCTTGCACTGTGGAAGCCTCCTGTTGATCCGTTGTGTTTGAGATGCCTTCGCAGATCTCCACTCTGCAATCGACGCCCGCTTCCTCCGCGATGATCCCCGTTTCACGGGGCAAACCGGAGATGATCTCCGATTCTTCTGGTTTCTGTTCTTCATCGGCATCTTCTTCGTGATTATCGCCCGATCCGCGGGATCTGCCTTCTTCATCGTTACCTTCTTGCCCCTCTGAAACCTCTGCTTCCTGAACATGTTCGTCTGAAACATCATCGTCCAGGCTATCGCACTCGTACCTCATCCAGGGCAGCTCCTCCACGAGGTTGCCGGAGATGAGACCGGAGGCACCGTCATCGCTGCACTCCGACGAACTGTCCCTGCAGAAACCGAGCCTGTCCTCCTCCGGCCTCCCGCCGCCGTCACCGCGAACGGCAGCATCGCCGCCCTTCTCGTCGTCCTCGCCCACGCCGCACCGGTCGAAGACGACGAACTCCATCCTCCTCACCGCGGCGTCCATCTCGTCCAGGGACATGTCGCTGCAGCTCATGTCGGAGCTCACCCTCGGGCCGGCGTACACCTCCACGAAGAAGTCGCCGAGCGCATCCTCGTCGACCAGAGGCGCGGCCTTGGCGACGGCGGCGCAGAGGACGGGGCTGCTTTTCTTGTCCTCCGGCCTCTGGTGGCCGGATCCCTTGCGGAACGCCGAGACGCCCTTGTGCTTCATGCTCTGCTGCGTCTTGATCAGCCGGCGGCGCGACGCGAGGAAGCTCCGGAGCGGCACCGCCGGCGAGTGGGTGTGGCCGTTGAGGGAGCAGTAGTTGTACGGGCACACCCGCATCGCGGCGGGGCCCTGGGCGTCGGTGGCCCCGGGCGCCAGGTCGAGCGCGCCGGGGAACTTGGCCTCCTTCATGGTGGAGGAGCACGTGGGCGTGGCGCGGACCATGCCGGGCACCTCCGGCGTCGGGAACAGCACCCTCCCCCTGGTGATCACCCGCAGCGGCCCCCGCCTGGTCGTGGGCGACGCCGACGAGGGCACCGCCCCCGCGCGCCGCCCGGGCCCGGCCTTGACGCCGGAGCTGCTGGTGGCCCGCATGTAGTTGGGCACGGAGGCCGGCGCCGGGGACATGGCCGCGCCGCCGCGGTTCCTCGGCAGGCTTCCGCCGTCGTCGTCCCTGAAGCCCCTGGGCTTGGACGGAGGGGTCATGAGCGGGTCCTTGGGCCTCTTGGCCACCTCTTTGCTCCTCACCATGGCTGCTGCTACTGCAGTACTAGCACTACTAGTCTCCTCCTTTCGATTTCTTGGCTTCTCTCCTCGGATTCCTCCCTGGGGTTCTTGGAACCAAAGCTTCCGTCCGCCGAATCTCTCGGCTTGTGGTGGGAGGTTCCGTGGAGTGCTTGGCTTCTTCCTTCTTCTCGCGTTCAACGGCCGCCCGCGGGCGGCAAGAAAGCCGAAGCAAAGGTGATGTGAACTGCGGGGGAGCGGAAGTTGGGAGTTGGACGAGGGAAGAAACGGGATTAGACTCAAAGGAAGAGTGGAAGGGAAGAATAAAAGAAAGATGGATTGCGTGCGGGGAGAATGCGACGGGAGGAAGAAGGGGAGCCGCGGCGAGTGGGTGGGCGGCTCAAAGGGACATCCTTGATGGTGAAGCCTGGGCAGAGGGCGACGTTTTTTCCCTTCTCCTGGACGCTGGATCTTCTGCGGCGGCTGATCCTGTGAACCTCTTGCGAGCTTGGATCATGATACATGTTTGGTTCTAGAGGATCCATTTATGATGAGCGTTCTCTTCTTATTAAGGCGTACAGTAACAGTACTATCATCCATTTATGAGTTGGCTGGTGTTGAAAAAGGCATAGACAGTGGATGGATTTAGGAGTAGGTTGTTGCTCGTCTCTCATAAATTCATTCCTTGAGAGCTCTAGGTTTGTACTGGTAAGATTTTGATGGCACCAACTAGTAGCCTTGATGTTTTATCTAGTACGCTTAAGACCTCTAGGTTTTTGTACGGCAGTCACTTAAAACCTCTAGGTTTGTTGCTCTAGGGTGTACTGAAGTCTTAACTCAAAACCTTTCTTTGGTAGGCACCGTATGACCTTTTCCTTGAACGCATTGAGACCGTAAACTTATGCGTGGCGGTACATGTCACACAGGCGTGGTGGCTCCTGAGTTGTCGCCTCAGCTGATCCCGTGGATGAAGATGGATGGAGGGGGTGACGTGGATCGGCACTTTACTGACGGCGATCTAGATTAGCTTTATGTGCCGGGGCTATTGGTCTTTCATTATAGTGCTGCAGATGGGCCCAAGGTTTTCATCACATCTTGATTTGTTTTGTTGTTTGTGTGGCACACTAGGCCTATGGCACACCATAGTTTGCCTTGCACGCAGCTGCGGCTTTTTCCGCCGCGCCGGAGCGCAGCTGCGCCGCGTGCGTGCATCACGAATAACTGGATATGAAACTAGTAGTAGTACGGATTTTCTAGAGCTACACCAACCAACTTAACTAATAAAAACATCCATTTCCCTAAAAAAAAACATCTTAATTTAGAGATGTAAAATTAAAAAGTATATTTTACATCTTCAAGAAAGAGGCAACTCCAACGAATAATGTAAATTGGAATGTAAAAGAGCAAATTTAATAGATGATGCAAATGGACATGTAAAAGCTACCGATGACTGCGCGACTGTTGTACAGCTGCATTTGAACATTTAAATAGCAATAAATTTCAGATTTCTAGCTACAAAAGTACATCATGTCAATCAAAGTTTGAAATCCTACAACCAAAAGTGCATTGTCTCAAACAAAGTTTTTGGTCCAACAAATTGAAATGCACATAAATATCAAACATATCACTCAATTTCCATCCTCTCCGTTGTCACTAGCGACCTTGTGGACCGTGGTATAATCATCATCATCATCACTAGCTTCTTTGTCGACGTTTTCATGAATTGATGTCTCGTTGCCGCGAACTCCACCGAAAGCACCTTCATTGCCACCTCCCATACCCATGTTGCCGCCAAAGCCACCTCCCATGCCACTCATGTTGCCGCCAAAGCCACCTCCCATGCCACTCATGTTGCCGCCGAAACCACCTCCCATGCCACTCATGCTGCCGCCGAAGCCACCTACATGCCGCTCATATTGCCATCGAAGCTACCTTCCATGCCACTCATGCTGCCGCCGAAGCCACCTCCCATGCCGCTCGTGTTGCCACTGAAGTCACCTCCCATGCAACTCACGTTGCCGCCGAAGCCACCTCCATTGCCGCCCATGTTGCCACCAAAGTCACCGCCCATGCCACTCATGTTACCACCAAAGCCACCGCTCATGCCGCTCATGTTGCCACCAAAGCCACCTCCCATGTTGCCACCAAATGCACCATTCATGGCACCTCCCATCATATTCATGCAGCCGCCCATAACTCCTGCCATGCCACCTCCCATGGCACCTCCCATTCCTCATCCCATCCCTCCCATGGCACCTCCACCATCTTGTACTCTTCAGACGCCGCCTTCCTCTCCTCTAATCCAACCTTTCTCTCCTCAGCCGCCACCCTCTTCTCCTCCGCCGCCGCCCTCCGTCGCTCCGCTTCTCCCCTCTCCTCCGTTTCTTTTAACTTCAACATTTTTTTTCTTCGGCATACTCTTTTCTCGCAACGACAATGGCGGCAAACCCTTCTTTAAGATCGTTATCTCCGGCCTTAGAACCCTTCACGTTCTTAGTTCCATCGGGCCTATATGATTTAGTCGTCGAGTGAGGAGTGGGGCTCCTTCTCTCCTCACCGAGGCCATCTTCTTCATCCTCCACCACCACTTTTTTTTCTTCGAAGCATAAAAAACTTCTCTAGTTTTCCACTTCTCCTCATCCTTGAGCTCTTTGTAGCAATGATGGAAAGTGAAAGCTTTTCCTTTCTTCTTCCTCTTCTATCCTTTGTTGTTCCTCTCTCGAAATAATCCTTGCGCAATCATTTTCTACAAGAAAACAACCAAGATGTCATCATCAAATTAGGGAACATTTCAGTATTTGTGGAAAGTAGAGAAAGCACACACAAGTAGCAAATGATTACCAAGTCACTCTCACCGCAACCACTCGGGGTCATGCGATCTACATTTGCCAAGCAACCAGCCCAGTTTTGGCATTCGCCGTTGATGGTGCCCCAACATTGATGAAGAGAGTCACTTGAACGAAAGTGGCTGCTAGTGTTGTGCTCATCGAAGTACTCCTTGATGCGTTGCCAATACGTATTCGCGGCTTGGTTGGTGCCAACGGATGCATCAAGAGAGACTTTTTTCCATGCGATGCAAATCAACACATCTTTGGCGTTGGTATAATTCGCGATTCTTCCCTTCAGAACGAAGCCCTCTTTGTTCATGTCGAGATTATCATCATCACATTGAGTATCATATCATATTCTTGTGATGCATACTCGTGCGAGAAATAATCATCATTTGACACATTTGTTGCGCGCATGAAAGCTTCATCATCAAGACTACAAATGGACGTACACGTAATCAACCACACATTCTATTCGTATCGACAAATTAAAGAACAAACAAGAGCAACTAAAAGATTTTTTTTACCTTTGCGACATTTCGTCGAACACGTTGGATGTGGTGCACGTCAGCGTGACCACATCTTCCTCAATGGCCGGCGGTGGTGGCAGCGGAGGTGTAGGAGGGGCACCATGGCCGGAGGGGGACGCCAAGGCTGGTGGTGGCAGGCAATCAGCTGACGCAGCTGTAACACCCCTGTGTAATAAGCACTGTGATCATCTGTTAATTATGCCAAGCCATCTTCATTTGCAATGCTTGATCATAATGTTTAAACATTTCCATTCAAATTTCTCTCTGAAAATCAATTCAAATTCAAGTGCAAAATGAAGTTGCCCAAAAGTTGCTGGAAAAATGTTCATCTTTTAGCAAAAATTCCATAACGATTACTTGTTAAGGAAAACAACATCACCCTTATGCAAAAATGAACAGTAGCATTCAAAACAGAGCTATTCCAGCAATTTAAATCTGCAAATCCATTTTTGAAAAATGCAAATGAACTCCAATGATCTCCAAAATAATTGGGGCAGTGCATGAAAATGATCTGGAATTATTGGGCCTAGTTCCATATTTTTCCAGAAGCAATTGACTGCCCAAATAATTACCCCTCTCTCTCTCTCTGTTATTTAAATAAAAAGAAAAAAAGAAAAACTGGAGAAGAAAAAAAGAGAAAGGCCACTGTGCACTGGGCCTAAGTGCACAGTGCCTGAGGCCCAGCCCACCAGGCCTCTTTCTCCCTCTTCCCTCTCACTCCTTCACCGTGTCAGCACGGCCATGGCTGGGCGCGCGCGCACTTGCGAGCTGCCGACACCGCGACGCAGCGGGCGCCGCGAGGGGATAAGGACCCCCTCGTCCATCCCCCCTGACTCCTCCTCGCTCACTCTCTCCTTTTTCCTCTCCCTCTCCTGCGAACTGGAGAGGAGACCGACGCGGTCGCCGTCGTGCCGCGCTCGTCCTCGCGGCCACCGGAGCCGTCCCGTCCTCCTGACCTGTCCACCGGCACCGTCGTCGACTTGTCCCTCTTCCCCGGCTTCACGTCCGAGCCGGAGGCCACTGCATCACCCGGATCGAGCCGGCGACCACCGTGGATCGCCGGAGCTCCTCCGCTCCGCCCGTCGCCTCCTCTGCTGCTACAAAGCTTCCAAGGGCCTTTCTTGCGCCGCGCGGTGAGCCTCTGCCTCCTTTCCTTTTCTCCTGTCGCCGTGGCACTGCGTAGCAAGCCCGCCGCCGTTGCCGTGAGCTCGCCGTCGCAGTTCACCTCGCCGCCGTGGCCACAGCCACTATCACGCCCGTCTGAGGCCGTCGTCGTATTCCTGGAGCTCCCAAGAACCCGACGCGCGCACGCGCTCATCCTCCCGCGCCTCCTAGCACCTAGCTCATCGAGCACCCGAACGCGCCTCCGCCTGAGCTCGTCGCCGGCGAGCCTCCGGTGACCATTCGGTCACGGGCTAGTGCCCTACGAACACACCGCACTGCGTAGCCCCCGTCTAGCCTCTCCATTCGCTCATTTGCGCGCCGAAACGCCGTCCCCGTTGCTCACCCGAACGCCTTGCCGCCGGCGACGCCGTAGCGCTCGACTCCGGCCACCCCAGCCGCTCCGGCCACCACCACTCGACGCGCCCGAGCTCAGGCTCTCGAATGAGCCTAGCCGCGCTCCTCCCTGTGCTCTGTAGCGCATTTTCGACGCCCTCCGGCGAATTCACCACCGCGAGAGGCTCGCCAGAGCAGCTCCAGCGCCGCCGCCGAGCTGGCCGACCTGGGGCCCACCCCTGGGTCACTGCCAGCGGGCCCCACAGGCCCCGTTGACTGGGTTGACCCAGTCAATGTGCTGACTGGGCAGCCCAGTGCCACTGACATGCGGGCCCCACTGTATAATTAGTTTAACTAAAACGTTTTTATAATTAAAATTAATTAGTTAGTTAAATGAGTCACTGACAGGTGGGGTCCAGTAGCTAATTAACTCTGTTTAGTTAAAATAAAACTCTGCTAGCGCCTCTGTCTATGACAGGTGGGACCCACTGGTCAGTTTGACCAGTTAGCAGCCTAGTTGACTGCTGGCGCAGTGTTGACATCAGCATGACGTCATAATTCATTTTGACAATTTCTGTTAATTTAATTAATTCCAGAAAATGCTAAAACTTTGAAAAATTCGTAGAAAATAAACCGTAGCTCGGACCGAAAAACTTTATACATGAAAGTTGATCAAAAAGACGAGACAAAGCCGACCGTGCTATCTGTTTCCGTGTCGGGACCCTCTACGGAGGTGAACCCGCAACTTTTAGCCTGTTTCCAGTAGATGAATGGTGCATATATACCGGTTAATAAATCCAACTTTAATCCTAAAATAACTAATATGACTTAGACATGCTTTTAGGCAACCCTGCACTGCACGTTAGCATAGCATGCTCTGTGTTGCATATGTTTGCTGTGTATTTATTTGTTTCCTCCCCCTTTTTCTCTCTCGGTAGACCCCGACACCGACGTAGTCCCCGAGACCGACGCAGCTCCGGAGTCCGACTACACTGTTGACGACCCTTCTCTTGCCGCAGAGCTTCCAGGCAAGCACCCCCCCTTTTGAACATGCCGATATCGCCTATCCTTTCTCTCTTATGCTTGCATTAGAAATTGCTGATGCTACTGTTTATCCTATTTCTGATGCATAGCCTGTTTTTGTAACTGCTGTTGATACCTACCTGTTTATCCTAAACTGCTTAGTATAGGCTGGATAGAGACCCACCAGAGACCCCCACTTTGTCCCAAGTTGCCCCCGCTGGATTATCAGATGACTCGATTAACGTGATCGACAACCAGGCCCCGGCACCGCACATCACCCGCTTAGTTGTACGACACTGCAGCGTTACTATCGAGTGCCGAGGGTGATACCTCGTTTAGCACTTTTGATGTTAACTCTGTAGAGTAGCTATTTGGTCGTGGTCATCGAGGGTGATTCCTCCTTCACCACTCCCGATAACGACGCCGTCGTGCAACACCTCAAGTGTGAACCTCGAGGGTGATTCCTCCTAAGTTCACCTTGACGACTACATCAGGTGGAATCCATCGAGGGTGATTCCTTGGGTTTCCCCCTGGTGTTTGGACACACAGTTACTATGACTTTAACCATGAACCATGATAAAGTCGGGTCGGCCCTAAGGGGTACCCGCGCGAGCATGTGATGCGAGTGATGTGGAGACGGGTTGACCTGGAGGGTGCCCGCGAGATAATTACGAGGCGCGGCCGGGCATTCTTAGCCCTTGCAGCAAGTCCTCGAGACAGGGCGATGGGGTCACATCGATCGTGAGTCTCTGCTCGTTACCGCGCGCTCCTAATTCACTAACAATTTGGATATTTGATCCGAGTGGGCCTCTGGCTCGATAGCACTAACCATCACGTGGGAACAGTTATGGGCACTCTGCGTCGTATGCATCAACCGAAGCTAAATAGACGTCAGCGACTGAGCGGTGCGTGCCGAGTTGGACCGCGTGAAGCAACCGCCTTGATAGTGTGGGCTGCCAGGTCTGCTCTCGGCCGTGAACGTAACATGCAGGAGTTCCCGGGGCGATGGCCCAAGACCCCTGGGGGCATAGGTTTAGTCCGGCATGCTGACCTCTTTGTTAAGCCTAGGTCGGGTAGCAGCGTATCGTTTGGCCGAGGCCGGGCATGACCCAGAAAAGTGTGTCCGGTAGGAGTTAATCGAGCGTGGTGGGTAAGTTGGTGCACCCCTGCAGGGAAGAACTAATCTATGCATAGCCGGATCCTCGGTAACGGACGCTCGGAGTTGTATCCCGATCGATACAACTAGAACTTAATGATGAGATGAGAAATGGATAGTATGGCTCTGGGATTGCTTTCTCGCAGCGAGTCGAGAAAGGATCTCTGGGCGAGGTTGATACTTAAGACTGCTACTACTTTATGCTGTACTAATCTACACTCTTCTAATGCTGCAAGGCCGCTGAAGATGCTAGTCTTCGATAGGACTAGGCCTTCTCTCTATTCTGGCATTTCTGCAGCCCAGTCCACATATATAGCCTTTCTTTGATAATGTTGCATATGTAGTGTAGATCCTTGCTTGCTGAGTACTTCGGATGAGTACTCATGGTTGCTTTGCTTCCTCTTTTTCCCCATATCCGTTTAATGCAACCAGATGACGGAGCCCCTGAGATAGCTGCCCCGCCGACGACTACTACTACCACCCCGAGGGTGGCTACTACTACGAGCTTGCCGACGACCAGGAGTAGGATCGGAGGGTCCCAGGCAGGAGGCCTGCGCCTTTTCGATCGTAGCTTTTGTTTTGCACCGCCTTCTTAAAGACTTATCTGTTTCTCTTTTATATCTGTACTCAGATATCTAACACTTTCGCTGATGCTTGTTGACATCAAGCTTATGTATTCGACCCCTCGAGGCCCTGGCTTGTAATATAATGCTTGTATGCCTTTATTTATGTTTTAGAGTTGTGTTGTGATTCCTTCAAGTGAGTCCTTAGGCTTGATCGTGTGCATTTGCGTGTATGATTAGTGCATGATTAAGCCGGGGCATCACAGCAGCCGCGTCCGGCTTCAAATTCTTGGTTGCCCGACTTTGGTTCGATGCCGGGTTGCGCAGCCGCGCCGCCGGCCACTTCACACCTCCACCGTGGGGCTTGGCGGCCCGCTGCTTCTTCGCTGGTGGCTCAGGCATGACAGCAACCGACCGGGGTGGGGCAAAACCGGGGGGCCAGCATGGAAGCGGAGGCCGGATTGGGGAAGGTGGTCACGGAGACGGCGGCTGCGGCGAGGTGGGTCAGACTGCCGGTGGCGGCGGAGGAGGCGGCGGGGTCATCGACGGCGACCATGGCGGCGACGGGTGATACGTCCATTTTGCATCATGTTTTCCTACTGATATTTATAATGTTTTTGATCATTATTACACTTTGTGATGCAATACCAATGCCTTTTCTCTCTTAATTTGTAAGATTTACATGAAGAGGGAGATTACCGGCAGCTGGAATTCTGGACCTAAAAAAGCTACAGCAGAGATACCTATCCTACAGAGCTCCAAATGACTTAAAACTTCATAGAGAACTTTTATTGAATATATGAAAAATACTGGAGCAAAGAAATACCAGAGGGGGCCCACCAGTTGCCCACAAGGCAACAGGGCACGGCCACCCCCTGAGCGCGCCCTGATGCCTTGTGGGGCCAACATCTGGTCTCCAGTGCCCATCTTCTGCTATATAAGGGGTTTTGACCTAGAAAAAAAAGAGAAGATTTTCGGGACAAAGCGCTGCCGTCTCGAGGTGGAACCTAGGCATGAGCACTTTTGCTCTCTGGCGGAGCGATTCTGCCGGGGATACTTCCCTCGCGAAGGGGGAAATCGAAGCCATCATCATCAGGAACGATCCTCTCATCATGGGAGGACCAATCTTCATCAACATCTTCACCAGCACCATCTCATCTCAAACCCTAGTTCATCTCTTGTATTAAATCTTTGTCTCAAAACCTCATATTGGTACCTATGGGTTGCTAGTAGTGTTGATTACATCTTGTAGTTGATGCTAGTTGGTTTATTTGGTGGAACATTATATGTTCAGATCCTTGATGATATTCAATACCCCTCTAATCTTGAGAATGAATATGATTTGTGAGTAGTTACTTTTGCTCCTGAGGACATGGGAGAAGTCTTGTTATAAGTAATCATGTGAATTTGGTATTCGTTCGATATTTCGATGATATGTATGTTGTTGCTTCCTTTAGTGGTGTCAAGTGAACGTCGACTACATGACACTTCACCATATTTGGGCCTAAGGGAAGTCAATGTGGAGTAATAAGTAGATGATGGGTTGCTAGAGTAACAGAAGCTTAAACCCTAGTTTATGCGTTATTCCGTAAGGGGTTGATTTGGATCCATATGTTTCATGCTATGGTTAGATTTATCTTAATTCTTCTTTCGTAGTTGCGGATGCTTGCGAGAGGGGGTAATCATAAGTCGGAGGCTTGTTCAAGTAAGAACAGCACCCAAGCACCGTTCCACCCACATATCAAATTATCAAAGTAGCGAACGCGAATGAAATAAACATGATGAAAGTGACTAGGCGATAATTCCCATGTGTCCACGAGAATGCTTTGCTTATTATAAGAGAATGTTCCGACTTGTCCTTTGCTATAAAAAAGGATTGGGCCACCTTGCTGCACCTTTGTTACTATTGCTACTTGTTACTGGTTATGAATTACCTTGCTATCACACTATCTATTACTGCTATTTTCAGTGCTTCCAGGGAATACCTTGTTGAAAACCTCTTATCATTTCCTTCTGCTCCTCATTCGGTTTGACACTTTTACTTATCGAAAGGACTACAATTGATCCCCTATACTTGTGGGTCATTAGCGGGCGGCGGCGGGAGCGGACGGACCATAGGCGATCGGGCGGAAACCAAATGAAGGCAGTTGGCGCGCGGCCGCCGATTTTACATCTCTAGTAGCTGGAGATGCAAATTTGCATCTCCAGGTGTTGTATTTTACATCTCCTGGAGGTGGAGATGTAAATTTTTTTTTGCATCTACATCATCTGTTGGAGAGGGGGTTTTGGGCCTCGGAGATGCGAAAGTTAGTTATCTTTGCATCTACATCATCTATTGGAGATGCTTGATACCTCCTTTTATTGATCGGGTATTGGAACAGAAAAGAGTATCCCACACCTATTTCCCATGAGTTGACCCTGGGTTATCGAATCCATGAGAGGAAGATTCCCTTAAAGCGATGGTCTCTAGCAAGCTTTTGTCAAAGTGTCAAATCCAGCTTTTGATCGGATCAGCAAGCAAATAGTGATTCAAACACTTATAAATAAAAAGAGGTACGGGTATGAGGACTTAATGCTTACAACCTCGTATTTGCGCTGGGATCAAATAGGATATTAATTTGTGCACTGGAAGTCACCCATCGATATGTGCTTATTACGGATCGAAGTGGGGGATGTGTCCAAATAACATCTTGACCGGCACGAGTCCTGCATCAAGAATCAGTTGTCCTACCACAGGCCCTGTCCGTCGTGCAGAGTTGCCTTGATAATTAAGATAATGAAATCAGACAAGAGCTTTGGGCATTTAATGACTACACCTCATTTATCCCCAAGGATATGATCCATGTTACCCTACTAAACCTTACTGCCATCGGTGTTCGGTATAACACTTCACATCTCCTTGCTCCTAGCCTCCCAGGTCCTCGATCCCCATGATCCTGGGTACCTGCAGGGATGAAGATCACGGACAAGATAAGAGAAATCTTCACGGAAAAATTTTATTTCACACATACGGGACGTTATGTCAAAGTCTTCCATTGATCCCCTAGACAAATACCTTGGGTTGCAAGGCTCATGCCTCAACCCATATGTCGTGGTTTTGTCACGGCAGATGTCCTAGTGTGAGGACTTCGTCGTGAGGCCATCGCAACTAGGTAGTAGCTTGAACCGGGTTGGATGGAATCGAGAGACGCGAGTTTACCCAGGTTCGGCCCCTCGCGGTGGAGGTAAAAGCCTACATCCTGCTTGATTGATATTGATGATGATGATGATCTCGATTACAAGGGCGGTGTTTCGCTACCTCTATCTCGAGAGCATCTACTTTGATCTTGACTAAGACTTATTTGTCTGTCTAAAACTCTTCCCTCTTGGGGTGCCTTGCCCCTCCTTATATAAGTTGAAGGGGTTGGCTTATATGTAGAGTCCTAGTAGGATTAGGACTAGTCTATCTTCTATTACAAACCGGATACAAGTCCGGGTCTTGCTTCCCTTACCAGGTCTTGCTCTTCTTGGACCTTCTCCGTGAGCCGACCGTCCAAGCATCTTCTTGAGTCGGCCCTCTCACGAGTAGCCTTCTGGGTCTTGGGCCTTGCCGCTTGTCCTACCCACTGACCGGATCACCAATGAGCCACCAAGTCCGGGCGGGTTACCGATGAGGCACCAAGTCCTGGCTGCATCATACTTCAGGACGG
This sequence comes from Thinopyrum elongatum, assembly GCA_011799875.1. NCBI lineage: Eukaryota > Viridiplantae > Streptophyta > Magnoliopsida > Poales > Poaceae > Thinopyrum > Thinopyrum elongatum. The sequence goes on along the minus strand of CM022297.1, from coordinate 354,279,082 downwards.
GTCATACCGCGGGGTATATCCCCGACATTAGCCCCCAGTTTAATTTGGATTTATCCATGTTAAAATTATCCTAAAAAATAAAAACAAGAACAAATTTGATATGTTGTGCACCGGGTCGAGGGTTCTTCTGAGCCGGCATCTGCTCATCCTTAAGTCCTTGTCATTTCCTTCTGTGAAAACACCCGACCGAGTCAATCTTTGCCGGGTCGTGTAATTCTTGAATTATTTCATATCGTGTCTCTTCGTTATATTCAAGGGAATCCCTCCTGGAAAGTCTGAATCTCTTCGTTATAGCAGTAGGCCAGCTTCAAAATCAATTTGCTGACATTGGTTTCTTGCAGAAAAAATATTGGGGAAAAAATAATCCATTTGATTCGGCTTCCAACGCTCTGGCTTGACAAAAATATTGGACTTAAGATATTCATCTAGTTTTTAGCCGGCTTGAGGATGTAGATCTTGCCGAGTTGCAATCGCTGAAATTTCTGAGTTATAGAAATTGATCATACCGGGTCATGATTGTTATAGACGCCGGGTCATATAATTGGTCTTCCTGAATTCTTCAGGCCAAGTCCTTATACCTTGTGATGACTTGGTGCTTGCTTTTGTAAATATAGCTTCCAATCGTTGAGTCGGCTCTCTGGGCCTTTCTATGAATCGCTCGGAGGAGATAAACTTTACCAATTTCTCCACTAAGAATATGATACCCGGTTTGCTCAAAAATGAGAACTTGAAGGTGTACCTCCCTTATATCCATATTATCTGTAGCCCCCAAGTCTTAAGAGGGGAACATAGTGATAGCTTAAGGCTTGCTTCAATATAAATATTTGCAACTTTGGAGAAATCCGGGTTGTTCATCTGAGTCACCAGTCATAAAATGAATGTTTTGTATTTCACATGTGTAACCCCCAAGGGACGACTCATCAATATTTGATGGGCCGGGTCTTCAATTTGGACCTTATAATCTGTTGAAACAACTGAGCGTTGTATCCCCCAACTGCCGGGTTGTCTTGCCTACAGCAACATGGGACTTTGTGTTTGTCTTATTGCTCATAAAACTTCGGCCAATGTAGCCCCGAGGGTCGGGTCATTATGCAATAATGAGCAGGGACTTTGTAGATCTGATTATGTAGACTTGAGCAACAATGTGTAACCCCCAAGGGCCGGCTCATCTTTATTTGATGTGCCGGGTCTTCATATGATCCCTTAACTTGAAAATGACAGTACATTAGCCCCCAAGTGCCATGTTGAGTGTTCACAACTACATGGGACTTGATATTTTGTAAGCCAAAATTGACTGATGTATCCCCAAGTGCTGGGTCGTTCGCCAGCGGCGACTTGGGACTTCGGAAACTTGAGCAATGTAGCCCCCAAGTGCAGGGTCGTGTGCTTGCGGTGACTCGGGACTTTGGAAACTTGAACAATGTAGCCCCCAAGTGCCGGGTCATGTGCCTGCGGTGACTCGGGACTACTCCTTCCATTGCAGAATAAAATGAGATCCATTGTTTGGATGATGTTGCTAAATGCTTTGCATATCAATGTTGAACCATGCTCCTTGCTGTAAGCTGGTGTTTTTTGCATTAGGAAATAATAGCCATCTCTCCAAAACGGCTTTGAAAAAATCAATCATTTAACATTGGTTATGATAACCATGATGAAAATCCAGCCATGTTGGCCATCAATGATTTGTTTATTCCTGCAGAGTTACAATGTAACCTGGTTTGAAAACTGACTCCTGCAACATAAAAAAAAAATGCATGCATATATGATGCATTGTATGATGATGCAATGTATGATGATGTATATGTATAATAACAGAGTGTAAAAATGCCGGCTTTCGAGGCTCGACATAACACCGGCTTTCGAGGCTCGAGTCTTGCTTCAGTGAAGCTGGAATGATAGCCTTGGTTTATCCTCGCTTTCTGTAAGCCGGCTCTCTCGTTACTCAAGCCACCGTTTTAACTTTGACAAGTTCAGGGTCATAAAGATTGACTGTCAAGAGTACGGGGGGTCACCTTTTCGGAGTCGCATCAAGCAGATAGGCAGGTTTAACCAATAATATGTGGCGTTTTTGCCGGGTCAAGAGGGTGAGAAAGCTAAAGTCGGTGAGTTGGAAGCCCCCAAGTGACCAATTGAACGGTATACCCATGTTTAGACTGTGCATCATGGCGACTAGTCTTCTTTGGTAACCTTACTTTTCGCCAATAAGGCAGGATACCTATGTTTGAACTGCGCATCATGGCGGCTAGTTCTCTTTGGAAACCTTTAATTTTTCACCAGTATGCAGGATACCCATGTTTGAACTATGCATCATGGCAGCTAGTCCTCTTTGGCAACCTTATTTTTTCCCCGATAAGGTAGGATACCTATGTTTGGACTGTGCAACATGGCAGCTAGTCCTCTTTGGCAACCTTAATTTTCCCGCCAACAATAGCAGCAGCCCCCAGGTCCGGGTTGTCTTTCCTGAAATGACCAGGATTCTTGAATTTTTGAAAACGACCAAATTTTCCGAGTCATGTCTGTGTAGCCCCCGAGTCTTAAGTCGACTCGAGGAGTTGGCTTGAGATTCTTCATACTTGGCCGTGGCATAAGCCGACATATATTTGACAGCTGAAAGCTGAAATGTATTCAAGTCAGAGGCGTGTGGCGAGTTGATGATCTTCACGACACTCGTTTTATGTCCTTGGTGTTGATGACGTGATGTGAATCCACGAAAGGTTGAGGTCGACCATGGCAGGTTATAGATGATCCCGCATGAGTCGTGTCAGTAACCCGGCCGATGGTTTGACTTGGCAGCTTGTTAAAGTTGATCAAACCCCAGCGGCGGCGATTTGTGCGCCTGCCCATTGAGCCATCCGGTGCAGGTGGATGCTGATAATAAATTATTATTTGCTCTAGAGTTGTTGGAATAGACCGGTCGCACTTGCATGCGCTCACTAAGTAGCTCGTGCAGATGGGTGCGGCTCCGGTGTGTTGATATAGACGCGGGGGTCGGCCGCGGCATTTTGAAGCCGGCATGAATGGGAGAGTCAGCCGCGGCGTGTTGATGTAGACTGAAGTGCGGGGGCGGACGGTAGAAATGGCCGCGGCGTTGGAGACAGCGTAGATGCGGGCCAGTCGGCCGCGGGCGGGGACAGATGAGTCGACCGCGGGTGCGGACGGATTGAGTCGGCCGAGGGTGCGGTCCCGGCGCGTTGATGTAGACTGAGCCACGGAGGCGGCGGCTTGCGCGCGTCTGTTGAGCAGTGCGGCATACACGAATGCTGGTGCAACCTCCGTGATCAGATCGTAGGGATGGTGAACCGCGCGTGTGTGCGCGGCACCGTTGGGCGGGCGAAAGCTGGCGCGTCCTCTGGTGCTGGCGACCATTTTTTTATGACAACCATTAGCTAATTGACCTGTGTATACAGTATAATACAAGTCAAGAGTAAGATTGTTCAATGAAAGTCAGCCGAGTGGACAAATGAACTATGTCACACTCGTGAGGTCGCCTGGCGTATAGTGGACGGGATGGAAACCCCGGACCAGCCGAGTCACAGAAGTCTTCGGCGTTTCCTTTTTGTTTTTGGCTCCGATGCGCTGAAGTAGACCGAACCGCAGGAGCATTGACCCATGCCGTGTCCGTTGGGCAGCACTATGTGGGTCAGTGCTGGCGTGACCTTTGACGTGTCGAGGGATTATTTTTATGATGAACACAGCAACCGCAACAGCAAATACACTTATTCCTTTGTCCTCTAACCATTTTATCATGCATGAGCAAGGCTTCACTTAGAGGTATGATGTGGCTTGAGACTGCGTCGGTATTTCCCCAAAGAGGAAGGGATGATGCAACACAACTACGGTAAGTATTTCCCTCAGTTATGAAACCAAGGTTATCAATCCAGTAGGAGAACCAGGCAACACTATGTAAACGGTACCTACACACAATGAACAAATACTTGCAACCTGACGCGTAAGAGGGGTTGTCAATCCCTCCTCGGTAAAAAGATAGATTAAATTGTATGAGATTGGATAAATAGATCTAGCAAGAACGCAAAATAAAATAAGTAAAGAAATAGTGCAACAAGGTATTTTTGGGTTTTTGGAATAATAGATGTAAAAACAATATGATAAAAGATAGACCCGGGGGCCGTAGATTTCACTAGTGGCTTCTCTCGAGAAAATAGCATACGGTGGGTAAACAAATTACTGTTGGGCAATTGATAGAAGAGCAAATAATTATGACGATATCCAAGGTAATGATCATGTATATAGGCATCACGTCCAAGATTAGTAGACCGACTCCTGCCTGCATCTACTACTATTACTCCACACATCGACCGCTATCCAGCATGCATCTAGTGTATTAAGTTCATGGAGAAACGGAGTAATGCAATAAGAATGATGATATGATGTAGACAAGATCTATTCATGTAGGAATAGACCCCATCTTTTTATCCTTAATAGCAACGATACATGCGTGCCTCGCTACCCCTTCTGTCACTGGGTGAGGACACCGCAAGATCAAACCCATCACAAAGCACCTCTTCCCATTGCAAGAAAAATCAATCTAGTTGGCCTAACTAAACCAAAGATTCGAAGAAGAAATACGAGGCTATAACAATCATGCATCTAAGAGATATCAAAGAAAACTCAAATAATATTCATAGATTGATCTGATCATAAACTCTCACTTCATCGGATCCCAACAAACACACCGCAAAAAGTCATTACATGAAATAGATCTCCAAGAACATCGAGGAGAACATTGTATTGAGAATCAAAAAGAGAGAAGAAGCCATCTAGCTACTGCCTACGGACCCGTAGGTCTATGATGAACTACTCACGCATCAACGGAGGAGCATCAATGAGGATGATGAACCCCTCCATGATCGTGTTCCCCTTTGGCAGAGTGCTAGAATAGGGCTCCAGATTGGATATCGTGGTTCTGGAACTTGCGGCGGCTGGAATTGTGTTTCGATCGCTCCCCTAGGGTTTCTGGAATATCTGAGGATTTATAGAGCTAAGAGGCAGTGGAGGAGACCCCCATGGGCCCTCACCACCCACCTGGGCGCGTCAGGGGCCTCTGGCGCGCCCTGGTGGGTTGTGGGCCCCATGGGCCTCCCCTATGGTGCTTCCTTGGCTCCCAAGTTGTCTTCTGGTCCAAAAAAAATCTCCAAAAAGTTCCGCTGCGTTTGGACTCCGTTTGATAGGGATATTCTGCAAAGTAAAAAATAAGCAAAAAACAGCAACTGGCACTGGGCACTATGTCAATAGGTTAGTCCCAAAAAATGATATAAAGTTGCTATAAAATAAAGGTAAGACATCCAAGAATGATAATATAACAGCATGGAACAATAAAAAATTATAGATACGTTGGAGACGTATCAGCATCCGCAAGCTTAATTCCTGCTTGTCCTCGAGTAGGTAAATGATAAAAATAGAATTTTTGATGTGCAATGCTGCCTAACATGTTCATTACATATTCTTTTCTTATGTAGCATGGACATTTGGACTTTTAGATGGGTCAAAGCAATAGTCTATAATTGACATGAAGACTTAAATACTCAAGCATATCAACAAGCAACCATGTCTTTCAAAATATCAACACTAAAGAAAGCTATCTCTAGCCCATCATGCTCAATCATTGATCCATTCATGAAACACACTCGAATATTAGCTACATCGAATGCACAAGTATGATCATAGTGCTCCCTAGTTGGTGCTTTATAAGAGAAGATGGAGACTCAAATAAAAATAAAAATTGCATAAAAGTAAATAGATAGGCCCTTCGCAGAGGGAAGCTGAGATTTGTAGAGGTGCCAAAGCTCAAAGCTTAAATTGAAAGATAAAATATTTTGAGAGGCATGCTTTTCTCGTCAACGAAAACGACCGAGTAGTTCCCAATACTTTCCATGCTAGATACATCGTAGGCGGTTCCCAAACATAAAATAAAGTTTATTCATTTTTTCACCATTCTTTCACAATCGATGGCTAGCCGTATCCACAGGTGCCTTCCATACCAACACTTTCCAAGGAATTTATTATTTGACAACATAAAGTAAATTTCTTTTTCATTTCGGGACTGGGCATCCCTATTACCGCCACACTCTCGTGCAATGACAAGTGAATAAACACTCATCTTGAGAATAACACATCTAGCATGGAAAAATATTGGCCACCCCCTACCGCTTCATGAGCGCTACGGGCACACAAAAAGGAAATTCATTTTGAAAATTAGAGTTGGCACGTACAAATTTACTTGGAACGACACGAAAATACCGCATATAGGTAGGTATGGTGGACTCATATGGCATAACTGGGAATAAGGATTTTGGATGCACAAGTAGTATTCCCACTTAGTACAAGGAAAGGCTAGCAAATAGATTGAGAAGCAACCAAACAAGAAACGAAAATTCACTGATAACCCACAAGTATAGGGGATCGCAACAGTTTTCGAGGGTAGAGTATTCAACCCAAATTTATTGATTCAACACAAGGGGAGCCAAAGAATATTTGTAAGTATTAGCAGCTAAGTTGTCAATTCAACCACACCTGGAGATTAATTATCTGCAGCAAAGTGATCAGTAGCAAAATAGTATGATAGTTTTGATAGCAGTAGTAACAGTAACAGTAACGGTAACAACTTAGCAAGAACAATATATGGAAAATTCATAGGCATTGGATCGGTGAATTCGTTCGATGATATTCATCATATAATAGTCATAACCTAGGGCGATACGGCACTAGCTCCAGTTCATAAATATAATGTAGGCATGTATTCCGTAAATAGTCATACGTGCTTATGGAAAGAACTTGCATGACATCTTTTGTCCTACCCTCCCGTGGCAGTGGGGTCCATAAGGAAACTAAGGGATATTAAGGCCTCCTTTTAATAGAGAACCGGAACAAAGCATTAGCACATAGTGAATACATGAACTCCTCAAACTACGGTCATCACCGGAAAGTATCCCAACTATTGTCACTCCGGGGTTTGCGGATCATAACACATAGTAGGTGACTATACCTTGCAAGATCGGATCTAGAACATAGATATAATGGTGATAACATAAATGGTTCAGATCTGAAATCATGGCACCCGGGCCCAAAGTGACAAGCATTAAGCATGGCAAAGTCATAGGAACATCAATCTCAGAACATAATGGATGCTAGGGATCAAGCCCTAACAAAACTAACTCGATTACATGATGTCCAACTCCTCACCGACCAGCGAGCCTACGAAGAAATTACTCACTCCCGGTGGGGAGCATCATGAAATTGGCGATGAAGGAGGGTTGGTGATGATGAAGATCGAAGATCCCCCTCTCCGGAGCCCAAAACGGACTCCAGATCTAGCCTCCCGATGAAGAACAAGAGGTGGCGGTGGCTCCGTATCGTGAAATGAGATAATTCTTCCTCCCTGGTTTTTTCTAGAAAAATAGGATTTTATAGCGTTGGAATCAGGGTCTGCGGGGCCACCAGGTGGGAACAACCCACCTGGGCGCGCCTGAGGGGGGGGTGCCCTGGTGGGTTGTACTCACCCAGGGGCCCCCTCCGGTGGTTCTTGGCTCCATTATTTTTCTTTTATTGTATAAAAATTCTCCAAAAAGTTTCGTTCCAATCTGAGAACTTTTATTTCTGCACAAAAACAACACCATGGTAGTTCTGCTGAAAAGAGCGCCAGTCCGGGTTAGTTTCATTCAAATCATGCAAATTAGAGTCCAAAACAAGAGGAAAAGCATTAGGAAAAGTAGATACGACGGAGACGTATCAACTCCCCCAAACTTAAACCTTTGCTTGTCCTCAAGCAATTCAGTTGATAAACTAAAAGTGAAAAAGAAAAACTTATACGAACTCTTTTGCTCTTGTTTACATAAATAAGCTTAAGTAGCACCCAGGTTTTCAGCAAAGATTATAGCTAACCATGTCAAAAATAACTCTTAAAAATTATATTAACTCATATCAATGACATAATCAACTAGCGAGCAATAATAAAACATCTCAAATGACAACACTTTGTCAAAACAATCATGATATAATTGATAACAGTGGTATCTCGCTAGCCCTTTCTGAGACCGCAAAACATAAATGCAGAGCACCTCCAAAGTTCAAGCAGCGACTAAACATTGTAATTCATGGTAGAAAAGATCCAGTCATGATGCATCCAACATTAACTATACGCAATGCATGAGGATGACAATAGTGCTCTCAGGGTCTGGCGCTTATTTGAGAAGGTGATGACTCAACATAAAATTAAATAGATAGTCCCTTCGCAGAGGGAAGCAAGGATTTGCAGCGGTGCCAGAGCTCAATTTTTAAAACAGAGGTAAATGGAATTTTGAGAAATGCACCCTTCCTGTTTACTTCGCGACCATTAGTTATCGATATCTTCCATGCTAAACACATTAGTGGTGGTTCCCAAGCGATAAAAGTAAAGGTTTACCCCCCTCCACCAACAAACACACTCCACGGCTAGCCGAATCCACGGGTACCCTCCATACCAACATCAGTCCTGGGGGAGTTTTGTTTAATTATTTGCAATTTGATTTCGGGACTGGGAATCCCTATTACCGCCCGTCTCGTGCAAGGACGAGTGAATAAACACTTATCATGAGAATAACCCGCTTAGCATGGAAGATACCGACTACCTCCTGTCACTCTATGAACAATCCAGGCACACAAAAACGGATATTTATTTGAAGTTTTTAGAGGTGGCACATGCAAATTTACTTAGAACAGTAGGGTAATACCGCATATAGGTAGGTATGGTGGACTCATCTGGAATAACTTGGGTTTTAGGATTTTGATGCACAAGAAGTATTTCCGCTTAGTACAGGCGAACGCTAGCAAATAGGTTAGGAAGCAGCCAGCTAGAGAGCAAAAACGATCATGAACATGCATTATGCATAATGAACATTGGATACTAGCATGAGTAGGATATGAACACCATAACATAAATATCATAGAGGCTATGTTGTTTTGATTCAACTACATGCATGAACATGTGCCAAGTCAAGCCACTCGAACATTCGGAGGAGGATACCATATCATCATACTACATCACAATCATTTTAACGCAATGTTGACATCCAAGATAAATCATTATCCACTCCTAGCTACTTAAGCATGGCATGAGAAACTATAATCTCTAATTTTCATTGCAAACATGTTTGATCATAATATGCTGATTCATGGATACTAGATTAAACATATTTACAAAAATAGAACAAGTTGAGTTCATACCCGTTTCTCTTTGCCATAGCCAGTTCACCAAATATCGTCATTATTGCCTTTCACTTGCACGACCGAACGATTTGAAAATAATAATAGTGCAAGAGTGCCCTGGACTAAGCTAGAATCTGCAAACATTTTATTCAAAGGAGAAGACAAGGTAATTTGGGCTCTTCGTTAGATCAACAATAATGCACATGAGAGCCACTCAACATTTTCATCATGGTCTTCTCCTTGGTATGACTCAATAAACGGAAAAGAAATTCAGAGAAACACACTAAAATATTTTTGGAGTTTTTAGTTTTTCCTAGAAGAAAGCAAATTAAAGAAGGAAAAACAAAAAAAAGAGAAAAACTATTTACACGGGAAAGCTCCCAACAAGCAAAAGAAGAACAAGGAAATATTTTTGGGTTTTCTTTTAAATACTACAACTAACTATTCTAGAAAGAAAAATCAAAAAGAAGCAAACAACATTGTTTTTGTGATTTTCTCATAGTTTTTCAAACGCACAAGAAGAAAGCAAGAAAATAAATCTAGCATGGATAATACAATGAAAAAGTGTGGACACCGACAAATGAAATGAGATGTGTGAACATGAATGTAATGTTGGTGGAAATACGTACTCCCCAAGCTTAGGCTTTTGGCCTAACTTGGTAATCACCACTCGTAGAACCAATCAGGTCCTATGTTGAAGTGCTGTGGAGCAGGCACCTAAGCATCCCACTCCTGAGGCTCCTCCTCAGCTGCTGCCAGGTTGTTTCGATAGGCAATAATGTCCTTAGGCATGATCCTGTATCCTCTCCTGACAATAGAATCAAACAAAGCAGGTGCAGGCAAAGGGATAATATCACGGGTATCCACACTGAAAACCAGGTTGTAAGGAACACTATTAGTAGTGTCCTCGGCATCAAGAAACTGATGAGCTGCCATCGCCTGGCGATCTAGGTAAACCTTAGGCAAAGGATGATCATGTTGGCGTATCTGAACATTAAAATGACTCTCTAAGCGAGTAGCATAAATACCACCATGAATTTTGCCTTTGGACCTGTTAAGGTGCAAGCGACGTGCAATGATAGCCCCAAGGCTATAGCTATTATCGCCGTAAAGTGCACTGCATAAGACAGCGAAATCGGGGGCACTAAGTGCACCAACCTTCTCTCTAGCAAGTAAACACTTAGCGATAAATAGAGTAAAATAATGCACTGAAGGAAACTGCAAGCTAGTGGCGGTGACACTCGACACCCCTCTCTCATCTCCCACTGACAGGGTGCGATAGAAACCCTCAAACTCTTCAGGCCTAGGCTCTCTTATTTCCTCGTCAGAAGGGATTAAGCAAATATCACAGAATTCAGTAAGTGGTATCTGACGGGTTTCAGCATATAAATTAAACCGCACCTTAGGGGGGTTATTCCTACTTATGAAATGAAAACTTTGCACAAAGGAATTTGTAAGGAGATGATATTGTTCACACTCAGCTGCGATGAAGTCAGTGAGGCCAGCATTGACAGCAAATTGTGCGAACTCTTGACGGATTCCAGCTCCATCCATGAAGGGGTTGTGAGGCCATTCGCATGGCCGCACTTCCGCCATTCTTCGAGTTTGGAGGTCACTATCCGATGACTCACCCACAACTCCCTTGGAGTTCTTCTTGGAAGCAAACTTCCTAAAGAAACTCATCTTATTCCTATGAACAAAATTCTGAAATTTTTAGTCCACAAAATTTTTGTCAACAAAACTTCACAAGATTGGTAGCAACTACTCATAGACATGCATAGAGGCTATATTGAGCATTCAAACTACTTAGAACTCTAAGAATTCAACATGCAAGCTCATCTATAGCAGCACCAAGAGTAGCTAATTATTCAAAATATAAAACACTAAAGCAAAAACTAATTGGACAAATGGAGGAGTCACATACCAAGTAGCAATCCCCCAAAACAGTTTCAGGTATGGAGCTTCGAGCAAAGAGATCGAAATCCGCGGGTTTGAGAGCAAGAACAAGAGAGAGAGAGAGAGAGAGAAATGGCGAATTTTTTCTGGAGGTAGGTGGTGACATGGGCTAAAGAGATAAGTGAGGGGGCCCATGTGGGGACCACAACCCACCAGGGCGCGCCTGGGGGTGCTGGCGCGCCCAGGTGGGTTGTGCCCACCTGGTGCACCCCCCTCTGATGTTATTTGCACCAAAAATTCTTAAATATTTAGAAAAAAATCATATTAAATTTTCAAGGCATTCTGAGAACTTTTATTTTTGGGTCATTTTTTATTGCATGGGAAATTCAGAAAACAGACAAAACATGGCATTTTATTTTATTTAACTAAGAAAAACAGAAAACAAATGTTGGGGACAGAAGGTTGTGCTACTAAATTCATCAACTTCATACCTCTCAAAAATGATCCATTAATAAGGTTGATCAAGTCTTATTAACAACCACTTTCGATTAGCATGAAACCGAAGAACTTTCGTAAAACACTAGGTTACCTCAACGGGGATATGCATGTCCCCCACAATAAGCATTTCATATTTCTTTTTGGCAGTAGGTAGAGGTAGTTGAAAACTTCTAATAGTGAGTGTCGGAGATTTTTCAATAACATTAATACCATTCACTTGGAATTGTTTCTTCAGAAAGTGCACCGTATGCTCATTACCATTGATATGAAAAGTGAACTTGCTTTTATTGCAATCAATAACAGCCCCTGCAGTATTCAAGAAGGGTCTACCAAGGATAATCGACATGTTGTCATCCTCGGGCATCTCAAGTATAACAAAGTCAGTCAAGATAGTAACATTAGCAACAACAACATCCTCACAAATACCGATAGGTATGGCAGTTGATTTATCAGCGATTTGCAAAGATATTTCAGTAGGTGTGAGTTTATTCAAATCAAGTCTTTTGTAAAAATAGAAAGGCATAACACTAACACCAGCTCCTAGATCACATAAAGCAGTTTTCACATAGTTTCTTTTGATAGAGCAAGGTATAGTTGGTATTCCCGGATCTCCAAGTTTTTTAGGTACTCCATCCTTAAAAGAATAATTAGCAAGCATGGTGGAGATTTCAGCTTCTGGTATTTTTCTCTTATTAGTGATGATGTCTTTCATGTACTTTGCATAAGGGGCCATCTTTAATATATCAGTCAAACGGGTGCGCAAAAAGACTTGCCTAAGCATTTCAGCAAAGCGTTCAAATTCTTCATCATCTTTCTTCTTAGTTGATTTAGGTGGAAAGGGCATGGGTTTTTGAACCCATGGTTCTCTTTCTTTTCCATGTTTTCTAGCAATGAAGTCTCTTTTATCATATCTTTTATTTTTAGGTTGTGGGTTATCAAGATCAACAGCTAGTTCTATCTAAACATCATTATCTGGTTGTTTATGATTGTGTGGTTGAGTATCTTCATGAACATCATCATCATCCTTTTCATTATCACTAGGTGAATGTTCATTGCCAGATTGAGTTTCAGCATCAGAGATAGAAACATCATTATCAGCTTCAGGAAGTTTTTCTATCTCAGGTTCACTAGAGGTATGCAAAGTCCTATCGATTTTCTTTTTCTTCTTCTTTTTGGTGGGACTAGGTGCATGAGTATTAATTCTTTGAGAGTCTTGTTCAATTCTTTTTGGGTGTCCCTCAGGATAAAGTGGTTCCTGAGCCATTCTACCTCCTCTAGTCATTACTCTGACAGCATGATCATTGATATTATTATTCATTTCATCTAACAACTCTCTTTGGGATTTAGCAACTTGTTCTAGTTGAGTTTGAACCATAGAGGTATGTTTTCCTACACCTCTAACATCATTTGAGATTCTAAATAACAAGTCACTTAAGCGAGCAATGATATCAGAATTGTATTTCAATTGTTTCATAACATTTGCATTGAAGTGATCTTATTTTCTAATATAGTTATCAAACTCATAAAGGCATTGACTAGGATGCATATTATAAGGATTGTCCTTATCATTAAATTTCATGAAAGAATTTACCTCTACCACCTTGGGTGGTGGTGTATCAAGTCCATGTATCTCTTCAATAGGAGGTAAATTTTTAACATGCTCTGCCTTAATACCTTTTTCCTTCATGGATTTCTTTGCCTTTTGCATATCTTCCGGACTGAGATATAAGATGCCCCTCTTCTTTGGAGTGGGTTTATGCGGTGGTTCGGGAAGAGTCCAATCATAAAAAAAATCAATATATTATTCAATAATTCCTCAGCTTGTCCAACAATTCGTTCCCTGAAAACACAGCCAGCCCAACTATCTAGGAAGTCCCTAGAAGCATCAGTTAGTCCATTATAGAAGATATCAAGTATTTCATTTTTCTTAAGAGGATGATCAGGCAAAGCATTAAGCAGTTGGAGAAGCCTCCCCCAAGCTTGTGGGAGACTCTCTTCTTCAATTTGCACAAAGTTAAATATTTCCTGTAGGGCAGCTTGTTTCTTATGAGCAGGAAAATATTTTTCAGAGAAGTAGTAAATCATATCCTGGGGACTACACACACAACCAGGAGCAAGAGTATTATACCAAGTCTTAGCATCACCCTTTAATGAGAACGGAAATAATTTGAGAATATAATAGTAGCGATTTTCTCATCATGAGCAAATAGGGTGGCTATGTCATTCAGCTTAGTAAGATGTGCCACAACAGTTTCAGTTTCATAACCATGGAAAGGATCAGATTCAACCAAAGTAATTAACTCTGGGTCGACAGAGAATTCATAATCCTTATCATCAACAACAATAGGTGAAGTAGCAAACTTGGGATCACACTTCATTCTAGCATTCAAAGATTTCTCCTTCAATTTGCATAATAATTTCTTAAGATCATCTCTATCATTGCAAGCAAGAAAATCTCTAGTTGTCTCCTCATCCATAATATAACCTTTAGGTACCTTAGGCAATTCATATCTAGGAGAGCTAGGTCTAATAGGTGTTTCAAGATTTTCAGTTTCAATAATTTCATCGGGTTCAACATCCTCAATATTTTTAGCTCTAGCAATTTGTTCATCAAGAAAATCACCTAGTGGCAACCATCATCAAGCAAGGTACTAGCACCAGCAAGAGTAGTATTCATAGAAGTAGCATCATCAATAACTTGCGACATATCAGGATTAATAGCATGTGGTGGTGTTGCAAGTCTACTCAAAATAGAAGGTGAATCAAGTGCAGAGCTAGATGGCAGTTCCTTACCTCCCCTCGTCTTAGAGGGAAATATTTTAGTCTTGGTATCCTTCAGATTCTTCATAGTGATAAATTGATAATAATCCCAAGTGACTCAACAAATATAGCTATGCTCCCCGGCAATGGTGCCAGAAAAAGGTCTTGATAACCCACAAGTATAGGGGATCGCAACAGTTTTCGAGGGTAGAGTATTCAACCCAAATTTATTGATTCAACACAAGGGGAGCCAAAGAATGTTTGTAAGTATTAGCCGCTGAGTTATCAATTCAACCACACCTGGAGATTAATTATCTGCAACAAAGTGATCAGTAGCAAAATAGTATGATAGTTTTGATAGCAGTAGTAACAGTAATAGTAATGATAACAACTTAGCAAGAACAATATATGGAAAATTCATAGGCATTGGATCAGTGAATTCGTTGGATGATATTCATCATATAACAGTCATAACCTAGGGCGATACGGCACTAGCTCCAGTTCATAAATATAATGTAGGCATGTATTCCGTAAATAGTCATATGTGCTTATGGAAAGAACTTGCATGACATCTTTTGTCCTACCCTCCCGTGGCAGCGGGGTCCATAAGGAAACTAAGGGATATTAAGGCCTCCTTTTAATAGAGAACCAGAACAAAGCATTAGCACATAGTGAATACATGAACTCCTCAAACTACGGTCATCACCGGAAAGTATCCCGACTATTGTCACTCCGGGGTTTGCGGATCATAACACGTAGTAGGTGACTATAACTTGCAAGATCGGATCTAGAACATAGATATAATGGTGATAACATAAATGGTTCAGATCTAAAATCATGGCACCCGGGCCCAAAGTGACAAGCATTAAGCATGACAAAGTCATAGCAACATCAATCTCAGAACATAATGGATACTAGGGATCAAGCCCTAACAAAACTAACTCGATTACATGATGAATCTCATCCAACTCCTCACCGACCAGCGAGCCTACGAAGGAATTACTCACTCCCGGTGGGGAGCATCATGAAATTGGCAATGAAGGAGGGTTGGTGATGACGAAGATCAAAGACCCCCCTCTCCGGAGCCCAAAATGGACTCCAGATCTAGCGTCCCGATGAAGAACAAGAGGTGGCGGCAGCTCCGTATCGTGAAACGAGATAATTCTTCCTCCCTGGTTTTTTTCTGGAAAAATATGATTTTATAGCGTTGGAATCAGGGTCTGCAGGGTCACCAGGTGGGCACAACCCACCTGGGCACGCCTGAGGGGGTGGGGCCCTGGTGGGTTGTACTCACCCAGGGCCCCCCCTCCGGTGGTTCTTGGCTCTAGTATTTTTCTTTTATTGTATAAAAATTCTCCAAAAAGTTTCGTTCCAATCCAAGAACTTTTATTTCTGCACAAAAATAACACCATGGTAGTTCTGCTGAAAACAACGTCAGTCCGGGTTAGTTTCATTCAAATCATGTAAATTAGAGTCCAAAACAAGAGGAAAAGCGTTAGGAAAAGTAGATACGACGAAGATGTATCATTCACATAAACGAGCATTAAGCATAACTAACACCGAATAATGCACCACAAGTAGGATGTAATTTCATTGCATAACTATTGACTTTCATGCTTGCATAGGGAATCACAAACCTTAACACCAATATTCTTACTAAAGCATAATTACTCACCAACATGACTCACATATTACTATCATCATATCTCAAAACTATTACTAAGAATCAAGTTTATTTTGTCCAATGATCTTCATGAAAGTTTTTATTATATCCCTCTTGAATATATATCACTTTGGGACTAATTTCATATATTGCAATTTCTTTTGACAAGCTCAAACAAATTTAAGTGAAGAACATGAGCATAAAAATTTTCATCTCTCAAAATAATATAAGTGAAGCATGAGAGAAGTTCTTCAAAAAAATTAGTAACTCTCAAATAAATCTAAGTGAAGCATGAGAGTATTTCTTCAAAAAAATTAAAGCACACCGTGCTCAAAAAGATATAAGTGAAGCACTAGAGCAATTCCATAGCTCAAAAAAATTGAGTGAAGCACATAGAGCAATTCTAACAAATCATAGCATAATTATGGCTCTCTCAAATAGGTGTGTCCAGCAAGGATAATTGTGACACACTAAAAAGCAAAACAAGCAAAGACTCATATAATACAAGACGCTCCAAGCAAAACACATGATATGTGATGAATAAAAATATAGCTCCAAGTAAAATTATCGATGGTTGTTAGAAGAAAGAGGGGATGCCTTCTGGGGTATCCCCAAGCTTAGTTGCTTGGTTATCCTTGAATATTACCTTGGGGTGCCATGGGCATCCCCAAGATTAGGCTCTTTTCACTCCTTATTCCTTCATCCATCAAGATCTCACCCAAAACATGAAAACTTCAATCATACAAAACTTAACAAAACCTTCGTGAGATCCGTTAGTATAAGAAAAACAATCTTTGCTTGAAGTATTGTTGAAAACCCATTCATATTTTATTATTGCATTATACCTAACGTATTCTAACTTTACCATGGCTTATACCCCCCGATACAATCCATAGATTCATCAAAATAAGCACACAATGCAAAGAAAACAGAATCTGTCAAAAACAGAACAGTCTGTAAAGACACGAATTTTACTCATACTTCTGTAACTCTAAAAATTCTTTAAAATGAGGACAACATAGGCAATTTGTATATCAATCTTGTGTAAAAACTTCAGAATCTTTCGTCGCTTCTGTGAATTTTAACAATTCTGTTACTGGACACAAAAGTTTCTGTTTTTCAATAGGATCAAATCAACTATTGCTACTTCTTGAGCTTGCGTTGGTTTTTCCCTTGAAGAGGAAAGGGTGATGCAGCAAAGTAGATATAATTATTTCCCTCAGTTAGAGAACCAAGGTATCAATCCAGTAGGAGACAACGCACAAATCACCAATACCTGCACAAACAATCAAACACTTGCACTCAACCCGATAAAGGGGTTGTCAATCCCTTCACGGTCACTTGCAAAAGTGAGTTCTGATAGAGATAGATAAAACTAAACAAAAGATAAAGTAAATATTTTTAGGGTTTTTGGTTTATAGATCTGAAAATAAAAGATTGCAAAATAGTAGGTCGGAAAGTAATATGATGGAAAATAGACCTGGGGGCCATAGGTTTCACTAGAGGCTTCTGTCAAGATAGCAAATAATACGGTGGGTGAACAAATTACTGTCGAGCAATTGATAGAAAAGCGCAAAGTTATGATGATATCCAAGGCAATGATTATGAAATATAGGCATCACGTCCATGTCAAGTAGACCGACTCCTGCCTGCATCTACTACTATTACTCCACACATCGACTGACTCCTGCCTGCATCTAGAGTATTAAGTTCATGAAGAACAGAGTAACACTTTAAGTAAGATGACATGATGTAGAGGTATAAACTCAAGCAATATGATGTAAACCCCATCTTTTTATCCTCGATGGCAACAATACAATACGTGCCTCGCTGCCCCTACTGTCACTGGGAGAGGACACTGCAAGATTGAACCCAAAGCCAAGCACTTCTCCCATTGCAAGAAAAACCAATCTAGTTAGCCAAACCAAACTGATAGTTCGAAGAGAATTACAAGGATATCAAATCATGCATAAAAGAATTCAGAGGAGATTCAAATAATATTCATAGATAAGCTGATCATAAATCCACAATTCATCGGATCTCAACAAATACACCGCAAAAGAAGATTACATCGGATAGATCTCCAAGAACATCAAGGAGAACGTTGTATTGGGAATCAAAGAGAGAGAAGAAGCCATCTAGCTACTAGCTATGGACCCGTAGGTCTGAGGTAAACTACTCACGCTTCATCGGAAGGGTAATAGAGTTGATGTAGAAGCCCTCCGTGATCGAATCCCCCTCCGGCAGGATGCCGAAAAAGGCCCCAAGATGGGATCTAACAGGAACAGAAGGTTGCAGCGGTGGAAAAGTGTTTTCGTGGATGCTTCTGGTGGTTTGGGAATACATGTGAATATATAGGAGGAAGATCTAGGTCAGGGGGTCACCGAGGGGCCCACAAGGCAGGGGGCGCGCCCTACCCCCTGGGCGTGCCCTCCCCCCTTGTGGCCGCCTCGTGGTTCTTCTGACTTGCACTCCATGTCTCCTGGGTGTCTTCTGGTCCAAGAAAAATCATCGCGAAGGTTTTATTCCGTTTGGACTCCGTTTGGTATTCCTTTTCTACGAAGCTCAAAAACAAGGAAAAAACAGAAACTGGCACTGGGCTGTAGGTTAATAAGTTAGTCCCAAAAATAATATAAAATAGCATATTAATGCATATAAAACATCCAAAACAGATAATATAATAGCATGGAACAATCAAAAATTATAGATACGTTGGAGACGTATCAACTATCACCCAAAGCAATCCCAAAGGCTTTACTTGGCACAAACACTAATTAAAACATAAAAATCACAATCATAATAGAGGCATAATTGTGCAAACAATCAATAACAGAAAGAAAAAAGCAAAAATAAATTTTATTCATTGGGTTGCCTCCCAACAAGCGCTATCGTTTTATGCCCCTAGCTAGGCATAATGCATAGATTCAAGTATTGTCATCTTTGGTTTTTGCCACCTTAGTGAGGGATTTCTCAAACCCGGGAGGCTCTTTACGCTTCCCAATATTCTCAGGAAAGGAGACCATCTTGAGGTCTAAAATATCCAACCGCTTATTGCAAAGAGCAATCAATGTATTAATGCGATTGAGATTTCCACTAATATGTTTAAGTGGTTCATTATATTTTTGCAACTTAAATCAAATTTTTCTGTAAGTCACCCAATTTATCTAATATTTGAATCCCTTCTTGTGTAAAATTAAATCCCTTTTTTGGTGGTGGTACTCCCAATAATCCCTCTATTATTTCATAGGCAACATTAGCATCAATTTCAACAAAATTCCATTTAGCGGCGAAATCCAAGAGTTGCCTATGATGCAGTGTTAAACCTATATAAAAACTAAGAAGCAAAATCTTAGTATCTGCTTTTATGTTGCAAATATGGTAAGATTCCATCAACCATTACCAAGCATCTTTCAAATTTTCTCCTTGCTTCTGTTTGAAGTATAAAACTTCAAAATCTGGTGACAAAGGAGGGGTGGTCATGTTGACGAAATGACCCAAACAAAAAGGCAAATGAAAAAGAAGGCAAATAAAAAGGCAATTCTTTTTGTGAAGTGGGGGAGGTGAGAACGAGAGGCAAATGGAAAATAATGTAAATTGCAAGGAGATGAGATTTGTGATTAGGAACCTGATAGATGTTGATGATGTCTCCCCGGCAACAGCGCCAGAAATTCCTTTGACGTGGCTTGAGACTGTGTTGGTATTTCCCCAAAGAGGAAGGGATGATGCAGCACAGCTACGGTAAGTATCTCTACTCCTAATGTCCGAGTTGGTGAATAGCATCCACGGTTTATTTTCGTCCCACCACTTTTGTCCATTTTATTTCATTGGGTTTTTTTGTCCCCTCCCTCACCCCATCGGTTTAGTTTCGCGTCACCCTCTCACACAACGAAAAAAATCTGAACGGATCAGAACTTTCCATGCCGATGCAAGTTATTTAGTAATGTATTTATGTGAAAGAATCAATCACGATCAATCTGTAAAGATCAAATCTAAATTAATTAACCTTACCTTAAATCGCTCAATCACATTAATTAGGAAACAAATACCCGATTAAAAAAATTAAAACCGATGTTGCCTGAGGCCGTCACGCGTAGGGTTCCTCGAGAGAGAGAGGTGCGCCGCCGCCGCTGGATTCCTCCTCCCCCGCTCAACTGCTTCCCCTACCCTTTCTTCCTCCATGGTGAGCGACCCCTGCGACGATGGGTGCCCGCTCTGCAGCAGCGGAAGGGCCAGGCGGCGGTGATGGTCGGCCCCATGGTCGTCACGCGTGCCCATTCACCTCCGGCTCTCTTCGGTGAGTAGGTGCACCTCAGCCGCAGAGGTTCCCCGGTGTAGGCGCGGGCCGGCCACAGGGTGGGGCAAGACATGGGCGGCGGCCCTCCCTAACTTACTGTGATTGCCTACATGTTCGAACCGCCCGTCCGCTCGGAAGTTGGTGCTGGTATGTGTGCTTTTTGTTCATGCAGTGGAGAAGACCATGGAGGGTAGGCATGGGATGTTGTACGCATTGAAAATTACCTGCCTGGTGGCCGCCGTTAACATGATGGTTTGGGATGGATTTGGTTCTTCTTGGATTGATGGATAGGTTGAGCGGTATTTCATGATTTTTTCCTTGATGCTATGCATGCTGTAGGACGTGGTGCACACCTGCACGATGAGAAGTGCGTATGCCAAAGGCTCCTCCGGAGACCAAGACGTCAACTATTCAAGAACCACCACATATTCACATAGTCAAGGTCAGGCGCTAACAAAATTTATCCCTTCTGATTTGTTTTTCTTTGGCCTGTCCGTCAATTGTTTTTACTATTTCCTGAAATTACCTCAGTTCGGGCATGAAATACTGTTGTACTAACTTTGTAATAACTTTCAATGAATTTAAGAGCTGCTCGTAGCTTTTCCTTCGACGAAACAATTTCCAGGTTGAACAACTACAGGCCGGCCTCCTACTATATTTGTCTATCGGTTTTGATGTTTGTTGTTTGTTAGTATACAACTAGAAAAGGTTTATGTTTGCATAATCTTACCATTAGTCAGCACGATTTTCCACTTGCTACCTCTGTGTCCTATGATAGAGATGTTCTGCTTGCAACAAAAATGTAATTTTATTATTCCATACACTGGAGTTCACATCAAAAATTTATCCTAGCCAGACTAGACATTTAGTTTGCTGCTGTGCAAATTGCTGGTGCCGTGCTCACTCGGCACTCTAATTAGTCTTATTCGAGCTCTAGGTCTAGATTAATTTTATCTTAATTATATGTTAAATGATTAATCAAACGAAGCTTTGTTGTTCATCCAGACTACATAGTTTTGATTGTATTAGTGTCAGTTCATTAAAGTCAAGTACTACTATGGACGAAGGAAAATACTTTTAAAGTGATCGCCAAAGTGATACAAGACAAAATACAAATTAGTAAATCTTAATGTCTACATGTTTTATTTGTTCCCATGTTCACTTTTGTCAAGTTACAACCGAACATTATGCGGGCGCGCAACATGGTTATGAGACAGGATTTTCAACACCCGGGTGCCTCTACACCCTCTATGTATAGTAAATTCAAAACAAATTTAAAAAGAATAAAAAAATCTGAAACTTTGGGACATCAAACATGAGCAAACTTTATATGATCTTGCAAAGTTTCAGCTAAAAATAACATTCGAGGAGCCCTCACCTGAAAAAACAAAATCATTGCTCAAAGTTTATGTACACTTTTGAGCAGTGATTTTTTCTGTGAGGGCCCCACGAAGGTTATTTGTGCCTGAAACTTTGCAAGAACATCAAATCTCTGATCATATTAGGTACCTGAAAGTTTTAGATATTTTGATTTTTTTACGAATTTACTGTTCATGAGGGTGTAGGGGCACCCGGGAGCTGTTACACCTTTCTCCATGGTTATCCATTGGCTATCCTATGTCCTGTAAAAAAAGCTTTAACAGATTCACTTTGGTTTGTGAATGTCCTTAAGGATTGTATTAATATAAACTAGCAACTCTTCATATGTAAGCCAGGTTATCTTCAGTACAAGTTAATGGTATCGTCTACATCTATTCATTGGATTGTATGCCGAATTATATATTTTTTTCTGCCCGACTTGATATATCAATAGTAGCAATTCTAACTTTTGAACTATAGTATTCTGCTAATGGGCATGGTTAGTTCATCTATCTTCAAGATTATATACATCCCTCTGCATTCAGTTTATACTACCTCATAATTATGGTATATTATGAATTAAGTTCCCCTGGTTGGAAGTAGCTATCAGTTCTTTCTACTTTGTGAAGGACAAGCATTTGCTCTCTCGATTTTTTTTCGCCCAACTTAAATGGTTTGGCACAAACATACATCTAAAATAAATGCAAGTCTCTACTAAGCCTACAAATATACAGGTTTTCATTATATGTCTCACTATATAAACTTCTTAGTGCATACACTTATTTTTTTCGAGATCATTCAGTGTAGAAATTGTTGTGCTATAACAGTGAAAGTGTTCTATATATTCCTATCCAGATTTGACATTTTGTTTCCATATCCTTTATTTTTCTTTTATTCTTAAGGACAACACGCTAATTTCACAAATCCATTCTTACTGTAATGTTATGATCTTGTTTCTAGGTTGGCAAAATTTTCTATTCAGCTCAAACTGATCCCGCGGTACTGCCTAGGATATAAAGGCAAGTCAATTTGGTGAGGATAAACTGGATTGCCTTCTATTGTGGTGGGTCAAACTATTATTTGAAACACCACCACCACCACCAACTTGCTTTTTTCTTCTTTCTCTTTCTAATAGAGTGATGATTGTATCTATGAGATATGTTAATAGATGCATCCAATTCTGATCTGGCACTTATTTCTTAAGCTGAATGGAGAGGTCAAATTGAGCTATAAGCTATTTGCTACTGTATTTATTTAGTTACAATTTATTGGATTTGATCTTTAAAGTTCTACAGTCAAATGATTGTTTATATTGAGTAGATGATGTTACTCCAGTTATTTAAAAGCTACCTTTTTTGTTATTTAAATTGTTTACTAATGACTAAATCATGCAGATGCTTTCCCCATAGAATAACTTGCCAACTTGATGCAGATGCTTTCCCCAAAGGGTAACTTGCCAATTGTCGAGAGAAGTGCCGTCTTAAAGAATAAAAGTTTGAGCACTAAAATGGTGAGTTCAGATGCCATGTAGTCCATAGTCTATGTGCAACAGCTCTTTAATTTGACTGAAGCAAATGTGATTTCTGGTTATACTATTTTATTTTATTTTATTTTATTGTGCAATACAGGTATAATGGTGCACAAGTATCTTTATTTGACCTTATTTCCTTAGCATTATCTTCAAAGCCACATGATTCACAATCTGGTTCAGATGGTAAGTAGTCATGTGGAGATCCTTTCTCCAACTATCTATACTCACAATTGATCTTTTCGCAGAGTTCATTAAACTCATCTCGGATTATTTCAAATTTCTATTGGAAGAAGAGAAGTGCAGTGTTGTGAAAAAAATATAAGAGGACTGAGATCAGTCGTAGACATGTGCATACTTCATCTATGTGTCTACAACAACGGAGGTGTGTTTCATATATATTTTCTTCAAATCGATAGATTTTTTTAAAGAAGTCTGCTTGTGTTGTTTATTTTGTTACAGAATATCATTGTATTTGATAATCTTCCATCAGCAGAGATGAGTTTTTTAAGGAGTCTGCTTGCTAATCATTTTTAGGAGACTGATTTGTGATATTTTTCACAAGAATTGAACGCTGATTATTGGTTGCTTATCATACATATTGCTATGATGACCGATCTGAGTGATCCTTTATAGTACAACATGGCAAAAAAATGTAAGGTTGGCAAAAGTATAGCTCCAGAATATTGTATTATAGTATTTAGTGTGACTATGTCAAACATCTATACTTTTGAGTGATCCAATATAGAACCAGGAGGTACTAACACTAAGATATGAAGGTGGTTGCCGCCCTTCTCCCTTGTTGCTGGCCTGCGATGCCAACGTCGATCACTAGCTCACTCATAACACCAGTTAGTGGATTTTGTGATAAGAGTGAGGGTTGGGGGTGAGTGGGTTGGGGTTGGTTACGTCTGTCTTAGCGGAATAATTTCCCTACTTCATAAAATGTGGCAACTTGCATTTCATTAAAGATGGATTTGAATTGCATGAGGAGTCGGTTCATATTTTTTTCATTAAGGCATACAATTGTTTTGTTAGAATCGAAGGGTAAATGCATTGGTTGGTTGCTTCAGGAGTTAATAATGGACATGATGGCGTATCAGTTGCATGTCCAACAACGGACATCATATTTTTGCCTCGCGCTAAGACATTCAACCGTAAGTTATAATGTGGCAATGGATAACGAGACATTGGATATGACTTCTTGGCCCAGGGCCGTCACGGGCAGTGCACGCCCCCCATCCCCCGCCCCCCCACGCCCCACGCGCGATGTCTTTGGCGGATCGACACGAACAAGAGTGGAGGGGCTCAAGCCGTTGGCGGGGAACTCCTCCTTGGTGGCTCGTGGGGAAGTACGATGTGAAGGAGAGATGATGTCATGATGAAGGTGAGGTGGGCGTCATCCGGTTTTAAAGGAGAGGGCTCTAGCGAGAAATGTCTCGCTACAGCTGGAAATCGATTGGGAAGGGAAGAGTCCAATCGGAATGGGAAGGGTGCATCGTTGAAGACAACATGATGAATAGTCCAGACAACCAGGTTTCTCCTTCACACATGGGCGGGATTTGGGAGCCCGTTCGGCGCCCGTCTAATGTCCGAACACACCTGAATGTATGAGGGAGAAATGACCTTTGATCTTGGAGACCACATTAATCATTTATTGATTCATTCATATGCATTGTAGCCCGTAGCAACGCACGGGCGTTCTACTAGTTTCCCTTAGTTATGGAACCAAGGTTATCAATCCAGTAGGAGAACCAATCAACACTATGTAAACGGTACATGCACACAAAGAACAAATACTTGCAACCCGACGCGTAAGAGGGGTTGTCAATCCCTCCTCGGTAAAAAGATAGATTAAATTATATGAGATTCGATAAATAGATCTAGCAAGAACGCAAAATAAAATAAGTAAAGAAAAAGTGCAGCAAGGTATTTTTGGGTTTTTGGAATAATAGATCTGAAAACAATATGATAAAAGATAGACCCGGGGGTCGTAGATTTCACTAGTGGCTTCTCTCGATAAAATAGCATACGGTGGGTAAACAAATTACTGTTGGGCAATTGATAGAAGAGCAAATAATTATGACGATATCCAAGGCAATGATCATGTATATAGGCATCACGTCCAAGATTAGTAGACCGACTCCTGCCTGCATCTACTACTATTACTCCACACATCGACCGCTATCCAGCATGCATCTAGTGTATTAAGTTCATGGAGAAACGGAGTAATGCAATAAGAATGATGACATGATGTAGACAAGATCTATTCATGTAGGATAGACCCCATCTTTTTATCCTTAATAGCAATGATACATGCGTGCCTCGCTACCCCTTCTATCACTGGGTGAGGACACCGCAAGATCGAACCCATCACAAAGTACCTCTTCCCATTGCAAGAAAAATCAATCTAGTTGGCCTAACTAAACCAAAGATTCGGAGAAGAAATACGAGCCTATAACAATCATGCATATAAGAGATCAAAGAAAACTCAAATAATATTCATAAATAGATCTGATCATAAACTCGCACTTCATTGGATCCCAACAAACACACCACAAAAAGTCATTACATCAAATAGATCTCCAGGAACATCGAGGAGAACATTGTATTGAGAATCAAAAAGAGAGAAGAAGCCATCTAGCTACTGCTTACGGACCCGTAGGTCTATGGTGAACTACTCACGCATCATCGGTGGAGCACCAATGAGGATGATGAACCCCTCCGTGATCGTGTTCCCCTCCGGCATAGTGCCGGAATAGCGCTCTAGATTGGATCTCGTGGTTTTGGAACTTGCGGCGGCTGGAATTGTGTTTCGATCGCTCCCCTAGGGTTTCTAGAATATCTGAGGATTTATAGAGCTGATAGGCGGTGGAGGAGACCCCCATGGGCCCCACCACCCACCTGGGCGCGCCAGGGGCCTCTGGCATGCCCTGGTGGGTTGTGGGCCCCATGGGCCTCCCCTCTAGTGCTTCCTTGGCTCCCAAGTTGTCTTCTGGTTCAAAAAAAAATCTCCAAAAAGTTTCACTGCGTGTGGTTGATGGCTCGTATCCGCGTCAGTATTTCCCCGAAGAGGAAGGGATGATGCAGTATAGCTTCGGTAGGTATTTCCCTCAGTTATGAAACCAAGGTTATCAACCCAGTAGGATAACCAAGCAACACTATGTAAACGGTACCTGCACACAAAGAACAAATACTTGCAACCCGACGCGTGAGAGGGGTTGTCAATCCCTCATGGGTAAAAGATAGATTGGTTTGTACGATTTTGGATAAATAGATCTCTCGATAAAACAAAATAAAATAAAGAAAGAAAAAGTGCAGCAAGGTATTTTTGGGTTTTTAGAATAATAGATCTGAAAACAAAAGCAAATAAAAATATATCTCAAAGCAAATATGATAAAGAATTGACCCGGAGGCCATAGATTTCACTGGTGGCTTCTCTCAAGAAAAATAGCACACGATGGGTAAACAAATTACTGTTAGGCAATTGATAGAACTTCAAATAATTATGACGATATCCAGGCAATGATCATTATATAGGCATCATGTCCAAGATTAGTAGACCGACTCCTGCCTGCATCTACTACTATTACTCCACACATCGACCGCTATCCAGCATGCATCTAGTGTATTAAGTTCATGGAGAAACGGAGTAATGCAATAAGAACGTTGACATGATGTAGACAAGATCTATTCATGTAGGAATAGACCCCATCTTGTTGTCCTTAATAGAAACGATCAATACATGTCTTGCTGCCCCTTCTATCACTGGGAAAGAACACCGCACGACCAAACCCATCACAAAGCACCTCTTCCCATGGCAAGAAAAATCGATCTAGTTGGCCTAACTAAACCAGAGATTCGAAGAAGAAATACGAGGCTATAAGTAATCATGCATATAAGAGATCAAAGAAACTCAAATAACTTTCATGGATAAATAGATGTGATCATAAACTCAAAGTTCATCGGATCCCAACAAACACACCGCAAAAAGAGTTACATTAAATAGATCTCCAAGAGACAATTGTATTGAGAATCAAAAGAGAGAGAGGAAGCCATCTAGCTACTAACTACGGACCCGTAGGTCTACAATGAACTACTCACGCATCATCGGAGAGGCACCAATGAGGATGATGAACCCCTCCGTGATGGTGTCTAGATTGGATCTGGTGGTTCTGGAACTTGCGGCGGCTGGAATTGTGTTTCCTCGACTCCCCTAGGGTTTTTGGATTTTTGGCGTATTTATAGAGCAAAGAGGCGGTGTGGGCGGCGGCCGAGGTGGGCACAACCCACCAGGGCGCGCCTGGGCCCCTAGGGGCGCCCAAGTGGGTTGTGCTCCCCTCAGAGCCCCCCTCTGGTACTTCTTTGGCCGAACAGGTGTCTTCTGGTCCAGAAAAATTCTCCAAAAAGTTTCGCTGCGTTTGGACTCCGTTTGGTATTGATTTTCTCCAAAGTAAAAAACAAGCAAAAAACAGCAACTGGAACTGGGCACTATGTCAATAGGTTAGTCCCAAAAAATGATATAAAGTTGCTATAAAATGATTGTAAAACATCCAAGAATGATAATATAACAGCATGGAACAAGCAAAAATTATAGATATGTTGGAGACGTATCAGTTGACTTTGTTTGATAGGGATATTTTGCGAAGTAAAAAACAAGCAAAAAACAGCAACTGGCACTGGGCACTATGTCAATAGGTTAGTCCCAAAAAATGATATAAAGTTGCTATAAAATGAAGGTAAAACATCCAAGAATGATAATATAACAGCATGGAACAATAAAAAATTATAGATACGTTGGAGACGTATCAAGGTACAGCTCTGTCCACCTGAATCTGTTGTATATCGGTAAGCTCCTTACAGAAGTCAGTCAAATTTTGCTGATATGCTGGTCAAACATATGTTTGAAAGGAAGCTTCTAATTGTCTCGTTGCACTGTTAACCAAGATAGATGGAAACTCAATGAAATCTTGTGGATGTGGGTTATTCTCTTTGTCACAGGTTGCTGCAAAGTCAATAACTACAAAATATTGAAATTTCTGAAGTTGTGCATCATGAGAGCAACCTTGAGGGAGCATCTTCAAGGGGAACTGAACTCTTCTCTCATTGGGGAAACAATTATGCCTATTTATCTGATAAAATTGATTGTCAAATCCATAAGGTTGTGGCTGCCGCAGGTTTTGGTAATCAGAATAAACATGCGGCCAGGCATAAAATTCCTGACGGTAGAAGGGTCTGCTAAATCCTTGATTTGGGAGAGGGAATGCCCCCCATACTTTATCTGCTGCAATACTATCACTCTTTTTTTTCATTATTATCAGGAAATCCTTCAATGCCACCTCTATGTTCTTGAGGGTTATACTGAGAAATATTTGGCTTGAGATACCCTGGAGGTGCCTCATTATTTACTTGCATTTCCTCTGCCCGTTGGTGATCAATCATGGCCATGGGTGTTTAACGCAGCACTGCACCATCCGGATCAGAACTCCAACCCTCCCTGGTGTCACACGGCATGTGACTACATGAAACAGAGCGGGAGGGAAGAACAGAGCGGCCAGGCGGGGCGTAGGCGGCCGGTGCGGCGGGGCAGAGTGGCTCGCACCGGGGCAGCTCGCGCGCGGACGGCGGAGGGGGCCCGTGAGGCGGAGGCGACTTGGCAGGCCATGACGGCGAGTGGCTGAGACCGCGGCGGAGCCGCGGCCATGCGGCAGAAACGCCAGTGCGAGGTCGGCCACGGCAGAGGCGGCTCGTGCTGGGGTGGCTCGGAGCCCATCAACGGCATCTCACAGGCGGAGGAAGCGGCACCGCAGCGGCTGCAGAAATGACTACGGCGACCGGCAGTTCGGCGCAAAGCCGAGCAAGGGGCGGCCTGAGAACGGCAGCGGCTTGTGAAAGGCGGCGGCTTGTGGCCATAGGGCTGGCTCAACCTGGTGGCGGAGGCGGCTGAGCAAGGCCGTAGCTACGAGGTGAGGCGGGAAGAGGCTGCACGGTGAGGCGGACGGAGCAGCGCGAGAGGCGGGTGGCTCGCTGGCGGTGCAGACCAGCATCTCGGGGGCGGACGGCGGGTCGACATGCAGCGGGTTTCTGGGGCACGGCGGGTTGACAATGCAGGGCTGCAGCCGTGACGGCGAAGCTGGCCATGGAGGCGGTAGCTCGCGGCCGTGGGGACGTCGCGAGACAGGATCGGCCCAGGGCGGCTCGGCGGCGGGTTAAAGGGGCCGCGGTGGTGGATTCGGGCAGCTCGATGGAGGGTTGAAACCATGGCGGAGGCGGAGTCCGTCGGGTTGAGGTCGTGGTGGAGGCGGAGTCCGTCCGGTTGAAGTCGTGGCCAAGGCGGAGTCCGTCGACTTGGA
This sequence comes from Thinopyrum elongatum, assembly GCA_011799875.1. NCBI lineage: Eukaryota > Viridiplantae > Streptophyta > Magnoliopsida > Poales > Poaceae > Thinopyrum > Thinopyrum elongatum. The sequence goes on along the minus strand of CM022297.1, from coordinate 354,249,530 downwards.
GCGAGGCAGGACGGCGGTTCGCAACGGAGACCGCGTCTATGGAGGCGGAGGCGGGCCGACAACTTGGTGGGTCGAGCAGCCGGCTTGAGGTAGCGGTGGCGCGAGCGACAGCAGCGAGGCAGGGCCACTCGAGGCAGCGGCTTAAGCAGAACCGTGACGGCTGCGAAGGCAACACAATTGAGGCAGGGCCGTCGGGGCGCTCTACGGCGGTTGCTGGGCGAGGGGTTAGAAACGGCTGTGGCCGGCTCAAGGGCGGGGCGGCAGGTGTAGAAGCGGCAGCGGAGGATGGCGGCTCGAAGGTGCAGACCCGTGGCAGAGGTATAGACACGGCGGCAGCTCGGCCACGGCCGAGGCGGAGTGGACCGGCGGCTCGAGAGGGAAGACCGAGGCGGAGACTGAGTCCCACTTCCCGCCGTGGCCTTTTTTTTAAAGCAGCAAGCTCGATCATGAAACTTTGTCGCCATCAATTACTTGGGTCTTGCACGTCAACAACAACAGATTGATCCTGCTCTATGCGGCCAATCAATATTAAACCTTCGGGATCTTCATCGACGAAATTGGTTTTGATCACTGATGATTCAGCCAATAGAGTTGATGAACTTGAAGTTTGATTTAGATCCTTCCAAACGGGCTCTTCTTCACCAGAAAAATTGTGAACTTCTCGATCCGTGAGAGAGATTCCTCCAAGAACACAACACCACCATGCGCTGGCCCCATGGTGGACGCCAACTGTCGTGGTTTTGTCACGGCAGATGCCCTAGTGTGAGGACTTCGTCGTGAGGCCATCACAACTAGGTAGTAGCTTGATCGGGGTTGGATGGAATCGAGAGACGCGAGTTTACCCAGGTTCAGCCCCTCGTGGTGGAGGTAAAAGCCTACATCCTGCTTGATTGATATTGATGATGATGATGATGATGATATCGATTACAAGGGTGGTGTTTCGCTACCTCTATCTCGAGAGCATCTACTATGATCTTGTCTAAGACTTATCTGCCTATCTAAAACTCCTCCCTCTTGTCTATCTTCTATTACAAATCGGATACAAGTCCGGGTCTTGCTTCCCTTGCCAGGTCTTGCTCTTCTTGGACCTTCTCCATGAGCCGGCCATCCAAGTCTCTCCTTGAGCCGGCCCTCTGATGAGCTGCCTTCTAGACCTTGGGCCTTGCCGCTTGTCCGACCCACTGACCGGATCACCAATGAGCCGCCAAGTCTGGGCGGATTACCGATGAAGCGCCAAGTCCTGGCCGGGTCATACTTCAGGCCGAGTTATACCGCGGGGTATATCCCCGACACCATACCTTATTGAACTACTCATACATGGAGATTAGATTGTGGGAAGAAAACATTGAAGAACACATCTTGAGATTGATTGATTCCAATATGTCTTACAATGGATGCCTTATGCGATGCACTAGGGTTTGTGGATGATGATGATGATGAACAAGAGGTTCTGGCTTCTGTGCTCGTCATCCTATTGACATTTCGACGGGGTCCGTTTAATAAAAGTTGTTCAGGTGGACGATCTACCTCGAAATCCATGCCAAACGGGCGCTCATACGGGCGCCATCTTTTGCTCTGTCTTCGCGCAGACGCCTCCTGTTGATTCCACCATCTTCCATTTTCCTTCCATTCCATTTCCACATGTGATTTCTTCCCTTTTTAGCCCATTTCTTATGGAAACACATCAAATAGAGGACTTGTGGAATCATGTGCATTCATTAGTCATTAGTAGCAATATCGGAGCGAATATATTTTTTAAATGAAATATCTTGGTTTAAACAAAGGTTAAATGAGTGTAAAAATATCACTCGTCAACTCCCCCAAGCTTAAACTTGATCATCCTCGAGCAACATAAAGAGAAATCCGAATCATAAGGAACTCAATTGTTAAACTGAAATAATGAGAAGGTTTTGGTTCACTTACGATCGGTACGCCTAGATAGCCCTTCGATTCTTTACCTAAAAACTTAGCATAGCTATAGCGGTGGCATGGTTATAGTGCAAGTGTTAGTGAAGCAAAGGTAATCAACACAAAGTTCTTGATCTACTAGATAAAACAACTTTGCAACACTATATTCTATTTATTGTAGACAACACTTGCTTGCCGGGAATGCACGGAAGAGTTTTCTTTTGATAGAGACATTAAAACATAAGTTAGGGAGTGAATAGCATGTAGTAAAATATGATGCTCTAACGCTCATAAGCACACCCACAATCATTTCCTCCTCAAGGCTCTCAAGCACTTTATTTCAATCATTGTTTGCTAGAACTTTGATCGTCACGTGAAGGGATTATGCCAACTAAGTGATCATGGATACGTTTTCGCTGTAGCTTAATGTTTGGGAACTATGGACCTTTGTAGTATGTCTCTTTTGAATTCTTTTGATCAGTCCCCTTTATTTACCACATACACACCATTTCAAGAGAAAGTCGAATAATATGTGTTTGTAGTGTTGCCACTACATACGGTGACAATCTCATAGCGGAAATACGAGCTATCGCTCTTCCTGAATTGTTCAATGTCCAGTGGAGTCCTCTGCATAACATTAAGAAAGGCGACGAAGCCACATTTACATACGTACACGTGCATAGAGTAGTGGGGCCATGCCACCGGCAAGGAGCTGAAGCACCATGTAGAGATACAACACAGATTTTTGGTATAATCTCGTTCACCCTTCAACTAAGTTCCTCTAGACAATTTAATCCACAAGTGCTATTAAGTCTATAAAAATTAACAACATGGGGTTTATCATTTCAAACATCACTTCCACTACAATTTTTCTCAGCTCCCAAGTCTTGAAAGACTTTCTTTTGTGCATAATTATTCTTGGCTAATACCAATTCATTTTAAAAACAATCCCATGGCAAGTCTTGGTTGTCTAAACTAAATAGAACAAAGGCTACAAAATTATTTCAGCTACTAGAACAAAACCTTTGTCTTAATTATCAAGACTTACTCCCATCTCCACATATCACACATACTACTACTACATCTACTCTAAGTATTTCAAGTGCAAAAGACGGGGGTCATAGGACATACCTTCATGGTTGCGAATTTACAGACTTCTCTTCCTCACTCTTGCACTCCTCGTTGTCCGTCGTAGATCAACTCCTCTGGAAACAAAATGCAAACAAACTCCAAGGGGCTAAATAAAGAACAAGAGCAAAGCAAAGCTTATTCTATTTTTTTGGTTTTGGGGTTTTTGAAAACTAACTTGCAAGCAAAAAATTGCAAAGGCAAAAGAAGAAAACAAAAAACAAAAGCAAATAAAAGCAAAGTGTTGGAACAAACCAACACGAGTGTTTTGAAGCTCCTCAAGCTTAAGTACAACCTCATTACAAATTATTTAAGGGATTTCTATTTTCGTGCCCTTGATTCCTTAGTTCTCCTCAGTTTTGCCCCGCACCTTAACGCTCCTCACTTTTCCCCTCGTCCCTTGGCCACCGACTCTCAAATGCCCAGACGAAGCATTCCGTCAGGTTAAAGCCCATCATTGACCGTTACTTAGATGACATCCTGACAAGTGGAACCTCAAGAGTGCGCCATCGACGTCGCATCCTAGCCCATGGGCTGAGCCAATGCGGCACGTGTGCGTATTTGGTTAAGTGCCTGGGTCAGCCTGTTCAACCTGCGTGAACAATGTCAAATACCATTTTCCATTTCTAGTCAAACTTACAAATTCATAGAACATTCATTTCAAATCCAGTTGAGTTGATTCAAGTTCCTAAATTCATCATATCTGCAGGCCTATGTAATAGCTAATTTTCGTAATTGCACATGAAGCTTTTCTATGTATTTTTGATTTAAATTTATATTTAATATATATAGGACTTCATTAGAAATTTCTAATCAATTCCCTGTTGGTCCAACTCCAATACAAAAATTTCTATAAATCCTTATTTGACCTCATTAATTTGCGTAACTATTTTTAGAGGATCGTATTTAAAAAATAACATTGAAAATATAGCTTCCAAAAGAGTCACTTTCCCAAATTTTGTTACAATAAAAATCATTCCTCAACTGCCAAAAGGAGGGTGTTCTGTGTGAAGCGAGTGGAACAAATAAGATGCAAAAAAATGTACTTGCGTAATTTTTATCATATTTCTGTTACTTGTTGGCAATAAAATACAATACACTTGTAGTTAAAATTTGACTTACTTTATGTAAATCTCTAAAAATAGTGAATGATTTGGCACAAGTTCAAATTTGGCCCTCCACTAGGCTACCTGGTGTGTACATTGTTCTTTTCATTTCACTTTTTTTTTGTTTTGTAAATTTTATGGTTCAAATGAACGCCAAATATTCTTAATTTTTTTTGTTTTAATTTTTTTAAATGGACTGAGCTCGTGTTTTGGTGTGGGATTTTTTAATTGACTGCATTCATTTGGTTTGACCAAAACAAATCGGTCTCAAACCCTTTTTGTTCAAGACAAAAATGGAGACGCTGGGGCAACCGCTATCCTAATGTTCGCAATGGTCTGCACTAATCTCAATCACATGAATGACTATTTGCAAGCACTAGAACACACATTACATATATAGATATATTAATATTAAGCAAACAACACCAACATAACATCCATTGATATATTGCCATATATATAGGGAAGACACACATTACATAGATATATATTAATATTATTGCTTATAGTAGCGCCCTTAAAGATAGCTTAGCCCTACGTTGGGCGACACTTAACATCTCCTGCCTCCGCCGCCATGTTCACTCCTTGTCCTCGGTGTTGTAGGGCAGAGTGTGCATGCCATTGGTGGTGGGGAAGATGTTGTCGAAGTTGGTGAAGATGTTGTGTGTGGTGAAGGCGATGAACTCACACCCACACCAGAAGACTTTGCCGAGGAGGAAGTAGGCGTCGAAGCGGTTGGTGAAGCGAGCAGTGAGGGTAATCACAAGGCCTCCGTTGCCCCGAACCTCTTCCACGTGGAACATGACCGGAGAGCCGCGTGGGAGGTGGCGGTAGCCGGCAACGAGGAAGAAGTTCGCCAGCTTCGTTGGGCCTCTCCGCCTTGAGATGGCCCACACGGATAGGGTGTCCTCCACGATGACCCCGGCCGGGTATTGCATCTCCGGCACGGTGGCCGGCAGACGGTAGGTTGGGCCGTAGTACTGCATCTTGTCTCGGGCGGGATCTGGCTTTTGCTTTGGCTTTTGGAGAAGAAAAAGGGGCACAGAAGAATGTGAGATTGAGTTGAGAGGAAGATGTAGACGGGGGGTGTTTAAATAGCCGTGGTGTGACACACCCATTTGAACGCATTCATCTGTGTGACGCGCCCATTTGAATGTGTTATCGGGGCACTGCCTCCGCTGATAATGGCAATAATAGCCCACCGGAGCCCTATGCATTTTTCACACTGAAATGGGGCGTGCTAATCGGTAAAGCTGCATCCCTAGGCTGCACTAATTTCCCTGATGCGATGAAGCTACGTATACGTTGGCTGGCTGCGCGAGCATGCATGGTAATGGGGTGGCTGCGCGCATGCATGGCAGGCTGAGACTTAGGGCCTTTCTACGACGACCCATCGGTCCAACGAGTGCCTCCATGAATGAACTCGTTTCAGAAAAGGTGTCCAGCCCGCGGCCGCTGTCGCTTGTCCCTGCTGCCGCTGCCAGGTGGGCCAGTCACATTGTGCTCCAGCCTTGCCTAAAAAAACATCCGCTCCAGCCAATCAGGTCTCCTCTCGCAGATCGACCATGCAAACCCTAGCGCCTGATCCAAACCGTCCCCCAACAGCGATCCAACGACCTTGATGGTGCAGGGTTTTGAGAGGGGTTTGAGCGGTTTTGAGAGGAGTTTCAGGGGTTTTGAGAGGGTTTCAAAGTTTAGGGTTGAGCATAACTAATTCAAAAAAATTCAAAAAATATGAAACTTTTGCACATCATCGTTTTATGTTACTAAGTTGCTAGGAAAAATAAGAAATTACGACTACAGATATTTTCATGAAATCCCCTTCACATAACTTAGCTATCATGGACAAGGTTGTATGGTTTTCAAGGGGAATGAGCTAGGGTTTAGGGTTAACCATGGCATAGTTTCTCCAAATGATCCCCTATTGCGCATGGGCCCTATATTTGCGCACTAGATGTTAAGTATTTTTTAGCTCATTTGGAGAAGTTCGAAAAAAGCTTAGAAATAGGGTTGTTTACCCTAGCTTTGGAGCTCATTTGGACCTCATTTTTCATGAATATGTGTTTTACTTCACAAAAGTGCTCGGATTGATCACCTAACGTGCATAAAAGTTGAGAATGCAGTGGAACATCAATACACATCAAAGTACAAATTTGAAATGTGCCTCAAATTTGAAAGTCGGTTCAAATTTGAAATCTAGCTCAAATTTCGAACATGGCGCATAGTTTTCAAAGTACATCACACATCAAAAAACAAGTAGCATTACATCACACAAAATGAGACTCATAAACCAATACTTTTCACTTCTTCTTACGACAGCTTGCTCTTGATTTCACAGCACCAAGCTCACTAATGCTCTTGGTTTTCTTCACTGGACTAGCTTCAGTTTGCAATGTTCCAGCAACCAGGGGCTGGCCTTCACGCTTCCTCCTGACAAACAAAGCATGTCATTTGGTTAGTAATTGAAAAAAATGACCAAATCAAAAAACATCACAAACATGAACATACTTTGGCCTTTCAGGAGTGTAACGACATTTTGGAGATCCTTTTCGGTGCCCAATTTCCTGGCACAGCTTGCATCTATTCTTGTTACCTTTTGGGACCTTTTAGGCTTTGGATATTTCTCTCCCTTCTTACTACTCTCCCCTTCCTCAAACGATGCCTTGAATGCACTCTCCTTAGGCCTACCAGCCTTTCTTTTCGTTAAGGGAGGACACCTGGATAATTCGATTTCCACTTCAGGCCACTGAGACTGATCTGTAAATGTTGGAATTGGTGCTGCATACGCAGCCTTGAATCTTGCCACCGAGTAATATTCATGGAAATATTGGTGCATGTTTATATTCGGGCGGGAGGCCAAGAAAAGCATGGCATGCTCGCATGGTTTCCCAATGTGTTGCCACTCTAGGCAAGTGCAATCATGCATTTCAGTGTTAACAACATGCCACGTTCCAAACTTTGTATCTCTAACTTCAGCACCCCACACTGTAGATTTTTCAACAGAAAAATGTGTAACATTTCTGCTCCTCTTGACCACCTGTTGTACCACTACAGGAAGCTTATCCCCTTACAGACAATCTCCTTCTTCTGAATTGCCACAAGCACATGCTCATGATCCTTATTTGGTCAACCATGTCATGCACAGGCAAGTTTATAAACTGCTTCACCTTGTTGCTAAAACTCTTTGCCAAGTTGTTGTTGATATAATCACACTTGATGACAGTGTTAAATCCTGACCTGTACCATAACAGAGAATGGTAGTTGCTCATCCATGGAACAAGCTCACTGCATGCTACCATTATCTTACCAAGATGATATGAATGTGTCTGAGTAGTGTAAGATCTTGCTGCTGGCGACATGTGCTCAAATTCTTCCCACTGAATTTTTTGATCAAATTCATCCACATATGCCGAAGCACTCCCTCTGCTCAGCATGGAGAAAAACATTCTTGACTGCAATTTCTATCTCTTTACATGCATCTGTGTGGAATGCCAAAGGTGACACTGGCCCTATACATCTTTTCAACTGCGTCATGAACCATGTCCATGAAACCCCTGTCTTTGACTGAAACAAGCCAATAGCAACAGGGAACATCCAATTGTGGCCATCTAGAGCATTGCATGCTGCCAATTCACCATTCCACTTGCCAGTTAAAGAAGAAAAGCCTATACTCAAATATGGACGGCACCCTGCCACTGGTACAGTGAGCTGCTATACAAACGGTTTTTAACCCCTTTCCACGATGGCATTTTAAACCGTCGCCTAGTGAGTGTGTGCGATAGGGGTTCCTTCCCACACGACCCAAAACCGTTGGGGATAGGGGAGCCATGATATAGACGCCTTGCCAAATGTAATCGTATGCGATGCATCACACACCAAATTCTGTCACACGTGTGGGATTGGTGATTAAACGTTTGACATAGTGAAACCAAATGGTGTTTCGTACTGAACCATTTGGGAAACAGTATCTAAGGCACACGGGCCAACATATGAACTGTGTGCGATATGTTCCCCATCGCACACGAGTTTTTTGCGGAACTCGTTTGCCATGCATGACTCCATCGCACATGTTTCCGAACAATTACCGTGTGCAATAATGTTCTATCACAAACGGTTCAAGAGCCCCTTCGCACACATACAAGTGCTGCAGATCATTTGTGATTTGTTGTGTATCACCAATGGTTGCGGTATGAATGACGTGTGCTTTTCGTTTGGGATCCCACACGTTTCCTGAAAAATTTACGAGTGAGATTGTATTTTACATTGGACACAGTTTACTCTGAGCTCTCGTGTGCGATAATGTGGTATCACAAATGGTTCCGGAGCCCCTACACACACGTAGTAGTGCTACAAATCGTCTGCGATCTGCTGCGTATCACCGACAGTTCCTCTACGATTGACCTATGCTTTCCGATGAGGATCGCACACACTCATTTAGTTGAACGGTGTGCGCATCAATTTCCAGGTTAAAGCTAAAATATCCCATTTGAATCGGCATGCAAAAAGAAAATTCACCACAATATGCAATTGAACAAATAGTGTCCACAGGAAGAACATTCATCAAATTTCGCAACAACTGTAATTGAACAAATTGTAGCTAAATTCCAATGATTTTTCGACATATATATGCATTACATAATTAATCATAGTGTACGAAATAGGAAGACCTCATCACATGGAAAACAATGGATCCATGCGTATATGTTTAGCGACTAACTCTTACTCAATGTTTTAGGAGAAGGCATGCTGAAATCTTCATTATCACCAGTGGGATTGATGTAGTGATTCAGGAAGAAGTTGCAGATAAATTTCCGAACCATCAGCAATTCACCAGCGGGGAGCGATTCAGGGGTCCTTGGTTCTAAGATGAGCTGCAGTATTTTTGAGATCAGAATGTGCCATATGAGTGGAGTAGAAGATATTAATTAAGATAAACTTACTGGTACTAATTCGCGAGCATCTTCACAACTATCAGCAGATTTGCAGATGGAGATCATGTGTCTGCAAACATAGTATCCACAAAGGTTGGTCCCTGCTTGTTGCTGTGGACACTGAAATTTTTTGTACATAATTAGTCATGTATTTGCCCTGTTAGGAACAACCTAACCGGTGTTAGATGTATTTTTTTCTTTGGATAGAAATAGAAAGAGGTTTATTTAGAAGCTTGAACATTTGACTAGCGTAAGAAAAGGTATTTGCAGACTATTGGATACATTTTCCGAAAATAACAGATTTCGGTGTGTTACCGGAGAAACGATCTCGTGCTGCAGAGGTAGTTCCCTCTTGAACATGTTCCCTGGTTTAGTTTTCCACAATGTGAACACACTGCAAATGAAGATGAATTTTCACAACATCAATTCTTGAACCAGATATGAATGCAAATTAATTTCAACATCATAGAATTCAATACCTATCCATGAATTGCTGAAGATGCGTCAGATCCGGAGCCTTTATTGACTCTCTGAGAGAATCCATGTAGTAAACTGTGTTCTTGTTTGGAACAATGAATACCAAGATCAAGTGATAGCTACATATTAAGAAAACCATGAACTTACGAATTATGTCGAAATCTGAAAGACAATCAGTGTATGTGTGGTTGTTTATTTGACTTACCGTTCATGATATGGCCTGAGAAATGATTTTGCATGGGACGTGTTTTCGAAGATACGGATGACCGTGTTAATGGCCCACTCCCGTTTATCCTTACCATGCGTTGAAGCTATGTCGGGTTTCTGCGCAGGTAGTGCCAACTTGTTGGTGTGCCGAGGAGGCCGTGCCAATGTGTTGGTTTGTTGAGCATGCAGTGCTGACGCATTGGTAAGCTGATCACGCGGCTGCGGACCGACAGACTGATGAGCAGTCGGTTCTGGACCTACAGACTACTTAGCAGGCGGTTTCGAAGCATCAGACTGCTTAGCAGTCCATTCCACCAGGTTGGTCTGCTGAGCATGTGGTGCAGCTGAGTCTCCCCCCGCTGCTTTAGCGGCCGACATCTGAACCGGTGATGCATCTTCAGCAGTTGTAGGCCTTGCCACTGGCTGCTCTGGGGCGGACGATGACATGGCCTGTACGGCACAAAGTCAGGCGGGCTGATCACAGGTTGATGCATCAGACATTGGATTACGAGTATTAGGTTCCTTGGGGGAAGCACGCGAGAGCTGCTGTGGCAAGGAGAGCGTCACCGGTTGAGGGGCGACATAGGTTGCTCTTGGCGGGGCTTCAGGGATCTCATCCATGAAGTCTATTTCCTTTCATGGCCACTGGATGTGATGTAACAATGTTTCTCCCAAGGTCCTCTGCTCATCAAAGTCCCCTAGGACATTCTTCAGGACAAATTCATTGAATCCAGGTTTTACTTCAGCCACGTAGCACTTCACACAGCCTGACTTCAATGGCACATTGTCCAACAAGAGGCCCTCATCCAAGAAGGGTGGGCAAACCCAGGTTGCACATTTTAATATACCTTCATAATGTGTAAGCATGCCCTTCAGTCTGTCTTTCATTCCAGATAGATCAGATATAGCATCATCATGAGCAGCTGCATTCTCAGTGTCGTTGGGGTCAGCTGATGCACAACTACTCTTGTGCAGTGTTGTCGTGCAATAACGAGCATCCTCCATGCCCGCCTCCTCTCCCATCTGCTGGCTATCTGTCAGTGTTAGAGTCTTCTGCATCATCATTGACTCCTCAATTTCCTTTCGAACAGTCGGATACATGTCCTTCCTCAACCTTTCATACAATTTATTCTGCTTCATTTCACTCCTCGCTTTTTCATGCTGAGACTCTCTTCTTTGCTGAGTGTGAAAGCCCTCTTGTGCGGGACATTGACACCTATACCCCTTGCACGGCCAGGGGGCTCTTTTTTTTCCAGAGCATCGGACAGAATGTCACATGGCCCTGAGTTCATGTAGAACCTTCTAGGGATCTTGGAAGCCGTTAACTTCACGCTATACAGTTCTTCGACATGTGAGTTTTCAAAGTAATAAGTTCCGTCATCACACCTCCTTGCACGTGCCCGCAAGTAGTCTCAAGCGTGTTCACCCCTGATTTCACTAAAGGCCGGTTTCCCACCCGCAGCTACTGCTTCTTTGTCCTCCTGGTCCCATATCAGTTTCATGACGTAGTATCCTGCCACACCCATATGGTGGGGGTATGTGTTCCTCTTCTGAAGCTCCAATTGCTTGGCACTCTTCTCAGTAAACTCTGTAGTTGCCCTGACCCTTTTGAATTCCGCCTAGTCTGCCTTTGTAATTTGGGGGTATGCGGGGATTGGGTCCTTGCCTTCACTCAAGTACTTCTTGTACAACACGTGCTTCCAGTTTCTCCAAGCATCCCTAGCATTCTTCAGTGCAGCGTGTTCCACCTGCATTCTCCACTGCTCTGGAACATTGAAGTGATCCATGATCTCCCGCACTATCCTTTGCCATGTTTCTGTGTCAGCCTTCCGAAACCCCAGCAGATTAATGTTGAGCCTTGCCCTGCCAACAAATCCACACACACTCCTGAACCTCGTGCGTGCTTTATCTGGTTTAGTTGGAGCCCAAGACTTTAAATCGATGTCGATTACTTCATATACACCTTTAGGCTGGTGTGTGGGCTTCCTTGGAGAGTTCCTTTGTGTCCTGGCCGGAAGGGTAATTGCTGCAGCTCTATCCCGTTCCAGATTACTTGATCCCTCACCATCTGCTGGAGACCTAGGGTTGTCAGACTCAGATGAAGATACATCACCTGAAGCATGAGTGATGTCGCTGCTACTCGGCACCTACAGAGAACACATGCGAAACTCAGCAACGGAGGCTAAGCATAAAGCTAACAACTTGGTATCAAGCTGTCTAAACATGTCATGCAATAATTTAGAAACTGTACGGCTAATTTTTTAAGTTTGTGTGACTCGGGCGCCCACAATCTGTAAATCGCAATAACTAATTAGAACAAATACAACTTATATGTACTAGTTAGGAAGGTAGATAATGAACATATATATGCTCTCTGTTGTTTTATAGCCAATTTGGGAACATACCGAATGAAATAGGAAGAGGGATTGTGAGGAAATATTCCTCGCCGCGATGGAGAGCAGTAACTAACAGGTTTCCTATGCAAACCCGGCAGGACCACATGAGAGGCGAGGGTTACAGGATCGATATGCTCGAGGGTGGCTGGCGAGCAAACGAAGACGGCGAGGCGCGGGCACCTGTGTGTTGGGAACGACAGTGGAGGTAGGGTTGACGCTGAATAGCGGGCACACCGCCGAGTTGAGCACACCGGCGCCGGAGAGGGTTCTGATGTGGATCTGGGGGAGGGGGGAGCTGGCGATGGAGATTGGGTGGACTATTGAGTGGAACGGGGGTGGGCGGTGGGGGGGGGGGGTTGGCGGCCTAGGTGAAAAGGGTGAAAAAAGATCCCCGGTCGCCGCACGGAAAGGCCTATGCAAACGGTTGCCTCTAAGCGCCCTTGTGCACAAACAGCGTAATTTCGTTTGAAATGAAGATGTGTTAATTTTCAAATGAAGATGTGCAAATTATGAGTTCATCGTTTCGCCTCGATATTTTTTCCACGGTAAGCAATCACCATTATACCACAGGTATGATTTTCTGGCGCTTTTCAGGTCTCGTGTGCTATATTTGATCCATTTTTGGCATTTACCGTGCATTTTGGCATATAAATCAAATCCTAGCCGAAACTGCATGTGCTGGTGAAAGGGATGAGGATTGCCGTTCGATCTGGGAGCATCCAACGGTGCAGAAGCACGATCCATGGGGTTTGGGTTCTAGCCAATCAAAACGCACGACTCACATCGCGCGCGCAGCAGGGGGGCATCAGCCACGGTTTGGTAGGCACACGACTATCGTGAATGAACCGTGTGCTATTTTAAAACATTTACATCAACTAACAACATATTTTCGTTTGAATGAAAACATGAGTTCATCGTTTCGCCTTGAATTTTTTTCCACGATAAGCAATCACCAATGTATCCTAAGGTTCGATTTTCTGGTACATTTGAGATCTCGTTTGCTTTATTTGTATATATATAACCGTGTCGCAACTACACATGGGTGTTAGCAAGATCATTTGTGTGCCGCTTTGCGAGTTTTCATTCATTGTCCGAGAAACGGGATTTTTTTCAAACATTTAGGCCACAGGGTGCGGCCAGAGGCCTAGGCCTTGTTGGTATTTTAATTATAGGAAATGCATATAGAGTCTGGAAATCACGAAAATTGGTGTGTCACCGTGGCGTGCTCTCACGACCCCATGGAAAAATTTTGGTAAAGTTTGGCACAAGTTTTGATGCTCGCACCTTCGAAACTGGAGCATCTCACAATAAGGATCATAGATTCGAAAAGGAGACGCGGCACTTCGGACTCCAATCATTGGTGACTTCATCGTGCTGCCTCAAATTTTTTTTTTCACGGTAAATAAGCACCGATATACCCTAGGTTTGATTTTCTGGCCCATTTCAGGTCTCGTCTGCTATATTTAAGCCATTTTTTTTACATTTATCTTGCATTTAGTGCATATAAAATCAAAACCCTACTACAACTACATGTGGGTGTTAGCAAAGAAGGTGTACAAATCATTTGTGTGTCGCTTTGTTCATCCATTGTCCGAGAAGCGGGGAGAAGTTTCAAAAAATTCGGCTGCGAGGTGCGGCCACTAGCATAGGCCTAGTTGGTATTTTAATTATAGGGAATTCATATGGAGTCCGGACATCATGAAAATCGGTGTGTGACCGTCGCGTGCTCTCACGACTCCGTGGAAATTTTTTGGTAAAGTTTGGCACAAGTTTTGATGATCGCTTCTTGGAAACCGGAGCATCTCACAAGAAGGATCATGGTTTTCCAAAAGGAGACGTGTCAATTCAAACTCCAGTGGCCGGTGACTTCATCGTTTGGCCTTATAAAAAATTCCACGGTACGCAATCACCATGATACCATGGGTTTGATTTTCTGGCGCATTTCAGGTATCGTTTGCTACATTTAAGACATTTTTTGAATTTAACATGCATTTTGTGCATATAAATCAAATCCCAACCGCAACTGCATGTGCTGATGAAAGGGATGAGGATTGACGTTCGATCTGGGAGCATCCAATGGTGCAGACGTATGATCCGTGGGGTGTGTGTTCTGACCAATCAGAACGCATGACTCACATGGCGCGCGCAGTAGGGGGGCATCGGCCACAGTTTGGTAGGCACGCGGCTATCGTTAATGTACCGTGTGCTATTTGAAAACATTTACATCAACTAACAGTATATTTTCATTTGAATGAAAACATGAGTTCATCATTTCACCTCGAATTTTTTTCCATGGTAAGCAATCACCATTGTATCCTAAGGTTCAATTTTCTGGTGCATTTGAGATCTTGTTTGCTTTATTTGAGCCATTTTTTGCATTTACCATGCGTACATATATATGTATATCTATATATATATATATATATATATATATATATATATAACCGTGTCGCAACTACACGTGGGTGTTAGCAAGATCATTTGTGTGCCACTTTGCGAGTTTTCATTCATTGTCCGAGAAACAGGATTTTTTTTCAAACATTTCGACCACAGGGTGAGGCCAGAGGCGTAGGCCTTGTTGGTATTTTTAGTTACAGGAAATGCATATAGAGTCCGGAAATCACGAAAATTGGTGCGTCCCCATGGCGTGCTCTCACGACCCCATGGAAAAAATTTGGTAAAGTTTGGCACAAGTTTTGATGCTCGCACCTTCAAAACCGGAGAATCTCACAATAAGGATCATAGTTTCGAAAAGGAGACGCGGCACTTAGGACTCCAATCGTCTGTGACTTCATCGTGTTGCCTCGAATTTTTTTCACGGTAAACAATCACCGATATACCCTAGGTTTGATTTTCTGGCCCATTTCAGGTCTTGTCTGCTATATTTAAGCCATTTTTTTGCATTTACCTTGCATTTAGTGCATATAAAATCAAAACCCTACTACAACTACATGTGGGTGTTAGCAAAGAAGGTGTATAAATCATTTGTGTGTCGCTTTGCGAGTTTTCATCCATTGTCTGAGAAGCGGGGAGAAGTTTCAAACATTTTCGGCTGCGAGGTGCAGCCACTAGCGTAGGCCTAGTTGGTATTTTAATTACAGGGAATTCAGATGGAGTCCGAACATCATGAAAATTGGTGTGTGACCGTGGTGTGCTCTCACGACCCCGTGGGAAAATTTTGGTAAAGTTTGGCACAAGTTTTGATGATCGCTCCTTGGAAACCGGAGCATCTCACAAGAAGGATCATGGTTTCCAAAAGGAGACGTGTCAATTCAAAATCCAGTGGCCGGTGACTTCATCATTTGGCCTCATAAAAATTCCACGGCACGCAATCATCATTATACCATGGGTTTGATTTTCTGGCGCATTTCAGGTATCGTTTGCTATATTGAAGACATTTTTTGAATTTAACATGCATTTTGTGCATATAAATCAAATCCCAACCGCAACTTAATGTGCCGATGAAAGGGATGAGGATTGCCATTTGATCTGGGAGCATCCAACGGTGCAGATGTACGATCTGTGTGCTTTGGGTTCTGGCCAATCAGAACGCATGACTCACAACGCACGCGCGGTTTGGTCGGCACATGGCTTTCATGATTGAACCGTGTGCTACTCGCAAACCAGATTGCATATCTTCTATTGATACATACTGGAGGGAGATCAATTGAGTGTGCTACCTCTAGGGTCTAATAATAATAAACTGTTCAAATTCATTGCCTGAGCTGACAACATATCAAGGTCAACATATTAACAGTTCTTACATCAACAGAAGACCGAGCATAACTCACAAATTCAGTACACTCGACAGTTCTAAATTGAACTAATTAAGTTGCAGGTTAGGCATAAAAACTAGTCTTATGGCTTAATTCCCATGTACATGGGGGAACTGGGATCATTACGTTGACCCCGAATGAACTTAGGTTTTCTGATGATTTTACGCTTCTCTATTTGGATGGTGCGTGATCCCTTGGCTGGCAACTCAGCAAATTCATCGTACTCGTCCTCATCAGCAACATCCTCGATGCCCAGTACCCTCCTCTTCCCATGCATCACTACATGGCAGTTCTTATGCAAGGGGTCTTTCACATAGAAAATCTGGGTAGCATGGCTGACAAGAATGAACGGGTCCGTGTGATATGCCTTCGCTATCTTGTTAACACACGTCTTCCCGTAATCATCAACCTTTACCTGACTAAGAGAGATCCATGCGCACCTGAATAATGCCGCCTTAACTTTCACATAGTTAAGCTCCCAAATCTCTTTGATGGTTCCATAGTATACCCTTTTATCAGCTTCATCTATAGTCATGCATTCTATTCGAACAGAGTTGTTCTGATATGAGGTCTTCTCATCACGTTCCTCGGTGTAGAATGTGTAGCCATTTATGTCATACGCTTGGTACATCAACACCATAGGTGATGGATTTTGTGCCACCCACGTAGCAATGTCATCCATGGATCCTTGTGCCAAACAATTCTTCAGCCATCTGGCATAGTTCTTAGTGTGCTCCTTCATCTCGACATCTATTGGATACACCATTGGTAAGAAGCTTTGGCATATCTCTGCCAAGTGTTCGTCAGCATAAGCGCTGAGAACTGGGTTGTTAAATAGTACCGTCAAATGGGCTTTGTCGGCCAAATCTCCGGGTGCAGCCTTTTGCGTGCAAGGAAGGACGGTCTTACCTTTCAGCCTTCCCTCGTGGCGAGAGAGGGGCAAACCTATAGGTCTATGTTTCATGTATTCGATGCAAAACTCAACCACCTCCTCCGCGGTATAACCTTATAGGATGCTTTGCCTCTGGATAGCTTCAGTTCCGACAATAGCGCTTCAGTATTCCCATGAACCGCTCAAAGGGATACTTGTTGCGAAGAAACACAGGTCCACAATACTTTATCTCGTCGACAAGGTGCACAGTGAGATGGACCATGACATCAAAGAATGACGGTGGGGAAAACATCTCTAGGCTGGATAATATTCTTGCAATATCCTCCTGCATATAATCCAACTCTTCATGATCTACAACTTTCTGCCATAGTTTGTTGAAGAAATCATAGAGCTCAATGAGTGTGTTTCTTATATTTGTGTCCATCAGATTCCTGATGGCCACAGGGAGGATTTGTGTCAACATTACGTGGCATTCATGTGACTTCATGTGTCCCAACTTCATTTTACGTGAGCCCACATCCACAAGACTTGCATGCTTGCAACCAAAGTAGAGAGGTCGTCCTTTCGGTCTTCAGTTCACTGGACTCCAGGTACGATCTACTCTGACATGTTCTTCTTCCGCTGCAACTGGGTGACGGTAATGATCGTGATCCCAACCTGTAATGCATCTTTATAATCATCTTGGGTGATCATAGGTGCGATTTTTTTTGTTTTCTACTACATTTCCCAGCATTACCGACAATGGGGCGAAGGTGATTGTAGTTGAGACCAAGGGATTTGGCCAACATGGTGATCACTCCTCCACACACAATATCTCATGCATGATTTGCTTGATGCGTGAGGTGTAGCAAAAGTATTGCCCCTAGGTTGGGTGAATAACCAACATCAAGGTTTCTGCTTTCCCGAGAACTAGCATGTTATCATCATTCACCTTAGAAACCTCTCCTCGTGCCTACGACAAGTTAGTGATAACATTATAGAAATAGCATAGTCTCATAGAAAGACTATCAATGCATCAAGCTTTTCCAAGTTGGGAGGCTGAATTGGAGTGGGGGCGGGGGACTCCTTCTCCCCCCTTTGGCCAGCGCACCAAGGAGGAGTTTCCCGTCTTGTGTGGCAGCCCCTCCTCTCACTCCAACCTAGATATACTAGAGGTTTTGGTGCTGTTGGAACACACAAGTTTTGGAGCCTCCTCTAGTTCTCTAGTTCTAGTTCTAGTTGGTCCTAGTTCATCAATAAGAGCTTGACCTAGGTCCTCTAATCCTCATAATTAGAAGCCTGGTGTGGTTCTAATTGTTGGGAAACATATTAGAAAACAAAAAAATCGCACCTACGATCACCCAAGATCATATGAAGATGCATAGTGGGTTGGGATCATGATCATTACCATCACCGAGTTGCAGTAGAAGAAGAATGTGTTATTGTAGATCATACATGGAGTCCCTCGAACCGTCGTTGAACAATCCCTCGTACCGCCCATGAACACCCCCTCGAACTGAAGACCGAAAGCATGGCCTCTCTACTTGGTTGCAAGCGTGTAACCTTCACGATCAGGCAGCGCTTCACCGTCCAGAGCTAGTCATCACCAGAGAATTAGAGGGAGGAGATTAGAACCATACTAGGCTTCTGATTATGTTGACAAGTGGATCAGCCAAGCTCCAATTAGTCAACTAGGACCAACTAGAACAAGAACTAGAGGAGGCTCCAAAACTTGTATGTCCAAAAGAGCAAAATCCTCATGTATATATAGGTTGGAGGGCGAGGAGACGGCAGCCACCAAGGGGGAAAGTTTCCCCCTTGGTGCGTCCGCCTAGGACCGGGAGGAGGATTCACCCCCCTTGTCCAAGTCGGCCTCCTGCCTTTAGGGAAGGGGGCGCTTTCCCACTTGGGCCTTTTTGGCCCAAGTTGCCTTCCACCTCTTGGCCTTTTTAGGCCCGTTGATATTTAAATTAACTATAAAATGTTCTAAATAATTCTATACCATTATATATATATATTTTAACATCTCTGAAAACTTTTTCCACATATATATAATTTATCTGTAATACCCGGTATTACCCGATACTCACGGAAACCCTTCCGGTGACCCCAAAACGCTTCCGGATCCTCTCGGAACTATTCCGAATATTCATGAAATAATTCCATAAATATATTCTCATGAGTCCAGTCCTACTGACACTCAGCAGATCATGATTGTCTTAAGCTTGTGACCACATAGGTTCGGTAACTCACAGACATGGACGAAACCATTCGTTCAATGACCGACAGCGGGATCGTGGACGCCCATATCGGTCCCTGTGAGCACATGAATGATATTCGAGTGAACCTTTGGTTATCATGTGATGTTCCCTTTGCTTCGCGATACTTCACAAAACCCAGGATGCATCAGTATCCTCCTGAGTCCTCACCATGCTCATTATACTGAAATCCTCGTTACCGGTTTTGTTCTTCTTTCTCGTTATTGTATTCTGGCATCCCCATGATGAAGTCACCTGTGTCTGGCCGGACGAGGATTGATGCCGTCACATCGATAAGGCCCTAAGAAAATCTCTCCATTGTCGGAGGAGCAAATTCCACTCTTGAGCTATCCGGTCACTTGTTAAACTTTTTGATGAACCTGTAAGTTGTCGTTATGATCACTGTGTTACAGGTGACATTTGAGCAACCCGAAAGCCATCGTACGGTAAGAAGTGACCACGATACTCTCATGGTCTAGGGAGCAATGTCACACCACTATTGCAGGTTGGTCCAAACACGACAGTCCAATCAGAGACCCTTCGACAAAACTGTGTGTGTGATGCATTAATCACAAACGGTGATGTAATAAAACTATAAAAAAAGATACAAAACATTTGCGATGGTGGTGACATCAAACACGATTCAGATTAGAGTTGAGTGTGTGATGCGTGGCAAACGGTTAATGCAGCAGAACTGTTTGCGATGAGGTAGAACAACAGAAATGGGTAGCCAGATGAGGGTGTGTGCGATATATGGCATACAGTTCACTAGGATGAACTGTGTGTGATTAGGCAACACAATAGAAACGGTCAGCCAGATCAAGGTGTGTGTGATGGAGGGCATACAGTTCACTCGGATGAACTATTTGCGATGAGCCAAGACAACAGAAATAGTTCAACTTAACAAGATGTGTGTGATACGCGGCAAACAGGCCCGTAATTAGAAATGTGTGTGAAGACCAATAATAACACAGACGATTGCTGCTAATAAGCCGTGTGATTTTCTCTGTCTACAGAAGAATAACATATGTATATAACTGAAATAAACATCCAATAACATAAGTGACTATACAGATCATTCGCACACACCTTAATAAACAATTGCATGCATTCTAAACTAGGAGAAACGATCGTCTAGTCATCTACTTCTTATGAAGCTCCCGCCATTGCTTTGTGGCTCGATCCCTCGTCTAGGGCAGGAAGAAGACACTTCCTCATGTCAACGATCTGCTTGTACATCTTGTAGCTTGTGTACACGTCCTTGGCCGCGTACTTGATGTGTTCTTCATCCAGTCTCAGATGCCACACATTGTGCCAGGCGTTCTTGTCCTTCTTGCTCTCATCCTTCATCTTCATGTAGTAGGGGTCGATGATGGCCAAGGCGAGATCAACCAGGGAGTTCAGTTTGTTGTTGTCGCTGCCCCAGACCTTGTAGTGGTCATGGATGTTGACAAGATTCTGGCAGGTCAAGCCCGAAACCTTGAGCGCTTTTAGATCATTGGTGGTGTCCACCATAGCGAAACTGTAGTCGGAGCTATTGATAAACCTGAAGAAACGCTCGCAAGGCGTTGTGGCCAGGTGGTACTGGTAGATGAGGACATCATCTCGCACACACAACTGGGCGACAGCAACCTTCTGATCGTGCCCGGCACGACCGCTGGTGAACTCGAGGTCGAAGCCGACCACTTGGTACTTGTCCTCAATAAGCAACTGCTCCATAGTTTGGATGGAGATCTCCATCGAAACTGGCTCGTTCGTGTACACCATCGAGAGGGCTTTCCCCCTCACGTGGGTGTCCACTACGTGGTATGTGGTGAACTGCCCCCCGTTGTCGTCGTCGGCCGCTGGGAGCGCCATTGGAGCCACGGGGAGCGCCATTGGAACAGCTGGATGTCCTCTCTATATGTGTCGTCGTGGGTGTGCTTATTGTGTCATGTGGTGTGAGAGATGAAGGCAAATGGCCGCAGGAATAAATGGGGGCCGGGCGGCCTGGATTCTCGGCGCGTCCGCATGGCAGTTTTTGCAGCGGGTAACTGCATCATGGCGCCGTGCCCCGTGCAACCGCATGTATAATGGTAGCACGAATGTACGTGATCGTGCACCGGCCCCAAACACTGGCAGCGAGCATGGAGGGACAAGGGCAGAGCGCCCGGAGGGACGCCAGCAGAGCGTGCCGTGGCCGCCTCAACCGCGAGCAACCCCACGCA
Source organism: Thinopyrum elongatum (assembly GCA_011799875.1). Taxonomy (NCBI): domain Eukaryota; kingdom Viridiplantae; phylum Streptophyta; class Magnoliopsida; order Poales; family Poaceae; genus Thinopyrum; species Thinopyrum elongatum. The sequence continues at coordinate 354,228,265 of CM022297.1, read as the reverse complement.
TAAAGCAGTTGAACACATAGGGAATGGTTGTCTACAAGCCGGCCGGCAGTTGTGACGCTGCGTAGAGAGCGGCCGTGTGCTACTACCTCCGTCTTGGTCTATTAGTCCCCTTTATATTCTGTGCCATATTTTGACCTTAAATTTAACTAACAAAATGTTAATGCATGTTATAAAAATTATATAATTGGAAACTATGTTCAAATACGAATCCAACGATATAATCTTTGGCGACATGCATTCGTATTTTATTAGTTAAATCTCTAATCAAAATTTGGCATAAAAATACAAAGACGACTTATAAACCAGGACGGGGGTAGTAGGTAAATAAATCACAAACGTTTTTTATTAACCGTATGTGTACGTGTCCTTTCGTCCTCCTCTCGCACGTCTTGTCACCTAGCTGCCGTAGACGGCTTCAAGCGCAAGCTTGAGCAGCGCGCGGGGGCGTTCTTTTGGTCAAACGGTGGCTCGAAGTGGCGCCACCGAATCATCGGTGAGCCCGTTCCCGCACAACCGCGCAGGTTCCCATGCAAGCTTCCCGCCCGACTCAGTGAAATCCCCCAAAACCCCAATGCTTACCGTCCTGCTATATAAACCCTCACGGCCGGCGAGTCCTGCGTCGCATTTTCCCCTCCCTCCCTGTAGCTTATCTCGTCTGCTTCGCCCACAATCGCCAATTGCACCGGTCCATCATCATCGCTCAGCCACTCCACCGTCATCAGAAGACAGCTCCAGCTGGGAGGCTACACCGCGGCAGCGGCACAGTCACCGGCATAGTGTACTGCGCGTGGCGTCCCTGTTGGATGTGCGCGGAACAACCACCACAAGATCCGCCGCCGCTACCCGTCGGCAGCTGTTGCCAGCCGCTGTTACCGCCACCCCACCGTCTGCCGTCGTGGCCGCCACACCATCATCGAAAGTCAGGGCCATCACCTGCTCTGTCGCCGCGGCTCGAAGACGGGAGGTGGCCGTCGTGGCCACCACCCCACTGGCGGCCACCGTGGCCATCACCCGCTCTGCCACCATGGCCCGAAGGTGGGAGGTGGTGGTCGTGGCCGCCACCCTATCGTCGGCTGCCGTGGCCGCCAGCCCACCATCGACCGTTGGGGTCATCACCCACTCCGCCACCGCCACACGAAGGCGGGAGGTGAAGGTGGAGGCCCTCACGTGTGTCAGCGACCTTGCGCGCTATATCAAGTTCCTGCGGGAGGAGGAGGTGCGCCTCATCGAGCACACAAAGAGCCTTACCATCGTCGTGGCCACAGCACATGCCGCCGCAGAGGTGAGGAATCAAGAGATCTACGAGGAGTCATGCCGCTTCGAGAGGGGTCGTCTGGAGCGGCAGAGGGCGTTCGAGGTGAGCGTCGCTGAAGGTGCTGTTGGGAAACGTTGCATGGAAAACAAAAAAAATTCTACGCACACGCAAGATCTATCCATGGAGATGCATAGCAACGAGAGGGGAGAGTGTGTCTACGTACCCTCGTAGACCATAAGCGGAAGCGTTTAGTAACGCGGTTGATGTAGTCGAACTTCTTCGCGTTCCAACCGATCAAGTACCGAACGTATGGCACCTCAGCGTTCAGCTCGGTGACGTCCTCCGCCTTCTTGATCCAGCAAGACGGCGAAGTAGTGGATGAGTTTCGGCAGCACGACGGCATGGTGATGGTGATGGTGAAGCTATCTCCGGCTCCGCCGGGCTTTGCCTAAGCACTACAAAAATATGATCGGGGGTGTAAACGGTGGAGGGGGGCGCCGCACAAGGCTAAGCAATTGTCGTGGTTGGGCTAGGCGCCCCCTCCCACATATATATATGTGTTGGGAGAGAGGAGGCAGCCTGGAGGCGCCCCAAGTGGGGCCGAATCCCACTTGGGGTCCTGCCCCAAGCCGCGCCCCCTGCCATGTATAGGTGCGGGAGGAAGGCAGGGGAGGGTGGCGCCCCCGTCCCCTTTCCTTTCTCACATGAGGAGGAAAGGCAGGAGGGGCCACCCCTCCCCTTTCCTTCCCCTAGGGCCGACCGGCCGGGGAAGGGGCGCACCATCCCCCTTGTGGCCTGGTCTATCCCCCCTTTGGCCCATTAGACCGATACACCTACCGGGGGTGTCCGGAACCCCTTCCGGCGACCCGATGACTACCCGGTGCACTCTGAAACTCTTCTGGTGTGCGAATACCATCGTCCTATATATCAATCTTTACCTCTCAACCATTTTGAGACTCCTAGTCATCTCTGTTATCTCATCCGAGACTCCGGACAACATTCGGTCACCAAATCATATAACTCATATAACAGTATATCGTCAACAAACGTTAAGCGTGCAGACCCTACGGGTTCGAGAACTATGTAGACATGACTGAGACACCTCTCCAATTAATAACCAATAGCGGAACCTGGTTGCCCATATTGCTTCCTACATATTCTACGAAGATCTTTATCGGTCGAACCTTATGACAACATACGTAATTCCCTTTGTCCATCGCTATGTTACTTGCCCGAGATTCGATCGTCGGTATCTTCATACCTAGTTCAATCTCGTTACTGGCAAGTCTCTTTACTTGTTCCGTAATACATCATCTTGCAACTAACTCATTATTCACTTTGCTTGCAAGGCTTCTTATGATGTGTATTACCGAGAGGGCCCAGAGATACCTCTTCGATACTCGGAGTGACAAATCCTAATCTCGATCTATGCCAACTCAACAAACACCTTCGGAGATACCTGTAGAGCATCTTTATGATCACCCAATTACATTGTGACGTTTGATAGCACACAAGGTATTCCTCCGGTATCCAGGAGTTGCATAATCTCATAGTCGAAGGAATATGTATTTGTCATCAAGAAAGCAATAGCAATAAACTGAACGATCAATATGCTAAGCTAACGGATGGGTCTAGTCCATCACAGCATTCTCCTAATGATGTGATCCTGTTATCAAATGACAACACATGTCTATGGTTAGGTAACCTTAACCATCTTTGATCAATGAGTTAGTCTTAGTAGATGCTTACTAGGGACACGATATTTGTTTATGTATTCACACATGTATTTAAGTTTCTTATCAATACAATTCTAGCATCAATAATAAACCTTTATCATGAATAAGGAAATATAAAATAACAACTTTATTATTGCCTCCGGGGCATATTTCCTTCAGGTGCAGCAGCGGCAGGCACTGTATTGTAGTTGTCCAGCTCGTCGGTAGGCTCCTCCTCCTCTGTCTCTTACTGAGCGCACTCGACAGAGGAGAGGCTGCCAGGAGTAGTACAAAGCCCCTCCATAGTAGTAGTATTTAGGGGCTATTTTGTTTAGTTTATCTGACTATAGATGTGGTTGAACTGTACTACATACTTAAAATTAGCTAGTATATATAGTTGAACTAGCTATTTCAGTACGTGGTTGGCAACAATTGCGGAAAAGTTTTGTCGGTTCAGCTGTCAAGTTGAACTGTTTGTATAAAGAACGATGGCTTAATCTATGAATGAAATCTATGCTTACTGAATTTCAGTTGCAAAATTAGATAGTGCTAGTGATTTTTAGCTGCATAATTTGACAAATGGTAGGGTTACAAGGTTGACAAAGGGCAATGTTACTAGATCAACAAATGTCAATCATTCCAGTTTGACAAATGGCAATATACCCAATATGACAGATGCAAATATGTCAAATTGTTTGTACATGGTTGCACACGGATCATCCGAAAAAACATTTGCGTTGAAGGTATGTACAAATCCTGCATGCCAGATTTTCTCTTGGCTTAGCGGCGAAGTCTCGCTTTGCATAACATATTCAATCTGAACTGTTTGCATTGAAGAGATGCACAAATCCTGCGCGGCAAATTTTCCCTTGGCTTACTGGGGAAGACCATAGCTCTCACTTTGCATACGGGTGTTCTATCTAAAATGTTTGCGATGAAGAGCTACACAAATCCTGCTCATCACATTTTCCCATGGCTTACTGGGGAAGCTGTCGGTTTGCATACGGGTGTTCTATCTAAAACGTTTGCGATCAAGAGCTGCACCAATCCTGCTCAGCACATTTTCCCTTGGCTTCCTGGGGAAGCTGTCGATTTGCATACGGGTGTTCTATCTAAAACGTTTGCGATGAGTGTTTTATATTTAAAAACCATTGACGTTTTTTTTAAAGAAAATCATTTGATAAGTTTGTACATTCAGAGAGAAAAACGCATGTTCGTTCAAACCATATATTTCATTCAGTCACACTGCGAATTTATATTCATATGATCGAGATACAGTATTAAACCCAAAAAAACTAATTCCGGCGGCGGCGGAGGCAGCGTGCCGTGCCGGCGTTGTCGTTGTCGTCCTCCGGGATGCCGTTGTTGAAGTCTTCAAGGCAGCACAGATTGTTCTTCCCTTGGAAATCAAACATCATATCATCGCGCGATAGACGGGCGGGGAGCAGGAGGACGGCAACTCGCGGCGCTGCAAGGTAGCGGTCGACAGCGGTGTCCCATGCCACCGAGGGGGCGCGCGCACGGGCACGGGCGCGGCGGGTGCAGGCAAATGCACGATGGGTGTAGGGGCGCGCACGGGCACGGGCACAGGCGCTGGCACTGGCATGTACACGAGCTCGCGTGGGTCCGCGGAGACCTTGCTGACGCCCGCGGCTTCCAGCTCTGCGATAGTGCTCGGCGAGCAGCCTGTCAATGCTACGGGGATGGTCGCTGGCGCGGGCGCGGGGATGGGAGCTGGGACGGGCGCGGGGGCAGCAACCACCGCGGCCAGCTTGTTCAGGCCCATGTCCATGAGGCCCCATTCCTCCTTATTTTCTATCTCGTCCGGCTTGGAGTCAACTTCACCAAACTGGAAGACTAGTGGCAGATGATCCTTCTGCGCCATGGCGTTCGTGGAGGTCTGCGGGAGGGGAATGGGAGGCGAACAGTAAGGCTGCCTGTATTAAATAGCGGCTCGGGCGCCATTAATGGAGAGGATGCGAGCAAGGCGGGTGACCATGGAAGTCAAAGGGCTCGCTTCCAAGTGAGCCTGTGCAGCGTATAGCTTGCACGCTTCCCAGTGAGCCTGCCTATAGCTTGCATGCCTCTCGGTCAGCCTGCGCGGCGGACTGTGCTCGCACGCCTCCCGTTCAGTCAAGCAGCTGTCCGCACGGCACCTCCTAGCCATTAAAAGAGTGCCGCGTGGCATCACGTGAATGGTTAACAGAACGCACATGATTTAAATTATACAAAACATTTGAGATGTTAAAGAGGCAGCTATTTGTTTCAAAATGCCTTTGTTGGCTGTTATTCGAGTGTGCCTTCTCTCAAAATGGACACAAAAAATACCACAGCATGTCAGGTGCCATTCCATTATAGCATGCCAAGTTTCATGAATTTCAGACAAGTTTTGGATTTACTAGAATTTAAAAACAAAGTATCTCAATGTTTTGCCGGGAATCAATAGTGCCCTGGTGTTTGAAATTCATTCCCATTTCTTGCATGGGACCTAAGCATGCACCCAAGGACACACATTTGATATGTCAACCCATTTTTCTGCACTGGAGCATGTGCATGTAGTTCAAATTTGAATTATGCACATAAAATGCCAAGAAAACTCAGTTAATGTATAAAAATGTCCAAACGAACCCCGAAATTGCAAATTTTAACACGACACTCCTGTGGCTCTATGTTGCCACTAGGAAAAAAAATTGAAAATAGGAAGAGGCAATGAATATCGTTTCATCCACCAAGGGGGCACATTCCCTACCGAAACCATGAGGCTTCTTGTCAGAAGCTCTGATATGTGAGAAGCTTATACCCAAACCTGCCCCAAATGGGACAATTTTTTTACCACACCATGTTGATGCCGTTCCATGATAACATGCAAAGTTTCATGAATTTCAGACGAGTTTTGGATTTACTAGCATGCAAAGTATCTCAATGTTTGTGGCCGAGTGACGGTGGCAAGGTGTTTGGCATTCATTCCCATTTCTTGAATGGGACCTAAGCATGCAACCAAGGTCACAGATTTGATTTTTCAACCAATTTATATGCACTAGAGCATGTGGCTGCAGTTCAAATTTGAATTATGCACATAAATGCATAGAAAACTCAGTTAATGTATAAAAATGTCCAAACGAACCCTGAAAAATTCTAAAATTTAACACAACACTCCTGTTGTTCTATGTTGACACTAGAAAAAACATTTGAAATCAAGAAGAGGCAACGGATATCGTTTCGTCCAGAAAGGTGAAACGTTCCCTACCGTAACCATGAGGCTTGTTGTGAGAAGCTTATACCACAACCTGCCCCAAATGGGACAATATTTTTACCACGTCATGTTGATGCCGTTCCATGATAGCATGTCAAGTTTCATAAATTTCAGATGCATTTTCGATTTACTAGAATTTAAAAACCATGTATCTCAATGTTAGCAGCCGAGCGACGATGGCAAGGTGTTTGACATTCATTCCCATTTCTTTCATGTGACCTAAGCATGCAACCAAGGACACACATTTGAATTTTGAACCCATTTATATGCACTGGAGCTTGTGCATGTAGTTCAAATTTGAATTATGCACATAAATGCATAGAAAATTCAGTTAATGTATAAAAATGTCCAAGCGAACCACGAAAAATCCAAAAAATTGACACAACACTCCTGTTGTTCTATGTTGACACTAGAAAAAATTTGAAAGCAAGAAGAGGCAATGAATATCGTTTCGTCCACAAAGATGGCATGTTCCCTACCGAAACCATCAGGCATGTTGTGAGAAGGTCTGGTTTGTAAGAAGCTTATACACAAAACCTGCCCCAAATGGGACAATATTTTTACCACGACATGTTGATGTCGTTCCATGATATCATGTCAAGTTTCATGAATTTCAAACGAGTTTTTGATTTACTAGAATTTTCAAACCATGTATCTCAATGTTAGCGGCCGAGCGATAGTGTCAAGGTCTTTGACATTCATTCTCATTTCTTGCATGTGACCTAAGCATGCAACCAAGGACACACGTTTGATTTTTTAACCCATTTTTATGCACTGGAGCATGTGCATGTAGTTCAAATTTGAATTATGCACATAAATGCCTAGAAAACTCAGTTCACGTATAAGAATGTCCAAACGAACCCCGAAAAATTCCAAAATTTAACATGACACTCCTGTTGTTCTATGTTGACACCAGAAAAAATTTTGAAAGCAAGAAGAGGCGACGAATATCGTTTTGTCCAAAAAGGTGACTCGTTTCCCTGCCAGAACCATGAGGCTTCTTGTGAGAAGCTTATACCATAACCTACCCCAAATGGGACAATATTTTTTACCCCAGCATGTTGATGCCATTCCATGATAGCATGCCAAGGTTCATGAATTTCAGACGAGTTTTGGTTTTACTAGAATTACAAAAGCAAGTACCTCAACGATTGCCGAAGAGCCATGGTGCCGTGGTGTTTGAAATTTATCCCCATTTCTTGTATGGGATATAAACATCAACCCAAGGACACACATATGATTTTACAACCCATTTTGGTGCACCGGAGCATGTGCATGTAGTTTAATTTTGAATTGTGCACCTGAAATGCCTAGAAAACCAAGTTAATGTATAAAAATGTCCAAACAAACCCTGAATAATTCCAATTTTTTGACGACACACCTATAGTTGCATGTTCACTGCAGATAAAAGTTTTAGCAATTCAAACACCCTCCTTTGCCGTTGTGACCCCATTATGTAATTCAAATCAAGACGAAAAATCAAGTAGATCGCACACAGTTTATTATCACCAACCATGTGAGATGCAACACAAAATATCTTGGAGCACTGTTGGAGTATAGTACGCATATGGCTTACGCGAGAAGGTGTGTCGGCTATAGTCCATAGCCGGCGTGTCAAGCACACTAGCTCGCTCCCCAAATATCATTTCACTGTTCAATCATCGCCGGTGAAGGATGGGGACGTGGACCCGCATCGTGAGGGCAACTTCGGCCCACTCCGGCGAGAGCGCGGCCACAGCCGCCATGCATGTGCTAACAAGCTGCGTGAGCGCGGCCGCAATCTGTGACCGGGCGGCCAAGACAGCCCAAACAGTCACTGTTGCTTCTCAGGTGGCGGCAGCAACATCTGCCTCGGGGATAGCAACTGGCGAGAGCGGCACAGCAGCTGTCCGTTCCGCAGCGGCGGCCTTAGCCCTGATGGAGGCCGCCCACGACCATGTCATGGCCGCCCACGCCCAACTCATGGTGGTCACCGCACAAATTGAGCGAAGCTTCTTCTACAATGGTCGGTAGCCCACGACCGAAGAGTTGGCAATCACCGAGAGCGTTCGAGCAGCCGTCTGTTCCTTCGTGGCATACCTTGCCACGACAGAGCCCGTCCAAGCCCAAATCGCGGCCGCCCATGCCCAGCTCGTGGCGGCCTTTTCCAAAGAGATGGCGAACGCGGATGGCGAGATGCTTGCCGAGTATGGTGCGATTGATGCCATGGAGCCCCTTCCCCAGGAGATCGTCGAGCGCGAGCTGGACATGGAGGAGGCGGCGGAGATCGACGAGCGCCAGCCGGAGTAGTACTCTTTGTTTAATTTAGAGCGCCGGTCTTTAAATTGTTAGGTTAATGTTTAGGTCAGCTAGCTCTGTTTAATTGCTGAACTTGCTCGATTAAGAAGTGTGGGTGTGCTGTAGGCTCCTTTGTTTACCCAAATTATGCAATGACGTGGATGACCACTGTAACCAGGGATATTTGGACCAAAATTTGCACGTTCAAACTCATCACACACGGGGTAAGCTATATGAATCGTTTGTGATGTTCACATATCGTACACAGTGCTGAATAAGGGACCGTGTCTGATGACACTTTGGCACTAGTTTTTTCGCTGCACCGATCCAAAATTTTCGGCTTTCGTGGAAATATCTACCTCCCCGCCCCTCCCCCTTTACCAAAAGCCCCATTTCCCCCATTTCCGCCTTCCTGTCCAAGTTGAAACCTTCCCTCCTTGCTTGCAGCGCCGCCTCCTCGCCGGCGACCCTCCTTCACGCTGCTCGGCCTCGTCGATCCAGGCAGGTAATCCACACCTGACCGCCATCCTCCTCCTCCTTCCACATCCCACATGCTCCGACCACCAGGCGACAGCTTCCACCCAAATCACCAACCTCTCCCCCAAATAAGCACCACCCTAAGCCATGGTGCACACAGTATAGCCAGGAGCTCAAGGAGCATTTGGCAGCGAAGAAGCAAATCGCGGCCGCACGCGCGGATGAGGTCACGATGGCTGCCATTCGTGCCGACCCCCGGATCTAGGAGGAGCATCTCACCGTCGAGGCCACCGTCAACGCCTCGCGCATCGACATGGTGATGAGGTTGGCTGCTTTAAACGACAGTTCGTGGCGTTTTCTCGAGGCCACCGTCGGTGCCTTCGACGAAGACTACGAGGTATTTTCTCAGCATGCCCATGCTTACCTCAACTCGAGAGCCAGCAGGTTGGTGCCCGGAGCGGCTCAGGCAACTCACCAGTACAACGAGGGCAACCACGATGTGGAGGCCTCGCCCTCTTCCATGTCCAAGGAGCCAATCATCATCGATATCTCCGACGATGAGGAGTAGCTTGTCTTATTAGCTCCCTATAAGGACCTATGTTCAGTTTGCTAGCTACGCCGGTTAAGCATGCTCGGTTTACCCGTTGCATGTGCAGCTCCTGCCTTTCCTTAACAAATTCTAGTGAATTGTCCTATCTACTTTTACCATGCATTCTGTTGCTCTAGTGTATATGTTCTATATGTCGTGCAATGTGGTGCTCACTTATTAACTGTTTGATTAATTACTTGTCGTGTTCAGTTAACTGTTTGGTTCAATTCTGCAAATGTGATGTTCAATTCTTCAGGGTGCAATTTTGTATTTTCTTCCACGTGAGAAATAAATCGAATTTATCTGTTCAAAATACATGAGAAACAAATACAATTACTATATTTCCAAGTTGTCAAGCATGCTTGGTTAGGTTAACTGTCTGATCTTCTAGTATGTTATATATTGTGCAATGTGGTGCTCAGTTAATGTTTGGTTCATTTGTTGTGGTGTTTAGTTAACTGTTTGGTTCAATTCTGCAATGCAATGTTCAATTGTCGTGGGTGCATTGTGTTATTGTATACCATGTGAGAAACAAACCGAATTTGGATGTACTAAATATATGAGAAACAAATACAATTGCTATATTTCCAAGTTGTTAAGCATGCTTGGTTTGGTTAACTATCTGATCTTCTATTAGGAGTATGTTATATTGTCCAATGTGGTGCTCAGTTAATGTTTGGTTCATTTGTTGTGGAGTTTAGTTAACTGCTTGGTTCAATTCTGCAATGCGATGTCCAATTGTCATGGGTAGAATTTTGTATTGTTGTCCATGTGAGGAATAAATCGAATTTGGCTGCACTTAATACATGAGAAACATATACAATTGCTATATTTCCTAGTTCTTAATCATGCTTGGTTTGGATAAATGGGTTTTCCATGTGGCTCGAATTAATCTGATGAATCTGCAATATGCTTATTTTTCATCAACATATTTTACTGAGAGCATGCGAACCCTCACTTAACCTGATCACTAACTACCTTATATGTGTTGCAGGGAAACAATGGGAAGCACTAAGGTTTACAATCGAGGTTTGCACATGCATGGTCCTTTGTCTAATAGCACATTATTATGCAATTGCAGGAACCATTCTAATATTTCGGTTTTTAACAATTTGGTCTTGCACATGTAGGTCCTGTTGTCAGAGGTTTTGACCCACTGTTCGACCCTTTTTGCATATGGGGAAATGAGTTGCCATGATATCAGTCAAGTCAAGAAACTAAGAAAGATTGTTAGGATAAATAAATTAGCGACAAAAAACAAAAAGATCTTTGTCTGCGCAATGAAGAAGACATCAGTTCACTACATGATGGTACTAACTATTATACCTTGGCTTTTTTATTCCTTTGCCCCATTTCCAATCTAGAAAAGATATTTATGCACATCCTTGTTTTCAAGCCTTTCCAAAGCAGTTCACTATGTATTACCTCTCACACCACCTGTATGGTCAGGAGGCGAGGAAGGTATTCATACAACACCCACGGTTCAATATTGAAGTGTTCCTGAAGAGGACGAAGGATGGAAGGTCAATCATCCACAAGCACTGGCCTAAAGTTGCAAAGACCTTCAACATCAATGAAGGCTCAATATTCTCCTTCCACTTCAGTACTTTTCTAGATGAGATTCATCTGTCTATGTACCATCTATGATGCTAATTTCGAAAGGTTATAGATGTTGCATGTGAAACTTGGTGCTGATGCAGTTGTGTAATGGGGTAGCGAAGTGCTGAAGCTATATGATGTTGTACTATGATGTATTTCAATTATGAAATCATGCTTCCTTAACACGAAAATGGAATATATTGTGTGCTTAATATGAAATGTCAATTAGATTAATAAATGGATTATTAATAATAGGATAATTTGCCTGCTAATGGCCAATTAGCCTGCTAATTGGGTTTTTCAATTGCAAACGGTTATTGAGAAAACATCATGGGCGATGACCTCAGACAACGCACACAGTTTTTAGGAATAAAACATGTTGGATCAATGAACAATCACACATGACTTCCTCTTGGAAACTGTTTGCGTTAGGCCACCTTGAGCAAACATTTACCACATAAAAAGTGTGTGTGATGGACAACCTATGCCACACAGTTTCTTCTACGCACCGTGTGTGATGCATTCAATAACGCAAACGATAAAATTGTTAATATCGTGTGCAATGGCAACGCTATCACAAATGATTTAATGGGGACAATTGTTTGTGATGTACCTGCGAATGGAAACGTTTTCCTTGGAGTGACTATGTGGGATGTATATACGAACCGAAATATACTTCTTGGATTGAGTGTGTGGGATGTACATACTAATGGAAACGTATTCCTTGGATTGACTATGTGGAATGTACATACGAACGGAAATGTTTAGCCGGGACTGACTGTGTGGGATGTACTTACGACTGGAAATGATTTGGCCTGCATAATTGCATTTTTTAGCACAATTGTACTTATAATCATATTTGATCACTCGCCCGTCGCACACGACCTCATTTTGCCGAGCATGTGTGACCGGAGGGCCTATCCCCAACGGTTTCTGGGTCGTGTGGGAAGGAACCCCCTATCGCACACACTCACTAGGCGACGGTTCATAATGCCGTCGTGGAAAGGGGTTAGAAACTATTTGTATAGCACCTCACTATACCATTGCACGTTAACACTCTGTGTTATTACAATTGAATGCTGACGATATTAACTCAATTCATAACAAACAAGATTGGGTCGATTCAATATGATCATTCTTCTAACGTCATAATCTCAATGTTGTTTTAGGATCATCGTTACACTTAACAATATCCTAAGATACGGGAAACATGATCACCAACAACACTTGAGCTAGCCCTAGAGGCGAAACTGGCAACCTTTTTATTTAACATTTATCATTCCACACGTGCATATGAGTTTTCCACTAAATCGCATATTTCAGGATCATAGCAGTTATAGCATAGAATAAAAACTCTTAATTATGAAAATGGAAATATAATGCTACAAATATTATTGCCTCTTGGGCATTCTTCCAACAGTCTCCCACTTGCACTAGAGTCAATAATCTAGTTGCATGTTTTTTTAACACATATGCCTTATCTGGTGCTGCTCATGCTTTGCTAGTGGTAGGGCCTTCGTCATTGGATCTGACACTCTTCAAATCCCAATGTTATTTGTGTCAGTAACATCTGGTTTTATTGTGTAATTCATTTATTACATTAATGGTGACACTATATCTCCATATAGTCCATTCTATAGTAACACTATATCTCCATATAGTCAATAATTATTTGGAACTCCATCAATAAACTTTTATTCATCCAAATTATATTCTATTGAGATCTACAATTTATGTTAATTTCTAAAACTATTTCAAAATTTATAGCCTGTCTTGTGTAACTTTTACAATAATTATTTTGTGTAACCTTTACAACAATCTCTGCATCTCCTCCAAAGACAAGATGAAAAGCCTTTGTCCAACTGAGGTACTTAAAACTTTACGCAATTACCCTACACTGGTACAGCGAGGTGCTATACAAATGGTTTTTAACCCATTTCCGCGACAGCATTCTGAACCGTCGCCAAGTGAGTGTGTGCGATACGGGGGTCCTTCCCACACAACCCAGAAACCGTCGGGGATAGGCCCTCCGGTTACACACGCTGGGAAAAAATGAGATCGTGTGCGACGGGCGAGCGATCAAATACAATTATACAAGCCCAATCGATTCTGGTCGTAAGTACATCCCACACAGTCAGTCCCAGACAAACGTTTCCGTTTGTATGTACATTCCACATAGTCAATCCAAGGAATACATTTCCGTTCTTATGTACATCCCACACAGTCAATCCGAGAAGTACGTTTCCGTTCTTATGTACATCCCACACAGTCAATCCAAGAAGTACGTTTCCGTTTGTATGTACATCCCACATAGTCAATCGAGGGAAAACATTTCCGTTTGTATATATATCCCACACATTTTTATGTATATCCTTGTGTAACGATCACACACGCTCTGTCTCGTTTAACCGTTTGCTTTTATTCAACTACATCACACACAATTTGATGAAGAAAACTGTATGGCATTGGGCTATCCATCACAACTGCTTTTACTGCTAGAACCGTTTGCAAAGTTCCATGACCCATTTAGCAGGTTTATTATTTTACAATTAATAATTCCAGTATCGAATAGCTGTTTGCCAATTTCATATCAGGCACATAAATATATTTTAACATCATAGTACGATAGCTACCTGAAAACAGCACAGTACAGCATATAGCTAGTTCACCTTCATAAGAACAATATTAGAACAATACGTTCATTTCCCTAATCGAGATTAGCCAGGCTCGTCTTATCCACATCTGCTTTCAGTTCAGTAAGAACTTGTTTTGCACTGACCAACTGGAAAAGTGCCTCCTCCTTCGCCAACACCTTCTTAGAAAAGTCTAATTTAAAAAATCTGAGCTCATTCTCCATCTTCCTCTTTTTTCTGCATCTTGAAATATTCTTCAGCGTTGACAACACTTTCTCTAAGCCTACCTCTGTTTTCTTCCTCATACATGCTCCAGAGCTTTGCTAGCACATCTTCAAAGACTATGTCCACTCTTGATCAACCCACTCCAGGTAAGAACACTTCCGTTCATCCTATAATATTTAAAACTAGATCAGTAACAATTGTAGGGGAAATGGGTTTCTAGCAACATAGAAAATCACCAAATACATATTTTGAAAAACTGAAGAAACAGGTTAATTATGACATATCTTCTCAAAAATATCAATGTGCAAATGAACTAATTGCTACTGAGACAACAACCAAATTCTAAAACATTAGAAGCTATAATTAACTACAACAACGCTACAAGTTCTTAGTCATGTACTATAAATAACAAATTGAATATTTTATGAGTAAGCTAAATATAACTGCAATGGCATAGCAACAGTGTTTGGATGACATCAAATTGATACTAACAGGTGTGTACATGCACAAATTTAGTAACATAGAACTAATAGCACTAAGGTCGTCCACTATGTATGCCAAAACCGGTGTCAAGACAATTGTTGCTACATTTGGCACCGGTGCCCTGCAATGGCGAGCCAATGCAGAGGAAAAAATCAGAGAAACGGACTCGGGAGCACCTAGTTGCTCCGATGCCCAGTTCCTTCGTGCCATAAAGATTTAGTATTTTACTGCTTGGCTGCTCGGATGTGTGGACCAAAGTTGGCTACACAAACTGCTAAAGCGGTGCCAAATAATTTTCTAATGGCACCACTGATGAGATGGCAACATTTTTAGATACTAGGTACAAACTATGACACTATCTTAACATCCAGAATAACATAACACAGTGACAGTGTCTGAATCGCATCTAACAAATGATTTGTAACAACAAAAGTGGGGCTAACCTTCTCTGCACATGCCAGAAACATCCTCCCACTGTCCACAGATTCAAACGCAACTAACTTCAAGCATGGAGATTGATGGTGACAATGAGCAGGCAGATCTTCAGCCACCCCGCTCCATTCGTTGCAACTGATGGTCCTAGGGAGCTACAAGAGGAAGAAATGACTCAAATCGACCGCCGGGTTAAAATCCTTCATTCCAAATCATAACCCGAGAGAGAGAAGAGAAGCATACCCGGGTGGTGAAAGAGTCGTCGGAGGAGGAGGAACCGCTGGAGAGGTCATTGAAGAAGCCCATGGCGACCTCGACGGTAGGATGCGAGACGGCGAGAGTGAGGAAGCGGCTATAGCTTTGGAAGGAATGAAGGAGGAAACAGGGGAAATGTGACTTGTGGTCAGGGAGAAAGGGGGGTGGGGAGGGGGTAGATATTTCGGCGGTAGGCCAAAAATTTTGAAAGGTGGAGGGAAACTTTGCGCGCGGTGCCGCCAGACACCAATCACTTTGAACGAATGTGTGCATCACAAATGATTCTTCTGCTTTACGCGCATGCAATGAGTTTGATCATTCAAATATTGGTGGAAATTTCCCTGGGTACTGTCCTCATCCATGTCATTGCATAAATAAACATCGCTTGCTAATTTGGGCACACAAAAGAGCCTACAGCACACAGACCAAAGTTACTTAATCGAGCAATTTTAGTAATTAAACAGAGCCAGTGGACCTAAGCATTGCTCTAACAAAAGACCAGCGTTATAAACAAAGGCTAAGTACGCATAATTTTAACAAAGCCACTGCCGCGCCGCCCTACGCCTCGCCGGTGTAAGATGAGACGTCAATGCCTTGTCCTGGCGACATGCCGCCGTTGGTGGACTCCGCGTTCCCCCGACTGAAGTCGACCGCATCGTCGTCGTCGTCCTTATCCTCGGCGCCGCCCTCAAGGTTGTAGTACTCGTCGTAGTGGCTGCGCCAGAGCTCGCACTGGTACTCCACCGCCGATTCCTCGACGGACAGGCTCTTCTCTACCTCGTCCTGAGCCACGCGCAAATCCTCATCCCGGCGCTCCTCGATCTCCGCCGCCTCCTGCATCTCCAGCTCCTGCTCGGCGATCTCATGAGGAAGCAGGTGCTCCATGGACTTTGCCGCCTTTTCAGACGTGGGTTGCATGCTTGATTCTGACGTGGCCTGGAATATCTTGGCGTGTGCGTTCTCGATCTGGGCGTGGATGGCCTCGACCCGGGCCAGGGCGACATCGGCGACGCGGACATCATCTCGAGCGCTCTTGGTGTTTGCAGCCACCGTCTTGGCTGTCGCAGACTCCCTCTTGGCGGATGTGGACACGCTCAATGCGGATGCGGCTGCGCTGTCGGCGTTGGCGGCCGCGCTCTCGGCGCAGGCGGCAGCGCTCGGGGAGGACGCGGCCACCGTACAGGCCCTCACGAAGCGTTTCCACAGCGTCATTCTTAGCAAGAAGGGGTTGCAGGAATGGGGATCTGGGATTCGTGGATTCGGGAGTGACCGACACTAGAGCAGACGAAGCTGGCGAAGCTTATGGAGGAAGACTTAAGTAGACCCACGAATTTTCATCGCAAACGGTCCCTACAACAAACTGTGTGTGATGTTGTTGATATTTTGTATTAGCTGTGAAAGACGAATTTGGGGTACAGTGGCAACGGATAGTGTTTTAAATGTATGAGAAAATTTGGAGTACTAATACAACTGTCATGTCAAAATTTGGAAACTTTCAAGGGTCATTTGACCTTTTTAAGACATTTAAGTGATTTTCTAGCCATTTAATTACCGTAATTCAAATTTGAACTACATGTACATGCAACAGCTAACCATAACGGTTTGAAAAGTCATATTTGAATGCTTGTGTGCGAGTTAATTCCATGTGTAGTATATTGGACGGAATTTTCAAACATATTGGTGTCATGGCTTGGACACAAAGCATTGAGTGCCATGGCATTGAAATTCCAAAAAAATCAAAAATGATCAGAAACACATGAAACCTTGCTTGACGTAATGGCATGGCACCAAGATGGTGTGGTTAAAAAATTGGCCTGTTTGACGAAAGTTTGGACACACACGCCTCACAAACCGGAGCTACTCACTAGAAGGCTCGTGGTTCCGAGAGGACACAATGCATCTTTGATGACGAACCGGCGATAGCTTCCTCTTATGGCCTTAAAAAAATTTCTATAGTTAATGTGCACTAATACAACTGTCATGTCAAAATTTGGAAAATTACAGGGGTCATTTAACCTTTTTAAGACATTTAAGTGATTTTTTAGCCATTTAATGACCGTAATTCAAATTTGAACTACATGTACATGCAGCACCAAACCATAACGGTTTGAAATATCATATTTGTGTACTTGTGTACGAGTTAATTCCATGTGCAGTAAATTGCAAGGAATTTTCAAACATATTGGTGTCACGGCTTGGACACGAGCATGGAGTGTCATGGCATTTAAATTCCAAAATATTAAAAAATAATCAGAAATACATGAAACCTTGCTTGACGTAATGGCATGCCACCAGGATGCTGTGGTAAAAAAATTGGCCTGTTTGACGAAACTTTGGACACACACCCCTCGCAAACCGGAGCTACTCACTAGAAGGCTCGTGGTTCCGAGAGGACACAATGCATCTTTGATGACGAACCGGCGATAGCTTCCTCTTATGGCCTTCAAAAAATTTCTACAGTTAACGTGCACTAATACAACTGTCATGTCAAAATTTAGAAAAATTCAGGGGTCATTTGACCTTTTTAAGTCATTTAAGTGATTTTCTAACCATTTAATGACCGTAATTCAAATTTAAACTACATGTACATGCAACAGCTAACCATAACGGTTTGAAAAATCATATTTGTGTACTTGTGTGCGAGTTAATTCCATGTTCAGTAAATTAGAAGGAATTTTCAAACATATTGGTGTCACGGCTTGGGCACAAGCATGGAGTGCCATGGCATTTAAATTCCAAAAAATTAAAAAATGATCAGAAATACATGAAACCTTGCTTGACGTAATGGCATGCCACCAGGATGCTGTGGTACAAAAATTGGCCTGTTTGACGAAACTTTGGACACACACCCCTCACAAACCGGAGCTACTCAATAGAAGGCTCGTGGTTCCGAGAGGACACAATGCATCTTTGATGATGAATCGGCTATAGCTTCCTCTTATGTCCTTCAAAAAAATTTCTACAGTTAACGTGCACTAATACAACTGGCATGTCAAAATTTGGAAAATTTCAGGGGTCATTTGACTTTTTTAAGACATTTAAGTGATTTTCTAGCCATTTAATGACCGTAATTCAAATTTGAACTACATGTGCATGCAACAGCTAACCATAACGGTTTTGAAAAATCATATTTTTGTACTTGTGTGCGAGTTAATTCCATGTGCAGTAAATTGAAAGATTCTCAAACATATTGGTGTCACGGCTTGGACACAAAGCATCGAGTGCATGCCATGGCATTTAAATTCCAAAAAATTCAAAAATGATCAGAAACACATGAAACCTTGCTTGACGTAATGGCATGGCACCACGATGGTGTGGTAAAAAATTGGCATGTTTGACGAAAGTTTGGACACACACCCCTCACGAACTGGAACAACTCACTAGAAGGGGCATGGTTCCGAGAGGGCACAACGCATGTTTGACGATGAACCGGCGATAACTTCCTCTTATGGCCTTAATTTTTTTTATAGTTAACGTGCATTAATACAACTGTCATGTCAAAATTTAGAAAATTACATTGGTCATTTAACCTTTTTAAGACATTTAAGTGATTTTCTAGCAATTTAATGATCGTAATTCAAATTTGAACTACATGTACATGCAACAGCTAACCATAACGGTTTGAAAAATCATATTTGTGTACTTGTTGTGTGCGAGTTAATTCCATGTGCAGTAAATTGGAAGGAATTTTCATACATATTGGTGTCACGGCTTGGGGCACATGCATGGAGTGCCATGGTAACACAAAATAAGCATTCGTCCCTTATATGAGGAAAGAAAATGTAAATATCTGGCAAGGCAACCGGGCCCCACAAGATTGGCACTTTATTTCGTGCCTCAAGGTTTGGAAGGTGAGTGGCGCGGGTTATTAATCAGACGCAGTTCTGTATTGGAAACCGTCAGCTATTAAGTACACACACGGCTTTTGCTGCGGGAATCGTGTGCAATCCAAACTACAATACTCGTAAATTCTGGCGACCGGTGTGTGTATTGTTCCCGTCGATCTAGATTCCGAACGCCAATAAATACTACCTTGCTCATGTCGTCCTGCATGCATTCTCATCTACATCCTCCCCTTGCTCGCCCTCTCTCTCTCACACAAATCTCTGCCATGGCGCCGCTGATCTGCCCACGCGCCAAAGAGGAGGCACCGCCCCCCGAGGATGTTTAGTCAAAGAGCAGCGACGAGGAGGACCCCTACGGGCTACCGGACGAGGTTGCGCCGAACCCCCAACTTTGGAAGGGTTTTGGGGCCAGTACAATCTTTGTTTGTGGAAATCGTTGCCACCGGCTGAGAAAGCCAGGCAAGTGGCTTTCAAGAAGGAGATGGAGGAGGATGAAGTGAGGTACCAGGCGGCCTGTGAAGCCCGTGAGGCCGCGTGGAAAAAGGAGGCGGTGGGGGTTTGGGGGCGGGCGCGTCATCGTGCGGAGGAGGTGTACGAAGACGGGTACTTCACGAGGAAGGTCAAAGGCACTAGGCGCCTCATCATTGCGTGGAGGTGGGCCTATAAGCTCCTAGTGTGCCACTGACGAGGAGCTCCGATGGGCGCCCAACGAGATGGCAAGATCGTTCGCGCTCGTCCGCCAGCAAGAGGCAGATCGGTACGTCAAGCGCTGCAAGGCGGAGGAGGCGGAGTACTGCCTCCGTGCTAGGAAGACGCCACGCACCAGGGAGCTGATGGTGAGGGGCTGCCAGAATACTGCCCCCAGGAGGGATTATTAGTTTTAGAATTGTTTGTTTTCAATTTTATGCATTGTACATGGTAGTTAAGTATCATCACGTATAAGTGATGATATTATATATATTCTGTGATGAACTAATGAACAATAAAAATATATATATATATATATTATGAATTCCATTTTTCTATCTGTTTTCGTATACTAATTTGTATGTAGCTGTTATCATCCACATATACAGAATGGAAAACATGTATACACACATTGAAACAGAACATATAAGAACGGAAAACAGAGTACACACATTGAAACAGAGCAATAAACAGAGCAATATTATGATTATTCTGAATACATAGCGCTCCACGTCGAAATGAGTCAACAAAATAAATGCATCCATGACCAGCAGCCCTTGCATACGGTAGCTCTTGGCGCTGCCTGAACTCGTGCAGGCATTCGTCCAAGCAGTCGACACGCTCGCGGTATATCTGGAGCGCGATCTTGAGCTCCAAGTTGGCTATTTCATCGGAGATCACCAGCTCGAGGATGTGATGGCCTTGTTCCTCTACTGCGCCTAGGTGGACACCTGGGCCAAGGAGGCGGTCGAGCCTAGAGACCAGCGCATTGGCATCGAGCGAGCCACGGACAAGGCAAACGACGTGACCCATGCGAACAGCGCGGTGGGCGTCCGGTGCAAGTACGGCGCGGCCGGCCTCTGGTGCAAGTATGGCGCAAACGGCCTCTACCCACTACTGGCGAGGAATGGGGTACTGACGGGAAGTGTACCCAGCTGTGACGCCCTATCGACAGCAGGCAAGCGCCGATGGATCCAATCTTGTTGTGCGGCATGCCACGCCTCTCGCTCTGCGGCGCTCCAATGGTCTCGCTGTGCGGCGAGCCGCAGCCTATCGGCGCGGACGCGCCTAGCTTGCTCTGCGGTGCACCATTGATCATGTTGTGCGGCGAGCTGCAGCCTCTCGGCGCTGACATGCCTATCTTGATCCGCGGCGTTGAAGCACCGTGCGCCAAGGGTCTGCTCAACCCTGGCGATGACGTGCATCATGGCGTCGTCCATTGCGTTGCCGGGGAGCACCTCGGCCTCGACGGGCCGTGGCGCCTTATCGTTTTCCTCGTCGAGGAGGTTGATGGCAGAGGCGGCGCTTTGGTGGGTTGGCATGCTTGGAAAAGGTGGATGTGCTACAGGCTGCGCTTGTTGCCTCCGTGCGTCGTGCGCCGCCTAGGTTTATGCGTAATACGCTGGGTGGCGGCGGGAAACCGGTGAGGAAATGGTGGTGTGTTCATAAAACGCCATCAATTAATGGAAACTTAGCATAGAAGGAACATCGAGCTAGCACGGCGCGTGCGGGCACATTGCTCGCCCAAGGCTATGATCCATATACTTGTGTGCCCAACAGAGCACACTATTCATAGTAAAGAATACTATTCCATTTATCCTAGTAGAGCAGTGGCGGCAAGCGTCACAAGAAGTAGATGATGATCAGATGATAGTTTATCCTAGTTAATTATGCATGCAATAGTTTACTTTGGTGTGTGGAAATGTCATGTGTGTACTAGCCACCTATGTAATTGGATGTTTGCCGCGTATCACACACATCTTGTTTACACGAAACGTTTCCGTTCTCTTGGCTCAACACAAACAGTTTATTGGAATGAACTGTATGCCCTCCATTGCACACACCTTGATCTGTCTGAACCATTTCTGTTGCGTTGCCTAATCGAACACAGTTCATCCGAGTGAACCGTATGTCGTATATCGCACACACCTTGATCTGGCTGACTGTTCCTTTTGTGTTGCCTAATCACAAGCAGTTCATCTGAGTGAACTGTATGCCGTATATCGCACACACCTTCATCTGGCTGCCCGTTTCTGTTATTCTGCTCCATCACAAATAGTTTATCCGAGTGAACTGTATGCCGTATATCGCACACACCTTCATCTGGCTGCATGTTTCTGTTGTTCTGCCTCATTGCAAACAGTTCATTGAACTAAACCGTATGCCCCGCATCACACACGCAACTAAAATCTGAACCGTGTTTGATGTATCTGCCATCGCAAACGTTTTGCATCTTTTTTGATGATTTTTTTACATCACCGTTTGCGATTAATGCATCGCACACAGTTTTGTCAAAGGGTCTCTGATTGTAGTGTCACGTTAGCAGCATCCTACAGTAGTGCTAGTGAATCTTTTAGAGATCCCTATGGCACTTACTACTAATAGTTAGCCTATTCAAACATATGGCTTTGTACATTTTGATAACACATGATAAATTTAATTCCTGAATTAAATTGAACTCTATTCATCCATACATGCTTATCAGCTATTGATTTTGCACAGTGTTATACTATGTGACATTTTGAGAAAACATTTTCTCCTTTTAAACTTCTTTAAAACTTTGTCACAATACATGTCTTTAGTATAATCAGAAGTTTCAATCTATCTATATAGACTTTCATCCAATTATTCTAAGTCCCTTTTAGAAACATTATTTCCGATCATCTGATATGTCATACATATGTAAGATCAGAAATGTCACAGAGCTCCCACTAAAATTCTTGTATCCAGAAGTTTTCGATAAATTCTAAATTCTCTAATTACTTTACCAAATTCCAGCTATTTGATACATTATTTCAAATCATACTCATGACTTGAAATATTTATATCATTCCGGTATTCGTGTCAAAACCTTTTGATTATATCTTATATATATTATTTTGAAATATCTTTCAAAATAGTTTTGTTTGTTATATATCAATGACAATCTCCATTGTAATCCATTTACACTTTTAGTATTGCTACTAAAATTAAGATCTGACAAGATCGATTCTACAAACTCTTTTGTAAAAACTTTTCTTTTCGGGACCATTATCCATGAATATTTTGAAGATCCATTTATACAACTTCTGAAGGTTTCATCACGTTCAAAACTTGTTCCTTACATATTGTTGGGAAACGTTGCATGGAAAACAAAAAAAATTCTATGCACAGGCAAGATCTATCCATGGAGATGCATAGAAATGAGAGGGGAGAGTGTGTCTACGTACCCTCGTAGACCATAAGTGGAAGTGTTTAGTAACACGGTTGATGTAGTTGAACTTCTTCGATCCAACCGATCGAGTACCGAACGTACGGCACCTCCGTGTTCAGCACACGTTCAGCTCGGTGACATCCTTGCCTTGTTGATCCAGCAAGACGGCGAAGTAGTGGATGAGTTCCGGCAGCACGACGGCGTGGTGACGGTGGTGGTGATGCTATCTCCGCAGGGCTTCACCTAAGCACTACGAAAATATGACCGAGGGACAAAACTATGGAGAGGGGCGCCGCACACGGCTAAGAAGATTGTCGTGGCTTTGTGTGGCGCCCCCCACTGGTACAGCGAGGTGCTATACAAATGGTTTTTAACCCCTTTCCGCGACGGCGTTTTGAACCGTCGCCAAGTGAGTGACTACGATAGGGGGGTCCTTCCCACACGACACAAAAACCGTCGGGGATAGGCCCTCCGGTCACACACGCTCAGCAAAGTGAGGTCGTGTGCGACAGGCGAGCGATCAAATACGGTTATGCGTACAGTTGTGCTAAAAAAAATACAATTATACAGGCCAAATCGTTTACGGTCGTAAGTACATCCCACACAGTCAGTCCCGGTTAAACGTTTCCATTTGTATGTACATTCCACACAGTCAATCCAAGGAATACATTTCTGTTAGTATGTACATCCCACACAAATAATCCAAGAAGTACGTTTCTGTTCGTATATATATCCCACACAGTCACTCCAAGGAAAACATTCCCGTTCGCAGGTGCATCACACACAATTTTCCCCACTAAATCGTTTGTGATAGCGTTGCCATTGCACACGATATTAACAATTTTATCGTTTGCGTTATTGAACGCATCACACACGGTGCGTAGAAGAAACTGTGTGGCAAAGGCTGTCCATCACACACACATTTTATGCGGTAAACGTTTGCGCAAGGTGGCCTAACGCAAACTGTTTTCAAGAGGATGTCGTGTGTGATTGTCCATTGATCCAACACGGTTTATTCCTAGAAACTGTGTGCATTGCCTGAGGTCATCGCCCACGGTGTTTTCTCAATAACCGTTTGCAATAGAAAAACCTAATTAGCAGGCTAATTGGCCATTAGCAGCCTAATTGTCCTATTATTAATAATACATTTATTAATCTAATTGACATTTCATATTAAGCACACAATATATTTCATTTTCATATTAAGGAAGCAGGATTTCATAATTGAAATACATCAGAGTACAACATCATATAGCTTCAGCACTCAGCTATCCCATTACACAACTGCACTAGCACCAAGTTTCACATGCAACATCTATAAGCTTTCGAAATTAGCATCATAGACGGTATATTGACAGATGAATCTCATCTAGAAAACTGCTGAAGTGGAAGGCGAATATTGAGCCTTCATTGATGTTGAATGTCTTTGCAACTTTATGACAGTGCCTGTGGATGATTGACCATCCATCCTTCGTCCTCTTTAGGAACAATTCAATATTGAACCGTGGGTGTTGTATGAATACCTTCCTCGCCTCCTGACCATATAGGTGGTTTGAGGGTAATCATCAGTGAACTGCTTTGGAAAGGCCTGAAAACAAGGATGTGCATAAATATCTTCTCTATATTGGAAATGGGGCAAAGGAATAAAAAAGGCAAGGTATAATAGTTAGTACCATCCGGTAGTGAGTTGATGTCTTCTTCATTGTGCAGACAAAGATCTTGTTGTTTTTTGTCGCTAATTTCCTTGTCCTAACAATCTTTCTGAGTTTCTTGACTTGACTGATATTCATGGACAACTCATTTCCCCATATACAAAAAGGGTCAAACAGTGGGTCAAAACCTCTGACAGCAGGACCTACATGTGCAAGACCAAATTGTTAAAAACCTAAATATTAGAATGTTTCCTGCAATTGCACAATAATGTGCTATTAGACAAAGGACCATGCATGTGCAAACCTCGATTGTAAACCTCAGTGCTTTCCATTGTTTCCCTACAACACATATAAGGTAGTTAGTGATCAGGTTAAGTGAGGGTTCGCATGCTATCAGTAAAATATGTTGATGAAAAATAAGCACATTACAGATTCGTCAGATTAATTCAAGCTACATGGAAAACCCATTTATCCAAACCAAGCATGATTAAGAACTAGGAAATATAGCAATTGTATATGTTTCTCATGTATTAAGTGCAGCCAAATTCGATTTATTCCTCACATGCACAACAATACAAAATTCTACCCACGACAGTTGGACATCGCATTGCAGAATTGAACCAAGCAATTAACTAAACACCACAACAAATGAACCAAACATTAACTGAGCACCACATTAAATGATATAACATACTCCTAATAGAAGATCAGACAGTTAACCAAACCAAGCATGCTTAACAACTTGGGAATATAGTAATTGTATTTGTTTCTCATGTATTTAGTACATCAAAATTCGATTTATTGCTCACTTGGTATACAATAACAGAATCCACCCACAACAATTAAACATCGCATTGCAGAATTGAACCAAACAGTTAACTAAACACCACAACAAATGAACCAAACGTTAACTGAGCACCACATTGCACAATGTATAACATACTAGAAGATCAAACAGTTAACCAAACCAAGCATGCTTGACAACTTGGAAATATAGCAATTGTATTTGTTTCTCATGTATTTTGTAAAGATAAATTCGATTTATTTCTCACATGGAAGACAATACAAAATTGCACCCTGAAGAATTGAACATCACATTTGCAGAATTGAACCAAAAAGTTAACTAAACACGATAACAGATTAACCAAACAGTTAATAAGTGAGCACCACATTGCACGACATATAGAACATATACACTAGAGCAACAGATTGCATGGTAAAAGTAGATAGGACAATTCACTAGAATTTCTTAAGGAAAGGCAGGAGCAGCACATGCGACGGATAAACCGAGCATGCTTAACTAGCGTAGCTAGCAAACTGAACATAGGTCCTTATAGTGAGCTAATAAGACAAGCTACTTCTCATCGTCGAAGATATCGATGATGATTGGCTCCTTGGACATGGAAGAGGGCGAAGCCTCCACAATGTGGGTGCCCTCGTCATAGTGGTGAGTTGCCTGAGATGCTCCGGGCACCAACCTGCTGGCTCTCGAGTTGAGGTAAGCACGGGCACGCTGCGAAAACACCTCGTAGTCTTCGTCGAAGGCACCGATGGTGGCCTCAAGAAAACGCCACGAACTGTCATTTAAAGCAGCCAACCGCATCGCGGCATCGGCGCGTGAGGCATCGATGGTGGCCTCGACGGTGAGGTGCTCCTCCAAGATCTGGGGGTCGGCACGAATGGCAGCCATTGTGACCTCATCCGCGCGTGCGGCCGTGATTTGCTTCTCGGCTGCCAAATGCTCCTTGAGCTCCTGGCTATACTGCGTGCACCATGGCTTAGGGCTGCGCTTATTTGGGGGAGGGGTCAGTGATTTGTGTGGAAGGTGTCGCGCCGGCAGTCGGGACATGTGGGATGTGGAAGGAGGAGGAGGATGGGGGTCGGGTGTGGATTACCTCCCTGGATCGACGAGGCCGAGCAGCGTGAAGGAGGGTCGTCGGTGAGGAGGCGGCACTGCAAGCAAAGAGTGAAGGTTTCAACTTGGAAAGGAAGGCGGAAACAGGTGAAATGTGGCTTTTGGTAAGGGGGAGGGGGCGGGGAGGTAGATATTTCCACGGAAGCCGAAAATTTTGGATCGGTGCAGCGAAAAAACTGGTGCGCAAAGTGTCATCAGACACGGTCCCTTATTCAGCACTGTGTACGATATGTGAACATCACAAATGATTCATATAGGTTAACCCGTGTGTGATGAGTTGGAACGTCAAAAATTTTGGTTTGAATTTCCCTGGTTACAGTGGTCATCCACGTCATTGCATAATTTGGGTACACAAAGGAGACTACAGCACACCCACACTTCTTAATTGAGCAAGTTCAGTAATTAAACAGAGTTAGCCGACCTAAAAATTACTCTAACAAATTAAAGACCGGCGCTCTTAATTAAACAAAACAAAGAGTACTACTATGGTTGGTGCTCGTCGATCTCCGCTGCCTCCTCCATGTCCAGCTCGCGCCTGACGATCTCCTGGGGAAGGGGCTCCATGGCATCAATCGCACCATACTCTGCAAGCATCTCGCCATTCGCATCCGCCATATCTTTGGAATAGGCCACCAAGAGCTGGGCGTGGGCGGGCTCCGTCGTGGCAAGGTATGCCGCGCAGGAACGGACGGCTGCTCGAACGCTCTCGGCGATTGCCAACTCTTCGGTCGTGGGTTGCCGACCATTGTCGGACAAGCTTCATTCGATTTGTGCGATGACCGCCATGAGCTAGGTGTGGGCGGCCTCGACATGGTCATGGGCGGCCTCCATCAGGGCTAAGGCCGCCGCTGCGGAACGGACAGCTACTGTGCCGCTCTCGCCAGTTGCTATCCCCGAGGAAGATGTTGCTGCCGCCACCTGAGAAGCAAGAGCGGCAGTTTGGGCTGCCTTGGCCGCCCGGTCGCAGATTGCGGCCGCGCTCATGAAGCTTGTTAGCACGCGCCTGGTGGCTGCGGCCGCACTCTCGCCGGAGTGGGCCGCCAAAGTTGCCCTCATGAAGCGGATCCACGTCCCCATCTTTCACCGGCGATGATTGAATAGTGAAATGATATTTGGGGAGCGCGCTAGTGTGCTTGACACGCCGGCTGTGGACTGTAGCTGACGCACCTTCTCACGTAAGCCTTATGCGTACTATACTCCGACGTTGCTCCAAGATATTTTGTGCTGCATCTCACACGGTTGGTGATAATAAACTCTGTGCGATCTACTTGATTTTTTGTCTTGATTTGAATTACATAATGGGGTCACAGCTGCAAAGGATGGTGTTTGAATTGCTAGAACTTTTATCTGCAGTGAACATGCAACTATAGGTGTGTCGTCAAAAAAATTCGAATTAATCAGGGTTCGTTTGGTCATTTTTATACATTTACTTGGTTTTCTAGGCATTTCAGGTGCACAATTCAAAATTAAACTACATGCACATGCTTCGGTGCACCAAAATGGGTTGTAAAATGATATATGTGTCCATGGGTTGATGCTTATGTCCCATGCAAGAAATGGGGATGAATTTCAAACACCACGGCACCGTGGCTCTCCGGCAAACGTTGAGGTGCTTGCTTTGTAATTCTAGTAAATCCAAAACTCGTCTGAAATTCATGAACCTTGTCATGCTATCGTGGAATGGCATCAACATGCTGGGGTAAAAAATATTGTCCCATTTGGGGTAGGTTATGGTATAAGTTTCTCACAAACCAGAGCTTCTCACAAGAAGCCTCATGGTTCCGGTAGCGAAACGTGTCACCTTTGTGGACGAAACGATATCCGTTGCCTCTTCTTGCTTTCAAAACATTTCTAGTGTCAACGTAGAACAACAGGAGTGTTGTGTCATTTTTTGGGATTTTTTGTGGTTCGCTTGGACATTTTTATACATTAACTGAGTTTTCTATGCATTTATGTGCATAATTCAAATTTGAACTACATGCACATGCTCTAGTGCATATCAACGGGTTGAAAAATCAAATGTGTGTCCTTGGTTGCAACCTTAGGTCCCATGCAAGAAATGGGAATGAATGTCAAACACCTTTGCCACCGTCGCTCAGCCGCTAACATTGAGATACATGGTTTTAAAATTCTAGTAAATTGAAAATTCGTCTGAAATTCATGAAACTTGACATGCTATCATGGAATGGCATCAACATGCCGTGGTAAAAATATTGTCCCATTTGTGGCAGGTTGGGGTATAAGCTTCTCACAAACCAGAGCTTCTCGCAACAAGCATCATGGTTACGGTAGGGAATGTTTCACCTTTCTGGACGAAACGATATCCGTTGCCTCTTCTTGATTTCAATTTTTTCTCTAGTGTCAAGATAGAACAACAGGAGTGTTGTGTTAAATTTTGGAACTTTTCGGGGTTCGTTGGGACATTTTTATACATTAATTGAGTTTTCAATGCATTTATGTGCATATTCAAATTTGAACTACAGGTACATGCTCTAATGCATATAAATTGGTTAAAAAATCAAATATGTGTCCTTGGTTGCATGCTTAGGTCCCATGCAAGAAATGGGAATGAATGTCAAACACCCTGCCACCGTCGCTCGGCCACAAACATTGAGATACATGGTTTTAAAATTCTAGTAAATCCAAAACTCGTCTAAAATTCATGAAACTTGGCATGCTATCATGGAGCAGCATCAACATGCCGTGGTAAAAAATTTGTCCCATTCGGGGCAGGTTTAGGTATAAGCTTCTCACAAACTAGAGCTTCTCACAACAAGCCTGATGGTTTCGGTAGGGAACATGCCACCTTTGGGGACGAAATGATATCCGTTGCCTCTTATTGCTTTCACAATTTTTCTAGTGTCAACATAGAACAACAGGAGTGTTGTGTTAAATTTTGGATTTTTTCGGCGTTCGTTTGGACATTTTTATACATTAACTGGGTTTTCTAGGCATTTTATGTGC
Source organism: Thinopyrum elongatum (assembly GCA_011799875.1). Classification (NCBI taxonomy): domain Eukaryota; kingdom Viridiplantae; phylum Streptophyta; class Magnoliopsida; order Poales; family Poaceae; genus Thinopyrum; species Thinopyrum elongatum. The sequence continues at coordinate 354,198,816 of CM022297.1, read as the reverse complement.
ATAATTCAAATTTGAACTACATGCACATGCTCCAGTGCATATAAATTGGTTGAAAATCAAATTTTTGTCCTTGGGTGCATGCTTAGGTCCCATGCAAAAAATGGGAATGAATGTCAAGAACCTTGCCACTGTCGCTCGGCTGCAAACATTGAGATACTTTGTTTTTAAATTCTAGTAAATCCAAAACTCGTCTGAAATTCAAGAAACTTGGCATGCTATCATGGAGCGGCATCAACATGCTGTGGTAAAATTTTTGTCCCATTTGGGGCAGGTTTGGGTATAATTAAGTTTCTTGCAAACCAGAGCTTCTCACAACAAGCCTGATGGTTTCGGTAGGGAACGTGCCACCTTTGTGGACAAAATGATATCTGTTGCCTCTTCTTGCTTTCAAAATTTTTCTAGTGTCAACATAGAACAACAGGAGTGTTGTGTCATTTTTGGGATTTTTCGGGGTTCGCGACGACATTTTTATACATTAACTGGGTTTTCTAAGCATTTTATGTGCATAATTCAAATTTGAACTACATGCACATGCTCCAGTGCAGAAAAATGGGTTGACATATCAAATGTGTGTCCTTGGGTGCATGCTTAGGTCCCATGCAAGAAATGGGAATGAATTTCAAACACCAGTGCACTGTTGATTGCCGGCAAAATGTTGAGATACTTTGTTTTTAAATTCTAGTAAATCCAAAACTCGTCTGAAATTCATGAAACTTGGCATGCTATATTGGAATGGCACTCGACATGCTGTGCTATTTTTTGTGTCCATTTTGAGAGAAGGCACACTCGAATAACAGCCAACAAAGGCATTTTGAAACAAATAGCTGCCACTGTAACATCTCAAACATTTTATATAATTTAAACCGTGTGTGTTCTGTTAACCATTCATGTGACGCCACGCCTCACTCTTTTAATGGCTAGGAGGTGTCGTGCGGACAGGTGCTTGACTGAACGGGAGGCATGCGAGCTGTACTCCAATGCGCAGGCTCACCGAGAAGCGTGCGAGTTGTACACCGCGCAGGCTCATCGGGAAGCGTGCGAGTTGTACGCCGTGCAGGCTCACTGGGAAGCGGGCCCTTTGACTTCTATGGCCGCCCGCCTTGCTCGCATCCTCTCCATTAATGGTGCCCAAGCCGCAGTTTAATACAGTTTTTAATATGAAACACTCATCGCAAACATTTTAGTTAGACCACCCGTATGCAAACCGACTGCTTCCCCAGGAAGCCAAGGGAAAATGTGCCAAGCAGGATTTGTGCAGCTCTTGATCGCAAACATTTTAGATAGAACACCCATATGCAAAGTGAGAGCTATGGTCTTCCCCAGTAAGCCAAGGGAAAATTCGCAGCGCAGAATTTGTGCATACAATTCAGATTGAATACTGTATGCAAAGCCGGACTTCGGCGCTAAGCCAAGAGAAAATGTGCCAAGCAGGATTTGTACATCCCTTCAATGCAAATGGTTGTTTTGGATGACCCGTGTGCAAGCACGTACAGACAATTTGGTAAGATTTGCATCTGTCATACTGGGTATATTGCCATTTGTCAAACTGGAAAGATTGACATTTGTTGATCTAGTAACATTGCCATTTGTCAAGCTTGTAACACTGCCATTTGTCAAAATATGCAGCTAAAAATCACTAGCACTATGTAATTTTGGCAACTAAAAGTCAGTAATTAAGCATAGATTTCATTCATAGATTAAGCAGTCATTCTTTTATACAAACAGTTCAACTCGACAGCTGAACTAACCAAACTTTTCCCCAATTATTGCCAACAACGTACTGAAATAACTAGTTCAACTATATATACTAGCTAATTTTAAGTACGTTGTACTGTTCCACCACATCTATAGTCAGATGAACTGAAAAAATAGCCCCTAAATACTACTACTACGGAGGGGCTTTGTACTACTTCCGGCAGCCTCTCCTCTGCCGAGCGCGCTCAGTAAGAGGCAGAGGAGGAGGAGCCTACCGACTAGCTGGACAACTGCAATACGGTGCCTGCCGCTACTGCACCTTCAGCGACGCTCACCTCGAACGCTATCTGCCGCTCCAAACGACCCCTCTCGAAGCAGTGGTTCTCCTTGTAGATCTCCTGATTCCTCGCCTCTACGGCAGCGTGTGCCGCGGCCATGGCGGCGGTAGGGCTCTTTGCGTGCTCGACGAGGCGCTCCTCCTCCTCCCGCAGGAACTCGATGTAGCGCGCAAGGTCGCTGACGCACGTGCGGTCCTCCACCTCCGCCTCCCGACTTCGGGCGGTGGTGGCGGAGCAGGTGATGACCCCGACGGTCGACGGTGGGTTGGCGTCCACGGTGGCCGACGATGGGGTCGCGGCCACGGCCACCACCTTCCGCCTTCGGGCCACGGTGGTGGAGCGGGTGATGGCCAAGGTGGCCGCCAGTGGGGTGGCGGCCACGACGGCCACCTCCCGCCTTCGGGCCGCGGCGGTGGAGCGGGCGATGGCCCTGGCTTTCGACGGTGGTGTGGAGGCCATGGCGTCCGGCAACAGCTGCCGACGGGCAGCGGCGGCGGAGCGTGTGGTGGGTGTTCCGCGAACACCCAACAGGGACGCCACGCGCACTACATTACGCCGGGGACTGCGCCGCCGCCGAGGTGTAGCCACCCAGCTGAAGCTGTCCTCTGATGACGGCGGAGTGGCTGAGCGACGACAACGGACCGGTGCCATAGGTGATTGGGAGAAGCAGATGAGATAAGCTACAGGGAGGGAGGGGAAAATGCGACACAGGACTCGCTGGCCGTGAGGGTTTATATAGCAGGCCGGTAAGCATTGGGATTTTTGGGGATTTCACTGAGTCGGGCGGGAACCTGCGCGGTTGCGCGGGAATGGTCTCACCACCGTTTGGCCAAAAGAACGCCCTCGCGCGCTACTCAAGCTTGCTCTCGAAGCCGTCTGCGGCAGCGGGGTGACAAGACGTGCGAGAGGAGGACGAAACGACACATACACATACGGTTAATAAAAAAACATTTGCGATTTAATTACCTACTATACCGCCGTCCTGGTTTATAACTAGGTTTTAACTAATAAAATACGAATGCATGCCGGCAAAGATTATATCGTTGGATTCCTATTTGAACATAGTTTCTAATTATATAATTTTTATAACATGCATTAACATTTTGTTGGTTAAATTTAAGGTCAAAGTATGGCACAGAATATAAAGGGGACTAATAGACCAAGACGGAGGTAATAGCACACGGCCGCTCTCTACGCAGCGACGCAACTGCCGGCCGGCTTGTAGGCGATCATTCCCTGTGTGTTCAACTGCTCTATGCGTGTGGTTGCTCGCGGTTGAGGCGGCCGCGGCGTGCTCTGCTCGCGTCCCGCTACGAGTGCTCTACTCTCGCGTCCCTCTAGGCGCTCTGCCCTCCTCCCTCCATGCGTGCTGCCAGTGTTTGGGGCCGGTGCACGATCACGTATGTTCGTGTGCATGCGGTTGCGCCGGGCGCGGCGCCACGATGCAGTTGCCCGCTGCAAAAACTGCCATGCAGATGCGCCGAGAATCCAGGCCGCCCGGCCCCCATTTATTCCTGCGGCCATTTACCTTCATCTCTCGTGCCACATGACACAATAAGCACACCCACGACGACACATACAGAGAGGACATCTAGCGGTTCCAATGGCGCTCCCTGTGGCTCCAATGGCGCTCCCACCGGCCGACGACGACAACGGCGGGCAGTTCACCACGCATCACGTAGTGGACACCCATGTGAGGGGGAAGGCCCTCTCGGTGGTGTACACGAACGAGCCGGTCTCAGTGGAGAGCTCCATCCAAACTATGGAGCAGTTGCTTGCTGAGGACAAGTACCAAGTGGTCGGCTTCGACCTCGAGTACACCATCGGTCGTGCCGGGCATGATCAGAAGGTTGCCGTTGCCCAGTTGTGCATGCGACATGACGTCCTCGTCTACCACTACCACCTGGCCACAAGGCCTTGCGAGCGTTTCTCCAGGTTTATCAACAGCTCCGACTATAGTTTCGCTACGGTGGACACCACCAACTATCTAAATGCGCTCAAGGCTTCAGGCTTGAAATGCCAGAATCTTGTCAACATCCAGGACCACTACAAGGTCTGGGGCAGCAACAACAACAAACAGGACTCCTTGGTTGACCTCACCTCGGCCATCATTGATCCCTACTACATGAAGATGAAGGACGAGAGCAAAAAGGACAAGAACGCCTGGCACAGTGTCTGGCATGAGAGACTGGATGAACAACACGTCAAGTACGCGACCAAGGATGCGTACACAAGCTACAAGATGTACGTGCGGATCGTTGACATGAGGGAGTGTCTTCTTCCTGCCCCAGACGAGGGATCAAGCCACAGAGCAGTGGCGGGAGCGTCACAAGAAGTGGATGACTAGACGGTCGTTTCTCCTAGTTTAGAATGCATGCAATTGTTTATTGAGGTGTGTGCGAATGATCTGTATAGTCACTTATGTAATTGGATGTTTATTTCAGTTATATATATATATATATATATATATATATATATATATATATATATATATATATGATATTCTTCTGTAGACAGAGCAAATCACACGGCTTATTAGCAGCAATCGTCTGTGTTATTATTGGTCTTAGCACACATTTCTGATTACGGACCTGTTTGCCGTGTATCTCACACATCTTATTCAGTTGAACTGTTTCTGTTGTCTTGGCTCATCACAAATAGTTCATCCGAGTGAACTATATGCCCTCCATCACACACACCTTGATCTGGCTGACCGTTTCTATTGTGTTGCCTAATCACACACAGTTCATCCTAGTGAACTGTATGCCGTATATCGCACACACCCTCATCTGGCTGCCCGTTTCTGTTGTTCTGCCTCATTGCAAACAGTTCTTCTGGATTAACCATTTTCCACACATCGCACACACAACTAAAATCCAAATTGTGTTTGATGTATCCGCCATCGCAAATGTTTTGCATCTTTTTTGATGGTTTTTTTACATCACTGTTTGTGATTAATGCATCGCACACAGTTTCGTTGAAGGGTCTCTGATCGTAGTGTCGCGTTAGCAGCATCCTGCAGTAGTGCCGTCCCACATATATATAGATGGGGGGAGGGAGGAGGCAGCCAGGAGGCGCCCCAAGTGGGGCCGAATCCCACTTGGGCTCCTGCCCCTAGCCGCCCCCCTGCCTTTTTAGGCCCGCGAGGAAAGGCAGGGGAGGGTGGCGCCCCCCCTTTCCTTTCTCCCATGAGGAGGGGAAGGCAGGAGGGGCTAAGCCCTCACCCCTTTCCTGCCCTAGGGCTGGCGGCCAGAGAGAGGGGCGCGCCAGCCCCTTTGTGGGTTGGTGTGTCTCTCCCCTTGGCCCATTAGGCCCATAGACCTCCCGGGGGTGTCCGGAACCCCTTCCGGCGATCCGATGACTACCCGGTGCACTCCGAAACTCTTCCAGTGTCCGAATATCATCGTCCTATATATCAATCTTTACCTCCGGACCATTCCGGAGCTCCTCGTCATGTCTGTGATCTCATCTGGGACTCTGAACAACATTCGGTCACCAAATCATATAACTCATATAACACTATATCGTCAACGAACGTTAATCATGCGGACCCTACGGGTTCGAGAACTATGTAGACATGACCGAGAAATCTCTCCAGTCAATAACCAATAGCTGAACCTGGATGCCCATATTGGTTCCTACATATTCTACGAAGATCTTTATCGGTCGAACCATTATGACAACATACGTAGTTCCCTTTGTCTGTCGGTATGTTACTTGCCCAAGATTCGATCGTCTATATCTTCATACCTAGTTCAATCTCGTTATCGGCAAGTCTCTTTACTCGTTCCGTAATACATCATCTCATAACTAACTCCTTAGTTATTTTCTTGCAAGCTTATTAAGATGTGTATTACCGAGAGGGCCAAGAGATACCTCTCCGATACTCGGAGTGACAAATCCCAATCTCGATCCATTCCAACTCAACAAACACCTTCGGAGATACCTGTAGAGCATCTTTATGATCACCCAGTTACGTTGTGACATTTGATAGCACACAAGGTATTCCTCCGGTATCCGGGAGTTTCATGATCTCATGGTCGAAGGAACATATATTTGACATTCAAGAAAGCAGTAGCAATAAACTGAACGATCATATGCTAAGCTAACGGATGAGTCTTGTCCATCACATCATTCTCCTAATGATGTGATCCCGTTGTCAAATGACAACACATGTCCATGGTTAGGAAACCTTAACCATCTTTAATCAACAAGCTAGTCTAGTAGAGGCTTACTAGGGACACGGTATTTGTTTATATATTCACACATGTATTTAAGTTTCCGATCAATACAATTCTAGCATGAATAATAAACCTTTATCATGAATAATGAAATATAAAATAACAACTTTATTATTACCTCTAGGGCATATTTCCTCCAGTCTCCCACTTGCACTAGAGTCAATAATCTAGATTACATTGTAATGAATCTAACACCCATGGAGTCTTGGTGCTGATCATGTTTTGCTCGCGGAAGAGGCTTAGTCAACGGGTCTGCTACATTTAGATCCGTATGTATTTTGCAAATCTCTATGTCTCCATCCTTGACCTTTTCACGAATGGAGTTGAAGTGTCTCTTGATGTGTTTGGTTCTCTTGTGAAACCTGGATTCCTTCGCCAAGGCAATTGCTCCAGTGTTGTCACAAAAGATTTTCATTGGACACGATGCACTGGGCATTACACCTAGATCAGATATGACCTCCTTCATCCAGACTCCTTCATGTGCTACTTCCGAAGCAGCTATGTACTCCGCTTCATACGTAGATCCCGCCACGATGCTCTGCTTGGAACTGCATCAACTGGCAGCTCCACCATTCAATATAAATACGTATCCGATTTGTGACTTAGAGTCATCCGGATCAGTGTTGAAGCTAGCATCGATGTAACCATTTACGTAGAGCTCTTCGTCACCTCCATAAATGAGAAACATATCCTTGGTCCTTTTCAGGTACTTCAGGATGTTCTTGACCGCTGTCTAGTGATCCACTCCTGGATTACTTTGGTGCCTCCCTGCCAAACTTATGGCAAGGCACACATCAGGTCTGGTACACAGCATAGCATACATGATAGAACATATGGCTGAGGCATAGGGAATGACTTTCATTTTCTATCTATCTTCTGCAGTGGTCGGGCTTTGAGTCTGACTCAATTTCACACCTTGTAACACAGGCAAGAACCCTTTCTTTGACTTATCCATTTTGAACTTCTTCAAAACTTTTTCAAGGTATGTGCTTTGTGAAAGTCCTATTAAGTGTCTCTATCTATCCCTATATATCTTTATGCCCAATATATAAGCAGCTTCACCGAGGTCTTTCATTGAAAAATTCTTATTCAAGTACCCTTTTATGCTATCTAGAAATTCTATATCATTTCCAATCAACAATATGTCGTCCACATATAATATTAGAAATGCTACAGAGCTCCCACTCACTTTCTTGTAAATACAGGCTTCACCGTAAGTCTGTATAAAACCATATGCTTTGATCACCTCATCAAAGCGTATATTCCAACTCCGAGATGCTTGCACCAGTCCATAGATGGATCGCTGGAGCTTGCACACTTTGTTAGCACCTTTAGGATAGACAAAACCTTCTGGTTGCATCATATACAACTCTTCTTTAAGAAATCCATTAAGGAATGAAGTTTTGACGTCCATTTGCCAGATTTCATAATTATAAAATGCGGCAATTGCTAACATGATTCGGACAGACTTAAGCATCGCTACGGGTGAGAAATTCTCATCATAGTGAACCCCTTGAACTTGTCGAAAACCTTTTGCGACAAGTCGAGCTTTGTAGATAGTAATATTACCATCAGCGTCAGTCTTCTTCTTGAAGATCCATTTATTCTCAATGGCTTGCCGATCATCGGGCAAGTCCACCAAAGTCCATACTTTGTTATCATACATGGATCCTATCTTAGATTTCATGGCCTCAAGCCATTTATCGGAATCTGGGCTCATCATAGCTTCTTCATAGGTCGTAGGTTCGCCATGGTCTAATAACATAACTTCCAGGATAGGATTACCATACCACTCTGGTGTGGATCGTGCTCTGGTTGACCTACAAGGTTCAGTAGTAATTTGATCTGAAGTTTCATGATCATCATTATTAGCTTCCTCTCTAGTTGGTGTAGGCATCACGGGAATGGTTTTCGGTGATGTGCTCCTTTCCAATTCGAGAGAAGGTACAATTACCTCATCAAGTTCTACTTTCCTCCCACTCACTTCTTTCGAGAGAAACTCCTTCTCTAGAAAGGATCCATTCTTGGCAACAAAGATCTTGCCTTCGGATCTATGGCAGAAGGTGTACCCAATGGTTTCCTTAGGGTATCCTATGAAGACGCACTTCTCCGATTTGGGTTCGTGCTTATCAGGCTGAAGACTTTTGAAATAAGCGTCGCATCCCCAAACTTTCAGAAACGACAGCTTAGGTTTCTTGCCAAACCATAGTTCATATGGTGTCATCTCAACGGATTTAGACGGTGCCCTATTTAACGTGAATGCGGCTGTCTCTAATGCATAAGCCCAAAACGATAGTGGTAAATCGGTAAGAGACATCATAGATCACACCATATCTAATAAAGTACTGTTACGACGTTCAGACACACCATTACGCTGTGGTGTTCCAGGTGGAGTGAGTTGTGAAACAATTCCACATTGTTTTAAATGAAGGCCAAACTCGTAACTCAAATATTCGCCTCTGCGATCAGATCGTAGAAACTTTATTTTCTTGTTACAATGATTCTCCACTTCATTCTGAAATTCTTTGAACTTTTCAAATGTTTCAGACTTGTGTTTCATCAAGTAGATATACCCATACCTACTCAAATCATCTTGAAGGTCAAAAAATAACGATACCCACCGCGTGCTTCGACACTCATCGGACCACATACATCGGTATGTATTATTTCCAATAAGTCATTAGCTCGCTCCATTGTTCCGGAGAACGGAGTTTTAGTCATCTTCCCCATGAGGCATGGTTTGCAAGTATCAAATGATTCATAATCAAGTGACTCCAAAAGTCCATCTGCATGGAGTTTCTTCATGCGCTTTACACCAATATGACCTAAACGGCAGTGCCACAAGTATGTTGCACTATCATTATCAACTTTCCATCTTTTGGCATCAATATTTTGAATATGTGTATCACTACGATCGACATTCAAAAAGAATAGACCATTCATCAAGGGTGCATGACCATAAAAGATATTACTCATATAAATAGAACAACCATTATTCTCTGATTTAAATGAATAACCGTCTCGCAATAAACAAGATCCAGATATAATGTTCATGCTCAACGCTGGCACCAAATAACAATTATTGAGGTCTAAAACTAATCCCGAAGGTAGATGTAGAGGTAGCATGCCGACGGCGATCACATCGACCTTGGAACCATTCCCGACGCGCATCGTCACCTCGTCCTTAGACAATCTTCGTTTATTCCGCAGCGCCTGTTTCGAGTTACAAATATGAGCAAACGAACCAGTATCAAATACCCAGGTGCTACTACGAGCATTAGCAAGGTACACATCAATAACATATATATCAAATATACCTTTGTTCACTTTGCTATCCTTCTTATTGATACATCTCCAACATATCTATAATTTATGAAGTATCCATGCCATGTTTGCAACAATTTTATATGGTTTTGGTATGATTTTATTTGAACTAACCCGAACTGATGCTATTTTCAGCAGAACTACCATGGTGTCGTGTTTTGTGCAGAAATAAAAGTTCTCGGAATGGGCTGAAAATTTACGTTGATTTTTTATGGACCAAAAGAGACCCCCGAAGCACCGGAGCTGGACCAGAAGAGTCCTGAGGAGACAACAAGCCAGGGGGCGCGCCCTACCCCCCAGGGCGAGCCTTGAGGGCTTGTGGGTCCCTCAGGCACTGATAACCCACAAGTATAGGGGATCATTTGTAGCCTTCTTCGATAAATAAGAGTGTCGAACCAAACGAGGAGCTAAAGGCAGAACAAATATTCCCTCAAGTTCTATCGACCACCGATACAACTCTACGCACACTTGACGTTTGCTTTACCTAAAACAAGTATGAAACTAATTTGCAAGAATAAAACTACGAGTACTTTGCGAGAATAAAACTACGAATAAAATTGCGAGACAATAAAAGTAGATAGCTTTTTTCAACAAGAAAGTCATTTTTCCCTAGGCAATCGATAACAAGTACCGGTAATCATTCTTGTAATTTTATATGAGGGAGAGGCATGAGCTAACATACTTTCTCTACTTGGATCACATGCACTTATGATTGGAACTCTAGCAAGCATCCGCAACTACTAAAGATCATTAAGGTCGTGAAACCCAACCATAGCATTAAGTATCAAGTCCTCTTTATCCCTACGCAACAACCCACTTACTCGGGTTTAAGCTTCTGTCACTCTCACAACCCACCATAAGCAAATCATGAATGTATTGCAACACTCTACAGCGAGGATCCCTCACATTTGCGCGACACGAAGGGCACCATAGGACAGCACAATAAATAAAATATACAATCATACCAACCAAGATCATGATTAACCCACAGGACAAAACGGACCTACTCAAACATCATAGGATAACCAAATATCATTGGGAAATAATATATGGAGTTGAGCACCATGTTTAAGTAGAGATTACAGCGGGGAGAAGGGGTGTTACACCGCTACATAGAGGGGAAGAAAGTTGGTGTTGACGGTAGCAAGATTGTTGATGTAGATCGCCGTCACGATCCTTGCCCCGGCGGCACTCCGGCGCCACCGGGAGAGAGGGGGAGAGAGCCCCCCTCCTTCTTCTTCTTCCTTGGCCTCCCCCCTAGATGGGAGGAGAGTTCCCCCTCTGGTCCATGGCCTCCATGGTGGCGGAGGGGCAGGAGCCTCTCCGATATTGGATCTCCCTCTCTGTTCTCTTCTGTTTCGTGTTCCCCAGATCTGGCCGAAAACCGTTTCTTATATTCCCGGAGATCCGTAACTTCGATTGCGCTGAGATTTTAACATGATTTTTTTCTAGATATAAGCTTCCTTGCACCCGAAGTAGAGCTCCAATCGACATCTGAGGAGGGCACAACCCACCAGGGCGCGCCTGGCCCCTGGGGCGTGCCCTGGTGTCTTGTGGGGGCTGTGGGCCCCCGTTTGTGTTGATTCCAAGTCCCAAAAATCACATATATTCCAAAATAATTCTCCATAAATTTTTATCGCGTTTGGACTTCATTTGATACGGATTTTCTACGAAACAAAAAACATGCAACAAACAGGAACTGGCACTGGGCACCGGATCAATAGGTTAGTCCAAATAAATCATATAAAATGTTGCCAAAAGTGTATACAAGTTGTATAATATTGGCATGAAACAATAAAAAATTATAGATATGACGAAGACGTATCAAGCACCTCCTTGACTTATTTCCGACGCCAAAAATTCTTATAAATATAGAAACCTACGAAAAGAACCCTATATCGGAAGTTCCGCCGCCGCAAGCCTCTATAGCCACGAAAAACCAATCGGGAGCCCGTTTCGGCACCCTGCCGGAGGGGAAACCATCACCGGAGGCCGTCTTCATCATCCCGGCGGTCTCCATGATGAGGAGGGAGTAGTTCACCCTCGGGGCTGAGGGTATGTACCAGTAGCTATGTGTTTGATCTCTCTCTCTCTCGTGTTCTTGATTTGGCACGATCTTGATGTACCGCGAGCTTTGTTACTATAGTTGGATTATATAGTGTTCCTCCCCCTCTATCTTCTTGTGATGAATTGAGTTTTGCTCTTTGAGGTTTTGTTATGTTGGATTGAGTATTGGATTTGAGAACATTTGATGTATGTCTTGCGATGGGATATCTGTGGTGACAATGGGATGTTCTACTAATTCACTTGATGTATGTTTTGGCACTCAACTTGCGGATTCCCGAGGTGACATTGGTTTAATCTATGCATAGGTGTTGATGCATGATTTCGTCCTACGTTCTCCGATAGAAACTTTGGAGTGATTCTTTGTTGCACGTTGAGGGATTGTTATATGATCCAATTATGTTATCATTGTCGACAGGCTTTGCACTAGTGAAAGTATGAACCCTAGGCCTTGTTTCCAAGCATTGCAATACCGTTTTTGCTCACTTTTGTTACTAGTTACCTTGCTGTTTTTATATTTTCAGATTACAAAAACCTATATCTACTATCCATATTACACTTGTATCACCATCTCTTCGCCGAACTAGTGCACCTATACAATTTACCATTATATTGGGTGTGTTGGAGACACAAGAGACTCTTTGTTATTTGATTGCAGGGTTGTTTGAGAGAGACCATCTTCATCCTAGGCCTCCCACGGATTGATAAACCTTAGGTCATCCACTTGGGGGGAAATTGCTACTGTCCTACAAAACTCTGCGCTTGGAGGCCCAACACGAGTCTACAAGAAGAAAGGTTGTGTAGTAGACATTGTTGGGGAACGTTGCATGGAAAACAAAAAAAATTCTACGCACACATAAGATCTATCCATGGAGATGCATAGCTACAAGAGGGGGAGAGCATCTTCATACCCTTGAAGATCGCTAAGCGGAAGCGTTTATCAACATGGTTGATGTAGTCATACACCTTCACGATCCGTCCTGATCAAGTACCGAACATACGGCACCTCCACATTTAGCACACATTCAACTCGATGATGTCCTCGCCTTCTTGAGCCAGCAAGACGGGCGAAGTAGTAGATGAGTTCCGGTAGCACGACGGTGTGGTGACGGTGTTGGTGAAGAACAATCTCCGTAGGGCTTCGCCAAGCACAACGGAAACTATGACGGAGGATAAACTAAAGGGACGGGGTTGCCGGCACACGGCTTGGTGTATCTTGATGTGTTTTGAGTGCTACCCCTGCCCCTCTATTTATATGTTGAGCCCTGGGGTCGAAACTTGGAGTAAAAGCCTCCTCAAATTCGGTTTTGCCCGAAAGGCAAGAGTCCTTCTCGGACTCCAGGGCCAGACGCCAGGTTTCCTGGCGTCTGGGCCCAGACGCCAGGGTCTCTGGCGTCTGGCCTCTGGTCTCCGCAAAACTTCCTTCTGCTCTTTCCAAATCCCTCATGGGCTTTCCCCTTTGGCCCAAATAAAGTGTTCTCGTACCCAAACATTTCGGAAAACATCCGAAAACCCTTCCGGTGAATTCCGGAACCTTTCCGGAGACCAAACACTATTATCCCATATATAAATCTTTACCTCCGGACTATTCCAGAGCTCCTCGTCATGTCTGTGATCTCATCCGGAACACAGAACAACATTCGGTCACCAACATACATAACTCATATAATACTATATCGTCAACGAACGTTAAGCGTGCGGACCCTATGGGTTCGAGAACTATGTATACATGACCGAGACACCTCTCCAGTCAATAACCAATAGCAGAACCTGGATGCCCATATTGGCTCCTACATATTCTACGAAGATCTTTATCGGTCAAACCTTTATGACAACATACGTAATTCCCTTTGTCCATCGGTATGTTACTTGCCCGAGATTCGATCGTCGGTATCTTCATACCTAGTTCAATCTCGTTACCGGCAAGTCTCTTTACTCGTTCCGTAATACATCACCTCGTGACTAACTCCTTAGTCATTTGCTTGCAAGCTTACGATGTGTATTACCGAGAGGGCCCAGAGATACCTCTCCGATACTCGGAGTGACAAATCCTAACCTCGGTCTATGCCAACTAAACAAACACCTTCGGAGATACCTGTAGAGCATATTTATGATCACCCAGTTACGTTGTGACGTTTGATAGCACACAAGGTATTCCTCCGGTATCCGGGAGTTGCATAATCTCATAGTCGAAGGAATAAGTATTTGACATGAAGAAAGCAATAGGAATAAAACTGAACGATCATTATGCTAAGCTAATGGATGGGTCTTGTCCATCAAATCATTCTCCTAATGATGTGTTCCCATTATCAAATGACAACACATGTCCATGGTTAGGAAACCTTAACCATCTTTGATCAACGAGCTAGTCTAGTAGAGGCTCACTAGGGACACGGTATTTGTTTATGTATTCACACATGTATTTAAGTTTCCGAGCAATACAATTCTAGCATGAATAATAAACATTTATCATGAATAAGGAAATATAAAATAACAACTTTATTATTGCCTCTAGGGCATATTTCCTTCAGACATCAAGCTCTTTTCTGGCGCCGTTGCCGGGGAGGTGAGTGCTTGAAGGTATATCTTTAGATCTTGCAATTGAATCTTTTAGGTTCTTGTTTTATCACTAGTTTAGTCTATAAAATAAAACTACAAAAAAATGGAATTGAGGTTGCCTCATATGCTTCATCTTTTTAATGTCTTTCATGAAAATGATGGAAAGGAAAATTGTGCTCAAGTGTTAGAAGAAGAAGTTAATAAAATGTTTGGCACTAAATCTTTGAATGATGAGCATGATTGCAATGTTGTTGGTATGAATTCTTTGAAAATCCATGATGCTAATGATATGCAAAGGCATAAGCTTGGGGATGCTATGTTTGATGAAGATGATATTTTTCCCCCCAAGTTTTGATGAGCAAATTTATTATGATGAAAGCATGCCTCCTATTTATGATGATTATATTGGTGAACGTGGGTTTGGAAGAGTGTCAACTCTAGGTAATAATGATCCCACTATTTTGGAGGGTGTTGAATCTTTTCACAATATTGATAAAAGTGGATTTGGAGAGGTCATGACTTTATTTAGTGATGAATCCACAATTTTGGAAGAGGTTCCAATTGATTATGAGAACAAAGTTGCTATCTATGATGATTATTGTGATGACATATATGCTATAAAGAATAATGATAACCATGAAACTTGTCATCATGATTTTAATTTTCAATTGTATTATGCCTCACATGATAGTTATTTTGTTGAGTTTGCTCCCACTACTATTCATGAGAATAAATTTGCTTATGTGGAGAGTAATAAAATTTCTATGCTCGTGGATCATGAAAAGAATGCTTTATGTGATAGTTATATTGTTGAATTCATTCATGATGCTACTGAAAATTACTATGAGGGGGGAACATATGCTTGTAGGTATTGCAATAATATCAAGTTTCCTCTCTATGTGTTGAAAATCTTGAAGTTTTGCTTGTTTTACCTTCCTATGCTAGTTGATTCTTGCTCCCATGAATTGTTTGCTCACAAAATCCCTATGCATAGGAAGTGGGTTAGGCTTAAATGTGCTAGTGATATGCTTCATGATGCTCCCGTTATGTTTCAATTCTTATCTTTTATGTGAGCATCATTGGAATCATCATGCCTAGCTAAAAAGGCATTAAAGAAAAGCGCTTGTTGGGAGACAACCCAATATTCACCCCTACTGTTTTTGTGTGTTCACATGATTAAGCTACTGTAGTAATCATGTTTTATAGCTTTTGTTTCAATAACGTGCCAAGTAAAGCCTTTGGGATAGCGTGGTTGATAGTTGATGTGATTCTGTGAAAAAACAGAAACTTTTGCGTCCAGTAACAGAATTGTTAAAATTCACTGGAACGTGGAAAAACTCTGATTTTTTTTACAAAAGATTGATATTCAAATTTTCTACATTTAATTAATTGTTTCAGAATTTTTGGAGTAACATAAGTATGAGCATAATTCAGATCTTTACAGACTGTTCTGTTTTTGACAGGTTCTGTTTGCAATGTATAGTTTGCTTGTTTTATGGTTTCTATGGCTTATGTTGCTTAATATAAAATGTGGAAATTATAGAGTACAGTAGTAATTATGTGAGAAAAAATTTGAATCTTGTATTGACAGTACCAAAGTGAATGATTTGTTTTATTGTGCTAACCCATCTCACGAAGTTCCGTTGAGTTTTGTGTGATTGAAGTTTTCAAATTTTGGGTGAGATATCGATATGAGGAGAATAAGGAGTGACAAGACCCTAAGCTTGGGGATTCCCAAGGCACCCCAAGGTAATATTCAAGGAAGATCCAAGCAACTAAGCTTGGGGATGCCCCGGAAGGCATCCCCTCTTTCGTCTTCAACATTATCGGTAACCTTACTTGGAGCTATATTTTATTTGTCACATGATATGAGTTTTGCTTGGAGCGTCATTTTCTTTTATTAATATTTGCTTGTTGTTATTTAGAGTAATGTTTTGCATCTTTTATTTCAATAAAAGTGTCAAGTATAGTCTTTACCATGCTTATTTTGCAAGTCTATATGTTGTTGTTTGAAAACACAAAGTTTGTTGTTATGTTTTGAATATTTGTGAATAGGAACAACATGATAAAATCATGAATTTTTTTCAAAATAAGTTAAAACAAATTTTATACAGCGTGCTAAATTTTCAGAATTTTTGGAGTTAGGGAAGTATGAGTACAATTGCACTCTTTACAGACTGTCCTGTTTTGACAGATTGCTGTTATGTTTGCATATGTTTGCTTATTTAATGATTCTATTTGAGGATAGGAGTATTAAATATGCAGAGGCATTTAGTATGCAATGTTAAATAATAATTTTAGTTATTTGATACAGTATATAATGATAAGGTGTTGCATCGATTCATACTAACTTTTCTCACGAGTTCTTGTTGAGTTTTGTGTGGATGAAGTTGTTAAGATTTAGGGAAACCGTGATATAAAAGGAATTAAGGAGACACAAAAGCTCAAGCTTGGGGATGCCTAAGGCATCCCAAGATAATATTTCAAGAATTCTCAAGCATCTAAGCTTGGGGATGCCCCGGTAGGCATCCCACCTTTCTTCATCAAGAATTATCGGTTAGTATCGGTTGAGCCTAAGTTTTTGCTTCTTCACATGATGTGTGCTATTTTTAGAATGTCATTTTATTTTGTTTCGCTTGCTGTTTGAATAAAATACTTAAGATCAGAAATTCTTAAATGAGATTGAAGCTTCACATAGCTACTTAATTATTTGACTACTCATTGATCTTCACTTATATCTTTTTGGAGTAGTTTGTAAGTTGCTCTAGTGCTTCACTTATTTCTTTTTAGAGCACGGCGATGGTTTTATTTTTGAAGAAATTGGTGAGCTCTCATGCTTCACTTATATTATTTTGAGAGTCTCTAAACAGCATGGTAATTTGCTTAGGTTATGAATTTAGTCCTAATATGATGGGCATCCAAGAGGGATATAATAAAAACTTTCATATAAAGAGCGTTGAATAAGATGAGAAGTTTGATTTCTTGCATTTGTTTTGAGATATAAAGATGGTGATATTAGATTCATGCTAGTGAGTAATTGTGGATTGGTAGAAATACTTGTGTTAAAGTTTGTGATTCCTGAAGCATGCACGTATGGTGAACCGTTATGTGATGAAGTCGGAGCATGATTTATTTTTTGATTGTCTTCCTTATGAGTGGCGGTCGGGGACGAGCGATGGTCTTTTCCTACCAATCTATCCCCCTAGGAGTATGCGTGTAGTACTTTGTTAAGATAGCTAATAAATTTTTGCAATAAGTATGTGAGTTCGTTATGACTAATGTTGAGTCCATGGATTATACACACTCTCACCCTTCCACCATTGCTAGCCTCTCCAGTACCGCGCAACTTTCGCCGGTGCATTAAACCCACCATATATTTTCCTCAAAATAGCCACCATACTTACCTATTATGGCATTTCCGTAGACATTCTGAGATATATTGCCATGCAACTTCCACCGTTCCTTTTATTATGACACGCACCATCATTGTCATATTGCTTTGCATGATCATGTAGTTGGCATAGTATTTGTGGCAAGGCCACCGTTCATATTTTTTATACATGTCACTCTTGATCATAGCACATCCCGGTACACCACCGGAGGCATTCATATAGAGTCATATCTTCTTCTAAGTATCGAGTTGTAATTTTTGAGTTGTAAGTAAATAAAAGTGTGATGATCTTCATTATTAGAGCATTGTCCCATGTGAGGAAAGGATGATGGAAGCTATGATTCCCTCACAAGTTGGGATGAGTCTCTGGACTTTACAAAAAAATAAAAGAGGCCAAAGATGCCCAAATAAAAAAAAGAAAAAAAATGAGAGAAAAGAGAGAAGGGACAATGTTACTATCCTTTTTCCACACTTGTGCTTCAAAGTAGCACCATGATCTTCATGATAGAGGGTCTCTTATTTTGTCACTTTCATATACTAGTGGGATTTTTTTCATTATAGAACTTAGCTTGTATATTCCAATGATGGGCTTCCTCAAAATTGCCCTAGGTCTTTGTGAGCAAGCAAGTTGGATGCACACCCACTTAGTTTCTTTTTGAGCTTTCATACACTTATAGCTCTAGTGCATCCGTTGCATGGCAATCCCTACTCACTTGCATAGATATCAATTGATGGGCATCTCCATAGCCCATTAATTTTCCTAGTTGATGTGAGACTTTCTCCTTCTTTTTGTCTTCTCCACAACCACCATATTCTATTCCACCTATAGTGCTATATCCATGGCTCACGCTCATGTGTTGCGTGAAAGTTGAAAAAGTTTGAGAACATCAAAAGTATGAAACAATTGCTTGGCTTGTCATCGGGGTTGTGCATGATGAAATACTTTGTGTGATGAAGATGGAGCATAGCCAGACTATATGATTTTGTAGGCGTAACTTTCTTTGGCCATGTTATTTTGAGAAGACATGATTGCTTTATTAGTATGCTTGAAGTATTATTGTTTTTATGTCAATATTAAACTTTTGTTTTGAATCTTATGGATCTGAATATTCATGCCACAATAAAGAAGATTACATTGATAAATATGTTAGGTAGCATTCCACATCAAAAATTCTGTTTTTATCATTTACCAAGTCGAGGACGAGCAGGAATTAAGCTTGGGGATGCTTGATACGTCTCCAACGTATCTATAATTTTTGATTGTTCCATGCTATTATATTATCTGTTTTGGATGTTTTATAAGCATTAATACGTTATTTTATATTTTTTTGGGACTAACCTAGAGCCCAGTGCCAGTTTCTGTTTTTTCCTTGTTTTTGAGTTTTACAGAAAAGGAATATCAAACGGAGTCCAAATGGAATAAAACTTTACGATGATTTTTCTTGGACCAGAAGATATCCATGGAGATTGGAGAGGGGGTCAGATGATGGCCGAGGAGGCCACAAGCCTGCTAGGCGCGCCCCAGGTGGGCGCCCTGAGGGCTTGTGGGCCCCTCGGGGGTCTCCTAACCCTAATTCTTGCTCTATAAATTCCCAAATATTCCCAAACAACCAGAAGCGTGCACCAAAATACTTTTCCGCCGCCGCAAGCTTCGTGATGAACTATAATATGCAAGGGATGAAGAAAACTATTCCTGAGCTCTTCGCAATGCTTAAGGCCGCGGAGGTAGAAATCAAGAAGGAGCATCAAGTGTTGATGGTTAACAAGACCTCTAGTTTCAAGAAAAAGGGCAAGGGAAAGAAAGGGAACTTCAAGAAGAATGGCAAGCAAGTTTCCATTCCCGGGAAGAAGCCCAAAGCTGGACCCATGCCTGAAACCGAGTGCTTCTACTGCAAAGGGAATGGTCACTGGAAGCGAAACTGTCCCAAATACTTGGCGGATAAGAAGGATGGCAAAGTGAACAAAGGTATATTTGATATACATGTTATTGATGTGTACCTTACTAATGCTCATAGTAGCACCTGGGTATTGGATACTGGTTCAGTTGCTCATATTTGTAACTCGAAACAGGAGCTGCGGAATAAACGAAGATTGGCTAAGGACGAGGTGACGATGCACGTCGGGAATGGTTCCAAGGTCGATGTGATCGCCGTCGGCACGCTACCTCTACATCTACCTTCAGGATTAGTTTTAGACCTCAATGATTGTTATTTGGTGCCAGTGTTGAGCATGAACATTATATTTGGATCTTATTTACTGCGAGACGGTTCTTCATTTAAATCGGAGAATAATGGTTGTTCTATTTATATGAGTAATATCTTTTATGGTTATGCACCCTTGATGAATGGACTATTCTTGTTGAATCTCGATCATAGTGATACACATATTCATAATATTTATGCCAAAAGATGCAAAGTTGATAATGATAGTGCAACATACTTGTGGCACTGCCGTTTAGGTCATATTGGTGTAAAGCGCATGAAGAAACTCCATGCAGATGGAATTTTGGAGTCACTTGATTATGAATCATTTGATACTTGCGAACCATGCCTCATGGGGAAGATGACTAAAACTCCGTTCTCCAGAACAATGGAGCGAGCTAATGACTTATTGGAAATAATACATACCGATGTATGTGGTCCGATGAGTGTTGAAGCACGCGGCGGGTATCGTTATTTTTTGACCTTCAAGATGATTTGAGTAGGTATGGGTATATCTACTTGATGAAACACAAGTCTGAAACATTTGAAAAGTTCAAAGAATTTCAGAGTGAAGAGGAGAATCATTGTAACAAGAAAAAAAAGTTTCTATGATCTGATCCTGGAGGCGAATATTTGAGTTACGAGTTTGGCCTTCATTTAAAACAATGTGGAATTGTTTCACAACTCACGCCACCTAGAACACCACAGCGTAATGGTGTGTTCGAATGTCGTAACCGTACTTTATTAGATATGGTGCGATCTATGATGTCTCTTGCCGATTTACCACTATCGTTTTGGGGTTATGCATTAGAGACTGCCGCATTCACGTTAAATAGGGCACCGTCTAAATCCGTTGAGACGACACCGTATGAACTATGGTTTGGCAAGAAACCTAAGCTGTCATTTCTTAAAGTTTGGGGATGTGATGCTTATTTCAAAAGGCTTCAGCCTGATAAGCTCGAACCCAAATCTGAGAAGTGCGTCTTCATAGGATACCCTAAGGAAACCATTGGGTACACATTCGACCACAGATCCGAAGGCAAGATCTTTGTTGCCAAGAATGGATCCTTTCTAGAGAAGGAGTTTCTCTCGAAAGAAGTGAGTGGGAGTGTCGGTGTCAAAACCGGCAGACCTCGGGGTAGAGGGTCCCGAGCTATGGATCTAGGATTAATGGATAACAGGGGACGACAAACATAGTGTTTACCCAGGTTCGGGCCCTCTCGAGGAGGTAAAACCCTACGTCCTGCTTGATTGTATTGAATGTATGATGGAGTTTACAGAGTAGATCTACCTCGAGATCAACATGAGCTAAACCCTAAGGCTATGAGGTGATGAATGTAGCTCTAACCCTAATGACTACAACCCTCGGTTTATATAGACACCGATAGGGTTAGGGTTACCGAAGATAGATTACCACAGGAGAGAAAGAGATCTCGTCCACCCTTAACTTGGAGGGCACACCACGGCTTCGCAGGTCTCCGGTCACCACACGGCTACACCAGTGCGGCCCACGTACAATGGGCCGTCGCCCCGAGGACCCCTTAGTCCATGACTCCCTCGGTAGCCCTAGAACTTGCCTCCAATGCCGGGGATCGTCTTCTGGAATATTCACATCATTATCGGCTTGCGAGACGAGTTCCTTCCTTCTATTTGAAGCCGTGTTAGTATCGCCGAACATTATCCGGGAATCGCTCTAATGCACTTGGGTCCGGACAGTCTCAAGATTCAAGGATCCAAAGACATCTCGAGATCGAGGTGGGACCAACAGAGTTTAATGCCGCGCCTCGGGGCAAGGGCTTCACACACCTTTCCACAGGGCGTGCGGCCCAAAGCCGTCTTTCTACGCACCCGTCCTTTTGGCTTTATGATAAGGCGCTTATTTATAGATCCGAAGGCGTTGAGAACAGTTATCTTCCCCTTCGCCAAGAACGACACCGAAAAAATTCCCCAAAGCCATGGCCGACACCCCAGGTTCATCCTCGCACCCTCACGACCCGATCCCAGGTGATTGGTTGAGCCGCTCGATCTCGCATACCCAGCCGAGTCGCCTGTAGACGCAGCGCTTCCTCCCCTCGGTCGATCTGGTTCCAGTCCGCGCCGGTCTCATGTCCATCGATGGTCGTGCCCTCGCCGAGAATTCCCCCGCCCCAAACAAGGAGGAGAGGGTGTGTCTCGTGCCCTTCCTCCTAAGAGGTTTGGGCTTTCCCATTCATCCTTTTCTACGGGGTCTATTAGAGTTCTATGGGATCTAGCTCCACAACCTCACCCCAGGTTCGATATTGCACATTTCCGGCTTCGCGGCCTTGTGTGAGATATTTCTAAGTTGCGAGCCCCACTGTGACTTGTGGAGGAAGTATTTCTGTCTTGTCCCCCGCCTCCGGGAGGGATCTATATTTGAGGTGGGCGGTGCCGAAATATGGCGAATAGCTGGAACAGGGTACCCAATCGGGACCCCACAGAAAGATCCCGAAGGATGGACTTCGGAGTGGTTCTACATCGAGGATGTTCCCCTCACCGACCCAATTCGGCAAGGGCTACCCGAATATTCAAATGATCCGCCTATAAAGTGGTATAACTAGTGTCCTAGAGGCCCTTCCCAACAGGACAACGAAGAAGTGCGTGCACTGGCGGCCAAGATTAGGCTGCTCACTAGATGCGTGCCACCACTGTCACCATGCCGTCGTGCTGCCGGAACTCATCCACTACTTCGCCGTCTTGCTGGATCAAGAAGGCGAGGACGTCACCGAGCTGAACTTGTGCTGAACGCGAAGGTGCCGTACATTCGGTACTCGATCGGTTGGATCTCGAAGAAGTTCGACTACATCAGCCACATTACTAAATGCTTCTGCTTACGGTCTATGAGGGTACCTAGACACACTCTCCCCTCTCGTTGCTATGTATCTCCATGGATAGATCTCGCGTGTGTGTAGATTTTTTTTTGTTTTCCATGCAACGTTTCCCAACAATGGCATCCGAGCCAGGTCTATGCGTAGATGATATGCACGAGTAGAACACAAAGAGTTGTGGGCGGTGATAGTCATACTGATTACCACCAATGTCTTATTTTGATTCGGTGGTATTGTGGGATGAAGTGGCCCGGACCAACCTTACATGTCCACGCACATGAGACCGGTTCCACCGACTGACATGCAACTAGTTTTGCATAAAGGTGGCTGGCGGGTGTCTATTTCTCCTACTTTAGTTGAATCAAATTTGACTACGGTCGGTCCTTGAAGAAGGTTAAAATAGCAAACTTGATAAATCACTGTTGTGGTTTTTGCGTAGGTAAGAATGGTTCTTGCTAGAAGCCCGTAGCAGCCACGTAAAACTTGCAACAACAAAGTAGAGAACGTCTAACTGTTTTTGTAGGACATGTTGTGATGTGATATGGTCAAGACGTGATGTGATATACGTTGTTGTATGAGATGATCATGTTTTGTAATATCAACAACCGGCAGGAGCCTTAGGGTTGTCTCTTAATTATTGCATGAAATGCAAACGCCATGTAATTGCTTTACTTTATCGCTATGCGTTAGCAATAGTTGTAGAAGCAATAGATGGCGAGACGACCCCGACGCAACGATGGAGATCAAGGTGTCGAGCCGGTGACGATGGAGATCCTGACGATGCTTTGGAGATGAAGATCAAAAGCACAAGATGATGATGGCCATATCATGTCACATATTTTGATTTAATGTGATGTTTATCCATTACTAGTCAATGTGTACGTGCAATGCACGTTAATTTGGAAGTATATTAAGTGCATGCGGATATTAAGTAGGATATTATTTGCGTGTTATTATGTGATTAGCACTATATTTGGTATGAAATTAACTGCACGCTAAACGTGTTGAGCGCTCGACATTGAAGCAGTCTAGGTCGTTGGATTGACATGATTTGATGGCTGAGATTAATTGGATCTGCCCCTTTGGGTCTTTTTATATTGGTAAAGATGCATCTTATTTTGCTAAGAACGGCAGTAGCATTATAAGATGATCCCTTCACTAAATTTCAAGATAAAAGTGTTCTCCCTGAGTATGCACCGTTTCCAAAGTTCGTCGTTTCGAAGCACCTCGTGATGATCGGGTGTGATAGACTCTACATTCACATACAACGGGTGTAAGACAGTTTTGCACATGCAGAATACTTGGGTTAAACTTGACGAGCCTAGCATGTATAGACATGGTCTGGGAACACTGGAGACCGAAAGGTCGAACGTGAGTCATATAGTACATATGATCAACATAGAGATGTTCACCATTGATGACTACCACATCTCACGTGATGATCGGACATGGGTTAGTTGATTTGGATCATGTATCACTTGGATAACTTGAGGGATATTTATTTAAGTGGGAGTTCATTAGTAATTTGATTAATTGAACTTAAATTTATCATGAACTTAGTCTTAATAGTTTTGCATATCTATGTTGTAGATCAATGGCCCGAGCTACCGTTCCCCTGAATTTTAATGCGTTCCTAGAAAAAGCTAAGTTGAAAGATGATGGTAGCAATTATACGGACTAGGTCCGTAACTTGAGGATTATCCTCATTGCTGCATAGAAGAATTATGTCCTTGATGCACCGCTAGGTGACAAGCCCGCTCTCGCTAATCTAGACGTTGTGAACGCCTAGCAAACGCGGTCTGCTGACTACTCAATAGTTCAGTGTGCCATGCTTTACGGCTTAGAACCGGGACTTCAAAGACATTTTGAACGTCATGGAGCATATGAGATGTTCCAAGAGTTGAAGTTAATATTTCAAGCTAATGCCCGGGTTGAGAGATATGAAGTCTCCAACAAGTTCTATAGCTGCTAGATGGACGAGAACAGTTCTGTCAGTGAACACATACTCAAAATGTCTGGGTATCATAACCACTTGACTCAGCTGGGAGTTGATCTTCCAGTTGATAGTGTTATTGACAGAGTTCTTCAGTCACTGCCACCAAGCTACAAAAGCTTCGTTATGAACTATAATATGCAAGGGATGATGAAAATGATTCCTGAGCTCTTCGCAATGCTTAAGGCCGCGGAGGTAGAAATCAAGAAGGAGCATCAAGTGTTGATGGTTAACAAGAACACTAGTTTCAAGAAAAAGGGAAAGGGAAAGAAAGGGAACTTCAAGAAGAATGGCAAGCAAGTTGCCACTCCCAGGAAGAAGCCCAAAGCTGGACCCAAGCCTGAAACTGAGTTTTTCTATTGCAAAGGGAATGGTCACTGGAAGCGGAACTACCCCAAATACTTGGTGGACAAGTGATGTCTACTACGCAACCTTTCTTCTTGTAGACTCGTGTTGGGCCTCCAAGCGTAGAGTTTTGTAGGACAGTAGCAATTTTCCCTCAAGTGGATAACCTAAGGTTTATCAATCCGTGGGAGGCGTAGGATGAAGATGGTCTCTCTCAAACAACCCTGCAACCAAATAACAAAGAGTCTCTTGTGTCCCCAACACACCCAATACAATGGTAAATTGTATAGGTGCACTAGTTTGGCGAAGTGATGGTGATACAAGTGTAATATGGATAGTAGATATAGGTTTTTGTAATCTGAAAATATAAAAATAGCAAGGTAACTAGTAACAAAAGTGAGCAAAAACGGTATTGCAATGCTTGGAAACAAGGCCTATGGTTCATACTTTCACTAGTGCAAAGCCTCTCGAGAATGATAACATAATTGGATCATATAACAATCCCTCAACATGCAACAAAGAGTCACTCCAAAGTTTCTATCAGAGAACGTAGGATGAAAACATGCATCAACCCCTATGCATAGATTACCCCAATGTCACCTCGGGAATCCGCGAGTTGAGTGCCAAAACATACATCAAGTGAATTAATAGAACATCCCATTGTCACCACAGATATCCCATCGCAAGACATACATCAAGTGTTCTCAAATCCAATACTCAATCCAACATAACAAAACCTCAAAGAGGAAGACTCAATTCATCACAAGAAGATAGAGGGGGAGAAACACCATATAATCCAACTATAGTAACAAAGCTCGTGGTACATCAAGATCGTGCCAAATCAAGAACACAAGAGAGAGAGAGAGAGATCAAACACATAGCTACTGGTACATACCCTCAGCCCCGAGGGTGAACTACTCCCTCCTCATCATGGAGACCACCGGGATGATGAAGATGGCCTTCGGTGATGGTTTCCCCCTCCGGCAGGGTGCCGGAACAGCCTCCCGATTGGCTTTTCGTGGCTACAGAGGCTTGCGGCAGCGGAACTTCCGATCTAGGGTCCTTTTCGGAGGTTTCTATATTTATAAGAATTTTTGGCGTCAGAAACAATTCAAGGAGGTGCCTGAGGGGCCCACAAGCCCTCAAGGCGCGCCCTGGGGGGGTAGGGCATGCCCCCTGGCTTGTGGACTCCTCAGGACTCTTCTGGTCCAGCTCCGGTGCTTCAGGGGTCTCTATTGGTCCATAAAAAATCACCGTAAATTTTCAGCCCATTCCGAGAACTTCCATTTCTGCACAAAAAACAACACCACGGTAGTTCTGCTGAAAACAGCGTCTGTCCGGGTTAGTTCAAATAAAATCATACCAAAACCATATAAAATTGTTGCAAACATGGCATGAATACTTCATAAATTATAGATACGTTGGAGACGTATCAGCATCCCCAAGCTTAATTCCTGCTCGTCCTCGAGGAGGTAAATGATAAAAGAAAGAATTTATGAAGTGTGAATGCTCCCTAATATATCTATCAATGTAATCTTCTTTATTGTGGCATGAATGTTCATGTCCATAAGATTCAAAACAAAAGTTTAATATTGACATAAAAACAATAATACTTCAAGCATACTAATAAAGCAATCATGTATTCTCAAAATATCATGGCCAAAGAAAGTTATCCCTACAAAATCATATAGTCTGGCTATGCTCTATCTTCATCACACAAAGTATTTCATCATGCACAACCCCGATGACAAGCCAAGCAATTGTTTCATACTTTTAATGTTCTCAAGCTTTTTCAACTTTCACACAATACATGAGCGTGAGCCATGGATATAGCACTATAGGTGGAATAGAGTATGGTGGAGATTGTGAGGAGAAGACAAAAAGGAGAAAGTCTCACATCAACTAGGCAAATTAATGGGCTATGGAGATGCCCATCAATTGATTTCGATGCAAGTGAGTAGGGATTGCCATGCAACGGATGCACTAGAGCTATAAGTGTATGAAAGGTCAAAAAGAAACTAACTAGGTGTGCATCCAACTTGCTTGCTCACGAAGACCTAGGGCAATTTGAGGAAGCCCATCATTGGAATATACAAGCCAAGTTCTATAATAAAAAATTCCCACTAGTTATATGAAAGTGATAAAATAGGAGAGTCTCTATCATGAAGAACATGGTGCTACTTTGAAGCACAAGTGTGGCAAAAGGATAGTAACTTTGTCCCTTCTCTCTTTTTCTCTCATTTTTTCATTTTTTTATTTTCTCATTTTTTTTTGTTTGGGCTCTTTTGCCTCTTTTTTTGGGCTCTTTGGCCTCTCTTTTTTGGGCTCTTTGGCCTCTTTTAATTATTTTTTAAAGTCCGAGACTCATCCCAACTTTTGAGGGAATCATAGCTTCCATCATCCTTTCCTCACATGGGACAATGCTCTAATAATGATGATCATCACACTTTTCATTACTTATAACTCATTAATTACAACTCGATACTAGAACAAAATATATGACTCTATATGAATGCCTCCGGTGGTGTACCGGGATGTGCAATGATCAAGAATGTCATGTATAAAAATTATGAACGGTGGCCTTGCCAACAATACTATGCCAACTACATGATCATGCAAAGCAATATGACAATGATGGTATGTGTCATAATAAACGGAACGGTGGAAGTTGCATGGCAATATATCTCGGAATGGCTATGGAAATGCCATAATAGGTAGGTATGGTAGCTTTTTTAAGGAAAATATATGGTGGGTTTAATGCACCGGCAAAATTTGCGCGGTACTAGAGAGGCTAGCAATGGTGGAAAGGTGAGAGTGCGTATAATCCATGGACTCAACATTAGTCATAAAGAACTCACATACTTATTGCAAAAAAATATTAGTTATCGAAGCAAACTACAACACGCATGCTCCTAGGGGGATAGATTGGTAGGAAAAGACCATCGCTCGTCCCCGACCGCCACTCATAAGGAAGACAGTCAAAAAATAAATCATGCTCCGACTTCATCACATAACGGTTCACCATACGTGCATGCTACGGGAATCACGAACTTTACACACAATTATTTCTACCAATCCACAATTACTCACTAGCATGACTCTAATATCACCATCTTTATATCTCAAAACAAATGCAAGAAATCAAACTTCTCATCTTATTCAACGCTCTTTATATGAAAGTTTTTATTATATCCCTCTTGGATGCCCATCATATTAGGACTAAATTCATAACCTAAGCAAATTACCATGCCGTTTAGAGACTCTCAAAATAATATAAGTGAAGCATGAGAGCTCATCAATTTCTTCAAAAATAAAACCATCGCCGTGCTTTAAAAGATATAAGTGAAGCACTAGAGCAACTTACAAACTACTCCAAAAAGATATAAGTGAAGATCAATGAGTAGTCAAATAATTAAGTAGCTATGTGAAGCTTCAATCTCATTTAAGAATTTCTGATCTTAAGTATTTTATTCAAACAGAAAGCGAAACAAAATAAAATGACATTCTAAAATTAGCACACATCATGTGAAGAAGCAAAAACTTAGGCTCAACCGATACTAACCGATAATTCTTGATGAAGAAAGGTGGGATGCCTACCGGGGCATACCCAAGCTTAGATGCTTGAGAATTCTTGAAATATTTTCTTGGGATGCCTTAGGCATCCCCAAGCTTGAGCTTTTGTGTCTCCTTAATTCCTTTTAAATCACGGTTTCCCTAAATCTTAACAACTTCATCCACACAAAACTCAACAAGAACTCGTGAGAAAAGTTAGTATGAATCAATGCAACACCTTATCATTATCTACTGTATCAAATAACTAAAATTATTATTTAACATTGCATACTAAATGCCTCTGCATATTTAATACTCCTATCCTCAAATAGAATCATTAAACAAGCAAACATATGCAAACATAACAGCAATCTGTCAAAACAGGACAGTCTGTAAAGAGTGCAATTGTACTCATACTTCCCTAACTCCAACAATTCTGAAAACTTTTCACACTGTATAAAATTTGTTGTAGCTTATTGTGAAAAAAATTCATGATTTTATCATGTTTTGACTATTCACAAATATTCAAAACATAACAACAAACTTTGTGTTTTCAAACAGCAACATATAGACTTGCAAAATAAGCATGGTAAAGACTATACTTGACACTTTTAATGAAATAAAAGATGCAAAACATTACTATAAATAACAACAAGCAAATATTAATAAAATAAAATGACGCTCCAAGCAAAACTCATATCGTGTGACAAATAAAAATATAGCTCCAAGTAAGGTTACCGATAATGTTGAAGACGAAAGAGGGGATGCCTTCCGGGGCATCCCCAAGCTTAGTTGCTTGGATATTCCTTGAATATTACCTTGGGGTGCCTTGGGAATCCCCAAGCTTAGGGTCTTGTCACTCCTTATTCTCCTCATATCGATATCTCACCCAAAACTTGAAAACTTCAATCACACAAAACTCAACGGAACTTCGTGAGATGGGTTAGCACAATAAAACAAATCATTCACTTTGGTACTGTCAATACAAGATTAAAAAAATTTCTCACATAATGCCTACTGTACTCTATAATTTCCACATTTTATATTAAGCAACATAAGCCATAGAAACCATAAAACAAGCAAACTATGCATTGCAAACAGAATCTGTCAAAAACAGAACAGTCTGTAAAGATCTGAATTATGCTCATACTTCTTTTACTCCAAAAATGCTGAAACACATAAGTCAATGTAGAAAATTTGAATATCAATCTTTTTAAAAAAAATCAGAGTTTTTCCACGTTCCAGTGAATTTTAACAATTCTGTTACTGGACGCAAAAGTTTCTGTTTTTTCACAGAATCACATCAACTATCAACCACGCTATCCCAAAGGCTTTACTTGGCACTTTATTGAAACAAAAGCTATAAAACATGATTAATACAGTATCTTAATCATGTGAACACACAAAAACAGTAGGGGTGAATATTGGGTTGTCTCCCAACAAGCGCTTTTCTTTAATGCCTTTTTAGCTAGGCATGATGATTCCAATGATGCTCACATAAAAGATAAGAATTGAAACATAACAGGAGCATCATGAAGCATATGACTAGCACATTTAAGCCTAACCCACTTCCTATGCATAGGGATTTTGTGAGCAAACAATTCATGGGAGCAAGAATCAACTAGCATAGGAAGGTAAAACAAGCAAAACTTCAAGATTTTCAACACATAGAGAGGAAACTTGATATTATTGCAATACCTACAAGCATATGTTCCCCCCTCATAGTAATTGTCAGTAGCATCATGAATGAATTCAACAATATAATTATCACATAAAGCATTCTTTTCATGATCCACGAGCATAGAAATTTTATTACTCTCCACATAAGCAAATTTATTCTCATGAATAGTAGTGGGAGCAAACTCAACAAAATAACTATCATGTGAGGCATAATACAATTGAAAATTAAAATCATGATGACAAGTTTCATGGTTATCATTATTCTTTATAGCATATATGTCATCACAATAATCATCATAGATAGCAACTTTGTTCTCATAATCAATTGGAACCTCTTCCAAAATTATGGATTCATCACTAAATTCACGATTAATGTGTGTCCCACTCAAAAGGTGTGTACAGAAAGGATGATTGTGGCAAAATAAAAAGCAAAAACTCATATCATACAAGATGCTCCAAGCAAAACACATATCATGCGGTGAATAAAAATATAGCCTCAAGTAAATTTACCGATGGATTGAAGACAAAAGAGGGGATGCCATCCGGGGCATCCCCAAGGTTAGATGCTTGGTTGTCCTTGAATATTACCTTGGGGTGCCTTGGGCATCCCCAAGCTTAGGCTGTTGCCACTCCTTATTCCGTTGTCCATCAAATCTTTACCCAAAACTTGAAAACTTCACAACACAAAACTCAACAGAAAAACTCGTAAGATCCGTTAGTATAATAAAATAAATCACCACTTTAGGTACTGTTGCAAACTAATTCTTTATTTATATTGGTGTTATATCTAATGTATTCCAACTTCTCCATGGTTCATACCCCCCGATACTACCCATAGATTCATCAAAATAAGCAAACTACACATAGAAAACAGAATCTGTCAAAAACAGAATAGTCTGTAGTAATCTGGAAATTTCATATACTTCTGTAACTCCAAAAATTCTGAACAATTAGGAAAACCTGGAAAATTTGTATATCAATCTTGTGTAAAAAAATTAGATCAAAAGCACGTTTCTGTGAGTTATTGAATTTTTGGCAATGAGCGCAAAAGTTTCTGTTTTTCAGCAAGATCAAATCACCTATCACCATAGACCATCCCAAATGTCTTGCTTGGATCAAACACTAATTAAAACACAAAAACACAATTACTACAGAGGTAATAAAGTGTATTTATTGAAAAACAGAACCAGAATCAAAAAACATAAAAATAAAATTGGGCTGCCTCCCAACAAGCGTTATTGTTTAACGCCCCTAGCTAGGCATAAAGCATAGATCTAGGTATTGTCATCTTTGGTATGCAATCCATACGTAGCACTCATAATAGATTCATATGGCAACTTAATTTTCTTTCTTGGGAAGTGTTCCATGCCCTTCCTTAAAGGAAATTGAAATCTAATGTTTCCTTCTTTTATATCAATAATTGCACCAATCGTTCTAAGGAAAGGTCTACCAAGAATAATAGGACATGTAGGATTGCAATATATATTAAGCACAATAAAATCTACGGGCACATAATTCCTATTTGCAACAATAAGAACATCATTAATTCTTCCCATAGGTTTCTTAATAGTGGAATCCGCTAGATGCAAATTTAAAGAGCAATCATCAAATTCACGAAAACCTAGCACATCACATAAAGTTTTTGGGATCGTGGAAACACTAGCACCCAAATCACACAAAGAATTGCACTCATAATCTTTAATTTTAATCTTAATAGTAGGTTCCCACTCATCATAAAGCTTTCTAGGGATAGAAACTTCCAACTCAAGTTTTTCTTCAAAAGATTTCATCATAGCATCAACGATATGTTTAGTAAAAGCTTTATTTTGATTATAAGCATGAGGAGAATTTAACATGGATTGCAACAAGGAAATACAATCTATCAAAGAGCAATTATCATAATTAAAGTCCTTGAAATCCAAAAGAGTGGGTTCATCGCTACTTAAAGTTTTGACCTCTCCAATCCCACTTTTATCAGTATTTTCATTAAGATCTTTAAACTCCAAATTATTGGGATGCCTTCTAGCTAAAGTTGACTCATCTCCAGTCCCATCTTTATAAAGATTTATATTAGAAAACAAAGATTCAATAGGAATCACACCAATCACTTTAAGATCTTCGTCATTATTTTCAAAGGACTCCGGTTTAGCGGCCATCTTATTTACCAAAGTAGTTTGCTTATCGGAAATTTGGCCTACTAAACTTTCAATATGAGCAAATTGAGATTTAAGACCATATATTTCCTTAGTAACATCATCGAGCTCTTTATTAATGTACTCCATCATAGTTTTTTGCTCTTTAAGTTTGTTTCTAAAGAAACTATTATGCTCAAATTGTACGGACATGAAATTTTTAGCATTATTTTCAATCTCTTCCAACTTCCTATAATAAGGATCAAAGCTATTTGGTTGAGCCATACGGGCAAACAAGCAATCTAACACACAAGCAAACAAAAAAGCAAACAAAAAATATGAACAAAAGAAGGGCGAATAAAAAGGAAAATCTTTTTGTGTTTTTCTGAAAACATTTTAGAAGTGGGGGAGAGGAAAATGAGAAGCAAATGGCAAATAATGTAATGCAAGAGATGAGAGTTCATGATGGGTACTTGGTAGGCTTGATGTAGAACCTCCCCGGCAACGGCGTCAGAAATTCGTCCTGCTACTTCTTGAGCTTGCGTTGATTTTTCCCTCGAAGAGGAAAGGGTGATGCAGCAAAGTAGAGATAAGTATTTCCCTCAGTTAAGAACCAAGGTATCAATACTGTAGGAGGCACAAGCAAGTCTCCAATCTATGCACCTGCACAAACTAACAAACACTTGCACTCAACACGAAAAAGGGGTTGTCAATCCCTTCACGGTCTCGAACAAGAGTGAGATCTAATAGAGATAGGTATAAAATATTACTAAAACATAAAACAAATAAATTGCAGCAAAGTATTTTTTGGTTTTTTGGTTTATAGATCTGAAAATATATGATGGAAAATAGACCAGGGGCCATAGGTTTCACTAGAGGCTTCTCTCTTGAAGATAGCATACGGTGGGTGAACAAATTACTGATGAGCAATTGATAGAAAAGGGCAAAGTTATGACGATATCTAAGGCAATGATCATGAGTATAGGCATCACGTCCGTGACAAGTAGACCGAAACGATTCTGCATCTACTACTATTACTCCGCACATCGATCGACTCCTGCCTACATCTAGAGTATTACGTTCATAAGAACACAGCAACGCTTTAAGTAAGATGGCATGATGTAGAGGGATAAACTTAAGCAATAAGGTAAAAAAACATATTTTTATCCTTGATGGCAACAATACAATATGTGCCTCGCTACCCCTTCTGTCACTGGGTGGGGACACCGCAAGATTGAACCCAAAACTAAGAACCTCTCCCATTGCAAGAAAAACCAATCTAGTTGGCCAAACCAAACTGATAGTTCGAAGAGAAATACAAAGATATCTTAATCATGCATAAAAGAGTTCAGAGAAGACTCAAATAATATTCATAGATAATCTGATCATAAATCCACAATTCATCGGATCTCAACAAACACACCGCAAAAAAGTATTACATCAAATAGATCTCCAAGAACATCAAGGAGAACATTGTATTGAAGATCAAAGAGAGAGAAGAAGACATCTAGCTACTAGCTATGGGCCCGTAGGTCTGTGGTAAACTACTCACGCATCATCGGAAGGGCAGTAAGATTGATGTAGAGGCCCTTTGTGATTGAATCCCCCTCCGACAGGGTGCCGGAAAAGGCCCCAAGATGGGATCTCACGGGAACAGAGGCTTGTGGCGGCGGAAAAGTATTTTGCTGGACGCTTATGGTGGTTTTGGAATATTTGGGAATTTATAGAGCAAGAATTAGGGTTAGGAGACCCCTGAGGGGCCCACAAGCCCTCAAGGCGCGCCCCCCAGGGCGCGCCTAGCAGGCTTGTGGCCTCCTCGGCCATCGTCTGACCCCTCTCCAAGCTCCGTGGATGTCTTCTGGTCCAAGAAAATTCATCGTAAAGTTTATTCCGTTTGGACACCGTTTGATACTCCTTTTCTGTAAAACTCAAAAACAAGGAAACAAACAGAAACTGGCACTGGGCTCTAGGTTAATAGGTTAGTCCCAAAAATAATATAAAATAGCATATTAATGCATATAAAACATCCAAAACAGATAATATAATAGCATGGAACAATAAAAAATTATAGATACGTTGGAGACGTATCACATCTAATGTTGTAATTTCTTTGCTTATTTTATAGGCAAAAATGTCTGAGAATATTTCTGGTTTAGTCTTGTCATATATTAAGCCAGAGATTAATTAATAATCTCAATAAACTGTATCATCCTCCCACTTGCTCCTTTAACAAGAAAACCTTTTCTTGAAAAATGTTCATTCTATGACAAACATTTTATCTTTTGAATTTAGTGAGTGGAACACAAAACCCTATAATGAAGCCTTGGTCTAAAATATTATATAAATCTTTATAGTTTTATCAGACCCTTTTAGATGGTGCATCTGTTTAGTGAATATAATGTTGTTTCACTTATAAATCCCCAAAATTTTAGTAAAGCAGATCGGTAATAATAATTCTACAATTATTCAATTCCTTGTTAAACTTATGACTTGGATATATTTCTTCATGAAATAAGAATCCTTTTATCTTTCACCGTAATGATATTATATCTTCATCCTAAATTTATTTGAACTATTTCAAATATTTCAGTCCTTATGTTTTATCAAGTAAATCATATTTACTCATAACTTTGATGAAGTATAATTATTCACCGCGCCCTGTTATATTCATCGGACTTTATACATCACAATGTATTTAGTCAATTCAAATAAAAGAATTTATGCTTCATCTATATGAAGATCAATTATCTGATATAACTATGTAGTGTCAGACACACAAGTGGTTTCATCAGTCTTCTCAAGATGTTTATCTTTTAATGTTATATATCATAGACTTCAATATTCATCATGAATGAACCATCACAAAACGGAGGTTTAATCAAAACCATATTCTCATAACTATCTGAACAACTATTGTTTAAAACTTATAAGAATATCCATCGCATAATCCATAGGATAATGCATTACATAACTCCAAAGCAAAATAACTATTGTTTTATTTATAAGATAAACTAAAGACAGGACTTCGACGGTCTCCGAGTAGCAATCCCATCACTATTCCCGACTTGTATCACGACTTCATTTCTTCTCTCCTTGTGATCTTTCTGTAGTCCCTGTATCAGTTTGCAAAATGGGAGCAACCGATTAGTATCAAATACTCATTGTCGGTGTCAAAACCGGTAGATCTCGGGTAGGGGTCCCGAGCTGTGGATCTTGGATCGATGGGTAACAGGAAACGTAGAGATGATGCTTACCCAGGTTCGGGCCATCTCAAAGAGGTAAAACCCTACGTCCTGCTTGGTTGTATTGATGTGTTTGTATGACAATTACAGAGTTGATCTACCACGAGATCGGATGAACTAAACCCTTGGTGGGTATGGCGATAATGGTTCTTCTCCCACTATACGGACTAACCCTTTGGTTTAAATAGACACCAGGGGTACCTAGGGTTACATATAGTCTGTTACCATCAGGGGATAAACATGCCGGTTACACTAGCCAGACTTGGAGGATACGCCAAGTCTTCGGAGGTTTCCTTCTGGAGCATGGGGTCACCTGCAGTTTGACCTTTCTTCGATGAATTCAGAGCGGCCCACCAGTCCGGCCCATGAGAGACAGGCTGGCAGCCCGAGGACCCCATAGTCCGGGACACCCTCAGTAGCCCCCGAAAATAGCCTTCAATGCCGAGGTTGACAATCTTCGTCAGCTCCACGCTCCTAGAGTCTTCGGCTTGAGGGGCGAGTTCCTTCCGTCGCCTATATCCTGCTGATGATAGCTCGGTCACCTCCAACACTTCGGTCAGCGAGGTATTGCAGGGCTTGTTGCATCGTTTTCTTCATTCAGTATTAATGATGCCCCCCGATTCCCGTGTGCCAGAGGGAGGGAAGCGGTCTAATCTGTTTTTTTTATGAAAATGCCCCTTACGGGCCCGGGGAAGATGCCTATTTAGCAGTCTAAGGGCGTGAAAATTGTCGCACCCCGCTCCAAACCATCAAAAGGCTAGAGTCAGCAAGCCTTGAATAATGGCGAGCGCCCCAGGCTCCTCTTCACGCCCTCACGGCCCCCTTCGAGGTGACTGGGCGAGCTCCTAAGTTTCCCTGATGAGATTGAGCAGTCTTGAGACACGGGGGTATCTACCCGCATTAGATTTCACATCCACTTGCCCCGGATTAACTTCTGCAAAAAGCGAAGCCTTCGCGGAGAACTTCCCCGTCCCACACGGGGAAGAAAGGGTATGCTTCGTGCCTTTTCTCCTGCGAGGTTTAGGCTTCCCCATTCACCCCTTCCTGAGAGGTCTACTAGAATTATACAGGATCCAGCTCCACCATCTCACCCTAGGATCAATCCTGCACATCTTGGGCTTCGTTTCCCTCTGCGAGATGTTCTTGGGCTGTGAGGCGCACTTTGAGTTATGGAGGAAATACTTTTGCCTCGTCCCTCGCACCTGAGAGGGGACAATTCATGAGGTTGGCGGAGCCGAAGTGTGGCGTATCGCCAGAACAGGGTACCTGATGTCTGCTAGAACTACGTCGGTTTTTCCCCAGAGAGGGAGGGATGATGCAGCACAGCGACGGTAGGTATTTCCCTCAGTGATGAGACCAAGGTTATCGAACCAGTAGGAGAACCACGCAACACCACGTAAACAGCTCCTGCACACAAAGAACAAATACTTGCAACCCGACGTGTTAAAGGGGTTGTCAATCCCTTTCGGGTAACAAGATAGATAAAATTGTAGTAGATTGAAAGATGCAAATAAAAGCAAATAAAATTCAGCGAGGTATTTTTCGGTTTTTGGATTAATAGATCTGAAAAAACAAGTTGCAAACAAATAAAAGAGCCAATAGCAAAATAGACCTTGAAGGCAAATATATTAAAGAAGAGACCCGGGGGCCGTAGTTTTCACTAGTGGCTTCTCTCGAGAAAAATAGCAAACGGTGGAAACAAATTACTGTTGGGCAATTGATAGAATTTCAAATACTCATGACGATATCCAGGCAATGATCATTATATAGGCATCACGTCCAAGATTAGTAGACCCACTCCTGCCTGCATCTACTACTATTACTCCACACATCGACCGCTATCCAGCATGCATCTAGTGTATTAAGTTCATGGAGAAACGGAGTAATGCAATAAGAACGATGACATGATGTAGACAAGATCTATTTATGTAGAAATAGACCCCATCTTGTTATCCTTAATGGCAACGATACATACGTGTCGTTTCCCTTTCTTTCACTGGGATCAAGCACCGTAAGATCGAACCCATCACAAAGCACCTCTTCCCATTGCAAGATAAATAGATCAAGTTGGCCAAACAAAACCCAAATATCGGAGAAGAAATATGAGGCTATAAGCAATCATGCATATAAGAGATCAAAGAAGACTCAAATAACTTTCATGGATAAAAAGATAGAACTAATCATAAACTCAAAGTTCATCGGATCCCAACAAACACACCGCAAAAAAAGAGTTACATCATATGGATCTCCAAGAGACCATTGTATTGAGAATTAAACAAGAGAGAGAAAGCCATCTAGCTACTAACTACAGACCCAAAGGTCTACAATGAACTACTCACGCATCATCAGAGAGGCACCAATGAGGATGATGAACCCCTCCGTGATGTGTCTAGATTGGATCTGGTGGTTCTGGAACTTGCGGCGGCTGGAATTGATTTTCGGCGACTCCCCTAGGGTTTCTGGAATATTGGGGTATTTATAGAGCAAAGAGGTGGTGCGGGAGGCCCCCGAGGTGGGCACAACCCACCTGGGCGCGCCTGGGCCTCCAGGCGCGCCCTGGTGGGTTGTGCTCCCCTTGGAGTACCCCCAGGTGCTTCTCCGGCCCACTGGATGTCTTATGGTCCAAAAAAAATCCATAAAAAGTTTCGCTGCGTTTGGATTCCGTTTGGTATTGATTTCCTGCGATGTAAAAAACATGCAAAAAACAACAACTGGCACTGGACCTATGTCAATAGGTTAGTACCAAAAAATGATATAAAATGATTGTAAAACATCCAAGAATGATAATATAACAGCATGGAACAATCAAAAATTATAGATACATTGGAGACGTATCAGCATCCCCAAGCTTAATTCCTGCTCATCCTCGAGTAGGTAAATGATAAAAACATAATTTTTGATGTGGAATGTTGCCTAACATGTTCATCACATATTCTTTTCTTAATAGCATGGACATTTGGACTTTTATATTGTTCAAAGCAATAGTCTAGTTTTGACATGATAACTTAAGTACTCAAGCATATCAACAAGCAACCATGTCTTTCAAAATATCAACGCTAAAGCAAGTTATCCCTAGCCCATCATGCTCAATCATTGATCTATTCATGAAACACACTCGAATATTAGCTACACCCAATGCTCAAGTATGATCATAGTGCCCCTTAGTTGGTGCTTTGTAAGAGAAGATGGAGACTCAAATTAAAAATAAAAATTGCATAAAGTAAAAGAAAGGCCCTTCACGGAGGGAAGTAGGGATTTGTAGAGGTGCCAGAGCTCAAAGCTTAAATTGAGAGATAAAAACATTTTGAGAGGCATACTTTTCTCACCAACGAAAACGACTTAGAGCTCCCAACACTTTTCATGCTAGATATATCATAGGCGGTTCCCAAACAGAAAATAAAGTTTATTCCTTTTTCCACCATTTCTTTCACTTTCCATGGCTAGCCGTATCCACGGGTGCCCTCCATACCAAAACTTTCCAAGGAATTTATTATTTGACAACATAAAGTAAATTCATTTTTCATTTCGGGACTGGGCATCCCTAATACCTTTACCGTACTCTCGTGCAATGACAAGTGGATAAACACTCATCGTGAGAATAACACATCTAGCATGGAAAATATCGGCCAACCCTCACCGCCTCACGAGCGGTACGAGCACACAAAATAGAAATTTATTTTGAAAATTAGGGATGGCACATACAAATTTGCTTAGAACGGCACGGAAATTCCGCATATAGGTAGGTATAGTGGACTTATATGGCAAAACTGGTTTAAAGGGTTTTGGATGCACAAGTAGTGATCATACTTGGTGCAAATGAAGGCTAGCAAAAAGATTGAGAAGTGCCCAACCAAGAAACGAATAATCTTGTAAGCAAGCATTAAGCATAAGTAACACCGAATAATGCACCATAAGTAAGATATAATTTCATTGCATAACTATTGACTTTCGTACTTGCATAGGGAATCACAAACCTTAACATCAATATTCTTACTAAAGCACAATTACTCATCAACATGGCTCACATATTATATCGTCATATCTCAAAACTATTACAAAGAACCAAGTTTATTTTGTCCAACGATCTTCATGAAAGTTTTTATTATATCCTTCTTGGATATCTATCACTTTGGGACTAGTTTCATATGTTGCTTTTAATAAGCTCAAACAAATATAAGTGAAGAACATGAGCATAATATTTCTTTCTCTCAAATTAATCTAAGTGAAGCAAGAGAGAATTTCTTCAAAATTTTACTAACTCCCAAATAAATCTAAGTGAAGCATGAGAGCATTTCTTCAAAAATAACAAAGCACACCGTGCTCAAAAAGATATAAGTGAAACACTAGAGTAATTCCAAGGCTCTAAAAATTTAAGTGAAGCATAGGAGCAAGCATAGCATAGTTTTTGGCTCTCTCAAAAAGGTGTGTCCAGCAAGGATTCAAGACTTAACATAAAAAGCAAAACAAGCAAAGACTCAAATCATACAAGACGCTCCAAGCAAAACTCATAATATGTGACGAATAAAAATATAGCTCCAAGTAAAATACCGATGGTCGTTAGAAGAAAGAGGGGATGCCACTCGGGGGCATCCCCAAGCTTAGTTGCTTGATACTTCTTGAATATTATCTTGGGGTGCCTCGGGAATCCCCAAGCTTAGCCTTTTGCTAATCCTTATTCCCTCATCCATCGTAATATCACCCAAAACTTGAAAACTTCAATCACACAAAACTCAACAAAACCTTTGTGAGATCCGTTAGTATAAGAAAACAAATCAC
Source organism: Thinopyrum elongatum (assembly GCA_011799875.1). Lineage (NCBI taxonomy): Eukaryota > Viridiplantae > Streptophyta > Magnoliopsida > Poales > Poaceae > Thinopyrum > Thinopyrum elongatum. The sequence goes on along the minus strand of CM022297.1, from coordinate 354,158,437 downwards.
TACTTTAACTACTATTGCAAACCCATTCATATTTTATTTTTGCATTATATCTACTGTATTCCAACTTTTCTATGGCAAAAACTCTTCAAAGAAAACCATAGAATCATCAAAACAAGCACACAACACAAAGAAAACAGAATCTGTCAAAAACAGAACAGTCTGTAGCCATCTGAAAACTTCGAATACTTCTGTAACTGAAACAATTCTGAAAAATTAGGACAACGTGAGAAATTTGTTTGTTAATCTTCTGCAAAAATAATCAACTCAAACGCACTCTTATGTTAAAAATAAGAATTGTTTTCATGAGCGCAAAAGTTTCTGTTTTTCGGCAAGATCAAATCGACTATCACCCAAAACAACCCAAAGGCTTTGCTTGGCACAAACACTAATTTAAACCATAAAAACACATCTAATCAGAGGCATAATTTGGTATTTTATTGAAAACAGCAAGAAAACCAAAAAGCAAAAAGATACAAGTTGGGTTGCCTCCCAACGAGCGCTATCGTTTTACGCCCCTAGCTAGGCATAATGCAAAAGATCTACGTGTTGTCAACTTTGTTTCGAGATCCATAAGATGCCCTCATGATTGATTCATAAGGTGGCCTAATTCTTGTCCTAGGGAAGTGCTCCATACCCTTCCTTAGTGGAAATTTAAATTTAATATTGCCTTCTTTCATATCAATCACGGCACCAATAGTACGTAAAAACGGTCTACCAAGAATAATTGGGCAAGACGGATTGCAATCAATATCAAGAACAATAAAATATATGGGCACATAATTCCTATTTGCAAGAATAAGAACATCATTAATTATTCCCATAGGCTTTTTAATAGTATAATCCGCCAAGTGCAAATTTAAAGAGCATTCTTCAATATCGGTAAGACCAAGCACATCACACAAAGATTTAGGAATTGTAGAAACACTAGCACCCAAGTCACATAAAGCAAAACACTCATAATTTTTAATCTTGACTTTGATAGTAGGTTCCCATTCATCATGTAGTTTTCTAGGAATTGAAACTTCTAATTCCAACTTTTCTTCAAAAGCTTTCATCATAGCATCAACAATATGTTTAGTAAAAGCTTTATTTTGTTCATAGGCATGGGGTGAATTTATCATGGATTGCAACAAAGAAATACAATCAACCAAAGAGCAACTATCATAATTAAAGTCTTTGTAATCCAAAATAGTGGGCACATCACTAGTTAAAGTCTTGACCTCTTCAAACCCACTTTTATCAAAAATTTCAACAAGATTTTCACCCTCCAAATTATCGGGACGCCTTCTAGCTAAAGTTGACTCTTCTCCAGTCCCTTTATCATCAATCTTAATTTTACTAAACAAGGAATCAATAGAAGAAACACCAATCATTTTAAGATCTTCATCACTTTTATGAAAGCAATCACTAGAAAACGCTTTTTCTAAAAATTCTCGTCTAGCTCTAAGCATAGCGGTTCTTTTCTTACTTTCATCCATAGAAAAATAAAGAGCTTTAATAGATTCCTCAACCTTAGGCACAAAAACTTTCATCTTGAGATTTTCCACATCATGAGAAATTCTATCAATACTTCGAGACATATCATCAATCTTATTCAGCTTTTCTTCGATTGTAGCATTGAAAACTTTTTGAGTATTGATAAATTCTTTAATATTATTCTCAAGATCATAGGTGTTCCTATTATTATTATAAGAAGGATTACCATAGGAATTACCATAATTATTAGAGGAATTACTAGGAAAATGCCTAGGATTAAAATTACCTCTATAAGCATTGTTATTAAAGTTGTTTCGCAAAATAAAGTTCACATCTATGGCATCACTATTTTGCTCAATCAAAGTAGACAAAGGCATATCATTAAAATCAATAGGAGCATTTTTATTAGCAACCAACTTCATAAGAGCATCAACTTTTTCACTCAAAGAATTTATTTCTTCTACTGAATTAACTTTTTTACTAGTAGGAGCCCTTTCGGTATGCCATTGTGAATAATTTGCCATGATGTTATCTAGCAATTTAGTAGCTTCACCCAAAGTAATTTCCATAAAAGTACCCCCCGCGGCGGAATCTAAAAGATTATGAGAAACAAAATTCAATCCCGCATAAAAAATTTGTATGATCATCCAAAGACTTAACCCATGAGTTGGGCAATTCCTTAGCATCATTTCCATCCTTTCCCAAGATTGTGCAACATGCTCATGCTCAAGTTGCTTGAAATTCATGATCTGGGTTCTAAGGGAAATGATTTTCGCGGGCGGAAAAAAATTAGTAATAAAAGCATCCGTGCACTTATTCCAAGAATCGATACTATTGCAAGGCAAAGAGGAAAACCAAACTTTTGCGTGATCTCGCAAAGAAAACGGAAATAATTTCAACTTCACAACATCATTGCCCACATCTCTTTTCTTTTGCATATCGCATAATTCCATGAATGTGTTAATATGGGATGCGACATCCTCATTAGGAGTACCAGAAAACTGATCTTTCATAACAAGATTCAACAAAGCATTATTAATATCACAAGTCTCCGCGCTAGTGGCGGGAGGAGCAATCAGAGTGATAATAAAATCATTGTTGTTGGTATTTGAGAAATCACACAACTTGGTGTTCTCTTGAGTCATGTGACTTCGCAACAAGATTGCACTCAAAAACAGATCTGACAAGAAAACGGCGAACGAAAAAGAGGGCGAATAAAACGGCAAATTTTTGTGAAGTGGGGGAGAGAAAAATGAGAGGCAAATGGCAAATAATGTAAATTGCAAGGAGATGAGATTTGTGATTAGGAACCTGGTTGATGTTGATGATGTCTCCCCGGCAACGGCGCCAGAAACTCCTCTTGATGTCTGCTAGAACTACGTCGGTTTTTCCCCAGAGAGGGAGGGATGATGCAGCACAGCGACGGTAGGTATTTCCCTCAGTGATGAGACCAAGGTTATCGAACCAGTAGGAGAACCACGCAACACCACGTGAACAGCTCCTGCACACAAAGAACAAATAGTCAATCCCTTTCGGGTAACGAGATGGATAAAATTGTAGTAGATTGAAAGATGCAAATAAAAGCAAATAAAATTCAGCGAGGCATTTTTGTGTTTTTGGATTAAAAGATCTGGAAATAAAAGTTGCAAACAAATAAAAGAGCGAATAGCAAAATAGATCTTGAAGGCAAATATATTAAAGAAGAGACCTAGGGGACGTAGTTTTCACTAGTGGCTTCTCTCGACAAAAATAGCAAACGGTGCAAACAAATTACTGTTGGGTAATTGATAGAACTTCAAATAATCATGATGATATCCAGGCAATGATCATTATATAGGCATCACGTCCAAGATTAGTAGACCGACTCCTGCCTGCATCTACTACTATTACTCCACACATCGACCGCTATCCAGCATGCATCTAGTGTATTAAGTTCATGGAGAAACAGAGTAATGCAATAAGAACGATGACATGATGTAGACAAGATCTATTTATGTAGAAATAGACCCCATCTTGTTATCCTTATTGGCAACGATACATACGTGTTGTTTCCCTTTCTGTCACTGGGATCAAGCACCATAAGATCGAACCCATCACAAAGCACCTCTTCCCATTGCAAGATAAATAGATCAAGTTGGCCAAACAAAACCCAAATATCGGAGAAGAAATATGAGGCTATAAGCAATCATGCATATAAGAGATCAAAGAAGACTCAAATAACTTTCATGGATAAAAAGATAGATCTGATCATAAACTCAAAGTTCATCAGATCCCAACAAACACACCGCAAAAAAAGAGTTACATCATATGGATCTCCAAGAGACCATTGTATTGAGAATCAAACGAGAGAGAGAAAGCCATCTAGCTACTAACTACGGACCCGAAGGTCTACAATGAACTACTCACGCATCATCGGAGAGGCACCAATGAGGATGATGAACCCCTCCGTGATGGTGTCTAGATTGTATCTGGTGGTTCTGGAACTTGCGGCGGCTGGAATTGATTTTCGTCGACACCCCTAGGGTTTCTGGAATATTGGGGTATTTATAGAGCAAAGAGCCGGTGCGGGAGGCCCCCGAGGTGGGCACAACCCACCTGGGCGCGCCTGGGCCTCCAGGCGCGCCCTGGTGGGTTGTGCTCCCCTCGGAGCACCCCCAGGTGCTTCTCCGGCCCACTGGATGTCTTCTGGTCCAAAAAAATCCACAAAAAGTTTCACTGCGTTTGGATTCCGTTTGGTATTGATTTCCTGCGATGTAAAAACATGCAGAAAACAGCAACTGGCACTGGGCACTATGTCAATAGGTTAGTACCAAAAAATGATATAAAATGATCGTAAAACATCCAAGAATGATAATATAACATCATGGAACAATAAAAAATTATAGATATGTTGGAGACGTATCAGTACCCCATGGGGATTCCCAAAAAGGATGCCGAGGAGTGGACCTCGGAGTGGTTTTATATTGAAGATGTCCCCCTATTTGATCCAACTAGAAGGGGTCTGCCCGAATTCTTACTCGCCGCTCCGAAGAAGTGGTTCAACTGGTGACCGAAGAGCTCTTCCCAAGAGTAAAGTGCTGAAGTAGCGCGCTTAGCCGCTCAAGTGAGGTGTCTAACCCATAACGGGTTGACCATTATTGGCGTGATGGCCGCAGCCATTGCTCGGTGCGTTCAACCCCTTCAACAAAGGGTACACCCCCTGTGGTGTTATAATGGGGCGAATGACTCGACCCGATACACCCAGAAAGGACCCGCTGACCAGGCGGCAATGGTTGCCACGCTGGCCGATATCTACAAGGGGGAAGAGCAAGATTTTGCTCAATTAAACCTCAAGGATGGTCTCTCGAGCTATAAACCCATCAAAACGGTGAGCCCGACCACACTTTATAGTTTGGACAGTGCCCTAGTTTATCCTAATCGGTTATCTGATTTATTCGAACAAATCTGGAGACGCTGGATTGAGACAGTGAATTGCCCCACTCCTCAACCGGAGAGTTATTCTCGTGATGACGACCCTGGGTTTCACGACGATCCTGAAACGTCCATTAACTTCGAGGAGGGAGTCTTCTACCAGGAGAGTCTCGATGGCTCTAGAGTGGCCCTTTTGGCCGATCACCCTGGGACACTTCCCTCCTCCTCTGTACTTGACAAAAAGGCTCCATCTCAAAAAGGACGCTCAGCTCCTGTTGTCCCGAGTACACTGACTTCTACTCCCAAGGGCCATCGCACAACGCACCGAACATCTGCGAGAGCGGCACCAGCGGCTCCGGCGGTAGGTGGCCATGGGGCGTCCAAACGTGCGATGGTAGCGGGAGTTACGTCAACCGCGCCTCCTCCAAAGAGGTGATGTATTCATCATGCCTTTGGTATCCTTATCTTTGACAACCACTGCGAATATCAATAACCTTCTCTATTGTGGCCTACAGGCAACATGTAGAACCACCAGGGTCCAAGGGCGTCGAAGAGAAGGCAAGGGGTGATCCCAGACCGAGGTCTCCAGTTGTGATCAACGGTACTCCAGAGGTCCCCGCCGAGGACCAGCATCTAGGGGATTCCGAGGACGTCTCGGTTACCAATTTCGAGGTTGAAAGCGTGATGAATCACCGACGGCAAAAGGCGTCGCTGTGGCACTCCGCATTCTCTGATTAGGAGTTTAATGCTCTTAGTTTGATAGATGCATACCTCGGAGCTGCTCGAACAGGGTTCGAGGGAGTAGCCAACCTTCTATCCGCCAGTCTGCAGGTACGCAACTGGTTTTGATAACCAGACACATAACCCAACCCAATATCCATCTCAGAAAAATTTAGCATATTGAGCAATAAGCCTAGTAGCCCCCAAGCCTGAATTCGGGCGGGACGGCCGAGTTAAGGGTCTGACGTTTGATAATGTCGTACTATTGTGCAGACTGCTCGGGAAAAGAACAAGAAATTGGCCGAAGACCTTGGGCGGACACAGACACAGTTGAAATCTGTGGAGGCTGAGCTAGAAGGGGTCAAGAAATGGACCGGAGAGACACATGGTGAGGGATTAACTTAATGTGTCTACGAATGATTTAGATGAAACACCTTTTCGAATGAAAGATTGTTCCATAGCAGCTGAGTCGATAAATCAACTACAGAAGGATCTGGTCGCTGCCAGGGAATCTCAAAGATATGCGGAGTCAGAGCAAGAGGCTGGCTACCGTGTGCTGACTCGAAGTCATGAGGAAAGGGATAAGCTTAAAGCGGAAAAGGAACAACAGGCCCAAGAAATTAAGAGCTTGAAAGCTCAACTGGCTCTATCCCAGGAGGAGAACCAGAGACTGAAAGCTGGCATGTTCGGTGAGTGCGACCTAATTTTTCTATACATAGATTCCGTATATGATGTTGCCGTATAAACAATGCCAGGCCTCTCCGTAGTTCTCCTGACCGGACGACCTGAAGAGGAAGCCGGATCATTTGGACGGGACCTGCTGAAGGAGCTATCCACCACACACGAGCGAGCCTGAAAGGCTATGAAGAGCATGTTCAAGGCGTTATGGCCTTGCGAGATGGCTCCAGATGGGATGACCGAGCTCGTTGATAGGTTTAAGGGAGGTCGGTGCCGCTTTGAACTGTGGAAGATATCGGCATGTCGAGAGGGAGAGCGGGAGGCTTGGGCAATGGTAAAAACCTGGTTCACCAAGCTTAATCCGAAGCGTCTAGCTCGAGTTGGGCCGGTAGGGCCAGATGGACAGGAAGTGCCAGTACATTTGGTATATGACCAAGTGATGGCCGCTGCTTGTATTTCCCATGAAGATTGTGCCCTAGAGGCCTTGATAGACGGCCTCGACTAACAGTAGTGTTTTGATTCTATGTAGCTATGTACTTTACATCAAATATTCTCCAACTGTGCTTTAAACATTGTCTTAACTGGCCACCGGCTTCTTCCTCCTCAGCCATCGGCCGAGGAGTGTTTCCTACTATGTGTTCCGAGAACATCGAAAAAACACTTTGGAGAACTAGGCAATCTGGCCATCTGGTGCAAACAGACAAAGATCGCTCAGGGAGTAATGTTATATTACTGCTTAACGTAAGAACCATCTTCTGAAGAAAATAGTTCCTCCATGGGTTCCTTTCTTCAGGCTGTCATGTTTACCATGGACATATAACCTAATCCCCAAAATATGTGGGTCGTGGTTACTTGAGGAAAATAACCCCGGAAGCTAGTAATAACTACCAATTCTTTTCACTTCCCTCGTGGCCGATCAATTATATTCTTAAGAATGCTAGCTTTCGGCTTCACCCGTCTGAAGTACGCACCTGGGTAACCCGGACATGGCAATCGCAGAGGTGCTCCCTTTACTCCCTAGCCGAACAATCGGGAACGTAGGGGGTAAGCACAGGAGCGAGGCAACCCAGCTTGGCAAAACCTTAAGTCAAATTGATGCATATGATGGCTTAAAGACGATGCTGGAAGGTTGCAAACATGACAAAACTTATGGTTGCACAGATAATGTATTACTGGCTTCGTAAAAGAAGCCCCCAGGTAAGAGACGTGTGGTACATTTTAAAGATGTTTTGCCAAGAGAGACTTAACGTAGCTTGGCATGACCGAACAGAACCTGGAAAATACTATCCGGAAAAAGAAAAAGGAGAATGTAAATCCGAGAAGGATAAACCGAAGAGGGAGATGACGTCGGTATAGCCATAGAAGCGCCGAAGCTGAGCTATATTCCATAGGTTTGGTTCGAGGCGGTTATCCTTTGGGTCGCGGAGACGGTATGCTCCCCTGCGAGTACCTAATCAATTATGAAGGGCCCCTCCCATTTGGGCGATAATTTGTGATTTTGCTTCTCCGAAAGGCGCAGGACGAGGTCGCCCATGTTATAAGCCTTTTCCCGTACTTCCCTGCTCTGATACCTTCTGGCTTGCTGCTGATAAAAAGCAGAACGAGCCCGAGCTACATCGCGCTCTCCTTCCAGGGCGTCTTGCTGATCTAGCTCGGCTTCCTTTTCTTCATACATGTGCACTCGAGGTGCGTCGTGAATTAGGTCGCTGGGGAGAACTGCCTCCGCCCCATACACCATGAAGAACGGCGTATAGCCTGTGGAGCTATTGGGGGTGGTTCGTAGGCCCCATAATACGGAGTCGAGCTCCTCAACCCAGTGGCAGTCAGATTGTTTCAATGATCAGACCAAATGGGGCTTAATGCCGCTCAGAATTAGGCCATTGGCTCGTTCGACTTGTCCATTGGACTGTGGGTGTTATATAGAGGCATAGCCAAGCTTAATGCCTAAGTTAGTGCACCAGTCATTTACTTCTTGGGTAGTAAAATTGGATCCATTGCCCATTATTATGCTATGGGGGACACCATAATGGTGAACCACGCTGGATATGAAATCGATGACAGGCCCTGACATGGCGGAGGTTACTGGTTTCGCCTCATCCATTTTGTCAATTTATCTACCATAACGAGTAGAGACTTCTTTTTCTTGGTTCCCCCTTTAAGTGGTCGGACCATGTCCAGCCCCCAGACCGCAAAAGGCCAAGTGATCGGTATTGTACGAAGGGCCGTGGAGGGCATGTGACTTTGATTTGCAAAGAGCTGGCAACCAACACAATCTTGGACCAATGTTTGGGCATGTGAGCGAGCGGTGGGCCAAAAGAACCCAGCTCGGAAAGCCTTGCTGACCAGGGCCCGAGCTACTGCGTGGTGACCGCCCATGCCAGCGTGAATTTTGGCCAAGAGTTGTCTCCCCTCCTCTTCATATATACATCTTTGTAGGACTCCGATGGTGCTTTTCTTGTAAAGTTTGCCCTCATGGACCTTAAGCCTTTAGATCATCGAATTATGTGCCTTGCCTCGGCCTGGTCATTGGGTAGCTCTTGTTGAAGGAGGTAGGCGAGGAAGGGCGCAGTGCACGATGCGATGACTGCAATGACTTCATGGGCCATAGATGTTTCTTCGATTGCCGAGCCCCCAATAATTCCTTTGTCTGGTTCGGTAATTGGGGAATGATTTTTCTCGAGTCGTTGTTATCGGCGTCCTTGCCATCATCCTACCACACCACGGACGGCTTGAAGAGTCGTTCCAGAAAGGTGTTCTTAGAAGTAGGATCATGTTTAGCGCCCATTCGAGCGAGGATATCGATAGCTTGATTGTTGTCTCTAGGGACATGATGGAACTCCAACCCTTCAAACCGGGCGGATATTTTTAGGACGACATTGTGATATGTTGTCATTTTTGGTTCTTTTGCGTCGAATTCACCGTTGACTTGAGAGATGGCGAGATTAGAGTCTCCCCGTACCTTGAGCCGCTGTACACCCATTGACGCTGCCATCCAAAGTCCATGAAATAGAGCCTCGTATTCGGCAGCGTTGTTGGAATTGGTGTACATAATCTACAGTACGTAGTGGATATTGTCGCCGGTGGGAGATGTGAGAACTACTCCAACCCCCAGTTCAGCGAGCATTTTGGAGCCGTCGAAGTACATCATCCAATGTGAGTATGTACTGTACTCTCTAGGGAGCTCGGCCTTCGCCCATTCGGCCAGGAAATCCGCCAACACCTGAGATTTAATAGCTCGGTGCGATCGATATATGATTTCGAAAGGGAGGAGCTCAATGGCCCATTTGGCTATATGGCCCATGGCATCCCTGTTGCTGATTATATTATTCAGGTGTACTTCAGATGCCACCGTGACCGAACACTCTTGAAAATAGTGTCGGAGCTTTCGGGATGCCATGAAGGCTGCGTAGGCGATCTTTTGGTAATTCGGATACCTTGTTTTACACGAGGTGAGCACCTCGGATACATAGTAGACTGGCTTTTGCACCTGGAGCTTATGGCCTTCTGCCTCTCGTTCGACGACGAGGACTGCACTTACCACCTGGTTTGTGGCCGAAATGTATAGCAGCATTGGCTCACCAAAGCTGGGTGCCTCCAAGATGGGATTGCTGGCCAATAATGTTTTAATTTCCTCCAATGCAGCCATTGCCTCGCTAGTCCATTCAAAGTTTTTGGTCCGTTTAAGCAGCCTATAGAGTGGTAGGGCCTTTTCACCGTGAAATAAAGCGGCCCAGGGCCGCCACGCAGCCGGCTAACTTTTGGACGTGTTTTAGCTCGATGGGAACCGCTAGCTGGGACATGGCTCGGGTTTTGGGCGGATTAGCCTCTATTCCTTTATGGAAGACAATAAATCCAAGCAGCTTGCCCGCGGGTACTCCAAAGACACATTTGTCCGGATTGAGCCGTATATCATAAGTCCGCAGACTGTCGAAGGTTTGGTGGAGGTCATCCACCAGATGACTGCCGTTCTTGGTTTTAATGACCACGTCGCCCACATATGCCTTGACCATTTTGCCCATTTGCTTTTCCAGACATGTCTGGATCATGCGCTGGTAAGTAGCGCTTGCCTTTTTTAATCCAAAGGGCATTGTGTTGAAGCAGAACGGCCCATAGGGGGTGAGGAAGGCTGTGGCTGCTTGGTCGGACTCCTTCATTTTAATCTGATGGTATCCGGAGTAGGCATCGAGAAAACACAGTGAATCATGTCTAGCGGTGGCGTCTATGATCTGGTCTATGCGGGGCAAGGGGAAACGATCCTTAGGGCAGGCTTTATTTAGGTCCTTGAAATCGACACACAACCGCCAGGATTTGTCCTTCTTAGGCACCATGACCAGATTAGCCAGCCACTCGGGATGTTTGATGTCTCAGATGAATCTGGCTTCGAGCAATTTTGCTAGTTCCTCGCCCATGGTCAGACGCTTGGGTTCGGAAAAGCGACGGAGTGCCTGTTTGACTGGCTTGAAGAATTTAATTATATTCAGGCTGTGCTCAGCCAGATTTCATGGGATCCCGGGCATATCCGAAGGGTGCCAAGCAAAGATGTCCTAGTTTTCATGCAAAAATTTGTGCAATGCCTCATCAACCGCGGGGTCCAGTTGAGCTCCAATGGACGTTGTCGGTCCGTCGGGTGCACTTGAAATTTGACAATTTTGTATGCTGGCTTAAAAGATGTGGATTTGGGCCTTTTGTCAAGGATTACGTCGTCCTTATCCACTGTTGAACGGAGTGTGGTTAATTCCTCGGCAACGAGGGCCTCGGAGAGTGCTTCAAGGGCGAGCGATGTCGTTTTGTTCTTGGCCCGAAGAGCTCTATCCGGATCACTTGTCGCTGTGATTACCCCATTAGGCCCTGGCATCTTGAGTTTCATATACCCGTAATGTGGGATAGCATGGAATCACGCAAATGCGTCACGCCCCAATAGGGCATGGTAACCGTTGCGAAAGGGCACAATGTGGAAGAGTAATTCCTCGGATCGGTAGTTCACGGGAGTTCCGAATACTACATCGAGAGCAACGCGGCCCATACAACGTGCCTCTTTTCCGGGGATGATCCCTCAAAACATTGTGTGACTTTGCTCGATGCGAGATCTGTCGAACTGCATTTTGTCCAAGGTGTCCTTGTAAATGAGGTTTAATCCGCTGCCTACGTCCATTAGCACCTTCTGGAGTCGGAATTCATCCACTATGGGATCAAGGACAAGGGCGGCTGGTGCTCGGATAGGGCGGCATCTCGGCTGATCTTCTTCGCCAAAGGTGATGGTTGTGTTTGTCCATGAGTCCATCGCGGCCACATGGTGAACTTGACCGAGCTCTCGAAGGGCTCTTTTCCTCTGATTTTTCGAGGCATACATCTCGTAGATCATTAAGATCTCGGTGTCATCATCCAAGGGTGTTGCTAGACATTTGTTTGAGTGTGAGCCTCCGAGCATGGCTTCTCCGCTCTTGGTAACTTGCCTGACCACCCAGCAAGCTCGAAGGTTGTGGGTTGGGTTTGTATTGAGAAGGTTGGAGTGTATAGGGCATGGTTTGTCCAGTAGTTCATCAAGGACCGTTTTAGATCCTGCCAGTGGTTTCTTCCTTTTCTCGGATGGCTCATCTTTACCTGACCGGCGGGAGTATGTGTGCTTCGCCTGGGCTCATCTGGATTCCTCGGCATGGATTGACTTCGATTGCTCTTGCTGAGCCTACCAAGCATCCTCCATGGTGCAGTATTTGCACACCAAGTCTGATAGCTTAGAGAAGTTTTGAATGTGACGGCGGGCGAGGGCGTTTAGGATGCCTTCGTCTCGGCAGTTATGCCGGCAAGTTGCTAGAATTTCCTGGCTGCAGCAGTCCGCTATCTTGTTTTTGAAAAGGAGGAATCTAGTCTGGAATTGCCAGACTGTTTCTCCGGGCTGTTGTTTCACGTACATTAGATCCCATATGTCGGGCCTCCCCGAGTTACTTGGAGAGTACTCAATGTGGGGAGTGAGTGGGACAAAAAAATTGATCCCAGTAGGACGTGAGTGTGGGGTCTTAGTGGTCGAGTCCTGGGCCTACGTGGAATTTGACGTGCCGAGCTCTGGGTTCAGATTCTCAGCTGGGGACAGTTGCGTAGACTCAAGGTCATGTGCTGAATTGGGCTTTCGCTTTGGACTCTCTCAGGAGCGGAGGTCGGCTTCCGAGCTAGAGGATGGGGCTCGATAATCGAAGATTTACACCCCATCTGTTCTTGGCTCCGGAGGTACTAGGGGCGAGTCCTCGGCCAAGTCTTCGACATTGGCGACAAAGTGGGTGACGGGCGGGATGTAAATCTCTCTATCGTCGGCTTAAAGTCTGATCTGATTGTAAACCGAGGATTGGCTGTCGGTAATCCCCATGGCTTGGATCCGATCTAGTATCCTGTTTAATAGCGAGAGATCTGTCGGATCCAAGTTATGGCAATGCTCGGGGTTAACTTGCAGTGTTGCTATGGTGGGAGCGTTCGAAATCGCCCTATGGTCATGCTCGGCCGAGGCTGGTCCTGGGTCGTTGAGCATAGAGATTGGGTCCGAGCTTAAGGCCGGATCTGGAGTGGCGGCCAACCCGATAACGGGGTAAGCCGTACCTGAAGCCGAAGCCTCAGGGTTTGTGGGTCCTTCAGGCGAAGCCGAGAACCCTGTGAGGACAAGGTCTCCCAGGGAGTCGGTAAAGAACTCAGGTTTCCAAACCTGATCTCCTGTTCAGGAGCGAAGCCATCGACCCGGCCAAGATGGCCGGTCGGACCAGCGTGCAACATGATGCTGCTAAACGCGAAGAGCTGGCCGGGAACGAAGACGTCCCCACTGTGGATGCTGTTGCTGATGACTAGGCGAGCCATTGATCCTTGATGATCCTCCAGTGGAACTCTCAATGAAAGCACCAATGTCGGTGTCAAAACCGGCATATCTCGGGTAGGGGGTCCCGAGCTGTGGATCTTGGATCGATGGGTAACAGTGAATGTCGAGACGATGTTTACCTAGGATTAGGCCCTCTCAAAGAGGTAAAACCCTAAGTCCTGCTTGGTTGTATTGATGTGTTTGTATGACAATTACAGAGTTGATCTACCACGAGATCAGATGAACTAAACCCTAGGTGGGTATGGCGATAATGGTTCTTATCCCTCTCTACAGACTAACCCTCTCATTTATATAAACACCAGGGGTACCTAGGGTTACATATGGACTGTTACCATCAGGGGATAAACATGCCGGTTACGCTAGCCAGATTTGGAGGATACGCCAAGTCTTCGGAGGTTTCCTTCTGGAGCGCGGAGTCGCCCGCACTTCGACCTTCCTTCGATGAATTCAAAGCGGCCCAACAGTCCGGCCCATGAGAGACAGGCCGGCAGCCCAAGAACCCCTTAGTCCGGGACACCCTTAATCATGACATATAGAAATTTACAAGTAGAATAACATTAACTTTGTATAACAATTATACCTTTACTGGAAGAACTGTTCTTCTTATCTGCCAAATGCTTCTTGCAGATACGCTTCCAGTTTTCTTTCTGCTTGCAGTAGAAAGATTCAGTCTCTTTAGAGGCTCTACCCTTGTTCTCCTTCTGAGACTCGGTCTTACCGGTTTCAGTAGACTTCTTCTTCTTGGACTTGCCTTTCTTCTTGAAACCAGTGGTCTTGTTGACCATCAACACTGTTTTGTACTTCTGCATTCCAGCTTCCATGGTTTTGAGCATATGAAGAAGGATCCATACTTATTTAAATTAACAAAATCTGAAAATTTTCCAAACTAATTTATCATATCTTGTTGTGTCAAAATTTCAAGATTTAATCACATTCTGTCTTTTCTTGAGAATTCACGCAATAGCGTGCAACTTTTTGTTTTGAAATAGCAACTCCTATACTTGCAAACTAAGCATGGTGAAGGCCATCCTTGACACTTGTATTGAAATAAAATATACAAAACATTATTCTAAATAACAGTAAACAAATCTCAACAAAATAAAATGACGCTACATCAAGTGTTCTCAAATCCAAAAAGTATTCAATCCGATAATAATGAAACCTCAAAGGTAAAACTCAACTCATCACAACAAGATAGAGAGGGAGAAACACCATATGATCCAACTATAGTAACAAAGCTCGTGGTACATCAAGATCATGCCAAATCAAGAACACGAGAGAGAGAGAGAGAGAGAGAGAGGGAGAGATCAAACATATAGCTACTGGTACATACCCTCAGCCCCGAGGGTGCACTACTCCCTCCTCGTCATGGAGATCACCGGGATGATGAAGATGGCCTCCGGTGATGATTTCCCCCTCCAGCAGGGTGCCGGAACAGGGCTCCAGATGAGATTGCTTTGGTACAGAGGCTTGCAGTGGCGGAGCTAAAGTTCTAGATTTCTTTCTAGGGTTTTTGGTATTTATAGGAATTTTTGGGTTGGTTTCACGTCAAGAGGGCCCACGAGGGAGCGACAAGCCTCCTCTGCGCGCCCTGGGGGGAGGGCGCCCCCCCAGGCTTGTCTCTTCCTCGTGAGGCTTCTGGTCCTTCCTCAAAGCTTTGGGGGTCTCTTTTGGTCCATCAAAAATCAGCATAAATTTTTGCCCATTCCGAGAACTTTTATTTCTGCATAAAAAACAACACCACGGTAGTTCTGCTGAAAACAACGTCAGTCCGGGTTAGTTCTAATCAAATTATACCAAAACCATATAGAATTATTGCAAACACGGCATGAATACTTCATAAATTATAGATACGTTGTAGACGTATCAGTCGACAGCCAGAGCCGATCGATTGTCAGAACCTTGTAAGAAGCGACACCATGTCGTTGATGAATTGAACCGAAGCAACACTCGAGGGAAGCATAGCAAGAACATCAACCCTCACAATCACATGTGATCTAGATCGCAACCTACATCTACTAATAAAACTACTCATGATGCCACTGTTGGGAAATGTAGTTGAAAACAAAGAAAATCGCACATACGATCACCCAAGATCAATATGAAGATGCATAACCGGTTGGGATCACGATCGTTACCATCACCGAGTTGCAGCGGAAGAAGAATGCGTTGGTGTAGATCATACTTGGAGTCCCTCGAACCATCGATGAACAATCTCTCGTACCGCCCATGAACAGTCCCTCAAAGTGAAGACCGAAAGAACGGCTTCTCTACTTGGTTGCAAGAGTGCATCCTTCAATATCCAGCAGGGCTTCGCCGTACAGAGCTAATCATCACTGGAGGTTCAAAGGGAGGAGATTATAACCACACTGGGCTTCTAATTATGAGTACAAGAGTATTAGCCAAGCTTTGATTAGTCAACTAGGACTAACTAGAACAAGAAGTAGAAGAATTAGAGGAGGCTCCAAAACTTGTATGTCCAAAAGAGCAAAATCCTCATGTATATATAGGTTGGAGGGGGAGGAGAGGGCGGCCACCAAGGGGGAAAGTTCCCCATTGGTGCGCCGGCCTAGGAGGGGGAGGAAGGGAGGAGGATTCCTACCCCTTGTCCAATTCGGCCTCCTTCCTTTAGGGAAGGGGGCATTTCCCTACTTGGGCCTTTTTGGTGCAAGTTACCTTCCACCTCTTGGCCTTTTTAGACACATTAATATTTAAATTAAATATAAAATGTTCTAAATACTTCTAGAACAATTTATATATTTTCTAACATCTCCGGAAACTTTTTCCACCTATATATAATTTATCGGTAATACTCGGTATTACCCGGTACTCACCGTAACCCTTCTGGTGACCCCGAAACGCTTCCGGATCCTCTCGGAACTATTCTGAATATTCGTGAAATAATTACATAAATATATTCTCATGACTCCTGTCCTACTAACACTCAGCATATCACGATTTCCTTAAGCTTGTGACCCCGTAGGTTCGGTAACTCACAGACATGGACGAAACCGTTCGCTCAATGACCGATAGCGGGACCGTGGACGTCCATATTGGTCCCTGTGAGCACACGAATGATATTCGAGTGAACCTTTGGTTAATTATCATGCAATGTTCCCCTTGCTTCACAGTACTTCACAAAACCCAGGATGTATCGGTATCCTCCTGAGTCATCACCCTGCTCATTATACCGAAATCCTCGTTACTGTTTTGTTCTTCTTTCTCATTATTGTGTTCTGGCATCCCCATGACGAAGTCACCTGTGTCTGGCCATACGATGATTTATGCCTTCACACCGAGAGGGCCCTAAGATTATTTCCCATCGTCGTAGGAGCAAATCCCACTCTTGAGCTATCCGGTCACTTGTCAAACTTTTCGATGAACCTATAGGTTGTCGTTATGATCACCATGTTACAGGTAACGTTTGATCAACCCCAAAGTCTATCGTGTGGTAAGAGGTGACCACAATACTCTCATGGTCTAAAGAGCAATATCACAAGTTAACACTCCGTGTTATTACAACTGAATGCAGACGATATTAACTCAATTCATAACAAACAAGATTGGGTCGATTCAATATGATCATTCTTCTAATGTCATAATCTCGATGTTAATTTTAGGATCATTGAAAGGATCGATATGGTTGACTAGAGGAGGGGGTGAATAGGAAACTACCAATTTTTAGCTTTTCTTAACAAATTAGGGTTAGCAACAAGTAGGTTGTCTAGATATGCAACTAGGTGAGCAACCTATATGATGATAGCCACAACGACAACACAAGCAAGCAATGGATACAACACAAATAAAGCTTGCACAAAGTAAAGGTAAGAAGTAACCACAAGTGGAGCCGGTGAATACAAGGATGTGTTACTAAAGTTCCTTCCCTTTGAGGGAAGTACGTCTCCATTGGAGCAGTGTGGAGGCACAATGCTCCCCATGAAGCCACTAGGGCCACCGTATTCTCCTCACGCCCTCGCACAATGCAAGATGTCGTGATTCCACTAGTGGTGCCCTTGAAGGCGGCGACCGGACCTTTACAAACAAGGTTGAGGCAATCTCCACGACTTAATTGGAGCCTCCCAACACCACCACGAAGCTTCACCACAATGGAATGTGGCTCCGAGGTGACCTCAACCGTCTAGGGTGCTCAAACACCCAAGTGTAACAAGATCCGTAACGGATTAGTGGGGGGAATCAAATTTCTCTTGGTGGAAGTGTAGATCGGGGCCTTCTTAACCAATCCCTAGAAAATCAACAAGTTTGATTGGCTAGGGAGAGAGATCGGGCGAAAATGGAGCTTTGAGCAACAATGGAGTTTGGGGAAGAAGACCCCCTTTATATAGTGGGAAGGGATACAACTTTTATGCAGCCCGCACACGAGCGGTACTACCGCCCAGGCGGTAGTGCTAGTGAGCATGTTGTAATGCCACAGGGACACGAGCCGGTAGTGCCGTCGGGGCGGTACTACCGCTTGCCCCAGTTGTACTACCGCTGGGGTTACAGTGCTATGACACAGTGGTGACAGGGTAGCGCAGCAGTACGGCTACAGCGGTACTACCACTCAAGCAGAGCGGTACTACCACTTACAGCCGGTACTTCAGCTCCCTACTACCGCTGCAGAAATAGGGGAAGACTGGAGAGCAGAGCCACGAGCGGTAGTGGTAGCGGTATTGCCGCTTATAGGCGGTACTATCGCTCCTACTGCCGCTCGTCCAGCTAGGTCAAAAGGAGTTCAATGGTAGTATGCCAGTGGGACTACCATTGGACTACCGCTAAACCCGACATGAAAAATTGAGACTCGAGCAAGGGGTGGTAGTACACATGGTACTTGCAGCGGTACTACCGCTGGCACGAGCGGTACTACCGTTGGCAGCTCTCCAACCCCCCATTCTGATTCACAGAAGGAGAAACTCCATCAAAGCGGAAAGGCAAGGAGGGTGCATAAGAAAATGTGTACGTGATGAGTCCACCCAAACCTTTCCAAAGCGGACCCCTTCTTGATAGTACAATTTTTCCTACGACTCAAGTCCACCGAAAAGAAATGCTAGAAAAGAAACCGTCTTCACTCTGAAACTCGGAGGGGCTCGAATCGTTGTGTGCCTTATGATAGATTATATGAAATGCTCAATGCACACGATTAGTCCGCAAAATCATTGTCATCAATCACCAAAACCACTAAGGGAGAAATATGCCCTAACAATCTTCGCTACACTTAACGATATCCTAAGATCCGTAAAACATGATCACCAACAACACTTGAGCTAGCCCTAGAGGCAAGACTAGGAACCTTTTATTTACCATTTATCATTCCACACGTGCATATGAGTTTTCCACTGAATCGCATATTCCAAGATCATAGCAGTTATAGTATAGAATATAAACTCTTAATTATGAATATGGAAATATAATAACACAAATATTATTGCCTCCAGGGCATATTTCCAACACTAATATCCTCCTTCTAATTCTCCGACGACTATTAGCTCTGGACGGTGAGCGCTGGCGGGTCGTGAAGACCGTACGCTTGCAACCAAGTAGAGAGGCCGTGCTTCTGGTCTTCCGTTCAAGGGGTCGTTTTCGCGGGATCGTTCACCTAAAGTTCGAGGGACTCCAAGGACAATCTACACTGACTTGTCTACTTCCACTGCTACTCGGATTCGATAACGATCATGATCGAAACCGTTTATGCATCTTCATATTGTTCCTGGGTGATCGTACGGCAATTTTTTTGTTTTCTACTATGTTTGCCAATAATAGATACATTGGAGACGTATACTCGTCATCGGCGTGCCTCAGCTCACCTATCCAAAGAGGGTCGGCGGCCAAAATGCCAAAGTCAGACCTTGGGGGGGCACAGTTGCCCCGGCTAGGATTTTTCTGGGTGCTGCAGAGTCACCAAGTGGGAGAAGGTCGAGAGCCGAGGAAACAATGCCTCAAGGGCCTTCCTCTTCTTCTCAGTAAGGGTAACTTCTCAGTTGGTCTATGGCCCTCTTCAAGAGAAAACACCCCGATACTCAAATATTTTTATTTCGTAGGCCGAACCACGCACCCATGGGCAATACCTTCGTATCTCCAGCGTCAGAACAACCAGCCATTCCTCCTCCGTCGAAGACCTCTGGTGGCATTCGAGGTGTTATTGAACTAGATCCCTCAATGTTGTTTGCCACTATTTCGAGATTGAGAGTGCGTTGCGTCATAAGAAGAAGAAAATCTCTATGAATAACCGAGTTTTTACAACTCAGGAGCGGGAAGCTCTCTAGACGGTGGGAGTGCATGTTGATGCTATTGGCTTGGGCCTTAATAATATTGCCGAGGTCTTTGCCAAAGGTTTAGAGTTAATACATGTCCATACGAGTCTTATGGGTCCTTAGTAGCCTTCTAGGTGTGTCCCTGGTCGGGATGGACCTAACGCAGTATGAACATCCTCAAGTGAGAGGTTGCTTTATGCCCGAGGATTTGGGTTGTAGTAGAAGTGACAAAAAGGAGTTCCACCCCGCCTGATACCTTAACCGCAAAGTGTAGTAGACCCCGAGACTCTGGCCGAGTGCTTGCATTCGTCCTAAGGATAGATAATTTGTTTTTGTCTGTGCAGTCAATGGATGTGGAGCTCAGTAGCCCCCGAGACTTAGTTCAGGCGCCAGCGGCGGATCTAAGGATCAATTTCCCCATCTTTCATACTTGCTTTTACAGGAATATGTAAATAGAACTCAATAGTTATCGGATGAGTTGGTGCTGGTCAAGGCTGAGCTGGAAACATCAAGAAAAGAGGCTGAGCTTGCGAAAAAGGGCCATGCCGAGGGCAGTGTGCTTCAAGAAGCACATGCGAAGTTAGCGGAGAAGAAGAAGAATAAGAAGCAAGCGCTCGAGATAGAACAGCTCAAATCTCAACTAGCTGCTTTCGAATAGGAGACTAAGCAGGCTATCGAGTTGATAGTTGGTTAGTGTTTAACGCTTTCTGTTATAATCCTCTACACGCTGCACATCACGCATTATGAGCATACCATCTAATGTGGTTTTGTTGCAGGTATGCTTCGTGATGTGTCATCTATGGGCAATACATTATTAAAGGAGGGCTTTAACATGGCTAAGTGCTCTGCATCAGCTTGTCAGTTCATTGATAACCCACAAGTATAGGGGATCGCAACAGTTTTCGAGGTTAGAGTATTCAACCCAAATTTATAGATTCGACACAAGGGGAGCCAAAGAATATTTGCAAGTATTAGCAGCTGAGTTTTCAATTCAACCACACCTGGAGATTAATTATCTGCAACAATATAATTAGTAGCACAGTAATATGATAGTTTTGATAGTAGTAGTAACAGTAACGGTAACGGTGACAGTGATAGCAATAATTTTGTAGCAGTTGTGACAGCAGCAATAGCAATAGTAACTTAGCAGAAACAATATGCGGAAAATTTGTAGGCATTGGATCGGTGAATTCATTGGATGAGATTCATCATATAACAGTCATAACCTAGGGCGATACAAAACTAGCTCCAGTTCATAAATATAATATAGGCATGTATTCCGTAAATAGTCATACGTGCTTATGGAAAGAACTTGCATGACATCTTTTGTCCTACCCTCCAGTGGCAGCGGGGTCCATAAGGAAACTAAGGGATATTAAGGCCTCCTTTTATTAGAGAACCAGAACAAAGCATTAGCACATAGTGAATACATGAACTCCTCAAACTACGGTCATCACCGGAAAGTATCCCGAATACTGTCACTCCGGGGTTTATGGATCATAACACGTAATAGGTGACTATAACTTGCAAGATCGGATCTAGAACATAGATATAATGGTGATAACATAAACGGTTCAGATCTGAAATCATGGCACCTGGGCGCAAAGTGACAAGCATTAAGCATGACAAAGTCATAGCAACATCAATCTCAGAACATAATGGATACTAGGGATCAAGCCATAACAAAACTAACTCAATTACATGATGAATCTCATCCAACTCCCTCACCGACTAGCGAGCCTACAAAGGAATTACTCACTCCCGGTGGGGAGCATCATGGAATTGGTGATGGAGAAGGGTTGGTGATGACGAAGATCGAAGATTCCCCTCTCTGGAGCCCCAAACGGACTCCAGATCTGGCCTCCAGATGAAGAACAGGAGGTGGTGGCGGCTCCGTCTCGTGAAACACGATAATTCTTTCTCCCTGATTTTTTTTCTCCAAAAATAGGATTTTATAGCGTCGGAGATAGGGTCAGCGGGGCCACCAGGTGGGCACAACCCAGCTGGGCGCGCCAGGAGGGGCGCACCTTGGTGGGTTGTGCTCCCCCAGGACCCCCCCCCCCCCCCCCCCCGCCGGTGGTTCTTGGCTCCAGTATTTTTCTTTTATTGTATAAAAATTCTCCAGAAAGTTTCGTTCCATGCCGAGAACTTTTATTTCTGCACAAAAACAACACCATGGTAGTTCTACTGAAAACAGCGTCAGTCCGGGTTAGTTTCATTCAAATCATGTAAATTAGTGTCCAAAACAAGAGTAAAAGCATTAGGAAAAGTAGATACGATGGAGACGTATCAACTCCCCCAAGCTTAAACCTTTGCTTGTCCTCAAGCAATTCATTTGATAAACTGAAAGTGAAAAAGAAAAACTTTTACGAACTCTTTTGCTCTTGTTTACATAAATAAGCTTAAGTAGCACCCAGGTTTTCAGCAAGGATTATAACTAACCATGTCAACAACAACTCTTAGAAATTATATTAACTCATATCAATGGCATAAGTAACTAGCGAGCAATAATAAGATATCTCGAATGACAACACTTTGTCAAAACAATCATGATATAATATGGCAACAGTGGTATCTCGCTAGCCCTTTCTGAGACCGCAAAACATAAATGCAGAGCACCTCCAAAGTTCAAGCAGCGACTAAACATTGTAATTCATGGTAGAAAACACCCAGTCATGATGCATCCAACATTAGCTATACACAATGCTTGAGGATGACAATAGTGCTCTCATATCTGGCGCTTATTCGAGAAGGTGATGACACAACATAAAATTAAATAGATAGTCCCTTCGTAGAGGGAAGCAGTGATTTGCAGCGATGCCAGAGCTCAGATATTTAAAGCTGAGATAAATGAAATTTTGAGAAATGTAGCCTTCCTGTTTACTTCATGACCATTGGTTATCGATATCTTCCATGCTAAACACATTAGTGGCGGTTCCCAAGCGATAAAAGTAAAGGTTTACTCCCCCTCCACCAACAAACACACTCCACGGCTAGCCGCATCCACATGTACCGTCCATACCAACATCAAACCTGGGGGAGTTTTGTTTAATTATTTGCAATTTTTGAATTCAGGACTGGGAATCCCTATTACCGCCCCTCTCGTGCGAGGATGAGTGAATAAACACTCATCATGAGAGTAACCCGCTTAGCATGGAAGATATTGGCTACCTCCTGTCTCCATGAACAATCCAGGCACACAAAAATCGATGTTTATTTGAAGTTTTTAGAGGTGGCACATGCAAATTTACTTAGAACGGCAGGGTAATACCGCATATAGGTAGATATATGGTGGACTCATCTAGAATAACTTGGGTTTTAGGATTTTGATGCACAAGCAGTTTTCCGCTTAGTACAGGCGAAGGCTAGCAAATAGGTTGAGAAGCGGCCAGCTAGAGAGTGAAAACGGTCATGAACATGCATTATGCATAAGTAACATTGGATACTAGCATGAGTAGGATATGAACACCATGAACATAAATATCATAGAGGCTATGTTGGTTTTGATTCAACTACATGCATGCACATGTGCCAAGTCAAGCCACTCGAACATTCGGAGGAGGATACCATATCATCACACCACATCACAATCATTTTAATGCATGTTGACATCCAAGATAAATCATTATCCACTCCTAGCTACTTAAGCATGGCATGAGAAACTATAATCTCTAATTGTCATTGCAAACATGTTTGATCATAATAGGCTGAATCATGGATACTAGGTTAAACATATTTACAAAAATAGAACAAGTTGAGTTCATACCCGTTTCTCTCTGCCACAGCCAGTTCATCAAATATCGTCATTATTGCCTTTCACTTGCACGACCGAATGATATGAAAATAATAATAGTGCAAGAGTGTCGTGGACTAAGCTAGAATCTGCAAATATTTTATTCAACAGGAGAAGACAAGGCAAATTGAGCTCTTTGTTAGATCGACAATAATGCATATGAGAGCCACTCAACATTTTCATCGTGGTCTTCTCCTCGGTATGACTCAATAAAAGGAAAAGAATTTCAGAGAAACACACTGAAATATTTTTGGAGTTTTTAGTTTTTCTTGAACAAAGCAAATTAAAGAGAAAAACTATTTACACGGGAGAGCACCCAACAAGCAAAAAGAAGAACAAGGAAATCTTTTTGGGTTTTCTTTTAAATACTACAACTAACTACACTAGAAAGAAAAACCAAAAAGAAGCAAACAACATTTTTTTTGTGATTTTCTCAAAGTTTTTCAAACACACAAGAAGAAAGCGAGAAAATAAATCAAGCATGGATAATACAATGAAAAAGTGTGAACACCGACAACTGGAATGAAATGTGTGAACATGAAGGAAATGTCGGTGGGCATACGTACTCCCCCAAGCTTAGGTTTTTGGCCTAGCTTGGTAATCACCGTCTATAGCCTGCGTAATAATCTGAATGATAGCTCACGGAGGCTCTTGGTGCAGCCTCCTCAGCCCACCGAGCAGCCACAACCTCAGTGTTGTGCGCGCGGGCCTCACTCTCAAGAACATAATACCTTCCTTTGCTGTGAAAATCAAAGAGAGCAGGCGCAGGCAAAAAGGTGTGCACAACGGAAACTTTATTGAATAGCACGTTATAAGTATAATCAGTGATCTTGCCTTTAATGAACTTATGTTGTTTCATGGCCTCAAAGTCTAAGTACTAAGTAGGTAGGATGGGGTCATTAGGCCAAAGTGATACACCAAACTCCTCTGCTAAACGTGAAGCATAAATCCCACCATAAAAATCTCCACTACCAGCGTTGTGTTGCAATCTGCGTGCAATAATCGCTCCAAGGTTATAACATTTAACACCGGTGAGAGCAGTGTGTATGAGGCTCAAGTCAGGAGCACATAGTGCACTACAGTCTTGCTTGCCTACGATGCATTTTCCATTAAACAGTGCAAAGTATTGAATTGATGGGAAATGAATACTTTTTATTCTACCTTGTGTCACTCCTCTATCCTCGCCATAACAAAGGTTAATCAAGAATGACTCATACTCAAACCTTGGTGGTTCATCCAACAAACCCCAATATGGAATTTTACACACACCACTAAACGCGTCTAGAGACATGGTAATTGAACGGTCATAAAGTTTAAACGAAACTCTAGATTCACGAGGATGAAATTTAAACTCTTTAGTAAACAATTCTGTGAGGCTCAGATACTGGTTGCACTTATGTTCAATGTAGGGACCGAGCTCGGCATTGTGAACATATTGCTCAAATTACTCTTTAATACCCGCACTCACCATAAAATCATTGCACGGCCATAGGCAGGATTTGGTAGCAGCTTCCCTTATTTAACTTGCGCTTGGTTCAACATAAGATTGACGGGTTGAGCCCCTACTAGAAGATGCCTCCGAGGACCTCCGCCTCGAAGAACTCCTTCCAAAGAAGTTCATCATATTTGCGTACAATTTTCTGAAAAAAATTGGGTCACAAAATTTTTTGTCAACAAAACTTCACAAGATTGATAGCAACTACTCATAGGGATGTATAGAGGCCATATTAAGCATTCAAACTACTTAGAACTCTAAGAATTCAACATGCAAGCTCATCTACAGCAGCACCAAGAGTAGCTAATTATTCGAAATATAATCCACTAAAGCAAAAACTAATTGGACCAATGAAGGAGTCACATACCAAGTAGCAATCCCCCAAAATAGTTTCAAAAACGGAGCTTCGAGCAAAGAGATTGAAATCCGCGGGTTTGAGAGCAAGAACATGAGAGAGAGAGAAAGCAATGGTGATTTTTTCCTGGAGGTAGGTGATGACATGGGCTAAAGAGATAAGTGAGGGGGCCACGTGGGGATCACAACCCACCAAGGCACTTGGGGCTGCTGGCGCGCCCAGGTGGGTTGTGCCCACCTTGTGCACCCCCCCCCTCTGATGTTATTTGCATCAAAAAATCTTAAATATTCAGAAAAAAATCGTATTAAATTTTCAGGGCATTCTGAGAACTTTTATTTTTGGGTCATTTTTTTATTGCACGGGAAATTCAGAAAACAGACAAAACATGGCATTTTATTTTATTTAACTAAAAAACCCGAAAACAAATGTTGGAAATAGAAAATTGTGCTTACTAAATTCATCAACTTCATACCTCTAAAAAATGATCCATTAATAAGGTTGATCAAGTCTTATTAACAACCACTTTCGATTAGCATGAAACCGAAGAACTTTCGTAAAACACTAAGTTACCTCAATGGGGATATGCATGTCCCCAACAATAAGCATTTCATATTTCTTTTTGGCAGTAGGTAGAGGTAGTTCAAAACTTCCAATAGTGAGTGTCGGAGATTTTTCAATAACATTGATACCATTCACTTGGAATTGTTTCTTCGGAAAGTGTACTGTATGCTCATTACCATTGATATGAAAAGTGACCTTGCTTTTATTACAATCAATAATAGCCCCTGCAGTATTCAAGAAGGGTCTACCAAAGATAATCGACATGTTGTCGTCCTCGGGCATCTCAAGTACAACAAAGTCAGTTAAGATAGTAACATTTGCAACAACAACGGGCACATCCTCACAAATACCAATAGGTATAGCAGTTGATTTGTCAGCCATTTGCAAAGATATTTCAGTAGGTGTGAGTTTATTCAAATCAAGTCTTTTATATAAAGAGAAATTCATAACACTAACACCAGCTCCTAAATCACACAAAGCAGTTTTGACATAATTTCTTTTTATGGAGAAAGGTATAGTTGGTATTCCCGAATCTCCAAGTTTTTTAGGTACTCCATCCTTAAAAGAATAATTAGCAAGCATAGTGGAGATTTCAGCATCCGGTATTTTTCTTTTATTAGAGATGATGTCTTTCATATATTTTGCATAAGGGGCCATCTTTAATATATCAGTCAAACGAGTGCATAAAAAGACTGGCCTAAGCATTTCAGCAAAGCGTTTGAATTCTTCATCATCTTTCTTCTTAGTTGATTTAGGTGGAAAGGGCGTGGGTTTTTGAACCCATGGTTCTCTTTCTTTTCCATGTTTTCTAGCAACGACGTCTCTTTTATTTTTAGGTTGTGGGTTATCAAGATCAACAGCTGGTTCTGTCTCAACATCATTATCTGGTTGTTTATCATTGTCTGGTTGAGTGTCTTCATGAACATCATCATTATCTTTTTCATTATCACTAGGTGAATTTTCATTACCAGATTGAGTTTTAGCATCAGAGATAGAAACATCATTATCATTATCAGGAGGTTTTTCTACTTCAGGTTCACTGGAGGCATGCAAAGTCCTATCACTCTTCTTTTTCTTCTTCTTTTTAGAAGGACTAGGTGCAACAGTGTTAATTCTTTGAGAGTCTTGTTCAATTCTTTTAGGATGTCCCTCAGGATAAAGTGGTTCCTGAGTCATTTTACCTCCTCTAGTTGCTACTCTAACAGCAAAGTCATTTATATTATTATTCATTTCATCTAGCAACTCTCTTTGAGATTTAGCAACTTGTTCTAGTTGAGTTTGAACCATAGAGGCATTTTTTCCTACACCTCTAACATCATTGGATATTCTAAATAACAAGTCACTCAAGCGAGCAATCATATCAGAATTATATTTCAATTGTTTCATAACATTTTCATTGAAGTGATCTTGCTTTCTAATGTAATTATCAAACTCATAAAGGCATTGACTAGGATGCATATTATAAGGATTGTCCCTTTCATTAAATTTCATTAAAGAATTTACCTCTAGCACCTTGGGTGGTGGTGTGTCAAGTCCATGTATCTCTTCAATAGGAGGTAAATTCTTAACATCCTCTGCTTTATTACCTTTTTCCTTCATAGATTTCTTTGCCTCTTGCATATCTTCCGGACTGACATATAAGATACCCCTCTTCTTTGGAGTGAGTTTATGCGGTGGTTCAAGAAAAGTCCAATCATCATAATTTTTCAATATATTATTCAATAATTCCTCAGCTTGTTCAACAGTTCGTTCCCTGAAAACACAACGAGCACAACTATCTAGGAAGTCCCTAGAAGCATCGGTTAGTCCATTATAGAAGATATCAAATATTTCATTTTTCTTAAGAGGATAATTCGGCAAAGCATTAAGCAATTGGAGAAGCCTCCCCCGAGCTTGTGGGAGACTCTCTTCTTCAATTTGCACAAAGTTAAATATTTCCTGTAAGGCAGCTTGTTTCTGATGAGCAGGAAAATATTTTTCAGAGAAGTAATAAATCATATCCTGGGGACTACGCACACAACCAGGAGCAAGAGTATTGTACCATATCTTAGCATCACCCTTTAATGAGAACGGAAATAATTTGAGAATATAGTAATAGTGAATTTTATCCTCATGAGCAAAAAGGGTGGCTATATCATTCAATTTAGTAAGGTGTGCCACAACAGTTTCAGTTTCATAACCATGGAAAGGATCAGATTCAACCAAAGTAATCAACTCTAGGTCGACAGAGAATTCATAATCCTTATCATCAACAAAGATAGGTGAAGTAGCAAACTTAGGATCACATTTCATTCTAGCATTCAAAGATTTCTCTTTCAGTTTGCATAATAATTTCTTAAGATCATCTCTATCATTGCAAGCAAGAAAATCTCTAGCTGTCTCCTCATCCATAACATAACCCTCAGGTATCTTAGGCAATTCATATCTAGGAGAGCTAGGTCTAATAGGTGTTTCAAGATTTTTAGTTTCAAGTACTTCATTAGTTTCAACAATTTCATCAGTTTCAGCATTCTCAATATCTTTAGCTCTAGCAATTTGTTCATCAAGAAAATCACCTAGTGGCATACCATCATCAAGCAAGGTACTAGCATTATCATGAGTAGTATTCATAGAAGTAGCATCATCAATAACTTGCAACCAGGGGCGGAGCCAGAAAATTTGGCCATTGGGTTCGCTCATTAACTCTTCATGAGAACTTGATACTATTTTATGAAGATTATAATCTAATTGCAACAAAAGTATAACACCCATAAACAATATAACAAACAGAAATCTAATATCATGTATCACATATTGTGTTGCATTAAAAACTAGAGAGTGCAAGACATACCAGTTCAATAATAAAACTATAAAAATGCTTGTTTACATATTATAAATAATAGAGTAGTACTCCTTCTGTACCGAAATACTTGTAGTTGGGGGAAACTAGTACAAGTTCCCCAACTACAAGTATTTCGGTATAGAGGTAGTATCAAATAACTTTGTAGCTCCAGGTTTAGCTTCTCATCTTCCTGAAATATTGAAGCAATGATAAGTTAGATTGACAAGTTTAAAATAAGTACCATCAAGCAAAAGAAGCTTGTAAAGTCACTCACATTTTAGAGTGAGCCCTTTCGATCTTTCATCGCCTTAAAAAAATTAAAGACTGGGCCATTAGTAATGGTAGAGAATATCTCTCTCCACATAAAAAATTAGACAGTCACTCATGAACTGGTCACCCATTTTATACTGCAACCTTTTCCTTACAACATTAAAGCTGAAAAACATCTCTCCATTGATGCTGTGGTCATGCAGGTATGAGAAATTTGCAGACCCTGGTGAAGAAAAATCATCTCTGTGGCATTCCTGGTGTAAAATTCGATAAGAATCGTCTCTATGCTGCATGTGAGGCTGGTAAATTAGCCAAGAAGCATCACTCATCAAAAACAGTCATGACCACCACAGGGCCTTTGGAAATTCTTCATATGGATTTATTCAGTCCTCAAAATTATGCAAGCTTTGGTGGC
This sequence comes from Thinopyrum elongatum, assembly GCA_011799875.1. Taxonomy (NCBI): domain Eukaryota; kingdom Viridiplantae; phylum Streptophyta; class Magnoliopsida; order Poales; family Poaceae; genus Thinopyrum; species Thinopyrum elongatum. The sequence continues at coordinate 354,129,338 of CM022297.1, read as the reverse complement.
AGTCATTATCGTCTGGTTATTGTTGATGATTCCTCTCGGTACACTTGGGTATTCTTTCTCGAAGACAAGACCTGCACTCAAGATATCTTCAAAAGCTTCGCTAAGAAGACCCAGAATGAATATGATGTGTGAATTAAGCATGTCAGAAATGACAATGGAACAGAGTTCAAAAACACTCATATTGCTGAATTTCTCAATGAACATGGTATTACTCATGAGTTCTTGGCTGGATACACTCCCCAACAAAATGGAGTTGTTGAACGAAAGAACAGAACTCTCATTGAAATGGCAAGAACAATGCTCAGTGAGTACAAAACTCCCATTCGCTTATGAGCTGATGCTATTAACACTGCTTGTCATGTCATCAATCGTGTTTATCTTCACAAATTCCTTAGGAAAACTTCATATGAGCTTATCACTGCCAAGAAACCAAATGTTTCTTATCTACGTGTTTTTGGTGCACCTTGTTACATTCTTGATATGAATCATTCCTCCAAGTTTGCACCTAAGGCACATGAAGATTTTCTTCTCGGTTATGGCTCAAACTCGCATACGTATCGTGTCTATAACTCTCACCACATGAAAGTTATGGAAACGGTAAATGTGCAGTTTGATGAATCTAACGGCTCCCAAAAGGAGCACCTGCCAAATGTGATAGATGAACCATTGATATCGGATGCTATTCGGCAAATGGCCATTGGGAGCGTCAAGCCTGTTGAAGGAAATGCACCTGAGTCCTCTGATGATGATGCTCCTATGACCCGAAGCAGAACTCGTCAAGCCACTGCCGAAGAAAATGCTCCTCAAAATGGAAATGGCAATCAAAATCCAAATGCCGATCAAAATGGCAATCCCGAAGAGAATGATGATACAAATACTGATGCTGATGAGAATGACAATGATCATCATGAAGAAAATGCTCATCCTCGAGTGGCAAATCGAGTTGATCCTTCATTAATTCTCGACGAGATTGAGAATCCAGGTTATCGACCCACAACTCGTTCACGCACTCGTTTGGCTAACTATTGTGGCAGTTTCTCCTTTGTCTCATTGGCAGAACCTACCAAGTATGAAGAAGCCATGAATGATCCTGATTGGATGAATGCCATGAAAGAGGAGTTGGTGCAATTCGAATTAAATGATGTGTGGGAATTGGTTGACAAACCGAATCCCAAGAAGCACAATATCATCGGCACAAAATGGATTTTCCGCAATAAGCAAGATGAGAATGGTATTGTGGTGAGAAACAAAGCATGACTTGTTGCTCAGGGGTACACGCAGGTAGAAGGTATTGATTTCGGTGAAACATATGCTCCTGTTGCACGCCTTGAGGCAATTCGTATTCTTCTTGCTTATGCAAACTACAATGATATCCTGCTTTATCAAATGGATGTGAAAAGTGCTTTCCTCAATGGTGAAATTGATGAGGAAGTATATGTTAGACAGCCACCTGGCTTTGAACACCCTGAGTTTCCTAACAAAGTTTTCAGGTTGAACAAAGCTTTATATGGGCTAAAGCAAGCCCCTCGAGCTTGGTATGATACCTTGAAGAAGTTTTTGCTCGACAAAGGGTTCAAGCCAGGATCCACTGATCCCACACTTTTCACTCGTACTGTTGATAATGATCTATTCGTATGTGAAATCTATGTGGATGGTATTATCTTCGGCTGTAGTAACAATGCTTGCAGCTTAGTGTTCGGGAAAATGATGTCCGATAAATATCAAATGTCTATGATGGGTGAACTCAAGTTCTTTCTTGGACTGCAAATTCGTCAACAATCAAATGGCATTTTCATTTCTCAGGAGAAATATCTGAAAGAATGCTTGAAGAAGTTCAAAATGCAAGATTCCAAAATGAAGGGCTATAAAACTCCTATGCCCATGAATGGTAAGCTAGATGCAGATGTGTATGGTAAGGATTACGATCAGAAAGCTTATCGTTCGATGATTGGTTCTCTTCTTTATCTATGTGCATCCAGACCTGATATTATGTTGAGTGTTTGCATGTGTGCCCGCTATCAAGCTGCACCGAAAGAATCGCATCACCAAGCGGTCAAGCGCATTCTGAGATATTTGGCTCACAACCCCATCTTAGCTTTATGGTATCTGTCGGTGCAACAAACCTTCACATATGTTGCCCAGACTGTACACAGGCTCAAGTGGCGGAAATGCAAGCAACACCAAGCATTCAAGACAAAACCAAGCCAGAGAGAGAGCTCTTTGAGGAATCAAAGGGCGGATCAAGAAGACCAAGACAAGCCAAGACAGCAAGGTATCACTAAGGAGAAACCTCCCTTGCCGGGCAGGCGAGCCTGGTCAGGTCGAGGCCACCCCGGAGGCAAGTCCCAAGACTTCCTCGGCAAGGATTGCCGGGGCCACTGGCGGCCTACATCCCCGCCAAGGCACCACCGCTCCACCACTCCACCGCATCGCAACGCAAGCCACCATTCGATGTGGTGTCGAGCCCCCAGATAACTAAGTGGCTGCCATTTGGCACGTGGCAACCATTTAGGAGGAAGATCATCTCTATATGACACCCGTCCAGAGGCGTGTCAAGAAGACAGATGGAAGATGACCAAAGTGGTGCGGCAGGCCTGCCGGGCCGCATCCACAGCGCGACACATGGCAGCGCATTTAATGCGCTTTGTCCTAACTGTCAGAGTTAGGTACGATAGCACTGTTAGCTATCTAATCGCTGGATAATGACCATTTTGCCATTGTGGTAACCCCTTAGCCTATAAAAGGAGGACTGTGGCAACCTTAGAGAGGATTCGGACTCTCGTGTACTCATACGCGCGTAGCTGCTCCCCCCCCCCCTGAGGCGACCTTGCCGGGCTCGAGCGCCGCGCGTTCTTCACGGTCTCTCCATCAATCCACCAAAGCAGGAGTAGGGTTTTATGCTTCTCAGCGGCCCGAACCTGGGTAAAAACCACCAGTGTCACTACTGTCGTGCTGTCCCACGGCCTCTGCTCTTTGTGCAACGCATCCTCCCCCCTGCCGAACCACAAAGGGGCCGATGGCCTCATAGGTGGCCGTGTTCTACAACGACAGTATCCTAAGGGAGCACAATTTGATCTTGTTGGATATTCAAACTCAGATTGGGCTGGTGACTTGGTTGATAGGAAATCTACTTCGGGGACATGTCATTTCCTCGGTAGATCATTGGTCTGTTGGTCATCAAGGAAGCGGAATTGTGTATCTCTCTCCACGGCTAAGGCCGAATATATTGCTGCTGGCGCTTGTTGCACTCAGTTATTGTGGATGAAGCAGACATTAAAGGATTATGGCATCAAGGTCAAGCATATCCCTCTATATTGTGATAATGAGACTGCCATCAAAATTGCACACAATCCTGTGCAGCATTCTCGCATGAAGCACATTGCCATCAGACATCATTACATTCGCGATCATGTTGCCCGAGAGGATATTATCATCAATCATGTCAAGACCGAAGACAATCTCGCTGATATATTCACCAAGCCTCTAGATGAGAAAAGATTATGTGCGTTACGGTGTGAGCTAAACATCCTAGACTTCGCAAGCGTGCAGTGAGCTGGACTCGACACCCATGCTAACACTTCCACATCTTTGAAGGAATGGGTGCATAACACTCGAAGAGTTTGAAAATTTCGACAAAGTGAAATTTTCTTTCTGAGAGTGAATACATTAACTAAGAACTAGACTAACCGGGTGCCACGATAATTGTGCGATGCTCGGGGTCATACAGTTCTTATACGGTGGGTCACGCCACCACAATTCTCTTTCATTTTAGATTCTTTTCGATCGAAAGTTTTAGTGTTTGTCTGAATGCATTTCCCTCATAGCTATTTGCTTGAGTGGTTTGTGTTTATCTATCCGAGTGAAATGCCAAGGACCCTGTTTTCCCTCTGTTCTATCTCTTCCAATCTATGATGATCCGTTACACTAGAACGAAACTTTATCTGGTGTCCTTGACCACGATTTAGATTCGGTCCAAACATTACTCTGTTTTGGCGAAAGCTGTCCAAAATTTGGGGTTTCCCGCCCCAAGTCAGGACCACGATCTTTTATGATGGTTACCACGTGCGATACATCAACTGCCATTCCATCTTGTCCGTTGAATTGCAATCTTCTCTGCTTAGAGGCCGTTCGATCAAAATCCTCTGCGTGCGGTTATTTCTATTCATATATAAAAGCCCGCACCACTCACATTCTTCTAGATCACTTCTCTTTATCCTCGCCTCCTCTCCGCCGAAACCCTTGCCACAGCACTCCTCCTTGAGCTCGACGCCGACGACCTATTCGCCGCTTCACTGCTGGAAAGTGGTCAACGAAGTCCTTCCATGCCGCCACGGGACATCTTCTTCCCCGCGCCGCCGTAGCTGCTACACGTCACCGAGCTAGGGTACGTGTGGTTCAAACTCGGGCCTCCGTCCTTCTCGATTCGAGTTCATCCGCGGTTATTTTCCTCCGATTTTACAGCATATCTTAGATCTATTATTTACCTTTACCAGTGCGGATGTGGTTTGTAGTTGTTCCTCACATCTGAAACATTTCAGATCTAGGGTTTGTGTTATGTTTCGCTCGAATGAAATGCCTAGCACGCTGTCTAGTATTTTCTTCAGACCTACTAGCTCGTTCTATATGTTTCCTTCATTCGAAACATTTCTCAAAGTCTGTATCTGTTTCTTCTTCAAAATCATGTTTGTTTGGAAAAACATTCGCTGTGAGCATTTGTAACCTTGTCCCCATTTTCCATCGTATCTACTCTCATTCACAGGTATATGCAATCTGTTGAGGATTCTGCTAGACCACACAGTATGGCTGATGAAGAAGAGGTATTCATGGGAACAGCTAATGAGTCTAAAGCTCCAAATGCCAAGGGCCCAACGGTAGGCCCATCTACCAGCAAAAGAAAGAGATCCGAACCAAATAACAACAAGCAAGAAGCTGATGCTCCGAAGAAAAGGAAAGATGGCAGGCAACCCTTCGCCAATTCAGCTCAGTATATATCTCATGACAGATACAACACAGTTCCAGGAGAAAATTCATCAGTGAAAAGAAGGCGTCTACAAAAGATTCGACGTCACTGGGTACGAAAGTGGTTCAACTACAAAATGGTTCATCCTCGATATGCCAAGAACTTTGCCTTCCATCCCCCCTGGGGTGACTGTCGCGAAATTGGACTCATCCGAGCAAGTGATCCCCAGGAAAGGCCTCCACCACCTCCTGATGCTGATGAGTCTTCACTCAAAACACCTGAGCCTTATCCCGAAGAAAAGGCCAAGCGCCTAAAGAATGCTGAAAAGAGAGCCAAGAAGGCTGAAAAGGAGCAAGCAAGAGAAGAAGAAAATCATCGTCTCATCAAATCAGACGTCGAAAAGAGAAAGGCTGAAGGAAAATCAGAAGGGCGCTCAAAGCACAAACATGATCCCAGATCTGCTGCTTTGAAGAAAAAGAGCGCGCCAAAGAGAAGGCCTGCTAAACCAATTGAGCGTGAAAGTGATACTTCCGATCAAGATGATCCTCCGCTCACAAGAGAAGAAATTGACACAACTCTTTCAAAACAAGTGAACATCACTACATCCACTATTCTGCCTGGTCTTTGAGCAAGTGTTGTCCCAATAGTACCTCCGAAGAAGAACCCATTGAACAGAAAGACTCCTCCTACCACTGTTACAATGGTTGATAAAGTAAATACAACTCCTCATCCTGATGCAATAGATCTGCAAGATTTGGTAGTTGATGCCCCAGTAGGCACAGCTAAGCCAGGAGAAAAGCTCCCGAAGCAAAAGGGGAAGAAAATCATAGCTCCCTCTACCAAGCAAAGTGCTCCGCAAGGAAATACAGTGAAGGAAAAAGCAGCTCAATTTGCTCCGAAGCTGACACAACCTCTGGCTTCAATGCCTCCGACCGAACAAAATCTAGTTCAGACTGCTCCTGCTGCACAGACCAATGATGGCTCCGATGCACCACATTACTTCAATCAAGTATTCATCATGGAGCAGCTTGACAGATTTCTGGATAACCTGTTTGATGGAGAAGTGGCATCTTTGCCCATTCCCTCTGAAGTTATTGCTCAAGCTTCTGCTCTAGTTCAGGACATGAGAGATGACTCTATTGAGATCAATAACCTCACTGCCCAGCTCGATGATCCTGACAACCGAATGAAAGCTGCAAAATCCAAGTTTGTCATCAAACAACTTGAAGAATCATATGTGGATGTCAATCGAGTCTTGACTATCCTTTGGAACAGACGATTAGGATTTCATTCTGATCTGGACCAAATTGTTCGCAAGATATGCCTCGATCATCAAGCCCAAGCCACCAGATATAATGATCTTGTCAAGGGGCATATTGATCCGTCGAAGCAAAAGAAGAAGAAGAAAATTGCAAAGAAAAATGCTCCTCCTCCTCCCATGAAAGAAAATTCTCCATATGTTCTACCATAGAAGGAAAACTCACCAGAGCCTGCAATTCCCTCGCAAGCTCATGTATCAACTGCAGATGCTCCTACTTCGCCAAGGCCAACTGAAACAGTGCATGTGGCTTCCCCAGTTCATGAAGCAAATCCACCTCAACAAAATGTTTCGGAAGAAGGTGAAATTCCTCAGACTGCTCTGATGTCTACTACGCAACCTTCTTCTTGTAGAATCGTGTTGGGCCTCCAAGCACAGAGTTTTGTAGGACAGTAGCAAATTTCCCTCAAGTGGATGACCTAAGGTTTATCAATCCGTGGGAGGCGTAGGATGAAGATGGTCTCTCTCAAACAACCCTGCAACCAAATAACAAAGAGTCTCTTTTGTCCCCAACACACCCAATACAATGGTAAATTGTATAGGTGCACTAGTTCGGCGAAGAGATGGTGATACAAGTGTAATATGGATGGTAGATATAGGTTTTTGTAATCTGAAATTATAAAAACAGCAAGGTAACTAGTAACAAAAGTGAGCAAAAACGGTATTGCAATGCTTGAAAACAAGGCCTAGGGTTCATACTTTCGCTAGTGCAAGTTCTCTCAACAATGATAACATAATCGGATCACATAACAATCCCTCAACGTGCAACAAAGAATCACTCCAATGTTCCTATCGGAGAACGTAGGATGAAAACATGCATCAACCCCTATGCATAGATTACCCCAATGTCACCTTGGGAATCCATAAGTTGAGTGCCAAAACATGCATCAAGTGAATCAATAGAGCATCCCATTGTCACCACAGATATCCCATCGCAAGACATACATCAAGTGTTCTCAAATCCAATACTCAATCCAACATAATGAAACCTCAAAGAGCAAGACTCAATTCATCACAACAAGAGGTAGAGAGGGAAGAAACACCATATGAACCAACTATAATAACAAAGCTCGTGGTACATCAAGATCGTGCCAAATCAAGAACACAAGAGAGAGAGATCAAACACATAGCTACTGGTACATACCCTCAGCCCCGAGGGTGAACTACTCCCTCCTCGTCATGGAGACCGCCAGGATGATGAAGATGGCCACCGGTGATGGTTTCCCCCTCCGGCAGGGTGCCTGAATGGGCTCCCGATTGGTTTTGCGTGGCTACAGAGGCTTGCGGCGGTGGAACTTCCGATCTAGGTTTATTTCTGGGGGTTTCATGATTTATAGGAATTTTTGGCGTCGGTCTCACGTCAAGGGGGTCCACGAGGCGGCGGCAAGGTAGGGGGCACGCCCTAGGGGGGCGCCCTCCACCCTTGTCGTTGCCTCGGGACTCTTCTAGCCCAACTCTTGTGCTTCGGGGGCTTCTTCTGGTCCATAAAAAATCACCGTAAATTTTCAGCCCATTCCGAGAACTTTTATTTCCGCACAAAAAACGACACCACGGTAGTTCTGCTGAAAACAGCGTCAGTCCGGGTTAGTTCTAATAAAATCATACCAAAACCATATAAATTTTTTGTAAACATGGCATGAATACTTCATAAATTGTAGATACGTTGGAGACGTATCATGCTCCACAAGCTTAATTCCTGCTTGTCCTCGAGTAGGTAAATGATAAAAGAAATAATTTATGAAGTGTGAATGCTAGCAAGTGCACAAGTTTGATCAATAATAATTTCAATCACTTTTTCTAGCATCATTATATATCATAAACAGTAGCTCATCTCATAAAACTTCTCATGATCAAGTAGCAAGCTATTCACATGTTAAAGCATAGATAATAAACTTTCTTGAAAACTATCAAACTAAGTTCTCAGTCATCAAACAATTGCAATTCATCTTATTTTCAGGAAGGGTCTATGTAAGAGCTTTGATTTAGCAGATCCCACATACTCAACTATCATATAGTCTTCCATGATTGCAACCACTCAAAGCATATTTTTAGAACAAATAGCATCCATTGAACACAGAGAAAGATAGGGGCTTAGTGTTTCGCCTCCCAACTTATTTATCATATAGATAATTGTCAACAATAATAATTCATGATCAAATACATTTGAGTGGCCATATATGCTTAGATCTTTCTACACCACATGATGCTTGCCAACTAAAGAGTAGGTTGGAATGAAAAGGAATACTACTGAATCTTGCATAAAAGTAAAAGATAGGCCCTTCGCAGAGGGAAGCAGGGCTTTGCAGAGGTGCCAGAGCTCGAAGCTTTCAAAACAGAGATGAACATAATTTTGAGAGGTATGCTTTCATTGTCAAGATAACAACCAAGAGTTCTCACTATATTCCAAGCTAGATACATTATAGGCGGTTCCCAAACAGAATGGTAAAGTTTTTACTCCCCCTCCACCAACAATCACACTCCACGGCTGATCCGAAACAACGGGTACCGTCCATACCAACAACAGTCCTGGGGGAGTTTTGTTTAATTATTTGAAATTTTGTTTTTGATCTTTTGATCATAGGACTGGGCATCCCAATTACCAGCCACTTTCTCGTGAATGACAAGTGAATCAACACTCATCGTGAGAATAACCCACCTAGCATGGAAGATTCTGACAGCCCCTAGTCGCTACATGAGCGATTCGGGCATACAAAACAGATTATTATTTGAAGGTTTAGAGTTTGGCACATGCAAATTTACATGGAACGGCAGGTAAATACCGCATATAGGTAGATATGGTGGACACTCAGGGAAGAAACTTGGTTCAAGGATTTTGGATGCACAAGCAGTATTCCCGCTTAGTACAGAAATTTTGGCTAGCAAAAGATTCTAAATAGCAAGCACCACATGTTGGAGGATCCATAACAATATAACTTCTATACAAATATACCCAAACATAACTCATTATGTTGTCTTCCTTGTCCAACTTCAACTAATTTGATCAAGTTTGAAAAAATTTAATGGGGCTCACAATCATAGAAGATGTCCAAGATAGTATATTTATATGTGAAATCTCTCTTCCTTCAATATTCTTTCATGAATTGTTCAAGTGACCAATACTATGTTTGCTAACTTTCAATAAATTTACCACCTCTACTTCTTATATGTGAAGTCATTACTCCCCATGGTATAAGAATATGAAGCATATATAATTTCAGATTTATGATATTCAATTCATTCAACCATTTACTCATAGGATATAAGTGAAGCACACGAGTAAATGACAAACTACTCCAAAAAGATATAAGTGAAGATCAATGAGTAGTCAAATAATTAAGTAGCTATGTGAAGACTCTCTCTCAAAAATAATAATTTAGATCTTAAGTATTTTATTCAAACATCAAGCAAAATAAAATAAAATGGCATTCTAAAAATAGCACACATCATGTGAAGAAGCAAAAACTTAGGCTCAACCGATACTAACCGATAATTCTTGATGAAGAAAGATGGGATGCCTATCGGGGCATCCCCAAGCTTAGATGCTTGAGACTTCTTGAAATATTAACTAGGGATGCCTTGGGCATCCCCAAGCTTGAGATTTTGTGTCTCCTTAATTATTTTTATATCACGGTTTCCCTAAATCTTAAAAACCTCATCCACACAAAACTCAACAAGAACTCGTGAGAAAAGTTAGTATAAATCAAATGCAAAAACCTTATCATTCTCTACTGTAGCAAACTACTAAAATTAATATTTAACATTGCATACAAAATGCCTCTGCATATTTAATACTCCTATTCTCAAATAGAATCATTAAACAAGCAAACATATGCAAACAATGCAAACATAACAGCAATCTGTCTAAACAGGACAGTCTGTAAAGAGTGCAATTTTACTCATACTTACCTAAATCCAAAAATTCTGCAAAATTTCCATACTGTAGAAAATTTGTTGTTACTCATTGTGTAAAAATTTCAAGATTTTATCATGTTCTGACTTTCCAAAAGAATTCCGACAACGATAGAAAACTTTCTGTTTTCAAAACAGCAAGATATAGACTTGCAAAATAAGCATGGTAAAGGCTAAACTTGACACTTTTATTGAAATAAAAGATGCAAAACATTACTATAAATAACATCAAGTAAATCTAAACAAAATAAAATGGCACTCCAAGCAAAACACATATCATGTGGTGAATAAAAATATAGCCTCAAGTAAATTTACCGATGGATTGAAGACGAAAGAGGGGATGCCATCCGGGGCATCCCCAAGCTTGGATGCTTGGTTGTCCTTGAATATTACCTTGGGGTTCCTTGGGCATCCCCAAGCTTAGGCTCTTGCCACTCCTTATTCCATAGTCCATCAAATCTTTACCCAAAACTTGAAAACTTCACAACACAAAACTTAACGGAACTTCGTGAGATGGGTTAGTTTGATAAAACAAATCATTCACTTTGGTACTGTCAAGACAAGATTCAATTTTTTTCTCACATGATGCCTACTTTACCCTATCATTTCTACAAATTATATTAAGAAATATAAGCCATATAAACTAGAAAACAAGCAAACTATGCATCGAAAACAGAATCTGTCAAAAACAAAGCAGTACGTACAGATCTGAATTAAGGTCATACTTATGTAACTCCAAAAATTCAGAAAATTTAGGAAAACGTATAAAATTTGTATGTAAATTCTCTGTAAAAAACTCAGAGTTTTTCCACGTTCCAGTAAAAGACAGGAATTTCTGTATTGGACGCAAAAGTTTCTGTTTTTGCACAGAATCAAGTCAACTATCATCCACACTACCCCAAAGGCTTTACTTGGCACTTTATTGAAACAAAAGCTATAAAAAAAGATTACTACAGTAGCTTAATCATGTGAACAAACAAAAACAATAAGTATAAATATTGGGTTGTCTCCCAACAAGCGCTTTTCTTTAGTGCCTTTTTAGCTAGGCATGATGATTTCGATGATGCTCACATAAAAGATAAGAATTGAAACATAATGGGAGCATCATGAAGCATATGACTATCACATTTAAGTCTAACCCACTTCCTATGCATAGGGATTTTGTGATCAAACAATTTATGAGAGCAAGAATCAACTAGCATAGGAAGGCAAAACAAGCATAACTTCAAGACTTTCAACACATAGAGAGGAAACTTGGTATTATTGAGATATGTAAAAGCATATGTTCCTCCCTCATAATAATTTTCAGTAGCATCATGAATGAATTCAACAATATAGCTATCATATAAAGCATTCTTTTCATGATCCACAACCATAGAGATTTTACTACTCTCCACATAAGCAAATTTATTCTCATGAATAGTAGTGGGAGCAAACTCAACAAAATAACTATCATGTGAGGCATAATCCAATTGAAAATTAAAATCATGATGACAAGTTTCATGCTTATCATTATTCATTATAGCATACATGTCATCACAATAATCATCATAGATAGCAACTTTGTTCTCATAATCAATTGGAACCTCTTCCAAAATTGTGGATTCATCACTAAATAAAGTCATGACCTCTCCAAATCCACTTTTATCAATATAAGAAGATTCAACACCCTACAAAATAGTGGGATCATTAGTACCTAGAGTTGACACTCTTCCAAACACACTTTCATTAATATAATCATCATAAATAGAAGGCATGCTATCATCATAATAAATTTGCTCATCAAAACTTGGGGGACTAAAAATATCATCTTCATCAAACATAGCATCCCCAAGCTTATGGCTTTGCATATCATTAGCATCATGGATATTCAAAGAATTCACACGAACAACATTGCAATCATGCTCATCATTCAAAGATTTTATGCCAAACATTTTATTGCATTCTTCTTCTAAGACTTTGGCACAATTTTTCGATCCATCACTTTCAAGAAAGACATTATAGAGATGAATAATATGAGGCAACCTCAATTCCATTTTTTTGTAGTTTTCTTTAATAGACTAAACTAGTGATAAAACAAGAAACTAAAAGATTCGATTGCAAGATCTAAAGATATACCTTCAAGCACTCACCTCCCCGGCAACAGCGCCAGAAAAGAGCTTCGTTGACGGGATGTGAGTGCCGCTTACCTAGCCTCCCCGGCAACGGTGCCAGAAAAGAGCTTGATGTCTACTACGCAACCTTCTTCTTGTAGACTCATGTTGGGCCTCCAAGCGCAGAGTTTTGTAGGACAGTAGCAAATTTCCCTCAAGTGGATGACCTAAGGTTTATCAATCCGTGGGAGGCGTAGGATGAAGATGGTCTCTCTCAAACAACCCTGCAACCAAATAACAAAGAGTCTCTTGTGTCCCCAACACACCCAATACAATGGTAAATTGTATAGGTGCACTAGTTCGGCGAAGAGATGGTGATACAAGTGTAATATGGATGGTAGATATAGGTTTTTGTAATCTGAAATTATAAAAACAGCAAGGTAACTAGTAACAAAAGTGAGCAAAAACGGTATTACAATGCTTGAAAATAAGGCCTAGGGTTCATACTTTCACTAGTGCAAGTTCTCTCAACAATGATAACATAATCGGATCACATAACTATCCCTCAACGTGCAACAAAGAATCACTCCAATGTTCCTATCGGAGAACGTAGGACGAAAACATGCATCAACCCCTATGCATAGATTACCCTAATGTCACCTCGGGAATCCGCAAGTTGAGTGCCAAAACATACATCAAGTGAATCAATAGAACATCCCATTGTCACCACAGATATCCCATCGCAAGACATACATCAAGTGTTCTCAAATCCAATACTCAATCCAACATAACGAAACCTCAAAGAGCAAGACTCAATTCATCACAACAAGAGATAGAGAGGGAAGAAACACCATATGATCCAACTATAATAACAAAGCTCGCAGTACATCAAGATCGTGCCAAATCAAGAACACGAGAGAGAGAGATCAAACACATAGCTACTGGTACATACCCTCAGCCTCGAGGGTGAACTACTCCCTCCTCGTCATGGAGACCGTCGGGATGATGAAGATGGCCACCGGTGATGGTTTCCCCCTCTGGCAGGGTGCCGGAACGGGCTCCCGATTGGTTTTGCATGGCTACAGAGGCTTGCGGCGGCGGAACTTCTGATCTAGGTTTATTTCTGGGGGTTTCGTGATTTATAGGAATTTTTGGCGTCGGTCTCACGTCAAGGGGGTCCACGAGGCGGCAGCAAGGTAGGGGGGCGCCCTCCACCCTTGTCGTTGCCTTGGGACTCTTCTGGCCCAACTCTTGTGCTTCGGGGGCTTCTTCTGGTCCATAAAAAATCACCGTAAATTTTCAGCCCATTCTGAGAACTTTTATTTCTGCACAAAAAACGACACCACGGTAGTTCTGCTGAACAGCGTCAGTCCGGGTTAGTTCTAATAAAATCATACCAAAACGATATAAAATTATTGTAAACATGGCATGAATACTTCATAAATTATAGATATGTTGGAGATGTATCATGCTCCACAGGCATCTCCTGTTCGTGTTGAACCTAATGATTCGGTTCCTCCCTCTGCTCCTCAAATGACTCCCGAAGAACATCTTCATCAGTCCCCAGTGCTTGACATTGCTACAGTTTCAACTGCTAAAAGTGTCTGATCCCTCTCCACTACGAATTTCACTCAACACTGCACGAACAACTTCAGATGTTGGTCCTTCTGCAGCAAAATCAGCTTCTGCTCATCACTCAGATTCAGTCATTTATGGCGATGAAGTGATTTCAGTTGAAGATGAGCTCAAATACCCTTATCCTTGTGAACAACTGCCTTTGTTTTCTATCGGCGTTGGTGTCAAAGGGCCACTCTTCAATCGGAACAATCATCCTAAGTTCTTTCAAGAGAGTCCATACAGCAAGCCCCGCACCTCAGAATCTCCTCGGTTCTGGACTCAGGAACAGGCAATATTTTATTCTCGGATTCTTTATGACAGCCACAAGATTATTCCTCGTGAGTTCCCGGATATTGCTGTGATGAAGAACATTGGCTGCTTCAATCAAGTATTGCAAGACATCGAAGATTTTGGCCTCACACATATCTTTGCATATCAGCATCCATGGAATAGAGAGATTATCCTTCAATTTTATGCCACACTGTATATCTCCGGTGATGAAGTTGATAGCACCAAGTGGATTTTGGACTGGATGACTGAAGGGAAATGCATAAAATGCTATGCCGTGGACTTTGTCTCTCATTTTCATTTCCCTCGGTTTGAGCATGACAAGACTGAGATTCGAGTTCATAACATTGATGCCATCTCTCATGAATATTTCTGTTGCACAATGGATCAAGAAAAGATTTGTGACTACACTGGTCCTCCCTTGCCCAAGCACTTGACTTTCAATAATCAAACTCTATATCATATGCTCACTTACACCATCTATCCTCTGGCTGGGATGAACTCTGACAACGCTGTATCTGATGTTCTTCAAAACACCATCCATGCCATCTCCCAAGGATTTATCTTCGACGTTGAAGACATGTTTCAGCGCATTCTGATGGATTCTGCTCAGCATCCGAAGACTATCAAAGTCTTTTGGCCTTGGATTCAGAAGGTGGTTGACTATGCAATGAAATTGAATATTTAGCCAAAGTCAGTCACAAAAGATTCATTCCTCCCATGTGTGATATGATGCATGTCATGGAAGAGTTTTCTTCGGGGAAAGCACCAGTGTCAAGCCCTCCAGATTATCATAACACTTTCAATGGGCCACGGCTACCTCAGCGTGATCGACAACCGAATACTCAACCTCCTTCACATCTTGAAGTGAGTTTGCGCACTCAACAACTGCTGTTGCAACATATGGCTGAGGATCACCGAGAAAAAGAGCACCTGGCTGCTGAATTGAATGCCATCAACAACCAAACCAAAGTTGTGCACATGATCACGGCTAAAAACAAGAAGCGCCTATGGAAATTGCTTCAGAAGTTCTTCTCCAAGAAGCAATTGAGCAACTCCAATCTCAAAGAACTTTATGAGTATATTGATCAAGGGTTTTCAGCTGAAGATTTTCAAGATCGTATTACTCCGCCTCTGCCAGCTCATGAGCCAACAACTAATTTACTTCGATTTCAGCTGCGCAAATTGCTCGACGAATCAGAAGCAACCTCGCCCACTGAGAAACCTGCTGAAGGAAATGTTCTGTCTCGCCAGAATAAACAGGCTGATCCCAATATACCTTCATCTTCTCAGCCCCAAGCCAGTATTGAAGCATCTGCTGTTGCTAGCGAAGAAGATTTTCCAGCCACCTCTGAGTCAGAAACATCTTCGGGTAGTTCTTCGGGCGATGCCTCAGAGTGAATCAAATTCACCTCTTTTCGCACTCATGTTATTCGACACCTTTTTTACACTAGTTGACAAAAAGGCGGAGAATCACATCGAGAGTTTCGATAGATTTGCTCTGTTGGTTTTGGTCTCCATGTCTATTTGCTCTGGTTTATGAGACCTTTTGTGCTATATGCTTTAAAGACTATTTATGCCACTTTATGTGCTCTGATGTAAAACTTCTGATCTGTGATGTAATATTAATAACCCCGCATGCTGCACTATTCTCTTTCAAAGCATTTGTTTTGCAGGTGGAATTATTATCAGAAGTCATGAATGATTGCGCTATACACTCGATGGATTACATATCATCAGTGCGAATCATTACCTCGAATGATTGAAAAATCCTCCACTTACTTAAATGAATTGCAAGGAATTTCATTGTACATCATTGACCCTGCATACATCTAGGGGGAGTATATTTCATCATCGAGTCAAGTAACACAAGTTCACTCTTGTTCGATTTACATCTCACTTATCTATCTTCACTTCGATGATTATCTGTTTTGTCAACAACCGTCCAAAAAGGGGGAGATTGTTGGTGCAATGATAGGCCCCTTATGTTTTGGAGTTTGTTGACATAAACAGTATGGGACTTATGTGTTTGCTAGTGCACACAGAGTAACAGGTCCCTGGAGTATCGAGGAGTTTGATGCAAACGATGAAGATAATCTCCCTGCGTGGCAGCGAAGGTTATCACCGAAGATGAAGCTAACAAGAGTGACCCCTAAAAATTGCTGAAGTTCAAGCAATTGGTTCGGCGTCTGTTCGAAGAATATGACTGCGTTCGAGGAAGAATGAAGATGTAGCATTTGTTTCGTTATTCTTCTTCTTTCTTTGAGTCATAGGACCACCGTACTATTAAGAGGGGTGTAGCGTCCGAAGCTTTGATTCTCTGATGCTAAACCCAAATCCTATGAAAGCTGTGAGAGAAATCTCTTTGTGCTCCGAGCAACTACTTGCCAGCAAGAGATTGTGATCTTCTTCGCTGTGATAGATTTGTCTCGGACCGAGGAGTTAGCATTACTTGTTACTCAAGTAATGTTACCCTTGCTCCAAAATCCGACTGTTGTGAACATGTCGGCTGGCCATTGGCTGGACCTCGTGTCCAAAATGGTCATTTCCCATCTGGGAAGGCTGCGGCTATAAATAGCCACCCCGCGCTGGCTTTGTACGGTGGCTGCTCCGTTTGATTCTGAGAAGATTGTTGAGCAACCCACTCTCTGAGCGATTTGAGTTTAAAATCCACCGAGAGAGAAACCCTAGAGCCGAAGAATTAGATAGTGGTTCAGCATCACTGGAATCTAAGTTTAGTACGCTTCGTCTATTACTCTTGAGAGCTGCAAACTCTCTAGACGGTTAGGTGTCAATTTCTTCAGAGACCAAGAGTGATTGTGGTTCTCGAAGAAGAAGTTTGTAAAGGTTCGGAGATCGCCTTCAAGCATCTACCAAGAGTAATTGGCATCGGTTGACAAATCGATTGTCAAGGAGAATAGGGTGAAGACAGTTTATCTTCCGTATTAAGTCACAGCCCCTCCAACCAAACGTAGTCCTTGTGCAGAAGGACGAACTAGTCAAACAAATACCTTGTCGCCATCGAGCATCTTCGGTTATCTGTGTCACCCATGTTTACCTTCGATGAATTTTCCTTCGTATGACTTGTATCAATCCATATCTTAGTTTCTTTTCGGTACTCTGTGTTAGTTCGTTGTAGTTTGTTCTTCATTCATTCCGCTGTTGGGTTCTGAGAGATTTAAGTTTTCCGAAGAAAATTTAAATCTCCCATTCATCCCCCCCCCTCTGGTAGACATACTTCGTTCCTACAGTATGTACATCCCACACAGTCAATCAAAGAAGTACGTTTCCGTTTGTATATACATCCCACACAGTCACTCCAAGGAAAACATTTCCGTTCGCAGGTACATCACACACAATTTTCCCCATTAAATCGTTTGTGACAGCGTTGCCATTGCAGACAATATTATCAATTTTATCGTTTGCGTTATTGAATGCATCACACACGGTGCATAGAAGAAACTGTGTGGCATAGGCTGTCCATCACACACACTTTTTATGTGGTAAACATTTGCGCAAGGTGGCCTAACGCAAACAGTTTTCAAGAGGAAGTCGTGTGTGATTGTTCATTGATCCAACACGTTTTATTCCTAGAAACTGTGTGCGTTGTCTAAGGTCATCGCCCACGGTGTTTTCTCAATAACCGTTTGCAATAGAAAAACCCAATTAGCAAGCTAATTGTCCTATTATTAATAATCCATTTATTAATCTAATTGACATTTCATATTAAGCACACAATATATTTCATTTTCGTATTAAGGAAGCAGGATTTCATAATTGAAATACATCAGAGTACAACATCATATAGCTCCAGCACTCAACTACGCCATTACACAACTGCACCAGCACCAAGTTTCACATGCAACATCTATAACCTTTCAAAATTAGCACCATAGACGGTACATAGACAGATGAATCTCATCTGGAAAACTGCGGAAGGCGAATATTGAGCCTTCATTGATGTTGAAGGTCTTTGCAACTTTAGGCCAGTGCCTGTGGATGATTGACCGTCCATCCTTCATCCTCTTCAGGAACACTTCAATATTGAACCGTGGGTATTGTATGAATACCTTCCTCGCCTCTTGACCATGCAGGTGGTTTGAGAGGTAATCATCAGTGAACTTCTTTGGAAAGGCCAGAAAACAAGGATGTGCATAAATATCTTCTCTAGATTGGAAATGGGGAAAGGAATAAAAAAGCCAAGGTATAATAGTTGGTACCATCCTGTTCGTACACGAACACATCACTGTGTACCTCCAATGCCGATGGTGATGCACCATAGCTCACGTCGAAGGAGACCCGTCCAGAAGCGCGGTACGCAAGCAATCCGGCGGGCGCTTTTGATGACCCGAAACCCCACACGCCCGGGAGGGACCCCATCAGGGCGCGCGGCGGCTATGGGCTGCAATAGGTCGACCTGATCGCCCCCAGGGCCTCAAGGTTTGCCACCTTGCAATGAAGAAGAACAAACGAAAAACGAGGAAGAAGAAGAACAAGGGAGAGAGATAAAAGTAAAGGTAAAAGTGATAGATGATTATTCGATTGTGTGTTGTTTTTCAATCGGCCGTCACCTCTTGTCTATATAAGAGGCGGATGGACTTCCCGTACAAGAAAAAGACTTGCCTTTTCGTCCAAATCATTAAAATCTAGCCAAATTCGGACTTCTCACGACCTCCGACCCGGATGTCCGGCTCTAGGCCCGGATGATCCGGCCAAACCCAGTTTTCTGACAGCAGTTCAGTAATTGGGCTGTAACTTTTGCATACAAACTCGGATTAAGATGATTTTTATAACAAAAACAACCATTTCGGTGAGACGCACAACTTTTCTGTTGAACACTTTTCCATTTGAGGTCATCTTGAGGGTGTTTTGGGCTGTTTTCTAACATCTGCGGCAGAAAAATCGTCCGGACGTCCGGACTCTTGCCCGTATTGTCCGGCCTCGCCCGGATCATCCGGGAGTAGACCCAAATCATCCGGCTTCGTCGTAAACCTTCTGTTGCCTGGGTCGTTCGTGCGGCCTCCGGCCGAATGATCTGGACCCCGGCCCGGATGATCCGGCCAAACATTATTGCAGCGCATAGTTTTGGCTGTAGAATTCGCATACGACCTCGGATGGGGACGATTTTTATATCAAAGTCATCCGTTTCGACGAGACGAAGAACTTTGTAGTTGAAACCTTTTTTAACCGAGGCCACCTTAATTATGTTTCATGTCATTCTTTAGTCTGGTGTCAATACGAGCATCTCTAAGATTGTCATAACTTTTGCATCCGAGCTCTGTTTTGGACCATCTCTATATCTATTTCGATCGACTTGAAGAGATCCATCCAATGGTGACATGAAATTATAAATTTGACCTCATCTTGCTACAGCCTCAAGTCACTCTTTGCGGTCATGTCATTTTTGAGCGTCAACACATGCCTCCCTGTTTTTGGCAAAGCTAGCGTGCCAAAAATATATTTTGTACCATGTTTGTTCTAAGGACGATGTCAACACTCAATCGGCCATTTGTATGTGCTTAGGGCGATAGGTATATATCGGCCATCTGGATCAGCAACAAAATGCAGCTAATCGAATGCATAATGATGTGGTAAAACCCTTGCATGATGTAAGAAGTTATATTGCGTCCTTGGATCGAAATAGGTCCATGGAGGGAAACCAATCATACCTGATAATGAATTCCATGGCATCGGCATCAATGGCATAGTTGGAGAATGTGGATAATGTGTGGACCGAAGATGTTGAAACCTTTGGCTTGGTTGTTCATAGTTTTCACTCTTTTCCTTCTTCACCTTTGCCGCACTTCTTGCAATGGAAGCTTGCATATCATTCTTGTTTTGAGTGCCTCCTTTGGGAACCCATGCCATGTTCTTCTTTTCCAGCTCTTGTGCACTAAGATTTTGCAACTTACTTCTTTTGCCAATACGATAAGCTGAGTGGGCATCCCGGCTGTGATTTTGTTTGAAGCAATGGCAATTCTTCTTTTACCTTGTGCACTCTCAACTTCTTCCCTTC
The DNA here is from genome assembly GCA_011799875.1 of Thinopyrum elongatum. Taxonomy (NCBI): domain Eukaryota; kingdom Viridiplantae; phylum Streptophyta; class Magnoliopsida; order Poales; family Poaceae; genus Thinopyrum; species Thinopyrum elongatum. The sequence goes on along the minus strand of CM022297.1, from coordinate 354,109,137 downwards.
AGATTTGGCACTTGATTGACTTGCCTCGGTGCCTTTTGTAGCCAATGTCAACACTTTAATTGGCTCCTTTTCATTTGATATCATGTCTGAAGTGGCACTCTTTCGACCATCTCTTTTGACGTGGTAGACTTGCTCAACCACCTTCTTATTCTTCCTTGTGCTTCGGACCGGTTCTTTTTTTATTGAAACGGTCTTGAACATATGACTGCTCACTGAACATTGGTCTTCTTAGAGCTGCATAATATTGGTGAGATGGTTTATAATAATATGGAGAATGTGCCCTTGTATCATACCTGCCATATGATGGATATGGATTTACGTGAGCATAGGGAGGCATCCACGATATTGGCATTGGCGGCCCAAAATAAGGATATGAATATGTTGCATTCAAATTCTCTTCTTGCCAATACCGATCCTTGGATTTGCGCCTAGGGGATGATCTTGATGCTTTTGCATTAGTTGGCTGATAAGCACTTTTCTCTTCACTCTTCTTTTGATATTTATCTAATAATTGTGCAAAAGTGACCTTGGATTTCTTGTGCTTGTGCTTATTGTGCACTTTATCTCCTTTTGCTTGACTTGTATCAATCTTTGGATTTTCTTGTTGCCCCCCAGTCCTTGGCATCTTCATTGTAGCTTCGATCGAATTCTCGCCCTCAAGATTATGTTCATTGTGCTCTTCAACAACTTGTTTACTTGAAAACTTGATCCCATCACATGTAGTTTTTACATTCTCTTTAAATGGATCGGCTTGAAGCAGCCGATGCAAAAAAATACCATCTGGACCAATTGAAATAGACTGGTCATCTCTTGGTGTCTCAACAAATTTCAATCGTCCTTCATGAATGGCCGATTTAACTATTTGACAAAACATATTGCAATCCTCAAAATTATGTTTAACGAATGATGCAACCTACAATACATTCGTCCTTGAATTGATGGCTTGGCATGGTGATCAAGAATTCTTATGTAACTATTTTTCAGCAACAAATCAAATATTTGATCACACATGCTTGAATTGAAGGTAAACTTTTTATTCTCTAGCCGATCTTGCTGTGAGAACGGCTTTGGATTTAAGCAAACGAATGGTTCAGATTTTGCATTACCCCATTCGGCTATGCATTGTGTTTTGCATTCTATCTCCGATGTCTTTGAAAAAAAAATTATACCATCATCGGTTTTCTCAACAGAGTATAACATTGGCTTTAAATTTCTGAAATCAAAGTAGTGAGAACATACATGTCTCAATTGAGACCATGCGTAAGCCAACTATGAAGCAAGCAAAGCTACCCAATTAGATATGACCTTTAAATAAAGCAATGGGAAAAACTTTGGCTGCAATAATAAGTCACTATCGGTCTTTATAAATGGCACAATAGGTTGACCGATGTGTTCTATAACAATTTTATTGCTAACAAGTAAATTACCCTTCTTCGTTGGTCTTTCAAAATTACTTATGAGAATTTTTCTTATAGAAGCATCAACAATAAAGTTGCGACCAAATCAGAAGATAGGTAAATCACTTGCTAGACATACCTTTTCAAACACGTTTGGAAAGCATCATGGTTGCGTTACTTGAACGATATGTTGTTCCTCTTTCGAATAGCTCCCTAACACCTTGTCATCCTCTTTTTCTAGAATAGATTTGGCATATGTAATATTTGATTCAGTCTTTTCAATAACCGAATTAACTTTGTTATCCGAATCACCACTCTTTCTTTCTTTGATTCGCAAGGTTGCTTGTTCTTTTCTAAATTCAGCAAACATTGCAGCTAGACTATCTTTAAGCTTTTTTTGCCCAATTTCAGCCCAATCTTCATCGGATTGCCCCCCAATACTTTTAGACGCTTTCGGCAATGGTGTGTTGCCAAAATTCCATAATTGCGCAGGGGCAACATGATATGCTACGTTACTAGGTAATGACACATGCGCTCTGGTAGAATTTTCACTTATTTGGCCATGAGGCATGAAGGTGCGGAGCCGAATTATGAACATCTACAATTGCGTATGGTGCCAAAAAATTAGTAGCATGAGGTGTAGCATATGATGTTTGAGGGTAATTGGTCGAATAACTAGTAGTAGCATGGTCAATTCCCCTATCCACCGGCATGTTTGGACTAACATGTTGCAAATTAGTTGCCGATGAATAAAAAGATGAAACACTATGTTGCATGCCATTGAAAGTTCCTACATGGCGTGTTTCAACTTGATTAACCAAACTCATCATGTTGTTCATCGGCATATGAATTTGTGGGGTTGCCGATGCATGGGAGTTGGAATACATATGTTGCATGTTGCTAAAATTATATGAGGTAGAAGCATGGAGATTTTGTTGCATCGGCTCTTGCACATAATTAGATACATGATTGATAAAGCTAGGGCTAGCCGATACATTATGCTCATTAGACGATCTAGCAACAACATATGCTTTATTTGCATCAACATAAGTGAATTGGGTATTCATATTACCTTTGTAGATTGCAAACCCTAGATGACGATCTCTTCGTAGCAAGAACGGACTGTAGACCGTTCAAAGCTTCATCCCCAGCGGAGTCGCCAAAAAGTGTGTTCGCACACGAACACGTCACTGTGTACCTCCAACATCGAGGGTGATGCACCGCAGCTCACGTCGAAGGAGACCCGTCCAGAAGCGCGGTACGCAAGCAATTCGGTGGGCGCTTTTGATGACCCGAAACCCCACACGCCCGGGAGGGACCCCGTCAGGGCGCGCGGCAGCTATGGGCTGCCCTAGGTCAACCTGATCGCCCCCAGGGCCTCGAGGTTCGCCACCCTGCAATGAAGAAGAACGAACGAAGAACGAGGAAGAAGAAGAACAAGGGAGAGAGATAAAAGTAAAGGTAAAAGTGATAGATGATTGTTCAATTGTGTTGTTTTTCAATCGGCCGTCACCTCTATAAGAGGCAGATGGACTTTCCGTGCAAGAAAAAGACTTGCCTTTCCGTCCAAATCCTCAAAATCTAGCCAAATTCGGACTTCTCACGACCTCCGGCCCGGATGTCCGGCTCTAGGCCCGGATGATCCGGCCAAACCCAGTTTTCTGACAGCAGTTCAGTAATTGAGCAGTAACTTTTGCATACGAACTCGGATTAAGATGATTTTTACATCAAAATCAACCGTTTCGACGAGACACATAACTTTGCTGCTGAACACATTTCCATTTGAGGTCATCTTGAGGGTGTTTCAGGCTGTATCCTAACATCTGCAGCAGAAAAATCGTCCGGACGTCCGGACTCTTGCCCGGATTGTCCGGCCTCACCCGGATCATCCGGGAGTAGACCCAGATCATCCGGCTTCGTCATAAACCTTCTGTTGCCTGGGTCATTCGTGCGGCCTCCGGCCGGATGATCTGGACCCCGACCCGGATGATCCGGCCAAACATTGCTACAGCGCATAGTTTTCTTCATTGTGCAGACAAAGATCTTGTTGTTTTCGGTCGCTAATTTCTTTATCCTAACAATCTTTCTTAGTTTCTTGACTTGACAGATATTCATGGACAACTCATTTCCCCATATGCAAAAAGGGTCGAACAGTGAGTCAAAACCTCTGACAGCAGGACCTACATGTGTAAGACCAAATTGTTAAAAACCTAAATATTAGAATGGTTCCTGCAATTGCACAATAATGTGCTATTAGACAAAGGACCATGCATGTGCAAACCTCGATTGTAAACCTCAGTGCTTCCAATTGTTTCCCTGCAACACATATAAGGTAGTTAGTGATCAGGCTAAGTGAGGGTTCGCATGCTATCAGTTAAATATTTTGATGAAAAATAAGCACATTGCAGATTCATCAGATTAATTCGAGCCACATGGAAAACTCATTTATCCAAACCAAGCATGATTAAGAACTAGGAAATATAGCAATTGTATATGTTTCTCATGTATTAAGTGCAGCCAAATTCGATTTATTCCTCACATGCACAACAATACAAAATTCTACCCACGACAATTGGACATCGCATTAAAGAATTGAACCAAACAGTTAACTAAACACCACAACAAATGAACCAAACATTAACTGAGCACCACATTGCACAATATAACATACTCCTAATAGAAGATTAGACAGTTAACCAAACCAAGCATGCTTAACAACTTGGAAATATAGCAATTGTATTTGTTTCTCATGTATTTAGTACAGCCAAATTCGATTATTTCTCATATGGTATACAATAACAAAATGCACCCACAACAATTGAACTTTCCATTGTAGAATTGAACAAAACAGTTAACTAAACACCACAATAAATGAACCAAACATTAACTGAGCACCACATTGCACAATATATAACATACTAGAAGATCAGACAGTTAACCAAACCAAGCATGCTTGACAACTTGGAAATATAGCAATTGTATTTGTTTCTCATGTATTTTGAACAGATAAATTTGATTTATTTCTCACATGGAAGACAATACAAAATTGCACCCTGAAGAATTGAACATCAGATTTGCAGAATTGAACCAAACATTTAACTGAACATGACAACTAATTAATGAAACAGTTAATAAGTAAGCACCACATTGCACGACATATAGAACATATACACTAGAGCAACAGATTGCATGGTAAAAGTAGATAGGATAATTCACTAGAATTTGTTAAGGAAAGGCAGGAGCAGCACATGCAACGGGTAAACCGAGCATGCTTAACCGGCATAGCTAGCAAACTGAACATAGGTCCCTATAGTGAGCTAATAAGAAAAGCTACTCCTCATCGTCGGAGATATCGATGATGATTGGCTCCTTGGACATGGAAGAGGGCGAGGCCTCCACATAGTGGGTGCCCTCGTCATAGTGGTGAGTTGCCTAAGCCGCTCCAGGCACCAACCTGCTGGCTCTCGAGTTGAGGTAAGCACGGGCACACTGAGAAAACTCCTCGTAGTCTTCATCAAAGGCACCGACGATGACCTCGAGAAAACGCCACGAACTGTCGTTTAAAGCAGCCAACCACGTCGCGGCATCGGTGCGCGAGGCATCGACGGTGGCCTCGACGGCGAGGTGCTCCTCCAATATATGGGGTCGACACGAATGGCAGCCATCGCGACCTCATCCACGCATGCGGCCGCGATTTGCTTCTCCGCTGCCAAATGCTCCTTGAGCTCCTGGCTATACTGTGTGCACCATGGCTTAGGGCGGCACTTATTTAGGGTAGGGGTCGGTGATTTGGGTGGAAGGTGTTGCGCCGGCGATCGGGGCATGTGGGATGTGGAAGGAGAAGGAGGATGGGGGTCGGGTATGGATTACCTACCTGGATCGACGAGGCCGAGTAGCGTGAAGGAGGGTCGCCGGCGAGGAGGCGACGCTGCAAGCAAGGAGTGAAGGTTTCAACTTGGAAATGAAGGCGGAAAAGGGGAAATGTGGCTTTTGGTAAGGGGGAGGGGGCGGGGGCGGGGGCGGGGAGGTAGATATTTCCGCGGAAGCCGAAAATTTTGGATCGATGCAGCGAAAAAACTGGCGCGCAAAGTGTCATCAGACACGGTCCCTTATTCAGCACTGTGTACGATAGGTGAACATCACAAATGATTCATATAGCTTACCCCGTGTGTGACGGGTTTGAACGTGCAAATTTTGGTCCGAATATCCCTGGTTACAGTGGTCAACCACGTCATTGCATAATTTGGGTACACAAAGGAACCTACAGCACACCCACACTTCTTAATCGAGCAAATTCTACAATTAAACAGAGATAGCTGACCTAAACATTAACCTAACAAATTAAAGACCGGCGCTCTAAATTAAACAAAGAGTACTACTCCGACTGGCGCTCATCGATCTCCGTCGCCTCCTCCATGTCCAGCTCACGCCCGACGATCTCCTGGGGAAGTGGCTCCATGGCATCAATCGCACCATACTCGGCAAGCATCTTGCCATCCGCGTCTGCCATCTCTTCGGAAAAGGCCGCCATGAGCTAGGCGTGGGCGGCCGCGATCTGTGCTTGGACGGGCTCCGTCGTGGCAAGGTATGCCGCGAAGGAACGGACGGCTGCTCGAATGCTCTTGGCGATTGCCAACTCTTCGGCCGTGGGTTGCCGATCGTTGTCGGAGAAGCTTCATTCGATTTATGCAGCGACCGCCATGATCTGGGCATGGGCGGCCTCGACATGGTCATGGATGGCCTCCATCAGGGCTAGGGCCGCTGCTGCTGAACAGGCAGTTGTTGTGCCACTCTCGCTAGTTGCTATCCCCGAGACAGATGTTGCTGCCGCCACCTGAGAAGCAACAACGGCCGTTTGGGCTGCCTTGGCCGCCCGATCGCAGATTGTGGCCGCGCTCACGCAGCTTGTTAGCACGCTCATGGCGGCTGCGACCGCGCTCTCGCTAGAGTGGGCCACCGAAATTGCCCTCACGACGCAGGTCCATGTCCCCATCTTTCACCGGCGATGATTGAACAGTGAAATGATATTTGGGGAGCGAGCTAGTGTGCTTGACACGCCGGCTTTGGACTGTAGCCGACGCACCTTCTCGTGTAAGCCATATGCGTACTATACTCCGACGGTGCTCCAAGATATTTTGTGCTACATCTCACACGGTTGGTGATAATAAAAAATATTGTCCCATTTGGGTAGGTTATGGTATAAGCTTCTCACAACAAGCCTCATGGTTACGGTAGGGAACGTTTCACCTTTCTGGACGAAACGATATCCGTTGCCTTTTCTTGATTTCAATTTTTTTTCTAGTGTCAACATAGAACAACAGGAGTGTTGTGTTAAATTTTGGAAATTTTCAGGGTTCGTTTGGACATTTTTATACATTAACTAAGTTTTCTATGCATTTATGTGCATAATTCAAATTTGAACTACATGCACATGCTCCAGTGCATATAAATTGGTTGAAAAATCAAATATGTGTCCTTGGTTGCATGCTTAGGTCCCATGCAAGAAATGGGAATGAATGCCAAATACCTTGCCACCGTCGCTCGGCCACAAACATTGAGATACATGGTTTTTAAATTATAGTAAATCCAGAACTCGTCTGAAATTCATGAAACTTGGCATGCTATCATGGAATGGCATCAACATGGTGTGGTAAAAAAATTATCCCATTTGGGGCAAGTTTAGGTATAAGCTTCTCACATACCAGAGCTTCTGACAACAAGCCTCATGGTCCTGGTAGGGAATGTGCCTCCTTGGTGGATGAAACGATATTTGTTGCCTCTTCCTGTTTTCAATTTTTTTCCTAGTGGCAACATAGAGCCACAGAAGTGTCGTCTTAAAATTTGCAATTTCGGGGTTCGTTTGGACATTTTTATACATTAACTGAGTTTTCTAGGCATTTTATGTGCATAATTCAAATTTGAACTACATGCACATGCTCCAGTGTAGAAAAAAGGGTTGACATATCAAATGTGTGTCCTTGGGTACATGCTTAGGTCCCATGCAAGAAATGGGAATGAATTTCAAACACCAGGGCACTGTTGATTGCCGAAAATGTTGAGATATTTTGTTTTTAAATTCTAGTAAATCCAAAACTCGTCTGAAATTCATGAAACTTGGCATGCTATCATGGAATGGCACCCGACATGCTGTGGTATTTTTCGTGTCCATTTTGAAAGAAGGTGCTCTCGAATAACAGCTAACAAAGGCATTTTGAAACAAATAGATGCCACATTAACATCTCAAACATTTTGTATAATTTAAATCGTGTGCGTTCTGTTAACCATTCATGTGATGCCACGCGTCACTCTTTAATTGGCTAGGAGGTGCCATGCGGACAACTGCTTGACTGAACGGGAGGCGTGCGAGCGCAGTCCGCTGTGCAGGCTGACCGAGAGGCGTGCAAGCTGTCCTCCAATGCGCAGGCTCACCGGGAAGTGTGCGAGCTGTACGCTGCGCAGGCTCACTGGGAAGCGAGCCCTTTGACTTCCATGGCCGTCGGCCTTGCTCGCATCCTCTTCATTAATGGCGCCCGAGCCGCTGTTTAATACGGGCGGCCTTACTGTTTGCCTCCCATTCCCCTCCCACAGACCTCCACCAACGCCATGGCGCAGAAGAATCATCTGCCACTATTCTTCCAGTTTGGTGAAGTCGACTCCGAGCCGAACGAGATAGAAATAAGGAGGAATGGGGCCTCATGGACATGGCCCTGAACGAGCTGGCCGTGGCGGTTGCTGCCCCCGCGCCCGTCCCAGCTCCCATCCCCGTGACCGCGCCAGCGATCATCCCCGTAGCATTGACGGGCTGGTCGTCGAGCACTATCGCAGGGCTCGAAGCCGCGGGCGTCAGCAAGGTCTCCGCGGACCCGTGCGAGCTCGTGTACATGCCAGCGCCAGCGCCCGTGCCCGTGCGTGCCCCTACACCCACCGCGGCGCCGGTCCCCGTGCGTTTACCTGTACCCGCTGCGCATGTTCCCGTGCGCGCGCCCCCCTCAGCGGCATGGGACGCCGCTGTCGACCGATACCTCGCAGCGCCGCGAGTTGCCGTCCTCCCGCGCCCCGCGCGTCGATCGCGCGACGACATGATGTTCGATTTCCAAGTGAAGAACATTATGTGCTACCTTGAAGACTTCAACAACGGCGTCTCGGAGGACGACAATGACAACGATGGCGCGGCACGCTGCGTCCACCGCCGTCAGAATTAGTTTTTTTGGGGTTTAATACTGTATCTTGATCATATGAATATAAATTTGCAGTGTGACTGAATGAAAGATATGGTTTGAACGAACTTACGTTTTTCTCTCTTAATGTACAGACTTATCAAACGATTTTCTTTAAAAAAACGCCAGTAGTTTTTAAATATAAAACACTCATCGCAAACGTTTTAAATAGAACACCCGTATGCAAATCGACAGCTTCCCCAGGAAGCCAAGGGAAAATGTGTCGAGCAGGATTTGTGCAGCTCTTGGTCACAAACGTTTTAGATAGAACACCCATATGCAAACCGACAGCTTCCCCAGTAAGCCAAGGAAAAATGTGCCGAGCAGGATTTGTGCAGCTCTTCATCGCAAACGTTTTAAATAGAACACCCGTATGCAAAGTGAGAGCTATGGTCTTCCCCAGTAAGCCAAGGGAAAATTCACCGCGTAGGATTTCTGCATCTTTTTAAGGCAAACGGTTCAGATTGAATACGGCATGCAAAGCGAGACTTCACTGCTAAGCCAAGAGAAAATCTGGCACGCAGGATTTGTACATCCCTTCAACGCAAATAGTTTTTTGGATGATTCGTGTGCAACCACGTACAGACAATTTGACAGATTTGCATCTGTCATATTGGGTATATTGCCATTTATCAAACTGGAATGATTGACATTTGTTGATCTAACAACATTGTCCTTTGTCAACCTTGTAACCCCGCCATTTGTCTAAATATGCAATTAAATCACTAGCACTATCTAATTTTGCAACTGAAATTCAGTAAGCATAGATTTCATTCATAGATTAAGCAGTCATTCTTTATACAAACAGCTGAACCGACCAAACTTTTCTCCCATTGTTGCCAACCACGTACTGAAATAGCTAGTTCAACTATATATACTAGCTAATTTTAAGTACGTAGTACAGTTTAACCACATCTATAGTCAAATGAGCTGAACAAAATAGCCCCTAAATACTACTACTACGGATGGGCTTTGTACTACTTCCAACATCCTCTCCTCTGCCGAGCGCGCTCAGTAAGAGGCAGAGGAGGAGGAGCCTACCAACGAGCTGGACAACTGCAATACGGTACCTGCCGTTGCTGCACCTTCAGCAACGCTCACCTCGAACGTCCTCTGCCGCTTCAGACGACCCCTCTCGAAGCTGCGGGACTCCTCGTAGATCTCCTGATTCCTCGCCTCTGCAGCGGCGTGTGCTGCGGCCACGGCGGCGGTCAGGCTCTTTGAGTGCTCGACGAGGCGCTCCTCCTCCTCCCGCAGGAACTCGATGTAGCACGTAAGGTCGCTGACGCACGTGCGGGCCTCCACCTCTGCCTCCCACCTTCGGGCGGCGGTGGTGGAGCGGGTGATGACCCCGGCGGTCAACGGTGGGATGGCGGCCATGACCACCACCTCCCGCCTTCGGGCCGCGGTGGCGGAGCGGGTGATGGCCACGGTGGCCGACAGTGGGGTGGCGGCCACGACGGCCACCTCCCGCCTTCGAGCCGCGACGGCGGACCGGGCGATGGCCCTGGATTTCGACGGTGGTGTGGTGGCCACGGCGGTAGACGGTGGGGTGGCGGCAACAGCGGCCGGCAACAGCTGCCAACGGGCAGCGGCGGCGAAGCGTGTGGTGGGTGTTCCGTGCACACCCAACAGGGACGCCACACGCACTACACTACACCGGGGACTGCGCCGCCGCCGCGGTGTAGCCTCCCAGCTGGAGCTGTCCTCTGATGACGGCAGAGTGGCTGAGCGACGACGACGGACCGGTGCCATTGGCGATTGTGGGAGAAGCAGAAGATATAAGCTACAGGGAGGGAGGGAAAAAATGCGACGCAAGACTCGCCGGCCGTGAGGGTTTATATAGCAGGCCGGTAAGCATTGGGATTTTGGGGGATTTCACCTAGTCGGGCGGGAAGCTTGCGCGGGAACCTGCGCGGTTGCGCCGGAACGGGCTCACCGACGATTTATTGGCGCCACTTCGAGCCACCGTTTGACCAAAAGAACGCCCCCGCGCGCTGCTCAAGCTTGCGCTCGAAGCCGTCTGCGGCAGCGGGGTGACAAGATGTGCGAGAGGAGGACGAAAGGACACTTACACATACGGTTAATAAAAAATGTTTGTGATTTAATTACCTACTACCCCCGTCCTGGTTTATAAGTTGTCTTTGTATTTTTGTGCCAAATTTTGACTAGAGATTTAACTAATAAAAATAGAAATGCATCTCGCCAAAGATTATATCGTTGGATTCATATTTGAACATAGTTTCCTATTATATAATTTTTATAACATGCATTAACATTTTGTTAGTTAAATTTAAGGTCAAAATATGGCACAAAATATAAAGGGGACTAATAGACCAAGACGGAGGTAGTAGCACACGGCCGCTCTCTACGCAGCGTCACAACTGCCGCCCGGCTTGTAGATGACCATTCCCTGCGTGTTCAACTACTCTATGCGTGTGGTTGCTCGCGGTTGAGGCGGCCGTGGTGCGCTCTGCTCATGTCCCGTCGCGCGCGCTCTGCTCTCACGTCCCTCCGGGCGCTCTGCCATCATCACTCCACGCGCGCTGCCAGTGTTTGGGGCCGGCGCACGATCACGTACGTTCGTGCTGCCATTATGCATGTGGTTGCGCCGGGCGCGGCGCCACGATGCAGTTACCCACTGCAAAAACTATCATGCGGACGCGCCGAGAATCCAGGCTGCCCGGCCCTCATTTATTCCTGCGGCCATTTACCTTCATCTCTCGCGCCACACGACACAATAAGCACACCCACGACGACACATACAGAGAGGACATCCAGCGATTCCAATGGCGCTCCCAGCGGCCGACGACGACAATGGGGGGCAATTCACCACGCATCACGTAGTGGACACCCACATGAGGGGGAAGGCCCTCTCGATGGTGTACACGAACGAGCCGGTCTCGGTGAAGAGCTCCATCCAAACTATGAAGCAGTTGCTTGCTGAGGACAAATACCAAGTGGTCGGCTTCGACCTCGAGTTCACCAGCGGTCGTGGCGGGCACGATCAGAAGGTTGCCATTGCCCAGTTGTGCGTGCGAGTTGACGTCCTCGTCTACCATTACCACCTGGCCACAAGGCCTTGCGAGCGTTTCTCCAGGTTTATCAACAGCTTCGACTACAGTTTCGCTACGGTGGACACCACCAACGATCTAAAAGCGTTCAAGGTTTCGGGCTTGACCTGCCAGAATCTTGTCAACATCCATGACCACTACAAGGTCTGAGGCAGCGACAACAACAAAACAGAACTCCCTGATTGACCTCGCCTCGGCCATTATCGACCCCTACTACATGAAGATGAAGGATGAGAGTAAGAAGGACAAGAACGCCTGGCACAGTGTCTGACATCAGAGACTGGATGAAGAACACGTCCAGTGTGCGGCCAAGGACGCGTACACAAGCTACGAGATGTACAGGCGGATCGTTGACATGAGAAAGTGTCTTCTTCCTACCCCAGACGAGGGATCGAGCCACAGAGCAGTGGCGGGAGCGTCACAAGAAGTAGATGACTAGACGATCGTTTCTCCTAGTTTAGAATGCATGCAATTATTTATTGAGGTGTGTGCGAATGATCTGTATAGTCACTTATGTAATTGGATGTTCATTTCAGTTATATATATATATATATGTGTGTGTGTGTGTGTGTGTGTGTGTGTGTGTGTGTGTGTGTTATTCTTCTGTAGGCAGAGCAAATCACACTGATTATTAGCAGCAATCGTCTGTGTTATTATTGGTCTTCACACACATTTCTGATTACGGATCTGTTTGCCGTGTATCACACACATCTTGTTCAGTTGAACTGTTTCTGTTGTCTTGACTCATCGTAAACAGTTTATCCGAGTGAACTGTATGCCCTCCATCGCACACACCTTGATCTGGCTGACCATTTCTATTGTGTTGCCTAATCACACACAGTTCATCCTAGTGAACTGTATGACGTATATCGCACACACCCTTATCTGGCTGCCGGTTTCTGTTGTTCTGCCTCATCGCAAATAGTTCTGCTGGATTAACCATTTGCCACGCATCGCACACGCAACTCTAATCTGAATCGTGTTTGATGTCATCGCCATCGCAAACATTTTGTATTTTTTTTTACGGTTTTATTACATCACCGTTTGTGATTAATGCATCGCACACAGTTTCATCGAAGGGTCTCTGATTGAGCTGTCGCGTTTGGACCAACCTGCTGTAGTGGTGGAAATGTAAACACCAATAAGATCTGTAGTTGGGCCTCCGGATCATCTCATATATTATTGCAGGTTTTGTTTTCCTGGTAATATCAATGTACTGTGCTCATTTAGACTACCCATAGTGAGGAGTAACATAGACTAGTAAACATAAGCATGTTACTAGTCTAAGTTAATACCTCTATAGCGGGGAGTAACATATGTGTGGTGTCATGCATCACTTTATTTATTAGGTTGTAGACTTATCTTGTCTTGGTATGTGTGATGTTACTCAGTGTGATTAACATATTATGTTACACATGCCTCTCTTTTCTCATGAATTACTTGTCACATCATCTATTTTGTCTAGATATGTGTGATGTTACCACATATGTTACTCCCACTATGAGTAGTCTTATTCTTTGGTACGAGGGCCCAAGACAGTCATTTATCTCCATCATCCTGAGACCGGTCTGCCATCTGCCCATGGCATTAATTTTCTCTAGTTTTTCATTGAAAATGTCTATTTGACTTTCAAGAAGATGCATCATGCATTTTTTTTTTGTAAAATGGACCCAAATCTATTATAAGGATTTACTAGAAGTACAGAGGATAATAAAAATTACACCAAGGTCGCTGCTCCCATGCCACAACTGACCTGACATTGTCGATGACAGCTGGGGACTCTTCGTGCATGTGCCCCCAAGGATCAACGTCTCGGAACCGCAGTCATCGTTGAACCCTTCAATCAATCTGAAGAACTTGATATCAAATCTCGTCGTCGCGTACGCACGGTAAGAAACCCTAACCTCGCCGAGACGAAAGAATATACTTGGAGCTCCATCTAATCCATCATGACAAACGAACTCGAGGCGGATTGAAGCCTGAAAGACCGACTCAAAAAATAAAGTGTCACCATCCATCTGAATGATGCCCCTGCGAGGATTAAAACGCTAACCTATCTATTTGTCAGAACCGAGGCATCATAATTCTCCTCCCGGCCTCCATCCATCGAAGTGGCAGAAAGAGAGGAGACAAATCCACAGACTCGCTCGAAAGGATCGAGGGGAGGAAGCTCTACCCTAGTCCCATACAATTTAATCCTCGGAGCTTTAGGGCTCCTTTGATTCAAAGGAATTACATAGGATTTTTGAAGGGTTAGAATCCTTAGAATTTTTCCTACATTGATAGTTTGATTCAAATCCTATAGGAATTTTTCCTATAAAATCATGTGTACTACGATTTCATTGAAAATCTAGCATCCACTTCAATCTTCTTTTTTTGTTTCCTTTATTTTTTCTGTGACATCAAACACCACGTGCTAATCATAGGGATTCAAGTGGGCATTGCCACTTCAATCCTTTATTTTTCCTATTCCTGCGTTTTTAGATCATACGAATCAAAGAAGGCCTAAGGTCTTATCCAGATCAGCCATAGTCTCTGGTCGGCTCTCTGTGCTCGAATCTGATGATCATAAAAATAAAAATGAACCAATCATCAAGAGCTGAGGAATAAAGCCCTCACCCTTCGTCAATCGCCATCATCATCTCATCTCAATCCGCATGGCCATTTCTTGGACGGATGTAATGATCGGGTCTGGTCGCGTGGATGCACCTCCATCCAACGTGTGACGCGCACGTGGACCTAACTTATCTCCGGCCGACCAATACACAAAATGACACCCCGGGATATATATAAACAATATTCAATCGCTTGAGTTCGCAATCTTCGTCCGTGGACTGAAAACTGGCAAGAGAATATTAGGTGCTCGCTCGCGGCTTTGATGCTTGGATTGATGGCACGTCCTTTTCACGAGCCCGGACCTAACGACCAGCTGATATGTGCATAGTTTAAAGTTAAAACCCCGAGCAAACCTCCAAAATTGCTGGCATAGTGACCAAGGCAGCTGGACAAGTGCAGACTTTGCGAATTTTAAATCCGGTGGTGGCGTGGGCGACAGCGAGTTTGGTTCCGCGAGGTAAACCACGTTGGTATAGATTTAGACAAGATAAACCCGCCGAAATCAACATTACTGGTGTTGTTACTAGCATTTGGTTCGTTGCGATCGAGGGTTAGACTGCTGGTACTCAGGCTGCAGGTGGGACTGAACATGGGCGTCCCACCCCAGTCCACTTTTTTTTTTAGAGGCACACGTATTCATTAAGTCAAAGGGAGAGTACAAACACACGTACACACACCAGAACCATCGGAGGGACAGGTGCCCCGAAGCAAAGAGCAGAAAGGACCCTAAAAACTAGAAAAATACAACAAGGCCCACGAAATCCCATCTGCCCTGCATCCTTAGCGGCTCCTGATCTTGATCTTCGTCGCCGTCGAGAAAAGGAAGAGAAGCCTACCGCTGGCCAAGCACCAGGGACGCGCCATCGCAGATTGCCTGCTTTTGAGGACCTCACAAACGCCCCGCCACACGCGGCGGGAACCTTGTCTCTGTGGCTCGTAGGCCGGGGAAACACCCCGCACGCCCTGAATCCCGGCTCCGCTGCCGCCCGTCGACGAAGTCGAGGAAGAACACCGAAGCCGCCGCTCACCTTCCACGAGCCCTGCTCCAGCTGCACGGACCCTCGATCCAAGCCGGCGCCACGACGCCGAGCTGCCCCAACGCCCGAACGCCGGTCGCCACTGCTCCTGTACATGCAGGAAAAACGCAGACCTCCTGCACCGCGCACCTGCACAAGCTCCTTGGCCTCGCACCGGCGCCAGAGCACGCGCCGCCGCGTCGACGAGGCCAGAGCACAAAAGCCACCTCGAGGCCACCACCGCCGCCGCACCAGCCCCGATTGGCGAGCTTGCTCCCAGATCTGCCGTCGGCCGCATCACCGCGACCCACAGAAGAGAAATCCGGAGCACATTTATTCGCCGCCGCCGCCACCACCGTCGACAACGAGACGCCGGACGGACGAAAACCTAGCCCTACCCTATCTACATGCCATCGACGAGACGGCGAGGTTCCCCCTCCCTCCCGCCGCCGGAACGGCCGGCGGAGGGAGGAGGAACCCCTCAACTCGCAGGCGGATAGCGGGGGCAGACGGATCGCCTCTGGCTTCGCCTCTTGCTACTTAATTCCATCAAGGTTTGGTGGGTGATAACCAACAACCCAGTACAACTTAAATGGATTAGCTGGGGATAAGTGGGATCCCACTTCCCTGAGTAACTCAGCACCGCAGAGGCTAGCTAGTCAATCACACTTGCCCAGTTCGCCTCTGTGCTCCTACTCCCGGCGGATGGTAACTGCGTGCTTCATCCAGGGAGTACCTGCTTGAGCTTGAGCGGCAGGAAAAGCGCGCGAGCGCACCAGCCTCACACCACAGTGGTGACGGCTGTTCAAGTACAGGCTCGTCCAGGTACTCGTCGACGAGCGCGGCGGCTCCATCTACGGCGCCATCCTCGAGAGGGACCACCAGGCCGCGCAGTCCGACTACATCCCGTGCCGCCCCACCCGCGCACCAGCAACCCTTGTGGCAGTGCGCGACACACTGCTCCGCGCGCCCACGTTCCGCCGCGATGTGCTAGTGACCTGGGGGTCGGGGTTGGGGCTGCCGGCGTCCTGGCCATTGCGTCCGGCGGTGGGAGTCCATAGGTGGCGGGGGCGCAAGGAGGAGGGATGCGGCAGTGGCGGGCATCGAGCGGCGAGCCGGCGACGGTGGGAGTTCATCGGCGTTGGGGCTGCCGGCGACCTAGCCATCGCGTCCAGCCAGTGTAGAAGCTGTGAGGCAGGGGAGGTCGGGAGCGGCTGACTGCGAGGCGGAAGAGGAGGGGATGCGGCGGCGGCGCGCGATGGGAGTCCATCAGCGTGGGCTACGCCGCGGCGCCTACTCTCTGTTCGGTCCTCTGCCCGCTGGTGGATTAGTTGGGATTCCAATGGGCTAATAGGGCTAGCCCACTTAATTTTCTTCTTATCCAATGGGAACCCAGTAGCTCAATTTAAGTGGGATGGGATGCCTGATCCCACTTATTCCCACTGCCACCTGCAGCCTGAGCTGGTACTGTACTGGCATGGTAGTAATTAAGAAGTGTGGACGGAAGGAACGGATGGCCACATGAAGCACCAAGAAGAAGAAAGCAAATGATGGCACCGTATTCTCGAAAAAGGGAAAGGAAGGGAGCACCGTACGCTGTGTGTGATCGGCACGTCAAGCAGGACAAAGCGTCATCAGCACAATCCCGCCACTGTCACATTCATGCGGTGATGATGGTCCCTCGTTCCTTCCCTTTGAGATGCGGTGATGATGGTCATAATTATCTAGCCTTTCGGATAAAGATGGTAGTACTCATCTCAACTTTATCTCACCAACCAGCTAGCCAGCCAACCAACACGGCAAGGGCCGGGCGCGTCCTACTCCCACAGTGCAAACAGCACCGTGAGCGGGCACGCGGCCACCGCCCGCCCGGGCCGACGGACGGAGCAACGAAAACCACGCGGGGCGTCACGTCGCCCTCGACGCTGGCGCCGACGCTCACCGGCCGCGCGCCACGGGCCGTACCGCCTACGACTACGACCGAGAGCAGGCCGTCCGTCCGGCCGTTGGCGTCGTTGGGGCCAGCGTTTTGACTCGATGCCCCCGAACATGGGAGCCTCGCCGTTCGCCGCGCGCGGCGAACCCGGATTAGACAAGAGCCCGAGACACACGGGCACGGCCGGGGCGCGGGGAGCGAGGGATGCGTAAATGAATGCGCGCTCGCGGTCGCGGCCTGGGGCGGAGCGTACGCGCAGCAGGCTCAAGAGAGAGACGATCGCCAGCGCGCGCTCGGCAGGGCAGGTCGCAACGGCTAGTTGGCTTTGTTGATTTTCAAAGGAAAGCCAACCTGCCGCGCTCGGGCTCGGCTTTGGCTACTAGCGGCTCGTTGTACCCTGACTGACTGACACCACCGGCAGCGGCAGCGGCATCGGCAGGACTGGGCGCTTTCTGGCTGGGGCCTCTTCTGACGGAAATTTGTTGATTTCGTGCGCCTCTGCGCTGAGTGTCTGTGTGGTGGTTATTGCCGCTGGGCTGGGCTGGGCTGGGCAGGGCTGGGCTGGGCATGGGCTACTGTTTGCGGTGGTGGTGGTTTCTGCCTGCCTGCCTGCTGGCGCTATCCTATCTGTCAGTCAGAGTCCAGCTCCAACGGCTACTCCGATCCGCGGGCAACTGTCTTCTTCTAGGACGGAGTGACTCCTGACTGACGTGGACTGGCGTTAACTCACTCCTTTTGTAAAAAAAAAAGGACTGTGCTCATCGCCGAGGTATACATTGGACTATGCGTAAGTTTTGAACAACGCTGCCCGTGCAAAAGCAAAGGGCCTTCAGAAAGTTTATTAGGTCTTCTCTAGCCCTTTAGGACGACGCTGCCACCCGCCATGCGCTCAGCGTTAACAATCCGTCCGTTGAGGCGTACAACTAGCAGTGTACGAAAGGCTCCGTTCAAAGCCCTTTGCTCTCGATCACTACTGTACTTTGGCCCGTCATTAGGCCACTAAACACTCTGCCCGTAAAGTTAATCAAGGTGTGGGGGGGGTGGGGGGGGGGGGGGGGGGTGAAATGAATGGTGGCGGTCCTGTCCTGTGCCGATGCTGCGCGTCCAAGCAAAGGAAGCAGCAGCCAACCAAGTGCGTGTTTGTGGGCGTGGCTTCGTCAAACCGTCAGGCTCAATGACTTTTATACCCCACACCCACTGTTCCATTCCGTTCCGTTCTATTCCACTGTATCATATCCCCGTGGTATGTTTCTCGATTTTTTTTTGTTTCTCGAAAAAATATCCCCGTGGTATGTATGTACATACTTTTGGCGGATGCGTGGCTTCTCTTCAAACTAAATAAAATACTCCCTCCGTTTCAAAATAAGTGTCTCAATTTTGTATTAGTTCTAATACAAATTTATACTAAGTTCAAGACACTTATTTTGGGACGGAGTGAATAGACCATACCATGAGCTCTGTAAACTGGCTCAGGACATTTTGTCACGAGACGAGATGCATGCATCTGACGTAGTACGTGTGTGTGTATTCTTCGAAGCGAAGGATCGGGAGAGAAAGATAGCGCAAGTGTGGAAAGCTCGTGTGGCTTGCGGCATGGGGACACGTGCGAGATACAGGTTCTTATGTGGCGTGGGCCAGCTCAACCCGTGGTCGGTTGTAAGAAAGAAGTATAGTTTTCACCCTCAAATCCACTCCAATGTCTCCATAACACCCCAAAGTCAATTTTGGTCTGATCTAGACCCCAAAAATATCAATACCAATTTAATCTAGCCCTGAGCGGTTTAGTATCACATCAAGAGTGGTTTTGCATCTGGTTTTCGTTTATTTGATGCTGACTTGGCACTGATGTCCATGGCGTTTCCCAGTCGGCGCTTTCGTTTCATAAATTCCCCATCGATGCTCGCTCGCTCGATCCAGACCTCACGCTCGAATTCAGACCTCATTCTCGAATTGGCTGCAGTCCATGGCGTCGTTCGCGAGCTTCTCGGCAAGCTCCTCCGCGGGACGCACATCCTATTCCAGTGGTACGGCGGCGGCGGCGCAGTCGCCGGTGCCATATCAGGAGGGTCCGTTGCAGTACGAGCTAGAGAAGCTGTGTGGATGCGCAGTGAGAAGCAATACGAGCTTCAGCCTCGACGCATTTCTTGAAGCGTGCTGAATCCAGGGCGCAGGTACTAGGGAAATCAAAAGTGTGTTCTTGTATGAGCCTCTTTCCTTAGAAATTTTATTGTTCGCTGATTGCAATGCAATTTCAGGGTGTGGTCTGTAGGTGAATCGTGACATGATGTTAGCGAATGGTCTGAAAAAAAAGAAGATGCAATTGAAGAATCTCGCATCCAGACATGATGTTGGGTAGGTTGTTGAGTAGAGACGGGCATGTGGTTGTTTGTGAATGAGATGCAACAGGCATCAGTAGTACTCTGAATTCAGTCCAAGTTCAGACTAGTTATACTGTAATACTAAAACTACAGTAAAAGTTTCAGTACAAATGCAGTCAAAATTCAGACTACTTATACTGCACTACTAAAACTGCAGTCAGAATTCAGTCCAAATGCATAAAAATTCAGAGTTAGCAATCAAATTCGGTCAAAAACATTATGCTCTGTTTCTACCAAGAAATCACTACAAGGACAGTGCAAATTAACCTATTTTCCCCGGAAAACAACAGGCCGATCATCTGCAAATTAGCAACTTTTAATATCAAACACAACAGAGCTATCACGAACACATGATGCGATCAGGCCTTCGTCCTTGACACCAACATTATCTGATCCCATGTCCAGGAAACATACGTGAAGCCATCGCTTGATTCCGACGGTCGACGGCGGCGTAGCCCTAGCCGCGGAATACGAGGGACCGCGTGTTTCCTTTATCCCATGCCAAGGCGAGGTCCAGCGAGACAGACGATGGCCAACGACGGCGACGACGGCAAGGACGGCGACGCAATTGCAGTTGGTGTGGACGGTGGCGCTGCAGCCCTTCCGATTTCCTCTCTGCACTACGAAGACGAATAGCTGATCACTTTTTTTCAGCGACCTGCTGCCACATAAGCACGCCAAGTCAATGACAAATCAGTGCATAATCACAAAAACAGATGCAAAACCACTCTTGATGTGACACTAAACCGCTCAGGGTTAGATTAAACCGGTATTGACATTTTTAGGGTCTAGATCAGACCAAAATTGGCTTTGGGGGGTTATGGAGACATTGGAGTGAATTTGAGGGTGAAAATTATACTTCTTTCCGGTTGTAAAGGTGGTGTGTGGTCCGGCCCAAATCAACACCCCATCTGTCTGCTCCAGCTCAACTTTCTGGAGCGAGTAAATTCCTCCATCCCCTAAAAAAAGAGAGTAAATTCTTCCATAAACCAAGGTAAAAGGACGCAGAATTTCCTCAAAAAAGGGATGCATAAGAATCGAATTGGTGGGTGCGAAATCCGCCTCCACTGGCTCATGTTTCTCGGAGACGACGGAGAGACGGCGTAGCGCGTCACGCTTTGTGTACTTGTATACATACTGCTGCTGCTACTCGTACTTTATAGAGTACCTCTCCACTGCCTGTCTGAAATCGGGTACTGAACCAGTACTCGGCTGCATTTTCCGTGTTGCCTGTGGCTTCTTTCTTTGCCGCGCCAACGAAGCTTCCGAATCAGGCTCGAATTTCGTCGACAGCGTTCAACTGGAAACGACTTGATCTTCTGTTTCGCCGGTGCCACCTTTTGTTTTTCCAATCAGAAACAGGCCCATCTTTCAATTTGCCGACGCCCATGTTCCACAAAGTACAGACAGGGCGCACATCACTCGCATCTTTTCACACGCTACAAGTTTTGCAAGGCGTCCCGCACCTGCAGCGCCCCCGCAAGGCCGAAACACACACACATTTCTTTCACTGGGCACACCGTAGCGTCGATCCTACGGGTTATCGGGCTTTCATCGCATGCACGAATCACAAACGAACTCGAGCAAAGCCAGGCCCCAAAAGGCAACGAGCAAAGATGAACATCATCATACGAGACAATGAAGCTGTGAACTAGCATACGCTTCCCGTTGTTTTCTTATATTACAGCATCAAAGACTTTCTCAACGCGATAAAAGCGACGAAGAATATCGGGGAGACGAGAAAGACCATGTACGGGATGATCTGCCGAATCCCCACCTCGGGCTCGTCTGGGTTCGCGTAGTAGTTCCTCTGCCCGCCAAACTGGTCGAAGTACCCCTCGTAGCCCGTTTTGCGCGGCACCGGCACGCCGTCAACCTTCAGGAAGTCCGCCGCCTTCGCATGACAGGAGAAACCAAGGAAATCAGGCTCTCAGTTGTTCCGGGTCTTGTTTGAAAGGGCGAGAGAGACGTTGCGTGAGATGCTTACCTGGAAGCTGAACATGAACATCTTTGCCTTCTTGCTGACGCGATCGTTTGGGTGGTACTTGAGCTTGCTATACATGCCCATGGCTTCCTTGGACCTGCCGAAGCAAGATAGATAGATATTCCATGAAAAGTACTGGTGCATGAGATAGGTTGTGACAGACTGACAGTATTGGTGCATGTTTCAGTTCATGTGCAGCTTATATGAAAAATTCATCGCATGCATGTGAAAAATCTGCACACCGGAACATGGGCGTAGTAAACATAGTAAACGATAGAATACATCACTTCCAAAACAGGAGAACCGAATATATAGTAGGTTTGTTCAGGGGATCGGAATGTTGCGTCTCATTTGCACCTTAACAGGAAAAACATGCATGATTGATGAATTGAATGGCCATGCATGAAATGGCAAAGGGCGCAAAGGGTACCTGCAGAGTGAATCCAGACAGATGGACCACTGGAGAGCAGCCATTCCATGAAGTTCGGTCTGCATGTAACTTACTTTGAGTAAAAGATACGACAAGGACACCACAATGAAGCAGGAATACAGGCATATTACAAGGAGCATCTGTGTGACAAAATACAAAGGTTTCGTATCTGAACTGAAGCATAGTATACACCGGCATGCTGCTGCTTACTTTTAAGTATCTACAGCAAATGCACTTGCATTCCTTCAGATGCTATGTTCTAACAAAATAGTCAAAACTAATATCCGTAGTAGTTCTAGTGCAAAAATCAGGACTATATAGATGTAAATTAAATTGGAGATAGACCCAGCACACAGATAGAAGTCGGATGGATCTGCCTAGCATGAAGGGGCAATTTGCTGTAGAGGACAGGACTTTCTGCCAGTTGTCCATGCTAGATGCAGCAAGCTTTGTCACAAGGGTGCAATTTTATTGTCTGAAGGCTATGATGTGCTATTGCTGTGATTCGGAACTAAAACAGCAACAATATTGGCTTTCTCACAATTAAAAAGAGTACAGAAGAGAGGTCCACTTACCACAAGGCAACATTTAACTAATGATAACATTTACCTTAAAGTCTGCAGCCTGCATCACTTTTTCATAATAAGGCAAAGCTTGTTTCAGCCTTCCAGCATTCATAAGTTCGTCACCTTCCTTCAATGCCTTAAACATGCAAAATATAAAAATCATTATCGTAAACCGAAGTATGAAAACATCAAAAGCCCATGACATTAAAGAAGTAATAGGTATAACCATATGGATTAACACGGGGTTCAGAAGGAGAATGTGGCAATTGACTTCAAAACCTGAATATGATCTTAGAAAAGCAATGTCGATATAAACAATAATTTTCCTCACTATTCTCTTGCTCATGAGCAAAACATATTCATTAACAAACAATATCCATATGGTTTATCTCAGAGCAGAACAAAATTAACTAATGCACATACTACACTGATTAGCTTGCCAAACCATCAACAATTTTCCAATGAGAAACTAGCAGTTATCCATGCTCTACAAAAAATTATTTTGCAACAATTATTTAATAACCTCCACCTGAACTTCCTTATTAGCTATTATTCTGATTCATCACTAGACGGATTCTAATATTACCAAACAACATCTAATATTTTTCCTACTATACATCATTGCCACCACGTTCACTATCCAGAAAATGGCTGTGTGAATTTTATTGGTGCAGAGCCCGGAGTAAGAAGCTTCTATTATCTACAAAAGGGTTGCTAGCAAGAAAATACTTGGTTTGTTGATCAGAAGTTAATTCATGAAAAAATCAATATGTTTCGGTTCTCTATTCAACCACAAATAGATACAGGATATCCTGCAAGTACACAGATACAAAGTGCCGATCAAAAAAATTAAAGGCTCCTCGATTGAAACAGGAAGTGTTATGACCGGTTTGGTCTACAACCGGAAGAGGCCCACCGGGCATTAGTATTAGGGGCTTGGCCCACAAGTTATCTTAGGCTAAAGTTATAAATACTAGTTGTAAGACACCGTTTGAGATTAAGCAATAAAGATATTATAATCTTCTGTTGCCCGGCTCCCCAAGGAGCCGGAACCCTAGCCGCCACCTGTTCACCGCCGCCGACCCAAACCCTAAGCCACGACGGCGCCCGCTCGCCGGCGCGCTCGCTCCAGCCCTCGTCCCCCTCCTCCCTGTCCGTACAATCTACGCCGAAGGCCTGGTAGGAACCCTAGTCCTACCAATTTGGTATCCAGAGACACCAGGCCGATCATGTCGCTCCCTCCATCACCGCCGCCGCTGCCCAACTCCACCGCCCCCCTTCCGCTGCCGACGACCACATCAGCGCCGATGGCGGCGATCACTTCCGGGGTCGCCACCGAGCAAGCGCCGGCCGCCACCGCGGCGGAGCCGCCTCCCATCCTCTCGCCCGAGGAGATGTCGGGCACCCTGCGGGAGCTCGTCCAGGCGGTCAGAGGCATTAGCCTCTACCTCGCGGGGAACCAGCCCCTGCCGCCGATCGCCGCCACCACCGCCTACGGGCCGCCGGCGCTCCAGTGGCCTGCCCCGGCCGTCCAGCCGCCCTACGGCGGGCCGCCCCCGACGCCGCTGCTGCTGCAGCACTACCCGTCCGCGGGGGCGCCTTGGCCGTTGTGGCCGGCCGCCACCACGCCGCTGGGGGGGCCTCCCCAGCAGTTTCTGCCGGTGCCACCGCCGGCCACCACGACGCCGGCCGAGGCGCAGCACCACCAGGCGCCGCCACCGGCTACAGCCGGGCCGCCCGCATCCAGACCCACCGGCCGGCCCCTTCACCAGGTGCGGTTCCCGCCATCGCCATCGCCGATCCCCGCGTGGGCGGCCGGCTCGTCTCCGGGTCCGGTCTATACCACCGCGCCGGAACACCCGACGCCCTCCCGTCAGTTCGATCGCCCCTCCAGTTCGGCGAACTACTTCCCGGAGGTCCCCGAACCGGCGTACGCGCTGCCGTCGGCTGCAGCAAACCCCAGGCACGGCGGCCCGACCCCACCTCGGTTCGCCAAACTGGACTTCGCCACGTACGAGGGCACGGAGGACCCCCTCAACTGGCTCAACCAGTGCGAGCAGTTCTTTCGGGGGCAGCGGACGCTCGCTTCGGATCGTACCTGGCTCGCGTCCTATCATCTCCGGGGCGCTGCGCAGACCTGGTACTACGCCCTCGAGCAGGACGAGGGCGGCATGCCATCGTGGGAGCGCTTTCGGGAGCTCTGTCTCCTCCGGTTCGGCCCCCCTATCCGCGGGAGCCGACTGGCGGCCCTCGGCCGCTTACCCTTTACATCCACGGTGCAGGACTACACCAACCGCTTCCAGGCCCTGGCGTGCCACGCGCCGGGCGTCTCCGCGATTCAGCACGCCGAGTTATTTGTGGGCGGTCTGCCGGACCATATTCGCGTGGACGTCGAGCTACGGGATCCCCCCGACCTCCAGACGGCCATGTACTACGCCCGGGCCTTCGAGCAGCGGGCCCAGGCACTGCCGCAACCGCCCGGACGGGGCGGCCGCCAGCCCAGTCGACCAGCGCCGACTCCACCAGCGTCGGGTTGGTCTTCTCCAGCCGCGACGGCCGCACCCCCGGCCACCACACGCACCTTCCGCCGGTTATCACCGGCCGAGCAGCAGGAGCGTCGCCGTCAGGGCCTCTGCTTCAACTGCGATGAGCCCTACACGCCGACCCATGTCTGCCCCCGCCTATTCTACTTGGAGACAGTCGACTACACCGAGGCGGACGGCCCGACCGACGCGCCACCGCCAACCGCGGCGGCTGAGGACACCCCCGCGGATTCCACGGCGACGGCGTTCGTCGTCTCCCTCCACGCTCTCGCCGGCATCCGTGACGAGCGGACCATGCTGTTGCCGGTGACGATCCAGGGCGAGCGGCTAGTGGCCCTGTTGGATACCGGCTCCACCCATAACTTCCTGCCCGAGGCGACCATGCGTCGTCTAGCCCTTCCGACGACGGGCGGGGAGCGCCTTCGGATCACGGTGGCGAACGGCGATCGCCTTCGGTGTCATGGGTTCGCCCGCGACGTTCCCCTCTCCATCGGTGGCGAACACTTCTCCATTACCTGTGCAGGGATCGACCTCGGCTGCTTCGACTTCATCCTCGGTGTGGATTTTCTCCGGACCCTCGGTCCCATCCTGTGGGACTTCGACGCGCTGACGATGACGTTTTGGCGGCTGGGCCGCCGAATCCGGTGGGACGGCCTTGGGGGCGCCGCGCCGGCCGTGCCACACCTCCAGCTGGCCGCCGCGTCCTCGGAGGCCGAGCACCCCCTGCTGGAGCCCCTTCTGCAGCAGCACAGCGACCTCTTCGACGAGCCACGGGGCCTTCCGCCCGCCCGGGTGTACGACCATCGTATTCACCTCTTGCCGGGCTCCACCCCTGTGGCGGTTCGACCCTACCGCTACCCTCAGCTGCAGAAGGATGAGTTGGAGAGACAGTGTGCCCTTATGCTCGCCGCGGGCATCATCCGGATCTCCACGTCGCCCTTCTCCGCGCCGGTGCTTCTCGTCCGCAAGTCGGACGGCACGTGGCGTTTCTGCATCGACTACCGCGCCCTGAACGCTCTCACGCTCAAGGACAAGTTCCCTATACCGGTGGTCGACGAGCTCTTGGATGAGCTCCATGGGGCGCGCTTCTTCACCAAGCTCGATCTCCGGTCGGGCTATCATCAGGTCGTATGCATCCGGACGACATCGCCAAGACGGCGTTTCGCACCCACCATGGCCACTTCGAGTTTTTGGTGATGCCCTTCGGCCTCGCCAACGCCCCGGCGACTTTCCAGGCCCTGATGAACGACGTCCTTCGGCCCTACTTACGGCGGTTTGTACTTGTTTTCTTTGATGACATTCTTATCTACAGCGCCACCTGGGCCGAGCACCTCCAGCACGTCGCCATCGTCTTCAACGAGCTTCGGGCGCACCACCTCCACCTTAAGCGCTCGAAGTGCTCGTTCGGGACGCCTACCGTCGCCTACCTCGGCCATGTCATCTCGGCCGACGGGGTGGCTATGGACGCCGACAAGGTGGCGGCCGTCTCCGCATGGCCAATGCCTCACTCGCCGCGGGCTCTTCGCGGGTTCCTCGGCCTCGCAGGCTACTACCGGAAATTTATCCGAGAGTTCGGCCTCATCGCGGCGCCCCTCACGCGGTTGCTCCGCCGCGACGCTTTCGCCTGGGACGACGAGGCGACGGCGGCGTTCGAGGCCCTCAAGGGGGCCCTCACCACGGGCCCCGTCCTCCAGATGCCCGACTTCGACCGCCCGTTCGTGGTGGACTGTGACGCCTCGGGCGCGGGTTTCGGCGCCGTGCTTCATCAGGGCGAGGGGCCCCTCGCCTTCTTCAGCCGGCCTTTCGCTCCGCGCCATCTTAAGCTGGCGGCGTACGAGCGGGAGCTCATTGGCCTTGTGCAGGCCGTTCGCCATTGGCGGCCGTACTTATGGGGACGGTCCTTCCACATTCATACGGACCACTACAGCCTGAAGTTCTTGCTGGACCAACGACTGTCGACCGTGCCGCAGCACCAGTGGATCAGCAAGCTCTTCGGCTTCGACTTTTCCGTCGAGTATCGGCCGGGCCGCCTTAACACCGTGGCCGATGCGCTGTCCCGTCGCGACTCCGACCTCGCTCCCTCCGCCGACGAGTCCGCGGGGGCGGCCCTGTGCATCCGCTCCGGACCGACGTTCGGTCTCTTCGCCGACATTCGCCGCGCGACTGCGACGGCCGACGACGCCGTCCTTCTTCAGCAGCAGCTCGCGGCCGGTGACCTGGAGGAGCCCTGGCGCTTCTCTGGCGGATTGCTTCTCCATGGGCGCCGGATCTTTGTTCCGGCGCATGATGATCTCCGTCACCAGGTATTACAGCTCGCCCACTCGGCGGGTCATGAGGGTGTGCAGAAAACCCTCCATCGTCTTCGCGCCGACTTCTACATCCCTGGCGATCGAGCCCTGGTCCGCGACTGGGTTCGGTCTTGTCAGACATGCCAGCGCAACAAGACGGAGACCCTGAGGCCGGCTGGGTTACTTCAGCCCTTGGAGGTGCCGTCTCAGGTCTGGGCGGATATCTCCATGGACTTCATCGAGGGCCTTCCCAAGGTGGGCGGCAAGTCGGTCATCCTCACGGTGGTCGACCGCTTCTCCAAGTACGCCCACTTCATCGCGCTCGGCCATCCGTACACGGCGGCGTCCGTGGCCCGGGCCTTCTTCGACAGCATCGTCCGTCTCCACGGGTTCCCCGCTTCGATCGTCAGTGATCGGGACCCGGTGTTCACGGGCCATGTCTGGCGCGACCTCTTCAGGATGGCGGGCGTCCAGCTCCGCCTGAGCACGGCGTTCCATCCTCAGACGGACGGTCAGTCCGAGGTGGTTAACAAGGTCATTGCCATGTATTTGCGTTGTGTGACAGGTGATCGGCCTCGAGCTTGGGTGGACTGGCTCTCTTGGGCGGAGTACTGCTACAACACCTCCTATCACTCCGCCCTGCGTGCTACGCCGTTTGAGGTGGTCTATGGTCGACCACCCCCGCCTATACTTCCGGTGGACCCGGAGACGGCTCGGACGGAGGTTGCGGGTGACCTTATCCGCACCCGTGATGAGATGCTTGCTGAGGTCCGTCAGCGTCTCCTTCAGGCCCAGCAGCTGGCCAAGCACTACTACGACGATCATCATCGCGAGGCGGAGTTCGCGGTGGGCGACTGGGTGTGGCTGCGTCTTCTCCACCGCTCTACGCAGTCACTCGACCCACGCGCGAAGCGCAAGCTCGGCCCTCGCTACGCCGGGCCCTTCCCCATCTTGGAGCGCATTGGGAAGGTGGCCTATCGTCTTCAGCTTCCAGCCCACGCTCGCATCCACGACGTCTTCCATGTGGGGCTGCTCAAGCCTTTCCGTGGCGAGCCACCGGCGGCTCCTCCGGCGCTTCCTCCAACCGCCGATGGTCGCATTCTTCCAGAACCGGCAAAGGTGTTGCAGGCGCAGCTCCGTCGTGGAGTGTGGTTCGTCCTGGTCCAGTGGGCGGGCCTTCCGGAGGAGGAGGCTACTTGGGAGCAGCGTGATGAGTTCCGCCAACACTATCCAGACTTTCAGCTCGAGGACGAGCTGTTTGCGCAGGCGGGGAGAGATGTTATGACCGGTTTGGTCTACAACCGGAAGAGGCCCACCGGGCATTAGTATTAGGGGCTTGGCCCACAAGTTATCTTAGGCTAAAGTTATAAATACTAGTTGTAAGACACCGTTTGAGATTAAGCAATAAAGATATTATAATCTTCTGTTGCCCGGCTCCCCAAGGAGCCGGAACCCTAGCCGCCACCTGTTCACCGCCGCCGACCCAAACCCTAAGCCACGACGGCGCCCGCTCGCCGACGCGCTCGCTCCAGCCCTCGTCCCCCTCCTCCCTGTCCGTACAATCTACGCCGAAGGCCTGGTAGGAACCCTAGTCCTACCAGGAAGACACACACATAAAGTGTTCATGGGTACTTAATAAACAAACCACTGCCAATTAAGTTACATGGAATGATGTTTCAGTCATGTACCTTGGTGCACTCTGCCTTTGTTTTTGCATCGAGTGTCTTGTTTTTTCCACCAATATATGCAGCTAGTAATTCTCTGGTACGTTTATCTTTAGCTGCTTTCTCTTCAGCACTTTGAGTCTCTCCACCAAGGCTTATATTTCTTCCACCACCATACTAATGAGGAAGTAAGGAAATATCAAAACTGGGAAAAGGTAGCACTACTACGAGCCTATATTCTCTAATTGAATTATATCAAATAAATTGCTAATGGTTTTGCAAAGTAAACTATTTTGAAACATGTATAGAACAAGCCAAGGAAATGTGTAAAAGAGCACAATCACTACAAAATCAGTTTCAACTGTATTTTAGATGTTTTTCCTAGTATATCAATCAAACAGGAAGGAAGCAGTGTAGATAGCAAGAAAATTTTAGAAGTGTTTTTATCTTGTATTTCAGACATGGCAATACCTAAAAAATTGTTAAAAGTCTAAACCAGCCCAAATATATGTGATGTGCATAATTCCTACTCCTTACATGTGGTTCTTGGACAGTGGCCTAGAGCCATAGTGGATGATGTCATGTTGTCCTTAACAAGGCATATGAAATGTCCAGAACTAGAATCAAACATTGTGCAACAATATGACTGTTCAAATTATATTTTGTGATGAATGGTTATCCTGTAAAAAATAATATCACGCTGAATAATTTCCCATTTCGTTATAGTGAATACTTCCAATGGATTAACACTAAATACGCTGACCGGAAAATGCTTACAGTAACATTACCAATTTACCATGACTTCAACAAGTTTTTGTTCAAAGAGATAGAAATGTCTCCAGAAAATCCTTAGGTTCAGCCGCCAAAGTCAAGTCATAAGAAATGGTTCTCATTTTCTCCAAGCAAAGTTACGAGAATATTCAGAGAATAATTGGCACATAGATATTATGCATTTCATTGTATTATATCATTCCACTCTAATCAAATCACTGCTCAGTGTAACAGCTGAAAGGGGGATAACCCGGTTCGAAGATAATAATAATTGCAGCATCCTTTAAAACTAGAGGGATAGGAAAGTGTTTGATCTTACCGCCTTTGAAATATTTTGTGGCCGTGGAAACATTCCCCATGTTGTAACCCTGGGTTTGTAGGACTCTGAGTTTTCGTCATCTTCAGGTTCAATAACAGTTGAAAGTGGTGTTTCCTCAAGCTTGCTATCTTCATTTTGTTTGCCCTCTTTTGAACGTGAAGTTTCCTCAGACTCGCTATCATCTACAGGTTGATTTTCAGTTGAACGACGAGACTTCCCAAATTTACTAGGGTCGCCAACTACTATCTCCACCTCAGGAAAATCTTCATTTGAAAAAGGATCAATTCCTTGAGACAGCCCTGGTGGTGGACCTTGATAACGTTTTTTCTCAAAGAAACCGAGGCCCAAAAAGTCCGTCTCATCGTACGCATACCCTCCCTTTTTCTTTGCCACTTTGCCAAATGCACCATCTTTACTAGTAAACGTGCTTTGGCCTGCAAATAAAACAAACCATGGTAGCTGGTTAAATAGAAAAAATAAATAAAAGAATCAATTATTTGTGCAAATTCGAAGAGCAGTTAACTGTTCGTGTGGGGGATTTGATATTGAAGTGATGAGTACTGTTTTTCTTTTTTCTTTTTTGGCCAGTATCGAAACAAATTATACGGCATCATGGTTTACTGTTCCAGAATTCAGATGATATGCCAATATACTTTTAACTCTCTAGGACAGACAGGAATTACAGAAAGATAGAGAAACTTTGCGAGTACCTCACCACAATGGCAAAGGCATCCACCCAACCAACATTTTAATAATCATGCTTTAAAGCACCCTTAATCCCCAGCTCCGACCACATTTTCATCAGCAACACACAACGAACGATCATAAGAACAAAACGAGGCTTTGACACCTCGATTTAGCGACTAACACGTTTCTATTCAAAACACGCGCCCATTTCCTTTTGATTTCAACAGTTTCTACTATGTCCTGATAGCAAACAACTTCTGCACTCTGCAGAGTACGCCCTGAGACGACACAAACCAACCAAACTAGCGAGAAGCTTGGCGCCTCTACTCACCGAAAGTCGGCGACGGATTGAGAAGCGGGGAGCCGCCGTCCAGTCCTCCCCCGTTGCCGCTCCTGTACTCCAGCGCCCGCTCGAAGGCCTCCTTGCTGCCGCTGGACTCCTTGGCGGAAGGCTGCGGCGGAGGGGGAGGCGACGGTGGCGATGGCGGTGGCTTGGGCGTCGGATTAGCCCTGTCCTTCTTGTAGGCGGCCGCGCGGGCGAAGGCGAGCTTGACGGGGTCGGTTGGCTCAGCATCCTCGGGCGGGGGCGGAGAGGGCGGCGACGAGGAGGAGGAGGACGCGGCGAGGGGGTGCAGGAGGCGGGGTGGCTTCGGGGAGAACGTCAGGGTCTTGTTGGGGACGGTGGCGGCTAGGAGGGGTTGGCGGGTGGGGGTGGGACGGAAGGGGAGGCGGCGCTGGGAAGTGGAGGGGACAAGGGAGGATGCCGCGCCTGCTGCTGCCGCGGCGGCCATTGCTTTGCGGCCCCGGCGGATCAGAGGTGCTTGGTGCCGGAAGCCGACAAGCCGAGCAAGCGTCTGTTACTTATCCGTTGTCCGGCGTGGCGTGGCGCGGCGAGTGAGCCGACGTCGCCGTGGAATCTGCGGTTGATTTGCAGAATTTGTCTCCAAGCAAGAGCTGAGAGAGGTAATCACTTGATAAACCTTTGTACTCCCTCAATTTCACGACGTAGTGCGCCCGCGTTTTCCGAGATCCAAATTTGACCATAAATTTAACTAACAAGACCGTCTACAGCGGGAGCAAAAATTATATCATTGAAATCATATCGAAAATACGAATTCAGTCGTATAATTTTTTCTCTCGCCGTAGTCGGTCTCGTTGGTTAAATTTACGGTCAAACTTGAATCTCGGGTACAAATTCAGTCGTATAATTTTTTCTCCCGCCGTAGTCGGCCTCGTTGGTTAAATTTACGGTCAAACTTGAATCTCAGGAAGCACGTGCACACTACATTGTGGAATGGAGGGAGTAATTGACAGCCGGGAGGTTTGTCATGATAAAGCCCCTAAGCTCAACACACCGGAACCCAATGAAGGAAAATGTAGATTGAAAGGACGAAACACACAACGATCAAGAGGGTCGGCGAGTCTAAAGGGTTTTTGTCC
The DNA here is from genome assembly GCA_011799875.1 of Thinopyrum elongatum. NCBI lineage: Eukaryota > Viridiplantae > Streptophyta > Magnoliopsida > Poales > Poaceae > Thinopyrum > Thinopyrum elongatum. The sequence continues at coordinate 354,076,811 of CM022297.1, read as the reverse complement.
GAGACCAACACCGACCAGACCCAAACAGACCCGTTGGAAACACAACTTCACGTGCCCTCTGTTGATGCTTAGCGCATCGTCAGGCGGGGATAGGATGGAGAGAACATTATTAATTGTGCGACGCCATTGCCTCGCTATCCCGATCATGACACTAAAACTACCCTGGATATGCTACCGGTAGCAGGAAGAAGACCATCTATATGCCATATCATGTTTGATAATCCTCATTCTGTCATATGTTATGGATGAGATTTTCAAATTCACATTTCTGAAATATTTTCATAGTTGTTATGTCATCTCCATTAAATTCAACTTGATTTGTGAATATTCTCTATAATAATGATTTTCTTTAAATAGACATGCCAATGTTGGCATGGAGCCCAAGTCTATGCTCTAGGCCAAGGCATTAAATCTTAGTGTGGCCGCGTCCCTAGTGCACTTGACATACTGGGAAAGTTCGAGACCAAATGGATCAAGTCCGCTTCACTGACATGGTGCAAATTTCCCACTGTCCAGAAATGAAAATGAATTTCTAAGTGGTTCAATTGGTCAAGGCTGGGGCTAGCAAAAATATGGTAGCTTCCCTAATAAGTTGGAGAGCCTCCAAAAAGCTTCAGGGCAAGGGGATGCCTAGAAAATAATATAAACATTTTATGGGAGGTTCTAGTCGGAAAGTTTGACTGTTTTCAAATGAAAAAATATTGAAGTAAGGTATCTCATGTTTTTGCACATGTGAAACATACATGATCATGAGATACTACCACAATTTTCTTGGCGGAAAATAAGTTGGTTAAAATGTTGCTCCTTCACAAAGGGGTTTAAAAAGTAATTTAAAAAAAGTAATATTAAATCAAGAAGGCTGGTCATGTGAAGAACATATGGTAAGAATAATATGCATGAGAAATTTGACTAGTATAACTCCAACTCATTTGAGCCAAGGAAAAGGGTGAAAGCAATTTATGTACCCTGAAAGCAATTTGTGACTTTCCGAATGTCTTTCTAGAGGAACTACCAGGAATGCACGCCACATGATAGATGGGTAGAATTTTTCATAGAGCTAATCCTAGGAACTGCTCCAATCTCCAAATGTCCATGCATGATGGCCTCAAACGAGTTAGTTGAGCTTAAGAAACAACTTGAATAGTTGGAAGGAAAAGGCTTTATCCACCCCAGTTCGTCGCCATGGGATTGCCCCTTCCTCTTCGTCAAGAAGAAGGATGAAACATACTAGATGTTTGTTGATACGTCTCCAACGTATCTATAATTTTTGATTGTTCCATGCTATTATATTATCTATCTTGGATGTTTTATATGCATTTATATGCTATTTTATATTATTTTTGGGACTAACCTATTAACCCAGAGCCCAGTGCCAGTCTCTGTTTTTTCCTTATTTTTGAGTTTTACAGAAAAAGAATATCAAACGGAGTCCAAACGAGCTGAAAATTTACGGTGATATTTTATGGACCAAAAGAGACCCCCGAAGCACCAGAGTTGGACCAGAAGAGTCCCGAGGAGTCCACAAGCCAGGGGCGCGCCCTACCCCCCAGGGCGCGCCTTGAGGGCTTGTGGGCCCCTCGGGCACCACCTTGACTTGTTTCCGACGCAAAAAATTCTTATAAATATAGAAACCTCCGAAAAGAACCCTAGATCGGAAGTTCCGCCGCCGTAAGCCTCTGTAGCCATGAAAAACCAATCGGGAACCCGTTTCGGCACCCTGCCGGAGGGGGAAACCATCACCGAAGGCCATCTTCATCATCCCGGCGGCCACCATGATGAGGAGGGATTAGTTCACCCTCGGGGCTGAGGGTATGTACCAGTAGCTATGTGTTTGATCTCTCTCTCTCTCTCTCGTGTTCTTGATTTGGCACGATCTTGATGTACTGTGAGCTTTGTTACTATAGTTGGATCATATGGTGTTTCTCCCCCTCTTCCTTCTTGTGATGAATTGAGTCTTGCTCTTTGAGGTTTCGTTATGTTGGATTGAGTATTGGATTTGAGAACACTTGATGTATGTCTTGCGATGGGATATCTGTGGTGACAATGGGATGTTCTATTGATTCACTTGATGTATGTTTTGGCACTCAACTCGCGGATTCCCGAGGTGACATTGGGGTAATCTATGCATAGGGGTTGATGCACATTTTCGTCCTATGTTCTCCGATAGAAACTTTGGAGTGATTCTTTGTTGCACGTTGAGGGATTGTTATATGATCTAGTTATGATATCATTGTTGAGAGAATTTGCACTAGTGAAAGTATGAACCCTAGGCCTTGTTTCCAAGCATTGCAATACCGTTTTTGCTCACTTTTGTTACTAGTTACCTTGATATTTTTATATTTTCATATTACAAAAACCTATATCTACTATCCATATTACACTTGTATCACCATCTCTTCGCCGAACTAGTGCACCTATACAATTTACCATTGTATTGGGTGTGTTGGGGACACAAGAGACTCTTTGTTATTTGGTTGCAGGGTTGTTTGAGAGAGACCATCTTCATCCCACGCCTCCCACGGATTGATAAACCTTAGGTCATCCACTTGAGGAAAATTTGCTACTGTCCTACAAATCTCTGCACTTGGAGGCCCAACAACTTCTACAAGAAGAAAGGTTGCGTAGTAGACATCAAGCTCTTTTCTGGCGCCGTTGCCGGGGAGGTGAGTGCTTGAAGGTATATATTTAGATCTTGCAATTGAATCTTTTAGTTTCTTGTTTTATCACTAATTTAGTCTATAAAAGAAAACTATAAAAAAATAGAATTGAGGTTGCCTCATATGCTTCATCTTTTTAATGTCTTTCATGAAAATGATGGAAAGAAAAATTATGCTCAAGTGTTAGAAGAAGAAGTTAATAAAATGTTTTTCACTAAATCTTTGAATGATGAGTATGATTGCAATGTTGTTACTATGAATTTTGAATATCCATGATGCTAATGATGTGCAAAGGCATAAGCTTGGGGATGCTATGTTTGATGAAGATGATATTTTTTTGTCCCCCAAGTTTTGATGAGCAAATTTATTATGATGAAAGCATGCCCCCTATTTATGATGATTATATTGATGAAAGTGGGTTTGGAAGAGTGTCAACTCTAGGTAGTATTGATCCCACTATTTTAGAGGGTGTTGAATCTTTTCACAATATTGATAAAAGTGGATTTGGAGAGGTCATGACTTTATTTAGTGATGAATCCACTATTTTGGAAGAGGTTCCAATTGATTATGAGAACAAAGTTGCTATCTATGATGATTATTTGGATGACATATATGCTATAAAGAATAATGATAACCATGAAACTTGTCATCATGATTTTAATTTTCAATTGGATTATGCCTCACATGATAGTTATTTTGTTGAGTTTGCTCCCACTACTATTCATGAGAATAAATTTGCTTATGTGGAGAGTAGTAAAAATTCTATGCTTGTGGATCATGAAAAGAATGCTTTATGTGATGGTTATATTGTTGAATTCATTCATGATGCTGCTGAAAATTATTATGAGAGAGGAACATATGCTTTTAAATATCTCAATAATATCAAGTTTCCTCTCTATGTGTTGAAAATCTTGAAGTTATGCTTGTTTTGCCTTCCTATGCTAGTTGATTCTTGTTCCCATAAGTTGTTTGCTCACAAAATCCCAATGAATACAAAGTGGGTTAGACTTAAATGTGCTAGTAATATGCTTCATGATGCTCTCTTTGTGTTTCCGTTCTTATCTTTTATGTTAGCACCATTGAAATCATCATGCCTAGCTAAAAGGCATTAAAGAAAAGCGCTTGTTGGGAGACAATCCAATATTTATACCTTCTGTTTTTGTGTGTTCACATGATTAATCTACTATAGTAATCATGTTTTATAGATTTTGTTTCAATAAAGTGCCAAGTAATGCCTTTGGGATAGTGTGGATGATAGTTGATTTGATTCTGTGCAAAAATAGAAATTTTTGCTTCCAGTAACAGAATTTTTTAAATTTACTGGAACGTGATAAAATTCTGAATTTTTTAAGAAAGATTGATATAAAAATTTCTTACATTGTCCTAATTGTTCAGAAGTTTTGGAGTTACAAAAGTATGGAAAGTTTTCAGATTGCTATAGACTGTTCTGTTTTTGACAGATTCTGTTTTTTATGTGTTGTTTGCTTATTTTGATGAATCTATGAGTAGTATCGGAGGGTATGAACCATGGAGAAGTTGGAATACAGTAGATATAACACCAATATAAATTTATAATGAGTTCACAATAGTACCTAAAGTGGTGATTTATTTTATTATACTAACGGATCTTACGAGTTTTCTGTTGAGTTTTGTGTTGTGAAGTTTTCAAGTTTTGGGTAAAGTTTTGATGGACAACAGAATAAGGAGTGGCAAGAGCCTAAGCTTGGGGATGCCCAAGGCACCCCAAGGTAATATTCAAGTACAACCAAGCATCTAAGCTTGGGGATGCCCCGGATGGCATCCCCTCTTTCGTCTTTAATCCATCGGTAAATTTACTTGAGGCTATATTTTTATTCACCACATGATGTGTGTTTTGCTTGGAGCGTATTGTATGATATGAGTCTTTGCTTTTTAGTCTGCCACAATAATCCTTGTTGTACACACATTTGAGAGGGACACGCATTAATCGTGAATTTATTAGAATACTCTTTGTGCTTCACTTATATCTTTTGAGCTAGGCAATATGCTCTAGTGCTTCACTTATATCTTTTTAGAGCATGGCGGTGGTTTTATTTTATAGAAATTGATGAACTCTCGTTATTTTGAGAGTCTTAAATAGCATGGTAATTTGCTTAGGTTATGAATTTAGTCCTAATATGATGGGCATCCAAGAGGGATATAATAAAAACTTTCATATAAAGAGCATTGAATATATGAGAAGTTTGATTCTTGCATTTGTTTTGAGATATAAAGATGGTGATATTAGAGTCATGCTAGTGAGTAATTGTGGATTGGTAGAAATACTTGTGTTAAAGTTTATGATTCCCGTAGCATGCACGTATGGTGAACCGTTATGTGATGAAGTCGGAGCATGATTTATTTTTTTTGATTGTCTTCCTTATGAGTGGTGGTCGGGGACGAGCGATGGTCTTTTCCTAAGAATCTATCCCCCTAGGAGCATGCGTGTAGTACTTTGCTTCAATGGCTAATAAATTTTTGCAATAAGTATGTGAGTTCTTTATGACTAATGTTGAGTCCATGGATTATACGCACTCTCACCCTTCCACCATTGCTAGCCTCTCTAGTACCGCGCAACTTTCGCCGGTGCATTAAACCCACCATATACCCTTCCTAAAAATAGCCACCATACCTACCTATTATGGAATTTCCATAGCCATTCCGAGATATATTGCCATGCAACTTCCACCGTTCCATTTATTATGACACATACCATCATTGTCATATTGCTTTGCATGATCATGTAGTTGGCATAGTATTTGTGGCTTGGCCACCGTTCATATTTTTTATACATGTCACTCTTGATCATTGCACATCCCGGTACACCGCCGGAGGCATTCATATAGAGTCATATTTTGTTCTAGTATCGAGTTGTAATTCTTGAGTTGTAAGTAAATAAAAGTGTGATGATCATCATTATTAGAGCATTGTCCCATGTGAGGAAAGGATGATGGAGACTATGATTCCCTCACAAGTTGGGATGAAGATCCGGACGAAAAATAAATAAATAAATAAAAAGAGCCCAAACAAAAAAAACAAAAAAGAGGCTAAAGAGCCCAAAATAAAAAAAATGAGAGAAAAAGAGAGAAGGGGCAATGCCACTATCCTTTTTACCACACTTGTGCTTCAAAGTAGCACCATGTTCTTCATGATAGAGAGTCTCCTATTTTGTCACTTTCATATACCAGTGGGAATTTTTTGTTATAGAACTTGGCTTGTATATTCAATGATGGGCTTCCTCAAATTGCCCTAGGTCTTCGTGAGCAAGCAAGTTGGATGCACACCCACTTAGTTTCTTTTTTAGCTTTCATACACTTATAGCTCTAGTGCATCCGTTGCATGGCAATCCCTACTCACTTGCATCGATATCAATTGATGGGCGTCTCCATAGCCCATTAATCTGCCTAGTTGATGTGAGACTTTCTCCTTCTTTTTGTCTTCCCCACAACCACCATATTCTATTCCACCTATAGTGTTATATCCATGGCTCACGCTCATGTATTGCGTGAAAGTTGAAAAAGTTTGAGAACATCAAAAGTATGAAACAATTGCTTGGCTTGTCATCGGGGTTGTGCATGATGAAATACTTTGTGTGATGAAGATGGAGCATAGCCAGACTATATGATTTTGTAGGGATATTTTCTTTGGCCATGTTATTTTGAGAAGATATGATGGCTTTATTAGTATGCTTGAAGAATTATTGTTTTTATGTCAATATTAAACTTTTGTTTTGAATCTTATGGATCTGAACATTCATGCCACAATAAAGAAGATTACATTGAAAAATATGTTAGGTAGCATTCCACATCAAAAATTCCGTTTTTATCATTTACCTACTCGAGGACGAGCAATAATTAAGCTTGGGGATGCTTGATACGTCTCCAACGTATCTATAATTTTTGATTGTTCCATGCTATTATATTATCTATCTTGGATGTTTTATATGCATTTATATGCTATTTTATATTATTTTTGGGACTAACCTATTAACCCAGAGCCCAGTGCCAGTTTCTGTTTTTTCCTTGTTTTTGAGTTTTACAGAAAAGGAATATCAAACGGAGTCCAAATGAGCTGAAAATTTATGGTGATTTTTTATGGACCAAAAGAGACCCCCGAAGCACCGGAGCTGGACCAAAAGAGTCCCGAGGAGTCCACAAGCCAGGGGGCGCCCTACACCCCAGGGCTTGCCTTGAGGGCTTATGGGCCCCTCGGGCACCTCCTTGACTTGTTTCCGACGCCAAAAATTCTTATAAATATAGAAACCTCCGAAAAGAACCCTAGATCGGAAGTTCCGCCGCCGTAAGCCTCTGTAGCCATGAAAAACCAATCGGGAGCCCATTCCGGCACCCTGCCGGAGGGGGAAACCATCACCGGAGGCCATCTTCATCATCCCGGCGACCACCATAACGAGGAGGGAGTAGTTCACCCTCGGGGCTGAGGGTATGTACCAGTAGCTATGTGTTTGATCTCTCTCTCTCTCGTGTTCTTGATTTGGCACGATCTTGATGTACCGCGAGCTTTGTTACTATAGTTGGATCATATGGTGTTTCTCCCCCTCTACCTTCTTGTGATGAATTGAGTCTTACTCTTTGAGGTTTTGTTATGTTGGATTGAGTATTGGATTTGAGAACACTTGTGACGCCCCCGACTCAATCGTGCACTAATCATACACGCAAACATGCACGATCAAGCACAGGGACTCACGGGAAGATATCACAACACAACTCTAACACAAATAAACGGAGATCCACGAATATTACAGACCAGGGATCACGAGGATCCGAATACATAAGTCAGTCATATAAATAATATCTGGGTACAGACATAGTTAGTCAAGGTATGCCTTAAGAAGGCTAGCATAAACAATGACTCTAGATCGAAAGGCGAAGGCCTCCTGCTTAGGGCCTCCGATCCTACTCCTGGTCGGCTGGCTCGAACCAGTAGTACGTGCCGTCTGGGCCCTCCTGGTAGTAAGCTCCTGCGGTGTCATCTGGCTCCTGAGCTCCATCGTCTGAGGTAACATCCAAAAGGGGTATGGGGGAAAAAGAAGTAGCAAAGCAACCGTGAGTACTCATCCAAAGTACTCAGCAAGCAAGGATCTACACTACATATGCATTGTTACCAAAGGGAAAAGGCTGTATATGTGGACTAGGCTGCAGAAATGCCAGAATAGAGAGAAGGCCTAGTCCTATCGAAGACTAGCATCTTCACGAAGCCACCATCTTGCAGCAATTAGAAGAGTATAGAAAAGCATTTTATTAAGCAAGCATGTTGAGGCAAAGCCTAGAGATCCTTTCTCGACTCCCTGCGAGAAAGCGATCCCGGAGCTTCAATTGGTTAAACAGGTATCCAGTTCAAATAATAGACCGGGATACCAAACTGAGCGTCCTGTTACCGTGGACACGGCTATTCGAATAGATCACTTCCCTGAAGGGGTGCACTACTGTTACCCAACACGCTCGAACACCTCTGGCCGGACACACTTGCTGGGTAATGCCCGGCCTCGAGAGATCGACACGAAGCAGCGCCCTAACTAGGCTCAGCAGAGAGGTCAACACGCCGGAGTAACCTATGCACCCAGGGGTCTTGGGCCATCGCCTGGGCGCTCCTGCGCGTTGCGAGACTGGCCGGGGAGCAGGCGCGACACTGAACTCGTCAGTGAAGTATCCAGCCCAACCCCAACAATCAGCCCGCACGGTGAACTGTGACGTTTGATGAGCTTTCGGGAGAAACGTACGACGTAGAGGGCCCCATAAACCATTATCCCGCGTGGTGGTAGTGCGTATAGGGCATGACGACCCACTCAGATCAAATACCCAAATCCGTTAGGCGTATTTAATAATTCACAGAGACGATCAGAGTTTCTGATGCTCCGCCACAATATCTCTCTCGGGTGCCCTCCTGGCAAACCCGACTGCATAATTTCCCCGCGGGTACCCCTCAGGGTCGACCCGCCTGCGACAAAGGTCAAAGTAACCGTGTGGTCATAACATCAAGGGGGAAACCCCGAGGAATCACCCTCGGTGGATTCCACTCGATGAAATCATCAAGGTGAACGTAGGAGGAATCACCCTCGAGGTTCACACTTGAGGGGTTGCACGACAGAGTCGTATCGGGAGTGGTTAAGTAGGAATCACCCTCGATGACCACGACCGAACAGCTACACTGCAGAGTTATCATTAGGAGTGCGCTACGAGGTATCACCCTCAACACTCGATAGTAACTATGCAGAGTCGTACAACAAAGAGGGGGGGTGAAGTGAGGTGTCGGTCTCTGGTCGTCGATCACGTTGATCGAGTCGTCGATGATAAAGCAGAGGCAACAAGGACAAGGTGGGGGTCACTGATGGATCACTAACCAACCTATACTAAGCAGTTTAGGTTAAGCAGGTAGGTATCAATAAGCAGGTTACAAAAAGCAGGCTATGCATCAGGATAGGAGCAATCAATTACAATAGCAAAATCTAATGCAAGCATGTGAGAATGGAATGGGCGATATCGGAGTGATCAAAGGGGGGGCTTGCCTGAAAGCTCTGCTGAGAGGGGCTGGTCGTCGAAAGGCTGCTCATCCGGAGCGTAGTCGTACTCTGTTGCGTCGGCGTCGGTCTCGGCGTCTATCGAGAGAGAAGGAGGGGGAAAGAAACAATAAATTCACGGAAAAAATGCAAACAATATGCATGACATGCCTAAATGATATGCAGAGGTGTTCTACTGCCTAACTAGATGATTTAGTTAATTTAGGAATTTATTTGGATTTATTTTATTAAAGTTGAGCACTATTCATTTATCGAAATCAGTCTAAAAGTTCCACGTTCAGGTAGTTAGGGGCATCTGACAGCAACACGAAGGGCATATTTAGATTCGTCTCGTTGTTCTGAGCAACTTTCATGTACAAAGTATTTTCATCCGAGCTACGGTTTATTTTATATGATTTCCTAAAGTTTTAATCATTTTTTGGATTTTATCTAATTATTTTAAATCAACATTATCCAAAACAGTATGGGATGATGTCATCATGATGTAGAGGTGACATCAGCGGTCAACAGTCCGCTGACCAGAGTCAAACCTGACATGTGGGTCCAGTGGGACCCACATGTCAGTGACTGTGGCACTAACAAAGGGGTTAGTTTAAACTAGTTAGGTTAATTAGCCGGTGGGCCCCAGTAGTCAGTGAGTGATTAGTGTTTTAATTAATTAATTTAATTAATTAACCGATTTCTATTTATTTAAAATTGTTTAAACGGGCGGGACCCACATGTCAGTGACACGGGGCCAGCCCAGTCAGCAGTTGACCCAGTCAATAGGTCAACTGGAGCCCGTGGGGCCCACGGTCAGTCTCACAGGAGGCTGCCACGTCGGAGCCAGGTCGGACGCCGGCCGGAGACACGTTGGAGTTGGCTCCGGCGAGCCAAACGCGGCGGCGCGCGTCGGGAGGGGCTCGGGTTTCGCGTACAGGGGGTTTCCAGGGCCGTAGCTTGGTGCGTTCGACGCGGCTCGGTGTCGCGCGTCGAATGGCGGTGGCCGGAGTGGCTGGGGCGGTCGAAGGCGAGCGCTACGACGATGCCGGCGGCGAGGTTCTCGGGCGAGCTACGGGAAACGGCGTTCCGGCGCGCAAACGAACGAACGAAGAGGCTAGACGGGATCTACTCGGTGCGGTGAGCGCGATGGTGGTACGCACGGGACCATTTGGTCACCGTGGCTACGCCGGCGACGAGGTCAGGCGGCGGCGCGTTCGGGCACCTCCAATGCGACCACTACGGCGATGATATCGAGCAGAAATGAGAGGGGGAAGGCGGCGACTGCTCACCGGGCCCTGTAGGTGTGCAATAGCGGGCTCGAGGAGGGCTCGAGGCGGTGAATCGGTGGCGGCGATGCAGGTGGCCGAAGGTGGAAGATGACGGCGTAGGGGACGATGCAGAGGCGCTCCTGCTCGGGTGACTCGTCGGGGAGGAAGAGGAGGTCGCGGCGATCCTTCTTGGCGCGGAGGCGAGGCGAAACGGTGGCGGTGGCCACGCGCGTCACGGCGGTGGAGCCATGGTTGCGCTCGGGAGGGGGGGGGGGAAACTGAGAGGGAGAACGGGGGAAAATGGCGAGGGAGACGCCAGGGGGTGCACAGGGCCTCGCCCTTATCCTCCACGCGGGCGCGGCGATGCGCTGTCGAGCAAGCGAGCAGGGAGGCCATGCGCGGGTGTGCGGCAGAGGACGACAGCGAGCGGGGAGGAGCAGTGGGAGGTGGGAGATGCTGCGGGATGGGTTGGGCCTCCCTGTGCACTCGAGGCCCAGCACAGTGGGCCTTTTTCTTTTTCTTTCCTTTCTGTTTTCTGTTTTCTTTTGTTTTTCTGTTTTTGCAAAAATGTGTGGCCCCAATTATAGTTTTGTAAAAATATGTGAACTAGCCACAATATTTCAGTGCAACCTTTACTACTGCCATAAAAAGGTTTTTAGTCCATATAATTTCATTTGGATTTTATTTAATTATAAATGGATTAAATACTTCTGTTTTGTTGTTGTTTATTGTTGTTATATTTATTTAACTAATTTAGTTAATGTTTCTGTTATTTTTCCAAATGCTTTGGGAATATTTGCAACATTATGAACATTTTAGTTCCTGGATTTGAACAACTTTTATTTATACTCTATATTAATTTGAAGTTTGAATTAGGAGTTTGAAATGCAATATGATGCGAATGATGACTAGGCTTTGTTAATCTTGCTGACATGGCATTAACTAAGGGTGATCACTGTGGTTAATTACATGGGGTGTTACAATTCTCCTCCTCTAACAAGAATTCTCGTCCCGAGAATTAAGAAGAAGACTGAAAGAAAGCGAGGTATTCTTCGCGAAGACGATCCTCGCGTTCCCAAGTGGCTTCATCTTCAGAATGATTCGACCACTGAACTTTTAGGAATTTGATTGTCTTCTGACGAGTTCGACGTTCAGCTTGATCAAGGATACGGATGGGATATTCTGGATAAGACAGATCTTCCCGCAATTCAAGCATTTCATGATCCACAGCTCGAATAGGATCCTTGAAGCAGCGACGAAGTTGGGATACATGAAATACATCATGCACTTGAGAAAGATTGGGCGGCAATTGCAACTGATATGCCACTTCTCCTCGATGGGCAAGAATACAGAACGGGCCAATGTAGCGAGGAGCTAACTTGCCCTTGATTCCGAACCGATGAGTGCCTTTCAATGGAGTGACGCGAAGGTAAGCTTGCTCGCCAGGCTGATAGACCATTACCTGGTGCTTTCGGTCATAGTTGCTCTTCTGACGAGACTGAGCAGTTTTCAGATGTTCCCGGACGATGCGGACTTTTTCTTCGGCTTGTTGAACAATGTCCGGTCCGACGAGTGATCATTCCCCAGTTTCCGACCAATTCAGAGGGGTTCGACACTTACGTCCGTAAAGAACTTCAAACGGTGCCATCTTCAAACTAGCTTGGTAGCTATTGTTGTAAGAGAATTCGGCATACGGGAGAGATTCCTCCCATTTCTTACCGAAAGAGATGACGCAAGCCCGAAGCATATCTTCGAGCACTTGATTAACTCGTTCGACTTGACCCTGAGACTGAGGGTGGAAAGTGGTGCTGAAGGACAGATGAGTTCCCATAGCTTCTTGGAAACTTTCCCAGAATCTGGAGGTAAAGAGGCTGACCCGATCGGAACTGATCTCCAACGGAGCACCGTGGAGCGACACAATTTGGGAAACATACAAGTCTGCTAACTGACTAGCAGTGAGTGTCTCCTTAACTGGCAGAAAGTGAGCAACCTTTGATAATCGGTCAATGACGATAAAGATAGCATCATGACCCTTCTGAGATCTAGGAAAACTAGTAATGAAATCCATTTGGACCTTGTCCCATTTTCATTCGGGAATATCAAGGGGTTGTAGAGTTCCAGCAGGCCTTTGATGTTCTGCTTTAATGCGGTGGCAAACGTCACACTCAGAAACATAACGAGCAATGTCTCGCTTCATATTAGGCCACCAGTATCTCTGACAAATGTCACGGTACATCTTTGTGCTACCAGGATGAATTGACAGAGGAGTGTCGTGAGCTTCTTTCATAACGTGCTCTCTCTCATCCTTGAATTTGGGTATGAAGAGACGGCGTTGGAAGAATAGGACCCCATCATTATCAAGATGGAATTCTGACGGCTTTCCTTTTTCGAGGTATCGCTTAATCCTTTCTACTTCAGAGTCATACCTCTGCATAATCTTAATGCTGTGCTCAAGATCCGGTTCAACAACCAGGGTATTAAGATAACCCTGTGAAACAATATGGAGATTCAATTTGCGAAGCTTTTCATAAAGAACAGGTTGTGCTTCCTGAACCATAAGATTGTTGCAATAAGCCTTGCGACTCAAAGAATCGGCCATTATGTTAGCCTTGCCAGAGGTGTATGAGATATTCATATCATAATCGGCAATTGTCTCGAGCCATCTTTGTTGGCGAAGGTTCAGATCTGGTTGAGTATATAGATACTTCAAACTCTGATGATCCGTGTCTATCTCGCAACGGTTACCGAGAAGGTAATGTCGCCATATCTTCAGAGCATAAATAACCGTAGAAAGTTCGAGATCATGCACTGGATAATTTTCTTCGTGAGGACGCAATTGTCGAGAGCCATAAGCAATCACTTTGCGCTCTTGCATTAGGACGCAGCCTAATCCTTGACGAGATGCATCACAGTATATCACGAAATCCTTGCGAGTATCCGAGGGTGCTAGCACTGGGGCAGATGTCAACTTATCTTTTAGCGTCTGGAAGCTTTCTTGACATTTTTCTGTCCACTCAAATTTAACACCTTTGTGGAGCAGATTCGTCAATGGCTTTGCAATCTTTGAGAAGTTCTCGATGAATCGACGGCAATAACTAGCGAGTCTGAGAAAACTCCTGACTTGCTTAACATTCTTCGGGGGAGTCCAGTCAAGAATAGCCTGTACTCGCTCGGGGTTAACAGCAATGCATGGGCAGGTAGTCAAAGAGATTGACAATGATAACACAGATCGGCGAGAGGTAAGGATGGCATTGCTCACCATGAATTCAATTAACAACTCGGAAGAGCTCAAAATGTTGACGCTGAACACGACACATTTGGCCGGGAAATCCCAAAAGTGTCAAATGACGGTGTGCGAAGTATATGATAACTTGGAAAGAAAAGGTTAAACAAACCAATGGAAAGGAAAATGATTATCAGACTAATCAGATCAATGGTAAGGAATAAGCACAGATATCCAGCTCTCCGGGTAGATGAGATTTACGAGATCCTAAGTGTCGGCGTTAGTAAAATTCATTTAACCCGAATAGAAGAGAGATCAGTGTCCCAGAGTATAGACGAGGAATAAAAGATCCTAATACCACCCAATTGGCGACGTGGGCCCGTAAGCCACACAGCCAACTTAGTAAAACAGTTTTGGACGACTAGACTCAACTTCGGCCAAGGAGTTGGAAAGGGGGGTTCCTACAGGCAGTCAGCTCTGATACCAACTTGTGACGCCTCCGACTCAATCGTGCACTAATCATACACGCAAACATGCACGATCAAGCACAGGGACTCACAGGAAGATATCACAACACAACTCTAACACAAATAAACGGAAATCCACGAATATTACAGACCAGGGATGACGAGGATCCGAATACATAAGTCAGTCATATAAATAATATCTGGGTACAGACATAGTTAGTCAAGGTATGCCTTAAGAAGGCTAGTACAAACAACGACTCTAGATCGAAAGGCGAAGGCCTCCTACCTAGGGCCTCCGATCCTACTCCTGGTCGGCTGGCTCGAACCAGTAGTACGTGCCGTCTGGGCCCTCCTGGTAGTAAGCTCCTGCGGTGTCATCTGGCTCCTGAGCACCATCGTCTGAGGTAACATCTAAAAGGGGTATGGGGGAAAAAATAGGTAGCAAAGCAACTGTGAGTACTCATCCAAAGTACTCAGCAAGCAAGGATCTACACTACATATGTACTGTTACCAAAGGGAAAAGGCTGTATATGTGGACTAGGCTGCAGAAATGCCAGAATAGAGATAAGGCCTAGTCCTATCGAAGACTAGCATCTTCACGAAGCCACCATCTTGCAGCAATTAGAAGAGTACAAAAAAGCATTTTATTAAGCAAGCATGTTGAGGCAAAGCCTAGAGATCCTTTCTCGACTCCCTGCGAGAAAGCGATCCCGGAGCTTCAATTGGTTAAACAGGTATCCAGTTCAAATAATAGATCGGGATACCAAACTGAGCGTCCTGTTACCGTGGACACGGCTATTCGAATAGATCACTTCCCTGAAGGGGTGCACTACTGTTACCCAACACGCTCGAACACCTCTGGCCGGACACACTTGCTGGGTAATGCCCGGCCTCAGGAGATCGACACGAAGCAGCGCCCTAACTAGGCTCAGCAGAGATGTCAACACGCCGGACTAACCTATGCACCCAGGGGTCTTGGGCCATCGCCCCGGGCGCTCCTACGCATTGCGAGACTGGCCGGGAAGCAGGCGCGACACTGAACTTGTCAGTGAAGTATCCAGCCCAACCCCAACAATCAGCCCGCACGGTGAACTGTGACGTCTGATGAGCTTTCGGGAGAAACGTATGACGTAGAGGGCCCCATAAACCATTATCCCGCATGGTGGTAGTGCGTATAGGGCACGACGACCCACTCAAATCAAATACCCAAATCCGTTAGGCGTATTTAATAATTCACGGGGACGATCAGAGTTTCTGACGCTCCGCCACAATATCTCTCTCTGGTGCCCTCCTGGCAAACCCGACTGCATAATTTCCCCGCGGGTACCCCTCAGGGTCGACCCGCCTGCGACAAAGGTCAAAGTAACCGTGTGGTCATAACATCAAGGGGGAAACCCTGGGGAATCACCCTCGATGGATTCCACTCGATGGAATCATCAAGGTGAACGTAGGAGGAATCACCCTCGAGGTTCACACTTGAGGGGTTGCACGACAGAGTCGTATCGAGAGTGGTTAAGTAGGAATCACCTTCGATGACCACGACCGAACAGCTACACTGCAGAGTTATCATCAGGAGTGCGTTACGAGGTATCACCCTCGGCACTCGATAGTAACTATGCAGAGTCGTACAACAAAGAGGGGGGGGGTGAAGTGAGGTGTCGGTCTCTGGTCGTCGATCACGTTGATCGAGTCATCGATGATGAAGCAGAGGCAACAAGGACAAGGTGGGGGTCACTGATGGATCACTAACCAACCTATACTAAGCAGTTTAGGTTAAGCAGGTAGGTATCAATAAGCAGGTTACAAAAAGCAGGCTATGCATCAGGATAGGAGCAATCAATTACAGTAGCAAAATCTAATGCAAGCATGTGAGAATGGAATGGGTGATATCGGAGTGATCAAAGGGGGGGGGGGGCTTGCCTAGAAGCTCTGCTGAGAGGGGCTGGTCGTCGGAAGGCTGCTCATCCGGAGCGTAGTCGTACTCTGCTGCGTCGACGTCGGTCTCGGCGTCTATCGAGAGAGAAGGAGGGGGAAAGAAACAATAAATTCACGGCAAAAATGCAAACAATATGCATGACATGCCTAAATGATATGCAGAGGTGTTCTACTGCCTAACTAGATGATTTAGTTAATTTAGGAATTTATTTGGATTTATTTTATTAAAGTTGAGCACTATTTACTTATCGAAATCAGTCTAAAAGTTCCACGTTCAGGTAGTTAGGGGCAGCTGACAGCAACACGAAGGGCGTACTCAGATTCGTCTCATCGTTCTGAGCAACTTTCATGTACAAAGTATTTTCATCCGAGCTACGGTTTATTTTATATGATTTCCTAAAGTTTTAATCATTTTCTGGATTTTATCTAATTATTTTAAATCAACATTATCCAAAACAGTATGGGATGACATCATCATGACGTAGAGGTGACGTCAGCGGTCAACAGTCCGCTGACCAGAGTCAAACCTGACCTGTGGGTCCAGTGGGACCCACATGTCAGTGACTATGGCACTAACAGAGGGGTTAGTTTAAACTAGTTAGGTTAATTTGCCGGTGGGCCCCAGTAGTCAGTGAGTGATTAGTGTTTTAATTAATTAACCGATTTCTATTTATTTAAAATCGTTTAAACGAGCGGGACCCACATGTCAGTGACACGGGGCCAGCCCAGTCAGCAGTTGACCTAGTCAACAGGTCAACTGGAGCCTGTGGGGCCCGCGGTCAGTCTCACAAGAGGCTGCCACGTCGGCGCCAGGTCGTACGCCGGCCAAAGACGCGCCGGAGTTGGCTCCGGCGAACCAAACGCGGTGGCACGCGTCGGGAGGGGCTCGGGTTTCGCGTACAGGGGGTTTCCGGGGCCGTAGCATGGTGCGTTCGACGCGGCTCGGTGTCGCGCGTCGAATGGCGATGGCCGGAGCAGCTGGGGCGGTCAGAGGCGAGCGCTACGACGACGCCGGCGGCGAGGTTCTCGGACGAGCTACGGGAAACGGCGTTCCGGCGCGCAAATGAACGAACGAAGAGGCTAGGCGGGATCTACTCGGTGCGGTGAGCGCGATGGTGGCACGCACGGGACCATTTGGTCATCGTGGCTACGCCGGCGATGAGGTCAGGCGGCGGCACGTTCGGGCACCTCCAATGCGACCACTACGGCGACGATATTGAGCAGAAATGAGACGGGGAAGGCGGCGACTGCTCACCGGCCCCTGTAGGTGTGCAATAGCGGGCTCGGGGAGGGCTCAAGGCGGTGAATCAGCGGCGGCGATGCAGGTGGCCGAAGGTGGACGACGACGGCGTAGGGGACGATGCAGAGGCGCTCCTGCTCGGGTGACTCGTCGGGGAGGAAGAGGAGGTCGCGGCGATCCTTCTTGGCGCGGAGGCGAGGCGAAATGGTGGCGGTGGCCGTGCGCGTCACGGCGGTGGAGCCATGGTTGCGCTTGGGAGGGGGGAAACAGAGAGGGAGAGCGGGGGGAAATGGCAAGGGAGACACCAGGGGGTGCGCAGCGCCTCGCCCTTATCCTCCACGCGGGCACGGCGACGCGCTGTCGAGCAAGCGAGCAGGGGGGCCAGGCGCGAGTGTGCGGCAGAGGACGACAACGAGTGGGGAGGAGCAGTGGGAGGTGGGAGATGTTGCGGGATGGGCTGGGCCTCCCTGTGCACTCGAGGCCCAGCACAGTGGGCCTTTTTCTTTTGCTTTCCTTTCTGTTTTCTGTTTTCTTTTGTTTTTCTGTTTTTGCAAAAATGTGTGGCCCCAATTATAGTTTTGTAAAAATATGTGAACTAGCCACAATATTTCAGTGCAACCTTTACTACTGCCATAAAAAGGTTTTTAGTCCATATAATTTCATTTGGATTTTATTTAATTATAAATGGATTAAATACTTATGTTTTGTTGTTGTTTATTGCTGTTTTATTCACTTAACTAATTTAGTTAATGTTTCTATTATTTTTCCAAATGCTTTGGGAATATTTGCAACATTATGAACATTTTAGTTCCTGGATTTGAACAACTTTTATTTATACTCTATATTAATTTGAAGTTTGAATTAGGAGTTTGAAATGCAATATGATGCAAATGATGACTAGGCTCTGTTAATCTTGCTGACATGGCATTAACTAAGGGTGATCATTTTGGTTAATTACATGGGGTGTTACAACACTTGATGTATGTCTTGAGATGGGATATCTGTGGTGACAATGGGATGTTCTATTGATTCACCTGATGTATGTTTGGGCACTCAACTCGTGAATTCCCGAGGTGACATTGGGATAATCTATGCATAGGGGTTGAGGCACGTTTTCGTCCTACGTTCTCCGATAGAAACTTTGGAGCGATTCTTTGTTGCACGTTGAGGGATTGTTATATGATCTAGTTATGATATCATTGTTGAGAGAATTTGCACTAGTGAAAGTATGAACCCTAGGCCTTGTTTCCAAGCAGTGCAATACCATTTTTGCTCACTTTTGTTACTAGTTACCTTGCTGTTTTTATATTTTCATATTACAAAAACCTATATCTACTATCCATATTACACTTGTATCACCATCTCTTCACCGAACTAGTGCACCTATACAATTTACCATTGTATTGGGTGTGTTGTGGACACAAGAGACTCTTTGTTATTTGGTTGCAGGGTTGTTTGAGAGAGACCATCTTCATCCTACGCCTCCCATGGATTGATAAACCTTAGGTCATCCACTTGAGGGAAATTTGCTACTGTCCTACAAAACTCTGCACTTGGAGGCCCAACAACGTCTACAAGAAGAAAGGTTACGTAGTAGACATCATTTGTCGACTATCATCCTCTTAATCAAGTGATGATACAGAAGAAATAACCAGTTCCTGAAGGAAATATGCCCTAGAGGCAATAATAAAGTTGTTATTTTATATTTCCTTATTCATGATAAAGGTTTATTATTCATGCTAGAATTGTATTGATCGGAAACTTAAATACATGTGTGAATACATAAACAAATACCGTGTCCCTAGTAAGCCTCTACTAGACTAGCTCGTTGATCAAAGATGGTTAAGGTTTCCTAACCATAGACATGCGTTGTCATTTGATAACGGGATCACATCATTAGGAGAATGATGTGATGGACAAGACCCATCCGTTAGCTTAGCATAATGATCGTTCAGTTTATTACTATTGCTTTCTTCATATCAAATACATATTCCTTCGACTATGAGATTATGCAACTCCCGGATACCGGAGGAATACCTTGTGTGCTATCAAACGTCACAACATAACTGGGTGATCATAAAGATGCTCTACAGGTATCTCTGAAGGTATTTGTTGAGTTGGCATAGATCGAGATTAGGATTTGTCACTTCGAGTTTCAGAGAGGTATCTCTGGGCCCTCTCGGTAATACACATCATAAGCTTGCAAGCAAATGACTAAGGAGTTAGTCACGAGGTGATGTATTATGGAATGAGTAAAGAGACTTGCCGGTAATGAGATTGAACTAGGTATGAAGATACCGACGATCGAATCTCGGGCAAGTAACATACCGATGGACAAAGGGAATTACGTATGTTGTCATAACGGTTCAACCGATAAAGATCTTCGTAGAATATGTAGGAGCCAATATGGGCATCCAGGTTCCGCTATTGGTTATTGACCGGAGACGTGTCTCGGTCATGTCTACATAGTTCTCGAACCCGTAGGGTCCGCACGCTTAACGGTCGATGACGATATAGTATTATATGAGTTATGTGATTTGGTGACCGAATGTTGTTCGGAGTCCCGGATGAGATCACAGACATGACGAGGAGTCTCTAAATGGTTGAGAGGTAAAGATTGATATATAGTATGATGGTATTCGAACACCGGAAGTGTTTCGGGGGTACCGGGTACTTATCGGGTCACCGGAAGGGGTTCCGGGCACCCCCGGCAAAAGATATGGGCCTTATGGGCCAAGAGGGGAAACGCACCAGCCACAAGGGGCTGGTGCGCCCCCCATATGGGCCGGCCTAAGGAGGAGAATGAAAGGGGAGAAGGGAAAGGTAAGTGTGGATTAGGATTCCCACTTCCTTCCCTCTCCCCCCCTCTTTCCTTCCCCCTCCGACAAACATGGCAGGGGGGGCGCGGCCAAGGGCAGGAGCCCAAGTAGGATTCAGACCTACTTGGGGCCCCCCTTGGCTTCTCCCCTCTCCCTCCCACCTATATATATGAGGAGGGGGGCGCCTAGCACACCCCAGACAATTGCCTAGCCGTGTGCGGTGTGACGACCCCGGCTTAATCGTGCACTAACCATACACGCAAATGCACACGATTAAGCCTAAGGACTCACTTGAAGTTATCACAACGCAACTCTAAAACATAACTAAAGTCATACAAGCTTTATATTACAAGCCAGGGCCTCGAGGGCTCGAATACATAGCTCGATGGCATACAAGTGTCAGCGAAAGCATCAGATATCTGGGTACAGATATATTACAGAAATAGAGATAAGCCTTTAGGAAGGCGTGGCAAAATAAAATACTACGATCGAAAGGCGTAGGCCTCCTGCCTAGGACCCTCCGAATCCTACTCCTGGTCATCGGTCGGCTCCTCGTAGTAGTACTCGCCGGGAGGGTAGTAGTAGTAGCCGTAGTCGTCGACAGGGGCAGCTATCTCAGGGGCTCCGTCATCTGGTGGCGACATATGGATATGGGGGAAAAAGAAAATAAAGCAAACGTGAGTACTCATCCGAAGTACTCAGCAAGCAAGGATCTACACTACCTATGCAACATTTTCAAAGGAGGGCTGTTTATGTGGACTGGGCTGCAGAAATGCCAGAATAGAGGGGAAAACCTAGTCCTATCGAAGACTAGCATCTTCAGCATCTTCAGTGGTCTTGCAGCATTAGAAGAGTGCAGAATAGCATAATGTAAAGTAGTTGTAGTATCATCAACCTCGCCCAGAGATTCTTCCTCAACTCCCTGCGAGAAAGCAATCCCAGAGCCATACTATCCATTTCATCTCAAGTCACCAGTTCTAGTTGTACCGATCGGGATACAACTCCGAGTGTCCGTTACCGTAGGACAGGCTATTGATAGATGTTTTCTTCCCTGTAGGGGTGCACCAACTTACCCACCACGCTCGCTTAACTCCGGCTGGACACACTTTTCTGGGTCATGCCCGGCCTCGGCTAAGTAACACGCCGCAACCCGACCAAATACTTAACAGAGAGGTCAGCACGCCGGACTAACCTATGCCCCCAGGGGGTCTTGGGCCTTCGCCCCAGGAACTCCTGCGCGTTGCGTGGGCGGCCGGAAGCAGACCTAGCAACCCCTTAATACAAGCGCGGTTGCGTAACCAGTCCAATCAAGCGTGCGCCGCTCAGTCGCTGACGTCTATTAAGCTTCGGCTGAAGTATACGACGCAGAACACCCATACTATGCCCACGTGATGGTTAGTGCTATCAGGCCAGAGGCCCCTCGGATCAAATATCCAAACCGTCAGCGGATTAGGAGCGCGCGGTAACGAGCAGAGACTCACGATCGATGTGACCCCGTCGCCCTGTCTCGAGGACTTGCGGCAAGGGCTAAGATTGCCCGGCCACGCCTCATAATTATCTCGCGGGCACCTCTCAGGTCAACCCGTCTCCACATCACTGCGCAATTATGCTCGTGCGGGTACCCCTCAGGGCCGACCCGTCTTTAGTATCATGTTTCAGTGTTCAGTCATAATAACCAAGTATCCGTGTGTCTGACACCAAGGGGAACCTTGAGGAATCACCCTCGATGGAATCCCACTTGATGTTATCGTCAAGGTGAACGAAGGAGGAATCACCCTCGAAGTCCACACTTGAGGTGTTGCATGATGGCGTCGGTATCGGGGGTGGTGTAGGAGGAATCACCCTCGCTTACCACGGCCAATTAACTAACCTACAAGGTTATCATCAGAAGTGCTGACGAGATATCACCCTCGGCACTTGATAGTAACCCAGTAGTGTCGAGCAACTAAGGGGAAGTGATGTGCGGTGCCGGGGCCTGGTCTTCGATCCCGTTGATCGGGTCTTCTGAGAATCCAGCGGGGCAGTCGGGATATAGTGGGGGTCTCTGATGGTCTCTACCCAACCTATCTAAACAGTTTAGGATAAGCAGGTAGGTAGCAAGGCTGGTTACTATAAACAGGCTATGCAGCAAATATAGGATAACAGCAGCAGCAGTAACTTCTAATGCAAGCAAAAGAGAGAAGAGAGTGGGCGATATCGGAATGCTCAAAATGGGGGTGCTTGCCTAGAAGCTCGGCGGCAAGGGCCTGATCGTCAGGAGCGTAGTCGACCTCCGGAGCTGCGTCGGTCTCGGGAGCTACGTCGACGTCGGGGTCTATCGAGAGAGAAGAGGGGGAAGAAACAAATATATGCATAGCAAACGATGCAATACAGGCATGCTATGCTAAGATTCAGTGCAGGGTTGCCTAAAGATGCATCTGGGTCATTTTAGTTATTATAGGATTTAAGTTGGATTTATTAACCGGTGATTATGCACTATTCATCTACCGGATACGGCCTCGATGTTGCGGGTCCACCTACGTAGGGGGTTCCGGCATCAAAACAGACGACACGATCAAATTCGTCTCGTCGTTCTGATCAACTTTCATGTTTTAAGTTTTTCGATCCGAGCTACGGTTTAAAAGTTATGAATTTTCAAAGTTTTTAATATTTTCTAGAATTTATTTATTTTAACAGAAATTGATATATGACGGCAGCATGATGTCACTATGACGTCAGCAGTCAACAGCGGCTGACCAGAGTCAAACCTGACATGTGGGTCCAGTGGGACCCACATGTCAGTCTCTGTTGAGACTAACAGTGAGTTAATCTAACTAACAGGGTTAACTAGGGGGTGGGCCCCATATGTCAGTGAGACATTAGTCTAACTAATTAGTTTTTATTTATTAAATCATTTACTAGATTAATTAGCCGAGGGGGGACCCACATGTCAGTGGCTGGGATCGGCCCAGTCAGCACGTTGACCCGAGTCAACGGGGTCAACCAGGCTGCAGGGCCCATCAGTCGGTGACCCAGACGGGTCCACGTGGCGGCCCGGTCAGCGAACGGCGCCGGAGCTGCTCCGGCGACTGTTTTCGTGGCGGTTCCTCGCCGGAGACGGGCGGATTCGCGCTACGGGCCTCCAAAACGAGCGCCGCGACCACCATTCGGACGAGGGACGAGCGCCGCGTTGATCTGGACAACTGGCGCGAGCCCCGGTGATCCAAAACGTCGGCTACAATGAGCGCGGGCGGCGGCCGGAATCGGGTGAGCTCGGGTTCGCGGCTCCGGGCCGTTCCCGAGCAAGTTATGCGGCTTGGAAGATCTTTACGGACGCCGGGAGCACGTGGGACGAGGCAGAGTGGCTCGAGCAGCTCTGCACTGAGCTCAACGCCGGCAATGGCGGACGGCAGAACGCGGCGTCAAGGACGGCTAGCTACGGGACGCTAGGGGACCAACGAGGAGCAGCAAGGGATGGAGAGGCTCACCGCGCGGCACTCACGTAGGCCCGTGTCAGTTTAGGAGCTGCAGAGGCGTCGCCGGCGAGTAGGGAGATCACCGGCGGCAGAGGAAGAAGACGACGGAGTTGTGGGCGTTGCGGTGGCTCTGAGCTCCAACGCGTTGCACGAGTCGAAGCAGCGAACGGCGGCAATCCTTGGAGACGCAGTGGGGCGTCGAGAGGGGTACGGTGGCCGCGAGGAGGTGCGGGACGCGGCGGTGACAGCGCTCGGCTGCGGATTTGGAGGAGGAAGGAGAAGGGGCGGAGCGAGGGAGAGAAGGGAGAATGACGGGGAGGAGGCCAGGGGGGAGGAACGGCTTCGGCCTTATCCCCATCGGCTATTGGTGGCCGTCGCGGCCGTCGCCGTGTCGATGCCCGGCTGGCGCGCGCACTCGCGGCCATGGCGCGGCTGACACGGGGAGGAGGGAGGCGTCGTGGGCTGGGCCGTGCCACTGTGCACTTAGGCCCAGCTCAAAGTAGCTGCTAGGATTTTTATTTTGCTTTTGTATTTTCTTTTCTGCTTTGTAATAGTTAGGCCACTTGTGCACTTTTATAAAATGGGAAACTTGGCCCCAATATTTCATTGCAATGTTAACCTTCACCAAAAACTGGTTTGGGCAAAGTTGGACTTTATTTGAATTTGATATGATTTTAAATAGATTAAATAATGTTGTTTTGGTGCTGTTTCATGTTGTTGGAGTCATTTAACTAATCCAAGTATCATTGGTTATATTTTTATAAGTGCTTCTGGAATATTTGCTATTTAGTGAACATTTTTCCAAAGGTGTTTGAACAAATTTATTTTGCACTTTTGAATTTGAGTTGATTTCCAAAATAAAGTTTGAATTGTTTTGATTAACCACTATGACTAGGCACTGCAAATGAGATGACTTGGCATTATTAGCAGTTGATCACAGGGGTAATTACACAGGGGTGTTACAAGTTCTCCTCCTCTAAAAGAAATTCTCGTCCCGAGAATTTAGGAGGTAGAAGAAAAGAGGTCGGGATATTCTTCCCGAAGATGATCCTCGCGTTCCCAAGTGGCTTCATCTTCAGTGTGATTCGACCACTGCACTTTCAGGAACTTGGTCGTCTTCTGACGAGTTCGACGTTCAGCTTCATCGAGGATGCGGATCGGATGCTTCTTATAAGAAAGGTCATCTTGTAATTCAAGCATCTCGTGATCCACTGCGCGGTGCAGAGATTCCTTGAAGCATTTACGAAGTTGTGACACGTGGAAGACATCATGGATATGAGAGAATTGTGGTGGCAACTCCAATTTATATGCCACCTGTTCACGTCTGGCAACAATGCGAAAGGGACCAATATAGCGAGGAGCTAGCTTGCCCTTGATTCCAAAACGGCGGGTGCCCTTCATAGGAGTGACACGAAGATAAGCTTGATCACCTGGTTGATAGGTCAGACCCCATCGCTTGCGATCATAGTTGCTCTTCTGGCGGTCCTGAGCCGCTTTGAGATTTTCTCGGATAATTTTGACTTGTTCTTCGGCATGTTGAATAATGTCCGGTCCCACGAGAGGTCGTTTTCTGACCAATTCAGAGGGGTTCAACACTTACGTCCGTATAGCACTTCGAAGGGGGCCATTTTCAAGCTGGCTTGATAACTGTTATTATAAGAGAATTCGGCAAACGGGAGAGATTCCTCCCACTTCTTTCCGAATGATATAACACAAGCCCGAAGCATATCTTCAAGCACTTGATTTACTCGCTCGACTTGGCCTTGGGATTGAGGATGATAAGCTGAACTCCATGTAATGTGAGTCCCCATAGCTTCTTGGAAACTTTCCCAAAACTTGGACGTGAAAAGACCGCCACGGTCCGAACTGACCTCCTTCGGAATACCGTGGAGTGAAACAATTCTGGAGATGTAAAGTTCTGCTAACTGACTAGCAGTGATAGTCTCCTTGACAGGCAGAAAATGAGCAACCTTGGAAAGCTGGTCGACGACGACAAGAATATCATCGTGACCTTTCTGAGACTTGGGAAGACCAGTAATGAAATCCATTTGCACTTTATCCCACTTCCACAAAGGAATAGGGAGTGGTTGAAGAATTCCAGCAGGCTTCTGATGTTCTGCTTTCACGCGATGACATACGTCACATTCAGCAACATATCGAGCAATGTCCTGCTTCATTCTAGACCACCAGTACCTCTGTCGAAGATCGCGATACATCTTGGTACTACCCGGATGGATAGACAGCGGTGTATCATGAGCCTCCTTCATGACCTTGTCAGTCATAAGCTCGAAGCGAGGTACTACAATGCGATCTCGGAAATATAAAGTTCCATCTTCAGCAACCGAGAAATCCATGTACTTCTCAAGGTGAAGATCTTTCTTCATCAGATCGATTTCAGCATCTTTGGCTTGCGCTTCCTTAACAGCCTTCTCAAGATCTGGCTATACCACAAGGTTATTAAGAGAACCCTGGGGAACAATTCACAGATTCAGCTGAGTCAGTTCTGCATAAAGACGAGGTTGAGCTCGCCTAACCATGAGGTTGTTGCAATAGGACTTGCGGCTTAAGGCATCAGCCATCACATTAGCTTTGCCAGAGGTATATGAAATACCACAGTCATAGTCCGCGATTGTTTCCAACCATCGTTGTTGTCGGAGATTAAGATCCGGTTGAGTAAACAAATACTTTAGACTTTGATGATCGGTATAAATCTCACACCGGTTACCAAGAAGGTAATGTCACCATAACTTCAATGCATAGATCACTGCAGCAAGTTCAAGATCATGCACTGGATAGTTTTCTTCATGAGGACACAATTGACACGAAGCATACGCAATTACTCTTCGTTCTTGCATTAGGACACAGCCTAATCCCTGACGAGAGGCGTCACAATATATGACAAAGTCCTTGCGACAATCAGGAGGGGCAAGCACTAGAGCAGAAGTAAGCTTGTCCTTGAGGGTCTGGAAACTCTCCTGACATTTGTCTGTCCACTCAAACTTAACGCCTTTGTGGAGCAGATTAGTCAGAGGTTTGGCAATCTTGGAAAAGTTCTCAACGAAACGGCGGCAATAACTTGCTAGACTGAGAAAACTTCTGACTTGCTTGGCATTCTTCGGAGGAGTCCAGTCAAGAATAGCCTGAACACGCTCCGGGTTAACGGCAATACCGTCCTTGGAAATCACATGTCCAAGGTAGGTCACTTCAGAAAGCCAGAATTCACATTTGGAGTACTTGGCATATAACTTGTGCTCTCGAAGTCTCTCTAAAACAAGGCGAAGATGTTCGGCATGTTCTTCCTTATTCTTCGAATATACTAGAATATCATCCAGATATACCACGACAAACTTGTCGAGGTAATCCATGAATATATAATTCATCAGACGGGAGAAAGTAGCTGGAGCATTCGTTAGGCCAAATGACATGACAGTGTATTCATAGGAGCCATAACGAGTAACGAAAGCGGTCTTC
Organism: Thinopyrum elongatum; assembly: GCA_011799875.1. NCBI lineage: Eukaryota > Viridiplantae > Streptophyta > Magnoliopsida > Poales > Poaceae > Thinopyrum > Thinopyrum elongatum. The sequence continues at coordinate 354,049,741 of CM022297.1, read as the reverse complement.
GGAATATCCTCTTCGCGGACACGGATCTGGTGATAACCCAACCTCAAGTCGAGTTTAGAGAACTTCGAAGATCCAGCAAGTTGATCATATAAATCATTGATCCGGGGAAGCGGATATTTATTCTGAATGGTTGCCTGGTTGATAGGACGGTAATCTTGGACCAACCTATTCGTACCATCTTTCTTCTTGACAAAGAGAGACGGTGCTCCCCAGGCAGAGGAACTGAGACGGATGAAGCCCTTCTTAAGTGATTTATCAATTTCTTCTTAAGCTCAATAACGTGGTGCGGTGGCATCTTATAAGGACGCTTCGCAATAGGAGTGGTGACAGGCTTCAAGTCGATGACGAACTCGACAGCTCTAGCAGGGGGTATTCCTGGAAGTTCTTCTAGAAAGACATCATGGAAGTCGCACATGACTGGAATGTTCTCGATCCCCTCAAGTGGAGAAGCGTTCAACGCATTCAAGGCATAAATCTGAGCCTCGGCGTTCTGAGTGATATGAGCTCGGTAATTCACTAACTCATCTGATGGGTGTAGGAGGTGAACAACCTTAGTGGCACAATTGATTGAGGCGTAGTGAGCCTTCAACCAATCCATTCCCAGAATAAGGTCAATTTTTGAAGATTGCAGAATAATGGGGTTTGCATGAAAGTGCAACCCTTCAATCTCAACAGTGACTCGGGGGTTGAATATAGAAGTTCGGCATCGTCCCGCGGGAGTGTTTACTACTAACGGATGTTGTAGCGTTTCACACTTAACATCATGCAGGAGTGTAAAATGCTCTGACATGAATGAATGTGATGCTCCTGAATCAAATAAAACAGTTGCGGGTACTGAATTAATAAGAAGTGTACCCATCACGGTTTCAGGTTGATCTTGAGCTTCAGCCATGTTGATGTGATAGTTCTGTCCACGACCATAAGAAGGTCTGACATTGCTATAGCGAGGCTGAGAATTCCCACGGCCATTACCACGGCCGGCAGAAGGAAGAGCTAGTTGATTCTGATTCTGCGTATAGTCTCTGGCACGGTGACCTGGCTGGCCACACTTGAAGCAGAGTCCACTGTCAGGACGTGGTGCAGGAGCTCGAGGTGGTGGAGCACGAAGAGGCTGCCTCAGTGGTGGAGGAGGCAGACGAGGTGCAGCATATGTTGGCCTGTACACTAGAGCTACTGGACGATACATGCTCTGTGGAATCCATATGCGGCGCTTCTGGGAAGACGAGCCCGAAGATGAGCCCACTTCACGAGTGCGTCTGGTCGCTTCTTTGTGCTTCTTCAGACCAGTCTTGACCATGATAGCCTTGTTCACCAAGGTGGCGAAGTCAGAAAAGTCTTGGACGAGCATGGCTAGCTGAATGTCATGGTGTAGCCCTTCACGAAACTTCTCCTGCCTACGAGCATTAGTAGGTATGTCTTCTTCAGCATAGCGAGACAAGTCAAGGAACTCTCGCTGATAGACCTCCACAGTCTTGTTGCCTTGAACGAGACTACGGAACTCGGCCTTCTTGCGTGCTATAATTGCTTGAGGAATATAGCGGGCGCGAAAAGCAGTCTTGAACTCCACCCAGGTGATGACAGTACCAGGAGGTAGGGTCTGTCGGTGAGTGGTCCACCATTGTGATGCAGGTCCCTTCAGGAAGTACGTCGCGAAGGTGACATAGTTGGCAGGGGCGACATCAGCGGACTCCATCTCATAGAAGATGTCACGCAGCCAGTCATCGGCATCCAGCGGATTAACTGTGTTGCGGAAGAATGACGGGTTGAGTCATACAAACTCTGGCAATGTGATTGAAGGTGGCTGCTGGTTGGCATTTGGACGAGGGAACTGTTGCATAATTCCCGTCATGAATTGCCGGTTGAGTTCAAACTGTTGCATCATCGCAGCCATATAGTCAGGTGGTGGCGGAGGTGGTGGATTGTTATCACCCATCCTGCTAAATTCAACAGGGGTAGTTTAGCAGAAGCCACGGCGAGTGTTTAGAAACAAGCATGATGTAACACAATGGAATTTTAAGTAGTACAACAGATGCTTAATAGTAGTCATTAAGTCATATAGATCCATACAGAGTCGGTTACATTCGGCCAGCATAACGGCGCAATTTCTAAAGCTAGACATGCTAGGCGGCGCGCAGGCACGCTATAAGGAAGTACACAATGAGACATAGCAAAGGCTACATCAACGTCGGAGAAAACCACTGAAACGGGGTAGCTGCAAGTGCGGACGACGGATGTTCGTCGCAGAAGGATCCTGTGCTCCATGTGCACACTGATGCAGAACCCGGTCTCGAGCTGAAAGAAGAGGTCCACGTGCAGGTGTGTGACCTCCCACAGCAGGCCAATCGATCCCTGGTGGCATCTCGGTCTTGCGCGGGTAAAGAATATGCTCCGGATGTATCCCTGCATGAACAGCTGGTAGCAACTACGTCATAGCCTCGTAGAGTCGTACTCGAGTGGCAAACAACTCGACGGCCAGAACCCGAACAGTGCGATCCAGAGCCTGAGTACACTGAATCAGAACTCGCGGATCGTAGCGACGAGGCTCGTATGGGGCACTGATAGTCGTGTAGTATCCAGTAGCATCTCCAGCAGGGGCATACGGAATGTATCGAAACTCAGATGCATCCAAGCTAGCGTTGTGCTCTCCTCGGAGACGTGCGACAGCAGAGTAGGCGGCATCATGGACTGCCATCTCAATCGTCACACCAATATCGTGGAAAAGGTACAGCTCAGTGTCTGAGTTATCCTGCTGATCATAGATGCGAACATCAGCATAGTACTGCTCCTGGTTGAACTCGCGGTAAACCTCGTAAACCATGTACTCGGGGTACCAACGGTAACCCAGTCTGGTCAAGAGAGCGATTAGAACAGCTGGAAAACTGAGGGACATCACGAGCCCAAGTGTGAAGCACAAGCTGTGTTGTAGGGCGCGGTGGAAACAAACGATCCATCTGAAATAAAGGAAATTCAGGTTTGTTATATGACTACGAGAAATATGACAGATCTCGGAGAGAAAGGTTAAACAAAACAATGGAAAGGAAAATGATTATCAGACTAATCAGATCAATGACAGGGAAATCGCACAGAATCCAGCTCTCCGGGTGGACGGAATTTACGAGATCCTAAGTGTCGGCGTTAGTAAATTTATTAATCCCGAATAGAAGAGTGATCAGAGTCCTAGAGTATAAATGAGGAATAAAAGATCCTAATACCACCCAGTTGGCGACGTGGGCCCATAAGCCACACAGCCAAGTTAGTAAAACAGTTTTCGACCACTAGACTCAACTTCGGCCAAGGAATTGGAAAGGGGGATTCCTAGAGGCAGTCGACTCTGATACCAGCCTGTGACGACCCCGGCTTAATCGTGCACTAACCATACACGCAAATGCACATGATTAAGCCTAAGGACTCACTTGAAGTTATCACAACACAACTCTAAAACATAAATAAAGTCATACAAGCTTTATATTACAAGACAGGGCCTCGAGGGCTTGAATACATAGCTCGATGGCATACAAGTGTCAGCGGAAGCATCAGATATCTGGGTATAGATATATTACATAAATAGAGATAAGCCTTTAGGAAGGCGGGGCAAAATAAAATACTACGATCGAAAGGCGTAGGCCTCCTGCCTAGGACCCTCCGAATCCTACTCCTGGTCGTCGGTCGGCTCCTCGTAGTAGTACTCGCCGGGAGGGTAGTAGTAGTAGCCGTAGTCGTCGACAGGGGCAGCTATCTCAGGGGCTCCGTCATCTGGTGGCGACATATGGATATGGGGGAAAAAGAAAATAAAGCAAACATGAGTACTCATCCGAAGTACTCAACAAGCAAGGATCTACACTACATATGCAACATTTTCAAAGGAGGGCTGTTTATGTGGACTGGGCTGCAAAAATGCCAGAATAGAGGGGAAAACCTAGTCCTATCGAAGACTAGCATCTTCAGCGGTCTTGCAGCATTAGAAGAGTGCAGAATAGCATAATGTAAAGTAGTTGTAGTATCATCAACCTCGCCCAGAGATTCTTCCTCGACTCCCTGCGAGAAAGCAATCCCAGAGCCATACTATCCATTTCATCTCAAGTCACCAGTTCTAGTTGTACCGATCGGGATACAACTCCGAGTATCCGTTACCGTAGGACAGGCTATCGATAGATGTTTTGTTCCCTGCAGGGGTGCACCAACTTACCCACCACGCTCGCTTAACTCCGACCGGACACACTTATCTGGGTCATGCCCGGCCTCGGCTAAGCAACACGCCGCAACCTGACCAAATACTTAACAGAGAGGTCAGCACGCCGGACTAACCTATGCCCCTAGGGGGTCTTGGGCCTTCGCCCCGGGAACTCCTGCGCGTTGCGTGGGCGGCCAAAAGCAGACCTAGCAACCCCTTAATACAAGCGCGGTTGTGTAACCAGTCCAATCCAGCGCGCGCCGCTCAGTCGCTGACGTCTATTAAGCTTTGGCTGAAGTATACGACGCAGAACGCCCATACTATGCCCATGTGATGGTTAGTGCTATCAGGCTAGAGGCCCCTCGGATCAAATATCCAAACCGTTAGCGGATTAGGAGCGCGCGGTAAGGAGCAGAGACTCATGATCGATGTGACCCCGTCGCCCCGTCTCGAGGACTTGCGGCAAGGGCTAAGATTGCCCGGCCACGCCTCGTAATTATCTCGCGGGCACCTCTCAGGTCAACCCGTCTCCACATCACTGCGCAATTATGCTCGCGCGGGTACCCCTCAGGGCCGACCCGTCTTTAGTATCATGTTTCAGTGTTCAGTCATAATAACCAAGTATCCGTGTGTCTGACACCAAGGGGAACCTTGAGGAATCACCCTCGATGGAATCCCACTTGATGTTATCGTCAAGGTGAACGAAGGAGGAATCACCCTCGAAGTCCACACTTGAGGTGTTGCACGACGACGTCGGTATCGGGGGTGGTGTAGGAGGAATCACCCTCGCTTACCACGACCGATTAACTAACCTATAAGGTTATCATCAGAAGTGCTGACGAGATATCACCCTCGGCACTTGATAGTAACCCAGTAGTGTCGAGCAACTAAGGGGAAGTGACGTGCGATGCCGGGGCCTGGTCTTCGATCCCGTTGATCGGGTCTTCTGAGAATCCAGCGGGGCAGTCGGGATATAGTGGGGGTCTCTGATGGTCTCTACCCAACCTATCTAAACAGTTTAGGATAAGCAGGTAGGTAGCAAGGCATGTTACAATAAACAGGCTATGCAGCAAATATAGGATAAGAGCAGCAGCAGTAACTTCTAATGCAAGCAAAAGAGAGAAGAGAGTGGGCGATATCGGAATGCTCAAAATGGGGTGCTTGCCTGGAAGCTCGGCGGCAAGGGCCTGATCGTCAGGAGCGTAGTCGACCTCCGGAGCTGCGTCGGTCTCGGGAGCTACGTCGACATCGGGGTCTATCGAGAGAGAAGAGGGGGAAGAAACAAATAAATGCACAGCAAACGATGCAATACAGGCATGCTATGCTAAGATGCAGTGCAGGGTTGCCTAAAGATGCATCTGGGTCATTTTAGTTACTATAGGATTTAAGTTGGATTTATTAACCGGTGATTATGCACTATTCATCTATCGGATACGGCCTCGATGTTGCGGGTCCACCTACATAGGGGGTTCCGGCATCAAAACAGACGACACGATCAGATTCGTCTCGTTGTTCTGATCAACTTTCATGTTTTAAGTTTTTCGATCCGAGCTACGGTTTAAAAGTTATGAATTTTCAAAGTTTTAAATATTTTCTGGAATTTATTTATTTTAACAGAAATTGATATATGACGTCAGCATGATGTCACTGTGACATCAGCAGTCAACAACGGCTGACCAGAGTCAAACCTGACATGTGGGTCCAGTGGGACCCACATGTCAGTCTCTGTTGAGACTAACAGTGAGTTAATCTAACTAGCAGGGTTAATTAGGGGGTGGGCCCCATATGTCAGTGAGACATTAGTCTAACTAATTAGTTTTTATTTATTAAATCATTTACTAGATTAATTAGCTGAGGGGGGACCCACATGTCAGTGGCTGGGCTCGGCCCAGTCAGCACGTTGACCCGAGTCAACGGGGTCAACCAGGCTGCAGGGCCCATCAGTCGGTGACCCAGACGGGTCCACATGGCGGCCCGGTCAGCGAACGCGCCGGAGCTGCTCCAGCGACCGTTTTCGCGGCGGTACCTCACCGGAGACGGGCGGATTCGCGCTACGGGCCTCCAAAACGAGCGCCGTGACCACCATTCGGATGAGGGACGAGCGCCGCATCGATCTGGACAACTGGCGCGAGCCTCGGTGATCTAAAACGTCGGCTACGATGAGCGCGGGCGGCGGCCGGAATCGGGTGAGCTCGGGTTCGCGGCTCCGGGCCATTCCCGAGCTAGTTACGCGGCTAGGAAGATCTTTACGGACGCCGGGAGCACGTGGGACGAGGCGGAGTGGCTCGAGCAGCTCTGCACTGAGCTCAACGCCGGCAATGGCGGACGGCAGAACGCGGCGTCGAGGACGGCTAGCTACGGGACACTAGGGGACCAACGAGGAGCAACAAGGGACGGAGAGGCTCACCGTGCGGCACTCACATAGGCCCATGTCAGTTTAGGAGCTGCAGAGGCGTCGCCGGCGAGGAGGGAGATCACCGGCGGCAGAGGAAGAAGACGACGGAGTTGTGGGCATTGCGGTGGCTCCAAGCTCCAACGCGTTGCACGAGTCGAAGCAGCGAACGGCGGCGATCCTCGGAGACGCAGTGGGGCGGCGAGAGGGGTACGGTGGCCGCGAGGAGGTGCGGGACGCGGTGGCGACAGCGCTCGGCTGCGGATCTGGAGGAGGACGGAGAAGGGCCGGAGCGAGGGAGAGAAGGGAGAATGACGGGGAGGAGGCCAGGGGGAGGAACGACTTCGGCCTTATCCCCCTCGGCTGTCGGTGGCCGTCGCGGCCGTCGCCGTGTCGACGCCTGGCTGGCGCACGCACTCGCGGCCATGGCACGGCTGACACGGGGAGGAGGGAGGCGTCGTGGGCTGGGCCGTGCCACTGTGCACTTAGGCCCAGCTCACAGTAGCTGCTAGGATTTTTATTTTGCTTTTGTATTTTCTTTTCTGCTTTGTAATAGTTAGGCCACTTGTGCACTTTTATAAAATGGGAAACTTGGCCCCAATATTTCATTGCAATGTTAACCTTCACCAAAAACTGGTTTGGACAAAGTTGGACTTTATTTGAATTTGATATGATTTTAAATGGATTAAATAATGCTGTTTTGGTGCTGTTTCATGTTGTTGGAGTCATTTAACTAATCCAAGTATCATTGGTTATATTTTTTATAAGTGCTTCTGGAATATTTGCTATTTAGTGAACATTTTTTCAAAGGTGTTTGAACAAATTTATTTTGCACTTTTGAATTTGAGTTGATTTCCAGAATAGAGTTTGAATTGTTTTGATTAACCACTATGACTAGGCACTGCAAATGAGATGACTTGGCATTATTAGCAGTTGATCACAGGGGTAATTACATAGGGGTGTTACATGCGGCGCCCCCCTCCACTGTTTACACCCCGGTCATATTTTCGTAGTGCTTAGGCGAAGCCCTGCGGAGATCACTTCACCATCACCGTCACCACGCCGTCATGCTGACGGAACTCATCTACTACCTTGACGTCTTGCTAGATCAAGAAGGCAAGGGACGTCACCGAGCTGAACGTGTGCAGAACACGGAGGTGCCGTGCATTCGGTACTTGATCGATTGAAGCGCGAAGAAGTTCGACTACATTAACCGCGTTGTGAAACGCTTCCGCTTACGGTCTATGAGGGTACGTAGACACACTCTCCCCCTCATTTCTATGCATCTCCATGGATAGATCATTGCGTGTGCGTAGAAAAAAAATTGTTTTCCATGCAACGATTCCCAACACTTCCTAGGATCAACGATCTTTATGATCAACTGGCTGATGCTCAATCTTTTCCAAGATGGATTTGAGGTTAGGTTACCATCAAATCAAAATAAGGAACAAGGAGATTTCGAAGATGGCTTTCACTACTCGTTATGGTCTTTACGAGTATATTGTCATGTACTTTGGCTTTACCAATGCCCCTGCCACCTCAAGTTCGTCATGGTATTCCTCGATGACATCCTTATCTCCTCCAAAACCGAAGAACAATATTCTGAGCATCTAAGTTTGTTATTGATGAAACTTCGGGAGTGTCACATGTATGCCAAGTTCTCTAACTATGAAATTTGATTGCCCGAAGTGACATACCTAGGTCACATGATTTCTGCAACATGCATTGCTGTCAATCCAGAGAGTGTTCAGATTGTTATTAATTGGACTCCACCTAAATTGCTCAGGCAAGTTTGAAGTTTATGGACTAGAAAGTTATTGCCATTGCTTCGTCGACAACTTCTCCAAAGTTGCTAAACCTCTAACTGAACTCCTTAAGAAAGACATGAAATTCGAGTGCACTCCCAAGTGCGAGGAAAGTTTTCAAGCACTGAATAGTAAACTCACTACCGCCCCCGTGCTTGTACCCCCGGATGTTCACAAGAATTTTGAGCATTGCAATGATGTATTGATTTGTCCTTTGCCTTTTCCTTGTTTGCTTCTTCTTGATGGATCCATTGGACGTAGATTCCAACACCAACAAAGAGCGGTATCTAACAATTGAGCTTCAAGGCCAGTAAAAACCCCTTCAACATGTCAATAAATCCTACTTTTGGAACTTACATTTGTTTTCAATAGCAAGGTTTATCGATTCAACTACTTCATGTTCGATAGCTAGATGGAACCTATATCCTCTGCACAACCAGTCCTTGTAACCGCATATGGCTTTACTAATGATCCTAGCATGATTAGGATTTACTTGATACATTCATGATGTAGCCCTACTTCTTGTCATGCTTAGCCATGCTTGGTGTTGTGCAAGTCTCGTTCCATCATGGGCGATGAATCGAAGGTGGTAGCTGTCATGTTCGTGATAGAGGTAGTTAAAAAGGGTGTGGTGTAGAATATGACTAAACATGAAGATGAGAGTCCATGTTGGAGACAACCCACCATGTACTTCTTGTCATCTTCACATGTAGCCTCCAAGGGTAAAACTGGCTTTATTCAAAACTATTCCACATACACCCCCACTTTGATACTGAAACATATGTAGATAGATCAGATGTAAGTCTCGCGAAGTACATTTATACTCACCCTTGCTTTTGTTGATTTTTGTTGTAGAGGGTAGCCACCGTGCCTGCTACTTCTTGAGCTTGCGTTGATTTTTCCCTTGAAGAGGAAAGGGTGATGCAACAAAGTAGAGATAAGTATTTCCCTCAGTTAAGAACCAAGGTATCAATCCAGTAGGAGGTACAAGCAAGTCCCCAATAGATGCACCTGCACAAACTAACAAACACTTGCACACAACGCGAAAAAGGGGTTGTCAATCCCTTCACGGTCACTTGCAAGAGTGAGATCTAATAGAGATAGGCATAAAAGATAAATAAGAGGCAAAATAAAGTGCACCAAGGTATTTTTGGGTTTTTGAATTTATAGATCTGAAAATATATGATGGAAAATAGACCTGGGGGCCATAGGGTTCACTGGAGGCTTCTCTCTTGAAGAAAACATACGGTGGGTAAACAAATTACTGTTGAGCAATTGATAGAAAAGCGCATAGTTATGATGATATCTAAGGCAATGATCATGAATATAGGCATCATGTCCGTGACAAGTAGACCGACTCCTGCCTGCATCTACTACTATTACTTCACACATCGACCGGCTCCTGCCTGCATCTAGAGTATTAAGTTCATAAGAGCATAGTAACGCCTTAAGCAAGATGACATGATGTAGAGGGATAAACTCAAGCAATATGATATAAACCCCATCTTTTTATCCTTAATGGCAACAATACAATACGTGCCTCGCTACCCCTACTGTCACTGGGTGAGGACACCGCAAGATTGAACCCATCACAAAGCACCTCTCCCATTGCAAGAAAAACCAATCTAGTTGGCCAAACCAAATCGATAGATCGGAGAGAAATATAAAGCTATCTCAATCATGCATAAAAGAGTTCAGAGAAGACTCAAATAATATTCATAGATAATCTGATCATAAATCCACAATTCATCAGATCTCAACAAACGCACCGCAAAAGAAGATTACATTGAATAGATCTCCAAGAACATCGAGGAGAACATTGTATTGAAGATCAAAGAGAGAGAAGAAGCCGTCTAGCTACTAGCTATGGACCCGTAGGTCTGTGGTAAACTACTCACACATCATCGGAACGGCAGCAAGGTTGGTGTAGAGGCCCTCCATGATCGAATCACCCTTCGACGGAGTGCCGGAAAAGGCCCCAAGATAGGATCTCACGGGAACAGAGGCTTGCGGTGGCGGAAAAGTATTTTTGGTGTGCCATCTAGTATAGGGGGAATATTTGAGAATATATAGTGGTGGAATTAGGGTTGGAAGGTCTCTGAGGGGCCCACAAGCCCTGGGGGGGCACACCCCTATGGCTTGTGGCCGCCTCGTAGGTCTTATGGCCTCCTCTCCAAGTCTCGTGGGTTTCTTCTGGTCCAAGAAAAATCATCGTAAAGTTTTATTTCGTTTGGACTCCGTTTGATATGGATTTTCTGTAGAAGTCAAAAACAAGGAAAAAACAGAAACTGGCACTCGGCACTAGGTTAATAGGTTAGTCCCAGAAATGATATAAAATAGCATATAAATGCATATAAAACATCCAAGATAGATAATATAATAGCATGGAACAATAAAAAATTATAGATACGTTGGAGACGTATCAAGCATCCCCAAGCTTAATTCCTGCTCGTCCTCGAGTAGGTAAATGATAAAAACAGAATTTTTGATGTGGAATGTTACCTAACATATTTATCAATGTAATTTTCTTTATTGTGTCATGAATATTCAGATCCATAAGATTCAAAACAATAGTTTAATATTGACATAGAAACAATAATACTTCAAGCATACTAATAAAGCAATCATGTCTTCTCAAAATATCATGGCCAAAGAAAGTTATCCCTACAAAATCATATAGTCTGGCTATGCTCTATCTTCATCACACAAAGTATTTTATCATGCACAACCCCGATGTTAGTCAAGCAATTGTTTTCATACTTTTAATGTTCTCAAGCATTTTCAACTTTCACGCAATACATGAGCGTGAGCCATGGATATAGCACTATAGGTGGAATAGAGTATGGTGGAGGTTGTGGAGAAGACAAAAAAGGAGAAAGTCTCACATCAACTTGGAAAATCAATGGGCTATGGAGATGCCCATCAATTGATATCGATGCAAGTGAGTAGGGATTGCCATGCAACGGATGCACTAGAGCTATAATTGTATGAAATCTCAAAAGAAAACTAAGTGGGTGTGTGATGTCGCTTGAACTACGTCGGTATTTCTCCAAAGAGGAAGGGATGATGCAGCACAGCTACGGTAGGTATTTCCCTCAGTGATGAGACCAAGGTTATTGAACCAGTAGGAGAACCATGCAACACTATGTAAACGGTACCTGCGCACAAAGAACAAATACTTGCAACCCGACGCGTAAGAGGGGTTGTCAATCCCTCTCGGGTAAAAGATAGATAAATTTGTAGTAGATTGGATAAATAGATCGCGCGGAAATGTGAGATAAAATAAATAACAAAAAATTGCAGCAAGGTATTTTTGGGTTTTTGGAATTATAGATCTGAAAATAAAAGTGGCAAATAATAGATCGGAAAGCAAATATGATAAAGAATAGACCCGGGGGCCGTAGATTTCATTAGTGGCTTCTCTCAAGAAAAATAGCATACAACGGGTAAACAAATTACTGTTGGGTAATTGATAGAACTTCAAATAATTATGACGATATCCAGGCAATGATCATTATATAGGCTTCACGTCCAAGATTAGTAGACCGACTCCTGCCTGCATCTACTACTATTACTCCACACATCGACCGCTATCCAGCATGCATCTAGTGTATTAAGTTCATGGAGAAATGGAGTAATGCAATAAGAACGTTGACATGATGTAGACAAGATCTATTCATGTAGGAATATACCCCATCTTGTTATCCTTAATAGCAACGATACCTACGTGTCATGTCCCCTTCTGTCACTGGGATTGAGCACCGTAAGATCGAACCCATCACAAAGCACCTCTTCCCATGGCAAGAAAAATTGATCTAGTTGGCCTAACTAAACCAAAGATTCAAAGAAGAAATACGAGACTATAAGCAATCATGCATATAAGAGATCAAAGAAACTCAAATAACTTTCATGGATAAAAATAGATCTGATCATAAACTCAAAGTTCATCGGATCCTAACAAACACACCGCAAAAAGAGTTACATCAAATAGATCTCCAAGAGACCATTGTATTGAGAATCAAAAGAGAGAGAGGAAACCATCTAGCTACTAACTACGGACCCGAAGGTCTACAATGAACTACTCACGCATCATCAGAGAGGCACCAATGAGGATGATGAACCCCTCCGTGATGGTGTCTAGATTGGATCTGGTGTTTCTGGATCTTGCGGCGGCTGGAATTGTGTTTCGTCGACTCCCCTAGGGTTTTTGAAATATTTGGGTATTTATAGAGCAAAGAGGCGGTGCGGGAGGCCACCGAGGTGGGCACAACCCACCAGGGCGCGCCTGGTCCCCCAGGCGCACCCAGGTGGGTTGTGCCCCCCTCGGGGCACCCCTCTAGTACTTCTTTGGCCCAAGTTGTTCCTTCTGGTCCAGAAAAAATCTCCAAAAAGTTTCGCTGCGTTTGGACTCCGTTTGGTATTAATTTTCCGCGAAGTAAAAAATAAGCAAAAAACAGCAACTGGCACTGGGCACTATGTCAATAGGTTAGTCCCAAAAAATGATATAAAGTTGCTATAAAATGATTGTAAAACATCCAAGAATGATAATATAACAGCATGGAACAAGCAAAAATTATAGATACGTTGGAGACGTATCAGCATCCCCAAGCTTAATTCCTACTCGTCCTCGAGTAGGTAAATGATAAAACAGAATTTTTGATTTGGAATGCTGCCTAACATGTTCATCACATTTTCTTTTCTTTTGTAGCATGGACATTTGGACTTTGATATGATTCAAAGCAATAGTCTAGTTTTGACATAAAGATTTCAATACTGAAGCATATCAACAAACAACCATGTCTTTCAAAATATCAACACTAAAGCAAGTTATCCCTAGCCCATTATGCTCAATCATTGATCCATTCATGAAACACACTTGCATATTAGCTATACCCAATGCTCAAGTACGATCATAGTGCCCCTTAGTTGGTGCTTTATAAGAGAAGATGGAGACTCAAATAAAAAATAAAAATTGCATAAAGTAAATAGAAAGGCCCTTCACAGAGGGAAGTAGAGATTTGTAGAGGTGCCAGAGCTCAAAGCAAAAAAGAGAGAGATATAAAACATTTTGGGTGGCATGCTTTTTCCTGTCAACGAAAATGATCGAGTAGTTCCCAATACTTTCCATGCTAGATATATCATAGGCGGTTCCCAAACAGAAAATAAAGTTTATTCCTTTTTCCACCATACTTTCACATTCCACGGCTAGCCGTATCCACGGGTGCCGTCCATACCAACACTTTCCAAGGAATTTATTATTTGACAACATAAAGTAAATTCATTTTTCATTTCGGGACTGGGCATCCCTAATACCTTTACCGTACTCTCGTGCAATGACAAGTGAATAAACACTCATCTTGAGAATAACACATCTAGCATGGAAAAATATCAGCCACCCCCTACCGTTTCATGAGCGGTACAAGCACACAAAAAGGAAAATTATTTTGAAAATTAGAGATGGCACATACAAATTTTCTTAGAATGGCATGGAAATACCGCATATAGGTAGGTATAGTGGACTCATATGGCAAAACTGGGTTTAAGGATTTTGGATGCACAAGTAGTATTCCTACTTAGTATAAGTGAAGGCTAGCAAAAAGATTGAGAAGCATCCAACTAAGAAACGAAAAATCTCATAAGCGAGCATTAAGCATAACTAACACCAAATAATGCACCACAAGTAGGATGTAATTTCATTGCATAACTATTGACTTTCGTGCTTGCATAGGGAATCACAAACCTTAACACCAATATTCTTACTAAAGCACAATTACTCATCAACATGACTCACATATTATATCATCATATCGCAAAACTATTACAAGGAATCAAGTTTATTTTGTCCAATGATCTTCATGAAAGTTTTTATTATATCCCTCTTGAATATCTATCACTTTGGGACTAATTTCATATGTTGCTTTTGATAGCTCAAACAAATCTAAGTGAAGAACATGAGCATAAAATTTTCTTCTCCCAAAATAATATAAGTGAAGCATGAGAGAATTTCTTCAAAATTACTAACTCTCAAATAAATCTAAGTGAAGAATGAGAGCATTTCTTCAAAAATATTAAAGCACACCATGCTAAAAAAAGATATAAGTGAAGCACTAGAGCAATTCCATAGCTCAAAAAATTTAAGTGAAGCATATAGAGCAATTCTAACGAATCATAGCATAATTTTGGCTCTCTCAAATAGGTGTGTTCAGAAAGGATAGATGACACAAATTAAAAAGCAAAACAAGCAAAGACTCATATAACACAAGACGCTCCAAGCAAAACTCATGATATGTGACGAATAATATAGCTCCAAGTAAAATACTGATAGTCGTTAGAAGAAAGAGGGGATGCCACTCGGGGGCATCCCCAAGCTTAGTTGCTTGTTTCTCTTTGGATAATAACTTGGGGTGCCATGGGCATCCCCAATCTTAGGCTCTTCTTACTCCTTATTCCTTCATCCATCGTGATCTCACCCAAAACTTGAAAACTTCAATCACACAAAACTCAACAAAACCTTCGTGAGATCCATTAGTATAAGAAAACCAATCTTTACTTTAAGTACTGTAGAAAACCCATTCAAATTTTGTTATTGCATTATATCTACTGTATTCTAACTTTACCATGGCTTATACCCCCCGATACAAACCATAGATTCATCAAAATAAGCACACAATGCAAAGAAAACAGAATCTGTCAAAAACAGAACAGTCTCTAAAGATGCGAATTGTTCTCATACTTATGTAACTCCAAAAATTCCTAACAATTAGGACAACATAGGCAATTTGTATATGAATCTCATGTAAAACATTCAGAATTTTTCGTTGCTTCTGTGATTTTAGACAATTATTTTACTGGACGCAAAAGTTTCTATTTTAAAACAAGATCAAATCAACTATCACCAAAGCTATCCCAAAGGCTTTACTTGGCACATACACTAATTAAAACATAAAAAACACAATCATAACAGAGGCATAATTGTACAAACACTCAAGAACAGAAAGAAAAAGGCAAAAATAAATTTTATTCAACTTTTCTTCTATCGTATTATTGAAAACTTTTTGGGCATTTATAAATTCTTTAATATTATTCTCAAGATCAGAGGTGTTCCTATTATTATAAGAAGGGTTACCATAGGAACCACCATAATTATTAGAGGAATTTCCAGGAAAAGGCCTAGGTTTAAAATTACCTCTATAAGCATTGTTATTAAAATTGTTTCGCGAGACAAAATTCACATCTACGGCATCACTATTTTGCTCAATCAAAGTAGACAAAGGCACATCATTAAGATCAATAGGAGCACTTTTATTAGCAAACAATTTCATAAGAGCATCAACTTTTTCACTCAAAGAATTTATTTCTTCAACCGAATTAACTTTTTTAGTACTAGGAGCTCTTTCGGTATGCCATTGTGAATAATTTGCCATAATATTATCAAGCAATTTAGTAGCTTCACCCAAAGTAATTTCCATAAAAGTACCACCCACGGCGGAATCTAAAAGATTTCTAGAGACAAAATTCAATCCCACATAAAAAATTTGTATGATCATCCAAAGATTTAAACCATGAGTAGGACAATTTCTTAGCATCAATTTCATTCTTTCCCAAGATTGTGCAGCATGTTCATGCTTAAGTTGCTTAAAATTCATGATTTGAGTTCTAAGGGAAATAATTTTCGCGGGCAGAAAATACTTAGTAATGAAAGCATCTTTGCATTTATCCCAAGAATCAATACTATTGCGAGGCAAAGAAGAAAACCAAATTTTTGCACGATCTCGCAAAGAAAACGGAAATAATTTCAACTTCACAATATCATTGTCCAGATCTTTTTTTCTTTTGCATATCATAATTCTACGAATGTGTTAAGATGGGACGCGGCATCCTCATTAGGAGTACCGGAAAACTGATCTTTCATAACAAGATTCAACAAAGCGGCATTAATGTCACAAGATTCCGCACTAGTGGCGGGAGGAGCAATCGGAGTGCTAATAAAATCATTATTATTGGTATTGGAAAAATCACACAACTTGGTGTTTTCTTGAGTCATCGTGACTACGCAAACAAGATTGCACACAAAAACAGATCTGACGAGAAAACGGCGAACGAAAAAGAGGGCGAATAAAACGGCAATTTTTTGTGAAGTGGGGGAGATGAAAACGAGAGGCAAATGGCAAATAATGTAAATTGCAAGGAGATGAGATTTGTGATTTGGAACCTGATAGATGTTGATAATGTCTTCCCGGTAACGGCGCCAGAAATTCCTTTTGACGTTGCTTGAACTACGTCGGTATTTCCCCAAAGAGGAAGGGATGATGCAGCACAGCTACGGTAGGTATTTCCCTCAGTGATGAGACCAAGGTTATCGAACCAGTAGGAGAACCACGCAACACTATGTAAACGGTACCTGCACACAAAGAACAAATACTTGCAACCCGACGCGTAAGAGGGGTTGTCAATCCCTCCCGGGTAAAAGATAGATAAATTTGTAGTAGATTGGATAAATAGATCTCGAGGAAACGCGAGATAAAATAAATAACAAAAAATTGTAGCAAGGTATATTTGGGTTTTTGGAATTATAGATCTGAAAATAAAAGTGGCAAATAATAGATCGGAAAGCAAATATGATAAAGAATAGACCCGGGGGGCGTAGATTTCACTGGTGGCTTCTCTCAAGAAAAATAGCATACGGCCGGTAAACAAATTACTGTTGGGCAATTGATAGAACTATAAATAATTATGACGATATCTAGGCAATGATCATTATATAGGCATCATGTCCAAGATTAGTAGACCGACTCCTGCCTGCATCTACTACTATTACTCCACACATCGACCGCTATCCAGCATGCATCTAGTGTATTAAGTTCATGGAGAAACGGAGTAATGCAATAAGAACGTTGACATGATGTAGACAAGATCTATTCATGTAGGAATATACCCCATATTGTTATCCTTAATAGCAACGATACATACGTGTCATGTCCCCTTCTATCACTGGGATTGAGCACCGTAAGATCGAACCCATCACAAAGAACCTCTTCCCATAGCAAGAAAAATCGATCTAGTTGGCCTAACTAAACCAAAGATTCGAAGAAGAAATACGAGGCTATAAGCAATCATGCATATAAGAGATCAAAGAAACTCAAATAACTTTCATGGATAAAAATAGATCTGATCATAAACTCAAAGTTCATCGGATCCCAACAAACACACCGCAAAAAGAGTTACATCAAATAGATCTCCAAGAGACCATTGTATTGAGAATCAAAAGAGAGAGAGGAAGCCATCTAGCTACTAACTACGGACCCGAAGGTCTACAATGAACTACTCACGCATCATCGGAGAGGCGCCAATGAGGATGATGAACCCCTTCGTGATGGTGTCTAGATTGGATCTGGTGTTTCTGGAACTTGCGGCGGCTGGAATTGTGTTTCGTCGACTCCCCTAGGGTTTTTGGAATATTGGGGTATTTATAGAGCAAAGAGGTGGTGCGGGAGGCCACCGAGGTGGGCACAACCCACCAGGGCGCGCCTGGGCCCCCAGGCACGCCCAGGTGGGTTGTGCCCCCCTCGGGGCACCCCTCTGGTACTTCTTTGGCCCAAGTTGTTCCTTCTGGTCCAGAAAAAATCTCCAAAAAGTTTCGCTGCGTTTGGACTCCGTTTGGTATTGATTTACTGCGGAGTAAAAAACAAGCAAAAAACAGCAACTGGCACTGGGCACTATGTCAATAGGTTAGTCCCAAAAAATGATATAAAATTGCTATAAAATGATTGTAAAACATCCAAGAATGATAATATAACAGCATGGAACAAGCATAAATTATAGATACGTTGGAGACGTATCAGTGTGCATCCAACTTGCTTGCTCACGAAGACCTAGGCCAATTCGAGGAAGCCCATCATTGGAATATACAAGCCAAGTTCTATAACAAAAAATTCCCACTAGTATACGAAAGTGATACAATAGGAGACTCTCTATCATGAAGAACATGGTGCTACTTTGAAGCACAAGTGTGGAAAAAAAGATAGTAACATTGTCCCTTCTCTCTTTTTCTCTCATTTTTTTTGTTTGGGCTCTTTGGCCTCTTTTTTTTCCTTTTTTTATTTTTCGTCCGGAGTCTCATCCCGACTTGTGGGGGAATCATAGCCTCCATCATCCTTTCCTCACATGGGACAATGCTCTAATAATGAAGATCATCACACTTTTATTTACTTACAACTCAATACTAGAACAAAGATATGACTCTATATGAATGCCTCCGGCGGTGTACCGGGATGTGCAATGATCTAGCGTGACATGTATAAAATGAACGGTGGCCTTGCCACAAATACTATGTCAACTATATGATCACGCAAAGCAATATGACAATGATGGTATGTGTCATAATAAACGGAACAGTGGAAGTTGCATGGCAATATATCTCGGAATGGCTATGGAAATGCCATAATAGGTAGGTATGGTGGCTGTTTTGAGGAAGGGTAAATGGTGGGTTTAATGCACCGGCGAAAGTTGCGTGGTACTAGAGAGGCTAGCAATGATGGAAGGGTGAGAGTGCGTATAATCCATGGACTCAACATTAGTCATAAAGAACTCACATACTTATTGCAAAAATTTATTAGCCATTGAAGCAAAGTACTAATACGCATGCTCCTAGGGGAGAGGTTGGTAGGAGTTAACCATCGCGCGCTCCCGACCTCCACACAAAGGATGACAATTAAAAATAAAGCATGCTCCGACTTCATCACATAACGGTTCACCATACGTGCATGCTTCCGGAATCACAAACCTTAACACAAATATTTCTACTAATCCACAATTAGCATGACTCTAATATCACCATATTTATATCTCAAAACAATTGCAAGGAATCAAACTTCTCATCTATTCAATGCTCTTTATGAATTTTTTTATTATATCCCTCTTGGATACCCATCATATTAGGACCAAATTCATAACCTAAGCAAATTGCCATACTATTTTCAAGACTCTCAAAATAATATAAGTGAAGCATGAGAGTTCATCAATTTCTACAAAATAAAACCACCGCCGTTCTCTAAAAAGATATAAGTGAAGCACTAGAGCAACTACCTAGATCAAAAGATATAAGTGAAGCACATAGAGTATTCTAATAAATTCACGATTAATGTGTGTCCCTCTCAAAAGGTGTGTATAGAAAGGATGATTGTGGTAAACTAAAAAGCAAAGACTCATATCATACAAGACGCTCCAAACAAAACACATATCATGTGGTGAATAAAAATATAGCCTCAAGTAATTTTACCGATGGATTGAAGACGAAAGAGGGGATACCATCCGGGGCATCCCCAAGCTTAGATGCTTGGTTGTCCTTGAATATTACCTTGGGGTGCCTTGGGCATCCCAAAGCTTAGGCTCTTGCCACTCCTGATTCCGTGGTCCATCAAAACTTTACCCAAAACTTGAAAACTTCACAACACAAAACTCAATAGAAAACTCGTGAGATCTGTTAGTGAAAAAACGCAAATAACCACTTTTAGGTACTGTTGTAAACTCATTCAAATCTTATATTGGTGTTATATCTACTATATTCTAACTTCTCCATGGTTCATACCCCCCGATACTACCCATAGATTCATCAAAATAAGCAAACAACACAAAGAAAACAGAATATGTCAAAAACAGAACAATCTATAGTAATATGGACTTTTGCCAAACGTATGTAACTCCAAAAACTCTGAAAGATTAGGAAAACAGAGGAAATTTGTATATCAATCTTGTGTAAAAAATTCAGAATTTTATCACGCTCCAGTGAATTTAAACAATTCTGTTACTGGACCCAAAAGTTTTCGTTTTTCAGCAAAATCAAATCAACTATCACCATAGATCATCCCAAAGGTCTTACTTGTCTCAAACACTAATTAAAACACTAAAACACAATTACTACAGAAGTAATAATGTGTATTTATTGAAAAACATAAGAAAAAACAAAAAACACAAAATAAAATTGGGTTGCCTCCCAACAAGCACTATTGTTTAACGCCCCTAGCTAGGCATAAAGCATAGATCTAGGTATTGTCATCTTTGGTATTTAATCCATAAGTAGCCCTCATAATAGATTCATGTGGCAACTTAATTTTCTTTCTTGGAAAGTGTTCCATGCCCTTCCTTAACGGAAATTGAAATCTAATGTTTCCTTCTTTCATATCAATAATTGCACCAATCGTTCTAAGGAAAGGTCTACCAAGAATAATAGGGTATGTAGGATTGCAATCTATATCAAGCACAATAAAATCTATGGGCACATAATTCCTATTTGCAACAATAAGAACATCATTAATCCTTCCCATAGGTTTCTTAATAGTGGAATCCGCAAGCTGAAATTTAAAGAACAATCATCAAATTTATGGAAACCTAGCACATCACATAGAGTTTTTGGAATAGTGGAAACGCTAGCACCCAAATCACACAAAGCATTGCACTCATAATATTTAATTTTAATCTTAATAGTAGGTTCCCATTCATCATACAGCTTTCTAGGGATTGAAACTTCCAACTCAAGTTTTTCTTCAAAAGATTTCATCATAGCATCAACAATATGATTAGTAAAAGCTTTATTTTGACTATAAGCATGAAGTGAATTAAGAATGGATTGCAACAAGGAAATACAATCAATCAAAGAACAATTGTCATAATTAAAGTCCTTGAAATCCAAAAGAGTGGGTTCATCACTACTTAAAGTTTTGACCTCTCCAATCCCACTTTTATCAATTTTTTCATTAAGATCTTCACCCTCCAAATTATTGGGACGTCTTCTAGCTAAAGTTGACTCATCTACAGCCCATCTTTATCAAGATTTATATTGACAAACAAAGATTCAATGGGGGTCACGCCAATCATTTTAAGATCTTCATCATTATTATCACAAAAACTAGAAGAACATGTTTTTTCTAGCCAATCTCTCTTAGCATGCATCCTAGCGGCTCTCTCTCTACTTTCATTCATAGAAATTTTAATAGCTTTTAGACATTCATTAATATCAATCTTGGGTGGCATAGATCTATTCTTAAAAGAATCAATCTCATGAGAAATTCTATCAACGCTCCTAGCCAAATCATCAATCTTAAGCAATTTTTCTTCTACCATAGCATTGAAAATCTTTTGAGAATTAATGAAATCTTTAATATTATTCTCAAGATCAGAGGGTATCTTATTATAATTTCCATAAGAATTGTTGTAGGAATTACCATAATTATTAGAGGAATTACTAGGAAACGGCCTAGGATTAAAATTGCCTCTATACGCGTTATTACCAAAATTGTTCCTACCAACAAAATTCACATCCATAGATTCATTATTATTCTCAATCAAAGTTGACAAAGGCATATCATTATGATCAATAGGAGCACTCTTACTAGCAATCAATTTCATAAGTTCATCCATCTTTCCACTCAAAGTATTAATTTCTTCAATCGCATGCACTTTTTTACTAGTAGAAGATCTTTCGGTATGCCATTGAGAGTAATTTGCCATAATATTATCTAGGAGTTTAGTAGCCTCTCCTAATGTAATTTCCATAAAAGTACCTCCTGCGGCGGAATATAAAAGATTTCTAGATGCAAAATTCAATCCAGCATAAAAAAATTGCATGATCATCCATAAACTTAAACCATGAGTAGGGCAATTTCTTATCATCAATTTCATCCTATCCCAAGATTGTGGAACATGTTCATGATCAAGTTACTTAAAATTCATTATATCGTTCCTAAGGGAGATGATCTTAGTGGGAGGAAAATACTTGGAAATAAAAGCATCTTTACACTTGTTCCATGAATCAATACTATTTTTAGGCAAAGATGAAAACCAAGTTTTAGCACGATCTCGTAGTGAGAACGGAAATAGTTTCAATTTAAAAATATCATTATCCACATCTTTTTCCTTTTGCATATCACACAACTCAACGGAAGTATTTAGATGGGATGCAGCATCTTCATTAGGACTACCAGAAAATTGTTCTTTCATAACAAGATTCAACAAAGCGGCATTAATTTCATAAGATTCCGCACTAGTGGCGGGAGCAATCGGAGTACTAATAAAATCATTATTATTAGTGTTGGAAAAGTCACACAACTTGGTATTTTCTTGAGACATCGGGACAAGGCAAGCAATCTAGCACACAAGCAAACAAAAGGCAAACGAAAATACGAACGGAAAGAAGGCGAATAAAAAAGCAAATATTTTTGTGTTTTTCTGAAAACGTTTTAGAAGTGGGGGAGAGAAAAACGAGAGGCAAATGGCAAATAATGTAAGTGCAAGAGATGAGAGTTTATGATAGGTACTTGGTAGGCTTGATGTAGAACCTCCCCGGCAACGGCGCCAGAAATTCTTCCCGCTACTTCTTGAGCTTGCGTTGATTTTTCCCTTGAAGAGGAAAGGGTGATGCAACAAAGTAGAGATAAGTATTTCCCTCAGTTAAGAACCAAGGTATCAATCCAGTAGGAGGTACAAGCAAGTCCCCAATAGATGCACCTGCACAAACTAACAAACACTTGCACACAACGCGAAAAAGGGGTTGTCAATCCCTTCACAGTAACTTGCAAGAGTGAGATCTAATAGAGATAGGTATAAAAGATAAATAAAAGGTAAAATAAAGTAAATATAAATAAAGTGCAGCAAGGTATTTTTGGGTTTTTGGTTTTATAGATCTGAAAATATATGATGGAAAATAGACCCGGGGGCCATAGGGTTCACTAGAGGCTTCTCTCTTGAAGAAAACATACGGTGGGTAAACAAATTACTGTTGAGCAATTGATAGAGAGCGCATAGTTATGATGATATCTAAGACAATGATCATGAATATAGGCATCACGTCCGTGACAAGTAGACCGACTCCTGCCTGCATCTACTACTATTACTCCACACATCGACCGACTCCTGCCTGCATCTAGAGTATTAAGTTCATACGAACAAAGTAACGCCTTAAGCAAGATGACACGATGTAGAGGGATAAACTCAAGCAATATGATATAAACCCCCTCTTTTTATCCTTAATGGCAATAATACAATACGTGCCTCGCTACCCCTACTGTCACTGGGTGAGAACACCGCAAGATTGAACCCATCACAAAGCACCTCTCCCATTGCAAGAAAAACCAATCTAGTTGGCCAAACCAAATCGATAGATCGGAGAGAAATACAAAGCTATCTCAATCATGCATAAAAGAATTCAGAGAGGACTCAAATAATATTCATAGATAATCTGATCATAAATCCATAATTCATCGGATCTCAACAAACGCGCCGCAAAAGAAGATTACATGGAATAGATCTCCAAGAACAGCAAGGAGAACATTGTATTGAAGATCAAAGAGAGAGAGAAGAAGCCATCTAGCTAATAGCTATAGACCCGTAGGTCTGTGGTAAACTACTCACACGTCATCGGAAGGGCAACAAGGTTGGTGTAGAGGTCCTCCGTGATCGAATCCCCCTCCGGCGGAGTGCCGGAAAAGGGTCCAAGATGGGATCTCATGGGAACAGAGGCTTGCGTCGGCGGAAAAGTATTTTTGATGTGCCCTCTGGTATAGGGGGAATATTTGAGAATATATAGTGGTGGAATTAGGGTTGGAAGGTCTCCGAGGGGCCCACAAGCCCTGGGGGAGCGCCCCTACGGCTTCTGGCCGCCTCGTAGGTCTTCTGGCCTCCTCTCTAAGTCTCGTGGGTTTCTTCTGGTCCAAGAAAAATCATCGTAAAATTTTATTCCCTTTGGACTCCGTTTGATATGGATTTTATGTAAAAGTCAAAAACAAGGAAAAAATAGAAACTGGCACTGGTGTCTCACCCTGATTTTTGGCCCTTTCTTTTTCTTTTGATTTTCTGAGTATTTTGCTTGAGTTTTCTTTTTCTGTGGCTATGTGGTCTGGAAATTGGAGAAGATGATCTCTTCTTTCTTTCCAGAGTGGCTTGTCATCCTCATATTCTTCCCAAGACCTTGCCATTTCCATCTTGGACCAACCCCAATGTTATTTTTCTAGGGAATATTCCTTTTCCATTAAAGGAATAACCCTGTTTGTCCTAGGTTGTGAAGCAACCTATATTTCCATCACTCCTAAAATTCCCAAATAATTCTCATAAATTGTTTGGGTCATATATTCCTCAAATATGGCAAAATATTTCATCATGCTCAATTAATTCTTTTTCTATTCTGTCCTAAATGGCACTTTGTGAAGCAAGTGCTATTTATCTTTGCTCATTTGACCCCCAAACTTTTTGGACACCTTTTCATGTCCATATCATTGCTCCATGTCAAAATTCAGCTTCATTTTCCTAGCTAATCTTCCTCAGCAATTTTTCAAAGTTTCTGTCAGACAGAAGCCATTGTGAAGGAAGTACTAGCTAGGGTTATCAAAATAAGTTGAAATTTTGCACACTCCTTCATGTGCTCATATCATCACCCTCCTCCAAGTTTCATCTCATTCCATTGATCTATGTGAGCTCAGGATCAATTCTTTGTTTCTATCCAAATTTTCAGTTAGTGAAGCAAGTATATTTTATCTTGCTCCATTATGGCTGAAAATTTTTCTAAACCTTCTCCTACTCATATAACCTATCTCCACAAGATTTGGGCTCATTTCATCTAGCCATTTTCCCTCAGGATTTTTCCCAAGATTATGTCCAAAGAGGTGCTGTATGAAGGAAGTACCATTTTGGCTTGACCAAATGGCATGAAATTTTTATGGCACTCTCATATGCCCAAATCATCCTGCCATGACTATTTTCAGCCCAAGTCATCACTCCTAGTGAGTGCTACTTCCTGTTTTTGCTTCTGGACCAGATTATGCAGTTGCAAAGCAAGTGTATTAATTAGTGGTCCAAATCTCTTCATAATTCACAGGACTGTAGTCCTTCCTATCCTAAACCTCCCTGACATCTAGTTTGCATCTTAACCTCACTCTGTTGATCATACCAGTGTGGTCAAGATTGCTACAGCAAACTTCAGAGGTTAATTCCCATCTAACCACAGCATTTTTAATCGAGCTTTAAACTCAGTTGCAACCTACCCTGGAAGGACTTCACCCTAGACAACATTTTCCAGCCCGTTGTCTCCTCTACTCGCCAGTTCACGTGGTGACCATCTCTCTGGCATGCCATGGACACGAGCTGGCTGTCGTTTGCTTCGGGCCCCTCTCCTGCTCGGCGTCTCAGCGAGCACGGGTGTGCCTCCCAGCTCACCCTAGCCGTCCTCTTCTCCCCGGACCTCTCTCCCCCTCCTGCAGCTCGCTCGCTGGCGCTCGTCGCCGCGCACCCACGGACGCGCTGTAGCTGGCCGTCGTCTTCTTCCTCTGTCCGCTTCCTCCCCGTGTCCCCTTGGCGTTGCTCTGCTCCGTGACTCCCCTCTGGCCTCTCCCGTCGTCTTCCTCGCCACACGAGCGCCTTGTTCGTCGCCAGAGCGTTGGCCGGACCCCCGTGGCGACACCCGAGCTCGGCACCTCGCCCCCGCCTATAAATGGCCATCCCCGAGGCCACTCGACCACACCACCAGCCTCACCTCACTCCCAGCTCCCTCCCCAGCCACTCACCCGGGACCCGGAGCCCCTCCTCGCCTCCCGCGGCCGCCGCCCTCTCCGGCCAAAATTCACGGCAACCGAGCCCTCCCTCTCCTCTTGGCCGTCACCAGAGCCTCCACTGCCACTCCCGAGACACCCTAGCTCCATTCCTCCTTCTCCGGCGATCTCTAGTTGCGAGTCCTCCGGCGACTGAATCCCTCCTCCGCCGCGGGCATGGTCACGCCCGCTCCAGAGCTCCTCGGCGGTCATCATCACCACCCACCGATGCGTCTTCTCCTCCTGAGAGTTTCGGTAGGTCGCACGTCGCGAACGGCGGTCAGAGTCGCCGGCAGTCGCCGTCGAGGCGAGC
Source organism: Thinopyrum elongatum (assembly GCA_011799875.1). Taxonomy (NCBI): domain Eukaryota; kingdom Viridiplantae; phylum Streptophyta; class Magnoliopsida; order Poales; family Poaceae; genus Thinopyrum; species Thinopyrum elongatum. The sequence goes on along the minus strand of CM022297.1, from coordinate 354,023,487 downwards.
ACCTCCCTCGGCCAGGAGCGCGCTGCGCAGGAGGAAGAAGAAGGCCAGCCAGGCGGGCCCCCTCCCCGCGCGGCCCCACCTGGCAGTCACTCAGGCCCGACCCCGCCACTGCCAGCGTGGATAAGTGGAACCGTACTTCTGAAAGTACGTTTTCCCGTGGAGTAAGCGTATTCTGCCTCTGCTTTAGCCGAAAATGCGTTTTCCCTATTCTGAAGACGTAATCTGAGGAATGCGCTTTCTGATTTTCCAGCCGGGGGCCTGTTTGTAGAAGTTATTTTTACAGATTGGTCCCTGAACTTCGTCTGGCTATAACTTTTTGCTCGTAACTCCGATCGAGGTGATTCCAACGCCCACGTCTTCGTCTCGTCGAGCCCATTCTGTTCATACCATTTTCACTATGTGTTCACATTCTAAAAATGACCTTTATGCCCTTGCCCCTAATCAGCCCCCTCCGAGGGAGAAACCTTTTCGGCGATTCCTTCCGTGATCTTTCCGCACATCTCCCCGGTGTATCCTTCATCCCCAGGCAAGCCACGACAACCACTTGCATGATAGCCATGCAGCAGCCATGGTTTTCTACTTGAACATTTAATAACTGTCTGTTTGTTTATCAGCAACTGTTATCGCTGTTTCGGTTATGCTTATGGATCTGTGTTTATCTTCATGCTATGTTCATATGCACTTGGTTATCATGTATTCTTGCTAGTATTACTTTGCATGACATGTTTGGTAGTAGTACATGTTTGTGTTGGTTATGTTCTTCGGTGCATGACTATCGTCTGTTACCGAGTACCATTGTTGTGCATGTTCCTTTGCATCTAGTTGGTTAAATGCTTGCATGGTAGTATTATTGTTATGTTCTTGCATGCTATTTAGTGTTGATGCTAGTGGTCATGTTATGCTATGAGTAGTGTTATACTTGTGATGTTCATGCTCGTCGGTATGCCCTGCTCATTCGGATATATGATTTATTGTGTTGATATGCTTGATGATTATGTTGTACTCCCATGCTTATGTTGATATCATGCTCATGCATTATAGTTGTGTTATGTCAGTTTAATATGGCTCAGCTTATTGCATTCAAGTTTAACCGGACTTAAATGAACTTGAACAACTGTTGGCTGAGTCATGGTGCCACCAAATTGAGCTGACCAGTGCAGCCACACTTGCCTTATGGGGGTCCTAACTGGGTCTATTGTCATGCCTCTCGCCGGTGCCTCCAACGATGGAAGGTTATGGGCGCGCGCTACCCTGATCAGGTAGGCGGACATAAGCCTTGTGTGCCCGTTGTTGTGATTGGTATACCATTGTCCCCGTTTGGGACCGTTTATAGTTTTGCCACGACGGTGGCCGTTGGATGTCATGGGTTGACATCGGGGCCACCCAGGACTTAGCCCAAAGGGGAGTTGGTCGGAGTGGCCGGGAGAGTGTGATGGCAATAGATCGGTTTTGTCGGAACGCCGTTGGTCCACCCGAATAGGAGCACGAGGCCATGGGTTCCGTGGTGTGGGTACAGTGTACTAACCTCTGCAGAGTGTGTGTTTAATCTATCGATAGCCGCGCCCGCGGATATGGGCCCAGTTCGTAGTCGGTCACACTATGGGTCAACAGTGATAATAATAACCTGTTTAATAACAACCCCGGTTCGATGATAAAAGAAGTGGTTGATTCTTATGTGATCGCGAGAGGATCACAGTGGTATCAAGGATACCGAAGTGGTTGATCTTTATGTGATCGTGAGAGGATCACCGTGGTATCGAGGATACCGAGTTGTTGGATATTTGTGGTGTTATGCGAGAGTCAAGGGTAAAGGTCAAGCTCCTTGTGGTCATGTAATGATTACTACGGTATTGTAATACCAAGCTTGATTGGATCCTGAGATGATCGTGTGATGTCCGTGATGGTAAGCTGATGCATGTGATGGTTACGAGGTAACCCGAGCAGAGTAAGTTGGTGCATGATAGCGTCATCATGTTGCATGCTAGTATCATCATGAATATTCGTTCATGACATGCTCGTATTGTTCTAGCTGTATCATGTGGTACATGCCATGTTGTTCTGATAGTATCGTGTTCATCATTGCTAAGTAACCTGTAATTGCCATGCTGTTGTTTGTCTTGATTGCCTTTGGTTGCTGTGAGCTTGCAAGTACATTCAATGTACTGACCTGGCGTGTCATGCCAGTTTGCAGGTCATGCCGGATTTGATTGCTTGTTTGCCGTGGATCCCTTGTTTGCGAGCTAGGATAAGCGTTCCAGCCAGAGTCCCTGCGGAGTGGAGTTCATCACCGTCGTCGCTGTTCCGCTGCTAGAATCTATTCCGCTGCTATGTGTTGTTCGGCTGCTTGCATAGAGCAACCTTGGCAGGCGTAGTGTCGCCGTGCCGATGTAATCCCCTTGTACCCTTATAGATTGTAATAAGAGATGATTTGTTCTATGCTAAGCAGTGCCGTATTCCAGAAGACTTCTCCTCGATCTCTGGGCTGGAATACGGGGCATTCCGGTTTCTCTGAGCCGGGGTGCCACAACTGGGCACTAGGTTAATAGGTTAGTCCCAAAAATGATATAAAATATCATATAAATGCATATAAAACATCCAAGATAGATAATATAATAGCATGAAACAATAAAAAATTATAGATACGTTGGAGACGTATCAGTGCCCAAGGGTGGTTTCTATGTGAAGATCGACGTTGATGAGTAGCTTGGAGGTCCCAGATGGCAGTCTGGTGCCTTGGGAGGGTCGTTGTATCTTCCTTTTCAACCTCTTAAGGTTTTTGTTAACTTGGGGTGTATCACACAATAGTTTGCTTCTGTTGTTGCATGTTGCATGCTGGTTCATGTGACCTCTTTGTATATTGAACTGCTGGGTTTGCTCTTCTAAGAGCCTTCTGAATGATATACATGTTTTAGAGTTCATATGGTGTGAGGTGTCCAACACACGTTGTGCATATTGCATGTATGTTTATAAAATGCATGGTGTGTGTAGGGTATTAGAATCTAATTCATGCATTTACTAGCGGTCAATCGAATATAGGGTGAAGCAACTCGTCTATAAGCATGGAATTCATGACCTAGCCCTTCTAAAACTTGTGAGGAACATTGGATCCCCCCATCGGATATATTGCCGATGTGTATTTCACAGAACCAATGTTCCAGGCTCTGAGTATTTGACGTCCATGGAGCAGTTCGTTAGGATTGTTGTTGTCCAGACGCAAATCTAGGCTTCATGTATGATCCTCTACATCTACAACTAAACTTATATACCTAGGACCTCGGTCCCGACATGTTGCACTTGTGTGCTCATTTGTATTAGTCTCTCTTTTGTTATCTCATGATTTTTTTTCTGTGTTTTTCCTCAGATCCACCCCCAATTCATGAAGATCCAGCCACCCCTATGGTTTGCCCCATATCACCACGTGAAAAAAATTTGTGATGCAACGATGAACCTCCTGAGTTTGTTAAATGTCATTGTAATTAAACATGTATATTGCGCAGATTAGCTCCTTTGTTGAGTTGTCTTTAGCCGATGATGAATTTGATATGCAACCCATATCTGTACCATTTGTTTTATTTAGATTTGAATTTAAATTTAAATTTCATAAAGTATGGATTCGAAATGACGTTGAGCCTACTGGGATGCTCTAAAATGATTTAATGGGCCACTGTGCTATTGAAAAAAAAAACAAGAGAGATCGCAGCCTCTACTTTATTATACTTTATTAATGATGAACAAGCTAGGTTTCAGTACCAGAGCGCACTTTGTCCGAAAATTCCAACCTCGACAATGTTGCCCAGTAGTTTTAAAAACATTGATTCGACAATAATCTCCAGTAGGAGTAGTTCTAAACACATTGGTGCTAGGTGACGCCGAGACACCAAAGAAATGAGTTTCAGTGCACAAAGCAAGATGCATGCTGAAAATCCCAAGGCAAGATTTAGCATGTTTGTCTCAGCTCGTACTGGTGGCAAATTGTCAGCGGCGTGTCCTTGGAAACTGGCCTTTCCTCCGACCAAAGCTCCATGTTCAAATCACCTGTTCCCCAATGTACCAAGCATTTGCTAACCTGACTGGGATCAAAACTATTTACCAAGCTCACCCCTGCACATTTGTCCACTAGCATCCATTCCCCTGGTAGTTTACAAGATAACAAATGAAGCAAATAATCTCAGAAAAGTAAACAATTCAAGGACAAAAAATGCTGATCAGTCAAATAATCTCAGAACTTCGGACAGCTTAATTTACCGTTTGGCCGGAGGTCTCCCTGTAATGTCACTTCTCCAGATTCTGGAGAGAACTCTTGCTTTGAGCCATTGATGGCCGTAAAAGCAACAACCACCTCAGTTGGGTGGAGAAGGGTGAAAGTAGGATGAACTCGCAAACATACCAACCTTCACAGGAGGAACATACTTCAGTTTTCCGAGATACTATTTCACTCTGAATAATCAAAGATACCTCTGCCTAAATTTTTTAACTCGAGTTGGATCGTAATAATTATAAAATTTGCTGAACGGTAGAACAAAGCATACTCAGGAGAAAAAGAACATATGCCAGCAAATCTAAGATTTAATAGAATCTGAAAGCATTTTGTTTTGTGGCACCAATGCAATCTGTGTGGGCATTCACATGAGTGTTCTGTATTGTGTAATTACATAAGTCGCAGCTGCACAATTCCTGATCAAGGATTACAAACATAACTTTTTTTATAAAACTTAGCACTCACCTTGAAAACCCACCAGAGCCAGCTCCAACACTTCTTGCTTGAATGCTAGAGTTAATCTGAACAATCTTTGGGTTGTCTTTCAAAATGGATATGTGGCGCTGAAGAACAAGACCACCCCCAATATCACCTTCCAAACAAATAGATTCCTCCTCTCCTGATTGCTCAAGATACCTCCTGTATTTTTTCAATTAACAGTTATTTTGTTGCCAAAAGTGGAACTACAAAACTATTCACCCACAAGTCAAAGAGCATCAAACAGAAGTAAGAAACAGTCTAAATGATGTTTTATTTTACCTAACGACTTTATACTCTTCTGTGCACCCAGCAGACCTATATTCAGTCCCGCTGTATTCTTCATAACCATTTATTTCAATCCCGCTATGAAGCCACTGGGAATCTGTAGTGATCAAGCATAAACCCTACGTAAGTTAACAATAACAACACTTCGGTCAATGTAGAATCAATTCACAATCATCAATGGCATACAAGGACTGCAAGAACATTACTCAAATGTTGAAGCATCTCAGAATAACCTTAAACTACTCTTTTGCAACAGATGTACTGGTCAACAGCAATTCAGGGCAATCTCTATTTGACCGCATATACATCCTATCAGTACAATGAGATTGTAAACCTGGCCTGAGTCCATTAATAATATAATAGAGGTGAACCATACCAGTAGGAAGATGTGTCATTGAAATAATACGACCACCAATCCATGGTACAACCTTAAGCAACCAGTCCCCGCTCTTCAAATCAATAGGTATTTTTGAGAGTTCAGCACCTTCCTGTCCTGACGGTTCATCTATATCAGGTATAGGCGAAATCATCTCTGCACGATCATCACAAGATAACAATATAAGACAAGTTCAGAGATAAGCCCTTCTAGATGTAAAACAGTATAGCCATGGCAAAATAGTGGGATCGATACCCAAACGTTTCTTGAGCTCAAGTTCACTTGTTGCGACTAAGTTGGACACTTCAGACCCCGAAGGCATCGTAATATGTAGTTCTTCGCCATCGACACCATGTGAACTTATCTGAGTTCACAAGAAGTCATTAAAACCCTACAGCCAACATTTGTTTACTTTTCAAGTGAGAAATACGAAACAAGTCAATAGACATACCATAGCACCTCCACCAAGTAATATACTTATATTTAAGTTACGTTTTGGTCTATTCCAGGATCCTTCGGTTTTCAGAACTTTCACAGAAACCACTGATGAGTGAACTTGGGCAACATAATATGTTAAAAGATAGTTCCCCTGTGTGAACCCGTATCCATCCCCAGCATCTTCAAATAGGACACCTTCAGCTTTACCTATAAAACAAGTCAGTCATGGTGGATCATTCAGTATGACAATGTTTTAAATCAGTCACTTGAACCCAGAAAATGGGCTAATCAATGCAGCAAAACATAAGAGATGAAGGAAATACAAATTAAATAGATGGACAGCATATTCCATTATTTATCCAAGAAAAATACACGAGTATTTGCAGATTACTATATATAACTAGATATGATCTTCACAAAGAGAAAATGGGAGCTTTGTTTTTTTTTCGAGAACACGCAAAAGCCTCGAGTTTTGATGCATTGACTAGTGATGTTTAGCGGCGTTTAGCGGGTGTTGCTCTTCTTACTTTCGATGGTGGCAGCGTTTAGCGGGTGTTGCTCTTCTTACTTTCAATGGTGGCGGCATTTAGTTTACTCTCCATGATGCCACGAGACCCCTCACACTTGCCGCTGTCAAGCAGGCAAGGTAAGCTGAGTTGGGCGTTGACGAAGATGATCGTGTTGCGATGCTTCAGATGCACCGACCACCTAGATTATAGACGTTGATGTGACTTTCCAGACGAGGGGGAGGGGCTATCGGATCTAGGAGTGCACCTCGTGCCATACCGTCCACAAAAAGGACCAACCGGTGAGGAGATGGGCCAAGAGGGGTGTCTATGTCCCTTGGTCGTATGGACGATGAGGGGTGTAGCGGTGGAGGGCTCGTGCTCATTCTCTGTCGCGGGCAGTGGTGACACCTAGATCCGGATCTAGTGTCTTTTGCTCGTTGCGGCTGTCCTGGGTGCATTGTAGTGCGGCGGAGCTCCGCCATGTAGGCCTCGCCGGCTTGCTCCCCCTCGAAGTGCTCGCGGGCCTCCCGGTCTTCCCGCATCTCCCGTCCCGTGCGGTGGCCACCTAGGGGTCAACCAGCTCCAATCGCGGCAGGCCATGGGGGAAGTTGTGCCGGGCATTGGTGCCGTGGAGGCGGACCAACATGATGTTGTACTCTCGCGCTACTTGCACCGTGGAGTGGAAGGAGCCAATCCAAATCCGCTTGTGGGTATCGCGGTCGATGATCTCCGCAACCCACGTCCCCCACCGGCGTTGCCGCACGCCGATGTATTTTGGCTTCGGCGGCGGCAGCAGGTCAAGGATGCGGGACGCATGCAAGCGCCGTCGCGGCAACGCTCGTGCCGGCATGGATCCATGTTGGGGATGGGCAGCTGGGAGCGGCGGCGGTTGGATCCAGACATTATCGGCGGCGGCTGGATCCAGTCATTATTGGCGGGCGGAGCGGATGTGGACGAGTGTGGGTGCACGCCGGCATGGATTGGGCGGTGGGGGCGGTGGGAGGTGAGGCGAAATGGGGTGGGGAATTTTTACTCCGCGGCCGGTTGGTCGAGTATATTTAAGAGTCGCGGCCGCCGCGGAGTAATTTTTTTACTCCACTAACGGTTTCTGTGGATCTCCGTTTTTCGGTTGGATGTTGTGCTTTGGTTGTGGTTTGCTTTATATATAAAGCGGGGCGTGAAGCCTTTTTGGGTAACGGTTTTAGGGGTTCAGTTAGTTCCGGTTAGAGGAGGAAAACCAGACTTTTCTTCCTCTAACGCTTTATTGGGGATCGGTTTGAGATGCCCTAAGGCAATAAGGCTAAGGCACCCCTGATGTCAGAGATCCATCGGCGGTCCACCAAGGCGTCCTGGACGGTCCCCGCTTCCGGATGCCCCCAGGAGACTAGAAGGAATAACTCAGGCGCAATCTCCGAAATAACACGACCATCAAGGCAGTGATCCTCCCAGAATAAGGCTGAGGCTCCATCGCCAACCACCATCCTGGTGGATGCAGCAAACACCACGTGCTCTTCTCAAGAGAATTGCATGTCGAGGCCCCTCCAAGGACGGATGGGGTCAGTGCGCATCCTCCACAACCAACGAACCCTGAGACTGATCGCCATCCTACCTAGATCCAGAACACCCAAACCCCCAAGCCTTAGGGGTCGACACACCATAACCCAATTGACGTGGCAGTGGCCACTTGCTGCAGCCCTCCTGCCCGCCCAAAGAAAGCCCCGAAGGATCTTGTCAATCTTCTCCTGAGCCTTCTTGTTGAGCCCTAGAACCACCAGCTGATGGAGAGGCATAGTGACAAGGACAGACTTAACCAAAGTAAGGCCACTAGCTATGTAAGACTAAGTGGGAACATGCCCCACTTAGATTTTCCCTTAAACATAACCAATCTCCGATGCACAACAAACCACAAACATAAATCATCCATACAAAAGTTAAAAGGAACAACATGCATGAGGTGTAGTGCATACCATTTTCATCCAGCGAAACAATTAGTGTTAAATCATCCTCTAAACTTGCTTCACCAACATGCTTAATAGGAAGGCCTACAGGCAGTATGGCTCCACCTTGTAAATACATCACCGGCAGATCCTGTATAATCATTCAATTGTAAATAAAATCAATTCAGCTCCAGACTAGCACTCAAGACAGCACAATGGAAGTTTACCAACCAACTTACAGGGTGTGAATCTCCAAAATCAAAACGTGACCAAACACCCTTCGGCAACTTATGTGCACATTCATGAGCACCTTTATCAGGTGAAGTGCTGCCAAAATACCAGAGCAACTGAAGTCACACCAAAGCATAGACGAAAAATACAAATTATTTCATTATTTGGCTATTATTTCACTATACATAATAACACATGACAGAACATTAAGTAGTTTATAGCCGACGATGCAAAATCAGATTGCAGACAAGCCCACTGGCACAATAACATTCAAGCACATGTACAGAAGAAAATCAGGAGTACATATCTGGTCTTCGAAGAGAAGAAAGCAAGAAGTTTGTTGTAAGCACATCGACGTGAAATCATTACCTTGCACAGATTAAAAGTGGTCCCAGGAGAAAGGAAGTCTCTATTTTCCTCAGTTCTGGGTCTTGTGAGTCTACAAGGAAAACATGGGATATGATTTAGTATCACAAAATAAATCTATCCTAACAAGACTATTTTCTATCAGCCCACCAAAGCAATGAAGAAGACAAAGGGCAGATTCTTTTTAGATATGTAATTTTGCATCAGAATTTCAATAGCTGGCATTGGTTAGAATCAGAAAAGATTTCTCCAACAAACGTATTCTGCAGTTCAGCAACCAAAGGCTGTGACTTAGAATATGGGTATCCGCTACTTAGATACATTACTGGGACAGTGAGACAGCAATTATTACCAGCAAAGAAAAGTGGAGCAGCAACTGGAGCACCCTGCTTATGTGAAAGGTAAAATAGAGTGTAGATATGTGGCAGTAGGCGATACCGTCTTAGCAGCGCAAGACGACAAACTTCCTCGCACTGAAATATATATGAGCTGTTAGAAATTAGCAGTGCCAGAAATCGAAGGGGCTTGACTTTAAATTAGCTAAAATCAACGTGACAACCAAAAGAAGGTAACTTCCATGTCAACTTCAGTTCAGGTTCTCAGACGCTGACACACAAGACCTGTTCAACTTCAAACAATAGCACAGTGGAGAAGAGTATTGCTCTGACACTCCAATACACAACCCTCTGAAGTTGCAAACTGGAAAGCTAAATTCTTGAAGGATCTTCAGCTGATCTCTTATCATACCAAGGTCGAAGTTTGCGAGTTGGAAAGCTAAATTCTTGAAGGATACTCAGCTGATATCTCGTCATATCAAGGCTCAAAATAGACAAGATTTCTCCGATTGATGTAACTCACTCTAGGGCCAAGTGTGTTGGCTTGGGCGTTTACTCTCTTTTAGTCTTTCAGCTTAACCCTTCACTAAGATTTTATAATGATGTGATATAGTTAGTACTAGCAAAGTGAAGCTAGTGTGGGTGTGTAGGGGGGCCTTATGCAAAGGTCACCGTATACGGACAAAGTTGGCACATCAATGTTTCTTTAAATAGGTTCAGTTACCTCGTGGGGCACGACGTACTCCCACGTTAGGAGATGCAACGATAGAAGTGCTTAGCTCGTCAGAAGTCCGTAGACGTAGCCATTTCCGAAGCTCCCCTTCTCTTGACGATCCGAGACTTAAAAGGTCCCTCGGATCCCGACACCCAGCTCCAAGCCTTACAAGGTCCCCTTGGAGGGGGGTGCCTCTCCCGTGTTGATTTATGTGAGTGGATGAGAGTACATGCTCATGGGGGCTATCTATAGCCTAGGGATCATTGACAAATGACAAGGCTACCCTTTAGGTGGTACTTAGGAGGTGCAAGCTAGGTAATTTATGGTCCACTAGTCCATGGAGTTGAGATCTAGATGGCTAGAAACTGTACCAGATTGGTTCAAGCGTAATTAAGATCTACTATATGGTTTCAGAGTTAAAGGTAAAGCTGTGGACTTTCTGCCGGAGTTCTTTATGGCCAAATGTAAACTGTCCAAACATATTATTACTTCCATGGAACAAGCCCAAAAAGATTAAAATGACCACATATGATTTATATGCTAACCATTATTGGAAAAAAAATGAAAAGTGCCCAAACATATTATTACTTCCATGGAACAAGCCCAAAAAGAGTAAAATGATCACATATGATTTATATGTTAACTATTATTGGAAAAAATTTAAAACTGCCCAAACATATATTACTCCAATGGAACAAGCCCAAAAAGATTAAAATAACCACACATGATTATTTTTTAACTATTATTAGAAAAAAATTTGAAAAACTGTCCAAACATATTATTACTTCCATGGAACAAGCCCAAAAAGATTAAAATGATCACAAGTTAGCGACCCATGATTATGCAACAACATATACAATGAGAAGAAGTCCCTAGACAGTAACCCCTTTTATGAAGAAAAAGTTGGCCCCATAATTTATATCAATTATCGAATCAAAAACTTAAGGTTATGGGTGGCTAATTGACTGACCCACCAAAATGGATTCCTGAAGGAAATGTATAGTACCTCAATATCAAGAGAACTCACTTATAGATCTGGCATGTTTTTTTAACAGGGCTGGCATGTCAACTAAGCAAAAAGATATTAATAGAAAAATACCTTTGCTAGCAATTCATACATCATGGCAAGTAAAATGCAGAAAAGCATCATGCAAAGAGATCTAGGCTTCTTTATGTGCATTGGTGGGGGCCGCAGGCATGAAATAGTACCTCTTCACCGAAGGACCATGGCTCATGGTCAATGCTTCCAGTTTCAGAATGACCACGTGAAAATGGAAACAATGCACCAACTCCCATCCATCTCCCAAAAAGTTTTGGAGTGGCATTTCCAGCAAACCCACCAATATCAGGACCAGACAGTGGCTGACCACTAAGACCCTGACAAGATAACCACATAGTTAGATTCCTACTCCCTCTGTACCAAAATACTTGTAGCTGGGGGAACTTGTACTAGTTTCCCCCAGCTACAAGTATTTCGATACAGAGGTAGTAGAAATGTATGCTAATGTCTCCTCAAAATCACACCAGTAATAGTAAGTTTGACACAGTGATAGTTTTTCATGTCAAAATATACTAAAAATGCTGCAATTACTTATGCAACAGAATACGAATGACATGCTAAGAAACAGACTTGTCATAAAAAGACAATTTACTGAAGAACCAACTTTTTAAACTAATACAGGAAACAACGGTTTTCAAGCGTAATACAAACAAAACTTGTATGTTGCTTTTAGGTCAGACGATTATATTCACAACACGATTAATTCATAGACTGCTTGATTGTTAATTTGTTTATTAGAATAACTGAGCATGTTTTTAAGGTGAACCGGGATACTGTCAAAGACGGAGGAGGACTAGGTTTACATACATTTTTTAGATGGAACTATTGGGACTAGGATAACTATTTCACTTACCAATTGAAGAACCATTGGCAGACTCATATGCATATGCTCCCAGTTTGACAGATTATCACCAGTCCATGTTGCAGCATAACGCTGGCTTCCTATAAAACCAGCTCGTGTAAGAACAAATGGTCGTTTGTCTGTACTAGACATCGCCATTCCTTCATATGTAGACCTTGCCATTAGCATTCCATAGACCTGGATAAAGATCAAAGCATAAAACATGTAAAGTAGCCAAACTATTTGACTGCATTCCATTACTTTTACTGATAAAGGGATAAAATGATACATTATGATAGTAAGAATGATTCTGGACACCACCAATATCTGCATCGCCTCTATGTATATTGCTTTCCGGCATTGTTTTTGTAGTTGTCTGCAAGTTGACACCATCACTTTTGGTTACATGGGACAAAATGAAATAATAGGATATAAAATAAGGAGCTACGACTAAACATATGGCAAAAAAGAATGAATTATGATAGAACATATACTTTGAAGACAGCAGGCTCATTCATATCATTCCATATTCCATCAATGCCATTGGAGACAAAATCCCTGACCAAACTAGCCCACCAGGTGCGTGTTCTTTCACAGGTAAAATCAGGAAAAACACAATCACCAGGCCATACCTCCCCTGGATTTAAAGTTCATGAGGGATCTTTTACTGACAAGTTCATCAAGATGACCAAAGGAGCTTATTTAAGTCATGAAATGTACCAATGAATGGACTGTCATCTGCCTTTTTAATCCAAACATCAGTTTCTGAACCACTCTCATATACAAAGTAACCCTTCTCTTTCTTGATTCCTGGATCAAGCATCCAGATTGATTTGCAACCGATGGAATGGAGATCATCAGCCATAGATTTTGGATCAGGAAAACGGTTCTGTAACATACGATAAGATGCCAAATTACTCAAACAAGAGCAAACAAAATAAATGGCCACGGAAGTACTTATGCAGCAATTATTTTCATGCAGCAATTATGATAGAACAGGAAGTACTTACACTATCAAATGTGAAGCATCTAAAACCATCCATATAGTCAATATCCATCCAAATCACATCGCAAGGAATGCCTTTCTCTCTAAAAGTTCTGACAACCTGTGGAAATAGCACAAAACAAATTATGCCTGAAAGTGCATTCAGAGAGAGTGCGCTCAAGAAACATGAGACCATTTATTTATGGTAGTGACAGTTGGACCAACTATCCGAGAACTATGCTCCGCAACTGAATCTCTTGACAGAAATAAATAATGTAAAAATATAAGGCGACCGAGATTTGGTTATGTATTGCACCGCTCGGTGAGGTCGGTTTAAACAGGAGTGTTGTGGTGGTTTAAACCGCAAACTCGGTGGTTTGGGAATTTTCTCTGAGGTACCGAGTTTTGGTTATGTTGTGCCCCTTTTTGTTAGGGCAGTTTTAACCTCAATGGTGAGTTGGTTTAAACCTCCGTTATGAGGTGGTTTAAATCGGGCGACCAAAGTTTGCTCTGGGGAATTCTTCTCGGCGATCCCAAGGCTCTTCTCTGTGGGATGTGTTGTTTATCTCAGTAAAACCGAGATTCAAACTCAGTAGCTCCAAGTTTGCCCTTTGTTTTTTGCAGAGTGTATTTCAGAAATGCCAACACTGTCCCATACGGTGTCGGGATAGGTTCATGCGTGTCGAACAGTCACACCTAATAGCCTCCACGTTGATTGCGTCCGAGTGGAAGTCCAAGAGCTTGTTACTCTTGGAGGCCACTGCCTCCTAGATGGCTTGGTGGTTGCGAGCTCGGTGATCTTCTCGAAGAAGGTTATGAAGAGGCCCGAGAGTGGTTGTGGAGCTCACCATCACCTGAGTGGAGGAACAAGCTAGCCATAGTGAGCAGTCCTTGTTACGTGCTTGGATCCCGAAGGAAGAGCTCAATTCAGAGCCGGCTAAGACTGTGTCCTTGGTCTTTGTGACCTGAAAGCCTCCTCAATGGAGGTACGATATCGGTGGATCTCTGAACTTCGGTAACAAACATCATCCATCTCCCTCCCTTGTCTCCTCTACTTACTTGCATTGCATATCTTCATATTCTAACTTGTGAAACTGTCTTGTGTAGATAGTGCTTCAATCGCTTAGCTTCATATGATTGCATATCTTTATAGACTTGGCTTGTTGGTGCACTTAGTTCAGCCTAGTTTTTTAGGATCTGAACTTACAAAAATCTGGTTGGTTATATTCCACAATTAAACAGTGCCCAAGTTGTAATCGTTTTCATAACACTTACCCCCTCCCACCCACCATGCGACATCTGAGGTCTTTCCACTAAGGGCCTCTTTGATTCAAAGGAATTCTGGAGGATTCTAGTCCATAGGAATTTTCCCTATCTGGGTTGTTTGACTCGTAGGATTACAATCCATATGAATTTTTCCTTGGTATTCATCTGTACTAGTTTTAATGAGAAAATTTCCATCCACTCCAACCTCATGAAGAATCCTATGTTTCTCCTGCGTACAATTAAATGCCCGTACTAATCCTGTAGTATTGAAGATGATATGCCACTCCATTCATGTGTTTTTCCTATTCCTGCGTTTTACAAATCCTGCGAATCAAAGAGGTACTAGGCATTTTGGATAACCTTGATTACATACTTCTTGTGTTTTCCCCTTTTGGGCGAAACAATGATGCCACCATCATAGATTAGATCAATCATCAATGGGTTTACAAGAGATGGAAACATTATAGATAATATGTGGGCAAATCCTATTTTTGTAGACTTACGCATTAACAATGAGAGAATAGCCTCAACAAATATGGAGTCTACACTGAACTCTCTTGCAGCAGGCGCCACCTGCCGCTTCTTAGTTCACATATGCACGACATGCAAGATAGTGAACTGGACATTACTTAAACAGTAGTAACTATTACACTTTTATTCATCTTACTGAAGGGTAGGAATTGTTGCCCCTAGTATTTCCTTCAGAAAAAAATGCATGTAGAAAATAAATAACCACTCTGTCAAGAAAAATACCTTGCGTACTTTCTCAGAAGAATCATAGCTCCAACGACATTGATGATAGCCAAGAGACCATTTTGGGGGCATGGCCACAGTCCCTGCAATGGATATTTTTGTATTTGTACTTTTATGTGGAGGTCAAGTTAAATACTCGGTTCCCTAAATGTCATTATTTTGGACAAAGGCAAAGTCAAGCTTTCAAAACTTTGACCACTTATGACATTCAAAACATATCCACATCTAAGTTCCAATTCTGGGTTATGCTATGACCAGATCTATAAATGTAATTACTAATTAGCAAAATGAAGCAAGAAAACTGTGCTAGATAGCGCATGGCTCTTGGGAGCAAACTGCAGACACAATACAGAGCATGATCCCACAAAAGAGCTACTACAACACTTTGATTTTCTAATGGCTCAATTGCTCTAAAGAATACCTCACTTCAAATATATTTAACAGTGCCAAGTGCCAACTAATAATGCAAAATCAGTTAGACTTAGAACTGAATATTTTGCTCACCAGTACCATAACTTATACACTTTTTCTTGTCAAAATGGAATTACAAATTTTATAGAAAACACGCCTACTTTCATACTAGAGCAGAGATATACAACTTCAGAGTTTCTATACAGTATGATGATTAAAGTTCAAAACATTGGACATGAAAGGTACATCTGATAAACATTAGTAGGGGAAGAGATTGATTATGAGATGAGAAATACCTATTGCATGGGACAATGACATCGTAACTTCAGCTGGAGAATTATATGGCCCAAAAGTAATGATAGGGTAAGCAGATGGGGCAGAAAACTTAATAGTACATTCTTGTCTCAAGTCAATCTGATATAGCACACGATAATTAAGTTAAGAGAAACAGATCAGTTCATAACATAAGCTACAGAGAAATGCAGGGAACGTACCTCACATCGTCGTGTGGTGTCAGCTAGGACGCCGAATGCCTTCCCGTCAGGGAGGACAGCCAACACCCAAGGGTGTGATTGATATAATGAAGTGGTCCCTGGCCCAAAACCCCATGCATCTGTGTTCCAAGTGAAAACCTAATGGGAAGATACCAAGAGAGACCACGAGAGGAAATTATTTCATTTGTTGAAGAAGCAGGAATGGGACATAATTATACATTCATCAAAGACCCATACTCGTTTCCCAGTTCGTTCAAGTGGACCACTAGCTTCTCCTGTACCGTAGAAAGACATCCCAGAAGGAAGCTGCTTGTTGAAAGGATATTCAAGTTAGTATATAAACTACATACATTCATTATTTGAGCAATATTACAGTTGCAAGGAGATGGTATTAGAGCGCGTAAAGCGGTAAACACATCATGATTATGTTAAGAGATAATGCACATTACCCTCCTGAACTATGGGCTGAGTTTATAGATAAAGCATAAACCCCAATGACTTTTCAGCAGAAACCCCTAAACTCTAAAACAGTTCACTTACCACCTTCTATCCAAACTAAATGTTCATTATTTGTTTATTTTTTGAGAAAACACAAAGCTTGCACCTCGATACATTGATAGGAAGAATAGAACTACAACTGTTCAAGCCGAAGACTAGGCCAAACAATCACACACTCAAGACAAGACCATGACAAACAGCAGGCAGACAGACATTACAACCGACCCACGAAACAACCCTGGCCTAGATGCCATCCACAGAAGCTCAAGCACACTAAACCTACCAAAGCCCCGCCATAGAAAAAGAGAATCTGACTGCAGAGAAGACCAGAATTGGGCCTCTTCCACTTTGGAGAAGCAAGTCAATAGCATCGTGGACCACGGGCTTCCGACCGCCAATGGTGTCGAGGACTAGAACCACCAAACGCCGCTCGCAACATGAGCACTGCACCACCATACATCACCACGTTTTGATAAAGAACTTGAAGTCATAGGAAGAAATGCATCCCACATGTCGAGTTCACCTACAATCGCGCTCTCCACTCAACATCGCCTAAGAGTCCATTTGAGGTGGTGTGTGGCTTCAACCCACTCACACCCCTCGATCTACTTCCACTATCATTCCGAGAGAGGACACGTATGGATGCCAACAAACAAGCCGAGTACATCAAGAAGCTCCATGAGACCACAAAGGCCAACATTGAACACCATGTACAACGCCAAGCCACCAAGGTTAACAAGCGTTGATGTCCGATGATCTTCAACCCCGGTGATCTCGTTTGGGTACACCTTCAGAATGAGCAATTCCCAGAGGAGAGGAAGTCCAAGCTTATGCCTAGAGGAGACGGACCTTCCCAAATCCTTCAACGCATCAATGACAATGCCTACAAAACCGGCCTTCCCAAGGACAAGTACTCCGTGAGCGACACGTTCAACGTCACCGATCTCTCTCCCTGTCATGGTGACAAGCCTTTAGAGTCGAGGACGACTAATTTTCAAGAGGGGAGAGATGATACGCCAGGTTCCTCGGGCATCACCATGCCAAGCAAGGAAGGACTCGTTGGACCAGTGACAAGGGCACATGCAAAGGCAATCCAACGCAGATGAGCTCCAACTGATACACTCGAGGATTGGCTACTACCAAATTTTTCCTTGGACTTACCTAACTTTTTCCCCCTTGTTTCCAAAAGTAACTAGTATATGTCTATCATTTTCTAATTTTATCTTGTCTGGTAGTTAAATAACTAGCATGCTGACTTTGTAGTATGAAGTGCTAATACTGACGTACTTGTAGCGGGGAACGGAAAACAATGGGAAATCATAAATCAACACCCGGGCTTATTTTCCCTTCTGGGAAGAACGTGTAGCTTCTTTACCTAAAAAGGCCAAAACCATCAAATATCCATGGTTTCAGGCTTCATTCCAAAGCTTCAGCAAATTTCGTTGGTAAAAAAAATTCGCTCAAAATAGCTCGGCTGTTCAAGCTGTAAACATACGAAAAGCCTCAGAAGTGCAACGCAACAAATTGACATCTATATCCAAATGTAAGCGGTGTGGTGAAGTTATTGGGTTTAACTCCAAGATTTAGCAACATTTTTCGAATGGTTCTTTTATTATATTCAGAATTTCAACTCCTTTGGTTTTCATTCTGAAATTCCGCCATTTCGCTAAACTTTGGCTGCTTTAGCTAAGGTCCTTGAGTAATCCCTTAGTGCAAAAGGAAGTGATCGGGTGATGACAGCCAGAGGTTGGGCCTGGAAGCAGCCTTCCTTCGAAGAAAGTGTAAATGTATCAGCAACAATTTTACAGTATCCCTAAGCATGACATTAACAAAATCAATACCACACCCGCAGCTCAATCAAACACATAAAAGCATCTTATTGTCGCAACAAATTTACGGTGCCCCTAAGCATCGATATTGCCAAAATCAATACCGCACCCACGCATCAGTATCACTCACATGCTTCTCGTCCACCAGCCAGAGACTCACCGCAAAACAGTAGCACTGTCTGTGCGAACCACGCATACCTTAATCACAACCTTCTGGATGTTCCCCGCCACCTCGCATGCCGGCACGACCGCGGGACGATCCCCGCCCTCGCGCGGCTCCTCCCGCCGCCGCGGTTCGACGAACGACAGGCTGGGCCCGGCCGCGGACCGCGCGTCCTCCGACGCGTCGAACCGGAACACCCCCTCCTCCAGTATGGGAACCCAGACCATCTCCCCGACGGGCGCGGCCATAGTCGCCACCGCCCCCGCCGCGGCCGCAGGCGGATGAGTCCCGCGGAAGCACCTGCGATGACCTCAGCGCGGTTAGGGGTCCAGACCGGAATCGCGGATCGACGCTGGAGCCGGGAGAGCGCTCGGGGTCGGGGATGGTCGGATGGAGGTCGATCGGAGGAACGAACCTGAGAGGAGGGAGACGAGGGGCGCGTGGACTGCCCCGGTACTCGCGCTGGTGGGAGCGGAAGTGGAAGTGGGAGTGGGGGGCGAGGAGTGGAGATGAGATCCTGTGGGTGCACGGAGACAGCATCTCTTCTTGAGCGATTCGCTCGCTTGCTTGCGTGGTTTTGGATTTGTTAAATTAATGGGACTGGCAGTGCCTGTCTACTTTTCTTGGACCCAAGTGTCTGACGGCATGGGACACTGGAGCCTCCGGCGTTTCTAGTGGTGCGCACGGCATGCGGGCCACTTGGCATGTGAGGAGATAAAACTTGGGTTTAGGGGCAACTCCAGCCCGTGCATCAAAGCGCCCGTAAAAATCCCAATCATTTTTGTCAGCCAATGTCATGTAGTACCTTCGTTCTGGTTTATTGATCCCCTTTATATTTTGTGCCAAATTTTGATTTTAGTTTTAACTAACAAAATGTTAATGCATGCCAACAAAAATAATATTGTTGAAAACTATGTTCAAATATGAATCCAAGGATATATTTTTTGATGACATGCATTAGTATTTTTTTAGTTAAATCTAAGGTCAAAGTTTAGCACAAAATATAGAGGACCAATAAACCAGGACGGAGGTAGTATCAAAGTGATATGGTTTGGAAGTTCAAAATCAAACAAATCAGAAGCAAAGTTGGAGGAAGGTGGAGAGCGTCCGAGCCTTCGCCACATATGCCTCCGACACCCCTCGACCAACCCAAAAACCTCATTCGAAGCCCTGATTTTCTCATTTCGTCCCTCCCTCTTACTATGTATCCGACGCTACCACCATACCACCCACTCGGCCGCACAGGCCTTGTCGGACCTTCGCCACTCAACCCGAGCTCCAGCCCCGATTTTCTTACGCCTCCCTTCCACCCCTGGTCCAGCTGTCGCCCATGTACCGCCCCTGCACATTTTTTCATCCATGACGGACAGCACGTCCGCCAGCCAAATTTATTGACATTTTGTTGTTTACTTGAAGCAAACACATTGGATTCAGACGCGAAGTACTTCTACGTCGAGTTCATTGATACATCCTTGTCAGATGAGAACAAATATGAGGATGAAACAACGACGATGTAGGTGGTTAATGAAGATGCCCGACGTGCGGAGGAGCATGTTCTTAATTTTAAGGGACCAATCCTGAAACAGCGAGTGATGAACCGGAATAGGGCACGGTGGCATATGGTGTTGATAGATGACTACTTTCTCCCTGGTGCATTATTCGAGATCTATTTCCGTCGTCGATTCCGGATGCGGCGAACTGTGTTCGTCCGCGCTCTGCAATGGTGTCTGGGCATATGATGACTGCTTCATTTTGAAGAAGGATGCCACTGGAAACATTGGATTTTTTGGTCACCAGAGTGCACGGATGCATGGAGAATGCTTGCCTATGGCACGGCGCGGATTCGTGGGACCTCCAGATGTCCGAAAGCCCATGATTCGAAGCCATGGTCAGTTTTGCTACTACGGTGGCCATGGTGTTTGGGTCATGGTACTTGAGAGAACCAACTGTCGAAGACACCGCAAGGCTCATGGCAGTGTCGAAAGCAAGAGGATGGCCAGGTATGCTCGGATCCCTGGATTGCATGCACTAGCAATGGAAGAATTGCCCATATGCTCTACAAGGGCAATATCAGGGCCATTGTAAGAAGCTCATCATCATTCCTAAAGCACTTGCATCACAAGAACTATGGGTTTGGCACTCTTTCTTTGGGATGCTTAGGTATCATAATGACATCAACGTGCTGGAGCGGTCTCCACTGTTTGCAAGGTTGTGTGCGGGAGAAGCTACTCCATGCAACTATATCATCAATGGCCGTGCCTACAACATGGGCTATTATCTTTGTGATGGTATATATCCTACGTGGGCGACTTTCGTCAAGACCGTCTCTGACCCAAAGACAAGAAGGAGCTAGAAAGTATGTCGAGAGGACATTTGGAGTGCTTCAAGCCCGTTTTGCGGCTGTTTGAGGGCCTACAAAACTATGGGATGAACAAACATTGTGGGTGGTGATGACAACTTGTGTGATCATGCACAACATGATTGTGGAGGATGAGGGTGACGGAGTTCAGGTGATCTTATGCAACTTCTAGAGTAGAACAGGACGACATTTGAGTATTTTATCCAAATGCATCAAAAGATTCTCCATCGAGCAACACATGAGCAACTTCAAAATGAACTGGTTGAGCATTTGTGGGCACTTCGAGGAGAGAACTACAAAACGTGTACAAATAAGTTGAATTCAGATTTGAACTATTTTATTGGAAACTCCATGTTTGGATTGTTGGGAAACGTAGCATGCAATTTCAAAAAAAATCCTACGCTCACGCAAGATCTATCTAGGAGATGCATAGCAACGAGAGGGGGAGAGTGTGTCTACGTACCCTCGTAGACCGAAAGCGAAAGCGTTTGATAACGCGGTTGATGTAGTCGAACTTCTTCTCGTTCCGACCTATCAAGCACCGAACGTACGGCACCTCCGAGTTCTGCACACGTTCAGCTCGATGACGTCCCTCGAACTCTTGATCCAGCAAAGTGTCGAGGGATAGTTCCGTCAGCACGACAGCGTGGTGACGGTGATGGTGAAGTGATCCGCGCAGGGCTTCGCCTAAGCACTACGTGAATATGACCGGAGGCGTAAACTATGGAGGGGGCGCCGCACACGGCTAACAATTGTTGGTGTGTGTTCTAGCGGTGCCCCCCCCCCCACGTATATATAGGTTGGAGGGGAGGAGAGGCAGCCAAGGGGACGCCCCAAGTAGGAGGAATCCTACTTGGGCGCCTCCCAATTCGGCCTCCCCCTTACCATATCCACTGGAGGGGGAAGGAAAGAGGAGGGAGGAGGGAAGGAAGGGGGAGGCCGAATCCCTCCCCTTCCTTCTCTCTTCCCCACTTTCCTTCCTCCTAAGGTGCGGCCCATATGGGGGGCGCAGCAGCCCTGCTGGCTGCTGCATTTCCCCTCTTGGCCCATTAGGCCCATATCTTTGCCGGGGGTGCCCGGAACCCCTTTCCGGTGACCCGATATGTACCCGGTACCCCCGGAACACTTCCGGTATCCGAATATCATCGTCCTATATATGAATCTTTACCTCTCGACCATTTCGAGACTCCTCGTCATGTCCGTGATCTCATCCGGGACTCCGAACAACATTCGGTCACCAAATCACATAACTCGTATAATACAAAATCGTCATCGAACGTTAAGCGTGCGGACCCTACGGGTTCGAGAACTACGTAGACATGACCGAGACACCTCTTCGGTCAATAACCAACAGCGGAACCTTGATGCTCATATTGGTTCCCACATATTCTACGAAGATCTTTATCGGTCGTACCGTAATGACAACATACGTTATTCCCTTTATCATCGGTATGTTACTTGCCCGAGATTCGATCGTCGGTATCTTCATACCTAGTTCGATCTCGTTACCGGCAAGTCTCTTTACTCGTTCCGTAATACATCATCTTGTGACTAAGTCACTTTGCTTGCAAGGCTTCTTATGATGTGCATTACCGAGAGGGCCCAGAGGTACCTCTCCGATACTCGGAGTGACAAATCCTAATCTCGATCTATGCCAACCCAATAGACACCTTCGGAGATACCTGTAGAGCATCTTTATAATCACCCAGTTATGTTGTGACGTTTGATAGCACACAAGGCATTCCTCTGGTATCCGGGAGTTGCATAATCTCATAGTCGAAGGAATATGTATTTGACATGAAGAAAGCAGTAGCAATAAAACTGAATGATCATTATGCTAAGCTAACGGTAGGTCTTGTCCATCACATCATTCTCCTAATGATGTGAGGGCCTCTCCGATACTCGGAGTGACAAATCCTAATCTCGATCTATGCCAACCCAATAGACACCTTCGGAGATACCTGTAGAGCATCTTTATAATCACCCAGTTATGTTGTGACGTTTGATAGCACACAAGGCATTCCTCTGGTATCCGGGAGTTGCATAATCTCATAGTCGAAGGAATATGTATTTGACATGAAGAAAGCAGTAGCAATAAAACTGAATGATCATTATGCTAAGCTAACGGATAGGTCTTGTCCATCACATCATTCTCCTAATGATGTGATCCCGTTCATCAAATGACAACACATGTCTATGGTTAGGAAACTTAACCATCTTTGATTAACGAGCTAGTCTAGTAGAGGCTTACTAGGGACACAGTGTTTTGTCTATGTATCCACATATGTATCAAGTTTCCGGTTAATACAATTCTAGCATGAATAATAAACATTTATCATGAATAAGGAAATATAAAATAACAACTTTATTATTGCCTCTAGGGCATATTTCCTTCAGTCTCCCACTTGCACTAGAGTCAATAATCTAGTTCACATCGCCATGTGATCAACACCCAAAGGGTTTACTAGAGTCAATAATCTAGTTCACATCGCCATGTGATCAACATCCAAAGGGTTTACTAGAGTCAATAATCTAGTTCACATCGCTATGTGATTAACACCCAAAGAGTACTAAGGTGTGATCATGTTTTGCTTGTGAGAGAAGTTTAGTCAACGGGTCTGCCACATTCAGATCCGTATGTATTTTGTAAATTTCTATGTCTACAATGCTCTGCATGGAGCTACTCTAGCTAATTGCTCCCACGTTCAATACGTATCTAGATTGAGACTTAGAGTCATCTAGATCAGTGTCAAAGCTTGCATCGACGTAACTCTTTACGACGAACTCTTTATCACCTCCATAACCGAGAAACATTTCCTTAGTCCTCTAAGGATAATTTTGACCGCTGTCTAGTGATCTACTCCTGGATCACTATTGTACCCCCTTGACAAACTCATGGCAAGGTACACAACAGGTTTGGTACACAGCATGGCATACTTTATAGAACCTATGGCTGAGGCATAGGGAATGACTTTCATTCTATCTTCTGCCGTGGTCAGTGCCGGTGTCAAAACCGGCCGATCTCGGGTAGGGGGTCCTGAACTATGCGTCTGAGGATCGAAGGTAACAGGAGACAGGGGACATGATATTTACCCAGGTTCGGGCCCTCATAATGGAGGTAAAACCCTACGTCCTGCTTGATTGTATTTGATGAGTATAGGGGTTACAAGAGTTGATCTACCACGAGATCGTAATGGATAAACCCTAGATGTCTAGCCTATGGGAATTGTGATTGTCTCTATGGACCAACCCCTCCAGTTTATATAGACACCGGAGGGGGCTGGGGTTGTACAAAGTCGGTTTACAGAGAGAGGAAGCTATACGACTAGCTACCGAGCTTGTTATCCACGCCAAGGAGAGTCCCATCCGGACACGGGGGAAAGCCTTCTATCTTGTATCTTCACGGCCTATCAGTCCGGCCCATGTCACATAGCCCGGATGCTCGAGGACCCCCTTATCCAGGACTCCCTCAGTAGCCCCCGAACTCGCCTTCAATGACGATGTAGTATCCGGCTTCATGTCTTCGGCTTTGCAAGGCGGGTTCTCCATTATACTTCGGATTGACGATAGTTCGGCTCCATATCTTGAATGTTATATTGATTCTTTACTGCCGTCACCTCGGCTTCCACGTGTCGAACGAATACGAACGGTCCAGATATCTTTTACAAATAACCCCTTGACCATGCGGGGATGGAGTCTATTAGATCTCAGATGCCATCCCACACCACGCGAAAATCCTCCGAACCTGCCATAGGAAATCGCCCAAACATGGCCAGTGCTCCTAGCTCTTCCTCACGCCCCCACGGCCTTCAAAAAGGCGACTGGGAAAGCTGCTCCGTATCCCGCGCCCATCTGAATGAACTTCAGGCGCAGGGATATCTACCTCCCGCGGATCTAGTCTCCGTTCGGGCTGGATTAACATCCTACAATGGAGAAGCCCTGGCGGAGAATTTCCCCAATCCTTCTAAAGAGGAGCGGGTGTGCTTCGTTTCCTTCCTTCTGAGAGGCGTAGGATTCCCTATCCACCCTTTCCTCAGAGGCCTCCTGGAGTATTACGGTCTCCAACTGCACAATCTGACGCCAGGCTCCATCCTGCATATCGCGGGCTTCGTTGCCCTTTGCGAGCTGTTCCTGGGCTGTGAGGCTCATTTTGAGCTATGGCGAAAAAAATTCTGCCTCGTCCCTCGCTCCCAAAAGGGATCTATATTCGAGGTGGGCGACGCCGAAGTATGGCGCGTAGCCGGAATAGGATACCTGTCCGGCACTCCGAAAAAGGCATCCGAAGAGTGGCCCTCGGAGTGGTTTTATATTGAAGACGTTATTCTTCCGGACCCAATCCGGCGAGGCCTTCCCGAATTCTCCAGTGCTCCTTTAAAGAAGCGTGCCAGCTGGCGTCCCCGAAGCCTCGAGGAAGAAGACAGTGCGGAGGTCGCGGGACTAGCAAACAAGATCAGAGTGCTTGCAAACTCCGGGCTGTCCATAATTGAGGTCATGGCGATTCCCATAACGTGATGCGTCCAACCGCTCCAATCCAGAGATTTTTCCCATGTGGCATTACAACGGGGAGGACGATACCTCTCGTTGCCTACGCAAGGGTCCGGACGATTTTGCCGCCCTGGCCACCATCTTAGCCGACCTATACAAAGGGGAGAAGGAAGACTTCGCTCGTTTAACATGTCGGGAAGGCTTTTCCATGTACAACCCCATCCCCTGGGTGAGTTTTTCCATTATCGGCTTTACTCAATATTTCCCCAGAGTTTATGTTAGTCGAATTTAATCCGGCTGTTTTTAACAGGAATGGAGAAAGATCATCAAAGGGATCCACAGCCCCGCTCCGCAGCCAGAGGACCATATTCGGGATTTAGATCCCGGATATGAAGAAGGTCCGGATATATATATAGAGCTTAAGGACGGAGTTTTTTATCAGGCGAGCTATGACGGCACGGAAGTGGCTATTATAGCCGATTACCCCGGCCTTCTTCCCTTCTCCCATGTAAGTATTCAGGAGACATCTCCTCAAAAAAGAGTTTTCCCCTTGCGCCTCACCCTCCGCACTGTATTGTGCTTCCAAGGGGCAGCGCTCGCCTCATCGAACTGCGGCAAAGGCATCCCCTAAGAAGACGATGCCCGCGCAGGGCAAACCTTTGAAGAGAAAGGACAACGATGATGCTGTCGGGCCTTCTCCTTCGTCAAAGAGGTATAATAATTTTGCAATATGCTCTCAGTGGATAGACCGGACTGTAACGCTTCTTGCCATACCACATTGTAGGAGGAGCGTATGCCGGACTGTATCCGGAGACCTAGCCGACCATGCGCAGGCTAATCCGGCCCCGGGCCCCTCCGCAAGGACTGGGGTTGAAACGGGTGCTATGCCGGATTGTCATCTCCCAGAGGATTCGGGTGACGTATCCGTCACCAACTCCGAAGTGGAGAGCGCAATGAATCATCGGCGGCGGAGAACGGCTATGCGTGACCCGAATTTTACCGAAGAGGCATTCAACGCCTTCAGCTCAGCGGATGCATACATCTGAGCTGCTCGGGATGGGCTTGCTAGAGCCACTCACCAGCTCTCAAAGGATATGCGGGTAAGAACTGTTGAGCAGATTTAATAATCATATGCCAGTAGCCCTCGAGTCTTGAAGCAGTTGGCCCAACTGATTTAAGAATCATCACGCCATCAGGTACTCACGGAAAAAAATAACACATTATCCAAGGAGCTAGAAGAATGCCGAACTAAGCTAACTGTTGCCACTGCCGAACTGGAAAATTTGAAGAAATCCAAGAAGGCACCTGACGGTAGGTACAACAGTAGCCCGAAAATATGACTCCGTGCCTATGATGATTTTATTTGAATATGCATCATTTTGTTGGCAGGGTCGACAGATCAGCTCGAGGAGAGGCTAAGGGCAAATCAAACTACAGGATGCAAACATCAAGCAAGCCGAGGAGTTGAAGGACGTAAGAGCCCAATTATCGGATGCTTTGAAGGAGAACAGAAAGCTGAAAGGCGGCATATTCAGTATGCTTTTTATCCTGACTTTCATACGGTCCCCTGATGAAAAGTTTTACAAGTGTGTTTCTGTAGGTGTGCTGACTGGGCGGCCCGAGGAAGAAGTGTCCAATTTTCAAGGGGACCTGCTACAAGAGCTGTCCAAATTACACGAGTGAGCTCGAAAAGCAATGAGGAACATGGCTAAGGCGCTATGGCCAGCCGATTCTCCTCCAGGAAGTATGGAGGAGCTCGTGAATTTGTTCAAGGGAGCTCGGCGCCGTTTTGGACTATGGAAGGTATCAGCGTGCCGAGAAGGTGCACGAGAGGCCTGGGCCATGGTGAAAACGCGGTATACCGGACTTGATCCAAATCATATGGCCCGGGTCGGACCGCGGGGACCAGACGGACAAGAAATTCCAGTCAACTTGGTATATGACCAAGTAAAAACAGCCGCCAAATTTTCACAATAGGACTGTAGACTAGACAGCCTGTTAGATGATTTAGAAGAAGAAGCTTTCGATTCCATGTAACAATGTACTTGTATCGCCAAGCTTATCTCTACCCGAATTGTTAAACGATTGTCATGGCCGACCTTCTGCTTCAACCTCCAAAACCCAAGGGTTGGAGTGTTTCCGAATACTATACCGACGGTAAATACCAAAGTATGTTCGGAAACCAGGCAGTCCGGTCATAACTGCTTGAACAGACAAGTTGTATTCGGGGAGTTATGTTATATTACATTTGAACGTAAGAAACATCTTCCAGAGAGAATAGTTCCATTAGGGGTTCCTTTCCCTGGGTCAGCATGCGTATTTGTGCATGCCTGAGCTGTGATGCTAAAAAATCACATTACACTTTATATCTTGGGGGCTTATATTGCAACAAGGGCAGTTCGTCTTTTGTCCGCCGACCAATTATTCCCTTAAGAACGCTAGCTTTCGGCTTCACCCGTCTGAGGTACATGTCCGGATGGCCCGGTTGTAATAATCACAGAGGTGCTCCCTTTATGCCCTAGCCGAACAAGCGGGAATGTAGGGCATAAGCACAGGAGCCAGGCAACCCAGCTTGGCAAAAACTTAAGTCATAGAGGTGCATATAATGGCGAAAAAGGACATATATGAGCAGATGACACATATATACGGCGAGCTTGATGCTCTAGTAATAATAAGCTTCTTATGAAAAGAAGCCCCCAGGTATTATGGGGTATGTACATTTAAGGATGTATACCCTTCAAGTGTGCGGCTGGCCCGAACACGAGCTAGAGATCGTATAAAAAGAAAACAAAAAGAAAAAATTTAAAGGGAGAGAAAGGGAACAAACAAATGTATGTGTCCGGACTTAGGCGTAGAATCTTCGGAGCCAGGCTGCGTTCCATGGGTTTGGCTCTAAGCGATTGTCCGATGCATTGCGAAGGCGATAGGCTCCTCCAGTGAGAACTTCATCTATAATGAAGGGACCCTCGCATTTGGGCTTGAGCTTGTCCTTTTTCTTCTCTGGTAGGCGTAAAACGAGTTCACCGACGTTATAAGTCTTTGCCCGCACTTCTCTGCTTTGGTATCTTCGAGCTTGTTATTGGTAGAATGCGGAACGGGCTCTTGCGACATTGCGCTCCTCCTCCAGGCCATCTAAATCGTCCTGCCGATCGAGCTCGGCCTCTCTCTCCTCATACATGCGCACTCGAGGTGAGTCATGAATAATATCGCAGGGTAAGACAGCCTCTGCGCCGTACACCATGAAGAACGGTGTGTATCCGGTCGTGCGATTGGGCGTGGTCCGCAGCCCCCAGAGTACGGAGTCGAGCTCCTTGACCCAATGTTTATCCGATTCCTTTAAGGATCGCACTAGTCTGGGTTTGATGCCGCTCATTATCAGTGTTGGGGAACGTAGTAATTTCAAAAAAAATCCTACGCACACGCAGGATCATGGTGATGCATAGCAACGAGAGGGGAGAGTGTGTCCACGTACCCTCGTAGACCGAAAGCGGAAGCGTTATGACAACGCGGTTGATGTAGTCGTACGTCTTCACGATCCGACCGATCCAAGTACCGAATGCACGGCACCTCCGAGTTCAGCACACGTTCAGCTCGATGACGTCCCACGAACTCCGATCCAGCAGAGCTTCGAGGGAGTGTTCCGTCAACACGACGGCGTGATGACGGTGATGATGATGCTACCGACGCAGGGCTTCGCCTAAGCACCGCTACGATATGATCGAGGTGGATTATGGTGGAGGGGGGCACCGCACACGGCTAAGAGAGATCAATGATCAACTTGTGTGTCTATGGGGTGCCCCCTGGCCACGTATATAAAGGAGTGGAGGAGGGGAGGGGCCAACCCTCTCTATGGCGCGCCCTGGGGAGTCCTACTCCCACCGGGAGTAGGATTCCCCCCTTCCATGTAGTAGGAGTAGGAGAGAAGGAAAGGGAAAAGAGAAGAGAAGGAAGGAGGGGGCGCCGCCCCTCCCCCTAGTCCAATTCGGACTAAGCCTTGGGGGGGCGCGCAGCCTCCCCTCTCTCTTTCCCCTAAAGCCCAATAAGGCCCATATACTCCCCGGCGAATTCCCGTAACTCTCCGGTACTCCGAAAAATACCCGAATCACTCGGAACCTTTCCGAAGTCCGAATATAGTCGTCCAATATATCGATCTTTACGTCTCGACCATTTCGAGACTCCTCGTCATGTCTCTGATCTCATCCGGGACTCCGAACTACCTTCGGTACATCAAAACACATAAACTCATAATACCGATCGTCACCGAATGTTAAGCGTGCGGACCCTACGGGTTCGAGAACTATGTAGACATGACCGAGACACGTTTCCGGTCAATAACCAATAGCGGAACCTGGATGCTCATATTGGCTCCCACATATTCTACGAAGATCTTTATCGGTCAAACCGCATAACAACATACGTTGTTCCCTTTGTCATCGGTATGTTACTTGCCCGAGATTCGATCGTCGGTATCTCAATACCTAGTTCAATCTCATTACCGGCAAGTCTCTTTACTCGTTTCGTAATACATCATTCCGCAACTAACTCATTAGTTACAATGCTTGCAAGGCTTATAGTGATGTGTATTACCGAGTGGGCCCAGAGATACCTCTCCGACAATCGGAGTGACAAATCCTAATCTCGATATACGCCAACTCAACAAGTACCTTCGGAGACACCTGTAGAGCACCTTTATAATCACCCATTTACGTTGTGACGTTTGGTAGCACACAAAATGTTCCTCCGGTAAACGGGAGTTGCATAATCTCATAGTCATAGGAACATGTATAAGTCATGAAGAAAGCAATAGCAACATACTAAACGATCAAGTGCTAAGCTAACGGAATGGGTCAAGTCAATCATATCATTCTCCTAATGATGTGATCCCGTTAATCAAATGACAACTCATGTCTATGGTTAGGAAACATAACCATCTTTAATTAACGAGCTAGTCAAGTAGAGGCATACTAGTGACACTCTGTTTGTCTATGTATTCACACATGTATTATGTTTCCGGTTAATACAATTCTAGCATGAATAATAAACATTTATCATGAAATAAGGAAATAAATAATAACTTTATTATTGCCTCTAGGGCATATTTCCTTCAGTCTCCCACTTGCACTAGAGTCAATAATCTAGATCACATCGCCATGTGATTTAACATCAATAGTTCACATCACCATGTGATTAACACCCATAGTTCACATCGTCATGTGACCAACACCCAAAGGGTTTACTAGAGTCAATAATCTAGTTCACATCGCTATGTGATTAACACCCAAAGAGTATTAAGGTGTGATCATGTTTTGCTTGTGAGAGAAGTTTAGTCAACGGGTCTGCCATATTCAGATCCGTATGTATTTTGCAAATTTCTATGTCTACAATGCTCTGCACGGAGCTACTTTAGCTAATTGCTCCCACTTTCAATATGTATCTAGATTAAGACTTAGAGTCATCTGGATCAGTGCCAAAACTTGTATCGACGTAACCCTTTACGATGAACCTTTTGTCACCTCCATAATCGAGAAACATATCCTTATTCCACTAAGGATAATTTTGACCGCTGTTCAGTGATCTACTCCTAGATCACTATTGTACTCCCTTGCCAAAATCAGTGTAGGGTATACAATAGATCTGGTACACAGCATGGCATACTTTATAGAACCTATGGCTGAGGCATAGGGAATGACTTTCATTCTCTTTCTATCTTCTGTCATGGTCGGGTTTTGAGTCTTACTCAATTTTACACCTTGTAACACAGGCAAGAACTCCTTCTTTGACTGATCCATTTTGAACTTCTTCAAAATTTTGTCAAGGTATGTGCTTTGTGAAAATCCTATTAAGCGTCTCGATCTATCCCTATAGATCTTGATGCTCAATACTTAAGCAGCTTCACCGAGGTCCTTTTTAAAAAACTCCTTTCAAACACTCCTTTATGCTTTGCAGAATAATTCTACATTATTTCCGATCAACAATATGTCATTCACATATACTTATCAGAAATGTTGTAGTGCTCCCACTCACTTTCTTGTAAATACAGGCTTCACCGCAAGTCTGTATAAAACTATATGCTTTGATCAATTTATCAAAGCGTATATTCCAACTCCGAGATGCTTACACCAGTCCATAGATGGATCGCTGGAGCTTGCATATTTTGTTAGCACCTTTAGGATTGACAAAACCTTCTTGTTGCATCATATACAACTCTTCTTTAATAAATCCATTAAGGAATGCAGTTTTGTTTATCCATTTGCCAGATTTCATAAAATGCGGCAATTGCTAACATGATTCGGACAGACTTAAGCATAGATACGAGTGAGAAACTCTCATCGTAGTCAACACCTTGAACTTGTCGAAAACCTTTTTGCGATAATTCTAGCTTTGTAGATAGTAACACTACTATCAGCGTCCGTCTTCCTCTTGAAGATCCATTTAATCTCAATGGCTCACCAATCATCGGGCAAGTCAATCAAAGTCCATACTTTGTTCTCATACATGGATCCCATCTCAGATTTCATGGCCTCAAGCCATTTTGCGAAATCTGGGCTCATCATCGCTTCCTCATAGTTCGTAGGTTCGTCATGGTCAAGTAACATGACCTCCAGAACAGGATTACCGTACCACTCTGGTGCGGATCTTACTCTGGTTGACCTACGAGGTTCGGTAGTAACTTGATCTAAAGTTACATGATCATCATCATTAGCTTCCTCACTAATTGGTGTAGGAGTCACAGGAACAGATTTCTATGATGAACTTACTTTCCAATAAGGGAGCAGGTATAGTTACCTCATCAAGTTCTACTTTCCTCCCACTCACTTCTTTCGAGAGAAACTCCTTCTCTAGAAATGATCCATTCTTAGCAACGAATGTCTTGCCTTCGGATCTGTGATAGAAGGTGTACCCAACTGTCTCCTTTGGGTATCCTATGAAGATACATTTCTCCAATTTGGGTTTGAGCTTATCAGGATGAAACTTTTTCACATAAGTATCGCAACCCCAAACTTTAAGAAACGACAACTTTGGTTTCTTGCCAAACCACAGTTCATATGGTGTCGTCTCAACGGATTTAGACGGTGCCCTATTTAACGTGAATGCAGCTGTCTCTAATGCATAACCCCAAAACGATAGTGGTAAATCGGTAAGAGACATCATAGATTGCACTATATCCAATAAAGTACGGTTATGATGTTCGGACACACCATTATGCTGTGGTGTTCTAGGTGGCATGAGTTTGTGAAACTATTCCACATTGTTTTAATTGAAGACCAAACTCGTAACTCAAATATTTGCCTCCGTGATCAGATCGTAGAAACTTTATTTTTCTTGTTACGATGATTTTCCACTTCACTCTGAAATTCTTTGAACTTTTCAAACATTTCAGACTTGTGTTTCATTAAGTAGATATACCCATATCTGCTCAAATCATCTGTGAAGAAAATAACGATACCCGCCGTGAGCCTCAATACTCATCGGACCGCATACATCGGTATGTATTATTTCCAATAAGTCCGTAGCTCGCTCCATTGTTCCGGAGAACGGAGTTTTAGTCATCTTGCCCATGAGGCATGGTTTGCAAGCATCAAATGATTCATAATCAAGTGATTCCAAAAAGTCCATCAGTATGGAGTTTCTTCATGCGCTTTACACCAATATGACCTAAACGGCAGTGCCACAAATAAGTTGCACTATCATTACTAACTTTGCATCTTTTGGCTTCAATATTATGAATATGTGTCTCACTACGATCGAGATTCAATAAACCATTTACATTGGGTGTATGACCATAGAAGGTTTTTATTCATGTAAACAGAACAACAATTATTCTCTGACTTAAATGAATAACCGTATTGCAATAAACATGATCCAATCATATTCATGCTCAACGCAAACACCAAATAACATTTATTTAGGTTCAACACTAATCCCGAAAATAGAGGGAGTGTGCGATGGTGATCTTATCAACCTTGGAATCACTTCCAACACCCATCGTCACCTCGTCATTAACTAGTCTCTGTTCATTTTGCAACTCCTGTTTCGAGTTACTAATGTTAGCAACTGAACCAGTATCAAATACCCAGGGGCTACTATGAACACTAGTAAAATACACATCAATAACATGTATATCAAATATACTTTTGTTCACTTTGCCATCCTTCTGATCCGCCAAATACTTGGGGCAGTTCTGCTTCCAGTGACCAGTCCTTTTGCAGTAGAAGCACTTAGTTTCAGGCTTAGGTCCAGACTTGGGCTTCTTCCCGGGAGTAGCAACTTGCTTGTTATTCTTCTTGAAGTTCCCCTTCTTCCCTTTGCCCTTTTCTTGAAACTAGTGGTCTTGTTAACCATCAACACTTTGATGCTCTTTCTTGATTTCTACCTTCGTTGATTTTAGCATCACGAAGAGCTCGGGAATCGTTTTTGTCATCCCTTGCATATTATAGTTCATCACGAAGTTCCAGTAACTTGGTGATAGTGACTAGAGAATTCTGTCAATTACTATCTTATCCGGAAGATTAACTCCCACTTGATTCAAGCAACTGTAGTACTCAGACATTCTGAGCACATGCTCACTGGTTGAGCTATTCCCCTTCATCTTGTAGGTGAAGTACTTGTCAGAGGTCTCATACCTCTCGACACGGGCATGAGTCTGATATACCGATTTCAGCTCTTGGAACATCTCATATGCTCCATGTCGTTCAAAACGTTTTTGAAGTCCCGATTCTAAGCCGTAAAGCATGGTGCACTAAACTATCAAGTAGTCATCATACCGAGCTTGTCAAACATTCATAACGTCTGCATCTGCTCCTGCAATAGTTCTGTCACCTAGCGGTGCATCAAGGACATAATTCTTCTGTGCAGCAATGAGGATAAACCTCAGATCACGGAACCAGTCCGCATCATTGCTACTATCATCTTTCAACTTAGTTTTCTCTAAGAACATATCAAAAATAAAACAGGGGAGCTATACGCGAGCTATTGATCTACAACATAATTTGCAAATACTACCAGGACTAAGTTCATGATAAATTAAAGTTCAATTAATCATATTACTCAAGAACTCCCACTTAGATAGACATCTCTCTAATCATCTAAGTGATCACGTGATCCAAATCAACTAAACCATAACCGATCATCACGTGAAATGGAGTAGTTTTCAATGGTGAACATCACTATGTTGATCATATCTACTATATGATTCACGCTCGACCTTTCGGTCTCAGTGTTTTGAGGCCATATCTGCATATGCTAGGCTCGTCAAGTTTAACCCGAGTATTCTGCGTGTGCAAAACTGGCTTGCACCCGTTGTAGATGAACGTTGAGCTTATCACACCCGATCATCACGTGGTGTCTCGGCACGACGAACTTTGGCAACGGTGCATACTCGGGGAGAACACTTTTACCTTGAAATTTAGTGAGAGATCATCTTATAATGCTACCGTCAAACAAAGCAAAATAAGATGCATAATGGATAAACATCACATGCAATCAATATAAGTGATATGATATGGCCATCATCATCTTGTGCTTGTGATCTCCATCTCTGAAGCACCGTCATGATCACCATCGTCACTGGCGCGACACCTTGATCTCCATCGTAGTATCGTTGTCGTCTCGCCAACTATTGCTTCTACGACTATCGCTACCGCTTAGTGATAAAGTAAAGCAATTACAGGGCGATTGCATTGCATACAATAAAGCGACAACCATATGGCTCCTGCCAGTTGCCGATAACTCAGTTACAAAACATGATCATCTCATACAATAAAATATAGCATCATGTCTTGACCATATCACATCACAACATGCCCTGCAAAAACAAGTTAGACGTCCTCTACTTTGTTGTTGCAAGTTTTACGTGGCTGCTATGGGCTGAGAAATAACCGTTCTTACCTACGCATCAAAACCACAACGATAGTTCGTCAAGTTAGTGCTGTTTTAACCTTCACAAGGACCGGGCGTAGCCACACTCGGTTCAACTAAAGTTGGAGAAACTGACACCCGCTAGTCACCTGTGTGCAAAGCACGGCGGTAAAACCAGTCTCACGTAAGCGTACGCGTAATGTCGGTCCGGGCCGCTTCATCCAACAATACCGCCGAACCAAAGTGTGACATGTTGGTAAGCAGTATGACTTGTATCGCCCACAACTCACTTGTGTTCTACTCGTGCATATAACATCTACGCATAAAACCTGGCTCGGATGCCACTGTTGGGGAACGTAGTAATTTCAAAAAAATTCCTACGCACACGCAGGATCATGGTGATGCATAGCAACAAGAGGGGAGAGTGTGTCCACGTACCCTCGTAGACCGAAAGCGGAAGCGTTATGACAACGCGGTTGATGTAGTCGTACGTCTTCACGATCCGACCGATCCAAGTACCGAATGCACGGC
This sequence comes from Thinopyrum elongatum, assembly GCA_011799875.1. Lineage (NCBI taxonomy): Eukaryota > Viridiplantae > Streptophyta > Magnoliopsida > Poales > Poaceae > Thinopyrum > Thinopyrum elongatum. Next base: position 353,988,024 of record CM022297.1, on the reverse strand, counting down.
ACCTCCGAGTTCAGCACACGTTCAGCTCGATGACGTCCCACGAACTCCGATCCAGCAGAGCTTCGAGGGAGAGTTCCGTCAGCACGACGGCGTGATGACGGTGATGATGATGCTACCGACGCAGGGCTTCGCCTAAGCACCGCTACGATATGACCAAGGTGGATTATGGTGGAGGGGGGCACCGCACACGGCTAAGAGAGATCAATGATCAACTTGTGTGTCTATGGGGTGCCCCCTGGCCACGTATATAAAGGAGTGGAGGAGGGGAGGGGCCGGCCCTCTCTATGGCGCGCCCTGGGGAGTCCTACTCCCACCGGGAGTAGGATTCCCCCCTTCCATGTAGTAGGAGTAGGAGAGAAGGAAAGGGAAAAGAGAAGAGAAGGAAGGAGGGGGCGCCGCCCCTCCCCCTAGTCCAATTCGGACTAAGCCTTGGGGGGGCTCGCAGCCTCCCCTCTCTCTTTCCCCTAAAGCCCAATAAGGCCCATATACTCCCTGGCGAATTCCCGTAACTCTCCGGTACTCCGAAAAATACCCGAATCACTCGGAACCTTTCCGAAGTCCGAATATAGTCGTCCAATATATCAATCTTTACGTATCGACCATTTCGAGACTCCTCGTCATGTCTCTGATCTCATCCGGGACTCCGAACTACCTTCGGTACATCAAAACACATAAACTCATAATACCGATCGTCACTGAACGTTAAGCGTGCGGACCCTACGGGTTCGAGAACTATGTAGACATGACCGAGACACGTTTCCGGTCAATAACCAATAGCGGAACCTGGATGCTCATATTGGCTCCCACATATTCTACGAAGATCTTTATCGGTCAAACCGCATAACAACATACGTTGTTCCCTTTGTCATCGGTATGTTACTTGCCCGAGATTCGATCATCGGTATCTCAATACCTAGTTCAATCTCATTACCGGCAAGTCTCTTTACTCGTTCCGTAATACATCATTCCGCAACTAACTCATTAGTTACAATGCTTGCAAGGCTTATAGTGATGTGTATTACCGAGTGGGCCCAGAGATACCTCTCCGACAATCGGAGTGACAAATCCTAATCTCGATATATGCCAACTCAACAAGTACCTTCGGAGACACCTGTAGAGCACATTTATAATCACCCATTTACGTTGTGATGTTTGGTAGCACACAAAGTGTTCCTCCGGTAAACGGGAGTTGCATAATCTCATAGTCATAGGAACATGTATAAGTTATGAAGAAAGCAATAGCAACATACTAAACGATCAAGTGCTAAGCTAACGGAATGGGTCAAGTCAATCATATCATTCTCCTAATGATGTGATCCCATTTATCAAATGACAACTCATGTCTATGGTTAGGAAACATAACCATCTTTAATTAACGAGCTAGTCAAGTAGAGGCATACTAGTGACACTCTGTTTGTCTATGTATTCACACATGTATTATGTTTCCGGTTAATACAATTCTAGCATGAATAATAAACATTTATCATGAAATAAGGAAATAAATAATAACTTTATTATTGCCTCTAGGGCATATTTCCTTCAATCAGGCCATTAGCCCGTTCAACTTGACCATTTGTTTGAGGGTGATACACGGAGGCGTAATCAAGCTTAATGCCCAAATTAGCGCACCAAGTTTTCACCTCGTCGGCCGTAAAGTTAGAGCCGTTGTCAGTAATAATACTATGCGGCACACCATAACATGTACGACCCCGGATATAAAGTCTATCACCGGTCCGGCTTCGGCCGTTTTGACCGGTTTGGCCTCTATCCATTTAGTGAACTTGTCGACCATAACCAGCAAATATTTCTTCTTATGGCTTCCCCCTTTAAGGGGTCCGACCATGTCTAGCCCCCAGACCGCAAAAGGCCAAGTAATGGGGATTGTTCATAGGGCAGTGGGCGGCATATGGCTTTGGTTGGCAAAAAGCTGGCATCCAACGCAGCACTGTACGAGGTCCTGTGCATCTGCTCGGGCCGTGGGCCAAAAGAAACCTGTACGGAAGGCCTTCCCTACAAGGGCCCGAGCTGCGGCGTGATGGCCGCCAAGACCAGCGTGTATTTCGGCCAAGAGCTGCCGTCCCTCTTCTTCGGAGATACATCTTTGAAGGACTCCGGTGGTACTTTTCTTGTACAGTTCTCCTTCATGAACTTTATAGGCTTTCGAGCGTCGAACAATACGACGGGCCTCAGTCTGATCATCAGGGAGCTCCTTCCTAATCAGGTAGGCCAGGAAAGGTTTAGTCCACGGGGCAATTACAGCCATGATTTCGTGGGCCGACGGTGTTATGTCAGTGCCCGAGCCCCCAATGATATTGGAACTGTGTTCGAAATTTGGGGGAATGACCGGCTCCGGACCAGTGTTGCCGTTCTCGTCCTGCCACACCACGGATGGCTTAAAGAGTCTTTCCACAAAGGTGTTTGGTGGGACGGGGTCGCGTTTAGCGCCTAAGCGCGCGAGAATGTCCGCTGCCTGATTACTCTCTCGGGCCACGTGATGAAACTCAAGCCCCTCAAACCAAGCTGATATTTTGAGTACGGCGTTGCGGTAAGCCGCCATCTTTGGATCTTTTGCATTGAATTCTCCATTTATTTGGGATATTGCGATGTTTGAATCTCCGCGCACCTCGAGGCGTTGTATGCCCATGGAGACGGCCATCCGGAGACCGTGCAATAGAGCCTCATATTCGGCTGCATTGTTAGAGTCGGTATACAATATCTGTAACACATAACGGACTGTGTCTCCTGTGGGGGATGTCAAAACAACACCAGCCCCCAGTCCGGCTAACATTTTAGAGCCGTCAAAGTGCATCACCCAGTTGGAATACGTGCTGTACTCTTTAGGGAGTTCGGCCTCTGTCCACTCGGCGACGAAGTCAGCCAACACCTGAGATTTAACGGCTCGGCGTGGTTTGTATGTTATTTCAAATGGTAAGAGCTCAATGGCCCATTTTGCAATCCGGTCGATGGCGTCTCGGTTGTTTATAATGTCATTGAGTGGTACTTCGGAAGCCACCGCGATCGAACACTCTTGAAAGTAGTGTCGTAATTTCCGGGACGCCATAAAGATCGCATATGCTATCTTTTGATAATGTGGGTATCGGGATTTGCATGGTGTAAGGACCGCCGATATGTAGTACACTGGTTTTTGGAGTGGGAATTTATGTCCCTCTTCCTCTCGCTCGACGACGAGCACCGCACTCACCACCTGGTGAGTTGCCGATATGTAGAGCAACATAGGTTCACCGATGTTTGGTCCGGCAAGGATTGGGTTGCTTGCTAACAAAGTTTTTAGTTCTTCCAGTCCGGCTGTTGCCGCGTCCGTCCATGCAAAGTGGTCAGTGCATCGGAGAAGGCGATAAAGTGGCAATGCCTTTTCTCCCAATCTGGAGATAAAACGGCTCAAAGCTGCCACGCACCCAGCTAGTTTTTGGACCTGCTTGAGGTCTGTTGGTGTTGCCAATTGTGACAAGGCTCGTATTTTGGCTGGGTTTGCTTCGATCCCTCTATTGGAAACAATGAACCCAAGCAGTTTTCCGGCGGGAACGCCGAAAACGCACTTTTCCGGATTGAGCCGTATGTCATATGTTCGGAGGTTGTCGAATGTCAGGCGTAAGTCGTCCACCAATGATTCAACATGCTTAGTTTTGATGACTACATCATCTACATATGCCTCAACTGTCTTGCCGATTTGCTTTTCCAGGCATGTTTGAATCATGCGTTGGTAAGTGGCGCCGGCGTTTTTGAGCCCGAAAGGCATAGTGTTGAAGCAGAAAGGCCCATACGGGGTGATAAATGCCGTTGCGGCCTGGTCGGATTCCTTCATTTTAATTTGATGGTATCCGGAGTATGCATTGAGGAAACACAGTGAGTCGTGTCCTGCAGTTGCATCAATAATCTGGTCAATGCGAGGTAGTGGGAAGGGGTCCTTAGGGCAAGCCTTATTAAGGTCTTTGAAATCGACACATAGGCGCCAGGATTTATCCTTCTTCGGCACCATGACCAGGTTTGCTAGCCAGTCCAGATGTTTGATCTCTCCGATAAACCCGGCTTCGAGTAACTTGGCTAGCTCCTCCCCCATAGCTTGTCGTTTGGGTTCGAAAAATCGCCGCAGCGTTTGCTTGACTGGTTTATGTCCCTTTAGTATATTGAGACTATGTTCGGCTAGTCTGCGTGGGATTCCTAGCATATCTGAAGGGTGCCAGGCGAAGATGTCCCAATTCTCGCGCAGGAGCGCGCGTAATGCGGTATCGACCATCGGATCCAGCTGTGCCCCAATGGAAGCTGTCTTTTTGGGGTCCGTCGGGTGAACTTGAAATTTGACTATTTCGTCTGCTGGTTTGAAAGAAGTGGATTTTGGCCTTTTGTCGAGAATTACGTCGTCTCTATCCACTGTGGAGCGCAGAGCGGTGAGCTCTTCGGCCGCCAGGGCCTCGGATAGTGCCTCGAGGGCCAGGGATGCGGGTTTTTTTTCCGGCACGGAGTGCTATGTTCGGATCACTGGCGATAGTGATAACTCCGTTGGGCCCGGGCATTTTGAGCTTCATGTACCCGTAATGAGGTATAGCTTGAAAGCGTGTGAATGCATCTCGCCCCAACAGGGCGTGATATCCACTGTTGAAAGGTGCCACCTGGAAGATTAACTCTTTGGACCTGTAGTTCTCCGGCGTGCCGAATACTACGTCAAGTTTTATTTTTCCCGAACACCGCGCCTCTCGGCTGGGGATAATGCCTCGAAAGGTTGTACTGCTCTGCTCGATGCGGCTCTTGTCTATTTGCATTTTGTCGAGCGTGTCCTCGTAGATGAGGTTCAATCCGCTGCCCCCGTCCATGAGCACTTTAGTAAGCCGAAAGCCATCTACAAGTGGGTTTAGAACTAAAGCGGCCGGTGCTCGGACTGATCGGGATCTTGGTTCGTCGTCGGCGTTGAAAGCTATCGCCGTATCGTTCCAAGGATTTATTGCTGCTACTTGGCAGACTTCGGCGAGGTCGCGGAGCGCCCTTTTACGCCGATTATTTGAAGAAAAGGTCTCGAAGACCATAAATACTTTGAGATCGTCGTCCTCGGAGGGGTACTTCTCTGGGGTAGTGTTGGTGAGGATACCTTCCCCGCTCTTGGCCACTTGCCGGAGTATCCAACATGCTCGAAGGCTGTGTGTTGGTTTGGTATCCGGCGTCGTGTGTATTTGACAGGGCCTGTCGAGCCATTCCTCAAGGACAGTTCTGTGTCCCGCTAAGGGCTTGATTTTCTTGTCCATGGGATGATGATTAGGTGCCCCGCAAGGGTGCATCCTTTTTGCCCGTCCGGGAGATGGCTTAAAGGTCTGAGGTTCCCAGCAGGCTGCCTGCGCTTTCCAGGAGCTTTCCATTGCGTAGTACTTCTGTATTATGTGTGCCAAATCTACGAAGTGCAGTATGCGACGGCGGTTGAGGGCATTAAGGATTCCCTCATTCGTACAGTTGTTGTAAAATACTGAACTCGCGTCGTCGTCGCAGCAATCTCTGATCTTGTTTTTAACAAGTAGGAATCTGGCCCAAAAGTGATGGACTGTTTCCTGAGGCTGCTGCCATACATACATTAGGTCGCATATATCCGGAGGACCGGAATTGCTTGGGGAATATTGCTTGTGGTGGGTGGGTGGGTTTAAATCCGAACCCTGCCCCACTGCGGAATCCAGAGTTTGAAGAACTTCGGAGGTTACCAGCCCAGGATCCGGAGCGTCCTAGGAGTTCTCAGGCTTGATGCCCAATTCTGCGTTCAGAGGACAGGGAGTGCTCTCCCAAAGAGGGGTATCCGGATCGCTGGGTTCAGAAATCCAAACATAGCTTGTTCTCAATGTAGGAGAAGAGTTATCGTCGGCTTGTTCCTCGATGACTGCTACCAGATGGGTGATCGGCGAAGATTTGATTTCTCTCTGATCGGGTTTAAGCCCAATCCGATCATAGTCAGTTGCGACCCCAAGGGCGGCAATGCGATCTAGCAACTCGTTCAAAGATGATAAGTCTGCCGGATCCATCTTGTCGGAGTACTCGGGGCCGATACGAAGATGATTTTTGGTGGCTTGGGGGACCACGTCTGGCTTAACGACCGGACGTGCGCCCATGGTGAAGCTGCCAAGCCGGAGGATCTGCCCTGAAACTAGGGCTCCTCCAGAAGTAATACTGTCATTGATGACAAGACGAGCCATCAATCCTTCTATCGATGACACAGAGGAACTCTCAATGAAAGCACCAATGTCGGTGTCAAAACCGGCCGATCTCGGGTAGGGGGTCCCGAACTATGCGTCTGAGGATCGAAGGTAACAGGAGACAGGGGACACGATGTTTACCCAGGTTTGGGCCCTCTTAATGGAGGTAAAACCCTACGTCCTGCTTGATTGTATTTGATGAGTATAGGGGTTACAAGAGTTGATCTACCACGAGATCGTAATGGCTAAACCCTAGATGTCTAGCCTATGGGAATTGTGATTGTCTCTACGGACCAACCCCTCCAGTTTATATAGACACCGGAGGGGGCTGGGGTTGTACAAAGTCGGTTTACAGAGAGAGGAAGCTATACGACTAGCTACCGAGCTTGTTATCCACGCCAAGGAGAGTCCCATCCGGACACGGGGGAAAGCCTTCTATCTTGTATCTTCACGGCCCATCAGTCCGGCCCATGTCACATAGCCCGGATGCTCGAGGACCCCCTTATCCAGGACTCCCTCAGTTGGGCTTTGAGTCTTACTCAACTTCACACCTTGTAACATAGGCAAGAACCCTTTCTTCGACTGATCTATTTTGAACTTCTTCAAAACTTTGTCAAGGTATGTGCTTTGTGAAAGTCCTATTAAGCGTCTTGATCTATCTCTATAGATCTTGATGCCCAATATATAAGCAGTTTCACCGAGGTCTTTCATTGAAAAATACTTATTCAAATATCCTTTTATGCTATCCAGAAATTCTATATCATTTCCAATCAGCAATATGTCATCCACATATAATATCAGAAATGCTACAGAGCTCCCACTCACTTTCTTGTAAATACAGGCTTCTCCGAAAGTCTGTATAAAACCATATGCTTTGATCACCTCATCAAAGCGTATATTCCAACTCCGAGATGCTTGCACCAGTCCATAGATGGATCGCTGGAGCTTGCACACTTTGTTAGCACCTTTAGGATCGACAAAACCTTCTGGTTGCATCATATACAACTCTTCTTTAAGAAATCCATTAAGGAACACAGTTTTGACATCCATTTGCCATATTTCATAATCATAAAATGCGGCAATTGCTAACATGATTCGGACAGACTTAAGCATCGCTACGAGTGAGAAAATCTCATCGTAGTCAACACTTTAAACTTTGTCGAAAACCTTTTGTGACAAGTCGAGCTTTGTAGATAGTAACATTACCATCAGCGTCCGTCTTCCTCTTGAAGATCCATTTATTCTCAATGGCTTGCCGATCATCGGGCAAGTCCACCAAAGTCCACACTTTGTTCTCATACATGGATCCTATCTCAGATTTCATGGCCTCAAGCCATCTGTCAGAATCTGGGCTCATCATAGCTTCTTCATAGTTTGTAGGTTCGCCTTGGTCTAGTAACATGACTTCCAGTACAGGATTCCCGTACCACTCTGGTGCGGATCGTGTTCTGGTTGACCTACGAGGTTCTGTAGTAAATTGATCCGGAGTTTCATGATCATCATCATTAGCTTCCTCTCTAGTTGGTGTAGGCATCACGGGAACGGTTTTCTCTGATGAAATACTTTCCAATTCGAGAGAAGGTATAATTACCTCATCAAGTTCTACTTTCCTCCCACTCACTTCTTTCGAGAGAAACTCCTTCTCTAGAAAGGATCCATTCTTAGCAACAAAGATCTTGGCTTCGGATCTGTGGTAGAAGGTGTACCCAATAGTTTCTTTTGGGTATCCTATGAAGACGCACTTCCCCGATTTGGGTTCGAGCTTATCAGGTTGAAGCTTTTTCACATAAGCATCGCAACCCCAAACTTTAAGAAATGACAGCTTAGGTTTCTTGCCAAACCATAGTTCATACGGTGTCGTCTCAACGGATTTAGATGGTGCCCTATTTAACGTGAATGCAGCTGTCTCTAATGCATAACCCCAAAACGATAGTGGTAAATCGGTAAGAGACATCATAGATCGCACCATATCTAATAAAGTATGGTTACGACATTCGGACACACCATTACGCTGTGGTGTTCCAGGTGGCGTGAGTTGTGAAACTATTCCACATTGTTTTAAATGAAGGCCAAACTCGTAACTCAAATATTTGCCTCCGCGATCAGATCGTAGAAACTTTATTTTCTTGTTACGATGATTCTCCACTTCACTCTGAAATTCTTTGAACTTTTTAAATGTTTCAGACTTGTGTTTCATTAAGTAGATATACCCATATCTGCTTAAATCATCTGTGAAGGTCAGAAAATAACGATACCCGCCGCGTGCCTCAACACTCATCGGATCGCATACATTGGTATGTATTATTTCCAATAAGTCATTGGCTCGCTCCATTGTTCCGGAGAACGGAGTTTTAGTCATATTGCCCATGAGGCATGGTTCGCAAGTATCAAATGATTCATAATCAAGTGATTCCAAAATCCCATCTGCATGGAGTTTCTTCATGCGCTTTACACCAATATGACCTAAACGGCAGTGCCACAAGTATGTTGCACTATCATTGTCAACTTTGCATCTTTTGTCATCAATATTATGAATATGTGTATCACTACGATCGAGATTCAATAAACGATTTGCATTGAGTGCATGACCATAGAAGGTTTTATTCATTTAAACAGAACAACAATTATTCTCTGACTTTAAATGAATAACAGTATTGCAATAAACATGATCTAATCATATTCATGCTCAACGCAAACACCAAATAACATTTATTTAGGTTCAACACTAATCCCGAAGGTAGAGGGAGTGTGCGATGGTGATCGTATCAACCTTGGAATTACTTCCAACACACATCATCACCTCGTCCTTAACTAGTCTCTGTTCATTCTGTAACTCCCGTTTCGAGTTACTAATCTTAGCAACTGAACCGGTATCAAATACCCAGGGGTTGCTACGAACACTAGTAAAGTACACATCAATAACATGTATATCAAATATACCTTTGTTCACTTTGCCATCCTTCTTATCCGCCAAGTATTTGGGGCAGTTCCGCATCCAGTGACCATTCCCTTTGCAGTAGAAGCACTCAGTTTCAGGCTTGGGTCCAGCTTTGGGCTTCTTCCTGGGAGTGGCAACTTGCTTGCCATTCTTCTTGAAGTTCCCCTTCTTTCCCTTGCCCTTTTTCTTGAAACTAGTGGTCTTGTTAACCATCAACACTTGATGCTATTTCTTGATTTCTATCTTCGCCGATTTCAGCATCGCGAAGAGCTTGGGAATCGTTTTCATCATCCCTTGCATATTATAGTTCATCATGAAGTTCTAGTAACTTGGTGATAGTGACTAGAGAACTCTGTCAATTACTATCTTATCTGGAAGATTAACTCCCACTTGATTCAAGCGATTGTAGTACCCAGACATTCTGAGCACATGCTCACTAGCTGAGCTATTCTCCTCCATCTTGTAGGCAAAGTACTTGTCAGAGGTCTCATACCTCTCGACACGGGCATGAATCTGAAATACCAATTTCAGCTCTTGGAACATCTCATATGCTCCGTGGCATTCAAAACATTTTTGAAATCCCGGTTCTAAGCCGTAAAGCATGGCGCACTAAACTATCAAGTAGTCATCATATCGAGCTTGCCAAACATTCATAACGTCTGCATCTGCTCCTGCAACAGGTCTGTCACATAGCGGAGCATTAAGGACATAATTCTTCTGTGCAGCAATGAGGATAATCCTCAGATCACGGACCAAGTCCGCATCATTGCTACTATCATCTTTCAACTTATTTTTCTCTAGGAACATATCAAAAAATAAACAGGGAGCTACATTGCAAGCTATTTGATCTAAGACATAATTTGCAAATACTATCAGGACTAATTTCATGATAAATTAAGTTCAATTAATCAAATTACTTAAGAACTCCCACTTAAATAGACATCCCTCAAGTCATCTAAGTGATACGTGATCCAAATCAACTAACCCATGTCCGATCATCACGTGAGATGGGGTAGTCATCAATGGTGAACATCTCTATGTTGATCATATCTACTATATGATTCACGTTCGACCTTTCGGTCTCTAGTGTTCCGAGGCCATGTCTGTACATGCTAGGCTTGTCAAGTTTAACCCGAGTATTCCGCATGTGCAAAACTGTCTTGCACCCGTTGTATTTGAACGTAGAGTCTATCACACCCGATCATCACGTGGTGTCTCAACACGACTAACTGTCGCAACGGTGCATACTCAGGGAGAACACTTATACCTTGAAATTTAGTGAAGGGATCATCTTATAATGCTACCGCCATACTAAGCAAAATAAGATGCATAAAAGATAAACATCACATGCAATCAAAATATGTGACATGATATGGCCACCATCATCTTGTGCCTTTGATCTCCATCTCCAAAGCACTGTCATGATCTCCATCGTCACCGGCTTGACACCTTGATCTCCATCGCAGCGTCGTGGTCATCTCGCCAACTATTACTTCTACAACTATCGCTAACGCATAGTGATAAAGTAAAGCAATTACATGGTGTTTGCATTTCATACAATAAAGCGACAACCATAAGGCTCCTGCCAGTTGCCGGTAACTTTTACAAAACATGATCATCTCATACAACAGCGTATATCACATCATGTCTTGACCATATCACATCACAACAAGTCCTGCAAAAACAAGTTAGACGTCCTCTACTTTGTTGTTGCAAGTTTTACGTGGCTGCTACGGGCTTCTAGCAAGAACCGTTCTTACCTACGCATCAAAACCACAATGGTGTTTCGTCAAGTTTGCTGTTTTAACCTTCAACAAGGACCGGCCGTAGTCAAATTCGATTCAACTAAAGTTGGAGAAACAGACACCCGCCAGCCACCTTTATGCAAAACTAGTTGCATGTCTGTCAGTGGAAGTGGTCTCATGAACGTGGTCATGTAAGGTTGGTCCGGGCCGCTTCATCCAACAATACCGCCTAATCAAAATAAGATGTTGGTGGTAAGCAGTATGACTATCACCGCCCACAACACTTTGTGTTCTACTCATGCATATCATCTACGCATAAACCTGGCTCGGATGCCACTGTTGGGAAACGTAGCATGCAATTTCAAAAAAATTCCTACGCTCACGCAAGATCTATCTAGGAGATGCATAGCAAAGAGAGGGGGAGAGTGTGTCTACGTACCCTCATAGACCGAAAGCGGAAGCGTTTGACAACACGGTTGATGTAGTCGAACTTCTTCTCGTTCCGACTGATCAAGCACCGAACGTACGGCACCTCCGAGTTCTGCATTCGTTCAGCTCGATGACATCCCTCGAACTCTTGATCCAGCAAAGTGTTGAGGGAGAGTTTCGTCAGCACGACGGTGTGGTGACGGTGATGGTGAAGTGATCCGCGCAGGGCTTCGCCTAAGCACTACCTGAATATGACCGGAGGCGTAAACTGTGGAGGGGGCGCCGCACACGGCTAACAATTATTGGTGTGTGTTCTAGCGGTGCCCCCCCACATATATATAGGTTGGAGGGGAGGAGAGGCAGCCAAGGGGGTGCCCCAAGTAGGAGGAATCCTACTTGGGCGCCTCCCAATTCGGCCTCCTCCTTACCATATCCACCGGAGGGGGAAGGAAAGAGGAGGGAGGAGGGAAGGAAGGGGGAGGCCGAATCCCTCCCCTTCCTTCTCTCTTCCCCCCTTTCCTTCCTCCTAAGGTGCGGCCCATATGGGGGGGGGGGGCGTAGCAGGCCCTGCTGGCTGCTGCGTTTCCCCTCTTGGCCCATTAGGCCCATATCTTTGCCGGGGGTGCCCGGAACCCCTTTCCGGTGACCCGATATGTACCCGGTACCCCCGGAACACTTCCGGTGTCCGAATATCATTGTCCTATATATGAATCTTTACCTCTCGACCATTTCAGACTCCTCGACATGTCCGTGATCTCATCCGGGACTCCGAACAACATTCGGTCACCAAATCACATAACTCATATAATACAAAATCGTCATCGAACGTTAAGCGTGCGGACCCTACGGGTTCGAGAACTATGTAGACATGATCGAGACACCTCTCCGGTCAATAACCAACAGTGGAACCTAGATGCTCATATTGGTTCCCACATATGCTACGAAGATCTTTATCGGTCGTACCGTAATGACAACATACGTTATTCCCTTTGTCATCGATATGTTACTTGCCCGAGATTCGATCGTCGGCATCTTCATACCTAGTTCAATCTCGTTACCGGCAAGTCTCTTTACTCGTTCCGTAATACATCATCTTGTGACAGTCACTTTGCTTGCAAGGCTTCTTATGATGTGCATTACCGAGAGGGCCCAGAGATACCTCTCCGATACTCGGAGTGACAAATCCTAATCTCGATCTAAGCCAACCCAATAGACACCTTCGGAGATACCTGTAGAGCATCTTTATAATCACCCAGTTACGTTGTGATGTTTGATAGCACACAAGGCATTCATCCGGTATCCGGGAGTTGCATAATCTCATAGTCGAAGGAATATGTATTTGACATGAAGAAAGCAGTAGCAATAAAACTGAACAATCATTATGCTAAGCTAGCGGATGGGTCTTGTCGATCACATCATTCTCCTAATGATGTGATCCCGTTCATCAAATGACAACACATGTCTATGGTTAGGAAACTTAACCATCTTTGATTAACGAGCTAGTCTAGTAGAGGCTTACTAGGGACACAGTGTTTTGTCTATGTATCCACATATGTATCAAGTTTCCGGTTAATACAATTCTAGCATGAATAATAAACATTTATCATGAATAAGGAAATATAAAAGAACAACTTTATTATTGCCTCTAGGGCATATTTCCTTCATGGATTGTAATATTTATATTTGAATTAGTGTTGCATTGGAATATTTGCACACCATGATTATGGATAACGGATGATATTCATCTTTAATTATTTTCCGTGCTCCAGATATAGGAAAAAAATAGGGGTAGACATTTGGTGCGCCGAGTTGGATGGTCACCCCCCTATCCACTGTCCGGACGTGTCTGTGGGTGTTTGGTGTGTCCATTTTGATGCACGGAGTTGGAGTTGCCCTAACGGCACAGACGTAGCTATGTAAAAGTCAGGGTGTCACTACCCTCGTGCAAAAATATATGAAGAAGTCGTTGTATCGACAGTTGTTAGAATGTATATGGAGCATGTAGAGGCTAGTGAGGCCAAGTGCAAAAGCCTTCATTTTTTTTGTTTCCTCACTCAAACACAGAAATTCGTAGGGGCGCACACCAGTCAAACCCTGCCCAACTGCATGATTGCTTCGCGATCCGCAAAGTTGATGAGGTCACAACAAGTTTTAAGTTTCAGTTTCTCGAACTTGATTATTTTGTTGTTCGTTCATAACAAGTTTCAGCACTTGAAACTTTATGAAGTTTTAAGAACATGTCAAAACATATTCAAAAAGTGGCCTCATTTGAAAACTCTCGTCACAAGAAACACGATATGCAAACAAAACTTAATTGGGACTGGGAAGGCGCCCAGTTTCGCTTGCCACTAGTACGAACCGAGGAGGGGCAACAACGCAGCCCTTCCACGTCTTCTTCTTTGGTCCCTTTCATACCAGCATGGAGAGGTCACCGCCTACACGCGGTGACATAGAGTTTGCACCTCTACATCAGAATCGTCACCTGTAGTGTGGATGAGGTGTTGCCCTAGGCGGTGGCAGCCGGCCATCAGAGGAACAATCGCCATGGAAGTCATGGAATTTGACTCCAAATTGTTAGAATCAGACTTGTGGGGTCAATGTGGTTTCCATGGCAATGTTGGTGGGACTTGGGACAAATGGAAGTGGTCAAAGGCGGTGCTACGACAAGGGAGGGTAGGCGGCAACGCGTGCGGGAAGAGCAGCGGGAGGGGGTATGTCACTCGCGCCAAAATCATTTTCATGATAAAGTGCGCTCCAAATATCATCGCTCAACCGCCAAATATGGAGGATCGTGGGCTCGATATAGAGTGCCCTCCAAAAATTAAGGCGATTAGTGGTGGGATGGTGACTCTGCTAAAGCGGACTTTTCGACCAAATTCGTCATAATTGCGGTTATATATTATGGTGATCGGGCCGATATGGCGACTCTGCTAGAACTGATGTTAGATTGAATTATTATTTTCAGTATTTGGTCCCCAAACACTCATGATTTGTTTATCGCCCCCTCCCCCAAGACCATTTTCGTCTAGCTCTGCAACTTGGTTAATGATAAGCACACAATAAAGGCTTTTTAAGTCTTCTTCTATGTCACTACAATATGAAAACATTAAATATATAAAACATAGCAACGTGATAAAAACAGGAGCAACTAGTTCGTGTACTCCTGAAAGTGCAACTAATCCCACTAAAAAAAAAGACACATCCGTGACATTTTGGCCCGAACAATTTTTTTTCCTGTCATGGTTATGACACCTCTATGACGATAATTTTGACAAAAACACGTATCATCATATATGTGGTGGGCTCCTACTTCTATGACAAAAAAACATGGCAGAAAATGGGCTTTTCGTTCTGGGCGGGCCGGGGACGCACCTGCATGACATTCTTTGGGTCGTTCATGACATAAAAATCGTGGTAGAAGCGAGGGCGAGGAAATTTTCGAGGAGTTCCCGGTTATCGTGGGTGGTCGGGGCCGAGTGGTGCAGTGTGATTTGCGCATTTCTCTCGTACGTAGGCGCGTGTGTGTGCGAGGCGTTGGCTCTAACTGAACCCGAGGGAGAGGCGTTCGCTTACTGAACCCGAGCGATACCCTACTGCTAGGTACTGAAGCCGATCGATCGATCCCTTCACTGCTAACTGAACCCGACCAACTCCTTCACTGCTAACTGAACCCGATCGATCACTGTCGCTCCTTACTGAAGCCGATCGAACCCCCGTGCGAGACGTAGCTAGCCGGTTGGGTTGCCTCTGGATGAACAGTGCCCGTTGCTACCGCGCGCGTGATAGTAGAACGAGTCGAGACGTGGTGTGAGTCGAGCCGGTTGGGTTGGCTGTGGATGAACAGTTCCTGATGGGGGTTGGATGAACAGGACCCTGGCCGTGTGTAGGCGGTTACCGCTGGATGAACAAGACCCCGTGGTAGTACGCAGTTGCCGCTGGATGAACAGGACCCTGTGATAGTACGCGGTTTCCACTGGATGAACAGGACCCCGAGGAGGCCGCCACACACCCCAGCCGGCTGGGGGTGGATGAGCAGGACCCAACCGGTAGACCAGTATGTACCGATCGACCAATATGTACGTAGACGTTCGCGACCAGAGAGATAACCCTACGTACGGTTCGACCGGGTGGGTCCCAGCTGTCAGGGAGGATAAGGAGGCACTTCCTTGCGTGCGAAGATATAGCTGATGGGTCCCAGCTGTCAGGGGGAGGAATCAATTTTTTTTCCGTAATAAGGACGCACTTACTTGCGTGCGAAGATGTAGCTGGTGGGTCCCAACTGGCAGGGGGAGAAAACATTATTTTTCAGCGTAAAAAGGATGCAGTTGCATGCATGCGTCCATGGGCATGGTGCGTCCCCACCGTCAGCCTCTCCACATACAGTCATCTTCCGATGACTCGTTTGTTGACCACGTTGACCACACCGTGCCAAGCGCACGAAGGCCGGTGGACGACGGCGAGGCCCCAGACTGGAACGATTCGAAGATGGGGAAGATGCGGCAGTGGAGTCGCAGATGGAGAGGAGTGGGAAACTTGACTGGTTCGGGTGCGGGGTGGGCCTACACTCGGCAGAGAATAACAGGAGGTGCGGAGGAGTGGAGGGATGGCCTGGCCGTCGGTGGGGTAGTGTTTCACTGCGAGGCGCGCGAAACAGCGCCGCTGGACGCCGGAGGCCGGAGCAGGCGGTCCCGGCAGTGCTGGAGAAAGAAGACGAGGGATTGAAGAAGAATGACGGCCGTTGGATGTAAATCCAACGCCTTACTTAGGCTTCGACCTTTGTATTTTTTTTGCGAAAGTGCATAGGCTTCGACCTACTGGCCCACATGTCATCCAGCCCATTTGGTTTTTTAGTCCATTTGGTGGGCTAGGTGAAACAATGATGTAGCATCTATGCAGCCCGTTTATATATTATGTTAGAATTTAAAGCCCATTTGCATTTTTTTTCGAAATGCATGGACTTGCTGGTCTGGGTGAAAATATCATGTTGGGTTGGACGGAGAAATGTTATAAAAACATAAACACGTGATTTCACGTCTATTACTACATTGGTTAGTAAAATCTTTGGAAGCTTATGTATGCAATCACGAGGAGTTAACTTGCCAAGTTATATATAAACAATTATTATTATTATTTTGTAAGAACTTTCAATTTACGAAATAAAATATCATTTTAATTTGATGAGTTAATAGGACATGGGGTATTATTATTTTTTAGGCTAGACATGGGACAGTTGAGTTGGTTCTAGGGAAAAGTACTGGGAGAAAACTTAGATTACATCAAAAAAGAAAGTGGGAGAAAATTCAGATATAGGATTAATAAAAACGAAAAATAAAGGAGGTGGGAAGGTCTATACAATGGTTGACGAACGACAGGTTTAACGGAACCTTGTGTTGTTTCTATTATATATATGTAATAAAATAAGATATAAATATATATACTATTATAGAAGGGAAAACATAGGTTCAATTTTGCATTATTATAAAAAAATAGAACTGAGCTGTGCGTTGTCTTGAAAAAACAAACATAACTTGGGCTGCTGATGTTATAGACAACCTAGGCTGGGAGGCCCAGAGGCCGCTTGATACCTGCTGGACCCCAAAAAACTTGAAACCTACTGGATCAACTGTGTCTGCATGTCGTGGGCTGCGCATGTTAAACAACAAAACCTAGGCCATGGACCTGGTGGGCCCGGACTGTCAGCCTCTCGACGAACAGTCGTCTCCCGATTCCTCTCGTTTTGTTGAGCATGTTGGGAACGATAGAGGGCGGCGCCGCAGCGAGAGCACCAAGGCAGAGGACGACGTCAAGACCTTGGACCGGAACGAACTGGGGCCGGGGAAGACGCAGGCGGAGTGGAGTACGAGGGTTGGCTTGTTCGGGTGCATGGTGGGCCGGTGGAGCTGCCGCCGCCGGAGAATGTGTGGGAGTAGAGGGATGGCCTGGCCAGCACCATAGGCTAGGATGGGTCATCGAGGCATGCGCGGTAGTGTCGCCAGCCGCTGTAGGAAGAGGACAAAAATTGAACAAAATAAAGAAATACAAATGGATAGGTGGTTGGTCCCAGATGTCTGTGTACAAGACCTGCTAGGTCCACCTGGGAAGGGGAATATGTTGGGAGGAAGGAGATTCAAAGCACGGAAGCCCAGTGAACTTGTTACATACATAAGCAAATAGCCACTCAAAAAAAGCAAACAGGTTAATGTGTTCTTAGACGAAATATTTCGGACAAAACAGATAATTACGACACATAGGCTAATGCATGAAACACTCAGATGATAAAGGTACTTAAATAGATAAAGTACATCATCTAGACCTTCCTGGCACGCTTGATGATGACGCTGTGGCTGTCCGTGTACTCATCGGTTACGGGAAGCAGACACGCCCTCATATCCAAGATCCGCCTGTACATGTCGTAGCATGCGTATGCATCCTTGGCCACGTAGGTTATGTAGGCTAGATTCAGAGGTATCTCCCACATGTTCAGGTCCTTGGTATCGACATCTTCTTTCATGTTGGCGCAGCAGGGGGCGATGATGGTCGCGGCGAGGTCAACCACGGAGTCCTTCTCCTGCCCATTGCCGATGATCTTGTATTGCTTCTGGACGTCGACAAGCTTGTTACACTAGATGGACGAATCGTAAAGCACAGTCGCGTTCTTCCTGCTCTCTGATACGTCCATTTTGCATCATGCTTTTATATTGATATTTATTGCATTATGGGTTGTTATTACACATTATGGTACAATACTTATGCCTTTTCTCTCTTATTTTACAAGGTTTGCACAAAGAGGGAGAATGCCGGCAGCTGGAATTCTGGACCGGAAAGGAGCAAATCTGAGAGACCTATTCTGCACAACTCCAAAAGTCCTAAAAATTTACGGAGAATTATTTTTGAATATATAAAAAATATTGGGCAAAGAAAATACCAGAGGGGACCCACCAGGTGGCCACAAGCCTGGGGGCACGCCCCTAGGGCTTGTGGGCCCCCTGGCAGGTCTCCGGTGCCCATCTTCTGCTATATGGAGGGTTTTGTCCTGGAAAAAAATTAGAAGGAAGCTTTCGGGATGAAGCACCGCCGTCTCAAGGCGGAACCTGGGCAGAAGCAATCTAGGGCTCCGGCGGAGCTGTTCAGCCGGGGAAACTTCCCTCCGGGAGGGGGAAATCGAAGCCATCGTCATCACCAACGATCCTCTCATCGATAGGGGGTCAATCTCCATCAACATCTTCACCAGCACCATCTCCTCTCAAACCCTAGTTCATCTCTTGTATCCGATCTTTGTCTCAAAACCTCAGA
The DNA here is from genome assembly GCA_011799875.1 of Thinopyrum elongatum. Lineage (NCBI taxonomy): Eukaryota > Viridiplantae > Streptophyta > Magnoliopsida > Poales > Poaceae > Thinopyrum > Thinopyrum elongatum. The sequence goes on along the minus strand of CM022297.1, from coordinate 353,969,434 downwards.
TTGGTACCTGTGGGTTGCTAGTAGTGTTGATTACTCCTTGTAGTTGATGCTAGTTGGTTTATTCGGTGGAAGATCATATGTTTCAGATCCTTAATGATATTCAATACCCCTCTGATTATGAACATGAATATGCTTTGTGAGTAGTTACGTTTGTTCCTGAGGACATGGGAGAAGTCTTGTTATAAGTAATCATGTGAATTTGGTATTCGTTCGATATTTTGATGAGATGTATGTTGTCTTTCCTCTAGTGGTGTTATGTGAACTTCGACTACATGACACTTCACCATGATTTGGGCCTAGGGGAAGGCATTGGGAAGTAATAAGTAGATGATGGGTTGCTAGAGTGACAGAAGCTTAAACCCTAGTTTATGCGTTGCTTTGTAAGGGGCTGATTTGGATCCACATGTTTCATGCTATGGTTAGATTTATCTTAATTCTTCTTTCATAGTTGCGAATGCTTGCGAGAGGGGTTAATCATAAGTGGGAGGCTTGTCCAAGTAAGGACAGCACCCAAGCACCGGTCCACCCACATATCAAATTATCAAAGTAACGAATGCGAATCATATGAGCATGATGAAAACTAGCTTGACAATAATTCCCATGTGTCCTCGGGAGCGCTTTGTTTTATATAAGACTTTGTCCAGGCTTGTCCCTTGCTACAAAAAGGATTGGGACACCTTGCTTCACCTTAGTTACACTTGTTGCTAGTTACCCGTTACGAATTATCTTATCACAAAACTATCTATTACCGATAATTTCAGTGTTTACAGAGAATACCTTGCTGAAAACCGCTTGTCATTTCCTTCTGCTCCTTGTTGGGTTCGACACTCTTACTTATCGAAAGGACTATGATAGATCCCCTATACTTGTGGGTTATCAAGAGTCTTTTCTGGCGCCGTTGCCGGGGAGTGAAGCGCCTTTGGTAAGGAAAAATTTATATAGTGTGATGAAATTTACTGTCACTTGTTGCTATGGAAAATAATCCTTTGAGGGGCTTGTTCGGGATATCTTCACCCCGACCGAAAGAACAAAGAGTTACCCCTCAACCTACTGAACCTACTGAAAATATTTATTATGAAATTCCTTCGGGTATGATAGAGAAACTGCTAGCTAATCCTTATGCAAGAGATGGAACATTACATCCTGATATGCATCTAATCTATGTGGATGAAGTTTGTGGATTATTTAAGCTTGCAGGTTTGCCCGAGGATGAAGTCAAGAAGAAGGTCTTCCCTTTATCTTTGAAGGAGAAGGCATTGACATGGTATAGGCTATGCGATGATATTGGGACTTGGAATTACAACCGATTGAAATTGGAATTTCATCAGAAGTTTTATCCTATGCATCTAGTTCATCGTGATCGGAATTATATTTATAACTTTTGGCCTCGTGAAGGAGAAAGTATCGCTCAAGCTTGGGGGAGGCTTAAGTCAATGTTATATTCATGCCCCAATCATGAGCTCTCAAGAGAAATTATTATTCAGAATTTTTATGCTCGGCTTTCTCGTAATGATCAATCCATGCTCGATACTTCTTGTACTGGTTCTTTTATGAAGAAGACTGTTGAATTCAAATGGGATTTATTGGAAAGAATTAAACACAACTCTTAAGATTGGGAACTCGACGAAAGTAAGGAGTCAGGTATATACCTTAAGTTTGATTGTGTTAAATCTTTTATGGATACCGATGCTTTTCGTGAATTTAGCACTAAATATGGACTTGACTCTGAGATAGTAGCTTCTTTCTATGAATCATTTGCTAATCATGTTGATCTCCCTAAGGAGAAGTGGTTTAAATATCATCCTCCCATTGAAGTGAAAATAGTAGAACCTATTAAAGTTGAAGAGGAGACTATTACTTATAATGTTGATCCTATTGTTCCTACTGCTTATATTGAGAAACCACCTTTCCCTATTAGAATAAAGGAACATGCTAAAGCTTCAGTTGTGGTTCGTAAGAGTTATACTAGAACACCTACACCCCCTGAACAAATTAAAGTTGAATCTAGTATTGCTATGGTTAAAGATATCTTGGTCGATAATATTGATGGGCATGCTATTTATTTCTGTGATGAAGCTACTAGAATTGCTAGACCTGATGATAAAGATAAACATAGACATGTTGTTGGCATGCCTGTTGTTTCTGTTAAAATAGGAGATCATTGTTATCATGGCTTATGTGATTTGGGTGCTAGTGTGAGTGCAATTCCCTTTACTTTATATCAAGAAATTATGAATGATATTGCACCTGCTAAAATAGAAGATATTGATGTCACTATTAAGCTTGCCAATAGAGATACTATATCACCAATTGGGATTGTTAGAGATGTTGAAGTCTTGTGTGGGAAAATAAAATACCCTACTGATTTTCTAGTTCTTGGTTCCCCACAACATGATTTTTTCCATTATTTTTGGTAGACCTTTCTTGAACACTGTTAATGCCAAAATAGATTGTGAGAAAGAAACTGTTAGAGTAAGTTTTGGGGATGTGTCTCATGAGTTTAATTTCTCCAAATTTCGTAGACAACCCCATGATAAAGAATTGCCTAGTAAAGATGAAATTATTGGTCTTGCTTCTATTGCTGTGCCTCCTACTGATCCTTTAGAACAATATTTGCTAGACAATGAAAATGATATGTTCATGAATGAAAGAAAAGAATTAGATGAGATTTTCTTTAAACAGATGCCTGTTTTGAAACACAATTTGCCTGTTGAAACTCTTGGAGATCCTCTACCACCCAAGAGTGATCCTGTGTTCGATCTTAAACAATTACCTGATACTCTGAAATATGCTTATCTTGATGAGAAAAAGATATATCCTGTTATTATTAGTGCTAACCTTTCAGAGCATGAAGAAAATAAATTTTTGAAAACTCTGAAGAAGCACCATGCAACTATTGGATATACTCTGGATGATCTTAAGGGCATTAGTCCCACTCTATGTCAGCACAAAATTAATATGGAACCCGATTCTAAACCAGTTGTTGATCACCAGTGATGGTTGAATCCTAAAATGAAAGAAGTGGTAAGAAATGAAATACTAAAGCTTCTGGAAGCAGGTATAATTTATCCTGTTGCTGATAGTAGATGGGCAAGTCATGTTCGTTGTGTCCCTAAGAAGGGAGGTATTACCATTGTTCCTAATGATAAAAATGAATTGATTCCACAAAGAATTGTCACAGGTTATAGAATGGTTATTGATTTTAGAAAGTTGAACAAAGATACTAGGAAAGATCATTATCCTTTACCTTTTATTGATCAAATGCTAGAAATACTATCAAAACGTACACACTTTTGCTTTCTAGATGGTTATTCTGGTTTTTCTCAAATACCTGTGTCACAAGAGGATCAAGAAAAAACTACTTTTACTTGCCCTTTCGGCACCTTTGCTTATAGACGTATGCCTTTTGGTTTATGCAATGCACCTGCTACTTTTCAAAGATGTATGACTGCTATATTCTATGACTTTTGTGAAAAGATTGTTGAGGTTTTCATGGATGATTTCTCCGTTTACGAAACTTCTTTTGATGATTGCTTAAGCAACCTTGATCGAGTTTTGCAGAGATGTGAAGAAACTAATCTTGTCTTGAATTGGGAGAAGTGCCACTTTATGGTTAATGAAGGTATGTCTTGGGGCATAAATTTTTTTGAAAGAGGTATTGAAGTTGATAAAGCTAAAGTTGATGCTATTGGAAAGATGTCGTGTCCTAAAGACATCAAAGGTATAAGAAGTTTCCTTGGTCATGCTGGTTTCTATAGGAGGTTTATTAAAGACTTCTCTAAAATTTCTAAGCCTCTCACAAATCTTTTGCAAAAATATGTTCCATTTGTTTTTGATGATGATTGTGTAGAAGCATTTGAAATTCTTAAGAAAGCCTTGATTTCTGCACCTATTGTTCAACCACCTGATTGGAACCTACCCTTTGAAATTATGTGTGATGCTAGTGATTATGCTGTTGGTGTTCTTCTAGGTTAAAGAGTTGATAAGAAATTAAATGTTATCCATTATGCTAGTAAAACTCTAGTCAGTGCTCAAAGAAATTATGCTACTGCTAAAAAAGAATTTCTAGCGGTTGTCTTTGCTTGTGATAAGTTCAGATCTTATATTGTTGATTTCAAAGTAACCGTTCACACCGATCATGCTGCTATTAAATACCTTATGGAAAAGAAAGATGCTAAACCTAGACTTATTAGATGGGTTCTCTTGCTGCAAGAATTTGATTTGCATATTATTGATAGAAAGGGAGCTGAGAATCCCGTAGCAGACAACTTGTCTAGGTTAGAAAATGTTCTTGATGACCCACTACCTATTGATGATAGCTTTCCTGATGAACAATTAGCTGTCATAAATGCTTCTCGTAGTACTCCATGGTATGCTGATTATGCCAATTATATTGTTGCTAAATTTATACCACCTAGCTTTACATACCAACAAAAGAAAAAGTTTTTCTATGATTTAAGACATTACTTCTGGGATGACCCACACCTTTATAAAGAAGGAGTAGATGGTGTTATTAGACGTTGTGTACCTGAGCATGAATAGGAACATATCCTACGCAAGTGTCACTCCGAGGCTTACGGAGGACACCATGCTGGAGATAGAACTGCACACAAGGTATTACAATCTGGTTTTTATTGGCCTACTCTTTCTAAGGATGCTCGTAAGTTTGTCTTGTCTTGTGATGAATGTCAAAGAATTGGTAATATTAGTAGATGTCAGGAAATGCCTATGAATTATTCACTTGTTGTTGAACCATTTGATGTTTGGGGATTTGATTATATGGGACCTTTTCCTTCCTCTAATGGGTATACACATATTTTGGTTGCTGTTGATTATGTTACTAAGTGGGTAGAAGCTATTCCAACTAGTAGTGCTGATCATAACACCTCCATTAAAATGCTTAAAGAAGTTGTTTTCCCGAGGTTTGGAGTCCCTAGATATTTAATGACTGATGGTGGTTCACACTTTATTCATGGTGCTTTTCTGTAAATTGCTTGCTAAGTATGATGTTAACCATAGAATTGCATCTCCATATCATCCTCAGTCTAGTGGTCAAGTAGAATTGAGTAATCGAAAAATAAAGTTGATTTTGCAAAAGACTGTTAATAGATCCAGAAAGAATTGGTCTAAGAAACTTGATGATGCATTATGGGCTTATAGAACTGCTTATAAAAATCCTATGGGTATGTCTCCATATAAAATGGTTTATGGAAAAGCATGTCACTTACCTCTTGAATTAGAACATAAAGCTTATTGGGCAATTAAAGAGCTCAACTATGATTTCAAACTTGCCGGTGAGAAGAGGTTATTTGACATTAGCTCTCTTGATGAATGGAGAACCCAAGCCTATGTGAATGCCAAATTGTTTAAAGAGAAAGTTAAAAGATGGCATGATAAAAGGATACAAAAGCGTGAATTTAATGTAGGTGACCATGTCTTGCTATACAATTCTCGTTTAAGATTTTTTGTAGGAAAGCTTCTCTCTAAATGGGAGGGCCCTTACATTATCGAGGAAGTTTATCGTTCCGGTGCCATCAAAATCAACAATGGCGAAGGCACTAACCCGAAGGTGGTAAATGGGCAAAGAATCAAACATTATATCTCAGGTACTCCCATAAATGTTGAGACCAATATTATTAATACCATAACACCGGAGGAGTACATAAGGGAGACCTACCAGAACGTTTCAGACTCCAAAAAGGAATAGGTATATGGTACGGTAAGTAAACCGACTCCAAAACTTTTCCAATGGTAATTTTACTCCGTTTTGGAATATTTAAAAAATTAGGAAAATAAAAAGTAGTCCGAAAAGCGCACGAGGAGGCGACAAGCCCTGGGGGCGCGCCCTACCCCCCTGGGAGCGCCTCCCAGGCTTGTGGCCACCTCGTGTGCCCTCCGGACTCCATTTTCTTGTGGAACACTCCTTTTGGTTGGTAAAAATTCATTATATAATCTCCTGAAGGTTTTGACCACCGTACCATGACAAAATCCTCTATTCTTGTGTTTAGCTAATTCTGCAGCAGATTTGGAGCAAGATGTCTTCACAAGAGTCGGTCGGGGAGAGTCGGGTTTCTCACCCGATACCTGGCCCAAGAGCATACAGCGAAGCTGACCACTTTGGGTGGTCAACGGAGGAAGAGATGGAGGCTGACCTAAAAAGAGTGGATGCCATGGAGGAGGATCAAGAAGCTACCTCTCGCCTTCAACCTGGAGCCATGCTTGAGGAACTCCAACGCTCAGCAATACCGGATTCGGTTATACCTCCCAATGCTAGATTTCTCTCTTATGATAACATGAAAAAGAGTGTTGCTTTTTCCCCCACAGCGAGGAAGCATCCATGGGTGATCGGAGCTCTAGCTGTCACAGGCAAACTCCGCAAGGAAATAATGGATCTTAAGCAGCAAAATAATAAGCTTAAGGAGGAGAATCGCATTCTAAGGGACATCATCGCCAAGAATATCACATCACCACCTCCGAAGAAAGAGACCTAAATACATGGGTATGGGCACTCCCCTTGGCAACTGCCAAGCTTGGGGGAGGTGCCTCGGTATCGTATCACCATCACATCTTTACCATTATCGTTTTTCCTAGTTCGATCCTTTTGGTTATATCTCGGTTTAGTAGAATAAAGTTTTAGTATGATCTAGCTTTGAGTTTTGCTTTGTGTTCCCTCTATGTAATCGAGTCCGAGAGTTATATAATAAAGATTAGTTTTGAGTTGAGGGCTTTGCTTTCTTGCTATGATCTTGAGAAAAAGAAAAGAATTAAAGAATAAAAGAAATAAAAAGATTATATAATGATCTTATGGGAAGTGACGACTTCACATATAAGAAGTATGTCGCATGAAATTTGTTGGGAGTTGACAAACATAGTTTTGGTCATTGTTGCAATTAATAGGAAGTAATAAAGAAAGAAAGGTTTCACATATAAATATACTATCTTGGACATCTTTTGTGATTATGAGCACTCATTAAAATATTATATGCTAAAAAAGGTTGATGTTGGACAAGGAAGACAATGTAATGGGTTATGTTTCTTTATATCCGAATAGAAGTTATATTGTCATGGATCCTCCAACATGTTGAGCTTGCTTCTCATCCCATGCTAGCCAAATCTTTTGCACCAAGTAGAGATACTACTTGTGCATCCAAAATCCCTTAACCCAATTTTGCCATGAGAGTCCACCATACCTACCTATGGATTGAGTAAGATCCTTCAAGTAAGTTGTCATCGGTGCAAGCAATAAAAATTGCTCTCTAAATATGTATGATCTATTAGTGTGAGGAAAATAAGCTTTATACGAACTTGTGATATGGAAGAAATAAAAGCGACAGACTGCATAATAAAGTTCTTTATCACAAGCGGCAATATAAAGTGACGTTCTTTCGCATTAAGACTTTGTACATCCAACCATAAAAGCACATGACAACCTTTGGTTCCCTCTGCGAAGGGCCTATCTTTTATTTACCTTCTGCCTTAATGCAAGAGTCATGGTGATCATCACCTCTTCTTTTTATACTTTTTCTTTTTGGCAAGCACTATATGTTGGGGGGAGATCCAGATATATATATATCCACTCGGATGTAGATATTCATAAACTATTATTGTTGACATTACCCTTGAGGTAAAAGGTTGGGAGGCAAAACCGTAAGCCCCTATCTTTCTCTGTGTCCGATTGGAACTTTGATCTCATAAGTATCGCGTGAGTGTTAGCAATTATGAAAGACTAAATGATAGTTGAGTATGTGAACTTGCTGAAAAGCTCTTATATTGACTCTTTCCTAGCTTAAACTCTTGTTCTGCTATGCCATCGTGCATATTTACTTTGCATGACACTGCTAATCCACCATGTTAAGATATGCCACTTATGCTTATAATATTAACAATGTGGAATCTGCTCCTGCATGCAACGGATTAAAAGTGTCCTGGCGGTTTACCGCTGGACGGGTCATAACGCCCAATATAAAACCATGGAAACTAACATAGCTTATACCCAAGGCTGGACTTTAAGAATAACCAAATTTGAAATATATCATACCTGTGATATTTGATCACACTGTTGGTTTACCAACCGGTGTAGTAAGGGGGATAACCCAAACTTTGAGCACTGGCAATTATCATAGATTGCTTGGCTTATGAACAAAACCAGGCCGGGTTAATAAACACCAGATATTATCTTATCTCATACTGGCGACTTATAGTCAAAAGCCAGTCCGGGTTAATAAACACCGAATGTTATCTTATCTCATACTGGCGACTTATAGTCAAAAACCAGGCCGGGTTAATAAACTCCGGATGAATTATGATCATAAAGCATTATAAGCCTCATCAAATAAACCTAAAAAAAAACTGTGGAATAAAACAAATGAAAAAACGAGGCTTTTCATGGGCTGCCAGCCCGAAAATCGAGTGCTTTCACGGGCCGCACAACCACTAAGTTAAACCTATATACAAACCTTATAAGATGGACCTCACATAACCAATCGTCGTTTTAACTTTGACAAATTCAGGGTCTGTATAAGATTGACTTGTCAAACATTCGGCGGGTCATTCCAGGAATACTTGGGCGGAGTGGCTTACTTAAAAAGGTAGGATAACCCAGGGTTTTAGGTGAATACACCTGGCTTCCAAGCCTGGCTTTTAAGCCTATTACAAGGGTTATACAAACTCTTTGTTCTTTAGAATCAAGGAGCCCCCAAGTAATATTTTTGAGCTATGCTCAAGGGGCACCTATGTTTGAGCTGTGATTTTGCAACAGACTCTCTTTGGTACCTTTAACCTGGGTAGCAAGCCCTCAAGTTTTTTTTAATTGGCTTATAAGCCGGTTCAAAGGGTAATCATAACTTCGCTCATAAGCCGGAAGCCGGCGTCCTCTGTAAGGGAACCATAAGCCGGGGCTTGATGCCTCTCAGGATCTCTTGATTGGCTCTCTCAGCTTGACCATTAGATTGGGGGTGAGCCACCGACGATACATCAAGCCGGATATGCTCACGTTGACAAAATTCTTTCATAGCACCCTTGGAGAGATTAGTGCCATTGTCTGTTACAATGATGTGTGGAAAGCCAAAACAGAAGATCACCTTCTTCATGAATTGAACCACCGTTGCTGCATCACACTTACTGACTGGCTCTGCCTCTACCCACTTAGTGAATTTATCAACCGCCACCAAGAGGTGGGTCTTCTTATCCTTGGACCTCTTAAAAGGTCCAACCATATCAAGCCCCCAAACTACAAACGGCCAAGTGATTGGAATCATTCTCAACTCCTGAGCCGGAACATGAGCTCGACATGAAAACTTCTGACAACCGTCACATTTTTTGACCAAGTCCTCAGCATCAGCATGAGCCGTCAGCCAATAAAAACCGTGACGAAAAACCTTGGCTACAAGAGATTTAGAGCCGGCGTGATGACCACAATCTCCTTCATGGATCTCACGCAGAATCTCACAGCCTTCTTCAGGAGAAACACAATGCTGAAACGCCCCGGTAACACTGCAATGGTGCAGCTATCCATTGACAATTGTCATTGACTTGGACCGCCGGGTTATTTGCCTGGCCAAGGTTTCATCCTCAGGTAACTCGCCCCGGGTCATATATGCCAAATATGGAACTGTCCAATCAGGAATAACATGAAGAGCCGCCACCAACTGAGCTTCCGGGTCAGGAATAGCCAAATCCTCCTCTGTAGGTAACTTGACCGACGGGTTATGCAAAACGTCAAGAAAGACATTAGGTGGCACTGGTTTACGTTGAGAACCAAACCGGCTTAAGGCATCAGCCACTTCATTTTTCCTCCGATCAACATGCTCAACTTGATAACCCTTGAAGTGACCAGCAATAACATCCACCTCTCGTCGATAAGCCGCCATGAGGGGATCCTTAGAATCCCAAGTACCAGAGACTTGTTGAGCCACCAAATCTGAGTCACCAAAGCACCTTACCCGGCTTAAGTTCATCTCCTTAGCCATCCGAAGACCGTGGAGCAAGGCCTCATATTCAGCTGCATTGTTAGTACAAGGGAACATCAAACGGAGAACATAACAAAATTTATCACCTCGAGGGGAAGCTAGCACAACCCCAGCCCCCGAGCCCTCCAATTGCCTGGACCCATCAAAGTGAATAGTCCAATACGTGTTATCTGGTTTTTCCTCAGGCATCTGTAGCTCTGTCCAGTCATTGATGAAGTCCACCAGTGCTTGAGACTTGTTGGCCGTGCGAGGCATATACTTCAAACCATGAGGCCCAAGTTCAATGGCCCATTTGGCAACCCGGCCTATTGCTTCCCTATTTTGGATGATATCTCCTAAAGGAGCAGAGCTAACCACAGTAATGGGGTGACCCTGAAAATATTGCTTAAGCTTCCGGCTTGCCATGAAAACCCCATATACAAGCTTCTGCCAATGTGGGTATCTCTGCTTGGACTCAATAAGCACTTCGCTGATGTAATAAACCGGCCGTTGAACCAGATATTCCTTGCCTGCCTCTTTCCTTTCAACCACAATAGCCACACTGACAGCCCGGCTATTAGCAGCCACATATAACAACAGCGGCTCCTTATCAACGGGCGCAGCCAGGACCGGCGGCTCAGCCAGCTGCTTCTTAAGCGCCTCAAATGCCTCATTAGCAGCGTCACTCCAGACGAAGTCATCTGTCTTTTTCATCATCTGATACAAAGGGATGGCCTTCTCACCGAGGCGGCTTATGAACCGGCTTAGTGCCGCAATATGACCCGCCAGACGTTGAACATCATTGATACACGCCGGTTTAGCCAGAGAAGTAACGGCTTTGATCTTCTCCGGATTAGCTTCAATGCCCCTGTTAGACACCAGAAAGCCCAAAAGCTTGCCCGCCGGCACACCAAAAACACACTTGGCCGGATTAAGCATCATCTTATAAACTCGGAGATTATCAAAGGTTTCCTTCAAGTCGTCTATCAACGTCTCCTTCTTTCTGGATTTCACCACAATATCATCCACATAAGCATGAACATTGCGTCCAATCTGATTATGAAGACAATTCTGCACACATCGCTGGTAAGTCGCCTGGGCACTCTTGAGCCCAAAAGGCATAGACACATAGCAGAAGGCTCCAAAGGGAGTTATGAAAGCTGTCTTCTCCTGGTCCTTAACTGCCATCTTGATCTGATGATAACCAGAATAAGCATCCAAAAAACTCAAATGCTCACAACCCGCCGTAGCATCAATAATCTGATCAATACGAGGAAGAGCAAAAGGATCAGCCGGACAAGCCTTGTTTAAATCCGTGTAGTCCACACACATGCGCCAAGTGCCGTTCTTCTTAAGTACCAGCACTGGGTTAGCCAACCACTCAGGATGAAAAACTTCAACAATAAACCCAGCCGCCAAGAGCCGGGCTACCTCCTCACCAATGGCCTTACGCCTTTCTTCATTGAAACGATGAAGAAACTGCTTGACCGGTTTAAACTTGGGATTAATATTGAGAGTGTGCTCAGCAAGTTCCCTCGGTACACCTGGCATGTCAGAAGGTTTCCATGCAAAGATGTCCCGGTTCTCACGGATGAACTCGATGAGCACACTTTCCTATTTCGGATCCATATTAGCACTGATGCTGAACTGCTTGGATGAATCGCCAGGAACAAAATCAACCATCTTAGTGTCATCTGCCGATTTAAACTTCAAAACCGGATCATGCTCTGTAGTTGGCTTTTTCAAAGACGTCATATCCGCCGGATCAACATTGTCCTTGTAAAATTTTAACTCCTCCATTGCACAAACCGACTCAGCATAAGCTGCATCACCTTCTTCACATTCCAAGGCTATCTTTCAGCTCCCATGTACCATGATGGTCCCCTTGTAACCCAGCATCTTGAGCTGCAGATAAACATAACAAGGCCGTGCCATGAACTTGGCATAAGCCGGCCGTCCAAACAGAGCGTGATATGGGCTGTGAATCTTGACTACTTCAAAGGTCAATGTCTCTGACCTAGAGTCATGATCATCTCCAAAGGCAACTTCCAGAGCTATCTTACCAACGGGGTACGCTGACTTACCAAGCACCACACCATGGAAAACTGTATTCGACGGTTTAAGATTTTTATCTGTCAACCCCATGCGACGGAAAGTTTTGTAATAAAGGATATTGATGCTGCTCCCTCCGTCCATGAGTACCTTGGTAAACTTATACCCTCCAACCTGGGGTGCAACCACCAATGCTAGGTGACCCGGATTATCAACCCGGGGCGGGTGATCTTCCCGACTCCACACGATGGGCTGCTCAGACCAGCGCAGGTAACGGGGAACCGCCGGTTCAACGGCGTTCACTGCCTTTTTATGAAGCTTCTGATCCCGTTTGCATAAATTTGTGGTGAAGACGTAGTACTGCCCACTATTCAACTGCTTTGGGTTACTCTGATACCCAGATTGCTGCTGCTGATTCCCCTGACCTGACTGTTGATGGTAGCCACCCTGATTGCCTTGGTTGCCCTGATTACCTTGGAATCCAGAACTAGAACCGCCACCGCCGTAACCCGGCCCATGAGAACCGGACCCTGAACCACCACCCGGTCCATGATTGTCTTGAAAAAGATTGGAATTTTTATACTCCTTCATGATGTAGCAATCCTTCCAGAGGTGGCCAGATGGTCTTTCTCGCGTCCCATGCCTTGGGCAGGGCCGATTTAGCATCTGCTCAAGATTAAAGCCTGACCCTCCGGCCCGTGGGGGCGGTTTACCTTTACGACGCTGGCCATTATTCTGTGCGTTGGTGTTAGCCACAAAGTCCAAACTATTATTCGCTTTGCGCTTACCATTGCCTCCCTGATTCGCCGGATTATGCTGCTGTCCTCTGGTGCTGCTGCTCTTCTTTCCCTTTCCCGGCTTGTCGTCATCAGACTCGGGGTCCTTGGTAACATCAGAGTCAGCGTACTTAACCAGAGCCGCCATCAGCTCTCCCATGTCATTGCAGTGGCGCTTGAGCCGACCCAACTTCTGCTTAAGAGGCGTAAACCGGCAATTCTTCTCCAACATTATGACCGCTGAACCGGCATTGATGCGATCCGATGAGTGTAAGATGGTCGAAACCCGGCACACCCAATGGGTTGTGGACTCACCCTCTTCTTGGACACAGACATCCAGATCCACAATTGACATCGGCTGCTTGCACGTATCTTTGAAATTCTGGATAAACCGGGCCTTTAACTTGGCCCATGACCCAATGGAGTTGGCAGGGAGCCCCTTCAACCAAGTGCGAGCCGTTCCATCCAACATCAGGGGGAAATAGTTAGCACATGCCGTATCGCTAACATCTAGCAATTCCATGGCCATCTCATAACTCTCGATCCATGCTTCAGGAGGTAAATCGGCTGTATAGTTAGGCACCTTGCGAGGACCCTTAAAATCCTTGGGCAGACGCTCATTACGTATGGCCGGCACTAAACATGGCATGCCCAAATTCCTAAAGGTTACACCTGGCTCCACCGAAGTTGTCGGACGAACCGGAGAAGGTTGATGGGCCGCATATTGCACCGCCAGCTCGACCTCTCGACGTGCTCTACCTTGATCCACCACGTTCTGAGCATCAGCACCACCGCCCGCCGGGTTATGTCCATGAGGCAGGTTATGGTTCCGCCCACTGCTTGACACAGCTGGTTCATCAATATGCCTACTGTAACTCCGGCTTGGGCGAGGGGTGGAATGAATCCGACTTTGACTGTAAGAATAAGCCTGCTGCTGAACCAATGCTGTCTGAAGGAGCTCTCTAGCCCTCCGCATCTCAACCGCCGTTGGAGACTTGCCTTCAACCGGGATAGCCGCCAATCGGGACGCCGCAACGATCATGTTATCCAAAGGGTTAGAGTAATGACCCGGTGGTGTTGGCATGTGTTGCAGCGGGATATTGTTCTGACGAGGCGGATCCGTGGTGCGCGGCTGAACCGGCGCTCCCGTCCCAAGCGCTTCAACCCGGTCCGCCACTGGCGGGTTACTGGTTCCTGCTCCTGGCGTGTTAAAGAGGTTCCTCACCTCATAAACCGGTGGCAGGCGAGCCTGATGCCTCCTCCTCATGACTTCGTTTGAAGCGTTCTGATCTAGCATGAGTCGGTAAGACTCCGACTGAATCCGCTGCGCTTGAGCATCCAACGTAACCCGCTCCGCAGCCATCCTGGCATCTTCAGCTGCCAGGTCTTCCTTAGCTTGAGCTATCTGATCTCGCAATTTCATGACTTCCGCGTTATGCTAATCTTGATTATCCGGGTTAACCTCCGTCGTCAGCAGTGTTGCCAAGGCGTCTAGTAAACCGGACAAGACTTGAGCCGGCGGGCGCGCAGGGCCTCCTGCCCCGGCTGCCGTCGCCACTGCTGACCCGGAAATCAATGCTGCTGCAGTTGAAGAGTGTTGCACTGGCTGCGTACCGGCCATGAAGATTGCAACCCGGTTTGGCGGCTCGTAGGGGTGCGGAATACTATCGCCATCGGAACAGCCCCCAAGCCGACCGTCTTGCAGTTGGTACAATGACTCGGTTTCACCGGTGGATGACTCGCCATCAGAATAGACAACTGTCTCACTGTCAGATACCGATTTATCCTCAGATTCCGCACCATTGATGAATCCCACGAAGGCACGACTCATGGCAGGCTGAACTCGGGCGGGTTTTGCACGCTGAGCCGTCTCGATGATGTCGGTGCAGGTGTCTGGCTCAGGACCCGGTTCGCCGATCTTGCCAATGAAGACGTGAATTCCACCGAAGGGGACCCGGTACCCGTACTCAATTGAGCCGGCCTCGAGGCCCCAGCCTTCGTCGTCGATGTAGAGCTTGCCGCAACGACTCTTGGTCATCCGGCCCACAGCGTATCCCTTGATCGCTTCGAAGTTGCCCTTCAAAAACTCGAAACCACCGTGCGCTGGCCCCACGGTGGGCGCCAACTGTCGTGGAATAGTCACGGCAGATGTCCTAGTGTGAGGACTTAGTCGTGGAGCCATCGCAATGAGGTTAGTTTAAAGGGTTTAATCAGGACAAAGGACACGGGGAGTTTATACTGGTTCGGCCCCTTGCGGTGAAGGTGAAGGCCTAATCCAGTTTGAGGTGGTATTACTAGGGTTTCGATGACCAGGGAGCGAATACGCTTAACCTGGCTCTCGATCTCTCCTCTCCTCTCCCTAAACCGCCGCCGGGTCGTCCCTTTATATACACAGGTTGACGCCCGGCGGTTCACAGAATCCTGGCCGGCTCATAAACGTGTCCGGCTCGGTATCCACTCTTTCCTATCTTACAATACAAGTCATATACTTATGGCGGTTTACATCTATGGGCCCTAACTCGCCTTTGGGCTTTGGGCCTTCTTATTAAGTCTCCTTCGTAAGTCGCCATCTTCTATGTCTTCATGGGCTTCAATACAGGTAAATCACTATGAGCATCACCCGGCCTCTCCTGGGCGGTTTATACTCAATAGTTATATCCCCAACAGGATGCCGCTATCAAATCATGCCTATGGCCGTGCGACGATTTCATGGTGAGTGCAGGCATTAAAGAAGAATTTGAGCAATATGTTCACAACGCTGAGCTCGGTCCCTACATTGAAGATAAGTGCAACCAGCATCTCAGCCTCACATAATCATTTACTAAAGAATTTAAATTTCATCCTCCTGAGTCCAGAGTTTCGTTTAAACTTTATGATCGTCCATTTACCATGCCTCTAGAAGTGTTTTGTGGTATTTGTAAAATTCCATTTTGGGGTTTGCCGGACGAGCCACCAAGATCTGAGTATGAGTCATTTTTTATTAATCTTTGCTACGGTGAGGATAGAGGAGTGACACAAGGTAGAATAAAAAGTACTCATTTCCCATCAATTCAGTACTTTGCACTCTTTAATGGCAAATGCATTGTAGGCAAGCAAGATTGTAGTACACTATGTGCTCCTGACTTGAGCCTCATACGCACTGCTCTTACCGGTATTAAACGCTATAACCTTGGAGCGATTGTTGCACGCAGATTGCAACACAACACTGGTAGTGGTTATTTTTATGGTGGGATTTATGCTTCTCGTTTAGCTAAGGAGGTAGGTGTTACACCTCTACCTTATGACCCCATCTTGCCTACTCAGTACTTAGACTTTGATGCCATGAAATGCCATAAGTTCCTTAAGGGCAAAATCATTGATTATACTTATAACTTGAGGTTCAATAAAATACCATTGTGCATATTGCTTTGCCTGCGCCTGCTCTCTTTGATTTTGACAGCAAAAGAAGACATTATATTCTTGAGAGCGAGGCCCGCACGTACAAGGTGGAGATCGAGGTAGCTCGGCGGGCTAAAGAGGCTGCACCAAGAGCCTCCGCGAGCTATCACTCTGACTATTATGCAGGCCACGGATGGTGATTACCAAGCTAGGCCAAAAGCCTAAGCTTGGGGGAGTACATATTTCCACCGACATTACATTCATGTTCACACATTTTATTCCAGTTGTCAGTGTTCACACTTTTTCATTACATTATCCATGTTAGATTTGTTTTCTCGCTTTCTTCTTGTGTGTTTGAAAAACTTTGAGAAAATCCAAAAAAATGTTTCTTGCTTCTTTCGGTTTTTCTTTCTAGTTTATTTAGTTGTAGTATTAAAAAGAAAACCCAAAAAGATTTCCTTGTTCTTCTTTTGCTTGTTGAGAGCTTTCCCGTGTAAATAGTTTTTCTTTTTCTTTTTCTTTAATTTGCTTTATTCAAGAAAAACTAAAAACTCCAAAAATATTTCAGTGTGTTTTTCTGAAATTCTTTTCTTTTTATTGAGTCATACCAAGGAGAAGACCATGATGAAAATGTTGAGTGACTCTCATATGCATTTATATTGATCTAACAAAGAGCCCATATTACCTCGTCTTCTCCTTTTGAATAAAATGTTTGCAGATTCCAACTTAGTCCACGACACTCTTGCACTATTATTATTTTCATATCATTCGGTCGTGCAAGTGAAAGGCAATAATGACGATATTTGATGAACTGGCTGTGGCAGAGAGAAATGGGTATGAACTCAACTTGTTCTGTTTTTGTAAATATGTTTAACCTAGTATCCATGATTCAACAAATTATGATCAAACATGTTTGCAATGACAATTAGAGATTATAGTTTCTCATGCCATGCTTAAGTAGCTAGGAGTGGATAATGATTTATCTTGGATGTCAACATGCATTAAAATGATTGTGATGTAGTATGATGATATGGTATCCTCCTCTAAATGTTTCAAGTGGCTTGACTTGGCGCATGTTCATGCATGTAGTTGAATCAAAACCAACATAGCCTCTACGATATTTATGTTCATGGTGTCCATATCCTACTCATGCTAGTATTCAATGTTAATTGTGCATAACGCATGTTCATGACCGTTTTCGCTCTCTAGCTGGCCGCTTCTCAATCTATTTGCTAGCCTTCGCCTGTACTAAGCAGGAATACTGCTTGTGCATCAAAATCCTAAAACCCAAGTTATTCCAGATGAGTCCACCATATCTACCTATATGCGGTATTACCCTGCCGTTCCAAGTAAATTTGCATGTGCCACCTCTAAAACTTCAAGTAAACATCTGTTTTTGTGTGCCTGGATTGTTCATAGAGCGACAGGGGGTAGTCAGTATCTTCCATGCTAAGCGGGTTATTCTCATGATGAGTGTTTATTCACTCGTCCTTGCACGAGAGGGGCGGTAAGAGGGATTCCCAGTCCCGAAATAAAAAATTGCAAATAATTAAACAAACCCCCCCCAGGACTGATGTTGGTATGGACGGTACCTGTGGATTCGACTAGCCGTGGAGTGTGTTTGTTGGTGGAGGGAGAGTAAACATTTACTTTTATCGCTTGGGAACCGCCACTAATGTGTTTAGCATGGAAGTTATTGATAACTTTTGGTCGTGACGTAAATAGGAAGAGTGCATTTCCCAAAATTACATATATCTCTGTTTTAAAAATATGAGCTCTGGCACCGCTGCAAATCCTGCTTCCCTCTGCGAAGGGACTATCTATTTAATTTTATGTTGAGTCATCACCTTCTCAAATAAGCGCTAGATCTGAGAGCACTATTGTCATCCTCATGCATTATGCATAGTTAATGTTGGATGCTTCATGACTGGATCTTTTCTACCATGAATTACAATGTTTAGTCACTGCTTGAACTTTGGAGGTGCTCTGCATTTATGTTTTGCGGTCTCAGAAAGGGCTAGCGAGATACCACTGTTGTCATATTATATTACAGTTGTCTTGACGAAGTGTTGTCATTTGAGATATTTTTATTATTGCTCGCTAGTTGCTTATGTCATTGATATGAGTTAATATAATTTCTAAGAGTTATTGTTGACATGGTTAATCATAATCTTTGCAGAAAACCTGGGTGCTACTTAAGCTTATTTATGTAAACAAGAACAAAAGAGTTCGTAAAAGTTTTTCTTTTTCACTTTCAGTTTGTCAACTGAATTGCTTGTGGACAAGCAAGGGTTTAAGCTTGGTAGAGTTGATACATCTCCATCGTATCTACTTTTCCTAACGCTTTTGCTCTTGTTTTGGACTCTAATTTGCATGATTTGAATGAAACTAACCCGGACTGACGCTGTTTTCAGCAGAACTACCATGGTGTTGTTTTTGTGCAGAAATAAAAGTTCTCAGAATGGAATGAAATTTTTTGGAGAATTATTTCAGAATATATAAAAAATACTAGAGCTAAGAACCACCGGAGGGGGGCCCCTGGTTGAGCACAACCCACCAGGGCGCCCCTCTCCAGGCGCACCCAGGTGGGTTGTGCCCACCTGGTGGACCCGCAGACCCTAATCTCGACGCTATAAAATCCTATTTTTGGAGAAAAAATTAGGGAGAAAGTTTCATCGCGTTTCATGATATGAAGCCGCCGCCACCTCGTGTTCTTCATCGGGAGGCCAGATCTGGAGCCCATTTGGGGCTCCGGAGAGGTGAATCTTCGGTCTTCATCATCACCAACACTCCTTCATCACCAATTCCATGATGCTCCCCACCGGGAGTGAGTAATTCCTTCGTAGGCTTGCTGGTCGGTGAGGAGTTGGATGAGATTCATCATGTAATCAAGTTAGTCTTGTTAGGGCTTGATCCCTAGTAACCACTATGTTCTGATATTGATGTTGTTATGACTTTGCCATGCTTAATGCTTGTCACTAGGGCCCGAGTGCCATGATTTCAGGTCTGAACTATTTATGTTTTCACCATTATATCTATGTTCTAGATCCAATCTTGCAAGTCATATTCACCTATTACGTGTTATGATCCATAAACCCCGAGGTGACAATAAACGGGATAGTTTCTGGTGATGACCGTAGTTTGAGGAGTTCATGTATAAACTATGTGTTAATGCTTTGTTCCGGTTCTCTATTAAAAGGAGGCCTTAATATTCCATAGTTTCCTTATGGACCCCGCTGCCACGGGAGGGTAGGACAAAAGATGTCATGCAAGTTCTTTCCATAAGCACGTATGACTATTTACGGAATACATGCCTACATTATATTTATGAACTGGAGCTAGTTTTGTATCGCCCTAGGTTATGACTATTATATGATGAATATCATCCAACAAATTCACCGATCCAATGCCTACGAATTTTCCACATATTGTTCTTACTAAGTTACTACTACTGCTGCTGCTACTGTTACACTTGCTACAAAACCATTGCTATCACTGTTACCGTTATTGCTACTATTATCACTGCTATCAAAACTATCAGATTACTGTGCTACTGATCACTTTGCTGCAGATATTTAATCTCCAGGTGTGGTTGAATTGACAACTCAACTGCTAATACTTACAAATATTCTTTGGCTCCCCTTGTGTCGAATCTATAAATTTGGGTTGAATACTCTACCCTTGAAAACTGTTGCGATCCCCTATACTTGTGGGTTATCAAACACCCACGAGGAGGCCACAAGCCGTAGGGGCGTGCCCTGATGGCTATTGTCCGTGTTAGTATTTCCCCGAAGAGGAAGGGATGATGCAGCACAGCTACGGTAGGTATTTCCCTCAGTGATGAAACCAAGGTTATCGAACCAGTAGGAAAAGCAAGCAACACTATGTAAACGGTACCTGCACACAAAGAACAAATACTTGCAACCCGATGCGTAAGAGGGGTTGTCAATCCCTCTCGGGTAAAAGATAGATTGGTTTGTATGATTTTGGATAAATAGATCTCGCGATAGAACAAAATAAAATAAATAAAGAAAAAGTGTAGCAAGGTATTTTTGGCTTTTTAGAATAATAGATCAGAAAACAAAAGCAAATAAAAATAGATCTCAAAGCAAATATGATAAAGAATAGACCCGAGGGCCGTAGATTTCGCTAGTGGCTTCTCTCGAGGAAAATAGCGTACGGCGGGTAAACAAATTACTGTTGGGCAATTGATAGAACTTCAAATAATTATGACAATATTTAGGCAATAATTATGACAATATCCAGGCAATGATCATTACTGTTGGGCAATTGATAGAACTTCAAATAATTATGACAATATCCAGGCGTGCCCAGGTGGGTTGTGCTCCCCTAGGATCCCCACTCTGGTACTTCTTTGGCCCAACAGGTTTCTTCTGGTCCAGAAAAATTCTCCAAAAAGTTTCGCTGTGTTTGGACTCCGTTAGGTACTGATATTCTGCGAAGTAAAAAACAAGAAAAAACAACAACTGGCACTGGGCACTATGTCAATAGGTTAGTCCCAAAAAATGATATAAAGTTGCTATAAAATAATTGTAAAACATCCAAGAATGATAATATAACAGCATGGAACAAGCAAAAATTATAGATACGTTGGAGATGTATCACGCCCCCAGGGCTTGTGGGCCCCTCGGAGACCTTCCAACCCTAATCTCTGCACTATAAATACTCAAATATTTCCCCTATACCAGAGGGCACACAAAAATTACTTTTCCGCCGCCACAAGCCTTTGTTCCCATGAGATGCCATCTTGGGGCCTTTTCTGGCACTCCGCCGGAGGGGGATTCGATCACGGAGGACCTCAACACCAACCTTGCAGCCCTTCCGATGATGTGTGAGTAGTTTACCACAGACCTACGGGTCCATAGCTAGTAGCTAGATGACTTCTTCTCTCTCTTTGATGTTCAATACAATGTTCTCCTCGATGTTCTTGGAGATCTATTCGATGTAATCTTCTTTTGCGGTGAGTTTGTTGAGATCCGATGAATTGTGGATTTATGATCAGATTATCTATGAATATTATTTGAGTCTTCTCTGAACTCTTTTATGCATGATTAAGATATCTGTGTATTTCTCTTCGAACTATCGGTTTGGTTTGGCCAACTAGATTGGTTTTTCTTGCAATGGGAGAGGTGCTTAGTTTTGGGTCAATCTTGAGGTGTCCTCACCCAGTGACAGAAGGGGTAGCAAGGCACGTATTGTATTGTTGCCATCAAGGATAAAAAGATGGGGTTTATGTCATATTGCTTGAGTTTATCCCTCTACATCATGTCATGTTACTTAAAGCGTTGCTCTGTTCTTATGAACTTAATACTCTAGATGCAGGCAGGAGTCGGTCGATGTGTGGAGTAATAGTAGTAGATGCAGGCAGGAGTCGGTCTACTTGTCACGGACGTGATGCCTATATTCATGATCATTGTCTTAGATATCATCATAACTATGCGCTTTTCTATCAATTGCTCAATAGTAATTTGTTTACCCACCGTATGTTTTCTTCAAGAGAGAAGCCTCTAGTGAACCCTATGGCCCCCAGGTCTATTTTCCATCATATATTTTCAGATCTATAAAACCAAAAACCCAAAAATACCTTGCTGCACTTTATTTATATTTACTTTATTTCACTCTTTTATTTATCTTTTATACCTATCTCTATTAGATCTCACTCTTGTTTGTGATCGTGAAGGGATTGACAACCACTTTTTCGTGTTGTGTGCAAGTGTTTGTTAGTTTGTGCAGGTGCATATATTGGGGACTTGCTTGTGCCTCCTACTAGATTGATACCTTGGTTCTTAACTAAGGGAAATGCTTATCTCTACTTTGCTGCATCACCATTTCCTCTTCAAGGAAAAAATCAACGCAAGCTCAAGAAGTAGCAGGAAGAATTTCTGTCGCCGTTGCCGGGGAGCTTCTACATCAAGCCTACCAAGTACCTATCATAAACTCTCATCTCTTGCACTTACATTATTTTCCATTTGCCTCTCGTTTTCCTCTCCCCCACTTTTAAAACGTTTTCAGAAAAACACAAAAATATTTGCCTTTTTATTCGCCCTTCTTTCGTTCATCTTTTTGTTTGCTTTTCGTTAGCTTGTGTGATAGATTGCTTGCTTTGTCATGTTATCTCAAGAAAATACCAAGTTGTGTGACTTTTCCAACACTAATAATAATGATTTTATTAGTACTTCGTTTGCTCCCGCCACTAGTGCGGAATCTTATGAAATTAATGCCGCTTTGTTGAATCTTGTTATGAAAGATCAATTTTCTAGTAGTCCTAACGAAGATGCTGCATCCCATCCAAATACTTTCATTGAATTGTGTGATATGCAAAAGAAAAAAGATGTGGATAATGATATTGTTAAATTGAAGCTATTTCCGTTCTCACTACGAGATCGTGCTAAAACTTGGTTTTCATCTTTGCCTAAAAATAGTATTGATTCATGGAACAAGTGTAAATATGCTTTTATTTCCAAGTACTTTACTCCCGCTAAGATCATCTCCCTTAGTAATGATATTGTGAATTTTAAGCAAATTGATCATGAACATGTTGCACAATCTTGGGAAAGAATGAAATTGATGATAAGAAATTGCCCTACTCATGGTTTAAGTTTATGGATGATCATACAAATTTTTTATGCCAGATTGAATTTTGCATCTAGAAATCTTTTAGATTCCGCCGCGGGAGGTACTTTTATGGAAATCACATTAGGAGAAGCTACTAAACTCCTAGATAATATTATGGCAAATTACTTTCAATGGCATACCAAAAGATCTTCTACTAGTAAAAAAGTGCATGCGATTGAAGAAATTAATACTTTGAGTGGAAAGATGGATGAACTTATGAAATTGATTGCTAGTAAGAGTGCTCCTATTGATCCTAATGATATGCCTTTGTCCACTTTGATTGATAATAATAATGAATCTATGGATGTGAATTTTGTTGGTAGGAACAATTTTGGTAATAACGCGTATAGAGGTAATTTCAACCCTAGGCCGTTTCCTAGTAATTCCTCTCATAATTATGGTAATTCCTACAACAATTATTATGGAAATTATAATAAAACACCCTCTGATCTTGAGAATAATATTAAAGTTTTCATTAATTCTCAAAAGATTTTTAATGCTATGGTAGAAGAAAAATTGCTTAAGATTGATGATTTGGCTAGGAACGTTGATAGAATTTCTCATGAGATTGATTCTTTTAAGATTAGATCTATGCCACCCAAGATTGATATTAATGAATTTCTAAAATCTGTTAAAATTTCTATGGATGAATGTGAAGAGAGAACCGCTAGGATGCGTGCTAAGAGAGATTGGCTAGAAAAAACATGTTCTTCTAGTTTTTGTGATAATAATGATGAAAATCTTAAAGTGATTGGCATGACTCCTATTGAATCTTTGTTTGCTAATATAAAACTTGATAAAGATGGGACTGGAGATGAGTCAACTTTAGCTAGAAGGAGTCCCAATAATTTGGAGGGTGAAGATCTTAATGAAAAAATGATAAAAGTGGGATTCGCGAGCACTGGTACAGAGACGTGCTATACAAACGGTTTTTACCCCCTTTCCGCGACGGAGTTTTAAACCGTCACCTAGTGAGTGTGTGCGATAGGGGGGGGGGGGGTCCTTCCCACATGACCCAGAAACCGTCGGGGATAGGCCCTCCGGCCACACACGCGGGGCAAAATGAGCTCGTGTGCGATCGGGCGAGGCATCAAAGCCCAATCGTTTCTGTTCGAATGTACACCCCACACAGTGAATCCCAGAAAAACGTTTCCGTTTGTATGTATATCACACACAGTTTTTTGTGTGGAAATGTTTGTGCAAGGTGGCCTAACGCAAACAGTTCTCTGCCGGAAGCCGTGTGTGATTGTTAGTTGATCCAACACGCCTACTTTCTAGAAACCGTGTGGGTTGTTTGAGTTCATCGCCCATGGTGTTGTTAGAGTAACCTTCTGCAATAGAAAACCCCAATAAGCAGGGTAATTAGCCTATTATTGATAATCCATGTAGTAATCAAAATGACATTTCTTATAAAACACACCAGATATTTCATATCTGTATAACAGCAACCAGGATTTCATAATCGAATTACATCAGATAGCTTCAGCACTCAGTTACACCAAAGAGGGATATAGCTAGCTACGCCATTACACAACAGCACCAAGTTTCACATGCAACATCGAAAACCTTTGGAAAGTAGCATCATACACAGTAAATAGACAAATGAATCTCATCTGGGAAACTGCAGAAGCGGAAGGCGAATATTGAGCCTTCAGTGATGTTGAATGTCCTTGCAACTGTAGGCCAGTGGCTATGGATAATTGCCTGCCCAACCTTCGTCCTCTTCAGGAAGACTTCAATATTGTACCATGGGTGTTGAATGAATACCTTCCTCGCCTCTTAACCATGCAGGTGGTTTGAGAGGTAATCATTGGTGAACTGCTTTGAAAAGTACTAAAAACAAAGATATGCATAAATCGCTGTTGTAAATTTTGAAATGGCACAAGGGGTAAAAACAACATAAAAGAGTTAGTACCATCCTATAGTTGACTGATGTCTTCTTCATTGTGCAAACAAATATCTTGCTATTATTCGTCGCAAGTTTCTTCATCCTAACAATCTTTCTGAGTTTCTTGACTTGACTGATATTCATGGACATCTCATTTCCCCATATGCAAAATGGGCCGAACAGTGGGTCTAAGCCTCTGACAGCAGGACCTACAAGTGCAAGACCAAATTGTAAGAAACCTAAATATTAGAATGATTCCTGCAACTGCACAATAATGTGCTATAAGCGAAAGGACCATGCATGAGCAAACCTTGATGGTAAATCGCAGTGCCTCCCATTGTTTCCCTGCAACACATATAAGGAAGATCTTGACTGAGAGTTGCTATACTATCAGTAGAATATATATTGAGTACAGCCAAATTCGATTTATTTCTCACATGCATAATAATACAAAATTGTACCCACAACAAATGAAAATCAAATTGCAGAATTGAACCAAACAGTTAACTGGACAGCAGACCAAATGAACCAAAACATTTAACTGAGCACGACATTGCAGAATAGAACATATACTAGTAGATAAGACAGTTAACAAAACCAAGAATGCTTGAGAACAATACTACGAAATGTAGCAATTGTTGGACCAAACTATTAACTGAACATTACATTTCAGAATATCAGATTGCATATTAACATTACAGAGGACAAATCACTAGAAGGCACTGGCGGTGGCCTCGAGAAAACAGCATGAACTGTATTTTAAAGTAGACAACCATGTGGCGATGTCGACGGTGGCCTCGAAGATGAGGTGGTCCTCCGAAATCTGGCAGTCGGCATGCATGGCAGCCATAGCGACCTCGTCCGCGCGTGCGGCTGCGATTTGCTTCTCCGCTGCCAGATGCTACTGAGCTCCACATTATACTGCCTGCAAAATGCCTGTGGGCAGCGCTTAATTGGAGGATGGGGCCAGTGATTTGGGCGGAAGGTGTCGCGCCGTCGGTCAGGGCATGTGGGACGGGGAAGGAGGAGGATGGTGTGGGTGGGGTGTGGATTACCTGACCATATCGACGAGGCCGCGCAGCAAGAAGAAGGGTCGCCGACAAGGAGGCAGTGCTGCAAGAAGAAGGGTCGCCGGCGAGGAGGCGGCACTGCTAGTAAGCAGTAGTGAAGGTTTAAACTTGGAAAGCAAGGAGGGACAGTGGAAATGTGGCTTTTGGTGGTGGAGGGGAGGTAGATATTTTCGCGGTGGCAGAAAAATTTCGCTCGGTGCCGCGAGAAACTGGCGCACAAGTGTGGTTCAAGCATCGGCGATGGACTGTAGACTACGAAGCTTCCTGCGTAAGCCAAACTAGATGATTCGCCAAGATATTTCATATCGCATCCCACACGATTCTTGCTAGTAAACTGTTCGTGGTATACCTGATTTTTTTCATTCTGTTTTGAAAGACAAAATGGTGTTATGGAGGGAAAGGATGGTGCTTGAATTGCTAGAACATTTATCTACAGTGAACATGCAACTATATGAGTGTCGTGTTAAAATTTGGAATTATTCCGGTTTCGTTTGGCATTTTTATGCATTAATTGAGTTTCTAGGCATTTAATGTGCATAATTCAAATTTGAACTACAAGCACATAATCCAGTGCACCAAAGTTTGTTGAAAAATCACATGTGTGTCTTTGGGTGAATTTATAGGTCCCATGTGAAAGGACCACGATGTTGCCTAGAGGGGGGGGGGTGAATAGGCGTTTTAAAATCTTTTACGGATTTGACTATATCCTAATGCGGAAATAAACTAAATGGATACTTTTCAAGCACAAATCCTAAATATACTATGCTCACTAAGTGCACCAACAACTTAGGATAAACAAGATGAGAACAACGAGGATATGAGTAAGCACAAGTAATTCACACAAGCTTACTCAATGTATATCACGAGATATGGAAATGAATAATACACACAACCACAAGTAAGCAATACAAGCTTACACAAATTGTATCACAACATATGGAATTGAATGATACAAGCAAACTCAAGTAAGCACTACAAGCTTACACAAGTTATGTCACAAGATATGGAAATGAATGTTACAAGCTAGCAATTCACACTAAGCATAAGATAGAACAATAGTAGAAAGTATGAATTGCGAATATAAAGTGTAGGCCTAAATAATCTCTTCAAGGGAATGACCAACACAATATAATGAGGACAACAAGATATAGTGAATGCATGGTCAAGTGACCAAAGTAAACCACAAGTAAGGAGTTAGGGTTAGGGATAACCAAAGCCATGGAGACGAGGATGTATCCCGATGTTCACTTCCTTGGAGGGAAGCTAGTCACCGTTAGAGAGGTGGATGTTACCATGAAGGCACACCAATGCCACGAAGGCTCACCCTATTCTCCTTGAGATATCACCACGAAGGCGATTCTCAACCACTAGTGGTAGACCTTGAGGCAGCCTCCAAACCTTCACAAACTTTCCGGGGGACAAATCACAAGTTGATTCCTCACCGGAGCACTCCTACCGCCTAGGAGTCTCCAACCTCCAAGAGTAACAAGAACAAAGGGGAAATGCTCAAGACTTGCTCAAATCACGAATTCCTTTGGTCAAGAGAGGGAGAGGGAGTGGATCTATCACTTGATTGGAAAAACTCTCAAGAACTCTCACGAATCTCTCCGAGATCTAAGATTTGGTGTAGGAGAAGTGAGAGGGAGCCACTTGTGTTCTTGGGGCGATTTGGGATGAAGTGGCCAACCCTCTACCGGATGGGTAGAGGGATATATATAGTGGTAGTGCAAATATGGCCGTTGGAGTGTAAGTGGTTGTGCCGGGCCGGACATCCGGCCGCTGTGAAGTGTGCACACATGTACACAGAAAAACAGGTTACAGGGCCCGGACATCTGGCCGAAGCCCGGACATCTGGCCAAACTTGGGGCCCCGGACATCCGGCCAAGTGCCGGACATCATGCGTACACAAACAACATTTCGGTAAGGTTTCTGGACATCTACGGCCGTATTTCTCGGCCAAGTCCCGGATATCCGGCTAACCCAAAAACTGCAGGAACCCCAAAACTAAAACATGCATAACTTTCACATCTGGACTCCGATTTTGATGATCTTGGGCTCGTTTTGAAGCTATGGAAAAAGCCCAGGTCCTCACATAGAGAACCACCCAAGATCAACAAAAATGGAGGATGCAAATTATGCAAAGGTTTTATCATGTATTTGGGTAACCTATTTGGCTTTGGATTTTCTTTGGTAGATGTATAGGCATTTTGTATTTGTATTGGATAGGAGTGAAATATGCCTATGTTGGAATATGATGTGAGGAAGTAGAAATAGAAGATGTTGACTTGAGAAAATCTATCACTAACCCCTTTGATCCCCTCTTAATAGTGCGGGATCCCTATAACTCAAGAATCATAAAAGAACTATACTAGATAGCTTCCGGAAACTCATTCTTGAGCATATATCCTTTTCGATGGTCATCGATCCTCACAACTAAAGCCAAAGGAACTAATAACTTTGACTAAAGCATTCCAATTGAGCTTGATGTTGACGTTTATGCTTGGCTCAAGTCAGAACAATGATCTTGATCATGACACTTGGTGAAGGCTTCAAATAGCTCCCCCATAAGCCATGTGGGGAGCATTGCATTGTATTCATCTTCATACGTTCGTCATGTGATCATCCACAAGCTTCAAGCATGTAATCCTTTAGGATGGCTATCTTGAACTTGCCCTTGTCAACCATGATCATCAACATTTGATGTCATCCTCTCATGGACACTTGAGATCTCTCTCTCTCTCTCTCTCTCTCGATGCGAGCCCATGAGAATCACCTAACCCTCAAAAACATAGACACCACATTGTATGGGTTAGTACACAGAGTGCAAATGATAATTTCTTATCATACCACAAGATCCTATGTGGTGCATCGTTTGCGCTCGTGTGTTGACCATTTAGAGTTCGATCTCCGAGCTTCATCTTGGTCAACCGATATCTCTACTCCATGTTTAATCTTGACGTCATGAAGGGTATATTGAATTCTTCACTTGAATAGCTTGCTCAATCATGAATCAACACATGAGTCCATTATGATCATATCTTTGAGCCACTCCTAGAATTCATCATTCAAATCATCCTTTTAAGATCTTGATCCATTATGGCTCAAACCATAGCTCTAAGCATGGCAACCCTTAAGATACTCCAATGAACTCCATTTTGATCATCTCGATGTAATTGTTGCTTCAAAGGAGTTGTCTTCCATTATTCTTCAATGGGACTAACCTTCAAATGTATATCTCAATGCAAACATTAGTCCTATAGGATTGTTATTTAATTACCAAAACCACACATGGGGACTACATGTACTTTCAATCTCCCCCATTTTAGTAATTGATGACAATCTCAACAAGAGGGTTTATATAATGAATTTTTAAACAAGCATGCAATTTATCCGAGGATAAACTGTATAATTGGGATGGTTGTAGTATCATCAGACACTACACAAGCATTTGATTTTTAGTACACCCATAGTATATAGAGCAAACTCCCCCACAATACATGCATGTGTGAATGAACTTTGAATGTCATTGCATATATTGGTTGACATAAACTAGGAGAAGATTTCTCTATTTACAATACTCATCCATGCAACAAGAATATATAACAAGGGTAGATATGCATGAGTGACAACAAGCACTACAAAAATACTTATCTTAAACCCTCTAAACTTCTCCCCCATTGGCAACAAATGCCAAAATGGATGAAAAAATCTAGAAGACTAATATAGTATGAGTTCCTCCTTAATGTGTGCATATCGCGAAAATGTGAGTGAAATCAAATGCACATATTCAATGATGAAAAATTTGAGGAGCTCAACCCATATTTAGGATCTAGAATGCAACAAGATAGTATGATATGAAAATAAGATTAAACATGGGAGGAAAACATTCAAAAGATCCAAAGAACATATTTTGGACAAGATAAAATAGGAATATCCAATGTGATCATCATGTCAAGTATGGGTCCAAAATACATCCAAAACACATGAGTGCGCAAGGATATATGCAATGCATACAAGCACTCACGACACAACCTCTTACCGAAGCCACTATACGAATAAAAGGAACACACAAAGTGGCCGGCAAGGAATAAATGATATCAAGGAAAGATATGAACTTTCTTATGTATAAAAATTTCTAAGTGGCCAATAATAATCATGATATGTATCCACAAAGAAACCCGTATACACAAAAAGGTTGTAATTGATAAGAACATGATATCCACAGGTGAATCCACTATTATACAACTTTGAGCCTAGCATAAGAGTAAGGCACATGGCACAAAGCACATGGCACAAATTGATCTCATTTGCATAACACAAAGTGACGCAAGCAATCAAAAGATCCGACGAGCCAGAAGGATAAAAGAATATTATGATTTGAGCAAAGGAGTGTTCTAAGGAAAATAGAGAAGCTCCCCATGATTTGTGCACTATTTAGATTTTTTTTTATTTGGATACAAGTGCACAAAATAGGATCATCACTCCCCCAAAATCAATAGGAACACAAAACAATTGCAAGCAAGCATAGATAAGAAAATAAGCCTAGCAATTGCAACAAACATATGGTTGAGCAACATGTAAATGAGCCAACCTAATAATAGGCACAACCAAAACGATGTGTGTGAATCACGTCAAAGCACTTGAGAAGACTAATATAAGGATGAGAATTAAGCATCAACATAGTCTTGAGTAAATGAGATACAAGGTGCCAGACATGTCCTTCCCACACACACACGAAGTTAAGCAGGTCACACACACATCAAGCAAATGGGTTCACAAGCTCACTAATAGCAAATTAAAAATCAAAGCTTGTGACAACCCATGGTGAAGATAGGAAATAATAGGCTTGCCAAGACAAGCACGAGGACAACAAACTTCACCAAACATGAGTGCACTAAGATGCAAAGAGGTAATACATGCACTCATACAACGAATGCTTCCACGGAGCCACCAAAGATATAAAAAGAGAATGAAATGGTGGACATGAAAGAATAGGGATATCAACTAGAGATGTAACTTCTCTCACGTGTATAAGATTCTAGGTAGATGACAATCATGGTGATATATATCCACAAAGAAGGATGTACACATGAAATAGTTACAAAAGGAAAGAATAAGATATCCAAATGGGAGTCATAAAATATACCAATGAGATCTTTGCTTGAAAGCATAACACATGGCTTAATATTATCTTATTGTATATTAATGAACTCCAAACACACAACCATCAAAGACATCACAACTAGCAACAAGAGATCATTGTTGGGATGCTTTGAGAAAGGAAACAAGTATCATAGGAACGAGTCAAGAAATTCATGCCATGATGCAACCTACACAAGGTTGACCCCGTTTCTATGTATATGCATGATGTAAATACTTGTTACCGAGATAGCATTGGTATGAAGTCGTAGATCAATAAAATGTCCAAGCTTGGCTCTAATTTC
The DNA here is from genome assembly GCA_011799875.1 of Thinopyrum elongatum. Taxonomy (NCBI): domain Eukaryota; kingdom Viridiplantae; phylum Streptophyta; class Magnoliopsida; order Poales; family Poaceae; genus Thinopyrum; species Thinopyrum elongatum. Next base: position 353,938,243 of record CM022297.1, on the reverse strand, counting down.
CTCATAGTGCCACCACCTTCATGAATAAGCCAAGCACCCAATGCTTCTCAAATGTACCTAAAGCATTTTAAGTACAATATGGTCCCCAAACTTATTGGGTCCGAAGTAGTTAGCATAACTACAACACATAGGGTAAAACCACTTAAGTATGTGCATATCGATATGAATTTGAATTTCATGCACATCTTAGCTATTAAGAATTTGATGGATTTACCATATATATATGGGATCAAATAAAGCAAACAAGGCATGCAAATTTACACATAGTAACTATGCATGCACATGCCTACCAAAATCCAGGGAGATACAAAATGGACAAATGAACACATAACCATTAATACTTCCAATAACATCACTAGTCATTCATGTTGTCCAAAATAAATCAAAGTGACAAATCAACATATGATAGCACACAAAGTTCAACATATGAACCAAGGAAAACCAATGAGCATATAAGATATGCATTGCACACATACTCATAGGAATATCTCACTCAAGTAGATATAGGATACTATAAACAATGAGATAACAAACTCCCATAACTCCATACAAACCAATAAGATGAACTCGAACAAAATGGTATTTCGAGTTATCATTCGGCGTAGAAACCACATAAGTACATGATCATCTATACTAACACAAGCATAACATGAGAGTTTAGAAATAAACACAATGCTTGGATAGTATATTATTAACATTCCAATTAGATAGATCATCATGCAAAGCAACAATTGGAATAGCTTTAATCAAACGATTTTCTGAATACAATTTTGAAGATAACCATGGGCAAAACCGCACAAGAATGCCATATGTAAACAAGGCATTGCATGCCACAGAGATATAAGATAATCTCAAATATATTCTAAGTGGCATCCCATAATTGTCCACATTTAACAAGGATTGTGATATGCACAAAGCATATCACTCCCCCATAATGTGGTGATCCATTAATATCTCAAAAGAGCCCAATAAGATACAACTAAAATGCAATGAAGGCTCGAGACTACACACACAAATATATGACATGCATTGCAACCTGCACATGCTAGATAACACAAATCAAGCATATTAGGAGACACAACATAGACAAACACATGCTAGGTACAAAACCTAAACATGCATGGGGCTAGTAACTTTCAATGTAGACAATATAAATATAAGTTACCGCCACGAGGAGCATTGGAATGACAAATATGATGATAATTCACTTGACTTGGTTTGAACCATAATGAATGGTGAGAATCTTTTTTCTTCATGAACTAGCCAAGTCTCCAATGCCCTCCACACACCTATTGATCAAGTTTGAGCTCGATGGTCCCCAACCATGTTGGGTCCTAAGAAGTTAGTAACAATAGGCTTGGCAACCCAAATGGTCTTATCCACTTTCAAACCACTTTGGGCACCAACATACTTGGCAAACATATTACCATCGATATCCTTCCTAAGTGAATAATGATCATTGATAATTGGAGGCTTAGAGATGTTACCGTTGGGACATGATGAAGCTACGTGTCCCTTCTTACGGCAAATATAGCAACATGTACTCCCCCTTCTCTTCTTCTTTACTTTCTCAACTTGGGAAGTAATAACATGGTTCATCATGGATAGTGGCCGTTCTTCAACTTGAGGTTGAACTTGAGATTGAGCTTGAGGCCGCTTCCCATGTAGCTTCCCTTTATAAGCCCTTTTCTTCAATGGACAAGATCTCACGTGATGTCTAACCTTTTTGCACTTAAAGCAAGAAATGTTGGACTCGTTCTTGGCTTGGTCTTGCCCCCTTTTCTTGTTCATGGATTTCTTCTTGTTGGAGTGAATACTATGTCCATCATCGCACTTTTCCAAGTCTTTCTTCAAACTAGTGACTTGGGCCTTGAGCTCATTAATTTCCTCTACATGGTTAGTTTCAAGACTAGAAACAAGAGGACTAGTGGAAGTAGAAACTTCATGGTTAGAGCAACAAGACAAGGTGAGCAATTCATCATGAGGTGTATCAATATCATGTAGAGAGGAATTGCAAGGACTAGCACATGGCAATAAGGCATTTTGAGTAGAAGATGTGCTAATATCCACATGAGACTCACACGATTTTACCTTGGTGAACATAGCCTCATGAGCTAACTTTAGCCCATCATGAGAGATTAGAAGATCCTCATGAGTGCCCGAGAGCTTTTCATAACTTTCTTCCAATTTCCCATAAATGCTAGTTAGCAAATCAAGTTGAGTCCTTAGCTCAACATTTTCTTTCAACATCGGTGCTTCACACAAGATAGAGTTAGTAGCACAAGCATCATTATCAATATGAGAGGAGCATGTAGAAACTAGAGACTCCGCATGAGTAGCTTGAAGTTCCTCATGAGACTTAGAGAGTTTGGTGAGCTCTCCTTTGACATTCTTGTAGCCAAGGTCAAGGTGCACAAAATCCTCTTTAAGTTTACAATGAGTAACTTCAATCTCTTCTTTTAAAGACCTCAAGTCACTAAGACATTGATGAGCCTTAGCAAGTTCATGTTCAAGTTGTTCACTTTTCGCTTGCTCGTTAAGAAATAAGTCATTATGTTTTTGAAAGCAAGCAAGAACATCTTGGAACCTTTTATAAGTGTTATTTTTAGCTCTATGAAGAGTTTTCCCAATCTTATAGAGATTTTGAGTCAAGTCATCCTCATCATCCTCATTACAGCTATCATCATTATCACTAAGAGAAGATGATACCTCGTCATTACCTCTTGCCATGAGGCACATGTGAATAAAGGGGGTTGATGATGATTCTTTTGGAGAAGAGGGTTCTTCATCAATCAAGCATGCCTCATCTTTCTTGATTTCCTCTACATGGTTAGTCATAGAACAACTAGAGGAAACCAAAGCATTTTTATCATGGCAACATGGGAGATCAAGCATATCATCACAAATGAGCTTAACACCATCATCACAAGATATTTCTTCACTCACCATGTCATTACCTTGTGGCACGCCACATGTTGGTGAAGTGGAAGATATTGAAGTGTCCAAGTAATTGGAGGTGGAAGCAATAGAGAGTTCTTCATGATTTAAAAATGTGGAGAACTCCTCCATTAACTCCCCGAAAAGAATATTGTCTTCATCAAGATTGGACCCACCATATATATCTTCAAGTTTGGTCCAAGCCTCATGAGCCGACTTGCAAGTCGAGATTTCCTTAAACACTTCGAAGGATATAGCTTGGTGAATGGCACTCAAAACTTGACTATCAAGATGCATATCCTGAAGTGATGGAGATTGTCCATCCTTTAGATTTGAATCCCCTACAACAACAATCCGCAAAGCATTTGGACCCATGGCTCGAAAGTGACAAAGCATGCGTAATCTCCACATAATGTAATTTGTGCCATTAATACAAAATGTGTCATCGTGCACTAGTTCACTAGTTGACATCGTTACTTTCTAGGTGGTGAAGCCTAATAAGGAGAGACCGGGCTCTGATACCAATTGAAAGGACCACGATGTCGCCTAGAGGGGGGTGAATAGGTGTTTTAAAATCTTTTACGGATTTGGCTATATCCTAATGCGGAAATAAACTAAGCGGATACTTTTCAAGCACAAATCCTAAATATACTAGGCTCACTAAGTGCACCAACAACTTAGGATAAACAAGATGAGAACAACGAGGATATGAGTAAGCACAAGTAATTCACACAAGCTTACTCAATGTATATCACGAGATATGGAAATGAATAATACACACAACCACAAGTAAGCAATACAAGCTTACACAAATTGTATCACAATATATGGAATTGAATGATACAAGCAAACTCAAGTAAGCACTACAAGCTTACACAAGTTATGGAAATGAATGTTACAAGCTAGCAATTCACACTAAGCATAAGATAGAACAATAGTAGAAAGTATGAATTGCGAATATAAAGTGTAGGCCTAAATAATCTCTTCAAGGGAATGGCCAACACAATATAATGACGACAACAAGATATAGTGAATGCACGGTCAAGTGACCAAAGTAAACCACAAGTAAGGAGTTAGGGTTAGGGATAACCAAATTCACGGAGACGGGGATGTATCCCGATGTTCACTTCCTTGGAGGGAAGCTAGTCACCGTTACAGAGGTGGATGTTACCATGAAGGCACACCAATGCCACGAAGGCTCACCCTATTCTCCTTGAGATATCACCACGAAGGCGATTCTCAACCATTAGTGGTAGACCTTCAGGCGGCCTCCAAACCTTCACAAACTTTCCGGGGGACAAATCACAAGTTGATTCCTCACCGGAGCACTCCTACCGCCTAGGAGTATCCAACCTCCAAGAGTAACAAGAACAGAGGGGAAATGCTCAAGACTTGCTCAAATCATGAATTCCTTTGGTCAAGAGAGGGAGAGGGAGTGGATCTATCACTTGATTGGAAAAACTCTCAAGAACTCTCACGAATCTCTCCGGGATCTAAGATTTGGTGTAGGAGAAGTGAGAGGGAGCCACTTGTGTTCTTGGGGCGATTTGGGATGAAGTGGTCAACCCTCTACCGGATGGGTAGAGGGATATATATAGTGGTAGTGCAAATATGGCCGTTGGAGTGTAAGTGGTTGTGCCGGGCCGGACATCCGGCCGCTGTGAAGTGTGCACACACGTACGCAGAAAAACAGGTTACAGGGCCCGGACATCTGGCCAAACTTGGGGCCCCGGACATCCGGCCAAGTGCCGGACATCCGGCGTACACAAACAACATTTCGGTAAGGTTTCTGGACATCTACGGCCGGATTTCCAGGACAAGTCTCGGATATCCGGCTAACCCAAAAACTGCAGGAACCCCAAAACTAAAACATGCATAACTTTCACATCCGGACTTCGATTTTGAAGATCTTGGGCTCGTTTTGAAGCTATGGAAAAAGCCCAGGTCCTCACATAGAGAACCACCCAAGATCAACAAAAATGGAGGATGCAAATTATGCAAAGGTTTTATCATGTATTTGGGTAACCTATTTGGCTTTGGATTTTCTTTGGTAGATGTATAGGCATTTTGTATTTGTATTGGATAGGAGTGAAATATGCCTATGTTGGAATATGATGTGAGGAAGTAGAAATAGAAGATGTTGACTTGAGCAAATCTATCACTAACCCCTTTGATCCCCTCTTAATAGTGCGGGATCCCTATAACTCAAGAATCATAAAAGAATTATACTAGATAGCTTCTGGAAACTCATTCTTGAGCATATATCCTTTTCGATGGTCATCGATCCTCACAACTAAAGCCAAAGGAACTAATACCTTTGACTAAAGCATTCCAATTGAGCTTGATGTTAACATTTATGCTTGGCTCAAGTCAGAACGATGATCTTGATCATGACACTTGGTGAAGGCTTCAAATAGCTCCCCCATAAGCCATGTGTGGAGCATTGCATTGTATTCATCTTCATACGTTCATCATGTGATCATCCACAAGCTTCAAGCATGTAATCCTTTAGGATGGCTATCTTGAACTTGCCCTTGTCAACCATGATCATCAACATTTGATGTCATCCTCTCATGGACACTTGAGATCTCTCTCTCGATGCGAGCCCATGAGAATCACCTAACCCTCATAAACATAGACAACACATAGTATGGGTTAGTACACAGAGTGCAATTGATAATTTCTTATCATACCACAAGATCCTATGTGGTGCATCGTTTGCGCTCGTGTATTGACCATTTAGGGTTCGATCTCCGAGCTTCATCTTGGTCAACCGATATCTCTACTCCATGTTTAATCTTGACGTCATGAAGGGTATATTGAATTCTTCACTTGAATAACTTGCTCAATCATGAATCAACACATGAGTCCATTATGATCATATCTTTGATCCACTCCTAGAATTCATCATTCAAATCATCCTTTTAAGATCTTGATCCATTATGGCTCAAACCATAGCTGTAAGCATGGCAACCCTTAAGATACTCCAATGAACTCCATTTTGATCATCTCGATGTAATTGTTGCTTCAAAGGAGTTGTCTTCCATTATTCTTCAATCATTTTTCAATGGGACTAACCTTCAAATGTATATCTCAATGCAAACATTAGTCCTATAGGATTGTTATTTAATTACCAAAACCACACACGGGGACTAAATGTACTTTCACCATGCAGGAATGGGAATGAAATTCGAACATCTGGGCGTCGTGGCTCGGCCGGAAACATTAAGAAACCTGATTTTTAAATTCCTGTAAATGTAACATCCCCAGCCTCACACTACAGTAATCCCCCTCTTATGGTGGCCTTGACATCATGCTTTACTAAGCCAAATGCCACTTGTCTAAAATCTGCTTCAAATTAAAAATTCAAATTCATGACAAATATTTATTTCATCTGTCATGCAAACAAAATAGTTCATCCCAAGGCAAATAACCTCTAAATATTTGTCATGTTGAAAACAACATTTTGCAATTCCCAATTTGCCCCTGGGAATTTATTCTCTGGTCCAGCAGCATTTCAAATGGCCGTTCCATTTTCTAAAAATGCTTGGACAACTCCTGTTGGCCTCAAACTTTTTTGTACAACACCAAAATAATATGCTTGGTTTATGTGCCAAGTTTCCCTCTTAGCAAAAATTATTTGCTCACTCAAATAAATGAAAATAGTGGCTATTTCTTTTTATCTGAGAGAAAAAGGGGAAAAGAGCCCCTGTGCACCGCGGCCCAAGTGCACAGGTGATGTTTGCTTGAACTACGTCGGTATTTCCCCAAAGAGGAAGGGATGATGCAGCACAGCAACGGTAGGTATTTCCCTCAGTGATGAGACCAAGGTTATCGAACCAGTAGGAGAACCACGCAACACCACGTAAACAGCTCCTGCACACAAAGAACAAATACTTGCAACCCGACGTAAGAAAGGGGTTGTCAATCCCTCACGAGTAAAAGGGTAGGTAAAATTGTAGTAGATTGGATAAATAGATCTCGCGGGAACGCGAGATAAAATAAATAAGTAAAAATTGCAGCAAGGTATTTTTGTATTTTTGGATTAATAGATCTAAAAATAAAAGCAAATAAAAATAGATCGCGAAGGCAAATATATTAAAGAAGAGACCCGGGGGCCGTAGGTTTCACTAGTGGCTTCTCTTGAGAAAAATAGCAAACGGTGGGTAAACAAATTACTGTTGGGCAATTGATAGAACTTCAAATAATCATGATGATATCCAGGCAATGATCATTATATAGGCATCACGTCCAAGATTAGTAGACCGACTCCTGCCTGCATCTACTACTATTACTCCACACATCGACCGCTATCTAGCATGCATCTAGTGTATTAAGTTCATGGAAAAACGGAGTAATGCAATAAGAACGATGACATGATGTAGACAAGATCTATTTATGTAGAAATAGACCCCATCTTGTTATCCTTAATAGCAACGATACATACGTGTCGTTTCCCCTTCTGTTACTGGGATCAAGCACCATAAGATCGAACCCATCACAAAGCACCTCTTCCCATTGCAAGATAAATAGATCAAGTTGGCCAAACAAAACCCAAATATCGGAGAAGAAATACGAGGCTGTAAGCAATCATGCATATAAGAGATCAAAAAAGACTCAAATAACTTTCATGGATAAAAACATAGATCTGATCATAAACTCAAAGTTCATCGGATCCCAACAAACACACCGCAAAAAGAGTTACATCAAATAGATCTCCAAGAGACCATTGTATTGAGAATCCAACGAGAGAGATAAAGCCATCTAGCTACTAACTACAGACCCGTAGGTCTACAATGAACTACTCACGCATCATCGAAGAGGCACCAATGAGGACGATGAACCCCTCTGTGATGGTGTCTAGATTGGATCTGTGGTTTCTGGAACTTGCGGTGGCTGGAATTGATTTTCCTCGACTCCCCTAGGGTTTCTAGAATATTGGGGTATTTATAGAGCAAAGAGGCGGTGCGGGAGGTCTCCGAGATAGGCACAACCCACCAGGGCGCGCCTGGGGGCCCAGCCGCGCCCTGGTGTCTTGTGCTCACCTCGGGCCCCCTCTTCGGTACTTCTTTAGCCCACTAGATGTATTCTGGTCCAAAAAAAATCTCTAAAAAGTTTCGCTGCATTTGGACTCCGTTTGGTATTGATTTCCTGCGAAGTAAAAAACAAGCAGAAAACAGGAACTGGCACTGGGCACTATGTCAATAGGTTAGTCCCAAAAAATGATATAAAGTTGATATAAAATGATTGTAAAACATCCAAAAATGATAATATAACAACATGTAACAATCAAAAATTATAGATACGTTGGAGACGTATCAGCATCCCCAAGCTTAATTCTTGCTCGTCCTCGAGTAGGTAAATGATAAAAATAGAATTTTTGATGTGGAATGCTGCCTAACATGTTCATCACATATTCTTTTCTTTGTAGCATGGACATTTGGACTTTTATATGGTTCAAAGCAATAGTCTAGTTTTGACATGAGGACTTTAATACTCAAGCATATCAATAAGCAACCATGCCTTTCAAAATATCAACACTAAAGCAAGTTATCCCTAGCCCATTATGCTCAATCATTGATCCATTCATGAAACACACTCGAATATTAGCTACACCCAATGCTCAAGTACGATCATAGTGCCCCTTAGTTGGTGCTTTATAAGAGAAGATGGATACTCAAGTAAAAATAAAAATTGCATAAAGTAAAAGAAAGACCCTTCGCGGAGGGAAGTAGGGATTTGTAGAGGTGCCAAAGCTCAAAGCTTAAATTGAGAGATAAAAACATTTTGAGAGGCATACTTTTCCCACCAATGAAAATGACTTAGAGTTTCCAATACTTTCCATGCTAGATATATCATAGGCGGTTCCCAAACATAAATTAAAGTTTATTCCTTTTTCCACCATTTCTTTCACTTTCCATGGCTAGCCGTATCCACGGGTGCCCTCCATACCAACAGTTTCCAAGGAATTTATTATTTGACAACATAAAGTAAATTCATTTTTCATTTCGGGACTGGGCATCCCTAATACCTTTGCCGTACTCTCGTGCAATGACAAGTGAATAAACACTCATCGTGAGAATAACACATCTAGCATGGAAAAATACCGGCCACCCCTCACCGCCTCGTGAGCGGTACGAGCACACAAAAGAGAAATTTATTTTGAAAATTAGAGATGGCACATACAAATTTGCTTAGAACGGCACGGAAATACCGCATATAGGTAGGTATAGTGGAGTCATATGGCAAAACTGGTTTAAAGGGTTTTGGATGCACAAGTAGTGATCATACTTAGTGCAAATGAAGGCTAGCAAAGAGATTGAGAAGCGTCCAACCAAGAAACAAAAAATCTCGTAAGCAAGCATTAAGCATAATTAACATCGAATAATGGACCACAAGTAGGATATAATTTCATTGCATAACTATTGACTTTCGTGCTTGCATAGGGAATCACAAACCTTAACACCAATATTCTTACTAAAGCATAATTACTCATCAACATGACTCACATATCACTTATCATCATATCTCAAAACTATTACTAAGAATCAAGTTTATTTTGTCCAATGGTCTTCATGAAAGTTTTTATTATATCCTTCTTGGATATCTATCACTTTGGGACTAGTTTCATATGTTGCTTTTAATAAGCTCAAACAAATATAAGTGAAGAACATGAGCATAATATTTCTTTCTCTCAAATTAATCTAAGTGAAGCAAGAGAGAATTTCTTTACAATTTTACTAACTCCCAAATAAATCTAAGTGAAGCATGAGAGCATTTCTTAAAAAATAACAAAGCACACCGTGCTCAAAAAGATATAAGTGAAGCACTAGAGCAATTCCATAGCTCATAAAAATTTAAGTGAAGCATAGGAGCAAGCATAGCATAATTTTTGGCTCTCCCAAAAAGGTGTGTCCAGCAAGGATTCAAGACTTAAAATAAAAAGCAAAATAGGTAAAGACTTATATCATACAAGACACTCCAAGCAAAACTCATAATATGTGACGAATAAAAATATAGCTCCAAGTAAAATACCAATGGTCGTTAGAAGAAAGAGGGGATGCCACTCGGGGGCATCCCCAAGCCTAGTTGCTTGATACTTCTTGAATATTATCTTGGGGTGCCTCGGGCATCCCCAAGCTTAGCCTTTTGCTAATCCTTATTCCTTCATCCATCGTAAGCTCACCCAAAACTTGAAAACTTCAATCACACAAAACTCAATAAAACCTTCGTGAGATCTGTTAGTATAAGAAAGCAAATCACTACTATAAGTACTGTTGCAAACCCATTCATATTTTATTTTTACATTATATCTACTGTATTCCAACTTTTCTATGGCAAAAACTCTTCAAATGAAACCATAGAATCATCAAAACAAGCACACAATGCAAAGAAAACAGAATCTGTCAAAAACAGAACAGCCTGTAGCAATCTGAAAACTTCGAATACTTCTGTAACTCCAATTTTTTTGAAAAATTAGGAAAATGTGAGAAATTTGTTTATTAATCTTCTGAAAAAATAATCAAATCAAAAGCACTCTTCTGTTAAAAATAAGAATTGTTTTCCTGACCGCAAAAGTTTCTGTTTTTCAGCAAGATCAAATCAACTATCACCCAAATCATCCCAAAGGCTTTGCTTGGCACAAACACTAATTTAAACCACAAAAACACATCTAACCAGGCATAATTGGGTATTTTATTGAAAACAGCAAGAAAACCAAAAAGCAAAAAGATACAAGTTGGGTTGCCTCCCAACAAGCGCTAGTGTTTTACGCCCCTAGCTAGGCATAAAGCAAAAGATCTAAGTATTGTCATCTGTAGTCTTTGCCACTTTAGTAAGGGTCTTTTCAAATCCGGGAGGCTCTTTGCGCTTCCCTAAATTTTCCGAGAAAGAAACCATCTTGAGACCCAAAATATCCAACTGCTTATTGCAAAGGGTAATCAAACTGTTCAAACGATTGATACTACCATTAAGATGTTTGAGGGGTTCATTATATTTTTGCAATTCAACCATATGCTTATGCAAATCACCAAGTTTCTCCAAAATTTGAACTCCGTATGGGGTGAAAGAAAACCCTTTCTTTTGTGGTGGAACCCCCAAAATTCCTTCTAAGATTTCATAGGCAGCATTGACATCAAGCTCAATAAAATTCCCTTTTGCGGCAAAATCTAAGAGTTGTCTATGATGCAAAGCTAATCGTATACAAAAATTTCGAAGCAAAATTTTTGCGTCTCCTTTTAGGTTGCAAACACGATAGGATTCCATTAGCCTATACCAAGCATCTTTCAAATTTTCTCCTTGTCTTTGTTTGAAGTATAAAACTTCAAAATCTGGTAACAAAGGAGGAGTGGTCAAACCAGCCATTGTGACTAGAAAGCAAGAACGCGAATAGATCTGACGAGAAAATGGTAAACGAAAAAGAGGGCGAATAAAATGGCAAATTTTTGTGAAGTGGGGGAGAGGAAAACAAGAGGCAAATGGCAAATAATGTAAATTGCAAGGAGATGAGATTTGTGATTAGGAACCTGGTAGATGTTGATGATGTCTCCCCGGCAACGGCGCCAGAAATTCCTTTTGATGTTTGCTTGAACTACGTCGGTATTTCCCCAAAGAGGAAGGGATGATGCAGCACAGCAACGGTAGGTATTTCCCTCAGTGATAAGACCAAGGTTATCGAACCAGTAGGAGAACCACGCAACACCACGTAAACAGCTCCTGCACATAAAGAACAAATACTTGCAACCCGACATAAGAGAGGGGTTGTCAATCCCTCACGGGTAAAAGGATAGGTAAAATTGTAGTAGATTGGATAAATAGATCTCGTGGGAACGCGAGATAAAATAAATAAGTAAAAATTGCAGCAAGGTATTTTTGGATTAAGAGATCTAAAAATAAAAGCAAATAAAAATAGATCGCGAAGGCAAATATATTAAAGAAGAGACCTGGGGGCCGTAGGTTTCACTAGTGGCTTCTCTCGAGAAAAATAGCAAACGGTGGGTAAACAAATTACTGTTGGGCAATTGATTGAACTTCAAATAATCATGACGATATCCAGGCAATGATCATTATATAGGCATCACGTCCAAGATTAGTAGACCGACTCCTGCCTGCATCTACTACTATTACTCCACACATCGACCGCTATCCAGCATGCATCTAGTGTATTAAGTTCATGGAAAAACAGAGTAATGCAATAAGAACGATGACATGATGTAGACAAGATCTATTTATGTAGAAATAGACCCCATCTTGTTATCCTTAATAGCAACGATACATACGTGTCGTTTCCCCTTCTGTCACTGGGATCAAGCACCGTAAGATCGAACCCATCACAAAGCACCTCTTCCCATTGCAAGATAAATAGATCAAGTTGTCCAAACAAAACCCAAATATCGGAGAAGAAATATGAGGCTATAAGCAATCATGCATATAAGAGATCAAAGAAGACTCAAATAACTTTCATGGATAAAAACATAGATCTGATCATAAACTCAAAGTTCATCGGATCCCAACAAACACACCGCAAAAAGAGTTACATCAAATAGATCTCCAAGAGACCATTGTATTGAGAATCAAACAAGAGAGGGAAAGCCATCTAGCTACTAACTACGGACCTGTAGGTCTACAATGAACTACTCACGCATCATCGGAGAGGCACCAATGAGGATGATGAACCCCTCCGTGATGGTGTCTAGATTGGATCTGTGGTTTCTGGAACTTGCGTCGGCTGGAATTGATTTTCCTCGACTCCCCTAGGGTTTCTGGAATATTGGGGTATTTATAGAGCAAAGAGGCGGTGCGGGAGGTCTCCGAGATGGGCACAACCCACCAGGGCGTGCCTGGGGGCCCAGCCGCGCCCTGGTGTCTTGTGCTCACCTCGGGCCCCCTCTTCGGTACTTCTTTAGCCCACTGCATGTCTTCTGGTCCAAAAAAAATCTCCAAAAAGGTTTGCTGCGTTTGGACTCCGTTTGGTATTGATTTCCTACGAAGTAAAAAACTAGCAGAAAACAGCAACTGGCACTGGGCACTATGTCAATAGGTTAGTCCCAAAAAATGATATAAAGTTGATATAAAATGATTGTAAAACATCCAAAAATGATAATATAATAGCATGGAACAATACAAAATTATAGATACGTTGGAGACGTATCAACAGGAGAGGACGGCCCAGCCCACCTCTCCTTTCTCTCACCTTCCGTCGCCGTGTCGCCGTCCCCGTGGACGATCGCGCTCGCGCCAGCCACCGCTCGACACCGCGACGAGGCAGGCGAGCATGAGGGGATAAGGATCGCCCCAGCCTCCCCCTGGACGCCTCATCCACTCCCCTTTCCCTTCCCATCTCTCGCGCTCGCCCGCTCACTCCCTCCCCTCTCTACCCGAGCGCGACCACCGACGCGCTGCCGCACCGTCACAGCCACCGGCGTCGTCCTGCCCTTCCATGCTGCCCGAGGGCTCCACCGGCCTCCGCCGGCCTCCGCCTCATCGTCCGTCGCTGCCTGCTGGAGCTGACGAGCCCTTGAGCGCCGGATCCCCTTCTTCCTCCTCCTCGGGTCGCCGGACGCCGCCGCCACGATTCTCCGCCTCGGCAGCTACTAAGCCCCCACTGGCCTTTCTTGCGCCGCTAGGTGAGCTTCCGCTCCTCCCCTCCTTCTTCCCGCTATCCCGCTCGAGCTCTAGCACCGTCGCCGTCGGTGGCCAAGCTTGGCTCCGCCGCAAAGCTCGCCGCCATTGCTATAGACGTTGTCGTGGCCACCGGAGCCCACCACCGTGCTCAGGGCACTCACGTGGTGTGGCCGAGCCCCGTAGATCGCCCGCACACGCGCCATAGCACCATCCCCGACGAGGCTGCCATTCGCCTCCGCCACCACTCATCACTAGCGTAGCCACGGTGACCTTTGGGTCCCGTGCGGGCCACCGTCACGCTCGCCACGTCACGTAGAGGCCGTCTGGCTGTTTAACTTGCCCGCTGAAATGCCGAGTCCCCACTCGCCCGACTCCGATCGTCCGCCGTGGCGCTCGCCATCGTCGCCTCGGTGCACCTCCGGCCGCGTAACCACGCTAGATCGACGCGGCGTGTTTTGCCCGTTCGAACTCGACCGAGAGCACGCAAAACGGGATACTACAGAGGAATCCCGACGCTCGCCGGCGTTCGGCCGCCGCGCGCGAGCTCGCCGGAGCAGCTCCGGCAGCTTCCCTGAGCTGGCACCGGTGGGGCCCGCCCCTATGACACTGCTAGTGGGCCCCGCGGGTCCACCAGTCAGGGTTGACTGGGTCAACCCTGCTGACTGGGTCAACCCTGCTGACTGTACAGCGTGGGCGACTGACATGTGGGCCCCGCGCTAATTAACTGGTTTTATAAATAAATGAAATGTTAATTAATCTATTAATTAGACTTAATCACTAATTAGTCACTGACACATGGGGCCCACACCCCTAATTAGTTATGTTAGTCAAATTAACCCACTGTTAGTCCCACAGAGGCTGACAGGTGGGTCCCACCTGTCGGTTTGACCAGTCAGCAGCTCAGTTTAATGCTGACACAATGCTGACATCACTGCTGATGCAATAATCCTTTACTATTAATTAAAATAATTTCAGAAAATGTTTAAAACTTTAGAAAATCATAGGAATTAAACCGTAGCTCAGATCGAAGAACTTTATATATGAAAGTTGCTCAGAACGACGAGAAGTATCCGAATATGCCCACCTCATACCTATCACATGCCTCTAGCATGATGAACATGGAATTTTCCCCTTTAGTTCATCTGACTGATAAATGCCCGGAGCTGGTAAAATACCTCCGGATGTTTTCCCGCTCCGTCTGTAATGTGTAGCACTGCGTTAGGTCACCCCTAACACCCCTTAGTGCCATGTCTTGCTTTGTGATTGCTTTTGTTACCGTGTATTTATTTGTTTCCTCCCCCTCTTCTCTCTCGGTAGATCCCGGTACCGACGAAGCCCCGAGGACTGCTACACCAACAACCCCCTTTGCAGCAGAGCTTGCAGGCAAGCACCCCCTTGAACATATCGATATCTCCTATTCTTTCTCTCTTATGCTTGCATTAGAAATTGCTGCTGCTGCTGCTTTACCTATTCTGATGCATAGCCTGATTTTGTAACCTGCTTTTGATAATTACCTGCTTATCCTAAACTGCTTAGAATAGGCTGGTTAGTAAACCCCAGTGACCCCACTTGTCCCAGTTTCCCCCGCTGGATGATCGGAAGACTCGACGACCAGGCCCCATCACCGCACATCACCCCCTTAGTTGTACGACACTGCAGCGTTACTATAGAGTGCCGAGGGTGATACCTCGTTTAGCACTTCTGATGTTAACTCTGTAGAGTAGCTATTTGGTCATGGTCATCGAGGGTGATTCCTCCTTCACCACTCCTGATAACGACACTGTCGTGCAACACCTCAAGTGTGAACCCATCGAGGGTGATTCCTCCAAGTTCACCTTGATGGATACATCGAGTAGGAATCCAACGAGGGAGATACCTCAGATTCCCCTGATGTTATGGACACACAGTTACTTGGACTTTACAACTATTACTTGGAAAGTCGGGTTGACCCTAAGGGGTACCCAAGCGAGCATAAGATGCGAGTGATGTGGAGACGGGTTGACCTGGAGGGTGCCCGTGAGATAATTACGAGGCGTGGCCGGGCATTCTTAGCCCTTGCCGCAAGTCCTCGAGACAGGGCGACGGGGTCACATCGATCGTGAGTCTCTGCTCGTTACCGCACGCTACCAATACACTAACGATTTGGATAGTTGATCCGAGTGGGCCTCTGGCCTGATAGCACTAACCATCACGCGGGAATAGTTATGGGCACTCTGCATCGTGGCATCAGCCGAAAGCTCTGTCAGACGTCTAGTTCAGCATTGCTGCACGGTCGGATCGTGTCGGCCATCCGAGGCGACGCTGGTATCCACCCTGCTCGCAACGACCCGGAGTGCAACGGGCGATGGGCCCAAGACCCCGGAGTGCTTAGGATATAGACCGGTGGGGACCTCTCTGCTGAGCCTAGGTAGGGCTGCGTTGTGTCGTTTGGCCGAGGCTGGGCATGACCCAGAAAAGTGTGTCCGGCCGGAGTTAAGCAAGCGTGGTGGGTAAGTTGGTGCATCCCTGCAGAGAAGAAAACATCTATGCATAGCCGGATCCTCGGTAACGGACGCTCGGAGTTGTATCCCGATCGATACAACTAGAACCTAATGATGAGATGAGATTTGGATATTAGGGCTCTGGGATTGCTTTCTCACAGGGAGTCGAGAAAGGATCTCTGGCTGAGGTTGATACTTATTACTACTATTACTTTATATTGTACCAATCTACACTCTTCTAATGCTGCAAGATCGCTGAAGATGCTAGTCTTCGATAGGACTAGGCTTTCTCTCTATTCTGACATTTCTGCAGCCCAGTCCACATATACAGCCTTTCTTTGATAATGTTGCATATGTAGTGTAGATCCTTGCTTGTTGAGTACTTCAGATGAGTACTCACGGTTGCTTTGCTTCCTCTTTTTCCCCATATCCGTTTGATGCAACCAGATGACGGAGCCCCTAAGACAGCTGCCCCCGCCGACGACTACTACTACCACCCCGAGGGTGGTTACTACTTCGAGTTGACCGACGACCAGGAGTAGGTTCGGAGGGTCCCAGGCAGGAGGCCTGCGCCTTTTCGATCGTAGTGTTTTCTTTTGCCTCACCTTTTAAAGGCCTATCTATTTTATCTTTTATATCTGTACTCAGATATCTGATGCTTCCGCTGACGCTTGTAAGCGAGCTTATGTATTCGAGCCCTCGAGGCCCCTGGCTTGTAATATAAAGCTTGTATTATTTTAATTTGTGTCTAGAGTTGTGTTGTGATATCTTCAAGTGAGTCCTTAGGCTTGATCATGTGCATTTGCGTGTATGATTAGTGCACGATTGAGCCGGGGGCGTCACAGTAAATCCCAAACTCGCCTAAAAATCATGAAACTTGGCAAGGTGTCATTTCATGGCACCAACATGCTGTGGTAAAAAATTTGGCCGAATTGGGACAAGTTTTGGTATAAGCTTCTTGCAAATTGGAGCTTCTCTCAAGACGGCGTGTGGTTTCGAGAGGGAGCGTGTCACCTTTGTGTGTGAAATGACATACACTGCCCCCCTCTTGATTTTTTTATAGAGCAAACATAGAACTGTATGAGTCTCGTGTTAAAGTTTGGAATTATTCTGGGTTCGTTTGGCCTTTTGTATGCATTAATTGAGTTTCTGGGCATTTAATGTGAATAATTCAAATTTGAACTACAAGCACATGCTCCAGTGCACCAAGGTTGGTTGAAAAATCACATGTGTGTCCTTGGATGAATTTCTAGGTCCCATGCAAGAAATGGGAATGAAATTCAAACATTTGGGCATCGTAGCTCGGCCGGTAACATTGATAAACTTGGTTTTTTAAATTCCTGTAAATTCAAAACTTGCCTGAAAATCATGAAACTTGGCATGGTGTCATTTCATGGCACCAACATGTTGTGGTAAAATTTTTGGCCGATTTGGGACAAGTTTTTGTATAAGCTTCTTGCAAACCGGAGCTTCTCTCAAGAAGACTCGTGGTTCCGAGCGGAACGTGTCACCTTTGTGTGCGAAATGATATACGCTGCGTCCCCCCCCTTGATTTTTTACAGAGGCAACATAGAACTATATGAGTGCCGTGTTAAAATTTGGAATTATTCTGGGTTCATTTGGCCTTTTTTGTACATTAATTGAGTTTCTGGGCATTTAATGTGCATAATTCAAATTTGAACTACAAGCACATGCTCTAGTGCACCAAAGTTAGTTGAAAAATCACATGTGTGTCCTTGGGTGAATTTCTAGGTCCCATGCAAGAAATGGGAATAAAATTCAAACATCTGGGCGTCGTGGCTTGGCCGGAAATATTGAGAAACTTGGTTTTTTAATTCCTGTAAATCCAAAACACGCATGAAAATCATGAAACTTGGCATGGTGTCATGACATGGCATCAACATGCTGTGGTAAAAAAATTGGCCGAATTGGGACAAGTTTTGTTAGAAGCTTCTTGCAAACCGGAGTTTCTCTCAAGAAGGCTAGTGGTTCCGAGAGGGAACGTGTCACCTCCGTGTGCGAAACGACATACACTGCCTTCTCCCGCCTTGATTTTTTACATATGCATCTTAGACCAATAGGAGTTTCGTGCTAAATTTTGGAATTATTCCGGGTTCGTTTGTCATTTTTTATACATTAATTGAGTTTCCAGGCATTTAATGCACATATTTCAAATTTGAACTACAAGCACATGCTCCAGTGCTCCAAAGTTAGTTGAAAAATCATTTATGTGTACTTGGGCGAATTTCTAGGTCCCATGCAAGAAATGGGAAGGGAATTCAAACATTTGGGCATCTTGGCTCGGCCGGAAACATTGAAAAACTTGGTTTTAAAATTCTCGTAAATCCAAAACTCGCCTGAAAATCATGAAACTTGGGATGGTGTCATGACATGGCACCAACATGCTGTGGTAAATTTTATGTCCGATTTGCAAAGACGCACACATTAACAATCAACAAAATCATTTTGGAACAAGTGCTGTCATGTTACAATCGGAAACACAAGTATTATTGAAACCATGGGCGTTCTACTTACCATTTACGTGCCGCCATGCGTCCCCTTTTTTTATTGGATGGGAGGTGCCGTGCGGGGTAGCTATTTGAGTACGGGAGGCGTGTGATCAGACCCCTGCGCGTGCTTATCAGGAGGAGAGCCCTTTGACCACCATCCACCGCCCACCTCTCTCTCAACGTCTCCATTAATGGCGCTCGAGCCCCTGTTTAATGGCGTGGCTATGTCTCACTCGACTGAGATTTAAGAGAGAAAAAAGAAAATCTAATTTTTTTTTTTGCACGGATCTTGATGTAAGATCCGATGGACCTATATAGCATCGACTGCGACTTATAGCAAGACTGATGAATATAAGGACGATGACAATGGATAATAATTGTCTTACATATTTAGGAAGATAATTAAAAAAGCCACATGCGGCAACGCCCGAAATACACAAGGGCAAAAGAAGAAGGAAGACGCAGACAACAATCTGGCTCCCTGATCTCTACTATCTCGATGCGCTGCAGGCCGCGAAAACTAGTTCTCGCGGCGAGCGGCGATGATCTCTTTCATGTCCTCAACATGTTGCTTGGCAGCATCCACGGATTCCAGATCTCTACTATCTCGATGCGCTGCAGGCCGCGAAAACTAGTTCTCGCGGTGAGCGGCGATGATCTCTTTCATGTCCTCAACACGTTGCTTGGCAGCATCCACGGATTCCTCCACCAGCCTTTTGCGTTCGATGCGGAGCATGGCATTCTCGTCCATAAGTTTCTTGAGGATGACGCCCGTCCTCTTCAACAAGGCAGTGGTCTCCTCGTGCTCCTTCACCCTTCCGGCGATTTTCGCCCTCAGCAGGTCGCGCTCAGTGCGGAGCTTCGCCTTGTCCTCCCCTAGTCCCTGGATGAAGCCGGTAGAATTTTCAAACGAGGCAGTCATCTCGTCCTGTAGTTTCATCTAGTCGGAGATCCGACCCATCAGGTCATCGAGCATAGCGCGCATGCGCCTGTGAGAGTCCTCACCTGCCCGCGAGCCATTTTCCCAGGCCGCCGCAGCGCAGGAGGACATCTCTACTGCATTCGCGGCGTGGTGGGACATCTCTGCTGCTTCCGCGGCGTGGCCAGACCAGTCTGCTACATCGACGGCGTGGCGGGACCTCTATGCTGCTTCGGCGGTGCGGTGGGACCTCTGTACTGCTTCAGCGGTGCGGCGGGACCTCTGTGCTGCTACGGCGGCGCAGCGGGACACGTCGGCTGCTTTCGCGGCGAGGCGGAACATCTCTCGTGCTTTCGCTTCCATGCTCGCCTCTCCCTGGTAGTAATCTCTCGACCCAGAACTCATGCGGGCCATGGCAGACGCAAGGGAACGACGATGAAGACTTGTTTGTTTTTCTGGATGAGGAGTTGAGGAGGAATGTGTAGTCATCTTGGAGTAGGTATTATTTATAACCAAGTACTAATACGCTCCTAAGTGGGAAACCGTTTAGGTTTTGATCGGTGTGAACAGGTTTGCAATTAAATGTAGCGTGGTAGTAATTTGGAATGTGACGGGACGCATGCTCAAAATTTATTGACAGTTCTAATTTCTAAGCACGGCACTATTCCCGGATGGCGTAACGTGGGCACGCGTTCTTGGCCGCGTACGTGGTGTTTGCACCATAGGGTGCACCACAATAGGTGATGTCAGCACACGTCTTGTTCTATAAACCATGCGCGCTCGTTATTACCTTCGTGCACGCTCTTTTAATTAGAATGTGTGCCCGTCTAGCGCACACATGTTGATCTGTCTATCTGTTTCTGTTTGTTGTGGCTAATCGCAAACAGTTCATCCGTGTGAAGTGTATGCCGTCAATCACAGACACCTTGATCTGGCTGACCGTTTCTGTTGTGTTGCCTAATGGCAAACAGTTCATCCGTCTGAAGTGTATGCCGTCAATCGCACACACCTTGATCTGGCTGACTGTTTTCTGTTGTGTTGCCTAATCGTAAACAGTTCATCCATCTGAAGTGTATGCCGTCAATCGCAGACACCTTGATCTGGCTGACCGTTTCTGTTGTGTTGCCTAATCACAAACAATTAATCCAAGTGAACTATATGCCGTATATCGCACACACCTTCATCTGGCTGCCCATTTATGTTCTTCTGCCTCATCGCAAACAATTCATTGAACTGAACCGTATGTCCCGCATTGCACACGCAACTAAAATCTGAACCGTGTTTGATGTATCCGGCATCGCAAACATTTTGCATCTTTTATGATGGTTTTTTTTACATCACCATTTGCGATTAATGCATCACACACAGTTTCGTCGAAGGGTCTCTGATTGTAGTGTTGCGTTAGCAGCATCTTGCAGTAGTGGAGGTCAAAACTTTAAGTAGTGATGAACCCACTCTTTTGGATTTCAAGGAATTTAATTATGATAATTGCTCTTTAATAGATTTTATTTCCTTGTTGCAATCCATGCTTAATTAACCTCATGCTTATAATCAAAATAAAGCTCTTACTAAACATTTTGTTGATGCTATGATGAAATCTTTTGAAGAAAAACTTGAGTTGGAAGTTTCAATCCCTAGAAAGCTTTATGATGAGTGGGGACCTACTATTAAAATTAAAATTAAAGATTATGAGTGCAATGCTTTGTGTGATTTGGGTGCTAGCGTTTCCACTATTCCAAAAACTTTATGTGATGTGCTAGGTTTCCATAAATTTGATGATTATTCTTTGAATTTACATCTAGCGGATTCCACTATTAAGAAACCTGTGGGAAGGATTAATGATGTTCTTATTGTTGCAAATAGGAATTATGTGCCCGTAGATTTTATTGTGCTTGATATATATTGCAATCCTACATGTCCTATTATTCTCTATAGACCTTTCCTTAGAACGATTGGTGCAATTATTGATATGAAAGAAGGAAACATTAGATTTCAATTTCCATTAAGGAAGGGCATGGAACACTTTCCAAGAAAGAAAATTAAGTTGCCATATGAATCTATTATGAGGGCCACTTATGGATTGCATACCAAAGATGACAATACCTAGATCTATGTTTTATGCCTAGCTAGGGGCGTTAAACAATAGCGCTTGTTGGGAGGCAACCCAATTTTTTTTTGTGTTTTTTGATTTTGCTCCTGTTCTTAAATAAATACACATTATTACCTCTGAAGTAATTGTGTTTTGGTGTTTTAATTAGTGTTTGAGCCAAGAAAGACCTTTGGGATACTTTGGTATATCGTTGATTTGGTTTTGCTGAAAAATAGAAACTTTTGCGTCCAGTAACAGAATTGTTTAAATTCACTGGAGCATGGAAAAATTCTGAATTTTTTACACAAGATTGATATATAAATTTCTTATGTATCCTAAATTTTCAGAGTTTTTTGTGTCAAAGAATTATGACTAATATTCTGGTTACTACAGACTATTCTGTTTTTGACAGATTCCATTTTCTATGTGTTGTTTGCTTATTTTGATGAATCTATGTGTAGTATCGGTGGGTATGAACCATGGAGAAGTTGGAATACAGTAGATATAACACCAATATAAATTTAGAATGAGTTCACAACAGTACCTAAAATGGTGATTTATTTTATTATACTAACGGATCTTACGAGTTTTCTGTTGAGTTTTGTGTTGTGAAGTTTTTAAGTTTTGGGTAAAGTTTTGATGGACAACGGAATAAGGAGTGGCAAGAGCCTAAGCTTGGGGATGCCCAAGGTACCCCAAGGTAATATTCAAGGACAACCAAGCATCTAAGCTTGGGTATGCCCCGGATGGCATCCCCTCTTTTGTCTTCAATCCATCGGTAAATTTACTTGAGGCTATATTTTTATTCACCACATGATATGTGTTTTGCTTGGAGCATCTTGTATGATATGAGTCTTTGGTTTTTAGTTTGCCACAATCATCCTTGCTGTACACACCTTTTGAGAGGGACACACATTAATCATGAATTTATTGGAATACTCTATATGCTTCACTTATATCTTTTGAGCTAGGTAGTTGCTCTAGTGCTTCGCTTACATCTTTTTAGAGCACGGCGGTGGTTTTATTTTATAGAAATTGATGAACTCTCATGCTTCACTTATATTATTTTGAGAGTCTTTAAACAGCATGGTAATTTTCTTAGGTTATGAATTTAGTCCTAATATGATGGGCATCCAAGAGGGATATAATAAAAACTTTCATATAAGAGCATTGAATAATATGAGAAGTTTGATTCCTTGCATTTGTTTTGAGATATAAAGATGGTGATGTTAGAGTCATGCTACTGAGTAATTGTGGATTAGTAGAAATACTTGTGTTAAAGTTTGTGATTTCCGTAGCATGCATGTATGGTGAACCGTTATGTGATGAAGTCGGAGCATGATTTATTTTTTGATTGTCTTCCTTATGAGTGGCGGTCGGGGACGAGCGATGGTATTTTCATACCAATCTATCCCCCTAGGAGCATGTGTATTAGTACTTTGCTTTGATGGCTAATAAATTGTTGCAATAAGTATGTGAGTTCTTTATGACTAATGTTGTGTCCCTGGATTAGACGCACTCTCACCCTTCCACCATTGCTAGCCTCTCTAGTACCGCGCAACTTTCGCCGGTGCATTAAACCCACCATATACCCTTCCTCAAAACAGCCACCATACCTACCTATTATGGCATTTCCATAGCCATTCTGGGATATACTGCCATGCAACTTCCACTGTTCCGTTTATTATGACACATACCATCATTGTCATATTGCTTTGCATGATCATGTAGTTGGCATAGTATTTGTGGCTTGCCCACCGTTCATATTTTTTATACATGTCACTCTTGATCATTGCACATCCCGGTAAACCGCTGGAGGCATTCATATAGGGTCATATTTTGTTCAAGTATCGAGTTATAATTCTTGAGTTGTAAGTAAATAAAAGTGTGATGATCATGATTATTAGAGCATTGTCCCGTGTGAGGAAAGGATGATGGAAGCTATGATTCCCTCAAAAGTTGGGATGAGACTCCGGACTTAAAAATAAAAGAGGCCAAAGAGCCCAAAATAAAAAAAGAGGCCAAAGAGCCCAAACAAAAAATGATAGAAAAGAGAAAAGGGACAATGTTACTATCCTTTTTCCACACTTATGCTTCAAAGTAGCACCATGTTCTTCATGATAGAGAGTCTCCTATTTTGTCACTTTCATATACTACTGGGAATTTTTCATTATAGAACTTGGCTTTTATATTCCAATGATGGGCTTCCTCAAATTTCCCTAGGTCTTAGTGAGCAAGCAAGTTGGATGCACACCCACTTAGTTTCTTTTTGAGCTTTCATACACTTATAGCTCTAGTGCATCCGTTGCATGGCAATCCCTACTCACTTGCATCGATATCAATTGATGGGCATCTTCGTAGCCCATTAATTTGCCTAGTTGATCTGAGACTTTCTCATTTTTTGTCTTCTCCTCACAACCTCCACCATATTCTATTCCACCTATAGTGCTATATTCATGGCTCACGCTCATGTATTGCGTGAAAGTTGAAAAAGCTTGAGGGCATTAAAAGTATGAAACAATTGTTTGGCTTGTCACCGGGGTTGTGCATGATGAAATATTTTGTGTGATGAAGATAGAGCATAGCCAGACTATATGATTTTGTAGGGATAACTTTCTTTGGCCATGTTATTTTGAGAAGACATGATTGCTTTATTAGTATGCTTGAAGTATTATTGTTTTTATGCCAATATTAATATTTTGTTTTGAATCTCATGGATCTGAATATTCATGCCACAATAAAGAAAATTGCATTGATAAATATGTTAGGTAGCATTTCACATCAAAAATTCTGTTTTTATCATTTACCTACTCGAGGACGAGCAGTAATTAAGCTTGGGGATGCTTGATACGACTCCAACGTATCTATAATCTTTGATTGCTCCATGCTATTATATTATCTGTTTTGGATGTTTCCTATGCATTAATATGCTATTTTATATTATTTTTGGTACTAACTTATTAACCAAGAGCCAAGTGCCAGTTTCTATTTTTTTCCTTGTTTTTGACTTTTACAGAAAAGGAATATCAAATAGAGTCCAAACGGAATAAAACTTTACGGTGATTTTTCTTGGACCAGAAGAAACCCATGAGACTTGGAGAGGAGGCCAGAAGACCCACAAGGAGGCCACAAGCCGTAGGGGTGCGCCCCCAGGGCTTGTGGGCCCCTCGGAGACCTTCCAACCCTAATCTCTGCAATATAAATCCTCAAATATTCCCCCTATACCAGAGGGCACACAAAAAATACTTTTTCGCCACCACAAGCCTCTGTTCCCATGAGATCCCATCTTGGGGCCTTTTTCGGCACTCCGTCGGAGGGGGATTCGATCATGGAGGACCTTTACACCAACCTTGCTGCCCTTCCGATGATGTGTGAGTAGTTTTCCACAGACCTACGGGTCCATAGCTAGTAGCTAGATGGCTTCTTCTCTCTCTCTTTGATCTTCAATACAATGTTCTCGTTGATGTTTTTGGAGATCTATTCGATGTAATCTTCTTTTGCAGTGTGTTTGTTGAGATCCGATGAATTGTGGATTTATGATTAGATTATCTATGAATATTATTTGAGTCTTCTCTGAACTCTTTTATGCATGATTAAGATATGTTTGTATTTCTCTTCAACTATCGGTTTGGTTTGGCCAACTAGATTGGTTTTTCTTGCAATGGGAGAGGTGCTTAGTTTTGGGTCAATCTTGCGGTGTCCTCACCCAGTGACAGAAGGGGTAGCAAGGCACATATTGTATTGTTGCCATCAAGGATAAAAAGATGGGGTTTATGTCATATTGCTTAAGTTTATCCCTCTACATCATGTCATCTTACTTAAAGCGTTGCTCTGTTCTAATGAACTTAATACTCTAGATGCACGCAGGAGTCGGTCGATGTGTGGAGTAATAGTAGTAGATGCAGGCAGGAGTCGGTCTACTTGTCATGGACGTGATGCCTATATTCATGATCATTTCCTTAGATGACTTCATAATTATGCGCTTTTCTATCAATTGCTCAACATTAATTTTGTTTACCCACCGTATGTTTTCTTCAAGAGAGAAGCCACTAGTGAAACCTATGGCCCCCGGGACTATTTTCCATCATATATTTTTAGATCTATAAACCAAAAAACCCAAAAATACCTTGCTGCAATTTATTTATGTTTACTTTAGTTTGCTCTTTTATTTATCTTTTATACCTATCTCTATTAGATCTCACTCTTGTTCGTGACCGTGAAGGGATTGACAACCCCTTTTTCGCGTTGTGTGCAAGTGTTTGTTAGTTTGTGTAGGTGCATATATTGGGGACTTGCTTGTGCCTCCTACTGGATTGATACCTTGGTTCTTAACTGAGGGAAATACTTATCTCTACTTTGCTGCATCACCATTTCCTCTTCAAGGCAAAAATCAACGCAAGCTCAAGAAGTAGCAGAGGTGAAGTCGGCGTCGACGAGGGCTATGATGCTGACGGTCGCTAGCATCATCTGGAAATGTTACGCGGTGCGGGGCCGCAGGCCAACGTCTTGGATGATCTGGCACAGCCGACTGCCACTCGCGTCCATCGATGCCATGGGTGCTTGTGGCTTCTGGTCACTTTGTCTTGGTCTTGGATTGGAGTGAGCAGTGTTGTGCAGAGACTAGGAGTAGATGGATTGGAGTGGTAGGGTGCCTTTATATGAGAGTCCAAACTACGTTGCATTCACATCGTGCTGGCTCCATTCTGCTTCTCCAATTAATTCCCTCTGCATGCTAATTGAATGAGGATGCATCATTGACCGTTCAACATTTCGGGAACCGCTACCCTCTCCCTCGTTGGCATTCAAGCCGTGTCAGTAGTATTAGTATACTACTACATTGTGCACCGCGACCAAGGCGGAGAGGAAAACAAGAGAACTTAATATTTATTTGCTAATTAATACCATTGCATGCAATGAACTGACCGCTGCATGTCGTGCTAGGTACGTCTCAAGGCATTAAAAATATACACGGCCCACGTCTCTTATTGCTTGGTTCTTATTCATGTCTAGAAACAAGAAACGTGGTCGGGTTTGTTTTGGGATTATTTGATTTTCGTAAGATGACTATAACTAGCAATCGCCACAATAACCATAAGATCTGCATCCGACGGTGGCACATATTGGACGCAAACAACAATAGAAAAGAATTGCCACAAAACTGCCACACCACGCCCCTCCCCTACACATAAGACTACCACGCGAGCGTTCGCAACTGCCACGTACATTCGAGTTACGCTTGGCTCTTCGCCTCTTCGAGAAGTCGAACAATGATGTTACTACTTCTACAGTATCGAATCAACTGTTGCATGTCCACCGCGTGGGTGGGGGGAGAGCTTCTTGTAAGCAAAAGCTTCTCCTCGTTGATGACCCACAAGTATAGGGGATTAATCATAGTCCTTTCGATAAGTAAGAGTGTCGAACCCAACGAGGAGCAGAAGGAAATGACAAGTGGTTTTCAGCAAGGTAATATCTGCAAGCACTGAAATTATAGGTAACAAGTTGTTTGATAGCAAGATAATTTGTAACAAGCAAGTAAAGGTAATGGTAACAAAAGTGCAACAAGGTAGCCCAATCCTTTTGAGGCAAAGGACAAGCCAAAACGGTCTCTTATGATAAGCAAAGCGTTCTTGAGGGTACACGGGAATTTCATCATATCACTTTCATCATGTTGGTTTGATTTGTGTTCGTTACTTTGATAATTTGACATGTGGGTGGACCGGTGCTTAGGTGCTGTTCTTACTTGAACAAACCTCCTACTTATGATTAACCCCCTCGCAAGCATCCACAACTACGAGAAAAGTATTAAGATAAAATCTAACCATAGCATTAAACTTTTGGATCCAAATCAGTCCCTTATGGAATAGCGCATAAACTAGGTTTAAGCTTCTGTCACTCTAGCAACCCATCATCTAATAACTACTCCACAATGCATTCCCTTAGGCCCAAATATGGTGAAGTGCCATGTAGTCGACGTTCACATGACACCACTAAGGGAATCACAACATACATATCATCAAAATATCGAACACATATCAAGTTCACATGATTACTTGCAACATGACTTCTCCCGTGACCTCAAGAACAAAAGTAACTACTCACAAATGATAATCATGCTCAAGATCAGAGGGGTATTAAATAGCATAATGGATCTGAACATATAATCTTCCACCAAATAAACCATATAGTAATCAACTACAAGATGTAATCAACTCTACTAGTCACCCACAAGTACCAATCTAAGGTTCCGGTACAAAGATTGAACACAAGAGATGAACTAGGGTTTGAGAGGAGATGGTGCTGTTGAAGATGTTGATGGAGATGGCCCTCCCAAAGATGGGAGAGTTGTTGGTGATGACGATGACGATGATTTCCCCCTCCGGGAGGGAAGTTCCCCTGGCGGAATCGCTCCGCCGGAGGGCAAAAGTGCTCCTGCCCAAGTTCCACCTCGAGACAGCGGCGCTTTGTCCCGAAAGTACTCTCCTTATTTTTTCTAGGTCAAAATGACTTATATACCAGAAGAGGGGCACCGAAGGTGGGCCGAGGAGGGCACAACCCACCAGGGCGCGCCTGGGGGCCCTGGCGCACCCAGGTGGGTTGTGCCCACCTGGTGGGCCCCCTCTGGTAGTTATTTGCTCCAATAATTCTTAAATAATCCTTAAAAAATCTCCGTGAAGTTTCAGCTTATTTGGAGTTGTGCAGAATAGGTAGCTCTGACGTGCCTTTTCAGGTCCAGAATTCCAGCTGCCAGTATTCTCCCTCTTTATGTAAACCTTGCATTTTATGAGAGAAAAGGCATTAGAATTACTCCTAAAAGCATTATTATGCATAAAAACATTATAAATAACAGTAGGTAATCATGATGCAAAATGGACGTATCACTCGTCTGCGAGCCACCGCGCGCATGGGCGAGGGAGAGGGCGTGCTAGTATCAAGCTTCTCCTTGTTGTACGAGTTGACGCGAAACATCATAGCACGATTTTCTCAAAAAGTTGTGTAACCTATGCATTAATTACAATGCATGCATGCCGTGAGTTTCCTGTTGATCCTTGCATCTGTTGATTTAATGCACTTTGAAGTATGAACATGTCATGGTAAACTTGTCACAGTGGAGAGGACCTCGAGTGTTTGGAGGCAACACTGCCTCTAACACGGGCCCCACATGCTTGCATCTAAACTTGGCTAAAAGACCCGCAATGTACAATATTTGTTGCAACCTCTAACATTTACCCCACCACAAATTAAAAAATATATTCCTCTCTTGACCAGATCAGCATGCAAACTACAATCACCAGGATGACAGGTAGGGCCAGAAGATTATTTTAATCAAAAAAATGTTTCGAGACGGCCTCTTAGCATGGGGCCGACTCCAACACTTTTAAGCTTAGAGGCAAGGTACACGCTATCCTAGACTATGTTACTATTACCTTCCCTACACATGAAACTGCCACGCGAGCGTTCGGGTTGCGCTTGGCTCTTCGCCTCTTCGGGAAGTCGAACAATGATGGTACTACTATAGTGGAGTACTACTAGTATGCTTCTGGCCATCTGACACCAAATGAACTGCTGCATGTCCACCGCATGCGGGAGGGAGAGCGTGTAGCTAGATGATATGTCGACACGTGGCTCGGCCCAACAGTGGCCCATTTAAGGTAAAAAGGTCGGCCCAGCTAAAGGCCCACCATATTTTTTCAGATACTAGTGGGCCGGCCCGTTAACAACCTGCCATGTTTTGGGTCATATTAAGGCCCATATCAGATCTGGCCTGTTAATAGGCCACTGTTCTTTTGGGCCCATTCTAAGCCGGGTTTGTATTTCAGCCTGTTAAATGCCCGTTTACCAGTTCGACCCGATAATAGTTTCGGCCTGTTAGCAGCCCGTGGTGCATCTGGGCTGTTGTCGGCCCAGTTTCACTTTAGGCCATTTAACAGCCCGTGCTGAAACTGGGCTATTTCTTGTCCGAAGTGACTTTAGGCCTCTTAACGGCCGGTAGTCTTCGTGGATAAATTTCAGCCCAACGTGCCTATCGGCCTGTTAATGGCCCGTGTAATAGTTGGGCCTAATTAATGCCCGCGTTGAATCCGGCCTGCTTACAACCCATCTTTTAATGGCCCGTGACACAGTTGGGCCTATGGCCCGCGTGGATACCGGCCTGCTTAAAGCCCATAATTTTATTGGGCCAAATAGGGCCCGAGATATATTTTGGCCTGTTAACGACTCATTTTCTATTTGGGCCAAACATGGGCCTAAGACAGTTTTGGCCTGTGTTGGCCCGTGAATTTTTCGGCTCAAAGCTAGCCCAATCTAGTTTTTAACCTGTTAAAAGCCCATGGTATTCTCTGGCCCAGCTCGCCAGAACTTTCCTCGGCCTATTAAAGGCGGAAAACTACTATACGTTTAGACCTGCTAATGGCCCAAAATGATTATAGGCCCACATTTCGGCCCACATATAGCGTAGCGAGTTGGGCGGCTTGAGGACCGACAACATTGAGATCCGTTGAAGCTTCCGGCCTAAATTACATCATACCAACTAAGAATAAACCTAGACTATACAATAAAGAAATTACGGCATATTACATCCACTGGGCATCAAAGTTCGCCACCGGTGATAATAAAGCGCAACGAGACTGCGGATTATGTACACTGGGCATCAAAGGTCGCCACCAGTGCATATAAACGTGCCGACAAAAGAATATACAAAACTGAGAGCGCTTCAGAAGGCATTAGGCCTGGCCTGGAGGTGCATCGCAAGCAGCAGAACAAGCTGATGAGACCTCAGTTGTGTCAACGATAGATGCTCTAACCCTAGCTATATAGCACCAAAGCCCACAAGGCTGTCCTTTGAGGTCTTCTTTTTATCATTGACATCAAGTCGGAGCTGAGCTGAAGCAAGCCTTTCCGCTTTAAGTTGAGACTGAAGAAGTCGAACTGATTGAGGCAGCAACTGCACAGAGGTTGTCTCACAGCTGCTGGTGAGTAGCTTCAACTCACTGTCTTCATCAAGACATGACCTTGGGGTCATCTCGCTCTCTTCAAGATGGTTTGGCTCACTATCTTCCCTAAAGTTCTGCCTAGCATAAGAGACATGACTCTGAAAGAAAAACAAGGAGACACGTAACAGGTTTCATAATTATATAAGCAAATAAATGGATCTGTTCTGCATAAGGAACATGTTTTTACAACTACAATTTAAAACTGGTAGTTGTTGCAAACATCCAATCAGATGTAAACACCAAAGTAAACAGCAGTGGAGGAAATGATGCCTATCCAAATCTATACTAGAACAAAGTTTGAAAGCTTGAGAAGGATGAACTTACATTACATGTTAACATGGGCTGGACAAAGCCTTTCTCCATATCGAGGGAAGGATAATTCAAGAAATTCCCCAAAGAAACTTCTTTATAAGAGTTGCCTTTATTCTACATTTTGTAAAGAGTAAATATAGATCAAATAATATTAGAAGAAATAGAGGATAATGAAGCTCAGGTGCAGAGTGATGATACATAATCAAATAGTTATTAATTAAGTACAGCGTTACAAGGCAAAAGGTACTGACAAGAGGAATGCAGACATCAACGTGTGCAGTGGCATTGGCTTTATTCAACATTTTGGTAAGAGTAAATGTAGATCTGATAATTTGGAGAAAGTGGAGGGCAGGGCAGATAAGATGCGGAGTAATGCTAGACAATCAACTATCTCGCAATGCAAGTACAGTAATACTACCACCGTCCGTTATTACTTGTCGCTCAAATGGATGTATCTAGCACTATTAAGTTCTAAATACATCCAATTGAGCAACAATTAATTCGATACGGAGGGAGTACATGACAATAGGTACTTACATGAGCAATCCAAAACTTCATAACCATTGTGTTAATTCTACATTTATCTAAGAGTAAATATAGATCTTATAATTTCGAGCAAAGGGAGGATAAGGAAGCGAACATTTACAGTGATGCTACATAATCAAACAACAATGAGTGTAAGTATGCTGACAAAGGCAAGAGGTACTGACAAGAGCAATGCAGTGCCCAGTATTGTTGTGAGATCCTATGATCCTTTGAGAAAGGAGATTCATCTGAAATTAGTTTTCATACAAGAGAGAAGGTAAGGCACATGCAGAAATGTAGGAGTTCAAATTTTGAATTGATATCATAGACAATACCTGACGCTGGGATCTCTGCAGTTCTAATAGGGCCAGTGGAGTAGGGCTAAAGTGTGGTACAGTTGGGCCTGTGTTTTCTGTGGCTGCTGATCTATCTGATTTAACAGGTATCACTACCTTTTCCAAATACCTAGTTTGTACTCCTTGAGGATCTGCACTCACCCTCTTCCTTTTGGACATCTATTATGAAAGAAAAACATTTGACTGAAAAAACATAGTATGATGACACATGGAATAGGTACAGAAAATGGATAGGTATGGCATATACTCATATATGATGCTTAAACTAAGCAGATGGTGGTGTAACAAAGTAGAAGTAACGCAAGAGGTCATATGCAAAATATGTGCGACCAATACAACCTTGCCAAGTTAGAGCAAGCACCTTGATGGATGAATAAGATATGCCATCCTCCACCATGCCAAGTTTGTTAGCCAGTGGATTGTTCTGCAATATTCCTCTCGTGCGCCCATTCTCATATTCATTTTGATCATGTTCAATACCTGACATGCATGAAAACATAAAAATAAGTGAGATTATCTTTGTAATGCAGAATTGATTCTAATCCAATATTGCCTCCCTGTAAACCCCTTTGTGCTATCTCTGCAATTCTTCTGAGAGATGCCATGCATGCTGTAATTTGGTGTGTGCATTAATATAGTTTGCCTACTACTCAAAATATGAGAGCTCCAGAAGTGATGATACTTCGCAGATGACAGCTTCAACATATAGTAAAGAAGAACAAGTCGACCTGACCTGACAGATTCAAAATATACTAAGGGAGAACAACTCGACCTGACCAGTCGACCGCAAATGTCTCTGCTACTCTTCCCAACAAGGAACATACTTATTAAAGAAGAAGATAAGAGGATCATGTTAAAGAAGAGTAGAAGAGCAAGCAGATTGAAGATATTACAAGTCTTTCTATACAATGTCTGTTGCCCACCCATGATGAACCAGAGCGCACAGAGAAATACTATTCCTTCCGGTCTCTCCATATGTGGCTCACATGCATTTCAAAAGTAAAGTAGGAACATTTAGGTGACCAATTAAACATGTCTCAGTTTTACTAATATCAGCATAATATCATATTCGAATTTGTACAACTAAGCTTGTTTAGCTTGATGGGTGGAGCAGTGCTATTAAGACACGAATCACGTAGGCTGATCGTGGTCATCATAAAATGGGGAAATGTAAGCATGATGAGTATAGTGTTGACCGTGGCAGTGGCATGGCAGATCTGAAGCTGCAAACCGTGCAAAGGGTACTTAGCAACCGATGTTCGCTTTGAAATAACAACTAAGATTTGGTATGGACAAGAAAGTACAGTCAACAAGTGACAAAGAAATGCAATTCCTGCTGCCTCTCTATATGTCGCAACATGCATTTGGAAACTCAAGTGGGACCTTTAGCTAACCAATTAAATGTGTCTGTTAACTAATATCAGTATCATATCACAATCTTATTTGAACAACTAAGCTTTGGAATTATGAGTGCTGTGTTGTTTAGCTTGAAGGGTGGAGTACTACTAGTACGACAGAAAGCACCTACGCAGATCATAGTAGTGTAGATAAAAGGGGAAAACCCTGAGCATCACGAGTAAAATTAGGAAAGTGGAACTAGCTGGAACATATGGGCTTGTATTGCCAGTACGGCTAGAAAGGCTTCGGCCCCAAAAGGGGGAGCTCTATTCAACTGAAGGCACAATACTGTTACTATTAGTCTAGACTCTCAAAGACGACATAGCTCCCAGCATTTCCCGGATATTATGGCAGACCATCTAGAATTGTTGAAAGCATCCATCTGAAGCGACCCAACAGACCTGTCACTGCAAATGTCCCTGCTCCACTTCCCGACACGGAACATACTGTACTACTCCCTCCGTTCCTAAATATAAGTCTCTTAGATATTCGAATGCGGACTACATACGGAGCAAAATGAGTGAATGTACATTCTAAAATATGTCTATATACAGCAGTATGTAGTTCTTATTGGAATATCTAAAAAGACTTATGTTTTACCCAAAAAGGATTTCGCCCTGCTTTATAAATAAAGCAACGATGAACAACACCCGGTCCAAACGCACGCCACCACAACACACGCACGCATCCAAGGCAGTTTAGGAACGGAGGAAGTAATATACTTATTAAGAAGAACAGAAGAGGAATATGATAACAAAGAGCAAGAAGATTTTAGATAATACAATGTGTGTTGCCTACCCATGATAAACCAGAGCGCACAGAGAAATACTATTCCTTCCAGTCTCTCCATATGTGGCTCACATGCATTTGGAAACTAAAGTAGGAACATTTAGCTGACCAATTAAACCTGTCTCAGTTTTACTAATATCAGCATCATATCAGATTTGAATTTGTACAACTAAGCTTGTTTAGCTTGATGGGTGGAGTAGTGCTATTAGGACACGAACCACGTAGGCTCATCGTGGTCATCATAAAATGGGGAAACCATAAGTATGATGAGTATAGTGTTGACCGTGGTAGTGGCATGGCAGATCTGAAGCTGCAAACCGCGCAAAGGGTACTTAGCAACCGATGTTTGCTTTGAAATAACAACTAAGATTTGGTATGGACAAGAAAGTACAGTCAACAAGTGACAAAGAAATGCAATTCCTGCTGCCTCTCTATATGTCGCGACATGCATTTGGAAACTCAAGTGGGACCTTTAGCTAACCAATTATATGTGTCTGTTAACTAATATCAGTATCATATCACAATCATATTTGAACAACTAAGCTTTGGAATTATGAGTGCTGTGTTGTTTAGCTTGAAGGGTGTAGTACTGCTAGTACGACAGAAAGCACCTACACAGATCATACTAGGGTAGATAAAAGGGGAAAAGCCTAAGCATCAAGAGTAAAATCAGGAAAGTGGAACTAGCTGGACCATATGGGCTTGTATTGCCGGTATGGCAAGAAAGGGTTCGGAAAGGCTTCAGCCTCGAAAGGGGCAGCTCTATTCCACTGAAGGCACAATACTATTAGTATCAGTCTAGACTATCAAAGACGACATAGCTCCCATTCCCGGATATTATGGCAGACCATCTAGAATCGTTGAAAGCATCCATCTGAAGCAACCCAATAGACCTGTTAACTGCAAATGTCCCTGCTCCACTTCCGGACAAGGAACATACTGTACTACTCCCTCCGTTCTTAAATATAAATCTCTTAGAGATTCGAATGTGGACTACATACGGAGCAAAATTAGTGAATGTACACTCTAAAATATGTCTATATACATATGTATGTAGTTCTTATTGGAATATCTAAAAAGACTTATGTTTTACCCAAAAAGGCTTTCGCCCCACTATATAAATAAATCAACGATGAACAACACCCGGTACAAACGCACGCCACCACAACACACGCACGCACCCAAGGCAGTTTAGGAACGGAGGAAGTAATATACTTATTAAGAAGAACAGAAGAGGAACATGATAACAAAGAGCAAGCAGATTTTAGATAATACAATGTGTGTTGCCCACCCATGATGAACCAGAGCGCACAGAGAAATGCAAATCCCTGATGTCTCTCTATATGTGGCGCACATGCTTTTCGAAACGAATATAGGAACATTAGCTGACCAATTAAACGTTCTCTATTTTAGTAATATGAGCATCATATCAGATTCGTATTTCAACAACTAAGCTTTGGAATTATGAGTGGCATGTTGTTTCGCTTGATGGGTTGAGGTCTTGAGGAGCAGTGCTAGCACGACACGAAGCACCTACGATGATGGTAGTGAATATAAAGGGGGGAAACCATAAGCTTTACTAGTATGGTGACTGTGCCATGGTGGATCTGAAGGTGCAAACCGGACAAAGGCTACTTTGCAACCAATGTTTGCTTTCAACTAGCCACTATGATTTGGTATGGACAAGAAAAGTACAGTAAATAGTTATTATCTATTTTCTGGGTGAGATCAATAACTTAAGCAGATATGAAACAGTACCACCTCTCTTGCGACGCCGGGTAGGCCCCTGCTGATACGTTGAGGGTGCTGCGGGTGTGATGGCTGTCGGTGGTGCGGAAGAAGACTTGAGTTGGCAGACGGCCGGGTCGGGGGATAAGTCATGTTGCCGTGGACAAGGCGGTCATAGGAGCGACAACGGCAAGGTGGACGACGGCTCCGATGAAGCGAGAGGATGCGATGAAAGGATCCTGGTCCGGCGCCGTGGATGAGAGACGTCCATCTCTTGCAGTGGACGATGGGGTAGGGGTAGCGGCTCCGGTAAGGTGGAGGATGGGGTGGTGGACGGAGGAGGCTGGCTGGAGTGGGGAGGTTGTTGTGGCACCGATGATGTATGAATGGGGAAATGGAGGGGGGAGGGGATCTCAAACTTTGGGACGCGCTTGTCTGAAATGTGGGAAAGTTATGAACTTAGCCCCCGTTTAAAATTTCAGACATCTCGTCGGTTGGGGATAGGACGGTAATCTCGCATCCCCCCAATATTTGCCGATAGTGATTTCGGGCGAGGAGAGGGTCTTTTGCCGCCCACGGTTGGCGCCCACGGTGTATGAACGGGGCTGATAGGTAGGGCGGTTGTGTCATGTCTGAGGAAGTTACACACCTGCCGCTATTTTAAATATTTGCCTACATTGATTTTGGACTAGGAGAGTTTGTTTTGCCGCCCATGTATATGAATGAGAATTGAGGGAGAGAGAGAGAGGTCTTTCGGATGAGTTTGAATCAAATGTGTGTTTGCTGCCCATGTTTGGCGCCCACCGTGTCTGAATGGGGAGACTGTTGGGGAACAAAGAATTTCAAAAAAATTCCTACGATCACGCAAGATCTATCTAGGAGAAGCATAGCAACGAGCGGGGAGAGTGTGTCCACGTACCCTCGTAGACTGAAAGCGGAAGCGTTTAGTAACGCGGTTGATGTAGTCGAACGTCTTCACGATCCAACCGATCCAAGTACCGAACGCACGGCACCTCCGCGATCTGCACACGTTCAGCTCGGTGACATCCCTCGAACTCTTGATCCAGTTGAGGCCGAGGGAGAGTTTCGTTAGCACGACGGTGTGGTGACGGTGATGATGAAGTTACCGACGCAGGGCTTCGCCAAAGCACTACGACAATATGACCGAGGTGGAAATCTGTAGAGGGGGGCACCGCACACGGTTAAACAATCAACTTGTGTGTTCTAGGGTGCCCCCTGCCCCTGTATATAAAGGAGGGAGGGAGGAGGAGGCCAGCCCTCATAGGGCGCGCCCAAAGTGTGGAGTCCTACTAGGACTCCCTAGTCCTAGTAGGATTCCACCTCCCACATGGAGTAGGAAAAGGGGAAGGGAGAAGGAGAAGGAAGGAAGGGGGCGCCCCCCTTCCTAGTCCAATTCGGAACAGTCCATGGGGGGGGGGGGCACCCTTGAGGCCTTTCTCTCCTTTCCCGTATGGCCCATTAAGGCCCAATACGAATTCCCGTAACTCTCCGGTACTCCGAAAAATACCCGAATCACTCGGAACCTTTCCGATGTCCGAATATAGCCTTCCAATATATTGATCTTTACGGCTCAATCATTTCGAGACTCCTCGTCATGTCCGTGATCTCATCCGGGACTCCGAACAACCTTCGGTCATCAAATCACATAAACTCATAATACAAATCGTCATTGAACGTTAAGCGTGCGGACCCTACGGGTTCGAGAACTATGTAGACATGACCGAGACACTACTCCGGTCAATAACCAATAGAGGAACCTGGATGCTCATATTGGCTCCTACATATTCTACGAAGATCTTTACCGGTTAAACCGCATAACAACATACGTTGTTCCCTTTGTCCACGGTATGTTACTTGCCCGAGATTCGATCGTCGGTGTCATCATACCTAGTTCAATCTCGTTACTGGCAAGTCTCTTTACTTGTTCCGTAGTGCATCATCCCGTAACTAACTCATTAGTCACATTGCTTGCAAGGCTTCATATGATGTGCATTACCGAGAGGGCCCAGATATACCTCTCCGATACTCGGAGTGACAAATCCTAATCTCGATCTATGCCAACCCAACAAACACCTTCGGAGACACCTGTAGAGCATCTTTATAATCACCCAGTTACGTTGTGACGTTTGATAGCACACAAGGTGTTCCTCCGGTATTCGGGAGTTGCATAATCTCATAGTCAGAGGAACATGTATAAGTCATGAAGAAAGCTATAGCAATAAACTTAACGATCATTATGCTAAGCTAACGGATGGGTCTTGTCCATCACATCATTCTCTAATGATGTGATCCCGTTCATCAAATGAAAACACATGTCCATTGCTAGGAAACTTAACCATCTTTGATTAACGAGCTAGTCAAGTAGAGGCATACTAGGGACACTCTGTTTGTCTATGTATTCACACATGTACTAAGTTTCCAGTTAATACAATTCTAGCATGAATAATAAACATTTATCATGAAATAAGGAAATAAATAATAACTTTATTATTGCCTCTAGGGCATATTTCCTTCAGTCTCCCACTTGCACTAGAGTCAATAATCTAGTTTCACATCGCCATATGATTTAACACGAATAGTTCACATCACCATGTGATTAACACCCATAGTTCACATCGCCATGTGACCAACACTCAAAGGGTTTACTAGAGTCAATAATCTAGTTCACATCGCCATGTGATTAACACCCAAAGAGTACTAAGGTGTGATCAAGTTTTGCTTGTGAGAGAAGTTTAGTCAACGGGTCTGCCACATTCAGATCCGTATGTATTTTGCAAATTTCTATGTCTACAATGCTCTGCACGGAGCTACTCTAGCTAATTGCTCCCACTTTCAATATGTATCCAGATTGAGACTTTGAGTCATCTGGATCGGTGTAAAAGCTTGCATCGACGTAACCTTTTACGACGAACTCTTTTATCACCTCCATAACCGAGAAATATTTCCTTAGTCCTCTTAGGTAACTAAGGATAACTTTGACCGCTATCCAGTGATCTATCCCTGGATCACTATCGTACCTCCTTGCTAAACTCATAGCAAGGCACCCAACTAGTCTGGTACATAGCATGGCATACTTTATAGAACCTATGACTGAGGCATAGGGAATGACTTTCATTCTCTTTCTATCTTCTGCCGGGGTCGGGTTTTTAGTCTTACTCAATTTTACACCTTGTAACACAGGCAAGAACTCCTTCTTTGACTGATCCAGTTTGAACTTCTTCAAAATCTTGTCAAGGTATGTGCTTTGTGAAAGTCCTATTAAGCGTCTCGATCTATCCCTATAGATCTTGATACTCAATACTTAAGCAGCTTCACCGAGGTCCTTTTTATTGAAAAATTCTTATTCAAGTATCCTTTTATGCTATCCAGAAATTCTATATCATTTCCAATCAACATTATGTCATCCACATATAATATCAGAAATGCTATAGAGCTCCCACTCACTTTCTTGTAAATACAGGCTTCACCGTAAGTCTGTATAAAACCATATGCTTTGATCACTTCATCAAAGCATATATTCCAACTCCGAGATGCTTGCACCAATCCATAGATGGATCGCTGGAGCTTGCACATTTTGTTAGCACCTTTAGGATTGACAAAACCTTCTAGTTGCATCATATACAACTTCTTCTTTAAAAATTCCATTAAGGAATGTAGTTTTTGACGTCCATTTGCCAGATTTCATAAAATGTGGCAATTGCTAACATGATTCGGACAGACTTAAGCATCGCTACGAGTGAGAAAATCTCATTGTAGTCAACACCTTGAACTTGTCGAAAACCTTTTGTGACAAGTCGAGCTTTGTAGATAGTAACACTACCACCAGCGTCCGTCTTCCTCTTGTAGATCCATTTATTCTCTATGGCTTGCCGATCATCGGGCAAGTTAACCAAAGTCCACACTTTGTTCTCATACATGGATCCCATCTCAGATTTCATGGCCTCAAGCCATTTTGCGGAATCTAGGCTCATCATCGCTTCCTCATAGTTCGTAGGTTCGTCATGGTCTAGTAACATGACTTCCAGAACTGGATTACCGTACCACACTGGTGCGGAACGTACTCTGGTTGACCTACGAGGTTCGGTAGTTACTTGATTCGAAGTTTCATGATCATCATCATTAACTTCCTCACTAATTGGTGTAGGCATCACTGGAACTGATTTCTGTGATGAACTACTTTCCAATTCGGGAGAAGGTACAATTACCTCATCAAGTTTTACTTTCCTCCCACTCACTTCTTTCGAGAGAAACTCCTTCTCTAGAAAGAATCCATTTTTAGCAACAAATATCTTGCCTTCGGATCTGTGATAGAGGGTGTACCCAATAGTTTCCTTTGGGTATCCTATGAAGACGCATTTCTCCGATTTGGGTTCGAGCTTATCAGGCTGAAGCTTTTTCACATAAGCATCGCAATCCCAAACTTTAAGAAACGACAGCATAGGTTTCTTGCCAAACCACAGTTCATACGGTGTCGTTTCAACGGATTTAGACGGTGCCCTGTTTAACGTGAATGCAGCTGTCTCTAATGCATAACCCCAAAACGATAGCGGTAAATCGGTAAGAGACATCATAGATCGCACCATATCTAATAAAGTACGGTTACGACATTCGGACACACCATTACGCTGTGGTGTTCCAGGTGGCGTGAGTTGTGAAACTATTCCACATTGTTTTAAATGAAGGCCAAACTCGTAACTCAAATATTTGCCTCCGCGATCAGATCGTAGAAACTTTATTTTCTTGTTACGATGATTCTCCACTTCACTCTGAAATTCTTTGAACTTTTTAAATGTTTCAGACTTGTGTTTCATTAAGTAGATATACCCATATCTGCTTAAATCATCTGTGAAGGTCAGAAAATAATGATACCCGCCACATGCCTCAACACTCATCGGATCGCATACATCGGTATGTATTATTTCCAATAAGTCATTGGCTCGCTCCATTGTTCCGGAGAACGGAGTTTTAGTCATATTGCCCATGAGGCATGGTTCGCAAGTATCAAATGATTCATAATCAAGTGATTCCAAAATCCCATCTGCATGGAGTTTCTTCATGCGCATTACACCAATATGACCTAAACGGTAGTGCCACAAGTATTTTGCTCTATCATTATCAACTTTGCATCTTTTGGCATCAATATTATGAATATGTGTATCACTACGATCGAGATTCAATAAACTATTTACATTGGGTGTATGACCATACAAGGTTTTTATTCATGTAAACAGAACAACAATTATTCTCTGACTTAAATGAATAACCGTATTGCAATAAACATGATCCAATCATATTCATGCTCAACGCAAACACGAAATAACATTTATTTTGCAATAAACATGATCCAATCATATTCATGCTCAATGCAAACACCAAATAACATTTATTTAGGTTCCCAAAAATAGAGGGAGTGTGCGATGGTGATCTTATCAACCTTGGAACCTCTTCCAACACACATCGTCACCTCGTCCTCAACTAGTCTCTGTTCATTTTGCAACACCTGTTTTGAGTTACTAATCATAGCAGCTGAACCGGTATCAAATACCTTGGGGTTACTATGAACACAAGTAAAATACACATCAATAACATGTATATCAAATATACCTTTGTTCACTTTGCCATCCTTCTTATCCGCCAAATACTTGGGGCAGTTCCGCTTCCAGTGACCAGTACCTTTGCAGTAGAAGCACTCAGTTTCAGGCTTAGGTCCAGACTTGGGCTTCTTCCCGGGAGTAGCAACTTGCTTGCTATTCTTCTTGAAGTTCCCCTTCTTCCCTTTGCCCTTTTCTTGAAACTAGTGGTCTTTTTAACCATCAACACTTGATGCTCTTTCTTGATTTCTACCTTCGTTGATTTCAGCATCACGAAGAGCTCGGGAATTGGTTTTGTCATCCCTTGCATATTATAGTTCATCACGAAGTTCCAGTAACTTGGTGATAGTGACTAGAGAATTCTGTCAATTACTATCTTATCCGGAAGATTAACTCCCACTTGATTCAAGCAACTGTAGTACTCAGACATTCTGAGCACATGCTCACTGGTTGAGCTATTCTCCTCCATCTTGTAGGCGAAGTACTTGTCAGAGGTCTCATACCTCTCGACACGGGCATGAGTCTGAAATACTGATTTTAGTTCTTGGAACATCTCATATGCTCCTTGTCGTTCAAAACATTTTTGAAGTCCCGGTTCTAAGCCGTAAAGCATGGTGCACTAAACTATCAAGTTGTCATCATACCGAGCTTGTCAAACGTTCATAACGTCTGCATCTGCTCCTGCAATAGTTCTGTCACCTAGCGGTGCATCAAGGACATAATTCTTCTGTGCAGCAATGAGGATAAACCTCAGGTCACGGAACCAGTCCGCATCATTGCTACTATCATCTTTTAACTTAGTTTTCTCTAGGAACATATCAAAAATAAAACAGGGGAGCTATACGCGTGCTATTGATCTACAACATAATTTCCAAATACTACCAGGACTAAGTTCATGATAAATTAAAGTTCAATTAATCATATTACTTAAGAACTCCCACTTAGATAGACATCTCTCTAATCATCTAAGTGATCACGTGATCCAAATCAACTAAACCATGTCCGATCATCACGTGAGATGGAGTAGTTTTCAATGGTGAACATCACTATGTTGATCATGTCTACTATATGATTCACGTTCGACCTTTCGGTCTCTGTGTTCCGAGGCCATATCTGCATATGCTAGGCTCGTCAAGTTTAACCCGAGTATTCCGCATGTGCAAAACTATCTTGCACCCGTTGTATTTGAATGTAGAGCCTATCACACCCGATCATCACGTGGTGTCTCAGCACAAAGAACTTTCGCAATGGTGCATACTCAGGGAGAACACTTGTACCTTGAAATTTAGTGAGAGATCATCTTATAATGCTACCGCCGTACTAAGCAAAATAAGATGCATAAAAGGATTAACATCACATGCAATTCAATATGTGACATGATATGGCAATCATCATCTTGTGCTCTTGATCTCCATCATCGAAGCACCGTCATGATCTTCATCGTCACCGGCGCCCCAGCTTGATCTCCATCGAAGCATCGTTGTCGTCTCGCCAACTTATTGCTTCTACGACTATCGCTACCGCTTAGTGATAAAGTAAAGCAATTACATGGCGATTGCATTGCATACAATAAAGCGACAACCATATGGCTCCTGCCGGTTGCCGATAACTCTGTTACAAAACATGATCATCTCATACAACAAATTATATCACATCATGTCTTGACCATATCACATCACAGCAAGCCCTGCAAAAACAAGTTAGACGTCCTCTACTTTGTTGTTGCAAGTTTTACGTGGCTGCTACGGGCTTCTAGCAAGAACCGTTCTTACCTACGCATCAAAACCACAACGTGGTGTAGTGATTGCTTTTTGATCTTCTAAAAGAACCCTCTTCATTGAAACCGATTCAACTAAAGTGAGAGAGACAGACACCCGCCAGTCACCTTTAAGCAACAAGTGCTCGCAGTGGTGAAACCAGTCTTGCGTAAGCGTACGCATAATGTCGGTCCGGGCCGCTTCATCTCACAATACCGCCGAATCAAGAATCAACTAGTAACGGCAAGCAATATGTATACACCTACGCCCACAACTCCATTGTGTTCTACTCGTGCATATCATCTACGCATAGACCTGGCTCATGATGCCACTGTTGGGGAACGTAGAATTTCAAAAAAAATCCTACGATCATGCAAGATCTATCTAGGAGAAGCATAGCAACGAGCGGGGAGAGTGTGTCCACGTACCCTCGTAGACCGAAAGCGGAAGCGTTTAGTAACGCGGTTGATGTAGTCGAATGTCTTCACGATCCAACCGATCCAAGTACCGAACGCACGGCACCTCCGCGATCTGCACACGTTCAGCTCGGTGACGTCCCTCGAACTCTTGATCCAGTTGAGGCCGAGGGAGAGTTTCGTCAGCACGACGGCGTGGTGATGGTGATGATGAAGTTACCGACGCAGGGCTTCGCCTAAGCACTACGACAATATGACCGAGGTGGAAATCTGTGGAGGGGGGCACCGCACACGGTTAAACAATCAACTTGTGTGTTCTAGGGTGCCCCCTGCCCCTGTATATAAAGGAGGGAGGAGGAGGAGGCCGGCCCTCATAGGGCGCGCCCAAAGTGTGGAGTCCTACTAGGACTCCCTAGTCCTAGTAGGATTCCACCTCCCACATGGAGTAGGGAAAGGGGAAGGGAGAAGGAGAAGGAAGGAAGGGGGCGCCCCCCCTTCCTAGTCCAATTCGGACCAGTCCATGGGGGGGGGGCGGCCACCCTTGAGGCCTTTCTCTCCTTTCACGTATGGCCCATTAAGGCCCAATACGAATTCCCATAACTCTCCGGTACTCCGAAAAATACCCGAATCACTCGGAACCTTTCCGATGTCCGAATATAGCCTTCCAATATATCAATCTTTACGGCTCGATCATTTAGAGACTCCTCATCATGTCCATGATCTCATCCGGGACTATGAACAACCTTCGGTCATCAAATCACATAAACTCATAATACAAATCGTCATCGAACGTTAAGCGTGTGGACCCTACGGGTTCGAGAACTATGTAAACATGACCGAGACACTACTCCGGTCAATAACCAATAGCGGAACCTGGATGCTCATATTGGCTCCTACATATTCTACGAAGATCTTTATCGGTCAAACCGCATAACAACATACGTTGTTCCCTTTGTCCACGGTATGTTACTTGCCCGAGATTCGATCGTCGGTATCATCATACCTAGTTCAATCTCATTAGTGGCAAGTCTCTTTACTCGTTCCGTAGTGCATCATCCCGTAACTAACTCATTAGTCACATTGCTTGCAAGGCTTCATATGATGTGCATTACCGAGAGGGCCCAGAGATACCTCTCCGATACTCGGAGTGACAAATCCTAATCTCGATCTATGCCAACCCAACAAACACCTTCGGAGACACCTGTAGAGCATCTTTATAATCACCCAGTTACGTTGTGACGTTTGATAGCACACAAGGTGTTCCTCCGGTATTCGGGAGTTGCATAATCTCATAGTCAGAGGAACATGTATAAGTCATGAAGAAAGCTATAGCAATAAACTTAACGATCATTATGCTAAGCTAACGGATGGGTCTTGTCCATCACA
Source organism: Thinopyrum elongatum (assembly GCA_011799875.1). Lineage (NCBI taxonomy): Eukaryota > Viridiplantae > Streptophyta > Magnoliopsida > Poales > Poaceae > Thinopyrum > Thinopyrum elongatum. Next base: position 353,893,416 of record CM022297.1, on the reverse strand, counting down.
TCATTCTCTAATGATGTGATCCCGTTCATCAAATGACAACACATGTCCATGGCTAGGAAACTTAACCATCTTTGATTAACGAGCTAGTCAAGTAGAGGCATACTTGGGACACTCTGTTTGTCTATGTATTCACACATGTACTAAGTTTCCGGTTAATACAATTCTAGCATGAATAATAAACATTTATCATGAAATAAGGAAATAAATAATAACTTTATCATTGCCTCTAGGGCATATTTCCTTCAGAGACAGGCGGTCATGTCATGTCTGATTGAAGTTACTAGTCTACCCCTATTGACAGCAGTGGAAATCGGGTTGATTCGGATGTGAAGTGTCAAGGGTAGACAATAATTTCCATCTCGCAAACACTGGCTTCGGGCAGCCGACAAATGATAGTCGGTGTTTTGCTGCTTCATTCAAAATTTGGGAGAATTAGCATTCATGTTTACCCTGGGCCCTGGCAACTAAATTCAAATCCAATTTGTATTCGATTACGAATATCCATACATCATTCTATGTTTTGTTATTTATTTCTTCAAAACTACGACAAAGATTTATTCCACCTTTATATATGAATATGATTTAGAAATGCCGTGATCTTCGAATTCAATAGGATGGATACACTTTGAGTTAAATAGTTATTTCATCCAATACAACATGCTCACACGGAAAATAGTTCACCTTATGTCACTCATACAAGTACTGAGGATTACCTCGCCTAAAAAATTCAGATCATTACAACACATGGACAACAAAGGGGGTCTTACAACATAATCCATTCAGAGACATGACACAACATGCAAGTATATTAATCTAATGACAATTTCAACTGGTGTCTAAAGAAGAACTGGGATTACCCTGGGCTTCAGATAGCAGAAGTAGCAGGACCTCCTCCGTCTTCAAATGCAATATTCTTACTTCCTCCAATTCTTGGGTTGCTTGCATAATGCGTGCAGCTAATTGCATAATTTCCAGCCTCAAGATCAAGATTACCTCATTCATGGCAGCCACACCATCTCTTTCTGCCTCTAGTAGAGCCTCAAGAACTATAATATCTGTGCTCAGACTGCTCTCCAGCGGTGTTGCCTCTGAACTGCTACCATCTGGTAACATGGATGGCGCACTGCTTCCACAAATAGATTCTGGGGTTGTACATTGTGTCCTAGTGTGAACAGTATCCTGAAAGGTTTCTGTTGGACATAAGTAAGAGATAGTTATCGCATGATCCAGGCAGTAAGCTTACATGGTAAATGACATACGAATTATTTCCGAGCATGGCAAGCTATATTTAAATGGTTCGAAGCAGCATCAGCCGAAAACAAATTAAAATGGTAAGATGAAGGGCAGTGTACCACTGCTATATTTAAGTTGCCCAGGCATCTAAGAAGATGAAATAATCTGAGAAAACACTTAAACAGTGTGGCCTCATATAAACTACGAAGACAGACTTGTGATGAAGTTCATAGGAAAAGTTAAGGAGTCAAATGAATTAGGCATGCATTTCTTTACGATAGTACAGCAGGCACTGCTGATATATTGGCCAACTCAGGTATAGCCTAACAAATAACAAACAAGCATTCGAATCAAGCAATACAGCAAAGCAGACAACTGAACTATTTTTAATTCTGTAGGATTACAGGTTGAGGGCACAAGCCAAGAAAGCAGCCCACACACATTACATTTCACATGTACTAAAACACACTGGCTTACCATATGTTGATGTGAAGCCTCGATGTTGTTGCAATGTTCTTTGAAGATATCGTCAGCATCCCGTGGTTGCAAATCTAGTCGATGTTGTTTATTCTTCCCCCTCTATTTAGGTAAAATTAAGTTTAATCACATGCACTGGTTCGAATTGATCATCAATGGTTAATCTAAACTAATGAAAGAAGGGTGTGTGCTTACACGACAATATATGTGCTTCACTCTATTTTTATGCTTGTTCGAGGTGCCAGCCCCAAAAGAACAAATATTTTGCTTGATGGGGTTGGCAGCTCCATAATGAATAGAAGCATCAAATTAGTCATGCAACTTGGGAAGATCAAGAACGCACAAAAAGGTAATGAACAGAGGCTCAGAGCAGTGATGTAATAGCTAGCATCAGAAAATGTAGGGTAAAATGAACAAACAGCAACGGAACCACAAGCTAGTTTGCTTATGTGTAATTAAGCATAGAGAACATAGGCCCTGTTAGGATCCATGGGTTAGAGCTAGTTTGGGCTCAAATAGCCCTAAAGTATCCAAACATGAGGGCTAGTTTGAGCTAGTTGCATCTAACCCACCCAAAAAAACTATCCCACCCAAGAGGTGCTAATTGGAGCTAGTTCTCCTAGTGCATTTATTGTCAATCTAACCCTGTCATCCAAACACCTCTTTGGCTAGAGTTAGTTCAGGGTTAGTCATGAGCTAGAAACTAACTCTAACCTCTAGCTAAGTTAGAGTATCCAAACAGGGCCATAGAAGCAGTCTGATGTAACCAACAAGTAGCATCAGAACAACACCATTTTCCTAAATATAGCATGCAAGAAGTAAAATAGTTGGCAGTGATATCTAGGAAGTACAAAAATACTTAGGACAAAACAAAAGCATTGTAACTATATGTGCACTGGTTTGTAATTTAGCACATGTAACATGTTCACTGCCACACGTATGGCCCTACAGGTGCAAGCAGAATAACGTGTCTCATGAAAAATTGAATGATGCCCTGAAGAAATTCGAAGGTGCGCTGCTTATGCTTAGAAAGTGAACGTAGGCACTGGCTGTTGGATAATAGTACCTGATTCTCGACGGCGTATGGGTATCGTTGTCATACTTGAAAGCTAAGGATCGTCGATGGTGCTCGTGTTGCGGTTGAGTTTGGGCCGGCTGTCGCCGTTGCTGAAGCGGCTCCGATGCTTCGGTTGCGGCACCTGTCGACATACAAGAAAGCTCATCTGTGGTAAGTGAACAGTTCCATGATAAAGAAGAGAAAAACCAAAGGAGTACAAATCAAAATAACCTGATGAGGCTGCGGTGTCAGTAAACAGGGCCGGTGGAGTTGAATATGGCGTCCGTGGAGCGGGTCCGGTGCAGTGGATGAAGGCATCAGCGAAGTACATCCGACATGGTGTACAGTGCTTTCGGTGAGGCAGATCTGTTGGGCGGACGAGGGCTTGTATGAAGGGCCAGCGATGTGGCGGACGAGGGAGTCGGTGAAGGGCCTACACTGTGGTGGACGAGGGCGCCGGTGAAGCAGATCCGGTGCGGTGGACCATGATGGCGGTCAAGGAGATCTGGAGTGGTGGACAAGCCAGTCGTTGAAGTGGCTCCGGTGAAGTGGTGAGTTGGCAGTTGGGGGTTCCAAGGTGCGGAAGGTAGATCCGGCAGGGTGTGAGGTCCACCACTACGGCGGAGGACTAGATTCGATGGCTTGGCGTGGTTGGGGGGAGGAGGGAGCTCCGGGGAGGAGGCAGGGAGGGGAAGGGGAGGGGCTCTGGGGAAGAATGTTGGGGGCAAAGAGGGGAAAACAATGGAGTTACCAAAGCAGCCTTTTCCGTTCATGGGGCAGGGGTAAAACAGGAATATTGCAGGGCTAAACTTTCGGGCGCGAGATATTTCGATGTGAGCGGGAAGTTTGAAAGCTTTTGCCGGCTGAAATTAAGTGTTCTGCTCTTGTACGGCCGACTATGATATCATGGCTGAGAATTTATTTGTTTTGCACGCAAAAAAAAGTGCAAGTTTCGAAAATCAATGTCTCCAACTCGAAACTTAGATTGTCCATTCAATTCAAATATGGATCATTGAGCTAGTGGAAGCAAATACCATCATATGGTCCAATTCAAATGAAATTCCAAATGTGTCTATCCTAAATATGATGACAAAAACAAAAATGTGTATGTGTATGAATAAAGTGGATGATTATAAGGTTTAAACATGCCCGTATGTGTATATCTCTAGGTTTGATATATGAATTTGAAATCACGAAATCCCGGCTTAAAAAACGTACCTCCGTTTAAATGAATTACAAGAGCTAATAATGGAGTCGAATTCCAAAATTCCAATCTTAGGTTTGTAATTCGGGTACTTCAAAGTATATCACGCATGTTCAAAAGTATCGTTATCTCATAGTCCAAACTGTGAAACAAATTGATCAACCATGAGTGCACACACTATTGACCATATATATCTCAATTACGCTTAAGTCTCTCAAATATAGACACCTCACTCTTTATCTGAAGCCACCCACCCCGCCCCCCCCACAAGTCATTCTCTCCCCCGGACACGAACACAGGAGCATATTAACCCCCCTTTCTCTTCTAAGTCCGGACCCCAATATAGGTCTCTATCACTTTGTCTCTCGGGCATGCACACATCTCTTCCCCCACTCTCTAGGTCTCCTGGCATCTCTCTTTCCCAAGCACACGCACTATATAGCAGTGTATCTTTCCCATACACACAAAACGTCACCCCCAAACGTCTATCTCCCTAGTTATGTGGTTCTCGCACACTCACCTCACTCACCACCCCCACTACAAGCAAGCACCCTTTGTCTCCTTGTGCACCACTCTCCTCTTTCTATCTCTCCCACATGCGGACCCGACCCAGCTCCTTCCCTATATACATATATGTCATGACTCTTTCCATAGCTCCCTAGCTCATCATCGTTCTCAATCTCGCACGTTGTTTTCTACACCATCTATTCTAGATCTCTCATGAAGTCTCTATCACACACACACACGATGACTCGCTTCCCTTGCGTCTCCATACATAGGCCACTTTCGAACAACATCAACCTTGTCTCCCTATGTATACGCCACTTCCGCACACAAACGACCCCTCTCTCTCCCCCTCTCTTCCTCTCTCTCTCTCCCTCGCTCGCTCTCACACCCCTCTCCCACACACACTCGATGTCTCTTCCAAATAGTCTGCTCCCCGCCCGCACCCATGCTATCCCTCTACTACACATGCCTTTCTCTCTCTTGGACACACATGTCACACCATTCCCCCTTCCCTACTAGGTTTACATCATTAGTGGTCTCTCTTCTCCACATACGCACACTCCCTCTCACACACACGCGCGCGCACAAACACATAGACACACACAAACACCCATCTATCTGGATCCTTTTAAGACACACACCCTTGCATATTCTCTCCAGCTCTGGGTATATATATACCCCCCTCCCTCTAGCTCACATGCACACCAAAATTCTCTGTCTCTCTAACTCACACATCTCTCCCCATGTCCGCATGTGTATCTCACACACTCACTCTCTGATTATGTCTATGTGTCTCCATGTTACACAACACAAAGCCCCATGCACATGTCTCTCTCTATCCTCGACACACAGAGACACAAAGAATCTCTTATCATTGCCTTAGTCTCTACATATCACACACGCACGCACTGTCTCTCTCTCGCACACACGCTCAACCAAGGTTTTCTCGTGAATAACTTACCGTCTATTCATCAACAGTCGTGGCAGTACGACGAACACGAGACATGAAAAAGAATAAATCTACATGTCCGTAGACCAGCTAGTATGACTACTAGGACTAGAGCGACCTGAAAGCACGCTGCCGTCACCCGCTCCTTATCGAAGACGGGAAAACCTTTGTTTTACACAGTTGGGAAGTCATCGTGCTAAGGCCCCACATGCTCAGCCATTGAATAGAATGTAGATCCAAGTTTATGGAAACAAGTATCGCTAATACGTTTGTATCTCCATACTTATATCTCTTCTTATAAAAAAAACTGAGTTGGTGATGATAGTATGCCTGCCATCTTGCAATATAGACCGTCCGATCTATATCTGACGGATAGAAAGCAAACTAAAAGATACCCGCACCTCTCTCCACATTTGCAGACAAGGCCTTCCCTCGTTCATCCTTATCTCCCACAACCTCATTGTTGAGCAATTAAAAAAGGAAGCCTCTGGAACAATCTGGCATGGTGGTCGCTGCCGGCGTCGTCCATCCCCATGCCTCCGCTCAGTCCGACCACCAATCACCACCACGCCCCACTCCTCCTCACCTTATCTCTCCTCTTTCTCAAGATATCATTAGTTTTTACACATGGGATTACTCCCGCATGGGTCAATCACAACAGGTGTTTTATAAAAAATGCATCTTGATGTTTCATGCAATGCACGGGCATCTTGCTAGTACTCCTACAGAAGACTTAGTTGGTGATGATGGTGTGTCTGCCATCCGTCATTTCTGACCATTAGATCTACATCTAACGACTGTGAGGTAAGTTGTTGCCTTTTCTCAACAACATCCCACTTCTCTACCCAATTTGCAGAAAACCCCTTAATTAGTATCTTAAAACCAACCACATACCCCCCTCACCTCACCAAAACAGGCCAAGGAATATATTCTGATTGAAACATAATATATTTTTAGTGATATATGTATATCAAAATTAGTGTTTTCTATCAAGTTTGTGAATAAGTATTATTCTAATTATGATACATTGCAACGCACGCGAACATTGCTAGTATTTCCAACCATGCAAAAAAATTAGCTAGTATTTCCATAGTTTCGAGTTTTCCATCAAGATATTAGTCACTCATGGTCGATATTTAGTTTGAATTACGTACACATAGGCACTATGTAACTAGCCGTGCTTATTGGCTTCCAAAGCTTAACTTTCACTCCTACTTACAGTATGTAGAGTATTTAACAAACAACTACCACTTTCAACCAGCCATAGGAAGAAACTATTGTACAAAAAATAGCAAAAACATACCAAAACATACCCAAAATTTCTTAATCCGCGCCAAAAAACTACTACCTAGGCTCGTTTAAACCCATTTATGACAGGGTTGGCCCACACGTCCGTGCTGACGAGGCACCTTAAACCAACACCGTTTGTTTGACCGTTGACACGAGGGACCCACATCCGACCTTCTATCATGTTCTTCCTCCTCCAATCATTATTTTTCCTAAACATTACTTCAAACAGTTCTTATGCGTGTTCGTCGGTGACGCCGGTGATGAGCAAGCTGGCCGCCGCTCCGCCGGACGGGCCGAATGCCGCGCTGACCTCCGCACGGGTTGGCTGGCTGGCCCGAGCGTGGCTCACACGCAAGCAAGCCGCCGTGCTGGCCTTCGCTCGAGCTAGATGGCTGGCCTTAGCGCAGCGCGCGCGAGCAAGCCGCCGCACCGCCGTGCCAACCTAGCTAGCAAGCCTTGCAGACAAGCAGCTGGATGCATCCAGCAGGGTGTGTGCTAGCTTGGCTAGCTAGCGGCCGCGAGCGCCACACGGAGTTGGCATCCGGGAGCTGCAAGATGGGCTCCGCGCCGCCGGCGCTTTTGACATCGCCTTCTACCAGCGGTAGTAGCTGCATCCCATGGCCGAAGATGACTAGGTGGACAGGCCAGAGGTAGGAGGTCACTCGGGGATTTTTGTCCAGACTGACATGTAGGTCCCACAAGTCATAACGCGTAACTTGCCGGTCAAATAGACGGTGTTGATTTAAGGGGCGACATGGGTTGAAACGTGCCCATAACGGCACTTGGTAGTTTATTGCGACGGATTAAGAAAATTTTGGTATGTTTTTGCTAATTTTTGTAGAGTAGTGGTTTCTTGGTAGGGCTGGTTGGAAAGTGGTAGTTTCTTGGTAGTGGTTTCTTGTAAGGAACAATGTACTAGCGACAAAACGCGATTCTAGGTTGCGTTGTACTACTAGTGGTCGCGGGAGCGTATAGCTCGTTTTGTGGGTTCGATCCCGGCCGAACGCACGGCGGCCTTTTTTTAAATATTAACCTTGCTGCGAGCCAATATTGTACACTAGTAGTTTGACTTTTGAAGTCGAACGGACATGTCGCACCACAATGTGGGTGCACTGGATAGCCCAGCCACGTGAACGGGTTTTCCCTCCCATCATCTCGTGGCTCGCGTACTAGAGTAGTACGTACTAGTACTACTGCGTAAAGTAGTAGCACTCATGTATATCAATTCACACCGTGCAACGTTTCTCGCCTGCGTGCTTGCCCTAGCCGCACCTCGCTTGCTGCTTCCTCATCAGCTACCATATTTAAACTAGCGCCTCCCAATTAAGGCCAAGGAGCCGGAAAAGCCTGGCATGGCATTGGGAACTGTTCAATATGGCTCTGTACGTAAAGTGCTACTACTCTGTAGCTTGCGGCGTTGCACGCATGGACTTCGCTCTTGACGTGATTTTTTTCTTTGTTTTGAAATGGAGGCAAAAGCTTTGACTCATCTCATTCATAAAGAAGGAAGGACCAACAAACAAAGTTCGACAAGATCCATTACACCTCCACAAATGGAAGCCAAAAGCCTAGTCTCGTTGTATCAAAGAACTCAGATGTTCTGCCCCCGCAGTAACTGTCGCTGATAAACAGGCTGCTAGTGTCTGCGTGAGAGGAGCGGCTGAGTAGAGCATGGTTAATAGTATAGCCAGCTATTGGCTATATGGTCTTGCCACATCATCTATAGCCGAGCTTATAGCCGGCAAGTACAATAGTTGCATGTAAATATGTACTAATTTTTTTATACATGACCCACCACTCTCTCTCACAACATGCCTAGGAACACGTGCTGCAGCCGTCTGTTAATCAGTAGCTCGCTTCCCTTCTCTCTCCTCCTCTCTCTCCTTCAACTCATCCAAAATATAATATTTAAAGTCTTACAACCCGCCTACGTCATCCTATTGTACTTGCTCGTAGGCCAGCTACGCGCTTGAATAGAGCACGGAGAGTACGCACTATGCAGGTGTACTTTCCCTGCATTGAGATTCAAGAGTTCAAAACTGGTGCACTATAGAAGTACAGTATATCGCACTAATAGTTGAGAAAGTACTACAGTACTACATAAGTAAATAATAGCCGCACCATTGCACTACCACTATGCGTGCCCGCATAACTTCCTTAATGAAAGGACGAGGCCCTGCGGTTACGCTCTTATCTCCTCCTCGCCAGTTCCCCTCCCCCCGAAGAGACCAAGGCAGTTCGTCGCTGCCACCATGGATTCGCCAGGCGGTTCTCCTCCTTGTCGGGGCTGGGAGACCTTGGACGATGATCCTCTGGGAGAAATCGCACACCGCTCCAACGTCCTCACCACCGCAAGACTCGGTGCTTCCCGCACCAACTATTTTAAGACGGTGTGTAAACAGGCTTGGGAAAAGGCCATGCTTGTTGGTTTTCCATGCATTCTTGAGCAGAAGGTTATTCTATGGGACAATCCATCGAACAGTCCACCGCTACCTGGCCGTGGTTGCACGTTGACTCTGCTAGAGTTGCCGACGTTGAGAGGGAGTTAGATTTTGTTCGATGAGCAGGTCAGTCATGGAGTTTGATCATGTAGTGTATATATTCTAAATATAGTACTACTTAGTTATTCCATCCCGTAATTTCTCCGCTGCCCATCATCTTATATATAGGTCTGGGTTGGTGCCAACGGAGATTGGCTTGCATACCTCCGGCCGGATACCACCATCATTTTGCACAACATCCATAGCAGTGCTGCCGTTCCCGTAGACCCCTTCTCCACCATGGGGATCGGCCTTCTGGACTGGCTGGGCTTGAATACATATGATGATGCCTACATGAGATTGAAGAAGATAGCAATTGTGGACCCGCCGACAAAGTGACGCAGCTACGATGATTACTATCTCATAGCGGTGTTCGACATAAGGATTGCCATCAATGCAAAAGGCAGTAACGACAGAGGCTGGCACATGTTGGCCCCGGCAGATTTGTACCCCTACACGTTCGAAGACGCCGTGTGCCATGTAGGCTGCATCTTCGCGGTGACAAGCCAGGGGACTTGTCTCATCTGGTTTCCATCCTACGGTACGGGAGATTACAAATGGAATGCACAAACCATCATTTGCATCCCTAACGGTACTCCATTATTTTGCAGGGACCAGTCATCCCCTGATCAAAATCAGATCGCCGATCCTGGATGTGCATTTGCATCCGCGATTCAGTCTAACCTGGAACCTTGTAGATGACTTTGGCATATTAGGATCAATTATCTTAGCAGTCGTTACCCATGGTATCACTAATGTGCAACATGGTCACACGATCTACCATGATCGGACCGTCACCATCTACCCAGGTATTCCATTTTCTCATTGCTGTGTGTTAGAGTAGTAGTACTTGTTAGTTCTTTTCTTTTCTTGACTGGGACATGTTTACTAGTACTAGTACTACAATTTGGTATTAAATTTTTTTAACCCTCTCACCTTCTCTAGTACTTTTTACCTTGGAGGATGCATATAGCTAGCCAGGCCCTTGAAGACTTGAACCCACTAGCTCCAACCATTTTTGTTTTTCCATGTCTTACTATCTCATCCATGTAGCCAGGAGTGGCTATATATAATAAGCCGGTTATTTTACTTCCTCTATACTAGAGTAGTACTACTTGCTGCACAATATTACTGACCGCCATATTTGAGCACAACATTATCATGCATGGACCTTGACCATGTACGTCACCATGTGTCCAGATCTGAGATGCCGCATGTACCAGATGAACAGCGCCAAGTTCGACCCCCGTGATGCTATGTGGGTGCCGAGGAACACTCTTGGAGAGTAGTCGCTTTTCATTGGGGACAGCTACCTCATTGTGAAGCAGATGCCACCTTCCATCCGCGACACCGAAGGCCTGCCGTTCGTGAAGCATGGTTGTGTCTTGAGTGCGTACCGCCGGATGAACGACATGCTGGGTCACGCTATCCCTGATTTATGCCGCTTCAACTTGGATGAGTCTCCATCGTGTGGAACCGGACTAGAAAGCTATGACAGTGATTCCCGTTGCCCACCGCTATGGATCGGGCCATCTATGAAGAACACCTGGGACTGGAACCTGGAGGAGGACATGGACATGGAGCCCATCTATAACGTGTAAGTGGAGTATGGTAAATTGTGAATGGTAGCGCTGTAAATATATGTAGAGTAGTCGTGCACAAATTTATCACATGAAGTGGAGATGAACTTGTGTGGCATGCTGGCATTTGTCCTTTAGAATTTATTACTAGTAAATGTGTTATGTGTACGTGCAACTTGTGTGGCTGTTGCACGGGCTCCAACACGCTTTGTGAGAAAAAAAAGGTTGCATAGCTTTGGCTATAGGTGAAGTGGCGGCATCATACAGTAGCGATCATTCGCTATAGTTGTAGTACTAGGACGACAACTCCTATGAACCTTGCACTTGGCTCTTCGCCTCTTCGGGAGGTTCAACAGTTCATACTCCTGTGAACCTTGCACTTGGCTCTTCGCCTCTTCGGAAGGTCCAACAATGTCAGTACAATATGCTTCTGGCAATCTGACACCGAATGAACTGCTGCATGTCCACCACGAGGGCAAGGGCGAGGGAGAGGGAGAGGGAGAGGGAGAGGGCACTGTAGTCAAAACCCTCTCCTCGTCCTGCGAGCCACCGCGCGCGTGGGCGAGGGAGAGGGCGTAGGCGTACGTAGTAAGCAAGCTTCTCCTCGTCCTGTGAGCCATCGCGTGTGGGCGAGGGAGAGGGCATAGTAAGCAAGCTTCTCCTCGTTCTGCGAGTTGATGGGACACATCAAAGTAGTACTAGTCCATACTGCGTCCTTTCCGGTTAATATGGCTTAATTTGAAATGAGAAAAATACACTGGCGGTCAACATATGTAACAATACGCTCATTACGGTCACTATATAGTTTTGCGGTGATTATACGGTCACTAGCTCACTGTAGAGCACCGTATTGCACCCTGCTGACCGGCCACATAGTCGACGTGGCACTTTGTTGACTGGTTAAATTAACACCTGTTTTCTGGGTCCCACCTGTCAGTTGGCAGAGCAAAGAAATCAGTTGAACAAAACTTTATGCAGGCACGACAGGAGTCCAACCCTTGCGCGTGAACCACCCTGGCTGTGTATGTGAGTGCATGCACGTGTACTCCCTCGGTCCGTGAAAAACTGTACATCTAGCAAAAAAAATTCCAGCAAAGAGTGTAGTACATCTACACTTCCAATGCATTTAGCCTTTAATCTAATCGGTATTGATTGACTAATGCATCGACTTGTGCTCTTGCTATAGGTTGCATGTCTATCCTTAGTTACAGCATGCAACAACCTTCATTTAATCTTCTTCTCTCAATGGTCGCATGCACACATAAGTCTGCTACTTTTGGGCGTTAATTATGCCATGGAGTTCCGGTTCCTCTTGGTCAATGTGAAAATCTCTATATGTACAATCTTTCACGGACGGAGGGAGTGGGTTGAGCACTTGAGCGTGAACATGTGTGTTGCGTCGTGTGCTGTGTTCCACATGGATGCGTGAATGTTGCATGCGTGCATGTGTACGTGTGAGTGTTGCATGCATGCATGCATGCATGCATGAGGCTTCTACTCCCTCCCATTGACATGTTCATATTTCAAGCTTCATTAAAACGTTGCATGCAAGAATTAAGAGAAAACTCACCAATGCGTGTAAAAGTTTTGGTCTTTTGTTATTCACGCATGCATTCCAATTAATATGTTTGTAAACACAATTTTCTTGAGGAAAACGAGCCCATTATTGAGTACTTTTGGAAAAAATTCTTCGTGCACTCATCATTTACTACTACCTTGGTTGATGATTTTTATTGACCTGTATATAAACCTCCGTCCTGGTTTATTGGTCCCCTTCGTATTTTGTGTAAAATTTTGACCTTAAATTTAACTAACAAAGTGTCAATGCATGTCATAAAACACTATACCGTTAAAAACTACATTCAAATACGAATCCAGTGATATGATTTTTTGTGACATGCATTAACATTTTATTAGTTAAATAGATGGTCAAAGTTTGACACAAAATACTAGTAGTACTCCTACATTATTGGCGCCGGGTGCCTTGGCCAATGTTTCATCTTGTTGGACAGGATGAGAGTAGAGGCATAGGGATACTGTAGATAGGAAGTCTTGGCGATCCATTATTCCCCATCTTGGTCAGAGAGAACTATTCAACTAGTCTTCACAGTGAAGTGACAATACACGCTGCAGCAGATGAGACACTTAATTAATAAGCTGAATCAGCGTGTTCGTGTTACTAAATCAGCCTTACCCTGTACTGCCATCATGTTTGCCAGTGGAGCACGCTTCCACAAATATGCCTACGCACCTCTCTCTTCCATTAACTGACATATGGGCCCTCTTGAGGTAGACCCACATGTCATCGGCTTAACTATTTACACTCTGAAGAACGGTATATCCTGGTAGTAGTACTAGTAGAATTGAGGTTTAATGCACTTTCTTGCCCATCTTTCCCTCTTCCTCCTCCTCTCTTCTTCTTCCTCCTCTCTTTCCCCATCGTCGGCCGCACACCATTTCCTCCCGCTCACTGCTCGCCCGCCTGCGCCATCTTCCTCGGTAGCTCGCGCGTACCATATCCCCCCGCTCACTGCTCAGCCACACACGCCATCTTCTTCGCTCGCCCGCCCGAATCCACTTCCCTGCTCGCTCGCAGGCACCGAAAACCCCAATCACTCAGCGCCCTAAAAAACCCTATGGCAGAACCGACTGACACATAGAGCCGCGATTGGAATTCCTTCCCCGATGTTCTCTTGGAGCAGATCTGTAATCATATGGACCTGCTCAGCACCGTGCGTCTGGCCGCATGCTTGGTGTCTATGCACCGTCTACTCATCTGCAACCGGCCGACCCTTTTCAAGACACCCTGCTTGCTGATGCTCGATCCTCGCAGGTGGCCCAGACACCGACTTGACGATCCTACGGAGGTTGCCGTGGTGCCCCTCGACATGCTACCACTACCCGCCCACCTGTCCTTCATGCGCGGCCACTACTGGGCAGGCATGAAGGCCAACTGGATCGTCCTCATCCACCAATCCGGTAGTCCGTGGCGTCTCGTGGATATCTACACCTAGTGAGAGATCACCCTTCCATCGTTGGATACCGCCGACATCGAGCCTCGCGACCCGCCGGACACTCCTGCCTACTACGCATGAGACGTGTCGAGCTTTTGGTGCGACCTTCGTTTGCTGAAGGTTGTAACCTGCGAAGTGCCCACACCATCAGAAGACTACATGGATTACAAGCTCATTGCCTTGTTCGACATGGGATTAGTCTATCTGAAATCCGGTCACCATACATGGTTATGGCTCATCATCAATCCTGTTGACCTTCCATTTCTGTCTGATGCTATAGTGCATGATGGCATCGTTTACGCGGTCAACGCACAGATTGGCTGCATATACTGGTGGAATCTATCCTCGTGTAATTGTTCTATCTCATCTCATCTTTACCTTATGAATACAACTGCCTGTTGATTGTTAGAAATTTAGAATAGATAGTATGTCTATAACCACATCATTGCTATATGTTCCTCTCATTTCCTAGATTTTTATGACCACACATGTTATTGTTAGAGTTGATATGAGAACAATTGGCATCTAATGATTGTTAGAATAGATATTATGAGTATAACCTCATGATTGCTATATGTTACTCTCATTTCCAAGATTTTTATAACCATGCATGTTATTGTTAGAGTTGATATGAGAACAATAGTAACTGCTATGGTAGAATATGAGTAGGCCCTATCATAGCTGTTTTCCTCTCATTTTTACATGATGTTTGGACCATGACATATTGCTAGAATATGAAAGCCATTGGCTTAATTTTTTTAACTTAGGGTATGATTATGACCACGGCATTGCAATTCTCTGGCTATGATCTGTGTCACTATTATAATAATCTTAATTCCACACATACTCTGAACATGATTGTATATTTTTGTCCTTTTGGTCTCCAATTTGATTTGTTGGAGCAGACGCAAATGCGCTGGCCTTCATAATTCCAGGACCTGGAAATATACAAGTCAAAGGGTGGTGGTTTATCGCTTGTTCAACTGACGGTGGTCATTTGATGCTCATTCGCACTTACCAAATTGACCAAACCATTTCATAAAACGACATGCAGTACAATGCCTGGGGCGTTCGTGACTGTGATGGCTATGGCTACTTCGTGTTCGAGAAAGACCCCAGCTCCGTTGGGCCAGGCGTATTCAACTGGAGGTGGGTTTACAGCCTCGGCAACCACTCCATGTTCCTCGGGCTCAATTATCCGATCATCCAACCAATCATCGATCATATCACCGGCGATGATTACCGTGCTATGCAACTTCCATTCGCCAGGGGGAACTGTGTTTACACATCGTACCATGGGTTTCATGAATCACCATATCCAGAGATTCGTCGACACAGCTTGTTGCCAGATGATCTTCAGTGTGTGAAAGGCATCAAGCTTCCAAGCGATGAATGGCTTTTGCAAACCCGACATGCGGCGATGTGGTTCATGCCAACATCAAATATGCACAACTTGATTCGTAGTGATATCTAGACTAAGCCATGTATCCTGCTGCTGTAGCATGACCCTCTTTTGTTGGATATTATGTACTGTAGTTAGTTTGAAGGATAGATACCTTTCTGGGATCAAGTGCATCCTAACTGACATGCGTAGGATGTACTGATAATGATGATGGAGATGCTGTGCAGAAGCCATATATATCAATTAGGTTCAAGTGCGTACTTGTTGGTGAAAATGTTGTCCAATGGAAATTATATTTTGTATTACTCATGTACCCTACAAAGTCTGTCGCATAGCCTTGTAACTTCGTACTCCATTTCTAAATTTGTACTAGTCCTCTATACCGTATATTTCGCTACTTGTACTACTACCTCCCTCCTGGTTTATTGGCCCCCTTCGTAATTTGTGTCAAATTTTGACCATAAATTTAACTAACTAAATGTTAATGCATGTCACAAAAAATTATATCATTGGATTCGTATTTGAACATAGTTTCCAATGGTATAATTTTCGGTGACATGCATTGACATTTTGTTAGTTAAACCTATGGTTAAAGTGTGACACTAAATACGACTAGTAAGTAGTACAGTAGTACTAGTATATGTCGGTCAAATTATTCATCATGTCCTCACATTGAATTGACGTGACAACACGCTGCGCGTGAGGTGACACAAGAGTCCCGGCGGCATGTTCGGTCCACCAAAGTGAGCCTCACCCCTCGCGTACTACAATAGCACTCTCGAATTTGTATGAGTAGTTTATCTTGTGGGAGAAAAGGATGAACGAGGGAAGGCCTTATTTGCAAATGTGGAGAGGGGTGTGGGTATCTTTTTGCAAAATTGCCATAGTTTCCTTCCTATCCGTCAAATATAAATCGGACGGCCTATATTGCAGGATGGGAGGCACACCATCATCACCAACTCTATTTTTTATAAGAGTAGAGATCACTCTCCCATTCTCTCCCGGTCTCCCCGCCTCCCAGCCGCCGCCTTGTTCCGATCCATTTGGTACGATGAGTGATGAGCTACTGGAGTTGCTATACTTCATTGCAAGTAGTCAAAAGGAAGACGCTAAAAAAATCAATCTCAACAAGGATGCTCTTCAAGCTAGCTGGATGAAGGAAGGAACCAGCGAGGCCGCTCCTGTGAGCATTCATCCTGTCGCCCTGTATGATGATTTCGATCTTTATGGGGGTTTTCAAGTCTTTAGAGTCTGCATGTAGTAATGAAGCCGAGACCCCAGTTTGTTCGGGTATTGTCGACTTTAGATTTGGAGTACCACTTATCTGTCGAAATCTTTCATCATTTACTTAAAATAGTTGATTGATCATACATTGAGTACCATTTAATTAGAATTAACCGATGCAAGTCCAAGAAGGATTGGCCGGTGCTGCCAGCTGGCATCAAGTTCGATCCCACGGATGAGGAGCTGATCGAGCACCTAGAGGCCAAAGTGAGTGCTGACAGCGCGAGATCTCACCCTCTCATCAATTTTTTCATACCAACCATCGACAGCGAGCACGTCATATGCTACACCCATCATGAGAAACTTCCAGGTGAGACACTGATCGGCTGTCTACTTGCACAAACATATTCCTTTGTTTATAGCTCTATTTTTCTTTTTAGACACAGACCTAGTGAAGCAATTACAATTTGATAGTTAATAAAAAATGAAACAAGTGACTGCAACATGCCAAAGATGTTATGAAAATGCCAACTACGGACCCTAAAACCTGTATTCGCCAATACTGCAGGTATCACACTGAGTGGCCTAAGCAAGCATTTCTTCTAGCGCAACTCCAGGGCGTTCAAAAGGGGCACGCGGACGCGTCGCAAGATACAGTCAGAGTGCGGCATGCAGGATATGTGGCACAAGACCGGCAATATCTTGCTGGTGATGGTCAATGGCCGGCAGACGGGCAGCAAAAAGGTTCTGGTGCTGCACACCAACAAGAACTTTGACCAGCAGAGGACCAATTGGGTGATCATACAGGGACCTGGAGCAAGAGAAGGAGCGGGAGCTGGTTGTCTGCAAGATTTTCTACCAGACGAACACTAGGGCCAGGACTAAAAATATTATAAGTTAGTTTGGTATTGGTAATTGTACTACCTGGTCGTCTGCAAGTTGGTATTGTTGTTAAGGATCTTTTGGTATGAACTTGGCATTTGCTTCCAACCATCATGTTGAGGGTTGACATGGATATAAAGCTGAATCATTTGTTTCGAAACAAATTTTCAGGCACCTGATTTTTATTTGATGGGTAGCATAAGCACCTGCCGTTCGAATTCCCAGTTCTCCAAATTTTTCACATCTTCGAAGTACGCACGGGATCCATCCAGTTTCATAGGCTGATAGTTGGATGCAACATGTCGGAACTGGGTTGTGGCATGCCAAGCCCAGCTGCAAATTGTTAAAAGAGAGGAGCGATGGATATGGGCCTTCTAGAACAGTTAAGTGTCGCGACCTCGATCGTGAAGCGCCTCCCATGGACTAAAAAAGGCCTAGTTGGTTATTATTAGTTGAAATATGTAAAATATTCCATAATAAAAAGAAATATGTAAAATGCAATGAATTTAGTCCGCTTTCACTGAAAACCATCCGATTTGCATGAAATTCGTCCGTGGAACCACAAGACGACTGTCCATACAGAGCCTAACCGTACGGAACCAGCAGGTCCATGGCCGTACGCAAGCAAGTGCATGCACATATTATCACGATGGAAAAATAATGCTGACATCTGAGACGGTGAAACCCATGAAGTTTTCAATGTAGTCAATAAATGAGAGAATTCTGCAAGTACAGACTGATAACTGGGATCCAACAGGTATATTGTTTTTTTAGGTCGAGCAAGTTTCAACTGGGCTGTAGACTGCCCAGGCTTGATTTTGTTTTTAACAGGCCCAGCCCATGATGACAATGGGGCACAAAGATCCAGCAGGTATCAACTGGCCTCTGGCCCACCAGCCTTAGTTATATTTTCTCTTAGAACATCCGCAGGCAGTTTTTTTACTGAAGAAAACACACAACCCACTTCTATTTTCCTCTTGAAACGCCATGTCCTACTTCCGTTTTCTAATCTCTACCTATAGTTTTCTTGCTAAAAAAACCCTATAGTTTTACTAGTTCATATACACGTATTATTATATTGAAAATACAAATAGTTCCCTTTTTATCTTTAAATCCTTATATTTTGTTGTTGTTTTCCCTCCCAGCGCTGATTTTTTTTACCACTGCTTTTCCCTAAAACCAACTCAATTGTCCCATGTCTTATTAGCTTACAAAAATAAAACAATATTTTATTTGGTAAATCAATAAGTTCTTAAAAAATAAATGTTTATCATTTCTGGATTAAAACAGTTCGAACTCCACCGAAATATGCAAAATTAGGTTGAAATTTTTGACCGTGGTCCTGGGCAGAAAATGGGCTGTAATAAATTCCTTAAGAATTAGCAAATGGGCTGCAAATTATTAAAAAATAGCAAATGGTCTCTATGTTGTCTGCCATAGATTTGGAGGCTGACTTGTAGGCCTACTAAGTTCATGCATACACAAGGTTTCTCAAAAAAAAAGAAACTTAGTCAACAATTGACTCTACGAGCGTCAGACCGCTAGATGTCAATCTAAAGGCAATCGTGCTTCTTCAGTCTCTGATCTTCCTGCTCCAGCCGCCCAAACCAGCACCGGTGGAACCGCCTACTCCCGCCTCCCGTGGCCGGCTGTGCTGCCGGGCAGGCCTCACGGCCCCACCATACTCGCATCCCTGGCCTGGCTATCCCTCTACTCACTCACACCTCCTGTTATTCTCCGGTGACAGCAGCCTCACACTACAGCCGAACCAGTATACCCTCATACCCACTCCGTGTGGGAAACAACTGCCGAGTCTTCGTCAGCTCCGGGTCATTCCCTTACTTGGCCTCGCCGTCGTCCACCGCCTTGGTGCTCTCGGCACGGCGTGGTCAATGAACGACATCCATCGGAAGAGGACTGTACGTGGAGAGGCTGATAGTTGGGTCTACGGCCGCACGCAAGGAAGTGCCTCTCTTTTTTGCGAGTAGGAAGTGCGTGCTTATTACACGCAAAATAATGATTTCTCCTCCTGACAGCTGGGACCGACCGGAAGGGCCTCTGTATTTCGCGAAAAAAACATTCCCCCCGCTGACAGCTTGGATCCACCAGCTATTACGCACAAAAAAATGAATACCCCCGCTGCTAGGTGGGTCCCACCATATTTGGAGGCTGACCTGTGGGCCTACTAAGTTGACGCGGACGTAGGGCTTTGTCAACTTAGTCAATATAAAAGATTCTAGCTGCAGTGACCATACGATATCTATCCAACGGTCATCGTGCTTCTTCAACCTCTAGTCTTCTTGCTCCAGCCGCCCAAACCAGCGCCGGCCATGCCGCCTGCTCCTGCCTCCCGTGGCCGGTTGTTCTGCCACGCAGGCCTCACCGCCCCACCCTACTCACATCGCTGGCCTGGCCATCCCTGTACTCACATAGACCTCCTGTTATTCTCTGGCGACGGCAGCCTCACACTGCAGCTGAACCAGTAAACCCTCATACTCCCCTCCGCGTGGGAAACAACTGCCGAGTCTTCCCTGGCTCCGGGTCATTCCCTTCCTAGGCCTCGCCGTCTTCCACCGCCTTGGTGCTCTCGGTGCAGCGTGGTCAACATGGTCAAGGAACAACTTCCATTGGAAGAGGACTGTACGTGGAGAGGCTGACAGCTGGGTCCACGGCCGTAGCAAGGAAGTGCCTACGGGCGGGTCTCGAACGCATACTAGCGCATACATACGGCCAGGGCTTGTGTACATGGAGAGGCAATGGACGGCAGCAACGGCGTCGTGTTCATCGGAAGCCAACCGGCTGGGTCGGAATGGAGAAACTGCGTCGTGTTCATCGGGAGGTTACGGAATGCATCGTGTTCATCGGGAGCCAACCGGCTTGGATGAAACAGCCGAAACGGGGTCTGGCATATCGCAGAACGGAGCAAACAGCCTTCTATTCGAGTGCCTGCGGTCAAAACGGGGTGTTGTTGATCGGGAGGGGTGTGGCGTACCGCAAAACGGAGGAAACAGACTTGTGTTGGAGCGCCTACGGTCGAAACGGGGTCCTGTTCATCGGGAGGGGGGTGGCGTACCGCAAAACAGGACTCCACGAGCTACTGTTCATTCATCATCTACTGCCTCGCTCCAGCCTCCATGGGCCACTGTTCATCCACCGTCGACTTCCTCTAGCCTCCACCTGCTACTATTCATCCACCGTCGACTTCCTCCTGCCTCCACCAGCTACTATTCATCCATGGGGTCGCCTGCACCGGCTACTGTTCAACCAGCCCTCCACGGGGTCCTGTTCATCCACCCTCCACCGGGTATTGTTCAACCAGCCCTCCACGAGGTCCTGTTCATCCACCCCCAACCGGCTCGATCGGGTGGTGTGTGGCGGCCTCGTCTTGATCGGGGTCCTGTTCATCCAGCGACAACGGCCTCTACTACCATGGGGTCCTGTTCATCCTACCCCCATCGGGAAATGTTCATCCAACACCCAACAACGGTCACTGTTCATCAAGAGGCAACAGTAGCAGGTTCGATCGGCTTCAGTTAGCAGCAGTAGCGAAGGAATCGCTCGGGTTCAGTTAACAGCCAAGGATCGATCGCTCGGGTTCAGTAACGTAGCTAGTGCAATCGCTCGGGTTTAGTAAGCGAACGCCTCGCTTGGGTTCAGTTAGAGCCCAATGCCTCGCACACACACGCGTACATGTACGAGAGAAACCTGCAATCCCTCCGTGCATCGCTCGGCCCTGACCACCCACCGTAACCGGGAACTCCCCAAAATTTTCCTCGCCCTCGCTTCTACCACGATTTTTTCCGTCATGGACGGCCCAAAGAATGTCATGCAGGTGTGTCCCCGGCCCGCCCAGGATGAAAAGCCCATTTTCTGTCATGATTTTTTGTCATAGAAGTAGGAGCCCACCACATCTATGATGATACGTGCTTTTGTCACAATTATCATCATAGAAGTGTCATAAGCATGACATAATTTTTTTTCGTTCGGGCCAAAATGTCACAGATGTCTCTTTTTTTTTGTAGTGGCGGCGAGTGCCCCGGGAACCAGCGGCAGTTCCAGAAGTGTGACTGCGGTGGTGGCTTCGACATGCCAACACGGCGATGGATGCCGTCCTCTCCTCAGTGAGGGTGGAGTGCCCGCACGAAGGCTGTGGGCTCAACGTCACTTACCACAAGCTCACCGATCACTAGAGCGTGTGTCCGCTCGCGCCCTACAAATGCCCCGTGCCCGTCTGCGGCTATGAAGGCCCACCGCCGACACTCCCCCACCACATCCGCACCATGCATTCCATGCCCGTGCACAGGATCTAGTACGGCAAGGTGCTCCAGCTGCAAGTGCCGGTGTTGGAGCCGCGACGCTTGCTGGTCGAGGAGGAGGACGGTCGCGCGTTTTTCATGGTCGATGGTGTGCTCGACATCGGCGCGCCTACCGCCATGTCGGTCATCTGCATCAGAGTGGGGGCGTCCCCACCACCGCACTACGCAGCCAAAGTGTGGGCGAACGACTGATGTCGCTTGAACTACATCGGTATTTCCCCAAAGAGGAACGGATGATGCAGCACAACTACGGTAGGTATTTCCCTCAGTTATGAAACCAAGGTATCAATCCAGTAGGAGAACCAAGCAACACTATGTAAACGGTACCTGCACACAAAAAACAAATACTTGCAACCCAACGATTAGGAGGGGTTGTCAATCCCTCTACGGGTAACGGTGCCAGAAATTGTCAAGTTGACGGGATAAAATTTGTGTAGATTGGATAAATAGATCTCGATAAAACACGAAATAAAATAAATAGCAAAAAAGTACAGCAAGGTATTTTTGGGTTTTTGGTATAATAGATCTGAAAATAAAAGCAAATAGAAATAGATCTCAAAGCAAATATGATAAAGAATAGACTCGGGGGCCGTACATTTCACTAGTGGCTTCTCTCAAGAAAATAGCATACGGTAGGTAAACAAATTACTGTTGGGCAATTGATAGAAGATCGAATAATTATGATGATATTCAAGGCAATGATCATTATATAGGCATCACGCCCAAGATTAGTAGACCGACTCCTGCCTACATCTACTACTATTACTCCACACATCGACCGCTATCCAGCATGCATCTAGTGTATTAAGTTCATGGAAAAAACGGAGTAATGCAACAAGAAAAATGATATGATGTAGACAAGATCTATTCAAGTAGGAATAGCCCCCATCTTGTTATCCTTAATAGCAACGATACATGCGTGTCTTGCTGCCCCTTCTGTCACTGGGAAAGAACACCGCACGATCGAACCCATCACAAAGCACCTCTTCCCATGGCAAGAAAAATCGATCTAGTTGGCCTAACTAAACCAAAGATTCGAAGAAGAAATATGAGGCTATAAGCAATCATGCATATAAGAGATCAAAGAAGACTCAAATAATATTCATGGATATAGATCTGATCATAAACTCAAAGTTCATCGGATCCCAACAAACACACCGCAAAAAGTACATCAAATAGATCTCCAAGAGACCATTGTATTGAGAATCAAAAAGAGAGAAGAAGCCATCTAGCTACTGCCTACGGACCCGTGGGTCTATAATGAACTACTCATGCATCATCGGAGAGGCACCAATGAGGATGATGAACCCCTTCGTGATGGTGTCTAGATTGGATCTCGTGGTTCTAGAACTTGCGGCGGCTCGAATAGTTTTTCGTCGACACCCCTAGGGTTTTTGGAATATTTGGGTATTTATAGGGCAAAGAGGCGGTGCGGGAGGCCACCGAGGTGGGCACAACCCACCAGGGCGCGCCTGGGGGGTTGTGCCCACCTCGGTGCACCCCTCTGGTACTTCTTTGGCCCAAGTTGTTTCTTCTAGTCCATAAAAAATCTCCAAAAAGTTTCACTGCGTTTGGACCCCGTTTGGTACTGATATTCTGCGAAGTAAAAAAAAGCAAAAAACAACAACTGGCACTGGGCACTATGTCAATAGGTTAGTCCCAAAAAAATGATATAAAGTTGCTATAAAATGATTGTAAAACATCCAAGAATGATAATATAACAACATGGAACAAGCAAAAATTATAGATACGTTGGAGACGTATCGGCATCCCCAAGCTTAATTCCTACTCGTCCTCGAGTAGGTAAATGATAAAAATAGAATTTTTGATGTGGAATGCTAGCTAACATGTTCATCACATTGTCGGCGTTGTGGGAACTAGGGTACCCAGACTTGCCTGCCTGCGGCCCACGGCGTGGCTCCGTCAATGGCCAAGTACGACCCACCTCCAAGGCCACCAAGACAAGACCCTCGCGAGGGGCCAAGCCTCGCGAGGCGGACGACACCAAGACCTCCCGAGGGAGCGGCCTTCCCAGGCTGCCTCCTGAGGAGCAGAGATGCAGGTACCCAACCTCAGGAGGTTGCAATGACGTAAGCCATGACGACCAAGGCCCGGCGTGCGCCAGCAGGCGCAGAGGAGGTAGTTTCCTCTTTGGTGCTAAGGAGGCAAGCACAGGCGTGGGTTCCCAAGGAGCCCGGCAAAGGTTTCTATTCTAGTGCTACAAGACCAAGACCGCCAGGACGGCAGGACGGATGTTATCGTCGAGCCCACTGCTGCGTCACAACCAGAGGCTTTGCAGGCGAAGACCACCTTTTATCAGGATAAGATGTACTACTTGTCCCCTTTCAAATTGGCCACTGTGGGATCCCTTCCCACCTACGATTTGGGGGAAGAGGACCGAGGCCACTATAAGTATAAGGCTAGCCACCACCGTAGACGGGATCGGATTGGATCGATTCCACCCTCACCCATAGACCTTGCGAGGTTGTTCATCCTTTGTACTAGCTCATCCTCATCCCCTCGTGAGGCCAATCCACCACAAAGCAGGAGTAGGGTCTTACAACGCAAGGTGGCCCGAACCTGGGTAAACTGCCGTGTTCATCTTCTTCCTTGTTCGTGTGCATCGAGCTAGGCCGTAGGGCGACGAGCTGGTTGGCTGGATAGGTTGAGTTCTTCACACACGCCCCAGAGTTCGAACCTTTCTTCGGTCTGCGGAGCCCTAAATCCGACATTTGGCGTGCCAGGTAGGGGCGTGTCGAAGCCTCTCTTCCACCGTTCGCTCCGCCGCTGTTCTGTCGTTCCCATGGCCGATGCTCGCCGTGTCCGTGCCGAGCGCCGTGCCGCTCGCGTCGCCCAGACGGCGCCCATGGGCAACGGCGCTCCTCGCCGCTCTGCCTCCCCGGCGGCTAACGCCGCCACTGACCCTGCTGCTCGCGAATAGCAGGACTCGTCGCTGCCGCCGTCCGTGCGGCGCGATGGCCGCACCGCAACTCCATCACCCACTCCAACCACGGCGTCATCTTCTCATGTTTATCGTGGGCTGGCGAACGGGCAGGCTGCACTACTCATGGCGCGAGAGCTGCTGTGCTACCGCCCGGCCAACGACCTCTACGATGGCTGGCTCGGCCGCATCGCCGAGCTCGTCAACGCCGCCGGTGAAGCCCCTACACCATCCCGTTCGCCCCGCCCCCCGCCCTCCCTGGCGGGCGATGTGGCTCACGGCGCGCCTCCTCCTCCTCTGCACGGTGCGGACCCCGAGCCCAGGTGAGAGGCACCCCAACGGGACCCGCCGCGCAGGGCGCCGACGCGCGATGAAGAAAGCTGCCAGGTGGTGCAGCGGCCCCAAGGAGAAGCGCGTGCGCTCCCAGCGCCGCCACGTCAAGAGCGCATGCCGCCAGAGGCGGTGGCACGTGGGCGACAAGATCAAGGTCCCCCCATGCGACCGGTACCTTTGAGTGCGGCAGGCTGCCGTGCTTTCACCCCAGAGCTGCGCCGCGTCGTCTGGCCCGGCAAGTTCAAGCCGGATCTGCCTCCACGCTACGACGGCACTCCTGACCCCGCTGAGTTCCTCCAGCTCTACGAGCTGAGCATCGAGGCGGTGAACGGCAACGACAAGGTCATGGCGAACTCGTTCACCATGGCCCTCAAGGATGGCGCGCGTTCTTGGCTCCTGAACCTTCCGGTGGGGTCGATCTCCTCCTGGGACGAGCTGCGCGAGCGCTTCATCGCCAACTTCCAGGGCACTCATGACCGCGCTCCTGCAGCAGGCGACCTGCGACGCATAAAGCCGCAGCCGGGCGAGACCTTGCACAAGTACATACATCGCTTCACGAATGTTCGCCTCAAGATCCCGAAGGTGTCGGACGAGGCCATCATCACGGCGTTCTCCAGTGGCGTCCGCGACGTCAAAATGAAGGAGGAGCTCGCCATCCACGAGGACTTGTGTTCGGCTCTGGAGATGTTCAACATGGCAACCAGATGCACAAGGGCCAAGGAAGGTCGCCTCTCCCTCCTGGAGCTTCCGGAGGTCGATCCTGGAGACAAGAAGGCCAAGGCTAAGGAAATGAAGCGCAAGGGCCCCGCCATGCTGGCCGCGGAGCCCGAGATGAAGCATTGCCGTGACCATGATGAGCCTCCCAGGGGCAACCGCCCGTTCTGCTTCTTCCACAATGTCCACAACCACAACACCAACGACTGCCAGGAGCTCAGGGCAATCCGCGACGGGCACTTTGGCCACCGCCCCGAGCGCAACGACCGCGGCTACGGCCGCGGAGGAGGCCGCGGTGGAGGCCGCTGGGACAACCGCAACCCCCGCCAAGACTGGCGCGACCAGCCTCGTGATGGCCCCTAGAGATACCAGCCTCGTGAGGATCGCCCCCAGGGCAATGCTGTCCTCCCTCCGCTGCCGCCACCGCCACCGCCAAGGAGAAACGACGACAACCGCCAAGATGATGGGGCTGGGGGCTTCCAAGAGCCTTGCGTGATCGCCTGCATCCTAGGTGGCGCTCAGGCCCCCGCTTCTCATCGCGTCTTCAAGCAGTTCGCTTGTGAGGTGAACGCGGCCCTCCCCAAGCTCGAGGCGTCGCGCCCCCTCAGGTGGTCCAAGCACGCCATCACCTTTGACTCCATGGACCAGCTCAAGTGCTCCACCGCCGCCGGCGTGCTCCCAATGCTCTGCACGCCAACCATCAGCAACGTCCTTGACACCAAGACCCTCATCGACGGTGGTGCGGAGCTCAACGTTCTCTCTGTCGAGACGTTCGAGATGCCCCAAGTGCCATACGACCAGCTTCTGCCCACCAAGCCTTTCTCAGGGGTCACTGATGGCTCCACCATCCCCATAGGGCAGATCCGCCTCCCTGTCACCTTCGGCAAGCACGACAACTACCACACCGAGCTTGTCGACTTCGACCGCCCACATCCACCTCCCGTACAATGCCATCCTTGGGTATCCGGCCCTTGCCAAGTTCATGTCAGCAACTCACCACGGCTACAATGTCCTCAAGATGCCAGGAAGTGGCGGCATCATCATGGTCGCCTGCGACGAAAAGGATGCGGTGTGCTCCCTCGAGCGCGCCTACCAGGCTGCGGTGGTCGAGAACTCTGACGACGAGGGTGCCGTCCTGCCTCCTGAGGCCATCCCCAAGAAGAAGAAGCAGCTCCTCCCAAAGGGCCGTCAGAAGGCTGGGGTGTTCGACGGTCGTGCCTCAGGCCCCGCGCCCTCTGCTGGGGCGTCTTTCCCTCTCGCATAGGGAGGCATGCCCGGCGCCCCCCTCAGGATGGGCTCGGGGGCTCTCCTCTGGAGGGCCTCTGACCTGACCAGCGTGATGAGGGAGGCGTTCGGGCACCACATGGAGGCGTGCTTCGACGCACGCCTCCATGAGCAAGGCGTAAGGCACGAGGCACCGGGCACTCAGCAGGTCATCACCAAGGCAATCGAGGAGCTTCAGGAGGCGCGAGCCATGCGTGGCGAGCGTCGCCCCGCACCACCCGGTGCAGTTGCCGCCCACGACATGGGTGGCGAGCTGCGTGTCTATGTCAACATCCCATGCCTCAACAGGGCTGCTTCGCAGGACCTCTTCTGGCTGTCCCGCGTTGGTCGGAGCGGGGGCTACCCCTGCAGCTACGTCCGCATGCCATTCGGCCTGCTGAACGTGGCCGCCTCGTACCAGTGCCTCACGCAGGGAGCCTTGGCGGCTCACGAGGCAAGGCGCTGGGCGGTCCTGACCGAGTAGGTGATGGACCGTCTTGAGCCCCCCGGACCTCCGAAGCCTCCCGGGACTCAGCAGCCGGTCGGCTCATGAGGAGCGATCTCTACAGTACGCATCTTCAGCTACTTCAATGCTTCTACAACAATGGTGCCATTTGACTTTTTGGTTTGTTCAACTGAGGGCGCCCCTCAGGCTGCATTATCCTCAGGCTGCTAGGGCCCGACCTCGCAGCTTTATCGTTTTGCGCGTGTATCGGAACTGGCTTTGCTTTCATGAGTTTCCTAAGTATCTCAATTGCCTGTCCAGTGCTTCGTCACTATGATGTCGCTGCGCCCTCGCGAGCCCGCCTGCGACCTCCTCATGATTAAGGACTGGCACGGCGTCTGTGCTCGGGTTCATCCCTGCAGCCTCGACAAACGCAAGCGACCGAGCTCTGTCCCGCGGGCCAGCTCCCGTGCGCGTCACCTCCCGTGGTCCTTGGTGCCTTGTTCTCGCATGAGCTAATCACGTGTGGGCAAGTGCGGGCGCACGGCCCGGTTCGTACAACTGTAGTTCGGCGCTTCGCCGTAGTGGGAGCCGTGCGCCGGCTATCTTTCTGTGGGATCGTTGCATGAGAAGACTTGGCACAGCGTCTGTGCTCGGGTCCATCCCTGCAGCATCGATAAAACCAATGGCTGAGCTCTGTCTGGCGGGCCGGCCCCGTTCACGTCACCTCCTGGGGTCATTGGTGTCCGGACTTCTCATGCGATAACCTCCGGAGGGGCATTCGGCGCAGGCCCCCCCATCGCCCCGCAGGTTTCTTACGCGCGCCCCACGCTGCAAAAATCAGGCACAATCCGCCTTGAGGTAGGGCCTCGTGAGTCCCGCGCTAGCTCACGAGTGCCCAGATATACCTCCTCCAGTTCTGCCGTGCTAGCCACAAATACGAACGGGGCTGTACACGCCCCGGAGTCTCCCCCAGCGGGAACTCCCACCCACGCACCAGTGGAAGCCCCATGCTCAGCGCTGGCGGACGACACGGTGAAGGAGCGACTATGCCCACGATAAAGTGGAAGCACCATGCTCCGCGCTGGTGAATAAACAACTAAGGGCGCCCTCGCGGCCGCACCAACCTCAGGATAGCCTCTCGGCTCTACGACCGGCAACACCCCACAGCTTCCCCTCGGGAGGATCGTGCGAGGGGGCTAGAAACGAGGGATGTGCTCAGGCCTCGCCTGGCACATGCTACCCTACCAGGTCCGGGTACCTGGTCTTCTCGCGTTCCCCCCAGGCGAAAGCTGGTGGTCAAAGGTATGAGGGCTGCTCGCACGTCAAGGGGGACCTCCTGAGCATCGTGACTCAGGGGCCTCACTGGTCACGTAGCCCCTTGCCCCTTGGTGTCATCCTGGTGATTCGGACACCCCAACGGCGGCCAAGTTATGCGCGGGGCTGGGCCCTGCCGATGCTGATCAAGCACCCTTGTGCTGAAGATGAACGGGGCTAAGCAATCTGCTGAAGCTGTGGGATGTCAAAATGCATCGGTCAGAGTGCGAAGTCCTACACCCCGGCGTCCACGCTTCCTTCATGAGGGCTGCTCGCACGTCAAGGGGGACCTCCTGAGCATCGCGACTCAAGGGCCTCACTAGTCACGTAGCCCCTCGCCCCTTGGTGTTGTCTTGGTGATCCGGACGCCCCAACGGCGGTCGAGGTATGCGCGGGGCTGGGCCCTACCGTTGCAGAGCACAAAAGCAAGCACGAAGGAAACTTGACGCAATTAGGAAACCACGGGGTCCTAATGATTATTATAAGCACAGATTGTTCCACAAGCTTAAATAGAAACCATACGCCTCCACGAGGCATGGTAAATGTTGCAGGGTAAAACTAAGAAGGAACACCACTTCCGCCACCCACCCCGCTCGTTGGAAGCCCCTCGTCGACAACGCTACCACCGTTCTCACCGCTTTCGAATTCTGTTGCTGGAGCCTCGGAGATGGGAACGCAGAGGAACTTCCCCAGCAGCGCATCCACCTGGCCCCTCACGGCCTCTGCGGCAGCATCGCGCGACTCGAGTGCCACTGGGTCGATCAGGGCGTTGAGGTCGAAGCCGGGGTCCTGGAGGTAGAGGTGGCTGAAGATGCGCATCGCGGCCGCGGTGAAGAGCGAGCGGCACTCCACCTCCAGGTAGGAGTCCACCGCAGCGGTGGCACCCTTGAGCACCTCGGCAAGCTTGGGGAGGAGCCCTGCAAGACCGTCTTCAGGAATCACTAGTGGCTCTTTGTACCCTCCCCCGTGGATGGAGCGCAGCGCCTTGCGAAACATGAGCTCAAGGGCCAAGAAGGTCTCGCGGTCCATGGCCGCCCTCTGCTCGGCGGCAACAAGGGCCTTCTCCCTGGTCTCTAGCTGGGCTGTCGTCTCAGAGACATGCCGGGCGTGGGACGCCTGGGCTTTGTCTGCCTCCTCCTTCAGCTTGGCCAGATGGTCGCACTCCGTCGCCTGGTCGGCGGACACCTGGGCCAGCTGGGTGTCTCGATCGGCGAGCTTCGCCTCGCGGGCCTTGAGGCCCTCCTCCTGTTGGCGGAGCCGCGACGTAGCCGCGGCCTGCTCCTCCTGAAGGGCCTTCAAGCTCTCCTCCGCCTCCCTGCAGCGCTTCGCGGCAGACGTAGCCTCAGCCTGCGCCGTGTCGCGAGATGCTCTGCCGTCGGCAGCCTCCTTCCTGCTCTCGGCGCTGGCGGCTTCAGCCCGGCTCCAGGCCTTCTGAATGGAGGAGTTGGCCTGGGCCCACCCCGAGAGAAGCCCCAGGCGCTCCCTCACGAAGCACCTGTCGGCATCCTGAAGGTCCGCCCGAAGACGACCAAGCGCAACGTAGGCCTCATCCATGGCCCCGGGCCTGACCATGGGACCGCAGTTCGCAAGTGCAAGGGTTGGAGGAGAAGGCGGCGCGAGCGCAGTGAGTTGCTCCGCGGCTCCAGAGGAGTTGGCGAGGTCGGCTTTGGTGGCCGTGGGCTCCGAACCTTTCCCGGGCGCAACGGGCACGGACAGCTCCACTGCCTGCTGGCCCACGGGGACCGGCCTCTCCAGGGGCGGCACCACCACGCCCTGAGAGGCCCGCTCCATTGCGAGGGGGCGAGGAACGTCCTCCCCCGCCCGCGCCAGAGTCGTTGCGCCTGTGGCAGGAGGAGGCGTCTCCGGAGCCCGAGCTTCCTCCTTCCTCTTCTTCACCACGACGCCCACCCTGGTCATCGGAGCGGGAGCACTGTGAGCAAGGTGAGAGTATATGCTGAGCAGAAACAAGGTAAGATGCTTACTCGTTGGGATCGATGTACGCCCTCCTCTTCTCCCTCTTAGCCAGGGCAGGGGCATCCCCGCTCTTCCTTGGCGCAGCCTTGGTCGGGCCGGGGGAGTTGGCGTGGCGCTCTTCGGCCGGCCTCGGGGCGGCGCTGCCTTTCAAGGTGGAGGAACCGCCCTGAGGAGCCGCAGAGAGTAGGGCCACGTCTGTCCCGCTCTTCTTCGGCGTCGCCTGGTCCGGCCTGTCGAGGGCCCGAGGGGTGGCCCCCGACCTCGTGAGGACTCCAGTGGAGCCTGGGGGTTTCACGGCCGGGGGCTCGTCGGCGTCGTCGTCAGGGAGGCCTCGGAGGAGTTCGCCTCGTGACGGGGGAGAGATCTCTGCTACATCATACTCGGTCATCTTCGAGTCCTCCTTGCCTTCTTCGCCGACGCTGTCGTTGGAGGACACCGACACCGGGGCGTCGGTGAGCTCGGGCGGCACGAGCCCTAGCTCATTGAAGACAGGCATGGCGGCGACCAGCGCCTCCCTGTCGGCGTGGCGGTACAGCAGGGCGTAGGCCTTCGGGAGGTTGCCTGGCTCACCCTCGAGTAGGGTGTTCATGGCCTTGTCCAGCTCCTCGCCCGTCAAGCCCTCGGAGCGCAGCCTGATGTCGTCCGTCGCGCCTTGGTACTCTCACATGGGGCGCGTGTGCTACTGGAGCGGGGCCAGGCGCCGCACCAGGAACTCCTTCAGGAGCATGCCCCCCCCGTCAGCGCCCTGGCATCCAAATCTGCGGTCATCCTCCTCAGGACAGGTGCCGCCCGGGGGTTGAAGAGCTTCTTGTGACCCCACCCATCGAGCTTCTCCGGTAGTTGGGTCGGCAGTTCCAGCCGCGCGTTGAGGCCCTTGGTGTCCATGAAGACCCACCGGCGCTGGAAGTTGTCCACCTTCTTTTCGGCCCTCATGAGCAGGTTGTTCTTGTGGACCGCGACGAAGGACACGCAGCCGGAGCGCTGGGCCGGATCGTGCAGTCGCAGGTAGAAGAAGTGCCGGAGAAGCGGAATGGAGGGCCTCACGCCCATGAATGCCTCGCAGTAGAAGGCGAAAATGGACAGGAGAAGGATGGATTTGGGTTGAAGATGCAGGGCCTGAACCTGGTAGTGGTCGAGGACGGCGACGAAGAACTCGGAGAAAGGCGAAACGAGCCCCGCAAAGACGCTGTGGAGGAAGAAGGGGTAGAACGTCTCCGCCAAGGTCCTTTGCTCGGTGGAGCCGGCCAGGAGCGTGGTCTCTTTCCAGTCGTTGTGATCACTCACCGTCAACGGGAGCGCAGCGGCGAGCTGCCTCTCCTCGGTGATGGAGGACGTGCCGAGGGCCGGCGCAGGAGAGGGGGAAGGGCTTGAAGCCTGAGCGGCCGACTTCGCCTTCCCAGACTCCATTCGTGAGATCTCGAAGGAAGGGGGAGGAGCTCAGTCGGATCTGGAGATGTTCTCAGCTGGGAGAAAGTGGGATCTGGAGCGGGGCGAAGGGAGAGCAATGATGGCTCGGTAGCAGGCGCCAGCCTTTTGTCAGCCTGGGCAGTTGCCGAGGCGTTGGGTGAAGCGGAGACTCCCATGTCCCATCAAGCGCCATTCGTCAGCCTGGCCCGCAGGCGATTGGGGCTCGCGGTGCTTCGCCCTTGCCCTTTGGCTTTGCCTTGAAGCCAAGTCTGAGCGCGCCTTGGGCCCGGGGGCTACTGTCGGTGTTCTGGGAACCAGGGTACCAGACTTGCCTGCCTGCGGCCCACAGCATGGCTCCGTGAACGGCCTAGTATGGCCCACCTCCAAGGCCACCAAGATAAGACCCACGCGAGGGGCCAAGCCTCGTGAGGCGGACAACACCAAGACCTCCCGAGGGAGCGGCCTTCCCAGGCTGCCTCCTGAGGAGCGGAGATTTCTATGCAGGTACCCAACCTCAGGAGGTTGCGATGACGCAAGCCATGACGACCAAGGCCAGGCGGGCGCCAGCAGGCGCAGAGGAGGCAGTTTCCTCTTTGGTGCTAAGGAGGCAAGCGCAGGCGTGGGTTCCCAAGGAGCCCGACAAAGGTTTCTATTCCAGTGCTACAAGACCAAAACCGCCAAGACGGCAGGAAGGATGTCATCGTCGAGCCCACTGCTGTGTCACAACCAGAGGCTTTGCAGGCGAAGACCACCTTTCATCAGGATAAGATGCACTACTTGGCCCCTTTCAAATTGGCTACTGTGGGATCCCTTCCTGCCTACGATTTGGGGGAAGAGGATCGAGGCCACTATAAGTATAAGGCTAGCCACCACCATAGATGGGATCGGATCGGATCGATTCCACCCTCACCCATAGACCTCGCGAGGTTGCTCATCCTTTGTACTAGCCCATCCTCAGCCCCTCGTGAGGCCAATCCACCACAAAGCAGGAGTAGGGTCTTACACCGCAAAGGTGGCCCAAACCTGGGTAAACTGCTGTGTTCATCTTCTTCCTTGTTCATGTGCATCGAGCTAGGCCGCAGGGCGACGAGCTGGTTGGCTGGATAGGTTGAGTTCTTCGCACACGCCCCAGAGTTCGAACCTTTCTTGGGTCTGCGGACCCCTGAATCCGACACACATATTCTTTTCTTTTGTAGCATGGACATATGGACTTTTATATGGTTCAAAGCAATAGTCTAGTTTTGACATGAAGATTTCAATACTCAAGCATATCAACAAGCAACCATGTCTTTCACAATATCAACACTAAAGAAAGTTATCCCTAGCCCATCATACTCAATCATTGATCCATTCATGAAACACACTCGCATATTAGCTACATCCAATGCTCAAGTATGATCATAGTGCCCCTTAGTTGGTGCTTTATAAGAGAAGATGGAGACTCAAATGAAAATAAAAATTGTATAAAGTAAATAGATAGGCCCTTCGCAGAGGGAAGTAGGGATTTGTAGAGGTGCAGAGCTCAAAGCTTAAATTGAGAGATAATTTTTTTTGAGAGGCATACTTTTCCTGTCAACGAAAATGACCGAGTAATTCCCAACACTTTCCATGCTAGATATATCATAGGCGGTTCCCAAACAGAAAATAAAGTTTATTCCTTTTTCCACCATTCTTTCACATTCCACGACTAGCTGTATCCACGAGTACCATCCATACCAACACTTTTGAAGGAATTTATTATTTGACAACATAAAGTAAATTTCTTTTTCATTTCGGGACTGGGCATCCCTATTACCACCGCACTCTCGTGCAATGACAAGTGAATAAACACTCATCTTGAGAATAACACATCTCGCATGGAAATATTGGCCACCCCTTGCCGCTTCATGAGCGATACGAGCACACAAAAAGGAAATTCATTTTGAAAATTAGAGATGGCACATACAAATTTGCTTAGAACGGCACGGGAATACCGCATATAGGTAGGTATGGTGGACTCATATGGCAAAACTGGGTTTAAAGATTTTGGATGAACAAGTAGTATTTCTACTTAGTACAAGTGGAGGCTAGCAAAAAGATTGAGAAGCAACCAACCAAGAAACGAAAAATCACATAAGCGAGCATTAAGCATAACTAACACCGAATAATGCACCACAAGTAGGATGTAATTTCATTGCACAACTATTGACTTTCGTGCTTTCATAGGGAATCACAAACCTTAACACCAATATTCTTACTAAAGCATAATTACTCACCAACATGACTCACATATCACTATCATCATATCTCAAAACTATTACAAAGAATCAAGTATATTTTGTCCAATGATCTTCATGAAAGTTTTTATTATATCCCTCTTGAATATATATCACTTTGGGACTAGTTTCATATATTGCAATTGCTTTCGACAAGCTCAAACAAATCTAAGTGAAGAACATGAGCATAAAATTTTCCGTCTCTCAAAATAATATAAGTGAAGCATGAGAGAATTTCTTCAAAAATTTATTAACTCTCAAATAAATCTAAGTGAAGCATGAGAGCATTTCTTCAAAAATATTAAAGCACACCATGCTAAAAAAGATATAAGTGAAGCACTAGAGGAATTCCATAGCTCAAAAAAAATTAAGTGAAGCATATAGAGCAATTCTAACAAATCATAGCATAATTTTGGCTCTCTCAAATAGGTTTCTAGCAAGGATACTTGTGACAAACTAAAATGCAAAACAAGCAAAGACTCATATAATACAAGGCACTCCAAGCAAAACTCATGATATGTGATGAATAAAAATATAGCTCCAAGTAAAATACCGATGGTCGTTAGAAGAAAGAGGGGATGCCTTCCGGGGCATCCCCAAGCTTAGTTGCTTGGTTCTCTTTGAATATTAACTTGAGGTGCCATGGGGCATCCCCAAGCTTAGGCTTTTCTTACTCCTTATTCCTTCATCCATCGTGATCACACCCAAAACTTGAAAACTTCAATCACACAAAACTTAACAAAACCTTCGTGAGATCCGTTAGTATAAGAAAACCAATATTTACTTAAATTCAGTAGAAAACCCATTCAAATTTTGTTATTGCATTATATCTACTGTATTCTAACTTTACCATGGCTTATACCCCCCGATACAATCCGTAGATTTATCAAAATAAGCACACAATGCAAAGAAAATAGAATCTGTCAAAAACAGAACAGTGTGTAAAGATACGAATTGTTCTCATACTTATGTCACTCCAAAAATTCTTAAAAATTTGGAAAACAGAGGCAATTTGTATATCAATCTTTTGTAAAAAAAATCAGAATTTTTCGTCTCTTCTGTGAATTTATACAATTCTATTACTGGACACAAAAGTTTCTATTTTTCAATAGAATCAAATCAACTATCACCAAAGCTATCCCAAAGGCTTTACTTGGCACAAACACTAACTGAAACATAAAAAACACAATAATAACAGAGGCATAATTGTGCAAACACTCAAGAACAGAAATAAAGAGGCAAAAATAAATTTTATTCATTGGGTTGCCTCCCAACAAGTGCTATCGATTTATGCCCCTAGCTAGGCATAATGCATAGATTCAAGTATTGTCATTTGTAGTTTTTGCAACTTTTGTAAGGGCCTTTTCAAACCCGGGAGGCTCTTCACGCTTCCCATGATTTTCCAGTAAAGAGGCCATCTTGAGATCTAAAATATCCAAATGCTTATTGCAAAGAGTAATCAAAGTATTCATGCGATTGAGGTTCCCACTAATATGTTTAAGAGGTTCGTTATATTTTTGCAACTCAACCAAATGTTTATGCAAATCACTTAACTTGTCTAAAATTTGAGCCCCTTCTTGAGTAAAAGAAATCCCATTTTTGGTTGGTGGAATTTCCAAAATTCCCTCTAGGATCTCATAAGCGGTATTAGCATCAAGTTCAATAAAGTTCCCTTTAGCGGCAAAATCCAAGAGTTGTCTATGATGCAAAGCTAATCCTATATAAAAATTTCGAAGAAAAATCTTTGCATCCCCTTTTAGATTGCAAATGCGATAAGATTCCATTAGCCTATACCAAGCATCTTTCAAATTTTCTCGTTGTTTCTGCTTGAAGTATAAAACTTCAAAATCTGGTGACAAAGGAGCAGTAGTCATGCCAGCCATAAAGACAGAGTAGGCAAACAAGATCACACACAAAAGATAGATCTGACGAGAAAACAGCGAACGAAAAAGAGGGCGAATAAAATAGCAAATTTTTGTAAAGTGGGGGAGATGAAAATGAGAGGCAAATGGCAAATAATGTAAATTGCAAGGAGATGAGATTTGTGATTAGGAACCTGATAGATGTTGATGATGTCTCCCCGGCAACGTCGCCAGAATTTCCTTTTGCTGTCGCTTGAACTACGTCAGTATTTCCCCAAAGAGGAAGGGATGATGCAGCACAGCTACGATAGGTATTTCCCTCAGTTATGAAAGCAAGGTATCAATCCAGTAGGAGAGCCAAGCAACACTATGTAAACGGTACCTGCACACAAAGAACAATTACTTGCAACCCGACGATTAGGAAGGGTTGTCAATCCCTCTACGGGTAACGGTGCCAGAAATCATCAAGTTGACAGGATAAAAATTGTGTAGATTGGATAAATAGATCTCGATAAAACACGAAATAAAATAAATAGCAAAAAACTGCAGCAAGGTATTTTTGGGTTTTTGGTATAATAGATCTGAAAATAAAAGCAAATAGAAATAGATCTCAAAGCAAATATGATAAGAATAGACCGGGGGTCGTAGATTTCACTAGTGGCTTCTCTCAAGAAAATAGCATACGGTGGGTAAACAAATTACTGTTGGGAAATTGACAGAAGATCGAATAATTATGACGATATCCAAGGCAATAATCATTATATAGGCATCACGTCCAAGATTAGTAGACCGACTCCTGCCTGCATCTACTACTATTACTCCACACATCGACATCTATCCAGCATGCATCTAGTGTATTAAGTTCATGGAAAAATAAGAACAATGGCATGATGTAGACGAGATCTATTCATGTAGGAATAGCCCCCATCTTGTTATCCTTAATAGCAAATGATACATGCGTGTCTTGCTGCCCCTTCTGTCACTGGGAAAGAACACCGCACGATCGAACTCATCACAAAGCACCTCTTCCCATGGCAAGAAAAATCGATCTAGTTGGCCTAACTAAACCAAAGATTCGAAGAAGAAATACGAGGCTATAAGCAATCATGCATATAAGGGATCAAAGAAGACTCAAATAATATTCATGGATATAGATCTGATCATAAACTCAAAGTTCATCGGATCCCAACAAACACACTGCGAAAAGAGTTACATCAAATAGATCTCCAAGAGACCATTGTATTGAGAATCAAAAAGAAAGAAGAAGCCATCTATCTACTGCCTACATACCCATAGGTCTACAATGAACTACTCACGCATCATCGGAGAGGCACCAATGAGGATGATGAACCCCTCCGTGATGGTGTCTAGATTGGATCTCATGGTTCTGGAACTTGCGGTGGCTCGAATTGTTTTTCGTCGACTCCCCTGGGGTTTTTGGAATATTTGGGTATTTATAGGGCGAAGAGGCGGTGCGGGAGGCCATCGAGGTGGGCACAACCCACCAGGGCGCGCCTGGTCCCCCAGGCGCGCACAGGTGGGTTGTGCCCCCCTCGGGGCACCCCTCTAGTACTTCTTTGGCCCAAGTTGTTTCTTCTGGTCCATAAAAATTCTCCAAAAAGTTTCGCTGCGTTTGGACTCCGTTTGGTACTGATATTCTGCGAAGTAAAAAACAAGCAAAAAACAGCAACTGGCACTGGGCACTATGTCAATAGGTTAGTCCCAAAAAATGATATAAAGTTGCTATAAAATGATTGTAAAACATCCAAGAATGATAATATAACAGCATGGAACAAGCAAAAATTATAGATACGTTGGAGACGTATCAACGGCCCACCGAGGGAGCCCAAAGGCAGGACCAACACCGTCAAGGTCGAAATCGAGGTGACAAGCAGCAAGGAGCCTGATGCCATCGCCGTGCAGGAGCTGACCTTCTTCACAGTGCCGCCCAAGCTGCTGGCCGGGGCTGGGTTGTCGAGGACGGTGTCCCTCCACATTCAGATTGACAAGCTCACCTCCTAAATGATTCTACAGTGCCTTCTATTTATCTTAGTAATATGCTAATATAGGGTTTAGCTCGGTCTATTTTAGCTTAAGAGATGGTGGATTTTGGTGGCGATGCAACAATTACTTCGACATCAGATCAGCAGTTAAAGTAATTTCCAACAGTCGAAGGGATATTTTGTGTCTGTTGGATATAAAAATCCTTTGGGTAAGGAGTATAAGCTGCTTATATGCTTGTTTGTTGAGGAAGTGTTGCGTACTTCTGTGAGTTGACGCGACACATCAAAGAAGTACTACTACTAGTAGTACTTACCCGACTGTGCACCAGGCAAACCAAGCTCGTGTCATGTTGGTGCCGTGTGCGACCCGCACATTAACCAAAACCTCGCGCCTCTAGCTGGGCATCCGTGTTTTAAACTTCTCAATCTCAAGGCCAAGGGGCAACGTGAACCTATGATAGAGCCAATCGGATGGTTGAGAACACTACAATTCATAGCTACAGATGCGTGTGTGCACCTGTTGTCTTCATGTACAACGTACTAAACGCAGAGTACAAGTGTATGTGGGTGGCATCGACCTAGAGAGCTAGAGATGGTGCGTGCAAGAAGTCCCGAGAGACTAGGTGTGTGCGTGGGAAAGAGGGAGAGAGATGATATGTGTCGATGTAATGCGTGTGAAAAAATGACTAGTCAATAGCTCGCCACGAGGCTATTCCTGGCGAACGCCCCAATAACCATAAGATATGTATCCGACGGTGCCTGTTATTGCATGTACACAATAGTAGAAAAACAAGTGACATGGCATATTACAAAACTGCCACACCTTGCCCCTCCCCTACCCATGAAACTGCCACTCGAGCATTCGCAACTGCCATGGTCTGCTCCTATGTGTGATCTTCATTTTTTAAAGGGGTCTACAATAAAAGGCCTGGCTTTTGGTGCGCGGTAGGCAGGGGAGCTTGGCCGGTCGGTTTGCTACTGCTCACATGTGGTTGAACATAAGTGATGTACCAAGCCGATGCGCGTCACTTCGGTGAGCGGCGGGCCGGACATACCGTCTGCTCATGCTAAGCGGCGGGCCGGACTGACCGTGTGTTGGTGCTACTACTTACATGTGGTCGCATGTGTCAGTGACGCACCAAGACAATGCGCGTCCCTTCGGTGAGCAGCGGGCCAGACCGACCGTGTGTTGGGGCGACGCCAGCGCGATGGGCTGTAAGTTTACCGCCTAACTTAATTTGTAAAGGGTAACACTTGCTTTGCCTCCTTAACGAGATCGGTCACTAGAAATCCTCATTACATACGTTTCTCGGACGCGTATGTGGGCCCGCGTTCTCATAGGCCATCATGGCGGAGACAGACGCCGGCAACCTCTCGAAGCAAAAAATGAGTAGCCCGTTGCTGGCTATTTCTATAATCAGTTTAGAAATTCTCAATTTCACGTGTGACGCGATATTAGCCGTTCATTGATGTTGATCCAACGGTCTAAATGCCTCGGAATGGGTGGGATTCGCGTCTACAGTAACCTCATTGTACCCAACAGTGTCTACGTTCTTCTGGAAGCATCAACATGTCAGTGTGATCAATCCATGCAAGAAGCTGGCAAACAACACCTCCACATGTGCCACGTGGCTTCATTGAGCTCCCCCATCATTTTATTCAAAAATTTATTGGCTGAAAAAGAAAGACATCTCCGGAAACAAAAACTTGCTTGTATTTTGTTTCCTACTTGCTTTGCACGTACTGGAAGAGCAAGTATAATAAGTTACAGTCAGCAGGCTATAATGATTAAACAATTATATTTGTGTTGAGTTGGATGAGAGAGAAGAGGAGAGAATGGAAGCGGGTGCTACTTCTTGAGCTTGCGTTGATTTTTCCCTTGAAGAGGAAAGGGTGATGCAGCAAAGTAGAGATAAGTATTTCCCTCAGTTAAGAACCAAGGTATCAATCCAGTAGGAGGTACAAGCAAGTCCCCAATAGATGCACCTGCACAAACTAACAAACACTTGCACACAATGCGAAAAAGGGGTTGTCAATCCCTTCACGGTCACTATCAAGAGTGAGATCTAATAGAGATAGCTATAAAAGATAAGTAAAAGGCAAAATAAAGTAAATATGAATAAATTGCAGCAAGGTATTTTTGGGTTTTTGGTTCTATAGATCTGAAAATATAGGATGAGAAATAGACCCGGGGGCCATAGTTTTCACTAGAGGCTTCTCTCTTGAAAGAACACATACAGTGGGTGAACAAATTACTGTCGAGCAATTGATAGAAAAGCGCAAAGTTATGACGCTATCTAAGGCAATGATCATGAATATAGGCATCACGTCCGTGACAAGTAGACCGACTCCTGCCTGCATCTACTACTATTACTACACACGTCGACCGCTATCCAGCATGCATCTAGTGAATTAAGTTAACAATAATGGAGTAACGCCTTAAGCAAGATGACATGATGTACACGCATAGATCCAATCAATATGGTAAAACCCCCATCTTTTTATCCTTAATGGCAACAATAAAAATACGTGCCTCGCTACCCCTACTATCACTGAGTGAGGACACCGCAAGATTGAACCCATCACAAAGCACCTCTCCCATTGCAAGAAAAATCAATCTAGTTCGCCAAACCAAATCGATAGATCAGAGAGAAATACAAAGCTATCTTAATCATGCATAAAAGAGTTCAGAGAAGACTCAAATAATATTCATAAATAATCTGATCATAAATCCACAATTTATCGGATCTCACCAAACGCACCGCAAAAGAAGATTACATCGAATAGATCTCCAAGAACATCGAGGAGAACATTGTATTGAAGATCAAAGAGAGAGAAGAATCCATCTAGCTACTAGCTATGGACCTGTAGGTCTGTGGTAAACTACTCACACATCATCGGAAGAGCAGCAAGGTTGGTGTAGAGGCCCTCCGTGATCGAATCCCCTTCCGGCAGAGTGCTAGAAAAGGCCCCAGGATGGGATCTCACGAGAACAGAGGCTTGCGGCGGCGGAAAAGTATTTTTGGTGTTCCCTCTGATGTAAGGGGAATATTTGGGTATTTATACCAAAAAAAGGCTTTCGCCCCGCTTTATGTATAAAGCCAACCGCCAGAGCCACAAAGGATACAAAGGTTCACACACCACACACACAGAGGGACAACACAAGCACGACAACAAGTACTGGGGTTCTGCTGAGGGCACAACTCAACAAGCCCAAAAAAGAAGAAGAAAACAACAATGTGGAGTGCTCAACACATCATCTAATCCGGCTCAGGGGCGGTGGAGGGAGCGGCGGCGACAAGCGGAATGCCATCGAGCGAAGGTCGGTGATGAAGGCAGAGATGGCATCACGATCCTGGGGGTGGCTAAGCGGCCGCCAAAGCTACAAGTAACCAGACAGTTTGAAGAGAGTGTCAGTAGCACGTCGAAGCGGAATGCGCTGAATCACAAGTCTATTGCGGATCGTCCACAGAGTCTAGGCAAGGACCCCAATCTCCAGCCACCTAATGTGGCGAGTGTGCAAGGGGGAGGTCTGAAGTTCCGCGAACATGTCGGGGAAATTGGTGTGGCTCCAAAGGCCGCCAACCGCCTCCCAAAAGCAACTCCAGAGGAATTGGGCGGACACACAGGAGAAGAAAAATGTGATTCGAGTCTTCAACAATGCCACACAGGGGGCAAAGTCATTTACCCGGACCATTTCACTTACGGACTTCCACGCCGGACGGGGTCCGGCCACGAATCCATTGCCACATGAAGATCCTAATCTTTAGAGGTAGGCGGATGGACCACACCGCCGTAAGAGGAAGAGGAGCGGTGGAAGGAGCAATGGCCTAGTAAAGGGACTTGGTGGAGAAGATGCCCGACGGCTCCAGGCGCCAAGCAATACGATCAGCCGCGGAGTCCACATCAGGCTCGTGGAGGGCAATGCAATAAAGCAACTCCTGCCAAGCCGCAAGGTCCGGAGGCCCAAATGCCCGCCGGAAAGCGAGGCGCCCCAAGGGCACTCTCGACGGAAATCGTGGGATCAACCGCGATGGAGAAGAGGTCGGGGAAGCGGGCGGCGAAGGGAATGTCCCCAGCCCAACGGTCAAACCAGAACAGGGTCGCAGCGCCGGAGCTAATCCAGATGGAGGTCCCGATGCGGAGAACTAGGAGCAACTGGATGACGGACTGCCAAAATTGGGAGCCGCCAAAGCGCTGACAGAGGGCAAGCAGTTGCCCCGCAGGTACTTGTTCCGGATGATGTCGAGCCATAGACCACCTTACCCTTGTGCGATGTGCCAGAGCCATCGGGATAGAAGTGCAATGTTCGTCCGCTTTGAGCACATGACCCTGAGCCCACCTTGATCACGAGGTTTGCAGATGTCAGGCCAACTGACCATGTGGTACTTCTGCTTATTATTGTCGCCTGCCCAAAAGAATCTCGCCTGGACTTTGGCAATCTCATGATGCATAGTCTCATGAAGGATGTAGAAACTCATGAGAAATAGGAGAAGACTGGACAACGATGAGTTGATGAGAATCATCCGGGTTGCCTTAGAGAGCCATCTACCCTGCCAAGGCTCGATACGGAGCTGCAGTTTGGCCACGGTCGGCCGCAGGTCAGCAACGGCGAGCCAGGAATCACTAATGGGGATCCCCAGATAGGTCGTGGGGAAGGAGCCCAGACGGCAGTTAAGCCAGTTGGTGATGCTCTGGCACTCGTCGGGAGAGTATCCCATCACCATCACATCACTCTTGTCGAAGTTGATCTTGAGGCCTGACATCTGTTAAAAGCAAAGGAGGAGAAACTTCAGGTTGGAGATGTCCGCGTTAGAGCCCTCCACCATAATAATGGTGTCATCTGCTTACTAGAGGTGGGAAATCCCACTACCACCCGACTGATGAGGGGTGATCCCATGGATATGGCCAGCCGCGTTCGTCTTATCAAGGATGGTGGCGAGAGCGTCCACTACCATGTTAAATAAAAAGGGGGAGAAGGGGTCGCCTTGTCTTACCCCACAAAGGCTGGGGAAGTAGGGTATGATCTCCCCGTTAATGTTAATGGTAGTCCGACCACAGGACACCATCTGCGTCATGTGGGTGACCCAACGGGCGTTGAAGCCTTTCCGGAGTAAAACTTCCCGAAGGAAGGGCCAGCAAACCGTATCGTAGGCTTTATGGAAATCGATCTTCAAGAAGACCGCCTTGAGGTGTCTCGAGCGGACCTCGTGAAAGACCTCATGAAAGACTAGAATCCCGTCCAGGATATAGCGGCCTTGGATGAAGGCCGATTGGTTGGGGTGGGTAATGCGGTCCGCGAGCAGGGTCACCCTATTGGCGTACCCTTTTGCCAGAATACGGAAGATCACGTTGATCACCGTGATTGGGCGGAACTGACGGATGTCGGTGTTCTGGGAACCAGGGTACCCAGACTTGCCTGCCTGCGGCCCACAGCGTGGCTCCATCTGCGGCCTGGTACGGCCCATCTTCAGCATCAACAACATAAGACCCTCACGAGGGGCCAAGCCTCGCGAGGCGGACAATGTCAAGACCTCCAGAGGATTAGGCCGACTCCTGAGGAGCGGAGATTTCTATGCAAGCCCCACCTCGTGAGGTTCGGATGACGCAAGCTCTGATGACCAAGGCCAGGCGGGGGCCAGCGGGCGCAGTACAACAGGTTTCCTCTTTGGTGCTAAGGAAGCAGGCGCAGACGCAGAGTCCCGAGGAATCAGCCAAAGGTTTCCATTCCCGTGCTACAAGACCAGGACGGCAGGACGGAGGTCATCGCCGAGCCCACCACGATGTCACAACCAGAAGCTTTGCAGGCGAAGACCACCTTTCGTCAGGATAAGATGTGCTACTTGTCTCCCTTCAAACTTGGCTGTTGTGGAATCCCTTCCCGCCTTCATTTT
Organism: Thinopyrum elongatum; assembly: GCA_011799875.1. Classification (NCBI taxonomy): domain Eukaryota; kingdom Viridiplantae; phylum Streptophyta; class Magnoliopsida; order Poales; family Poaceae; genus Thinopyrum; species Thinopyrum elongatum. The sequence goes on along the minus strand of CM022297.1, from coordinate 353,849,333 downwards.
GGGGGAAGAGGACCAAGGCCACTATAAATATAGCTAGGCCACCACCGTAGAAGGGAGGGGGGGACGGACGGATCAACCAGATCATCCCCACCGGCTCACACCAACACAAGAACACACCTCCTGAGGTTGTTCCCCCTCTGTACTAGTTCATCCTCAGCCCACCTCGAGGCCAATCCACCACAAAGCAGGAGTAGGGTCTTACACCGCAAGGTGGCCTGAACCTGGGTAAATCGCTGTGTCCCTTTCCTTTCCAGTTCATCAAGCTAGGCCGTGAGATCGACGAGTTGGCAGACTAGGGAGATTGAGTTCTTCGCACGCACCCCAGAGTTCGAACCTTTCTTGGGTCTGCGGAGCCCTGAATCTGACATTTGGCGCGCCAGGTAGGGGTGCGTCGGAGCCTCTCTTTCGCCGGTCGATTCGCCGCCGTTCCACCATTCCCATGGCTGACGCTCGTCAAGTTCGCGCTGAGCGCCGGGCTGCTCTTGCCGCCCGTGTCGCCCAAACAGCACCTGCGGGTGACGGCGCTCCCCATCGTTCCCCATCGCCTGTGGCAAACGCTGCCACCGGCCCCGCGGCCCACGAGCAGCAGGCTTTGTCGCTGCATCCCTCTGTGCGGCGCGACGAACACACCGCCACTCCATCGCCGACTCCGGCGGCTGCTTCGTCCTCCTATGCTCATCGTGGGCCGGCGAACGCGCAGGCTGTGTTGCTCATGGCGCGTGAGCTTCTGTGCTATCGCCCGACCGACGACCTCTACGAGGACTGGCTGGACCGCATCGCCGAGCTCATCAGCGCTGCCGGAGAGACCCCTGCACCGTCTCGCTCGCTGCCTCCCCCACCGCCTCTTGCGGGCGACGTGGCCCACGGTGCGCCTCCTCCACCTCCCAGGCAAGAAGTCGCCCTCGAGCCAAGGCGTGAGGCTCCTCGGCACGACCCGCCGCGCAGGGCGCCGGCGCGCGACGAAGAAAGCTGTCAAGTGGTGCAGCGGCCTCAAGGAGAGGCACGCGCGCTTCCAGCGCCGCCATGTCAAGACCGCGTGCTGCCTGAGGCGGCGGTGCGCGAGCGCCAAGTCCAGGCTCCCCCTCTGCAGCGGGCTCCCATGAGCGCGGCGGGCTGCCGTGCGTTCACCCTGGAGCTGCGTAGCATCATCTGGCTAGGGAAGTTCAAGCCAGACCTGCCCCCACGCTACGACGGCACCCCCAACCCTACCGAGTTCCTCCAGCTCTTTGAGCTGAGCATCGAGGCGGCCAACGGCGACGAGAAGGTTATGGCAAACTGGTTCCCCATGGCCCTCAAGGATGGCGCGCACTCATAGCTCCTGAACCTCCCCGCCGGATCGATCTCCTCCTGGGACGAAATGCGAAAGCGATTCATCGCCAACTTCCAGGGCACTCGCGACCGTGCCCCAGTTGTGGGAGACCTGTGGCGCATCAAGCAGTAGCCAGGCGAGACCTTGCACAAATACATCCAGCGCTTCACCAACGTTCGCCTCAAGATCCCCAAGGTGTCGGACGAGGCCATCATTTCTGCGTTCACTAATGGCGTCCGGGATGTAAAGATGAAGGAGGAGCTCGCCATACATGAGGACCTGTGCTTGGCTCTGGAGATGTTCAACATGGCAACTAGGTGCGCGATGGCTGTGGAAGGTCGCCTCTCCCTCCTTGAGCTCCCGGAGGCTGATCCAGAAGACAAGAAGGCCAAGGCTAAGGACGTGAAGCACAAGGGACCAGCTGTGCTCGCGGCCGAACCTGAGATGAAGCGCGGCTGCGACTACCCGGAGTCCTCCAAGGGCAGCCGCCCGTTCTGCGTCTTCCACAACGTGCACAACCAGAACACCAACGACTGCCAAGAGCTCAGGGCCATCCGGGACGGGCGCCTTGGCCGCCGCCCTGAGCGCAACGACCGCGGCTACGGCCGTGGAGGAGGCCGAGGTGGGGGACGCTTGAAAAACCGTGACCCCCGCCAGGACTGGCGCGACCAGCCTCGTGAGGATCGCTGGCAGGGCCAGCCTCGCGAGGGCCCTTGGAGGGATCAGCCTCGTGAGGACCGCCCTCAGGGCAACACTGGCCTCCCTCCGCTACCGCCGCCGCCAAGGAGGAATGACGACCACCACCAAGATGATGGGGCCGGGGGCTTCCAAGAGCCTCGTGCCGTCGCTTGCATCTTAGGTGGCGCTCAGGCCCCCGCCTCTCATCGCATCTTCAAGCAGTTCGCTCATGAGGTGAACGCGGCCCTCCCCAAGCTCGAGGCGACGCATCCGCTCAAGTGGTCCAAGTACGCCATCACCTTCGACTCTACTGACCAGCTCAAGTGCGCGGCCACTGCCGGCGCACTCCCGATGCTCTGCTCGCCTACCATCAGCAATGTCCTCGTCACCAAGACACTCATCGATGGTGGTGCGGGACTCAATGTCCTCTCCGTCGAGACGTTCGACAGGCTCCAGGTGCCGTACGACCAGCTTCAACCCACCAAGCCTTTCTCAGGAGTGACCGACGGCTCCACCACCCCGATAGGACAGATCCGCCTCCCTGTCACCTTCAGCAAGCGTGACAACTACCGCACTGAGCTCATCGACTTCGACGTCGCCCATATTCGCCTCCCGTACAACGCCATCCTTGGGTATCCAGCCCTGGCCAAGTTCATGGCCGCGACTCACCACGGCTACAATGTCCTCAAGATGCCAGGGAGCGGAGGCATCATCACGGTCGCCTGCGACGAGAAGGACGCGGTTTGCTCCCTCGAGCGCGCCTACCAGGCTGTGGCAGTCGAGAACCCAGATGACGAGGGCGCCATCTACCCCCCTGAGGTCATCCCCAATAAGAAGAAGCAATTGCTCCATCGAGGATCTCAGGAGGACGGGGCGTCCGATGATCGTGCTTCAGGCCCTGCGCCCACTGATGGGGCGCCCTCCCCTCTGGCATAGGAAGGCGCGCTCGGCGGCCCCCTCAGGTTGGGCTCGGGGGCTCTCCTCTGGAGGGCCTCAGACCTGGCCAGCGTCACGAGGGAGGCGTTCGGGCACCATGTGGAGGCGTGCTTCAACACGCGCTTCCGTGAGAAGAGCGCAGGGCGCGAGGCGCCAGGCGCTCAGGAGTTCATCACCAAGGCGATCGAGGATCTTCAGGAGGCGAGGGCCATGCGAGGCGAGCGTCGCCCCGCACCACCCGGCGCAGCTCCCTCCCCTGATGAGGGCAGCGGGCTGCGCGTCTGCGTCAACATCCCAGGGCTCAACAAAGCCGCATCTCAAGAGCTCTACTGGCCGTCCCGCGTGGGCCGGTGCAAGGGCCCCCCTCACAGCTATGTTCGCATGCCTTTCGGTCTACTGAACACGGCTGCCACGCACCAGCGCTACATGCGGAGCATCCTGGCGGCTCACGAGGCCAGGCACCAGGCGATCCTATCGGAGGAGGCACTGGATCCTCGCGAGCCCCCCGGGCCCCTGAGGCCTCACGAGGCTCAGGACCTGGACGGCTCGTGAGGAACGACTTCTGCAGCGCACGTCTTCAGCTACTCCAACACTTCTTCAGCAACGGTGCCAGGTGACACATTTTGGTTTGTTCAATTGGGGGCGCCACCCAGGCTGCATTATCCTCAAGCTGCCAGGGCCAGGCCCGTTGTCGCACCATTTTATTTCATGTACCCCGGACTAGTATGCTCACCTGTGCTATTATGGTTATCGACGTTACCTCTGCTATCTCGTTATTTATGGAGTCGCCCCTCGCAGCCTCTGCGCATTGCTAACCTGCCTTTTGCTCACCCCACAACGGGGGCTGCTGGCACGGCGCCTGTGCTCGTGTCCGTCCCTGCAGCGCTGATAAACCTGAGAGATCGAGCTCTGGCTCGCGGCCCGCCCCGCGCACGTTACCTCACCGGATCCTCAGTGCCTTCGTCTTCTTGCGGAAAGATCAACGGCAGGACAGCAGGTGCGTCTATGTGCTATGTTCTCTTCCCTCGACTAACTCGCAGGAACCTCCGGAGTCAGACTACGAGCGGCCCCGCCAGCCACTCCCTTTTCACGCAATTCGCTTGCACGTTAAAGGGGGTCCCTGAGCATCGCGCCTCAGGGACTCCTACTGGCTCTCGAGCCCTCACCCCCTGGCCTTGACCACGGCATTGCGACCTGGCATACCAGCGGCGGCTGAGCCTCGCTCAAGGGCCGGGACCCGAAGACGTAGAGCATTTAGATGAGCAAGGAAAAGGGGATCGGCGCGAGCCCTGCCTAGAACCGCCACCACCAGGACGCAGTCAGGCGTCGCGCGAAGGAATCACCACAGGCTTGCCAAGATAAGTCACCCCATACATGTCGGCGTAAATCTCACGACCCAGTATTTTGATCCTCGCAATCTCGCTCGGGCAAGGCCGTTTTCCCTATCGGCCTCCAGGGGGCTGCTTGCGCGCTAAAGGGGACCTCCTGAGCATCGTGCCTCAGGGGCTCTTACCGGACCTCAGGCCGCCCACCTCCTGGCCTTGACCGCGGCATCGCGACCTGGCATACCAGCGATGGCTGGAGCCCGCCTTGGGACTGGGTCATGTCAGCGTAGAGCGCTAAGCTACCGCGAGAACGAAAGGGAGCACCATGCCAAAGCGGGACACGCAATCGCAACACCGAACTAGGAACAATAACAATAAAGCAAAAGCATTACAGTTCTTACATACCCCCACGGGGCTCGTCACGGTTTTGTGCAGGAAAAACAAAAGAAAGGGACCTTGGGGAACCCCGGCCTCAGGACGTCACGGACGGCGCCGAGTCGACGCCGCTGCCGTACTTCGGGCGCGGCGAGAGCTCGGCGGTTCGTAGCTGTCGTCGTCGCTGGACTCAGGAGAGTCGCTGGATTCCGGAGAGTCGCTGCTAGCGCCGGAGGAGCTGCCGGCAAGGCCAAGGGCAAGTTCAATGCCCATGGCCGCACCGCGCGGATCGCCTCTTTCGGAGCAGCATTCCAGGCGCCGACCGTCCTCGCCAAACACCTTGAAGAGGAGCGTCGAAGCTCCGTCGTATTCGAAGTGGATGGCGAGAGCTCCCCCCGAGCAGCAGGCGCGGGCGATCTCGCCCCATCCCCGAGTCATGAAGGCTTCGCCAGGGCGGACGACCTCGACCTCCGCTTCAGTAGCTTGGCTGCAGCACCCGGCGTGTTGCAGCCACAGCACAACGGGCCCCCTCGATGGTATCTCCTTTGCGAAGAACCGCGGGAGCCGGATCCACGTGCACGGCAGCATTGCCGCCCACACCACGAATTCACGTGACGTACCTTCGACATGAGTTCGCAGGCCGGACGGCCGTGCAGCTGCCACCTGCCCTCCTCCACGACCCTGACCCTCGCGGCGCTGGGCGTTGCCCCTGGGCGCAGGGCTCTGCGCGCGGGCGTACATAGGGATCGGGAAGCCCGATGGAGGCCACTGGTGCCAACGCCGCGTCACCTGGGCCCCTTTGCCGGCGTTGCGGGAGCGGCCGAGCCTCTTCTTCGGCGGGAGTGGCCCGGGTTCCTCCCGAGGGGGTTTTCCCTTCTTCGCCACGGAAAACCTCCTCACCGGCACCATGATGCTTCAACGAGATGATGGGACAAGAAGGAAGAAGAAGGAGCAAGCAGCGGGAAGACGAAGATGAGCAGGGGGCTCCGCCCCTCCCCTCATTTATAGCCAGAGGGAGGCCAACCGCCGGCCTCCATGATCTTCGGTAATAATGATCTTTTTGCGTGCAGCAGGCTGTTGTCAAGCCGAACGGTTGCCGAGGCAGCGTGGGGAAGCGGAGACGCCCACGTCCCATCAAGCGCCAGGCGTCGACCGGGTCCGCAGGCGGTTAGGACCCGCGGTGCTTCACCCTTGCCCATTGGCTTTGCCTCGAAGCCAAGTCCGAGCGCGCCTTGGGCCCGGGGGCTACTGTCGGCGTTCTGAGAACCAGGGTACCCAGACTTGCCTGCCTGCGGCCCACAGCGTGGCTCCATCTGCGGCCTGGTACGACCCATCTTCAGCATCAACAACACAAGACCCTCGCGAGGGGCCAAGCCTCGCGAGGCGGACGACGTCAAGACCTCCAGAGGAAGCGGCCTCCTTAGGCCGACTCCTGAGGAGCGGAGATTTCTATGCAAGCCCCACCTTGTGAGGTTCAGATGACACAAGCTCTGACGACCAAGGCCAGGCGGGCGCCAGCGGGCGCAGTACAGCAGGTTTCCTCTTTGGTGCTAAGGAAGCAGGCGCAGACGCAGAGTCCCAAGGAATCAGCCAAAGGTTTCCATTCCCGTGCTACAAGACCAGGACGGCGGGACGGAGGTCATCGCCGAGCCCACCACGATGTCACAACCAGAAGCTTTGCAGGCGAAGACCACCTTTCGTCAGGATAAGATGTGCTACTTGTCTCCCTTCAAACTTGGCCGTTCTGGGATCCCTTCCCGCCTTCGTTTTGGGGGAAGAGGACCAATGCCACTATAAATATAGCTAGGCCACCACCGTAGAAGGGGGGGGGGACGGACGGATCAACCAGATCATCCCCACCGGCTCACACCAACACAAGAACACACCTCCTGAGGTTGTTCTCCCTCTGTACTAGTTCATCCTCAGCCCACCTCGAGGCCAATCCACCACAAAGCAGGAGTAGGGTTTTACACCGCAAGGTGGCCCGAACCTGGGTAAATCGCTGTGTCCCTTTCCTTTCCAGTTCATCGAGCTAGGCCATGAGATCGACGAGTTGGCAGACTGGGGAGATTGAGTTCTTCGCACGCACCCCAGAGTTTGAACCTTTCTTGGGTCTGCGGAGCCCTGAATCCGACAACGGATGTCGAACGCCCCTGACACTTTGGGAATGAGCGAGATGATCCCGTAGTTAAGGCGGCCGAGGTCAATGGAACCCACATAGAACTCATCGAAGAGGGCCATGACCTCCGATTTTATCACATTCCAGAAAGTCTGGAAAAATTTAACTGGGAGGCCGTCGGGCCTCGGGGCCGACAACGAGTTCATGCCTTTGATGGCATCCCAGACCTCGCCCTCAGAGAAGGGGGCGGTCAATGCCGCGTTCTCCGCAGGGGAGACCCGATGGTGTTCCGCCCAGAAGTCAGGGGCTAGTGCAAGCCCTCCCCTAGGGAGGCGGAGAAGAGGTCTTTATAGAAGCCATCGACATGAGCGCGGATGTCTCTAGGGCACTACAATAGAGTCGTTCCATCCCAAAGGAGGGGGATGGTGTTGCGCCGACGCCGACCATTGGCGATGGCTTGAAAGTAGGCCGTGTTTGCGTCGCCCTTCAGAACCCATTTCTGAGAGCCACGCAAGCGCCAATATGCCTCCTCATCAGAATAGATGACCGAAAGTTGGTCCTCCAGATCGTAGCGAAGGAGCCACTCCTCGGAAGAGAGGCCAGAGGAGTCAGCTCGGAGGTCAAGGGCCTGGATGGAAACAAAGATGGCCTTTTTCCACTCACGGAGATCACGTCCCAAGTTGGCACCCCATCCCTTCATGAACTGGCGGGCCCGCTAGCCACAAAACTGCCAGGAGTCTATAGCTGAGGGGGTCTGGTGGGGGTGTGCCCGAGCCTCCAACCTGCGGATGCGGACGGCATCGACAAACCCGGCCTGGGACAGCCAGAAGGTCTCGAAGCGGAACCGTGGGGGGACTGGAGGGCGCTCGTCCGCAGAGGAAAAAAAGCAGCGGAACGTGATCGGACCCAATCCGGGTGATGGCTCGAAGGGAAGCAAGGGGGCATCAAAGCTCCCACTCCGGGGAGACTAGGACGCGATCCAGGACCGAACGCATCGGGTCAGCCTGACGGTTGGTCCAGGTAAACCTGGCACCAACCCTATCTAACTCTCGAAGACCTAGGTCTGCGATGCAGTCATTGAACATCTGCATCCGAGGGAGGTTGACAAGGTTATTACTCTTGTCCTCAATGGAACGGATGAGGTTGAAGTCACCGCCGACAACCACAGGCAGCTGGGCAGCCGAGACCTTCCTATGGAGCTCATCGAGGAAGGTGGCTGAGCGTCGGTGGTCGTCGGGGCCATACACTATGATGATCTCCCACTTGAAGTTAAGAGCCCTTTCGAAAATCTCCATGCTAACGAAGAACTAGCCACGATCCATGCCACCCACCTCAAAGGTGGCGTCCTTTACACCGAGATGGATGCCCACTCAATGGCTGGCGATCCCACTACAAGGGAGCTAGTGCCAAGCAAACAGGTGGGGGCTCAAGCGTTCAAGTTCGGGAAGCGAAAATTCCGTACGCATGGTCTCCTAGATGGCCACAATGTCAATCCGCTCGTCTCGCATGTACTCCACTAGTTGGCGGCGTCGGCCATCTAGGCCGAAACCGCGGATGTTCCAGAAAAGCGTTCGCATTAAAGCGCCATCAAGGGGCTGCTTGACCCCAAAATGAGGGAGGCGCTTTGAGCGCGAGAACGGCGGTGCGGGAGCGGGTGCGGCCACGGATCTCCCCCACCGCCAACAAGGGCCGACTAGCAGCCTGCGGGGTCGCGAGAAGCACGCGAGCTTCTGCCAATTTCCCATCAAGGATCTCCCGGGCACGGATCGCCTAGATCTGAACTAGGGGGGGGGGGCGATCTCCCCCCTGAAGACAATCGCAGAATCTGCCGCAACCTTTGCTAGGTGACCCAACGGCGCCGACTCGAGAGCAGAAAAGGAGCGATTCGAAGAACTAGCTGGACGGGAAGAGGTACCTGTCTCGAGGTTCCGGGCAGCAGCCCGCAGCTCCGCCCGCTCGGGGATGGGCAGCGCTGGGCTACCAGCCGGACGGGCGCTGCGACGAGGGGCCGTCACCGGGTCAAGGTTGACCTGCCCCTCCTGGAGTACGCGGCCGACCATGGCGGGTGTGGAGGGGAGGCCACCGGGATGGTCACCACTGAGGTCTCCAACACCGACACTATCAGCGGGGTGGGCGAGAGGGGCACAGGCTCAAGGGTGTCGGAGGAGAGGAGCGCAGACGCGGGTGGAGTGGTAGCCGACCGTGGAGACTCCTGGCCGCGGGCGCCAGCTAGGAGGGGGGCCCCCACCAGGGCCACATGCGCTGCATCGAGCGCCGGCGGCGGAGGAGCGGGGGACAGGCGGGGGGCTCCCGGAGCACCAGAGGAGCAAGCTGGGAGCGCCATCGGGCTCGCAGGAGGGTTGGAGAGGGAGCGAGTCGGGGACGTAGAGGAGGCGGGGGCGGGGGAAGCCTCCAAGAGCAGCAGAGGGGTCTCGTCGCGAGGGAGGACGAGAGAGACGGCGCCAGGGGAGGCGCCAGGCGAGCGCGGAGAGGCCGCCGAGAGAACCACCATGCTCACAGACGATGAGCCGCAGCTGCCCTCCGAGAGCACCCGGGAGTCCACGCATCCCGGAAACATGCCCACCAAGGCATCCGTGGAGTCCACCGGGACCGGATCCGACAGCCCAGGGAGGGAGGAAGCCATAGCACCGCGGACCCGTCCCGCCGATGGACCACCTACAACGGAGGAGGGAGCCGGGGGGTCGTGGGAGGAGCGGCTGGCGTCGGACTCCTCGTCCTCGTCCTCCGTATCCGAGCGGCGCGAGTGTCGCGGGTGCCGGCGGCGGGGCGCGTGGTTGTCGGCGTCACCCCCGGGCCGCCATCGGAAGGACCATCGTCCGAGAAACGGGGGCAACCCACATGGTTGGGAGGCTCAGGCGCGATCTTGAGATCGAAGGCGTTGTCATTGAAGAAGACCCGGACGGTGGCATGAAGCTTGGAGGAGTCGAGGGATTTGACCTTCACGCGGACCTCCTCCTCCTTGCAGAGCGAGAGCTCATCCACCACGACAACCTTGCCGAGGATCCGAGACATGCGGCGGATGACACGCTCGGAGCGGGCGATGTCGGGGAGCCCGGAGATGAGGATCCAGGCCGTGTCGAGAACAGCCACCGCCTTGGGGTCGCGGACCGGCTCAGAGATGTCCACCACGAGCTTGTTGAGTGCGAGGGTGATGTCGCCGCTGCGGGTGCCGTAGCCGTGGCTGACCGCATCGGGGGAAGATCACCGTGAACTCGTTGGCAGCGGTGGGGGTCACCTGCCAGTCCCACTGGCAGCGGTAAAGGTGGTTGAGCTCGGTCCCGATCATCTCCGGAGACGCCACCCCCTCACCAAGCACAGTCACCACCACAAGGAGCAAGGGAGCGGGAGGGGGGATGTCCGGAACCTCAATGTGGAACAAGCCTAGGCCCTCAATGCCGTGGCCGTACATGATCAACTCCTCAGAGACCGGACGGTCAGGGCAAAGGAGCGCCGGGTGGCTCGAGTCCTTACAGAAGTAGCAGGACGGTGGGTTGCGGTAGGCGATCTGGGAGTGGCTGATGATACCGCAGTTGAAGCAGGTCGGAAGGTCATCGGGGCCGACGGAACCCGTCCCGGGCGCCAATGCCGAGGCCGAGGCAGGAGCAGTGGAGCCAGGGGGCTGCTGGGCGCCAGGGGCACGCCCTTGGCCGCGCCTCTTCTTCTTCTTGGCCCCCTGGCGGCCCCGGTTCGCTCCAGACCCGTTGGGAGGGAACTGAGGCTCGCCCCGGGGAGGACTGGTTACAGCGAGCGGGAACCGGGGGGGGGGGGGGGGGGGGGGGGGGGGGGGGGGGGTCGAGACGGATGCATGAACGGAGGAGGCGGAGAGGACAATGAAGGGAACCGGAGAGGGGGAAGCGCTCCCGTCGTCTGACCGGAGACGGAGACCGGCGGCGAGAGGTGCGCCAGGCGTCTGCAGGGTGAGGAGAGCGGGAGCGCCCGCGCTGGTCCGCGCGTCCAGGGGACCGGCGTGGGGGGATCGGCGATCGGAGCGTAGCGGGGAGCGGCGGTCAGGACGCGGAGGAGAGCGACGGTCAGAGCGGGGCGGCGAGCGGCGAGCCTCCCTGGAGGAAAGCTGGCGGCGCAGATACTCCTCGCGTCGCACCACATCGGGGGAGGGGCGGGCGGAGTCGCGCCGTTCATCCAGCCGACGCTTGCGGCGGTCCTCTTCGTCGCCCCACTCATGAGGCATGGCGGGGGGCGGCGCAGCTGTTTGGGGAGGGCCGTCAGAAACAGGCGGCGGCGCGGGGTGGTTGGGAGCAGGCAGGTCGAGGGGTAGGGTTACTGGGGGAGTCGATGTAGGGATCGGGGGGACTGGAAAGCCCCTCGGTGGCCAGATGGACCGGGCAGTCAACCAAGGTGATGGGGCCCACGACGGCCCAACAGAGGTAGTCCAACCGCCACGCGAATAGCCCAACCGCAGGGGGGAGCAACGCCACGTGGGCCAGCAGCAGGGGCGCGGCCCAGTGGGAGGCGGCCCACGCGATCCAGGTCCAAGCGGCGGGGAGAGGGTACAGGGGCTAGGGATTCCGCTCCGCCCGCGGCTACCGCCGCCATGGCTGTAGCCATCACCAGCAGGGGCTAGCCGACCAGGGCGAGCCAAGGATGACGAAGGGGAGAGGCACGGGAGAAGCGGAGCGACGAGGTTCCAAACGCTGCGATGAAGGGGAGGAAAGGGCTCCGGCGGTCAGCATTCGGCAAGCACAGGGGGGACGGGCGCGGCCAAGGCGGAGGCGCGCTGGCCAGCACGCCGGCGGCGGAGAGGCCGGACGGACGCCAAGAGGACTGTGGGGCGCGAAGGTTCGATCGCCCCGCGATGCCCCACGCCGAAGCGCGGCGGCGGCGAGTAACTCTGGACCTCGGGCCTTGGTCCTGATGCGTCCGACGCACCAGAGGGACCACCGCGGTGCGACGGGGCGACCGCGAGGGAGCGGCAGAGCGTCCATGCCGGGAGGCAGAGCCGCTACCCACGTTGGCCACCACCGCGCGGGCAGGGGGGTCACGGTGCACGACGGGGCGGCCGGTGACACGGTCAGCGTCTTCCGCCAAATCCGCCCAACGAGGCCGCGGGGAGGAGGGAATGGCCGGAGCCGGTGACCTGGGGCCGGGGGGAGGGACCGCGGAGGGGCTCGCCGGCGGCGAACAGGGCTGGAGCAGTGCGGCGGGGGCGAGGGGGGCCGCGGGGGCGCCATTGCCACCAGGGTCACAGGAGCTCTCCACCGCCCTGTTCTCGCCCTGTTCTTTCTTCTCTTCTTCCCTGAATAGGTTTCCACAAGCCTAGGGGCGCCCCCTAGGGCTTGTGGCTCCCTCGTGGGTCTTCTGGCCTCTTCCCGAAGCTCCATGGTTGTCTTCTGTTCCAAGAAAAATCCTTAAAAATTTCCGTTACGTTTGGTATTGATTTTTTGTAGAAGACAAAAACAAGGAAAAACAACAACTGGCACTGGGCACTAGGTTAATAGGTTAGTCCCAAAAAATGATATAAAATAACATATTAATGCATATAAAACATCCAAGATGGATAATATAATAGCATGGAACAATAAAAAAATTATAGATACGTTGGAGACGTATCAAGCATCCCCAAGCTTAATTCCTGCTTGTCCTCGAGAAGGTAAATGATAAAAATAGAATTTTTAATGTGGAATGCTACCTAACATATTTATCAATGCAATTTTTCTTATTGTGGCATGAATGTTCAGATCCATAAGATTCAAAACAAAAGTTTAATATTGACATAAAAACAGTAATACTTCAAGCATACTAATAAAGCAATCATGTCTTCTCAAAATATCATGGCTAAAGAAAGTTATCCCTACAAAATCATATAATCTTGTCATGCTCTATCTTCATCACACATAGTATTTATCATGCACAACCCCGATGACAAGCCAAGCAATTGTTTCATACTTTTAATGTTCTCAAGCTTTTTCAACTTTCACGCAATACATGAGCGTGAGCCATGGGTATAGCACTATAGGTGGAATAGAGTATGGTGGAGGTTGTGAGGAGAAGATAAAAAGGAGAAAGTCTCAAATCAACTAGGCAAATTAATGGGCTATGGAGATGCCCATCAATTGATATCGATGCAAGTGAGTAGGGATTGCCATGCAACGGATGCACTAGATCTATAAGTGTATGAAAGCTCAAAAGAAAACTAAGTGGGTGTGCACCGAACTTGCTTGCTCACGAAGACCTAGGGCAATTTGAGGAAGCCCATCATTGGAATATACAAGCCAAGTTCTATAATGAAAAATTCCCACTAGTATATGAAAGTGATAAAATATGAGACTTTCTATCATGAAGAACATGGTGCTACTTTGAAGCACAAGTGTGGTAAAAAGATAGTAACATTGTCCCTTCTCTCTTTTTCTCTCATTTTTCCTTTTTTTTCTTCTCTCTTCTTTTTTTCTTTTTGGGCTCTTTGGCCTCTTTTTATTTACTTATTTATTTAAGTCCGAAGTCTCATCCCGACTTGTGGGGGAATCATAGTCTCCATCATTCTTTCCTCACATGGGCCAATGCTCTAATAATGATGATCATCACACTTTTATTTACTTACAACTCAAGAATTGCAACTCGATACTAGAACAAAGATATGACTCTATATGAATGCCTCTGGCGGTGTACCGGGATTTGCAATGATCTAGCATGACATGTATAAAAAAATCTGAACGGTGGCCAAGCCACAAATACTATGCCAACTACATGATCATGCAAAGCAATATGACAATGATGGTGCGTGTCATAATAAACATAACGGTGGAAGTTGCATGGCAATATATCTCGGAATGGCTATGAAAATGTCATAATAGGTAGGTATGGTGGCTGTTTTGAGGAAGGATATATGATGGGTTTAATGCACTGGCGAAAGTTGCACGGTACTAGAGAGGCTAGCAATGGTGAAAGGGTGAGAGTGTGTATAATCCATGGACTCAACATTAGTCATAAAGAACTCACATACTTATTGCAAACATTTATTAGCCATCAAAGCAAAGTACTAATATGAATTCTCCTAGGGGGATAGATTGGTAGGAAAAGACCGTCGCTCGTCCCCGACCGCCACTTATAAGGAAGACAATAAAAAATAAATCATGCTCTAACTTCATCGCATAACGATAGACCATACGTGCATGCTTCGGGAATCACAAACCTTAACACAAGTATTTCTACTAATCCACAATTACTCTCTAGCATGAATCTAATATCACCATCTTTATATCTCAAAACAAATACAAGGAATCAAACTTCTCATATATTCAATGCTCTTTATGAATTTTTTTATTATATCCCTCTTGGATACCCATCATATTAGGACCAAATTAATAACCTAGGAAAATTGCCATACTATTTTTAAGACTCTCAAAATAATATAAGTGAAGCATGAGAGTTCATCAATTTCTACACAATAAAACCACCGCTGTGCTCTAAAAAGATATAAGTGAAGCACTAGAGCAATTTCTTAGCTCAAAAGATATAAGTGAAGCACATAGAGTATTCTAATAAATCACTATTAATGTGTGTCCCTCTCAAAAGGTGTGTACAGCAAGGATGATTGTGGAAAACTAAAAAGAAAATACTCAAATAATTAAAGACGCTCCAAGAAAAACACATATCATGTGATGAATAAAAATATAGCTTCAAGTAAATTTACCGATGGATTGAAGACAAAAGAGGGGATGCCATCCGGGGCATCCCCAAGCTTAGATGCTTGGTTGTCCTTGAATATTACCTTGGGGTGCCTTGGGCATCCCCAAGCTTAGGCTCTTGTCACTCATTATTCCATAGTCCATCAAATCTTTACCCAAAACTTGAAAACTTCACAACACAAAACTAAACAAAAAACTCGTGAGATCCGTTAGTATGATAAAAACAAATCTGCACCTTTAGGTACTGTTGTGAACTCATTCCAATTTTATAATTGTGTTACACTACTGGAATCAGGGAATTTGCCGTCTGCCAGTTCTTTGCCGTCTGCTAGCAGACGGTAAAGAAGGTCTTTGCCATCAGCTTACAGAAAACTGACGGCAAAGAAAGAGCTGATGGCAAAGATCATGTTTGCCGTCAGCCAGCTCTTTGCCGTCTGCTAGCGGACGGCATAGAAGCTTTGCCGTCAGCTAGCAGACGGCAAAGAGGGAGGGTAGCCCACTAACAAGAACAACCTAACGGCCACTTTCTTTGCCGTCTGCTAGCAGACGGCAAAGAAAGTGGCCAACCTAATGGCCGTTCCCTCCGGCCCAACCCCACTAGCTCCTCTCTCTCTCTCCCCTCTTTCTCCGCCCGGCCCCACCCCTCTCTCTCCCCTCGCTCTCCCGCACCGCACCTCACCCGCGCCCGCACCGCTGCACCGAGCACCACCGCCGCCCGGACACTGCCGCCGCCCGGACACCCCGCCGCCGCCGCCGCACCACCCCGCCACCCCGGAGCCCTGCGGCCCCGGAGCCACCGCCGCCCGGCGCCCCCGCCGCTCAGCTCTCTCTCTCTCTCTCTCTGTCTCCCGATCCCCTTTGCTGCCGCCATGTTTTCCGGCCGATTCCGACGGTTTCCGACGGTCTCCGGCGACACCTTGGCTACCCATCTCTTCCTCTCGTCGAGCTCTATCGATCCCTCCATCTTGATCTGATTTTCCCTGCCTCCTGTGGTCGCTCCCTTTGGTTTTCTCTCCGCTAGGATTTCGGTGTTGGGGTGGTTCTCGCCTCCGGTGGGGCTCCGGTGGCCGTGAGGTGCTCCGGTGGTGCTGGGCGTGCCGTGGCGCGGGGGTGCCCCTGGGTTGGCGCCTCCGTGCTGCGGTGCCCCTGGGTTGGCCGCCTCCGTGCTGCGTGCTCTCGCTGGCGCCGCCGTGGTGGTGTTGGTTGTGCTGCTGGTCACACCATAGTGATGGTGTGGCTGCATCCTGCTTCGGCTACAACTCCTCTTGGTGAGCTTCTCCTTACTCCCCTCCTCTGATCTCTCTAATGCATAGCTTTAGCTCTTGATCTAGTTGGATGTGAAGCTCTATTAGCTGCTGCTAGATGCTCCAGATGAGCATCAACTTGTGTTGGAGCTCTCTGTGATGGATTCTTGCTGTGTCAGGGTTTTGGTCAATGACTGTTTATGTGTATCTGCTTACATATGTGCTCCTGGATTGGCTAATATGGTCAGTAGTTGTTCATGTGTGTGGATGTACTCCTGTGCATATGTGGTAGCTCTGACTGTGTTGTTAAATCGGTGGCTAACCTGTGCTCTACTGGACTGGGATCTCTCCCTGTATTTTTTTGTTGCTACTGTTAGCTATCTCACTAGCTGTTGATGGTAACTTAATTCAGTTAACTGAATCTCTAGTGTTACATTTTCTTTTCCATTGGTCTGTTTAACCTTTGGAAATTAGTTATCACTTCTGTTGTTATTTGCTGCTGCTGCTATTACTTGCAGTAGCAGTTTATAATGGTACTAGCCCCTGTGCTTGTGGGTGCAGTGCCCTAATTGCAGAAAAATACCAGGTGCAAGTGTGGTGCTGTGTTCTGCAAAAGCAGATAATCATTTGGGGTGCTACCCTGCTATTTCTTCTATGCTATAGCTACTTTACTCATGAACAGATACTCACTTGTTCTTAGTTGTTTTACTTCTAATACTGATATGAACAGATACCACTTGGTTTGGCTATTCCTATTGGTCTCTTTCTAATAGCCTATGAACAGATGCTATACTTGATTTTGGCTGTTACTTCCTAGTTTTCTACTCATAAGACAGATACTACATCTGATTTGGGCAGTGATGCTGGTCTGAGCCCCCTTCTCTTAGGCTTAATTTACATGTGGCTATCCCTGTGCTGTGATGATCTAGCCCTGGCATCTCCAGGCTAGCTGAGCACACAATCCTCAAGTATACCTTGAGGTCTTCTAGTTATCTAGTAAGCTACTGGGTGTCTCATTGGGCTTGGGACTTGGTCTGGCCGGCTGGTTTGATGTATATCTCCTCCTGGAGCTTTGTTTTGAATTGCTTAGTGACATATCTCATTGTCACTGGACAAAAGTTGGCTGTAGTGGTAGAGTGTAACCATTGGCTCTAAACACTAGTTTTAGTTGGGCTTAATCCTTTGGAGCTATTTCTGTTAATGATCTTTGATATATGGCAGTTGATGGCTTCCTGACTTGGCTCTTGGCTGGTTCTCTGATTTGGCTCTTGATAATGGTTTTCCTCTATTTGGCTTTTCTGAAATAAGGTCATTTGGTATTTAGAAATCCTGACTGAGATAGTCTTGATTTCAAGGAATAGCTCCTACAACATTGCATTTCACCAAGTGGAATGCTACATTTCTACTCCTAACCCATTCTCTCTTTCTTAGTGTTTTTGTTATGCAGGTTGGAAGAAAAGAAGAAGATCCAGAAAAAAACTTAGTAATAAGATAGTTTTTAGGAAAATAGATATTTAGTTTTAGGTCATTTCTGATTCTTTATAATATGACTTTGTATTACCTATTCCAATTATTAATAAAGTTTTTAATTTACTCTTTTAGTGCTTGTCTTTAGTTTTTGTTTTGACTTTGTGAAACTTGCTACCTATGGATGAAACTGTGTAATATTGAAGAAACTATGTATATGTATGGATGAAACTTGCTACTATTGGTAACATGTGTTGGATATGTGTTGGATATATATGTGTTCATGACTATTGGTAATATGTGTTGGATATCCTATATTGGTCATATATATATATATATATATATATATATATATGTGTGTGTGTGTGTGTGTGTGTGTGTTTGATTTTCTATGAAAATGAATTGATATAAGAAAAAGCAGAATTAAATGGGGCAATATAGGCACTTTGCCGTCTGCTGGCAGACGGCAAAGAGCGCAAGCTTTGCCATCTGCCAGCAGACGGCAAAGAACTTTGCTTCTTTGCCGTCCGCCAGCAGACGGCAAGGCGGCCTTTACCGGCATCAGTTCAGCCGGAGTGTTTGCCGTCTGCTAGCGGACGGCAAAGCCTTTGCCGTCCGCCAAGCATGCCTTTGCCGTCTGCTATGGCAGACGGCAAAGCAGCTGATTACAGTAGTGTTATATCTACTGTATTCCAACTTCTCCATGGTTCATACCCCCCGATACTACCCATAGATTCATCAAAATAAGCAAACAACACATCGAAAACAGAATCTGTCAAAAACAGAACAGTCTATAAAGACCTGAATATTAGTCATACTTCTGTAACTCCAAAAATTATGAAAAATTAGGACAAAAGAGGCAATTCGTATATCAATTTTGTGTAAAACATTCAGAATGTTTCCACGATCCAGTGAATTTTAACAATTCTGTTACTAGACGCAAAAGTTTCTATTTTCCAGCAAAACCAAATGAACGATATGCCAAAGCATCCCAAAGGTCTTGCTTGGCTCAAACACTAATTAAAACACCAAGACATAATTATTACAGAGGTAATATTGTGCATTTATTGAAAAACAGAAGCAAAAACAAAAAAGATAAAATAAAATTGGGTTGCCTCCCAACAAGTGCTATTGTTTTATGCCCCTAGCTAGGCATAATGCATAGATCTAAGTATTGTCATCTTTATTCTGAATTTCCATGAAAGTGTTTTTGTCAGGAGGTTTTTCAAATCTAACATGGAACACGTCATCCATAGAAATTTTAGCATTATCAAGTTGTCCCTCAGCATATCCCCTTTGATTACTGGCTACAATCCAAGAATATTGTTGGTTAACATCGTTGAAAACTTGTTGGATCATATCTAAAACAGGAATTGCCTTTGTAAGGTTCTCATCAAAGATTTGATTATTGCCAAGCAAAGTTCTTAAAACATAATCACTATTGTAGAGGATCTCATCTATTACTGGTTTCTCACAGTTCATACCATAAAAATCAAAGATCCCCCTAGCTTCCCGTACTATATGATCAAACTCATTCATAAGGACAAGGGTAGCTATTTTCTTAGCCTTAGGGTCCTTTATCACAGGTAACTCATAAAACAATGTTTGCAAGGTGGGGTGTGTGTGAATAAATATTTTCTTAAGTTTAAGAACAAGAGCTGAAATAGCGTCTGCATAAGTTTTAGTTCTTTTAAGTATTGGAACATCATCACAAGTCAGAGTCCCAACGCAATTAAAGAACTCTTGGATGGTTTCTCTTCCTATAACATTCCCTTGTCCCAAGACAAAAGTTTTAGCATCCAGATTAGCAGAACGTCCAATTTTAGGAGTTCTACCATCGTCTGTTTCTGCCATACCGAAATCACTCATGATAATAGGTTCAAAGCCAGCGATCTAGCACACAAGCAAACGAAAAGACGAACGAAAAGACGAACAAAAGAAGGCGAATAAAAGGAAAATATTTTTGTGTTTTTTTGAAAACGTTTTAGAAGTGGGGAGAGGAAAACGAGAGGCAAATGGCAAATAATGTAAGTGCAAGAGATGAGAGTTTATGATGGGTACTTGGTAGGCTTGATGTAGAACCTCCCGGGCAACGGTGCCAGAAATTCTTCCTGCTACTTCTTGAGCTTGCGTTGATTTTTCCCTTGAAGAGGAAAGGGTGATGCAGCAAAGTAGAGATAAGTATTTCCCTCAGTTAAGAACCAAGGTATCAATCCAGTACGAGGTACAAGCAAGTCCCAATAGATGCACCTGCACAAACTAACAAACACTTGCACACAACGCGAAAAAGGGGTTGTCAATCCCTTCATGGTCACTAGCAAGAGTGAGATCTAATAGAGATAGCTATAAAAGATAAGTAAAAGGCAAAATAAAGTAAATACAAATAAATTGCAGCAAGGTATTTTTGGGTTTTTGGTTTTATAGATATGAAAATATAGGATGAGAAATAGACCCAGGGGCCATAGTTTTCACTAGAGGCTTCTCTCTTGAAAGAACACATACGGTGGGTGAACAAATTACTGTTGAGCAATTGATAGAAAAGCGCAAATTTATGACGATATCTAAGGCAATGATCATGAATATAGGCATCACGTCCGTGACAAGTAGACCAACTCCTGCCTGCATCTACTACTATTACTACACACATCGACCGCTATCCAGCATGCATCTAGTGAATTAAGTTAACAAGAATGGAGTAACGCCTTAAGCAAGATGACATGATGTAGAGGGATAGATCCAATCAATATGGTAAAAACCCCATCTTTTTATCCTTAATGGAAACAATACAAATACGTGCCTCACTACCCCTACTGTCACTGGGTGAGGACACCGCAAGATTGAACCCATCACAAAGCACCTCTCCCATTGCAAGAAAAACCAATCTAGTTCGCCAAACCAAATCGATAGATCAGAGAGAAATACAAAGCTATCTTAATCATGCAAAAAAGAGTTCAGAGAAGACTCAAATAATATTCATAAATAATCTGGTCATAAATCCACAATTCATCGGATCTCAACAAACGCACCGCAAAAGAAGATTACATCGAATAGATCTCCAAGAACATCGAGGAGAACATTGTATTGAAGATCAAAGAGAGAGAAGAAGCCATCTAGCTACTAGCGATGGACCCGTAGGTCTGTGGTAAACTACTTACACATCATCGGAAGGGCAGCAAGGTTGGTGTAGAGGCCCTCCGTGATCGAATCGCCCTCCAGCAGAGTGCCGGAAAAGGCCCCAAGATTAGGGTTAGGAGGTCTGCGAGGGGCCCACAAGAGGCTTGCGGCTGCGGAAAAGTATTTTTGGTGTGCCCTCTAACAAATGGGGAATATTTGGGTATTTATAGAGCCAAGATTAGGGTTAGGAGGTCTGCGAGGGGCCCACAAGCCTAGGGGGCGCCCCTGGGGGCGCGCCCCTAGGGCTTGTGGTTCCCTCGTGGGTCTTCTGGCCTGTTCCGGAAGCTCCGTGGTTGTCTACTGGTCCAAGAAAAATACTCAAAAAATTTCGTTCCGTTTGGACTCCGTTTGGTATTTATTTTCGGTAAAAGACAAAAACAAGGAAAAAACAGCAACTGGCACTGGGTACTAGGTTAATAGGTTAGTCCCAAAAAATGATATAAAATAGCATATTAATGCATATAAAACATCCAAGATGGATAATATAATAGCATTGAACAATAAAAAATTATAGATACATTGGAGACGTATCAGCGGGCTGTAGATTAACAGTCAGCTACATCACGGACTCCAAGAAACATTGTGAGAGTGCACAGTGGGCCATGTATTAATGAAGTAGTACTTGATGTCGCTTGAACTACGTCGGTATTTCCCCAAAGAGGAAGGGATGATGCAGCACAACTACGGTAGGTATTTCCCTCAGTTATGAAACCAAGGTATCAATCCAGTAGGAGAACCAATCAACACTATGTAAACAATACCTGCACACAAAGAATAAATACTTGCAACCCGACGCTTATGAGGGGTTGTCAATCCCTCTACGGGTAACGGCGCCAGAAATTGTCAAGTTGATGGGATAAAAATTGTGTAGATTGGATAAATAGATCTCGATAAAATGCGAAATAAAATAAATAACAAAAAAAGTGCAGCAAGGTATTTTAGGGTTTTTGGAAAAATAGATTTGAAAGCAAAAGCGAATAAAAATAGATCTCAAAGCAAATATGATAAAGAATAGACCCGGGGGCCGTAGATTTCACAAGTGGCTTCTCTCAAGAAAGTAGCACATGGTGGGTAAACAAATTACTATTGGGCAATTGATAGAAGATCGAATAATTATGACGATATCTAAGGCAATGATCAATATATAGGCATCACGTCCAAGATTAGTAGACCGACTCCTGCACGCATCTACTACTATTCCTCCACACATCGACCGCTATCCAGCATGCATCTAGTGTATTAAGTTCATGAAAAAATGGAGTAATGCAATAAGAATGATGACATGTTGTAGATGAGATCTATTCATGTAGGAATAGCCCCCATCTTGTTATCCTTAATAGCAACGATACATGCGTGTCTTGTTGCCCCTTCTGTCACTGGGAAAGAACACCGCACGATCGAACCCATCACAAAGCACCTCTTCCCATGGCAGGAAAAATCGATCTAGTTGGCCTAACTAAACCAAAGATTCGAAAAAGAAATACGAGGCTATAAATAATCATGCATATAAGAGATCAAAAGAAGACTCAAATAATATTCATGGATATAGATCTGAGCATAAACTCAAAGTTCATCGGATTCCAACAAACACACCGAAAAAAGAGTTACATCAAATAGATCTCCAAAAGACCATTTTATTGAGAATCAAGAGAGAGAGAGAGAGAGAGAGAGAGAGGAAGCCATCTAGCTACTGCCTACGAACCCGTAGGTCTATGATGAACTACTCACGCATCATCAGAGAGGCACCAATGAGGACGATGAACCCCTTTGTGATGGTGTCTAGATTGGATCTCGTGGTTCTGGAACTTGCGGTGGCTGGAATTGTGTTTCGTCGACTCCCCTAGGGTTTCTGGAATATTTGGGGATTTATAGGGCGAAGAGGCGGTGCAGGAGGCCACCGAGGGGGCACAACCCCCCTGGGCGTGCCTGGGCTCCTGGGTGCGCCCAGGTGGGTTGTGCCCACCTCGGGCCTCCCCTCTGGTACTTCTTTGGCCCATGTTGTGTCTTCTAGTCCAAAAAAATTCTCCAAAAAGTTTCGCTGCGTTTGGACTCCGTTTGGTACTGATATTTTGTGAAGTAAAAAACAAGCAAAAAAACAGCAACTGGCATTGGGCACTATGTCAATAGGTTAGTCCCAAAAAATGACATAAAGTTGCTATAAAATGATTGTAAAACATCCAAAAATGATAATATAACAGTGGTACTTCTTGAGCTTGCATTGATTTTTCCCTTGAAGAAGAAATGGTGATGCTGCAAAGTAGAAGTATTTCCCTCAGTTAAGAACCAAGGTATCAATCCAGTAGGAGGCACAAGCAAGTCTCCAATCTATGCACCAGCACAAACTAACAAACACTTGCACACAACGCGAAAAAGGGGTTGTCAATCCCTTCACAGTCACGAACAAGAGTGAGATCTAATAGAGATACGTATAAAAGATAAATAAAAGAGAAAACTAAAGTAAATACAAATAAAGTGCAGCAAGGTATTTTTGGGTTTTTTGGTTTATAGATATGAAAATGTATGATGGAAAATAGACCCGGGGGGCATAGGTTTGACTAGAGGCTTCTCTCTTGAAGATAGCATACGGTGGGTAAACAAATTACTGTTGAGCAATTGATAGAAAAGCACAAAGTTATGACGATATCTAAGGCAATGATCAAGAATATAGGCATCACGTCCGTGACAAGTAGACCAACTCCTGCCTGCATCTACTACTATTACTCCACACATCGATCGCTATCCAGCATGCATCTAGAGTATTAAGTTCATAAGAATAGAGTAACGCCTTAAGTAAGATGACATGATGTAGAGGAATAAACTCAAGCAATATGATATAAGCCCATCTTTTTATCCTTGATAGCAACAATGCAATACGTGCCTCGCTACCCCTTCTGTCACTGGGTGAGGACACTGCAAGATTGAACCCAAAATTAAGCACCTCTCCCATTGCAAGAAAAACCAATCTAGTTGGCCAAACCAAACCGGTAATTCGAAGAGAAATACAAAGATATCTTAATCATGCATAAAAGAGTTCAGAGAAGACTCAAATAATATTCATAGATAATCTGATCATAAATCCATAATTCATCGGATCTCAACAAACACACCGCAAAAAAGTATTACATCGAATAGATCTCCAAGAACATCGAGGAGAACATTGTATTGAAGATCAAAGAGAGAGAAGAAGCCATCTAGCTACTAGCTAAGGACCCGTAGGTCTGTGGTAAACTACTCACGCATCATCGGAAGGGCAGCAAGGTTGATGTAGAGGCCCTCCGTGATCGAATCCCCCTTCGGCAGATCGCCGAAAAAGGCCCCAAGATGGAATCTCATGGGAACAGAGGCTTGCGGCGGCGAAAAAGTATTTCGGTGGACGCTTCTGATGTTTGGGGAATATTTTGGAATTTATGGAGGTGGAACTAGGGTTAGAGGACCTCCGAGGGGCCCACAAGCCCGGGGGCGCGCCTGATACGTCTCCAACGTATCTATAATTTTTGATTGTTCCATGCTATTATATTATCTGTTTTGGATGTTTTATATGCATTAATATGCTATTTTATATTATTTTTGGGACTAACTTATTAACCTAGAGCCCAACGCCAGTTTCTAGTTTTTCCTTGTTTTTGAGTTTTACAGAAAAGGAATATCAAACGGAGTCCAAACGGAATAAAACTTTCGCGATGATTTTTCTTGGACCAGAAGACACACGTAGGACTTGGAGAGGAAGGCAGAAGAGTCCCGAGGACTCCACAAGCCCTCAGGACGCGCCCTAGGGGGGGAGCCCCCTGGCTTGTGGGCCCCTCGGGAGTCCTCCAACCCTAATTCTTGGCCTATAAATTCAGAAATATTCCCAAACGACCAGAAGCGTCCACCAAAATACTTTTCCGCCGCCGTAATGTTCTGTACCCGTGAGATCCCATCTTGGGGCCTTTTCCGTCATCCTGCCGGAGGGGGATGTGATCACGGAGGGCTTCTACATCAACTCTATTGCCCTTCCGATGAAGCGTGAGTAGTTTACCACAGACCTACGGGTCCATAGCTAGTAGCTAGATGGCTTCTTCTCTCTCTTTGATCCTCAATACCATGTGCTCGATGTTCTTGGAGATCTATCCGATGTAATATTCTTTTGCGGTGTGTTTGTCGAGATCCAATGAATTGTGGATTTATGATCAGTTTATCTATGAATATTATTTGAATCTTCTCTGAATTCTTATATGCATGATTTGATATCTTTGTATTTCTCTTCGAATTATCGGTTTGGTTTGGCCAACTAGATTGGTTCTTCTTGCAATGGGAGAGGTGCTTAGTTTTGGGTTCAATCTTACGGTGTCCTCACCCAGTGACAAAGTAGGGGTAGCGAGGCATGTATTGTATTGTTGCCATCAAGGGTAAAAAGATGGGGGTTTCATCATATTGCTTGAGTTTATCCCTCTACATCATGTCATCTTACTTAAGGCGTTACTCCGTTCTTATG
Source organism: Thinopyrum elongatum (assembly GCA_011799875.1). Lineage (NCBI taxonomy): Eukaryota > Viridiplantae > Streptophyta > Magnoliopsida > Poales > Poaceae > Thinopyrum > Thinopyrum elongatum. The sequence continues at coordinate 353,824,568 of CM022297.1, read as the reverse complement.
AACTTAATACTCTAGATGCATGCTGGATAGCGGTCGATGTGTGGAGTAATAGTAGTAGATGCAGGCAGGAGTCGGTCTACTTGACACGGACGTGATGCCTATATTCATAATCATTGCCTTGGATATCGTCATAACTTTGCGCTTTTCTATCAATTGCTCGACAGTAATTTGTTCACCCACCGTATTATTTGCCTTCAAGAGAGAAGCCTCTAGTGAAACCTATGGCCCCCGGGTCTATTTTCCATCATATATTTTCAGATCTATAAACCAAAAACCCCAAAAATACCTTGCTGCAATTTATTTGTTTTTATTTTGTTTTACGTTTTAGTAAGCTTTTATATCTATCTCTATCAGATCTCACCTTTGCAAGTGACCGTGAAGGGATTGACAACCCCTTTATCGCGTTGGGTGCAAGTGTTTGATTGTTTGTGCAGGTGCATAGATTGGAGACTTGCGTGTATCTCCTACTGGATTGATACCTTGGTTCTTAACTGAGGGAAATACTTATCTCTACTTTGCTGCATCACCCTTTCCTCTTCAAGGGAAAAACCAACGCAAGCTCAAGAAGTAGCAGCACCCTGCAGACTTGTGGCCTCCTTGGGAACCTTCTGGCCCTCTCTCCAAGCTACGCAGGTGTCTTCTGGTCCAAGAAAAATCATCGCGAAAGTTTTATTCCGTTTGGACTCCATTTGATATTCCTTTTCTGTAAAACTCAAAAACAAGGAAAAAACAAAAAATTAGCACTGGGCTCTAGGTTAATAGGTTAGTCCGAAAAATAAAATAAAATATCATATTAATGCATATAAAACATCCAAAACAGATAATATAATAGCATGGAACAATAAAAAATTATAGATACGTTGGAGAAGTATCAAACAACATGGAACAAGCAAAAATTATAGATACGTTAGAGACGTATCAGCATCCCCAAGCTTAATTCCTACTCGTCCTCGAGTAGGTAAATGATAAAAATAGAATTTTTGATGTGGAATGTTGCCTAACATGTTCATCACATAGTCTTTTCTTTTGTAGCATGGACATTTGGACTTTTATATGGTTCAAAGCAATAGTCTAGTTTTGACATGAAGATTTCAATACTCAAGCATATCAACAAGCAACCATGTCTTTCAAAATATCAACACTAAAGAAAGCTATCCCTAGCCCATCATGCTCAATCATTGATTCATTCATGAAACACACCCGCATATTAGCTACATCCAATGCTCAAGTATGATCATAGTGCCCCTTAGTTGGCTCTTTGTAAGAGAAGATGGAGACTCAAATAAAAATAAAAATTGCATAAAGTAAATAGATAGGACCTTCGCAGAGGGAAGTAGGGATTCGTAGAGGTGCCAGAGCTCAAAGCTTAAATTGAGAGATAAAAACTTTGAGAGGCATACTTTTCCCGTCAACGAAAACGACCGAGTAATTCCCAACACTTTCCATGCTAGATATATCATAGGCGGTTCCCAAACAGAAAATAAAGTTTATTCCTTTTTCCACCATTCTTTCACATTCCACGACTAGCTGTATCCACGAGTACCATCCATACCAACACTTTTGAAGGAATTTATTATTTGACAACATAAAGTAAATTTCTTTTTCATTTCGAGACTGGGCATCCCTATCACCACCGCACTCTCGTGCAATGACAAGTGAATAAACACTCATCTTGAGAATAACACATCTAGCATGGAAAATATTGGCCACCCCCTGCCGCTTCATGAGCGGTACGAGCACACAAGAAGGAAATTCATTTTGAAAATTAGAGATGGCACATACAAATTTGCTTAGAACGGCATGGAAATACCGCATATAGGTAGGTATGGTGGACTCATGTGGAAAAACTGGGTTTAAAGATTTTGTATGCACAAGTTGTATTTCTACTTAGTACAAGTGGAGGCTAGCAAAAAGATTGAGAAGCAACCAACCAAGAAACAAAAAAAAAACATCACATAAGCAAGCATTAAGCATAACTAACACCGAATAATGCACCACAAGTAGCATGTAATTTCATTGCATAACTATTGACTTTCGTTCTTGCATAGGGAATCACAAACCTTAACACCAATATTCTTACTAAAGCATAATTACTCACCAACATGACTCACATATCACTATCATCATATCTCAAAACTATTACAAAGAATTAAGTTTATTTTGTCCAATGATCTTCATGAATTTTTTTATTATATCACTCTTGTATATCTATCACTTTGGGACTAGTTTCATATATTGCAATTGCTTTTTACAAGCTCAAATAAATCTAAGTGAAGAACATGAGCATAAAGATTTTCGTCTCTCCAAATAATATAAGTGAAGCATGAGAGAATTTCTTAAAAATTTACAAACTCTCAACTAAATCTAATTTTAGCATGAGAGCATTTCTTCAAAAATAATAAAGCACACCGTGCTAAAAAAGATATAAGTGAAGCACTAGAGCAATTCCATAGCTCAAAAAATTTAAGTGAAGCATATAGAGCAATTCTAACAAATCATAGCATAATTTTGGCTCTCTCAAATAGGTGTGTCCAGCAAGGATACTTGTGAAAAACTAAAAAGCGAAACAAGCAAAGACTCATATAATACAAGATGCTCCAAGCAAAACTCATGATATGTGACGAATAAAAATATAGCTCCAAGTGAAATACCGATGGTCGTTAGAAGAAATAGGGGATGCCTTCCTGGGCATCCCCAAGCTTAGTTGCTTGGTTCTCCTTGAATATTAACTTGGGGTGCCATGGGGCATCCCCAACCTTAGTCTCTTTTCACTCCTTATTCCTTCATCCATCGCGATCTCACCCAAAACTTGAAAACTTCAATCCCACAAAACTTAACAAAACCTTCGTGAGATCTGTTAGTATAAGAAAACCAATCTTTACTGTAAGTACTGTAGAAAACCCATTAAAATTTTGTTATTGCATTATATCTACTATATTGTAACTTTACCATGGCTTATACCCCGTGATACAATCCATAGATTCGTCAAAATAAGCACACAATGCAAAGAAAACAAAATCTGTCAAAAACAGAATAGTCTGTAATGATGCGAATTGTTCTCATACTTCTGTAACTACAAATATTCTGAACAATTAGGATAAGAGAGGAAATTTGTATATCAATCTTGTGTAAAAATTCAGAATTTTTTGTCTCTTCTGTGAATTTAGACAATTCTGTTACTGGATGCAAAAATTTCTGTTTTCAATAGGATCAAATCAACTATCACCAAAGCTATCTCAAAGGCTTTACTTGGCACAAACACTAATTAAAACATAAAAAACACAATAATAACAGAGACATAATTGTGCAAACACTCAAGAACATAAAGAAAAAGGCAAAAATAAATTTTATTCATTGGGTTGCCTCCCAACAAGCGCTATCGATTTATACCCCTAACTAGGCGTAATGCATAGATTCAAGTATTGTCATTTGTAGTTTTTGCAACTTTTGTAAGGGCCTTTTCAAACCCGGGAGGCTCTTTACGATCTACGAGGGTACGTAGACACACTCTCCCCTCTCGTTGCTATGCATCTCCATGGATAGATCTTGCGTGTGCGTAGAATTTTTTTGTTTTCCATGCATCGTTTCCCAATAGTGGTATCCGAGCCCGGTCTATGCGTAGATGATATGCACGAGTAGAATAGAAAGAGTTGTGGGTGGTGATAGTCATACTGCTTACCACCAACATCTTATTTTGATTCAGCGGTATTGTGGGATGAAGCGGCCCGAACCAACCTATATGTCCACGCACATGAGACCGGTTCCACCGACTGACACGCAACTAGTTTTGCATAAAGGTGGCTGGCGGGTGTCTGTTTCTCCTACTTTAGTTGAATCGAATTTGACTACAGCCGGTCCTTGAAGAAGGTTAAAACAGCAAACTTGATGAATCACCGTTGTGGTTTTTGCGTAGGTAAGAACGGTTCTTGCTAGAAGCCCGTAGCAGCCACGTAAAACTTGCAACAACAAAGTAGAGGACGTCTAACTTGTTTTTGCAGGGCATGTTGTGATGTGGTATGGTCAAGATATGATGTGATATATGTTGATGTATGAGATGATCATGTTTTGTAATATCGACAACCGGCAGGAGCCTTAGGGTTGTCTCTTTATTGTATGAAATGCAAGCGCCATGTAATTGCTTTACTTTATCGCTATGCGTTGGCAATAGTTGTAGAAGCAATAGTTGGTGAGACGACCCCGACACGACGATGGAGATCAAGGTGTCGAGCCGGTGACGATGGAGATCATGACGATGCTTTGGAGATGGAGATCAAAAGCACAAGATGATGATGGCCATATCATGTCACATATTTTGATTGCATGTGATGTTTATCCTTTATGCATCTTATTTTGCTTAGAACGGCGGTAGCATTATAAGATGATCTCTTCACTAAATTTCAAGATAAAAGTGTTCTCCCCGAGTATGCACCGTTGCCAAAGTTCGTCGTTTCGAAGCACCTCGTGATGATCGGGTGTGATAGACTCTACGTTCACATACAACGGGCGTAAGACAGTTTTGCACATGCAGAATACTTGGGTTAAAATTGACGAGCCTAGCATGTACAGACATGGTCTCGGAACACTGTAGACCAAAAGGTTGAACATGAGTCATATAGTAGATATGATCAACATAGAGATGTTCACCATTGAGGACTACCCCATCTCACGTGATGATCGGACATGGGTTAGTTGATTTGGATCATATATCACTTAGATAACCTGAGGGATGTTTATTTAAGTGGGAGTTCATTAGTAATTTGATTAATTGAACTTAATTTATCATGAACTTAGTCTTATAGTTTTGCATTTCTATGTTGTAGATCAATGGCCAGAGCTACCATTCCCTGAATTTTAATGCGTTCCTAGAGAAAGCTAAGTTGAAAGATGATGGTAGCAACTACACGGGCTGGGTCCATAACTTGAGGATTATCCTCATTGCTGCACAGAAGAATTATGTCCTTGATGCACCGCTAGGTGACAGACCTGCTGCAGGAGCTACTGCAGATGTTATGAACGTCTGGAAGGCTCGATTTGATGACTACTCGATAGTTCAGTGTGCCATGCTTTACGGCTTAGAACCGGAACTTCAAAGACGTTTTGAATGTCATGGAGCATATGATATGTTCCAAGATTTGAAGTTAATATTTCAAGCAAATGCCCGGGTTGAGAGATATGATGTCTCCAACAAGTTCTATAGCTACAAAATGGAGGAGAACAGTTCTGTCAGTGAACACATACTCAAAATGTCTGGGTACCATAACCACTTGACTCAGCTGGGTGTTGATCTTCCAGTTGATAGTGTTATTGACAGAGTTCTTCAGTCACTGCCACCAAGCTACAAAGGCTTCGTGATGAACTATAATATGCAAGGGATGGATAAAATGATTCCTGAGCTCGTCGTAATGCTTAAGGCCGCGGAGGTAGAAATCAAGAAGGAGCATCAAGTGTTGATGGTTAACAAGACCACTAGTTTCAAGAAAAAGGGCAAGGGAAAGAAAAGGAACTTCAAGAAGAATGGCAAGCAAGTTGCCACTCCCGGGAAGAAGCCCAAAGCTGGACCCAAGCCTGAAACTGAGTGCTTCTACTGCAAAGGGAATGGTCACTGGAAGTGGAACTGCCCCAAATACTTGGCGGATAAGAAGGATGGAAAAGTGAACAAAGGTATATTTGATATACATGTTATTGATGTGTACCTTACTAATGCTCATAGTAGCGCCTGGGTATTGATACTGGTTCGGTTGCTCATATTTGTAACTCAAAACAGGAGCTGCGGAATAAATGAAGATTGGCTAAGGACGAGGTGACGATGCGCGTCGGGAATGGTTCCAAGGTCGATGTGATTGCCGTCGGCACGCTACCTCTACATCTACCTTCGGGGTTAGTTTTAGACCTCAATAATTGTTATTTGGTGCCAGCGTTGAGCATGAACATTATATCTGGACCTTGTTTATTGCGAGACCGTTATTCATTCAAATCAGAGAATAATGGTTGTTCTATTTATATGAGTAATATCTTTTATGGTCATCCACCCTTGATGAATGGTCTATTCTTGTTGAATCTTGATCGTAGTGATACACATATTCATAATATTGATGCCAAAAGATGCAAAGTTGACAATGATAGTGCAACATACTTGTGGCACTGCCGTTTAGGTCATATTGGTGTAAAGCACATGAAGAAACTCCATACAGATGGACTTTTGGAATCACTTGATTATGAATCATTTGATACTTGTGAACCATGCCTCATGGGCAACATGACTAAAACTCCGTTCTTCGAAACAATGGAGCAAGCTAATGACTTATTGGAAATAATACATACCGATGTATGCGGTCCAATGAGTGTTGAAGCACGCGGCGGTATCGTTATTTTCTGACCTTCACAGATGATTTGAGTAGGTATCGGTATATCTACTTGATGAAACACAAGTCCGAAACTTTTGAAAAGTTCAAAGAATTTTAGAGTAAAGTGGAGAATCATCGTAACAAGAAAATAAAGTTTCTACAATCTGATCGCGGAGGCGAATATTTGAGTTACGAGTTTGGCCTTCATTTAAAACAATGTGGAATTGTTTCACAACTCACGCCACCTGGAACACCACAGCGAAATGGTGTGTCCGAATGTCATAACCGTACTTTATTAGATATGGTGCATTCTATGATGTCTCTTACCGATTTACCACTATCGCTTTGGGGTTATGCATTAGAGACAGCCGCATTCATGTTAAATAGGGCACCATCTAAATCCGTTGAGACGACACCATATGAACTGTGGTTTGGCAAGAAACCTAAGCTGTCGTTTCTTAAAGTTTGAGGATGCGATGCTTATGTCAAAAGGCTATAGCCTGATAAGCTCGAACCCAAATCGGAGAAGTGCGTCTTCATAGGATACCCTAAAGAAACTATTGGGTACACCTTCTACCACAGATCCGAAGGCAAGATATTTGTTGCTAATAATGGGTCCTTTCTAGAGAAGGAGTTTCTCTCGAAAGAAGTGAGTGGGAGGAAAGTCGAACTTGATGAGGTAATTGTTCTTTCACTCGAATTGGAAAGTAGCACATCAGAGAAATCCGTTCCCGTGATTCCTACACCAACTAGAGAGGAAGCTAATGATGATGATCTTGAAACTTCAGATCAAGTTACTACTGGACCTCGTAGGTCGAACAGAGCACGTTCCGCACCAGAGTGGTACGGTAATCCTGTCTTGGAAGTCATGTTACTAGACCATGGCGAACCTACGAACTATGAAGAAGCTATGATGAGCCCAGATTCCGATAATTGGCTTGAGGCCATGAAATCTGAGATAGGATCCATGTATGAGAACAAAGTATGGGCTTTGGTGGACCTGCACGATGATCGGCAAGCCATAGAGAATAAATGGATCTTCAAGAAGAAGACTGACGCTGATGGTAATGTTACTGTCTACAAAGCTCGACTTGTTGCAAAAGGTTCTCGACAAGTTCAAGGGGTTGACTACGATGAGACTTTCTCACCCGTAGCGATGCTTAAGTCTGTCCGAATCATGTTAGCAATTGCCGCATTTTATGATTATGAAATCTGGCAAATGGACGTCAAAACTGCATTCCTTAATGGATTTCTTAAAGAACAGTTGTATATGATGCAACCAGAAGGTTTTGTTGATCCTAAAGGTGCTTACAAAGTGTGCAAGCTCCAGCGATCCATCTATGGACTGGTGCAAGCATCTCGGAGTTGGAATATACGCTTTGATGAGGTGATCAGAGCATATGGTTTTATACAGACTTACGGTGAAGCCTGTATTTAGAAGAAAGTGAGTGGGAGCTCTGTAGTATTTCTGATATTATATGTGGATGACATATTATTGATTGGAAATGATATAGAATTTCTGGATAGCATAAAAGGATACTTGAATAAGAATTTTTCAATAAAAGACCTCGGTGAAGCTGCTTATATATTGGGCATCAAGATCTATAGGGATAGATCGAGACGCTTAATAGGACTTTCACAAAGCACATACCTTGACAAAGTTTTGAAGAAGTTCAAAATGGATCAGTCAAAGAAAGGGTTCTTGCCCGTGTTACAAGGTGTGAAATTGAGTCAGACTCAAAGCCCGACCACTACAGAAGATAGAGAGAAAATGAATGTCATTCCCTATGCCTCAGCCATAGGTTCTATCATGTATGCTATGCCGTGTACCAGACCTGATGTGTGCCTTGCCATAAGTTTGGCAGGGAGGTACCAAAGTAATCCAGGAGTGGATCACTGGACAGCGGTCAAGAACATCCTGAAGTACCTGAAAAGGATAAAGGATATGTTTTTCTCGTTTATGGAGGTGACGAAGAGCTCGTCGTAAATGGTTACATTAATGCTAGCTTCAACATTGATCCGGATGACTCTAAGTCACAAACCGGATATGTAATTATATTGAATGGTGGAGCTATCAGTTGGTGCAGTTCCAAGCAGAGCGTCGTGGCGGGATCTACGTGTGAAGCAGAGTACATAGCTGCTTCAGAAGCAGCACATGAAGGAGTCTGGATGAAGGAGTTCATATCCGATCTGGGTGTAATACCCAGTGCATCGGGTCCAATGAAAATCTTTTGTGACAACACTGGAGCAATTGCCTTGGCGAAGGAATCTAGGTTTCACAAGAGAACCAAACACATCAAGAGACGCTTCAATTCCATTCTTGAAAAGGTCAAGGATGGAGACATAGAGATTTGCAAAATACATACGGATCTGAATGTAGCAGACCCATTGACTAAGCCTCTTCCGCGAGCAAAACATGATCAGCACCAAGACTCCATGGGTGTTAGATTCATTACAATGTAATCTAGATTATTGACTCTAGTGCAAGTGGGAGACTGAAGGAAATATGCCCTAGAGGCAATAATAAAGTTTTTATTTTATATTTCCTTATTCATGATAAAGGTTTATTATTCATGCTAGAATTGTATTGATCGGAAACTTAAATACATGTGTGAATACATAAACAAATACCTTGTCCCTAGTAAGCCTCTACTAGACTAGCTCGTTGATCAAAGATAGTTAAGGTTTCCTAACCATAGACATGTGTTGTCATTTGATGACAGGATCACATCATTAGGAGAATGATGTGATGGACAAGACCCATCCGTTAGCTTAGCATATTAATCATTTATTTTATTGCTATTGCTTTCTTGATGAAAAATACATATTCCTTCGACTATGAGATTTTGCAACTCCTGGATACCGGAGGAATATCTTGTGTGCTATCAAACGTCACAACGTAACTGGGTGATCATAAAGATGCTCTACAGGTATCTCCAAAGGTGTTTGTTGAGTTGGCATAGATCGAGATTAGGATTTGTCACATCGGAGAGGTATCTCTGGGCCCTCTCGGTAATACACATCATAAGAAGCCTTGCAAGCAAAGTGACTAAGGAGTTAGTTACAAGATGATGTATTACGGAACAAGTAAAGAGACTTGCCTGTAACGAGATTGAACTAGGTATGAAGATACCGACGATCGAATCTCGGGATAGTAACATACCGCTGGACAAAGGGAATTACGTATGTTGTCATAATGGTTCGACCGATAAACATCTTCATAGAATATGTAGGAGCAAATATGAGCATCAAGGTTCCGCTGTTGGTTATTGACCGAAGAGGTGTCTCGGTCATGTCTACATAGTTCTTGAACCCGTAGGGTCCGCACGCTTAATGTTCATTGACGATATAGTGTTATATGAGTTATATGATTTGGTGACCGAATGTTGTTTGGAGTCTTGGATGGGATCACAGACACGAGGAGGAGCTCCGGAATGGTCCGGAGGTAAAGATTGATATATAGGATGATGATATTCTGATTCCGGAAGAGTTTTGGAGTGCACCGGGTAGTTATTGGATCACCGGAAGGGGTTCCGGGCACCCCGGGAAGTATATGGGCCATATGGGCCAAAATAGGGGAGCACACCAGCCCACAAGGGGCTGGTGCGCCCCTCCTATAGCAGCCAGCCTAGGGGAGGGAAGGAAAGGGGGGATTCGGCCTCCCCCTTCCTTTCTCTCCCCCCTTTCCTTTCTCCCGGAAGCAAATATGGAAGGGGGGGGGCGGCCAAGGGCAGGAGCCCAAGTAGGATTCGGTCCTACTTGGGGCGCCCCTTTGTCATGGTTATATGTGGGAAGGGGGCGCCACACATAACCACGACAATTGCTTAGCCGTGTGCGCCGCCCCCTCCACAGTTTAGTCCGTCGGTCTTATTTTCGTAGTGCTTAGGCGAAGCCCTGTGGAGATAGCTTCACCATCACCGTCACCATGCCGTCATGCTGCCGGAACTCATCCACTACTTCGCCATCTTGCTGGATCAAGAAGGCGAGGACGTCACCGAGCTGAACGTGTGCTGAACACGGAGGTGCCGTACGTTCGGTACTTGATCGGTTGGAGCGCGAAGAAGTTCGACTACATCAACCGCGTTAACAAACGCTTCCACTTACGGTCTATGAGGGTACATAGACACACTCTTCCCTCTCGTTGCTATGCATCTCCATGGATAGATCTTACGTGTGCGTAGATTTTTTTTTGTTTTCCATGCAATGTTTCCCAACAATTTGTGATTAGGAACCTGATAGATGTTGATGATGTCTCCCCGGCAACGGCGCCAGAAATTCCTTTTGATGTCGCTTGAACTACATCGGTATTTCCCCAGAGAGGAAGGGATGATGTAGCATAGCTATGGTAGGTATTTCCCTTAGTTTTGAAACCAAGGTATCAATTTTGTTAGTGGACGCAAAAGTTTCTGTTTTTCAACAGCATCAAATCAACTATCACCAAAGCTATCCAATGGCTTTACTTGGCACAAATACTAATTAAAACATAAAAAAACACAATCATAATAGAGGCATAATTGTGTGAACACTCAAGAATAGAAATAAAAAGGCAAAAATAAATTTTATTCATTGGGTTGCCTCCCAACAAGCGCTATCGTTTTATGCCCCTAGCTAGGCATAATGCATAGATTCAAGTATTGTCATCTTTAGTTTTAGATCCATAGGATGCCCTCATGATTGATTCATATGGTGGCTTAATTCTTGTTCTAGGGAAGTGTTCCATACCCTTTCTTAGTGGAAATTGAAATTTAATATTGCCTTCTTTCATATCAATCACGGCACCAATAGTACGTAAAAACGGTCTACCAAGTATAATTGGACAAGATGGATTGCAATCAATTTCAAGAACAATAAAATATATGGGCACATAATTTCTATTTGCAAGAATAAGAACATCATTAATTCTTCCCAAAGGCTTTTTAATAGTGGAATCCGCCATGTGCAAATTAAGAGAACATTCTTCGATATCGGTAAGACCAAGCACATCACATAAAGATTTTGGAATTGTGGAAACACTAGCACCCAAATCACATAGAGCAAAACACTCATAATTTTTAATCTTGACTTTGATAGTAGGTTCCCATTCATCATGCAATTTTCTAGGAATTGAAATCTCTAATTCCAATTTTTCTTCTTAAGATTTCATCATGGCATCTACGATATGTTTAGTGAAAGCTTTATTTTGTTCATAAGCATGGGGCGAATTTATCATGGATTGCAACAAAGAAATACATTCAAGCGAAGATAAATTATCATAATTAAAGTCTTTTTGATCCAAAAGAGTGGGCACATCACCAGTTAAAGTTTTGACCTCTCCAAACCAACTTTTATCAATTTTTTCATCAAGATTTTCACCCTCCGAATAATCGGGACGCCTTCTAACTAAACCTGACTCTTCTTCAGTCCCTTTATCATTAATTTTAATTTTAAGATCTTCATCATTTTCATGAAAGCAATCACTAGAAAATGCTCTTTCTAAAAATTCTGTTTTAGCTCTAAGCATAGCAGTTCTTTTCTTACTTTCATCCATAGAAACATATAAAGCTTTAATTGATTCATCATCCTTGGGTACAAAAATTTTCAACTTGAGATTTTCTACATGATGAGAAATTCTATCAATGCTTCTAGACATATCATCAATCTTATTCAACTTTTTTTCTATCATAGAATTGAAAACCTTTTGTGCATTGATAAATTCTTTAATATTATTCTCAAGATCAGAGGTGTTCCTATTATTATTGTAAGAAGAATTACCATATAAATTACCATAATTATTAGAGAAATTTCTAGGAAAAGGCCTAGGATTAAAATTACCTCTACAAGCATTGTTATTAAAATTGTTTCATGAGACAAAATTCACATCTACGGGATCACTATTTTGCTCAATCAAAGTAGACAAAGGCACATCATTCAGATCAATAGGAGCACTTTTATTAGTAACCAATTTCATAAGAGCTCCTATTGATCTGAATGATGTGCCTTTGTCTACTTTGATTGAGCAAAATAGTGATCCCATAGATTGCAAACAGATCTGACGAGACAATGGTGAACGAAAAAGAGGGCGAATAAAACGGCAGATTTTTGTGAAGTGGGGGAGATGAAAACGAGAGGCAAATGGCAAATAATGTAAATTGCAAGGAGATGAGATTTGTGATTAGGAACCTGATAGATGTTGATGATGTCTCCCCGGCAATGGCGCCAGAAATTCCTTTTGATGTCGCTTGAACTATGTCGGTATTTCCCCAAAGAGGAAGGGATGATGCAGCACAACTACGGTAGGTATTTTCCTCAATTATGAAAGCAAGGTATCAGTCCAGTAGGAGAACCAAGCAACACTATGTAAACGGTACCTGCACACAAAGAACAAATACTTGCAACCCAACGCTTATGAGGGGTTGTCAATCCCTCTACGGGTAACGGCGCCAGGAATTGTCAAGTTGACGGGATAAGAATTGTGTAGATTGGATAAATAGATCTCGATAAAACGCGAAATAAAATAAATAACAAAAAAGTGCAGCAAGGTATTTTTGGGTTTTTGGAATAATAGATCTGGAAACAAAAGCAAATAAAAATAGATCTCAAAGCAAATATGATAAATAATAGACCCGGGGGCCGTACATTTCACTAGTGGCTTCTCTCAAGAAAATAGCACACGGTGGGTAAACAAATTAATGTTGGGCAATTGATAGAAGATCGAATAATTATGATGATATCCAAGGCAATGATCAATATATAGGCACCACGTCCAAGATTAGTAGACCGACTCCTGCCTGCATCTACTACTATTACTCCACACATCGACCGCTATCCAGCATGCATCTAGTGTATTAAGTTCATGAAAAAACGGAGTAATGCAGTAAGAACGATGACATGATGTAGACAAGATCTATTCATGTAGGAATAGCCCCCATCTTGTTATCCTTAATAGCAATGATACATGCGTGTCTTGTTGCCCCTTCTGTCACTGGGAAAGTACACCGCACGATCGAACCCATCACAAAGCACCTCTTTCCATGGCAAGAAAAATCGATCTAGTTAGCCTAACTAAACCAAAGATTCGAAGAAGAAATACGAGGCTATAAATAATCATGCATATAAGAGATCAAAATAAGACTCAAATAATATTCATGGATATAGATCTGATCATAAACTCAAAGTTCATCGGAGCCCAACAAACACACCGCAAAAAAGAGTTACATCAAATAGATCTCCAAGAGACCATTGTATTGAGAATCAAAGGAGAGAGAGAGAGAGAGAGAGGAAGCCATCTAGCTACTGCCTACGAACCTGTAGGTCTATGATGAACTACTCACGCATCATCGGAGAGGCACCAATGAGGATGATGAACCCCTCCATGATGGTGTCTAGATTGGATCTCGTGGTTCTGGAACTTGCGGAGGCTGGAATTGTGTTTCGTTGACTCCCCTAGGGTTTCTGGAATATTTGGGGATTTATAGGGTGAAGAGGCGGTGCGGGAGGCCAGCGAGGGGGGCACAACCCCCCTGGGGCGCCCAGGTGGGTTGTGCCCACCTCGGGCCTCCCCTCTGGTACTTCTTTGGCCCATGTTGTGTCTTTTGGTCCAAAAAAAATTGTCCAAAAAGTTTCGCTGCGTTTGCACTCCGTTTGGTACTGATATTCTGCGAAGTAAAAAACAGCAACTGGCACTGGGCACTATGTCAATAGGTTAGTCCCAAAAATAGATATAAAGTTGTTATAAAATGATTGTGAAACATCCTAGAATGATAATATAACAACATGGAACAAGCAAATATTATAGATACGTTGGAGACGTATCAGTGCTGCTTAGCAACTAGCTATATTATACACGCTGGCTATTAGGTTGACTATATATGACATGGCCAATCCATATAGCCGGTTGTTGGCTATACTATTAACCATGCTCAAAGTACCAGTGCCACATCATCTAACAAGTCTTTCAACATGCGTCAAATTATCATGAGGGCTAACTCTCCTTAGAGAAATGTGCTCCACCATGTACCCGCATGTGTCTGTGAGGGAGGTAGTGCGTGCGTGCGTGCACCTCTTCTCTTCATACATGTCCACCACGGCTCCACCTAGTGGGTGTGTTAGAGAGGGAGATGGTGTGTCCGACATGCCTCTATACATATGTTTCTGTCAAAGAGAGGCCTGAATTCATAGTATATGTATGTGGAGGGGGCGATAGCTGAGAAGAGAGGGGGAGGGATCATTTACGCAACATATCGATAGACACAGATAGAGGGAAGAACTTTACAAGTGTATAGGCGCTAGGAAAGAGGGGGTGCATGTTGGAAGATGATGCGAGAGGCAAATTAGGCGAAGACAAGGAAGGAGTACACGTGTGAGATCGATAATTAAAGAGAGGGGATGATAATGTGTGTGGGCGCGCTTGTCTGGTCGATAGACAAAGCAGAAGGCATCGATGATTAGATGGGGAGGGGCAATTAATGTGCGTGTGGTAGGCGGTCCTATGTAGAGAGGTCGTGGTTTAGTCGATGTGTACGTGGGTAAAGAGGGGGAGACTTAACTAGAGATATAGATCGGACATTTTGACTGGGGAAATAGCGAGCGACCTGGCTACACATAGAGGGAAATCGATTGGTCCACATGCATGCATGTGTCAGAGATAAAGAACACCCAGAGTGACGAAGAGAGGGAGAGGTGTGTGTGTGGTGGGGGGAGGGGTGCAACTAGCTTGTGACACTGTACAAGTGCAAGATGGATAACAACAGAGGGTGCGATAGTGCCCGCGTGCCTTAGAGTTAGGGCGGGAGGCATGGATAGTGAGAGGAGGGAAGGGACTATGTGTGTACATGTTTGTGTGTCGTAGGCAGGTCTGGCTAGCTAGAGGGTATATCGATCGATGTGTGTTGGAAAGATGGAGACGTAGGGAGATCGTGGGAGACCGACCTAAAGAACAAGAACGTGTGTGCATGATGTAGAGGATGCAGAGTGGTGGGGAGTGTGTGTGCATATATGCATGCACAATAGGAAAGTTATTGGTATCCACGAAGGGAGGAGGAGTGTGTGTGTGCGTGTAAAAGACTTACAGAGACGATAATCAGTATAAAAGTGGATTCAAATATTTGAATAAGAGCCCATGATGTTTGTAACTCATGCATGCACGAATATAATGCAGATATGCCTGGTGTGGTTTTGAATCAAACGTGCTATATACTATATTCACATCGAACAAGGCCAAATCGATTTGAATTTGCGATACCGATGGCAGGCATCATCTGACCACATTGCATCTGTGCATGGACATAACTATTCGAATTTGAGATAATGTGTGGCTTTCAAAGCTAACATCTAAATGTTGTGTGTGTGGGCGGGAGGGGGGGTGCATTGTTGTGTGTTTTAAACACATTATACATATGAAAACAGGGTTTAGATTATTCCAAACATCTCGCTACCTAGACCAATGTACTGTGATTTGAATTCAACATAAAATGGATACAAATATTTGAATTGGAGATCGTATTGTACTTGTAGTTCATATTTAAATATGATTAATACTATATGCATGTTTTCTGTTATCAAGATAATATTTAAATGATGCTATAACTTGACAACTATCGTATTCAAATAGGGAAAATTGATTCAAATTTAGTCCATATGTTAGCCGACAATATATATTCATAGGGTAGAGTAAAATATTCATATAAGATGGAAGATCAAAATGTAGGGCTACATCCATTATAAACCGAAAGATCACCTAAGGATATATTCGAATTTAACATAACATGGATTCAAAAATTGAAATTTGAGATCATGGCATTTGTAATCTGTCGTGGGAAACCACGGCCACCTATGGGGCCATGAGCCCCTTTTGGTTCGGCGGGGGGATGGGCACGTTGCACAAAGAGCGGAGAAGCGTCACACAGCGTGACAGAGATCACATGGGTAGTTTTTACCCAGGTTCAGGCCACCGTGAGGCGTAAAACCCTACTCCTACTTTGGTGGATTGATGGTGGAAAAATGGTGGAGAAACGCAGCGCTCTTGCCCGGCAAGGTCGCCTCGGGGCGAGAGCAGCTACGCGCGTATGAGTGTGCGAGGGTCCGGATCAGCCAACCCCTTCTACGGTTGCCATGGGCCTCCTTTTATAGATCAAGGGGTCACCACAGTGGCAAATCGGTCATTACATACTGATTAGATAGCAAACAGTACTATCATACCTAACTCTGCAGGCTGACACAACGCATTAAATGCGCCGCTCAACGTCACATCTCAGCTTGCTTGGCAGGCCCGGCCGGGCTGTTTTGCCAGCTTCGCGCCTGCTTGCTTGACACGTCTCAGGACGGTTGTCGCCTGGGGGTATTTTCTGTAGGAAGCGGCTGCCATGTGGCAAATAGTAGCCACTTAGTCACTTTGGAGCTTGACACCGCACTGATCGACGACGTGCGTCGTGATGAGGTGGTGCGGTGGAGTGGTTTGCCTCCGTAAGCCGGGACGATCTGGAAACTTGCTTCCGGGGCAAACCCAACCTTGCCAGGCTCGCCTGTTCGGCAAGGGAGGTTCTTTCCTTAGCGATATCTTGCTTCTCTGGCTCATCTTGGTCTTCTTGATCTGCACTTTGGCCCTGCCAAAGAATTGACCCCTCGTGCTTTGATCTGACCTTGGTGTTGTAATCTTGTCCTTGGGCCTGTGCATAGTCTGGGCAACGGACCCAAGGTTTGTTGCACCGACAGGAGCCCCCGGGCCTGGTACGAACGCGTTGTCGGGCGTCGTCGGGGTAGGCCCTAACTAGTGCACATGCAGGAGCTCAAGGGTGGCTTCGCCCTTTGAGATCTTCTTTGCTTCTTCACTAACCTGAGCTTGGGTCATTTTTCGATTTTCCCGCGTGTCGTGTAACGCCAATTGCGGTGGGGTCACTCTGGTAATGGCCCGTGAATGACTTTAACGCACGGGCGAGTAACTGCCAATTCACTCTTGCCACCACGCCCTTATCCATAGCCACGTATGCTGCATGCATCAAGTGGGGTAGGTAACGGAGGCGCATGGTGCGGGAGAGCATCAAGGCAGGGGCCCGATCTTCTTGGATTGGTGGGGGAGGATGGTGATTACTCGCCGGGGAATCAGCCTCTAGCCCCAGCTCGCCTATAAAAGGAAGAGCGGGGGAGGAGCGGAGGCATTCATCCACACTTCTTTCCTCCTCCATTCCTGATTTCTTCTGGTTATGCCAAAAGGGAGAGCCCGGGGCCAGGTCCCGGGCCCTAGCTTAGAGCTGGTGATGCTAAATGCTCGGGCTGATGCTTGGGGAGTGAGTCTGGTCCAGGTCCAGAGGTGGTGCAGTGGGCGAGCCATCCGTGGTGCAGGAGATATCAAGCTTTCCCATTGTGGTGGAATGCTTGCCTCCTCTGTCTCGGCCGGTCGTCTGGTGGGGAGCGTGGCGCCTTGCCGTGAGCTACTGCAGCTCGTCACCCTAGTGACCAGGTTCTCGGATCCTTTGACGCCCGTTCGGGATGCAGGGCTCGGGATAGTTGGTAATCCTAGCACTGCCCCTTCCGTCGGGACCGGGGCTAATGTCGAAGAAGGGGGCGCCTTCCTGCCCGCCAAGGTGGGGAGCGGCACACCTCTAGCCCCCCGGCCGTCTT
Organism: Thinopyrum elongatum; assembly: GCA_011799875.1. Lineage (NCBI taxonomy): Eukaryota > Viridiplantae > Streptophyta > Magnoliopsida > Poales > Poaceae > Thinopyrum > Thinopyrum elongatum. The sequence goes on along the minus strand of CM022297.1, from coordinate 353,806,629 downwards.
GGCTGCTCGCCGTCTCCTCGAGGGAGGCGCCGGACCGAGAGGTCGGCGTCTCCCTGGAGCGGTGTTGATGAAGATGAAGCCAGGGAAGACGGAGAAGGCGGGAGGCAGGCCGTCAGGTCAGAGTACAATCGCACCGACGCGTTCGTCTCGTACTGGCGACATGCCGCCTCGTCTTTCCGTCCTTCCCCTTCCTCCCCGGCACCATCATCACCGGCCTCTCGGTTGCCGGGGAGGAGGCCGCTCTCTTGGTGCCTTCGCCTCCTCCAGCAGTCTTCCAGCTGAGCCCTGGCGGTCCTCCCTGTCGGTGCTCGCGCTGGGGCTTCTGACTGGTCCCGAAGGTGGTGACCAGGGCACCGCCGAGCTGCTCCTTCTGCCCTCCTCCTTCGCAGCCTCGCCACTCCCGATCTTGTCAGGCTGCGCCCGGCAGGCCCTGATGAGATTGCGGCCGCGTCTGCTTAGGTACCCCTCCCGCCTTCTTCTCTTCCCACCGCAATACCTGGGATAAGAGGGACAGGGAGAGGAGTTTACGGGGACTTATCTTTTTTTAATCTTAAATTTGCAGGCACTTGCCAAATTTTAGTTCAAATAATGTAATCTCTTGAATCCATGTTTGTGTCCTGTAAGGTCTGTACTTGTTTGAAGCATATTAATGAAAAAGATAAACCTTGCCGGGGACTCGTGCATGTATATGTCCATGTAGAGGCGGGATGCCTCTATATTTATAAATAAACGAGTTTCCCCCGGCAGGCTATCCTGCCGGTACCCTCTGTTTTGTTGCCGGGGAGTTAGGCCTACCGGGCACAAATCATGAAGAGGACCAGCCCCCCCCCCCCCCCCCGCCCGCCAGTCCTTTTTCAACAAAGGCCACTGCGACCACCCTGACCGAAGCAACGTTCGAGTCGAAGGGCGGGAGCACCTAAGTTTCAAAGGGTAGCAGGATTTTCTCATGCACAAGTCTTTACTTACAGAACATGTATGGATACAAGGAAGAACTTATTTGTTTGGCTTGCCGGAGATTCTAGTGTAGGCTCATCTTCTTATCTCCTCTTGGGCTAAATCCACTATAGGAGCCTGCAGTTTATGCAGATGAAAATGATGCCATATGCGATCTTATCTACATGAACATGCGATGCTCATGATATGCTTATGCATGCATGCAACTTGTCGGGGGCCCCCAGCGCTTCATTTATTTCTCTGTTGCTCAGGGTCTGTGCCTGGCTTTGTACAAGGGGTTACATGCAACTGAGGCAAGGCCTGTACAAAAGGGTGGCTGCCAGGTAGGGCCCGACAGCCGCGCCTTACGGGTAGAACTTGCGGAGATGCTCAATGTTTCATGAGTTTTGCAATTGAATGCCATCTCCGGTCTCCAGACGGACTGTGATAGGTCTGGTGACTCGTACTACCTGGTAAGGGCCTTCCCCCTTCGGCATCAACTTGTTTGTACCCTTGGTGGACTGAATGCGCCTAAGGACAAGGTCGCCTTCCTCAAAACACCGGGCACAAACCCTGCGGTTGTGATAGCGGCGCAGGGCTTGCTCATAGTGTGCATCATGCGTAGCAGCCCAGAGGCAGTTCTCCTCGAGAAGCACAGCGTCGTCACGCCGGTGCTGATCCTACGCTACTTCATCGTAGGCAAGCACTCGAGGCGACCCGTAAATGTGTTTTGTGGGGATAACTGCTTCTGCCCCATAGACTAGGGAGAAGGGAGTCTGCCCGGTGGCTCAATTTGGTGTCATTCTGAGGGACCAAAGAACCACCGGCAGCTCGTCGATCCATCGCCTGCCACACTTCTGCAGCTTATCAAATGTTCTTGTCTTGAGTCCTCGCAACACTTCAGCGTTCGCCCTCTCAGCTTGTCCATTGCTTCTGGGATGTGCAATAGAGGCAAATGAGATCTTGCTTCCGAGGGCATGAACATATTGCATGAAGGCATGGCTCGTGAACTGGGTGCCGTTGTCGGTGATGATCCTGGCAGGGACCCCGAAGCGGCACACCAATCCTTTGAAGAATTTGATAGCTGACTGAGCAGTCACCTTTCTCACGGCATCTACTTCCGGCCACTTTGTAAACTTGTCGATTGCAATGAACTAGAATTCAAAGCCCTCGGCAGCTCGGGGGAAAGGGCCGAGGATATCGAGCCCCCAGACCGAAAATGGCCATGACAAAGGGATTGTCTGAAGAGCTTGGGCAGGCAGATGGATGTTCTTGGAATGGAGCTGGCAGGCTTCACACTTGGTGACTAGCTCAACCACATCTTGGAGGGCTGTGGGCCAATAGAATCCTTGCCGGAATGCTTTCCCAACTAAAGCCCTTGATCCAATGTGGGAGCCGCACATGCCTTTGTGTATTTCCGCCATGATACGTCTCCAATGTATCTATAATTTATGAAGTATTCATGCTGCTATATTATCATTCTTGGATGTTTTACAATCATTTTATAGCAACTTTATATCATTTTCTGGGACTAACTTATTGACATAGTGCCCAGTGCCAGTTGCTGTTTTTTGCTTGTTTTTTACATCACAGAAAATCAATACCAAACGGAGTCCAAACGCAGTGAAATTTTTTGTGGATTTTTTATGGACCAGAAGACATCCAATGGGCCAGAGCAGCACCTGGGGGGTGCCCCGAGGGGGGCACAACCCACCAGGGCGCGCATGGGCCCCCAGGCGCGCCCCGGTGGGTCGTGCCCACCTCGGTGGCCTCCCGTACCGCCTCTTCGCCCTATAAATTCCCAAATATTCCAAAAACCCTCGGGGAAACCCTAGATCAGAAGTTCCGCCGCCGCAGGCCTCTGTAGCCACGAAAAACCAATGTAGACCCCGTTTCGGCACCCTGCCGGAGGGGGAAATCATCACCGGTGGCCATCTTCATCATCCCGGAGGCCACCATGATGAGGAGGGAGTAGCCCACCCTCGGGCTGAGGGTTTGTACCAGTAGCTATGTGTTTAATCTCTCTCTCTCTCGTGTTCTTGAGATGTCATGATCTTGATGTATCGCGGGCTTTGTTAATATAGTCGGATCATATGGTGTTTTTCCCTCTCTATCTTGTTGTGATGAATTGAGTTTTCCCTTTGAGATTTCATTTTATCGGATTGAATACTTTTATGGATTTGAGAGCACTTGATATATGTCTTGCATACGAATACCCGTGGTGACAATGGGGTATTATATTGATTCACTTGATATATGTTTTGGCACTCAACTCGCGGATTCTCGAGGTGACATTGGGGTAATCTATGCTTAGGGGTTGATGCACGTTCTTGTCTTTGTTTCTCCGGTAGAAATCTTGGGGCACTCTTTGAGGTTCTTTGTGTTGGATTGAGCATTACGAATCTGAATTTGCTTTGGTGTTATTTTAGTATGAACTCTTGTATAGATCGATCGGAAAGAATAGCTTTGAGGTGGTTTCGTACCCTACAAACAATTTATTCTTATGTTCTCCGCTAGATAGGAACTTTGGAGTGATTCTTCATCGCACGTTGAGGGATGGTTATATGATCCAATTATATTAGCATTGTTGAGAGATTGCACTAGCGAAAGTACAAACCCTAGGCCTTGTTTTCAAGCATTGCAATACCATTTGTGCTCCGTTTTATCACTTGCTACCTTGCTGTTTTTATTTATTCTGGTTATAAAAATATATTTCTACCATCCATATTACACGTTTATCACCATCTCTTCGCTGAACTAGTGCACCTATACAATTTGCCATTGTATTGGGTGTGTTGGGGACACAAGAGACTTTTTATTATTTGGTTGCAGGGTTGTTTGAGAGAGACCATCTTCATCCTGCGCCTCCCACGGATTGATAAACCTTAGGTCATCCACTTGAGGGAAAATTGCTACTGTCCTACAAAACTCTGCGCTTGGAGGCCCAACACGTGTCTACAAGAATAAAGTTGCGTAGTAGACATCAAGCTCTTTTCTGGCGCCGTTGCCGGGGAGGTGAGTGCTTGAAGGTATATCTTTAGATCTTGTAATCGAATCTTTTAGTTTCTTGTTTTATCACTAGTTTGGTTTATAAAAGAAAACTACAAAAAAATGGAATTGAGGTGGTCTCATATTATTCATCTTTATAATGTCTTTCGTGAAAATGATGGAAAGGAAAATTGTGCTCAATTGATAGAGGAAGAATTCTATAAAATGTTTGACAAAAAATCCATGAATGATGAGCATGATTGCAATGTTGCTAGTATGAATTCTTTGAATATCCATGATGCTAACGATATGCAAAGCCATAAGCTTGGGGATGCTATATTTGATGAAGATGATATTTTTATCCCCCCAAGTTTTGATGTGAAAATTTATTATGATGATTGCATGCCTCCTATTTATGATGATTATATTGATGAAAGTGGATTTGGAGAGGTCATGACTTCATTTAATGATGAATCCACTATTTTGGAAGAGGTCGCAATTGATTATGACAACAAAGTTCCTATATATGATAATTATGGTGATGACATGTGTGCTATAAAGAATAATGATAACCATGAAACTTGTCATCATAACCATGAAACTTGCCTCCTCCCAGGGAAAATGCATCTGGACGACGTAATTCAAGTGCTCTCCAGTGGGAGCAACGAGAAGCACACCAGCCCCTGCACCTTGTAGGGAGAAGGCACCATCGAAATACATAATCCATTCTTGGGGCGCTTCCTTGCCGGGATAACTGTTTCAAGCACTTCTTCATCAGGGGTTGGCGTCCACTCTGCAATAAACTCTGCCAATGCCCTGCTCTGAATTGTTGATGTGCTTTCAAACTTCAGGCCAAAGCTGGATAACTCGAATGCCCATTCCACTATTCTGCCAGTAGCCTCTGGGTTTCGGAGTATCCTTTGCAATGGGAAGCGAGTGACAACCATGATCTCATGGGCTTGGAAGTAGTGGCGCAGTTTCCTTGAGGCCATGATAAGGCTAAAAATCAACTTTTGCACACCAGAGTACCTTGATCTAGCCCCCTGTAATAGGGAGCTGACGAAGTACACTGGGCGCTACACTACTTTCTTCCTTGCCGCGTCCTTGGGGTTGCCTTCGCTGTCGTGCTTTTCTTTATCCTGATCCATATCTGACTTTGTCGGGCTGCTCTCTCTCTCTCTCTCCTGGACGGGACACTAGCTGAGGTTGCTGCTTCCTCTACTTCCCGCTGCGCCACTAGTGCTGCACTAACTACTTGATTGGTGGCCGCCAGATATAGCAGCAGCGGCTCTTGTGGTCTGTGAGCAACCAAAGTGGGCACAGAGGACAAGTAGGCCTTCAAATCTCGTAGTGCTGTGTCTACTTTTGGGGTCCACTTCATGGGTCCTGCCTTCTTCAAAACTTTGAAGAACGGCAAGGCGCGTTCGGCAGACTTGGAGATGAATCTGCTAAGCGCGGCAACGCACCCCGTCAAACGCCTCACATCCTTAACTGTCTTGGGTGCTTGAATCTGCTCGATAGCCTTGATCTTATCTGGGTTGGCTTCGATCCCGCGGTGGGACACAAAGAAACCAAGTAGCTTGCCGGAGGGAACACTAAACACACACTTCTCCGGGTTCAGCTTCAAGTTGATCTTGCGCAGATTAGCAAATGTCTCTTCCAAATCTTGGATGAGGGTTGATCTGTCCTTGGTCTTGACCACAATATCATCCATATAGGCTTCAATGTTCCTGTGCAACTCTGGTTCAAAACCAACCTGGACTGCTCTTGCAAAAGTGGACCCGGCACTCTTCAACCCGAAAGGCATGAGCACAAAGCAGTACGTGTCGCATGGGGTGATGAATGAGGTCTTTTCTTCATCTTCCTTGGACATAAAGATCTGATGATACCAAGAGTATGCATCCAGAAAGGATAGCAAATCACACCCGGAAGTGGAATCCACAATTTGGTCGATGCGCGGCAAGGGGAATGGGTCCTTCGGGCATGCCTTGTTCAGATCCGTGAAATCTATGCAAAGCCTTCATTTCCCACTAGCCTTGCGCACAACCACTGGGTTTGCTAACCATGTTGGATGTAGTACTCCTCTGACCAGACCAGCTACCTCAAGTTTCTTGATTTCCTCGGCAATGAACTGCTGCCGCTCCAAGGCCTGCTTCCGGACCTTCTGCTTGACGGGTCGGGCATGTGGGCAGACAGCAAGGTGGTGCTCGATTACCTCCCTGGGAACACCGGGGATATCAGATGGTTGCCAGGCAAACACATCAATATTCGCCCACAGGAAGGCAATGAGCGCGCTTTCCTATTTGTCGTCAAGGGTGGCACTGGTAGTAAAAGTACCATCAGCGCCAGCCAGCCCTGCCGGGACCTTTTTCACATGGGGTGCAGCAGCCTTGGACTTCTTGATGTTGGAACTTTCCGGCACGTCATCCACAAGCATAGCATACCCCGAAGAGGTACGCTTCCTGGACACTTTGCTGGTGTCTCTGCTAGCCTTCTTCTTTCCTTTGATTTCCTTGGCGGGAACTGCGGCTTCCACGGCCTCTGCCGCGACTGTGTCCCGGTACATTTTATCCACGCAAATAATTGTGTCCTTCTTGTCTGATGGGATGGAAATGACACCCACTGGCCCTGGCATCTTCAAAGTGTTGTGGGCATAGTGGGATGCCGCCAAGAATTTTGCCAAAGCTGGGCGTCCAAGGATTCCATTATATGGCAAGGGGAGGTCGACCACATCAAACACAACCTTCTCAGTCCGGTAGTTCAACTCCCCTCCAAATGTCACTGGCAACGTGATCTTTCCCTTAGGATGACTCCTACCAGGATTGACTCCTTGAAATGTGCCAGTAACCTTAAGCTCTTCCTCTGCTATCTGGAGTTTGCTGATAACCTTTGGGGAAATCAGATTCAACCCGGCCCCGCCGTCAACCAACATCTTTGCGACTTCGAGGTGGCGAATCATTGGTGAGACCAACAACGGCAAGCACCCTACCACGGTGGTGCGGTCAGGATGGTCCTCTTCATAAAAGATGATGGGCGTGCGTGACCACTTGAGCGGCTTTCGAGAATCTGCCACTAGCTCAACGGCATTGACCTCACGCGACCATTGTTTAAGTTGGCGGTGAGAGGAGTGCAAAGATGCACCCCCGTCAATAGACAGGGCGTCAGTGGCCTTCTGGAATTCCTGCTCGCTGGTTTCCTCTTCATCCCCTCCATCACTCTCAGCATTGCAATCCTCCTTCTCTCGGCCCCTAGAGGGTTTTCCTTGGTTCCGAGGAGCCTTGCCGGGGCGATTTGCTTCAGCACCCCGGCCCTTCCCGCCAGTACCATTCTGACCTTTTTCCTTATCACGCTTCTCATACTCAGCCCTCTGCTTCTTGACGAGCTGCTCAACCTGGTGACACTCTTGGAGATCGTGGCCCTTGGTTCGATGAATCTTGCAATACGGCCCATCACCTTTCCCAGCCTTCTCAGCAGCCGCCGCCTCCCGGCAGTCAGTGCACGTGGCAACTTCCTTGCCAGAGGCTTCGGTCTTGGCCTTCTTGCCGGTACTAGGCGTGCCCGATCCCTCAACGGTCATCACTGCCTTATCCTTGCGCTTCTTGTTGCACTTCTTCTGACTAGTGGACTCGTCGTCATCCTCTGAGTCGATGTCGACGCAATCTTCCTCTTCAGGGAGTTTCCTCCCTTCCTCCACCCGAGCACATTTGTCCACCAAGGTGTAAAGCTCCTTCACAGTCTTGGGCAGCCGAACGTTCATCTTGGAACATATCCTGCGGTTGCGCATGTTGGATTGGAAAGCGGCTATCACAGCTGCCGGGTGGATATCTGGGATATTTCTGTGTACTCGGCTGAATCTCTGCAAGTACTTTCGCAGAGTCTCTCCTTCTTTCTGCTGGAGAAGCTGCAAATCGCTGGGCCGCCCTGGTTCTTGATGGCCACCCATGAAGGCGCCAATGAACTCATGGCATAGGTCAGCCCAGGTCAAAATGGAGTTCTCCGGCAGGTGAATCAGCCAAGACCTCACATTTGACTTGAGTGCCAAAGGAAGTAATTGGCGAATACCTTCTCATCTCTTCCCCAGGCAGCTTGAATAGCGATGGTGTAGATGCTCAAGAACTCTGCCGGGTTCAGCCTTCCATCATACTTCTCTAGAATCTTGGCTTGAACGTGCGAGCGGATGGCCAACGGACTTGCCGCAGCTCACGGGTGAAAGCAGGGCACCCAACCTCGAAAGGCAGGCACCCGCCATCTCCGAGTGCGGGTTCATCGACATCGAGGCCATCGCACCCATTGGACCGGCGGTGGTTGTCGCGGCGTCGCTCAACGACATCGCGTGCACCTTCCCTCCGCCCGTCCTCCGGGGCTCGTCGTTGGCCTGGATGCGCTCGAGGGTCAGAAGAGGCCATCGAGATGTCATCTAGTCCTTGGTTTCGCAGCTCCCACGCTGGCTACGATGGTGGGGATTGCACCTTGGTGGTGGCCCCTTCCGTACGGCCAGCAGCACGGGCCGTCGTCGCTGCTTGGGGAGGCCGTGGCGGGCCAGCTCGCTGTGATCCTCCCGCCTCGGCGAAGCCAATCAGGCCTTGGATGGTGGCTCGCCACTCATCCATCTGATCGGCTGCCGGCGGGAATCTCAACAGTAGTTGAGCCCGTGCCATGACCTCTGAGGCAGTGCTCGGCATAGGTGATGATGATGTAGATCACGGTGTCGCTCGGCTCCTGACGGTGCCGGTAGTGACCGCGCCGCGCCCTCGTTGTTGCGAACCAGCCGTTTGGATGGCATGGTGACGCGGTGGGGGCGCTTGAAGGCCAGCGACTCCGTTGGGCATAGTAACTGGGTCAGCTCGTTCCGGAGGCGGCGCACGCCCTGCGGTCGCGCATACGGCAGGGGCGGCCGGAGGGTTGCGATTCGCCCCAGAACGATCGCCACCACTATGGCTGCGCCCTTCGGCGAGGAGAAGAGGTGCAGGCGGAATAAGCCCTCCACTCGTACCTCGTGGAGCATGGCCGTCGGGATGTTGCTGATGTTGTCCTTCCCCGGTGCCTCCCGTTCCTGCTTCGGCCGTGGGGGAGGTGGTGACAACGCCGCCTGCGTCGACCACATCCCCCGCAGCATCCACATCCTCGCGCGTCCCCACATTCCCCGTGACGTCGGCGGTCGCGGGTGGCGGAGCCTTCTAGGTGGACGGGTGATTTGCGGCTCCGGACTTCTTCTTGGGCGCCATAGTTGATGACGCCGTCAATGACGAGAATGGCGATGAAGATGACGCGCTATTGACGCTCTCGGGTTCGCGCAAGTGATCCCCCTACCTAGCGCGCCAAAGATGTCGTGGGAAACCACGGCCACCTATGGGGCCATGAGCCTCTTTTGGTTCGGCGGGGGGATGGGCACGTTGCACAAAGAGCGGAGAAGCATCACACAGCGCGGCAGAGATCACACGGGCAGTTTTTACCCACGTTCGGGCCGTCGTGAGGTGTAAAACCCTACTCCTACTTTGGTGGATTGATGGTGGAAAAATGGTGGACGAACGCAGCGCTCTTGCTCGGCAAGGTCGCCTCGGGGTGAGAGCAGCTACGCGCGTATGAGTGTGCGAGGGCCCGGATCAGCCAACCCCTTCTACGGTTGCCATGGGCCTCCTTTTATAGATCAAGGGGTCACCACAGTGGCAAATCAGTCATTACATATTGATTAGATAGCAAACAGTGCTATCATACCTAACTCTGCAGGCTGACAGAGCGCATTAAATGCGCCGTTCAACGTCACATCTCAGCTTGCCCGGCAGGCCCTGTCGGGATGTTTTGCCAGCTTCGCGCCTGCTTGCTTGACACGTCTCAGGACGGGTGTCGCCTGGGGGTATTTTTTGTAGGAAGCGGCTGCCATGTGGCAAATAGCAGCCACTTAGTCACTTTGGAGCTTGACACCGCACTGATCGACGACGTGTGTCGTGATGAGGTGGTGCGGTGGAGTGGTTTGCCTCCGTAAGCCCCGGCAGGCCTGCCGGGACGATCTGGAAACTTGCTTCCGGGGCAAACCCAACCTTGCCAGGCTCGCCTGTCCGGCAAGGGAGGTTCTTTCTTTAGCGATATCTTGCTTCTCTAGCTCATCTTGGTCTTCTTGATCTGCACTTTGGCCCTGCCAAAGAATTGATCCCTCGTGCTTTGATCTGACCTTGGTGTTGTAATCTTGTCCTTGGGCCTGTGCATAGTCTGGGCAACGGACCCAGGGTTTGTTGCACCGACATAATCATATAAAACGGGACATGACACTTTCTTGTGGTGGGAATTGATTTGTTTTTAATTGTTGTTGAGGGAAGTGCGAATTGATTCGGTACTGTATAGGCTTATCTTGTTCTCCTGATTTTTTTAGATTTTTCTTGTAGTTTTTTCAATGGCATTTGTAGCAATATAGTAAAAGGGGACATCCTCGCAAAAAAAAGAAGTAAAGGGGGACATGACTCTCTTGTGTCTTGTATAAATTGTCTTTTTTTTGTACACGTTAAGTTTGTTCTGCCGAACATGGAATCCGCGCCTTGTTATCCTGAAAATTTCAAGCTAGAGTATCTGTCTCTTCTGCTGCGAAACTCCCGCCTCTTCAACCCGTGCCGCGCCTTGTTATCCCTAAATTTTGACACGCGCGAAAGCTACCTCCTCATCCGAAATCGGTCGCGCAACCTAGACACGCGAAATCCCCCTTCTACCCCTCAGCCGAAAGTGCCGCCTCGACGTTGCATGGTCAAAACCGGTGGGGGTATGTTCGTAACTTACCCCACATTTCGGACAAGCGCGTCCCTAAGCCATGGCTCCCCCTACCTTCCCCTTCGCCCCCCCCCATTCGTACAGCGAGGCCGCCAAAACCAGCGAAACCCCACGCTCCTCCGTTGGCCTCCCGACCGCTGCCCAGCTGGAGCCGTCGTCCACAGCAACAGCTCGACGTCCCTCATCCACCACACTGGATGAGGATTCGTCATCGATCTCGTCTTCCCGCTCGTTCAGCCGCCCCGTCCTCCACCTCCAAGGAGCTGCCCCGATGTTCGCCTCGTCTATCGTGCCACCTCCATCCCCTCAGCACCGTCTTCACATGCCCGATCAGAACCACAGCACCCTCACCAATTCCTCCGATGAAGCCGAGGCCTACTCGACGCCACCAAGGAGGTTTTGCACTCACTGCTGCATTTTATCTTTTATTCAATCTCACGGGGCTGCCGGTGCTCGATAACGAGCAGCCATGGTGGGTCTCCATCGATGGCGCCGTCGCCGGCCACTTCCTCCATGGCGCCTCTCCCCCATATCATTGCTTCCTCAGCGGCGACTTCCACACCAGCACTAGCTGCTGCTGCTCCGCTCTCGCTCACGCTGCGGCTCTGCTCTTGCTGTCGGTCGCGCTGCTGCTCTGCTTTTGCTTTCGTTCGTGCTGCTGCTCTGCTCTTGCTGTTGGTCGCGCTGCACTCCGCTCTTGCTCTCGTTCGTGCTACTGCTCTGCTCTGCTCTTGCTCTCGCTCGCGCTGCTGCTGCTGCTACATGACCTGCGGCAGCTACAGGAGTTGCTGCTTTAGCATGCTCGCGGTGCTACTGCACGAGCTGCTCTCTGCTAGTGCGTTCCCTGCTCAAGCGGTTGCTGATTTAGATCACTGCTTCTTTGCTACCAGTGCTCGAACGACCTAAACTTCTATTGCAGTGCTCTGCTACTAGTTCAATCAGTTTCGTTACTAAAATTTAGTTTCGATAGTAAAATTCAGTTTCGACTGTAAAGTTCAGTTTCTTCGGTTAAGTTTAGAGTCAACAGTATTTACAACATCTGTTGGAGCGGCCGCGGCTGATACATTTTACATCTAGCACTTTTTGGTGATGTATTTCACATCATCTATTGCAGATGCTATTAGAATCCCACTTCAGATTAACATTGTCTGTCTTGTCCTGCTTCAGCCTCGCCGTCGTACACCTCACCGGAGCTGCTCCAACAATGGAACCGTCCATCACAGCGGAGCAGTACCCTCGGCGCCATCTCCAGAGGCCTCATATCTTGTTCCCCACCTCCGACAGTCACACCAGCATCACCATCCTCCACGTCCAACTCAATGATGCAGAGGTCGACCGGGCTATGCCAAAGGGGTTGTACACTCGTCGCGTCACTTTTTTTACTCTACATTCATGTTGATCCCTCAGGGATCCTTTGGTTCAAAGCAGTTGCAAATCTAGAAAGAAATGAATCATGGTCACAAAGTTAACAGGGAGAAAACTAAATGCTCTTTTGAACCACAATTTGAATCGGTTTAGCAAGATAGCCATTATATGATATTCATGTGGACCAAATAAGCTCATAAAATTTTTTGAGGGCAGGCTTTAGCCTGCCCAAGACTGGCTACTAGAATCACCACTGGTTCAAAGAAAAAGTGAAGGAAAACATAGGAATTGGAAACTTTCCTATGGGACTACTATTCATGCATTTGGTTAGAAGGAATGGAGCAAAGAAAAACTGGAGGATTTTTTTTCCTTTGGTGTCTCTTTCAAAGAAAAAGCGTAGGAATTTTAATATCCACTTGGTTGTCCTTTTCAAATTAATATGCATGAGAACATGACTAAGTGCATTACTGGCATATAAGATTCTTATTTTACATTTTCATGTGGTTTGACTTTAATTTGACCATGTTTCTCCATTCCTGTGTTCTTCCAATTCATGTGAACCAAACACCCAGGTTGACAGAAATCTCTGTGTTTGCAAATGCTTTGTTTTGCACGTGCATTCCTATCCTATTCCTATGTTTTTCCTGTCCCTACATTTTTAGAATCCCCCAATTCTAAGGAGCCCTTACAGATTTACTTCATTTTCAGATAGGTGTCAAAGAAAACTCTGTGTGTTTTGTCCCGCTCCTGCCGTGCCGTCATCCACCCCACCTGAGGTGCACCATCAACGGAAGCGTCCACCGCAGCAGAGATCCCCCCATACAGACCTTCTTTCGCCGCCTCATATCATCTTCCCCGTTGCCGGTAGCCATGCCAACTGCATTACCATCATCGACGGAGGAGATGAACCTAAGGACTACATAGTTCCAGAAGAGAGGTCACACTCTTTTGTGTCTGCTTACATTATACATCGATTATTATTACCTGCTACTTTATCGTCTTGTTCACCTCTTAGACTCTAAGTCAGATCCAAACTAATGTTCAAACTTGAGTTTTAAAATGCATGTGGGGCACATATCGAGGCAGGAACGAATAGTATCTTTGTGTACTATCTGGTTCATCTCGAGTCTTCTATGTGGTTCATGTTGGGTGGGCAACAAACAGTAGATTAGCCATCGTCTATCTTTTTAAATGAAGCTATCATCTGCATGCCATCATTAGTTTTGGATCTATCCACTCATTTCCTACCATCAATCTTGATTTCTGCATGCACCCTTAGGCCTTACATAATCTAACTATGTTTTTTTATTATGTATGTCAGTTATTGTACACAATCATACTGAACATGTAGAGAAAAAGAGAAGACCGTTGCGTGGGAATATAATGTCATGCAGACGCCGCTCCATGGTGGGCGCAGTGGGGCCCCCCTCCCCCATTCCACATTGTATTCCAGATGAAGATAACTGTTCAGAGGGAGTCGACCACTCCTATTTACCCCATGAGGTGTTTGCTCTAACCTGGCATGCTGATGTTTGTCATATCATGCATATGGCGCCTTGCATTGCTTACTTTATACATCTTATATGTCATCAGCTTAGTTTAGATTTGCTTTGTGTGAATGCCACCTGTTTGGTTTCTATATCATATATGTGAATTATGCAATGCCATCTTGTTTAGCTAGGCATCATATACGTGAATCATGCAATGCCATCCTATTTAGCCAGTCATCGTATATGTGAATTGTATCGTGCCATACTATTTTTTTTCATCATGTATTCCATTTGTCGACAATGTTTGTACATTCATCTACTCTTCCTGTGCATCAGCCATTTGAGTTGGTGATGGGAAAATCTGGAGTGAAAACAAGGTCTTCTGAGCAGTCAGTGCTACCTGTCAATGCAGATTTCTTGCTGGTTACAGATAGCTCCTCAGAGGAGGATTCAGATGCAGATGACCAGTCTTATTCCCGCCTGAGGCGTATGCTCTAACTTGGCAGGGTTATATTACTCATATCATGCATATGGTGTCTTGCATTGCCATGCCATCTGCTTAGATTAGACATGCTTTGTGTGAATGCCTCCTCTTTACTTTCTATATCAGATATGTGAACTATGCAATGCCATGTTTTTAGCAAGTTATCGTATATGTGAATTATGCACCGCCATCCTGTGTAGCCAGGCATCATATATGTGAATTATCTCATGCCATCCTTTTTTTCATTACATATTCCATTTGTTGACAATCTGTGTATATTGAACTACTCTTCATGTGCATCAGCCATTTGAGCCGGTTATGGAAAAATCTAGAGTGAAAACAAGCTCTTCAGAGAAGACAATGGTACCTGTTGAAGCATATATCTCAATGGTTACAGGTAGCTCCTCAGAGGAGGATTCAGAGACAGATGGCCAGTCCTATATCCCACCTAAGGTGTATGCTCTAACTTGCAATGTTTATATCTCTCATATCATGCATATGGTGTCTTGCATTGCTTAGTTTAGACATCATATACACAATATTCAATGCCATCTGCTTAGTTTAGAGATCATACATGCAAGTGCCAGCTGCTTAGTATATGAATCAATTATGTGAATTATATCATGCCATCCTGTATACTTAGACAACATGTATGTGAATTATTTCAGCCCAACCTATTTTAGAAAGACATCATATAGTTATGTCATGTCATCCTGTTTAGGTACTCATCACATGTTGAATTATGCCATTATATCCTATTAAGTTATCCATCATATATCTGAAACTGTGTCATGCTATCCTATTTAGTTAGCCATCATATATGTGAAATTCTGTCATGCTGTCCTGTTTGGTTAGACAACATATATGTGAATTACCACATCTGTCTATCATACAATGTCTGTACATTCAATTTCTTTTCTTGTTTATCAGCCATTTGAATTGGAGGGGGTAATGGTAGTATCTAAGGGATTAAAAACCCATTCTTCACAAAAGACGGTGGTACCCGTCGATGCAGATAGAACCATGGTTGTACTGGCCCACGAACTAGCCCCACCACACATAATCGAGACTCTTCCAGATTGTACACATACACCGTTGGACAAAGAACCAGCTACACCCCATCTAACCCCAACCCCAGCAGATAGTAACCCACTTCTAGTTGACACATCACCATGTCCACCACAGAGTACCCCCACACGAGCAGTTTGTAAGGCAACTACAGTGCCCAAATCATGAAGACCACCACAGCAAACCCAAACTCCACGTTTAAAGTAGAAGAGCAACTGTTCTCATGTCAGATTATGTAGCTATGGTGCATACTCCTTTGCTCTTGCATCACTGTATTTACTCATACCAACTAATTTCGAATTTGAAGGATCCAATTGAAACTCCAATGGCGCAACAGGTATGTTTTAAACCTATTTCTTTAACTGCATTGTTGTTCTAACTTCTTGCTCTATGTTGATTTTAGTTTCAGTTGTATAAACAGTTACGTTCTCATGTCATGCACATTACAAGTGTTGTTAGTGCTGTGTAGTTTCCCACACTTATATTCTGTCTATGCTGTTGTGTCTTAAAAAGATATGATTTGAACTGTGTCCCTATCTTGATTTGGCAACATAAACTATGAATGATATAAACAATACAGTGACCATAGTACATAGATATATGTTTGTTTCATGCTGTTATCCTATCCACCTTACTACTGAACCGGTTTACCAAAATGAGTTTCATATACTACATGATAAACCGTTGATGTGTCTGCTTGTTTCTCTTGTAGAATACGAACAGAATATTGGAGAAGAGTGCCCCATTATGAAATGGTAGAGAAAGTAATGCAGATAAGGTTCAAGATAGTGAGACAACCATGTTCGTCTCCAAGAAAGGTTATAAAAACTATCTTGTTGACAGTGAGATAACCCCAAAGTCTTGCTTGATGTAGTGTTCGAGTTACTGGCCACTACCGCTGGCACAAGCTCTTCGAACTCGCTGCTTGAATCACTTCAGCTTCTTCAGTCTCAGCTACAAGCTAAAAGGCATCAGTCAGCTGTGTTGCGGCAAGAAGCCGAAGGACTGAGGAAGTCCCTGCAGAATTCAGATGCATACTTTCTGGTGCAACAGCAAGCGCTAGAGGATTTTAGCGTCAAACAAGAGAAAGCTAATAAGCTTGCTAAGCTTCTCGCCAGCATAGTGGGTATCCAGGATATCGTTTCTTGAGCTCTTCTAAAGTGGTTTTAGTTCTGGACTTGTTTTGCTGCCGCGTTTATTTGCACTGGTGGCCAATTTAGACCCAGTGTATGTAATATGCTGCTTTCTTCCCTATATTTGCACTGGTGGCGAACTTTGATGCCCAGTGGATGTAATATGTGTAATAGCCGTAATAGTCTAGCGTAAGTTGCTTCCTTATTTATTTCCTTATTATCTTGTTTATTTGTTTGGTTGTAGTCACTTTAGTTCTTTTTCCGCGGTTTGCTAGTGGCCACAATAAAATATTTTTTAAAACTAGGCCACAATAACCATGGGCAACATACGGAACGTTGTAACCATGGTCCTGCTACCTGCCATAGTGACCATGGGCCTCCTACGGGCCGTAGGATCCATGGGCCTTCTACGTGCGTATAATCAATGGGCCTTCTATGGGTCGTATGATCGATTGGCCAAACATGGGCCGTACTATTTGTGGACCAATAACGGTCTGCAAAATGGGCCGTAAAATGGCTAGAGTGGAAATTGTCTGTTTATGGCCCGACAATAATGGGTCGTTAATAGGCCGATATGCATAACGGGCTTAATTCTATCGACGAGCATCACGGGTCGTTAATGGGCCATATTTGATGACACTATGAAAACAACCCAACAGGTTAACGGGCCACAAACGGGCCGACTGTAAACATGGGCTGAATTTGGCCCACAAGCTAAACAGGCCAGTAACGGACCGTAAGTAACCGATTGTTAGAAATGATCCCAAGAATAAATGGGCCCTTAGAAGGCTAAAAGTTAACATGGGCTGGAAACGGCCCAACGGAATAATGGGCCGTTAATGGGTATAAAGCGATACACTGTTCACTATGGGCCGGTTTCACCATGGGCCTTTAGTGGGCCAAGAGTTACAAAGGGCCTCGTATGGACCAAAAGACGTCATGGGCCATACATGGGCCGGAAGTTACAACGGGCTGGAATCATATTGGATGGCCCAGATGACGCTACTGGACCTAATTCAGATAGGCCATAACGGGTCGTGAGTTAGCGGGTTGTAAATGGGCTATATGCGAACAGGCCGTTAACATGCTTTCCATGGGCCGGCCCGCTTTCTTTTGACCAAGTCAAATGGGCCGGCCTTTTGACTTGAATGGGCCGCTGTTGGGACTTGCCACGTGTCGACGTATCATAGGCGCCTCCCATACAATGAGTGGATGACATATGTCCCAACGCTGAGCCGACACGTGGATCCTCCAGCGAATGAGAATTTTACACATGGAAAATCCCCATTGGTCCTGGCTGTTAACGGGTTATCGGATCCAAACCAGAACCCAATAGCTTAACGGCGACCCATTACGGTGGATGCCATGTGTCGGTTACCCTTGACGAAAACACTTCCATGACGCGCCATTTATCGTCATGGAAGTGGACACTTCTGTGATGATAATTTTGGTATTGTCATGGAACACTTCTATGACAACACATGTATGACTATCTTGATTCTGTCATAAAATCGTCATGGATGTACATGCATGAAAGAAAATGTGACCTACTGTGACAAACACGTACCATCACGGAAGTGTATTTTTTTGTAGTGTCCCGGGTTGTTTTGGTAATTCATAACAACATATATCTCATTGAACTAATATCCATTCAAGATAAATATTTCAGGATGTTCAATGTTTAGCATGGAATGGACTAGAGATGTGGACCCCTCAAATTGATAAGGACAAAGATTGGCAAAAGCTCAAGACTCTACATTTTTTGTTTAAGTGATCCAAGATCACATTGAGAGCCAATACTATTAAAAGGGGATGAGGTGTTGCTTAATGATCTTGTTGCTCAAGTGCTTAGTGATATTGCTCCAAAACCCTTAGCCACTTTCTCCATCCAAATATGCCAAAACCCTAATAGTTCGGTCACACCGATATGGATCTCGGTCTCATCGAGATGGCCTTGCCAACTCTCTGTTGCTTGCTGCAATTATTTCGGTCTCACCGAGAATTGCAATCGGTCTCACCGAGATGGCTTGCCAACTCTCTGTTGCCTTATTGCTTCACTTCGGTCTCACCAAGTTGATGCAATCGGCGCCACTGAGACGAGGTTTTCCCTAAGCCCTAGCACATCGGTCCCACCGAGATTCCTAACGTTCATATTTTTGTACAGATCGGTGCCACTGAGTTTTTTGATCGGTGCCACCAAAATGGACCAAAAGTGTGTAACGGTTGGATTTTGTGTGGAGGCTATATATACCCCTCCACCCCTTCTTCTCATCAAGAGCCATCAGAACGTGCCTACACTTCCACCATTCATTTTCTGAGAGAGAACCACCTACTCATGTGTTGAGATCAAGAGATTCCATTCCCACCATTTGAATCTTGATTTCTAGCCTTCCCCAAGTTGCTTTTCACTCAAATCCTTCTTCCACCATAGCCAAATCTGTGTGAGAGAGTTGAGTGTTGGGGAGACTATCATTTGAAGCACAAGAGAAGTAGTTCATCATCAACATGCCATCTATTACCTTTTGGAGAGTGGTGTCTCCTAGAGGTGTTGCTTGGGAGCCTTCGACAAGATGTGGAGTTGAACCAAGAGGTTTGTAAGGGCAAGGAGATCGCCTACTTTGTGAAGATCTACCCGAGTGAGGCAAGTCCTTCGTGGGCGATGGCCATGGTGGGATAGACAAGGTTGCTTCTTCATGGACCCTTCGTGGGTGGAGCCCTCCGTGGACTCGTGCAACTGTTACCCTTCGTGGGTTGAAGTCTCCATCAACGTGGATGTACGATAGCACCACCTATCGGAACCACGACAAAAATCTTCGTGTCTCCATTGTGTTTTCCTTCTTCAAACCCTTCCCTTTACCTTCATATGCAATGTTTTACATTCCACTGCTATACTCTTAGAATTGCATGTGTAGGTTGATTGCTTGACTTGTCATAATTGCTAAAATCTTCCCACAACTAAAATTGGGAAAAGGAAAGATTTTTATTTGGTCAAGTAGTCTAATCACCCCACTCTAGACATACTTTCGATCCTACAAGTGGTATCAGAGCTTTGGTCTCCATTAGTCTTGATTTCCATAGCTTTGGTGATAATAGCCTTGGTTTCACAACCTAGGAGAGTATGCCGTCTAGTGAGGGTAACTATCACCGTAGAGGTCCTTATTTTGATAGTACAAACTTTGCTATTTGGAAGCATAAGATGAAAATGCATATTCTTCATCATAACCCCGCCGTTTGGGCTATTGTTCGTATTGGCTTGCAAGGTGAATTCTTTGAGGATGGTAAAGAACCAGATCGTGAAGCGACTGCGGAAGAATTGAAGATGTTGCAATACAATGCTCAAGCTTGTGATATTCTCTTAAGTGGATTATGCCCCGAAGAATTCAACAAAATCAGCCACCTTGAGAATGCAAAGGAAATTTGGGATACTTTGGTTGATATGCACGAAGGTACCGACACTACATAAAAAAGACACATCCGTGACATTTTGGCGCGAACGAAAAGTTTTTCTGTCATGCTTATGACACTTCTATGACGATAATTGTGACAAAACCACGTATCATCATAGATGTGGTGGGCTCCTACTTCTATGACAAAAAATCATGACAAAAAATGGGCTTTTCGTCCTGGGCGGGCCGGGGACGCACCTGCATGACATTCTTTGGGCCGTCCATGACGAAAAAATCATGGTAGAAGCGAGGGCGAGGAAAATTTCGGGGAGTTCCCGGTTACGGTGGGTGGTCGGGGCCGAGCGATGCACGGAGGTTTGCGCATTTCTCTCGTACACCTACGCGCGTGTGTGCGAGGCGTTGGGCTCTAACTGAACCCGAGTGAGGCATTCGCTTACTGAACCCGAGCGATTGCACTAGCTACATTACTGAACCCGAGCGATCGATCCCTTGGCTGTTAACTGAACCCGAGCGATTCCTTCGCTACTACTCCTAACTAAAGCCGATCGAACCTGCCTCTTGATGAACAGTGACTGTTGTTAGGGGTTGGATGAACATTTCTCGGTGGGAGTTGGATGAACATGACCCCGTGGTAGTAGGTCATTGCCGCTGGATGAACATGACCCCGATCGAGGAGGCCGCCACACCCGAGCCGGTTGGGGGTGGATGAACAGGACCCTGTGGAGGGCTGGTTGAATAGTAGCCGGTGGAGGCTGGATGAACTACTGACCATGGATGAATAGTAGCTGGTGGAGGCAGGACGAAGACGCGGTGGATGAACAGTAGCAGGTGGAGGCTGGAGGAAGTCGACGATGGCTGAACAGTAGCCCGTGGAGGCTGGAGCGAGGCAGTAGACGGTGGATGAATAGTAGCCCATGGGGTCCTATTTTGCGGTACGCCACACCCCTCCCGATGAACAGGACCCTGTTTCGACCGTAGGAGCTCGAACAGAAGTCCGTTTCCTCCATTTTGTGGTACGCCACACCCCTCCCGATGAACAGGATCCCGTTTCGACCATAGGCGGTCAAACAGAAGGCCGTTTCCTCCGTACTGCGGTACGCCAGACCCCATTTCGGCTGTTCCATCCAAGCCGGTTGGCTCCCGATGAACACGACACATTCTGTTGCCTCCCGATGAACACGACGCAGTTTCTCTGTTCCGACCCAGTCGGTTGGCTTCCGATGAACAGGACGCAGTTGCTGCCATCTGTTGCCTCTCCATGTACACGAGCCCTAGCAGTACGTATGCGTGAGTAGGTGTTCGAGACCCCGCCTGTATGTACGTACGTGGTCGTATTTTTTCGCATGTGGTTGTATGTACGTGTACATGGTTTAGAAGGGACTGCTTGAACTAGTACGTCGGGGGCTCTACTACTACACGTGCCGCTGGTTGCTAGGCCACGGTTCATCGTTGCAGAGAGACCGATCGACCAGTATGTACATACACATTCGCGACCAGACAGACAACGGTACGTACGCTTCGACCGGGTGGGTCCCAGCTGTCAGGGAGGATAAGGAGGCACTTCCTTGCGTGTGAAGATATAGCTGGTGGGTCCCAGCTGTCAGGGGGAAGAATCATTTTTTTCCTGTAATATGGACGCACTTCCTTGCGTGCGAAGATGTAGCTGGTGGGTCCCAGCTGTCAGGGTGGAAAGGTTTTTTTTTGCAAAATACAACTAAGCCAAAATATAGAGGCCCTTCCGGTAGGTCCCCGCTGTCAGGTGGAGGAATCATTATTTTGCGCGTAATAAGTAGGCACTTCCTTGCTGCGGCCATGGACCCAGCTGTCAGCCTCTCCACGTACAGTCGTCTTCCGATGTAAGTCGTTCCTTGACCATGTTGACCACGCCGCGGCGAGAGCACCAAGGCGGTGGACGACGGCGAGGCCTAGGAAGGGAATGACCCGGAGCCGGGGAAGACTCGATAGTTGTTTCCCACGCAGAGGGCAGTACGAGGATTTACTGGTTCGGCTGCAGTGTGAGGCTGCCATCGCCGGAGAATAACGGGAGGTCTGGGTGAGTACAGGGATGGCCACGCCAGCGATGGTAGTAGGGTGGGCAGTGAGGCCTGCACGGCAGCAGAGCCAGCCACGGGAGGCAGGAGCAGGCGGCATGGTCGGCGCTGGTTTGGGCGACTGGAGCAAGAAGACCAGAGGTTGAAGAAGCACGAGGGCCATTGGATGGACATCGTACGGTCACTGCAGCTAGAATCGTTTATATTGACTAAGTTGACAAAGCCCTCCATCCGCGTCAACTTAGTAGGCCCACAAGTTAGCCTCCAAATATGGTGGGTCCCAGCTAGCAGGGGGAGTATTCATTTTTTTGCGCATAATAAGGAGGCACTTCCTTCCGTGCGAAGATACAGCTGGTGGGTCCGAGCTGTCAGTGGGAGGAACGTTTTTTTCGAAATACAGAGGCTCTTCCGATGGGTCCTCGCTGTCAGGTGGAGGAATCATTATTTTGCGCGTAATAAGAAGGCACTTCCTTGTTTGCGGCTGTGGACCTAGCTGTCAGCCTCTCCACATACAGTCCTCTTCTGATGGATGTCGTTCGTTGACCACGTTGACCACGCCGCACCGGGAGCACCAGGGCGGTGGACGACGGCGAGGCTAGGAAGGGAATGACACGGAGCTAGGGAAGACTCGGCAGTTGTTTCCCACGCGGAGGGGAGTACGAGGGTTTACTGGTTCATCTGCCGTCGCCGAAGAATAACAGCAGGTGTGGGTGAGTAGAGGGATGGCCAAGCCAGTGATGGGAGTAGGGTGGGGCGGTGAGGCCTGCGCGGCAGCACAGCCAGCCACGGGAGGAGGGAGCAGGCAGTCCCGCCGGCGCTGGTTTGAGCGGCTGGAGCAGGAAGAGCAGAGATTGAAGAAGCACGATGGCCGTTGGATGGACATCCAACAGTCACTGCTCTCGTGTGTTGACTAAGTTGACACCGCCTTGCGTGCGTGTCAACCTTTTTTTTAGGAAAGCATACGCGTCAACCTAGTAGGCCCACAAGTCAGCCTCAAATATGTGGAAAACAGCATACAACCCATCTACCATTGCTAATAAATGTACAGCCCATTGGCTAATTCTTAAGGATTTTTTTAAGCCCATATTCTTTTTGTTACCATTACAGCCCATATTCTGGCCACGGTTAAAAATTCAATGAAATTTTCATATTTCGGTGCGGTCCGAACTGTTTTTAATCCCGAAATTTCAAATCACATTCAAACTAATTTAAAAATAATAAATTTATATCAATTTATAATCCAACATAATTTCCCCCAGAAAAAAATTAAATTCGAAATCTCAAAATCTTAAAAAATGATATTTGAAACTAATTGGCAGTTTGATGTGTTTTTAAATTTACATCCCATTTCTTACTACTTCATTTTCTAGGCAAGCGAATACATCGCTCTCATCTTGAAAGATTTGTAGCCCAGCAAGGCTGAGAAAGCAAGTAGGCCTCCGTTGGGTATTTCTTTAAAAAAAGTAGAACTGGGCTAGCCATTTTCAGAAAGAAAAAAACACAACTGGGCTCATCATGTGGTAAACATAAAATAAAACCCTGGCTAGACGGGCCACATCCCCGCACAGACTCATTGTTACCCTGATCCGTCTGTAAAACTAGTACTAAATAACAAATGTTTGTTCCTAAAAAAAGTAAATAACAACTGCACGACCTGCTGGATCCCTGGTGTCAGCCGCTCGTTGTGTAATTCTCTCGTTTATTGACTACGTTGGCAATGGCGTGGGACCCAGATGTCCAACCATTAGGATGAACCATTTTTTGGGCTTCTAATAATGAGGCACTTGCTTATGTACTGCAATGACCCTGGTAGGTCCCTACTGTCATCCTCTCCACGTACAGTCATCTCCTTATTCCTCTTGGTTGTTGAC
The DNA here is from genome assembly GCA_011799875.1 of Thinopyrum elongatum. NCBI lineage: Eukaryota > Viridiplantae > Streptophyta > Magnoliopsida > Poales > Poaceae > Thinopyrum > Thinopyrum elongatum. Next base: position 353,783,083 of record CM022297.1, on the reverse strand, counting down.
CATGTTGACAACGCCAGACGGCAGGGCACCGCGCACGGCGAGCGAACCAAGGCGGAGGCCTCGAACAAGAACGAACAGGACCCATGGAAGATGCAGCAGTCTAGTCGCAGTCGGAGGGGAGTACAAGGGTTGACTGGTTCGGGTGCGGGTGCGTGTTGGGGCTGACATCGCCGGAGAATAACAGGACGTGTGGGGGTATAGAGGGATGGACTGGCCAATGTTTGAGGGTACCTTAGGGCGGCGGAGGCGCAACCAGCCATGGGAGGCGGGAGCAGGCGGGACCGACGGGGTGGTTTGGTTTAGGCGGCTGGAGGAAGAAGACAAGAGATAGAAGATACACGATAGATGTTGGATGTCAATCCAACGGCTCGTAGGCAGAATCGTTTGTTGACTAGTGATGTCTACTACATAACTTGTTCCTGTAGACTCGTGTTGGGCCTCCAAGCACAGAGTTTTGTAGGACTCAAGTGGATGACCTAAGGTTTATCAATCCGTGGGAGGCGTAGGATGAAGATGGTCTCTCTCAAACAACCCTGCAACCAAATAACAAAAAGTCTCTTGTGTCCCCAACACACCAAATAAAATGGTAATTTGTATAGGTGCACTAGTTCGGCGAAGAGATGGTGATACAAGCATAGTAATGATAGTAGATATTGATTTTTGTAATACGAACAATAAAAAACAGCAAGGTAGCAATTGATAAAACGGAGAACAAATGGTATTGCAATGCTTGAAAATGAGGCCTAGGGTCTGTACTTTCACTAGTGCAATCTCTCAACAATGCTAATATAATTGGATCATATAACCATCCCTCAACGTGCGATGAAGAATCACTCCAAAGTTCCTATTTAGCGGAGAACATAAGAAGAAATTGTTTGTAGGGTACGAAACCACCTCAAAGCTATTCTTCCCGATCAATATATCCTAAAGTTCATAATAAAATAACACCAAGCTATTCTTTCCGATCGATCTAACCAAGAGTTCATACTAAAATAACACCATATGATACACATCAACCAACTCTAATGTCACCTAGATACTCCAATGTCACCGCGAGTATCCGTGAGTTAATTATGCGATATGCATCAAACAATTTCAGATTCATAATACTCAATCCAACACAAAGTACCTCAAAGAGTGCCCCAAGATTTCTACCGGATAAACAAGGACGAAAACATGCATCAATCCCTATGCATAGATTACCCCAATGTCACCTCGGGAATCCGTGAGTTGAGTGCCAAGACATAGATCAAGTGCTCTCAAATCCATAAAAGTAATCAATCCGATAAAACGAAATCTCAAAGGGAAAACTCAATTCATCACAACAAGATAGAGAGGGGAAAACACCATATGATCCAACTATATTAACAAAGCCCATTATACATCAAGATCGTGCCATCATCTCAAGAACACGTGAGCAAGAGGGAGAGATTAAACACATAGCTACTGGTACAAACCCTTAGCCCCGAGGGTGGACTACTCCCCTCCTCATCATGGTGGTCACCGGGATGATGAAGATGGCCACCGGTGATGATTTCCCCCTCCAGCAGGGTGCCGGAACAGGGTCTAGATTGGTTTTTTTATGGCTACAGAGGCTTGCGGCGGCAGAACTTCTGATCTAGGGTTATTTCTAGGGGTCTCTGTATTTATAGGATTTTTTTGGCGTTGGTTTCATGCGAAGATGGGCCTCGAGGTGAGCACAACCCACCTGGGCGCGCCTGGGCCTCCTGGCACGCCCAGGTGTCTTGTGCTCACCTCCTTCACCTTCTGGTCCTCCCACGAAGCTTCTAGTGCCTTTTTTGTTCCAAAAAATCGTCAAAAAGTTTCGTTGCATTTGGAGAACTTTTATTTCTGCACAAAAAACAACACCACGGTAGTTCTGCTGAAAACAGCATCAGTCCGGGTTAGTTCCATCCAAATCATACCAAAACCATATAAAATTGTTGTAAACATGGCATGAATATGTCATAAATTATAGATACGTTGGAGACGTATCAGCATCCCCAAGCTTAATTCCTACTCGTCCTTGAGTAGGTAAATGATAAAAGAAATAATTTATGAAGTGTGAATGCTAGCAAAGTGCATAAGTTTGATCAATGATAATTTCAATCACTTTTCCTAGCATCATAATATCTGTTCTTTCTTATAAAACTTCTCATGTTAAAGTAGCAACCAATTCACATGTTAAGGTTCAAACAATGAATTCTCTTGAAACTCAACAACCTATATTCTTAGTCACCAAACAATTGCAATTCAACTTATTCAACAGAGTCTAAGTAAGAGCTCCACATACTCAATCATCATATAGTCTTCCATGATTGCTAGTACTCAAAGCATATTCTTAGAACAAATGGCATCCATTGAACACAAAGAAAGATAGGGGCTTAATGTTTTGCCTCCCAACTCATATATCATAGAGATAATTGTCAACAATAATAAATCATGATCAAATATATTTGACTGGCCATATGTGCCTAGATCTTTCCCCACCACATGATGCTTGCCAACTAGAGAATAATTGAGGTTGAAATGAAAATGCATTCTATTGACTCTTGCATAAAAGTAAATACTGAAAAGTAAAAGATAGGCCCTTCGCAGAGGGAAGCAGAGGTTGCCATGCGCTTTTTATTTTTAGATGCCCAAGCTCTTAATGCAAAGGAACGTCACGTTATATTGCCCCTTATGATGGCAACCTTTATTATGCAGTCCGTCACTTTTATTACTTTGCCATCACAAGTTCGTACAACGCTCAATTTTCCCATACAATAAAAGATCAAACATATTTAGTAGCAATTTTTATTGCTTTATGCTCCGATAACAACTTACTTGAAGGATCTTATTCAATCCATAGGTAGGCATGGTGTACACGCATGGCAAGAAACTGGGTTTAAGGGTTTTTGGATGCACAAGTAGTATCTCTACTTAGTACAAATTTTTGCCTAGCAAAAGATCCTAAGCAAACACACATGTTGGAGGATCCATAACAATATAACTTCTATGCAAATATACACAACCATAACTCATTACGTTGTCTTTCTTGTCCAACTTCAACTAATTTTATCAAGTTTGAAAATAATTAATGGGTATTCACAATCATAGAAGATGTCCAAGATAATATATTTATATGTGAAAGTTCTCTTCCTTATACTAATCATTCATGAATTGCTTGTATGACCAATATTGTGATTGTCAACTTCAAAAGATTTCACTTTCTAAACCCAATGTGAAGCTACTACTAGGCATAATACAAGCATGTGAAGCACATATAATTTCAACTTTATGAAATTCAATTCATTCAATAATTTACTCATAGGATATAAGTGAAGCACAAGAGTAAATGACAAACTACTCCAAAAAGATATAAGTGAAGATCAAGCGAGTAGTTAAGTAAAGGGGTAGCTAATTGATGACTCTCTCTTGTTTAAAAACTTTCAGATCTAAGTATTTTATTAAAACATAAAGCAAAACAAAATAAAATGACATTCCAAGAATAGCACAACTCATGTGAAGAAACAAAAACTTAGGCTCAACTGATACTAACCGATAATTGTTGATGAAGAAAGGTGGGATGCCTACCGGGGCATCCCCAAGCTTAGATGCTTGAGACTTCTTGGAATATTATCTTGAGATGCCTTGGGAATCCCCAAACTTGAGCTTTTGTGTCCCCTTAATTCCTTTTATATCACGGTTTCCCTGAATCTTAAAAACTTCATCCACACAAAACTCAACAAGAACTCGTGAGATACGTTAGTGTAAATCAATGCAACACCTTATCATTATCTACTGTAACAAATCACTAAAATTATTATTTAGCATTTCATACTAAATGTCTCTGCATATTTAATACTCCTATCCTCAAATAGAATCATTAAACAAGCAAACATATGCAAAAAGTGCAAACATAACAGCAATCTATCTAAACAGGAAAGTCGGTAAAGAGTGCAATTTTACTCATACTTACCTAACTCCAAAAAATATGAAAATTTACCAAACTGTAGAAAATTCATCATATATTATTGTGCAAAAAAATTCAACATTTTATCACATGCTTAATTTTCGCAAGAATTCATGCAATAGCGTGCAACTTTCTGTTTTCAAATAGCAACACATAGACTTGCAAAATAAGCATAGCAAAGGCTATACTTGAAATTTTTATTGAGGTAAAAGATGAAAAAAATTACTATAAATAACAGCAAGAAAATCCTAATAAAATCATATGATGCTCCAAGCAAAACACATATCATGTGACGAATGAAAATGTAGCTCCAAGTGAAGTTACTGATAATGTTGGAGACGAAAGAGGGGATGCCTTCCGGGGCATCCCCAAGCTTAGTTGCTTGGATATTCCTTGAATATTACCTTGGGGTGCCTTGGGCATACCCAATCTTAGGGTCTTGTCACTCCTTATTCTCCTCATATCGATATCTCACCCAAAACTTGAAAACTTAAATCACACAAAACTTAACGGAACTTCGTGAGATGGATTAGTATGATAAAGACAAATCATTCACTTTGGTACTGTCAAGATAAGATTCATAATTGTTTTGATGTAATGACTACTGTACTCTACAATTTCCACAATTTATATTAAGCAATATAAGCCATAGAAACCATAAAACAAGCAAACAATGCATTGAAAATAGAATCTGTCAAAAATAGAACAGTAAGTAAAGATCTGAATTTTAGTCATACTTATGTAACTAAAAAATATCTGAAAATTTTGGAAAACGTAGTAAATTTGTATATAAATCATATGTAAAAAATTCAAAGTTTTTTGACGCTCCAGTAAATTTAAACAATTCTGTTACTGGGGGCAAAAGTTTCTGTTTTTGCACAGAATCAAGTCACTATCATCCACACTATCCCAAAGGCTTTACTTGGCACTTTATTGAAATAAAAGCTATAAAACATGTTTACTACAGTATCCTAATCATGTGAACACACAAAAACTGTAGGGTTAAATGTTGGGTTGTCTCCCAACAAGCGTTTTTCTTTGATGCCTTTTAGCTAGGCATGATGATTTCAATGATGCTCACATAAAAGATAAGAATTGAAACACAAAGAGAGCATCATGAAGCATATGACTAGAACATTTAAGTCTAACCCACTTCCAATGCATAGGTATTTTGTGAGAAAACAATTTATGGGAACAAGAATCATCTAGCATAGGAAGGCAAAACAAGCACAACTTAAAGATTTTCAACACATAGAGAGGAAACTTGATATTATTGTAATACCTACAAGCATAGGTTCCTCTCTCATAATAATTTTCAGTAGCATCATGAATGAATTCAATAATATAACTATCACATAAAGCATTCTTTTCATGATACATAAGCATAGAAATTTTGTTACTCTCCACATAAGCAAATTTATTCTCATCGATAGTAGTGGGAGCAAACCCAACAAAATAACTATCATGGGATTGAAAATTAAAATCATCATGAAAAGTTTCATGGCTATCATTATTTTTTATAACATACATGTCATCACAATAATGATCATAGATAGCAACTTTGTTGTCATAATCAATTGCAACCTCTTCCAAAATAGTGGATTCATCATTAAATAAAGTCATGACCTCTCCAAATCCACTTTCATCAATATAATCATCATAAATAGGAGGCATGCAATCATCATAATAAATTTTCTCATCAAAACTTGGGGGACTAAAAATATCATCTTCATTAAACATAGCGTCCCCAAGCTTATGGCTTTGCATATCATTAGCATCATGGATATTCAAAGAATTCATACTAGCAACAATGCAATGATGCTCATCATTCATGGATTTTATGCCAAACATTTTATTGAATTCTTCTTCTATCAATTGAGCACAATTTTCCGATCCATCATTTTCAAGAAAGACATTAAAAAGATGAACAATATGAGACCACCTCAATTCCATTTTTTTGTAATTTTCTTTTTATAAACCAAACTAGTGATAAAAAAACTAAAAGATTCAATTCCAAGATCTAAAGATAGACCTACATGGACTCACCTCCCCGGCAATGGTGCCAGAAAAGGGCTTGATGTCTACTACACAACTTGTTCTTGTAGACTCTTGTTGGGCCTCCAAGCGCAGAGTTTTGTAGGACAGTAGCAATTTTCCCTCAAGTGGATGACCTAAGGTTTATCAATCCGTGGGAGGCGTAGGATGAAGATGGTTTCTCTCAAAAAACCCTGCAACCAAATAACAAAAACTCTCTTGTGTCCCCAACACACCAAATACAATGGTAATTTGTATACGTGCACTAGTTCAGCGAAGAGATGGTGATACAAGCGTAGTAATGCTAGTAGATACTGATTTTTGTAATAGGAACCATAAAAAACAGCAAGGTAGCCATTGATAAAACGGAGAACAAACGGTATTGCAATGCTTGAAAATGAGGCCTAGGGTCCGTACTTTCGCTAGTGCAATCTCTCAAAAATGCTAATATAATTGGATCATATAACCATCCCTCAACGTGCGGTGAAGAATCACTCCAAAGTTCCTATTTAGCGGAGAACATAAGAAGAAAATGTTTGTAGGGTACAAAACCACCTCAAAGCTATTCTTTCCGATCAATCTATCCTAGAGTTCGTACTAAAATAACACCAAGCTATTCTTTCCGATCGATCTAACCAAGAGTTCGTACTAAAATAACACCATATGATACACATCAACCAACTCTAATGTCACCTAGATACTCCAATGTCACCGCGAGTATCCATGAGTTGATTATGTGATATGTATCAAACAATTTCAGATTCATAATACTCAATCCAACACAAAGAACCTCAAAGAGTGCCCCAAGATTTCTACCGGATAAACAAGGATGAAAATGTGCATCAACCCCTATGCATAGATTACCCCAATGTCACCTCGGGAATCCACGAGTTGAGTGCCAAGACATAGATCAAGTGCTCTCAAATCCATAAAAGTATTCAATCCGATAAAACGAAATCTCAAAGGGAAAACTCAATTCATCACAACAAGATAGAGAGGGGAAAATACCATATGATCCAACTATATTAACAAAGCCCGCGATACATCAAGATCGTGCCATCTCAAGAACACGAGAGAGAGAGAGAGAGAGAGAGAGAGAAAGAGAGAGAGATTAAACACATAGCTACTGGTACAAACCCTCAGCCCCGAGGGTGGACTACTCCCTCCTCATCATGGTGGCCGCCGGGATGATGAAGATGGCTACCGGTGATGATTTTCCCCTCTGGCAGGGTGCCGGAACGGGGTCTAGATTGGTTTTTTGTGGCTATAGAGGCTTGCGGCGGCGGAACTTCTGATTTAGGGTTATTTCTAGGGGTTTCTATATTTATAGGATTTTTTTGGCGTCGGTTTCACGCGAAGATGGGCCTCGAGGTGAGCACAACCCACCTGGGCGTGCCTGGGCCTCCTGGCACGCCCAGGTGTCTTGTGCTCACGTCCTTCACCTTCTGGTCCTCCCACGAAGCTTCTAGTGTCTCTTTTGCTCAAAAAAAATTGTCAAAAAGTTTCATTGCATTTGGAGAACTTTTATTTCTACACAAAAAACAACACCACAGTAGTTCTACTGAAAACAGTGCCAGTCCAGGTTAGTTCCATCCAAATCATACGAAAACCATATAAAATTGTTGTAAACATGGCATGAATACTTCATAAATTATAGACACGTTGGAGACGTATCAACTAGTAAGTCAACACCACCTTGGATAGGCTTTTTCCTCGTGGGTCCCAAATGTCAGAATCCAAATCTGTCATGGCAATGCAGCCTTTCTTATGAAAATTTACAGCCATTTAGTGTGCTAGTTCAAAATAAGTTTGTGGGTGCTGGTGGGGGCTAATCACTTGGGTTCTGTAATGCACAATGAGCTCAAGCAGCCGGTTGATACGTCTCCAACGTATCTATAATTTATGAAGTACTCATGCCATGTTTAAAACAATTTTATATGGTTTTGGTATGATTTGAATGGAACTAACCCGGACTGACGCTGTTTTCAGCAGAACTACCGTGGTGTTGTTTTTTGGTGCAGAAATGAAAGTTCTCCAAATGCAACGAAACTTGTTGATGATTTTTTTTTGGAACAAAAGAGGCACTAGAAGCTTCGGGGGAGGGCCAGAAGATCCACGAGGTGGGCACAATCCACCAGGGCGCACCAGGCCCCCAGGCGCGCCCTGGTGTATCGTGCTCACCTCGAGGCCCGTCTTCGCGTGAAACCGACGCCAAAAAATCCTATAAATACAGAAGCCCCCAGAAATAACACTAGATCAGAAGTTCCGTCATCGCAAGCCTTTGTAGCCACGAAAAACCAATCTAGACCCCGTTCCGGCACCCTGCCAGAGGGGGAAATCATCACTCATGGCCATCTTCATCATCCCAGCGGCCACCATGATGAGGAGGGAGTAGTCCACCCTCGGGGCTGAGGGTTTGTACCAGTAGCTATGTGTTTAATCTCTCTCTCTCTCTCTCTCTCTCATGTTCTTGAGGTGGCACGATCTTGATGTATCGCGAGCTTTGTTAATATAGTTGGATCATATGGTGTTTCTCCCTCTCTATATTGTTGTGATGAATTGAGTTTTCTCTTTGAGATTTCATTTTATCGGATTGAATACTTTTATGGATTTGAGAGCACTTGATGTATGTCTTGCTATGAATACATGTGGTGACAATGGGGTATCATATTGATTCACTTTGTATGTGTTTTGGCACTCAACTCGCGGATTCCTGAGGTGACATTGGGGTAATCTATGCATAGGGGTTGATGCACGTTTTCGTCCTTGTTTCTCCGCTAGAAATCTTGGGGCACTCTTCGAGGTTCTTTGTGTTGGCTTGAGTATTATGAATCTGAAATTGTTTGATGCATATCGTATAATCAACTCAAGGATACTCGTGGTGACATTGGAGTATCTAGGTGACATTAGAGTTGGTTGATGTGTATCATATGGTGTTATTTTAGTACGAACTCTTGGATAGATCGATCGAAAAGGATAACTTGGTGTTATTTTAGTACCAATTCTTGGATAGATCGATCGGAAAGTATAACTTTGAGGTGGTTTCATACCCTACAAACAATTTCTTCTTATGTTCTCCGCTAGATAAGAACTTTGTAGTGATTCTTCATCGCACGTGAGGGATGGTTATATAATCCAATTATATTAGCATTGTTGAGAGATTGCACTAGCGAAAGTACGGACCCTAGGCCTCTTTTTCAAGCATTGCAACACCGTTTGTGCTTCATTTTATCAATTGCTACCTTGCTGTCTTTTATTGTTCCTATTACAAAAATCAATATCTACTATCATTACTACACTTTTATCACCATCTCTTCGCTGAACTACTGCACCTATACAATTTACCATTGTATTTGGTGTGTTGGGGACACAAGAGACTTTTTATTATTTGGTTGTAGGGTTGTGTGAGAGAGAGACCATCTTCATCCTATGCCTCCCACGGATTGATAAACCTTAGGTCATCCACTTGAGGGAAATTTGCTACTGTCCTACAAAACTATGCGCTTGGAGGCCCAACACGAGTCTACAAGAACAAGTTGTGTAGTAGACATCAAGCTCTTTTCTAGCGCCATTGCCGGGGAGGTGAGTGCTTGAAGGTATATCTTTAGATCTTGCAATTGAATCTTTTAGTTTCTTGTTTTATCACTAGTTTGGTTTATAAAAGAAAACTACAAAAAAATTGGAATTGAGGTTGCATCATATTGTTCATCTTTATAATGTCTTTCGTGAAAATGATGGAAAGGAAAATTATGCTCAATTGATAGAAGAAGAATTCAATAAAATGTTTTGCATAAATGATGAGCATGATTGCAATGTTGTTAGTATGAATTCTATGAATACCCAAAATACTAATGGTGATTGCACTAGTTGTGTTAAAAATGTTTCTTATAAGCATGTCAATTTTTGTGGAGTGCATAAAGTTTGTGAAGACGTGCCTTATAGGGAAGATAGATTTTGTAAGAAGCATAAACATGATAGAACCAATTTTTTGCTCAAAGTGATAGATGAATTTGCTACAAAATTATGCTCTCTTTGTCCTATTACTTGTGAACCCTGCAATAAGGTTGGCCATCTTAATTTCCAATGCAAACTTTTTCATGATCGAATCATGGCCAAATATTGTAATGACTTGATCACCCTTGAACTTTGTAATGAGCTTTGTCTATTGTTGGGGAGTGAAGTATCGACACATAAAAATAATTGGTTTGAAGTATTCATTCTCACGGACAACATTGAAACTAATCTAAAAAATATCTATATGTTTTGCATTGTAAATTGCAATGAGAATGCTTATATTGCCAACTATAGAAAGATGGGAAAACAAATAGAATATAAAATAAATACTAATGAAAGGGTAAATATTTCCACTTTCCCTCCTATTGTCTCTCATGATGAAATAGCTGACGAGGAGGAGCTCGCTATTCAACCAATCTCATCAATAAGAAGCTCAAAAAAATTAATTAAACCCACACATGATGTGGAGAAGAAGAAGAAAAGAAGAAAGAATAGAGGTAAAAAGGTATCTATCCCAAATTATGTTGCTCCTATTATTGTTGTGCCTCATGAAAATGAATCAAAAATAATTGTGGAAGATGATGCACTTGATGATGATATTGCTTCTTTATCTTATGGCACAATGTCCGAGAGCACTATTGATGATGATTTTGTTATGCCTATTGCTCGTTGTGATGATTATGATTGGGAACATAATGATACTTCTTATAATCTTGGAAATATTTTTGGCACCAACTTGGGAAATTATGATGATAGCAATTGTTATACCATTGGTGCTATTCATACTATTAATGATAAGAGTGATTATGCTTATGATATGCCAAGACACAAGCTTGGGGATGCTAAGTTTGATGAGATTGACATGTTTGAGAATTTATTTGCTGCAATTAATGTTTTTCCCAAGCTTGGGGATGCTATGCTTAATGAAGATGATCTTTTTAGTCCCCCTACTTTGAATGATCAAATTTGCTATGATGATTGCATGCCACCTATTTATGATGATTGGAATATTTATGAAAGTGGGTTTGGAAGAGTGTCAAATTTAGATAATATTTATCCCACTATTTTGGAGGGTGTTGAATCCTATTATATTGATAAAAGAAGATTTGGAGAGGTCATGACTTTATTTAGTAATGATTCCACTATTCTGGAAGAGGTTTCAATTGACTATGATGAGAACAAAGTTGCTACTTATGATGATTATTGCGATGATACTTATGTTATAAAAAGTAGTGATAATTATTGTCATAATTTTGAATATCCTTTTACTGAACATTACTCTTTTAATGTGGAAACAATTTATAGTATTCGAGTTTCATATGATACTCCCACTATTGTGAATGAGAATAAAATTTCTTATATGGAGAGTAATAAATTTTCTATGCTTTTGGATCGTGAAAAGAATGCTTTATGTGATGGTTATATTGATGAATCTATTCATGATGCTACTTAAAATTATTATGAGAGAGGAACTTATGATTCATGATGCTCTTGTTATATTTCAATTCTTATCATTTATGCGAGCATCATTGAAATCATCATGCCTAGCTAAAAGGCATTAAAGAAAAGCGCTTGTTGGGAGACAACCCAACACTTTTACCTACTGTTTTTGTGTGTTCCCATGATTAAGCTACTTTAGTAATCATGTTTTATAGCTTTTGTTTCAATAAAGTGTCAAGTAAAGCCTTTGGGATAGTATGGATGATAGTTGACTTGATTCTGTGCAAAAACAGAAACTTTTGCTTCCAGTAATAGAATTTTTTTAATTCACTGGAGCGTCGAAAAACTCTGATTTTTTTACATATGATTTATATACAAATTTCCTATGTTGTCAAAAAATTTCAGAAGATTTTGAGTTACATAAGTATGACAAAAATTCAGATCTTTATGCACTGTTCTGTTTTTGACAGTTTCTGTTTTCAATGCATAGTTTGCTTGTTTTTTGGTTTCTATGGCTTATATTGCTTAATATAAATTGTATAGTACAGTAGGCATTGTTTGAGAACAATTATGAATCTTGTCTTTGACAGTACCCAAGTGAATGATTTGTTTTATCATACTAACCCATCTCACGAAGTTCCGTTAAGATTTGTGTGATTGAAGTTTTTTAGTTTTGGGTGACATCTCGATATGAGGAGAATAAGGAGTGACAAGGCCCTAAGCTTGGGGATTCCCAAGGCACCCAAGGTAATATTCAAGGAATATCCAAGCAACTAAGCTTGGGGATGATCCGGAAGGCATCCCCTCTTTCGTCTCCAACATTATCGGTAACCTCACTTGGAGCTACGTTTTCATTCGTCACATGATATGTGTTTTGCTTGGAGCATCATTTTCTTTTATTAGGATTTGCTTTCTGTTATTTGGAATAATGTTTTATATCTTTTACTTCAATAAAAATGTCAAGTATAGCCTTTTCCATGCTTATTTTGCAAGTCTATGTGTTGCTGTGTGACAGCCTGGTTTTTGCCTTCTCTCTTTTTCCGGACTTCTTTGCCTCTGATTTTGAATTTGGAGTGTTTTTGAATCAAATCACTTGGGCTTGTCCTTGATTTTCACCCAAGTGACCCATCCCTCTCATAATCATCATTTCCTCTCTGATATATCCCAAAATGGCCATAGGAATATTTTTCATAAATGAAAAATATTCATTTCCTTCTCTGAAAATCACTTCAGACCCATATGCTCCAAAGCAACCCTCATTTTTCTTGCTCCCAAAAATCTGAGAAAATTCCCAAATATTCTTTGGACCTTGGCACACCTCCCTGTGCAAAAAAAAATTCATAGTTATTTGGAATATTTTTGCCACAGAAAATCTTTTCTTTTCTGACCTCAAAATGCAGTTTCTACAGGAAGTATATTATTCCTTGATCCAATGAGGCTGATTTTTCTTGAGCTTCATTACCCTCCTAAGAAAACCTTAACCCTAGGAGATTAGCCCTAAAATCCTTCTAGAACCTCTCCAAACACAGTGCCAAAGTTTCTGACCAGAAACTTGCTCCTTAGTTCTTGTTCAATCCGGTCGGCCTGGTAGTGCGCCATCTCTTCTCCTAGAGTAAACACTGCACGAACAACATGTTAGACATGGTTTGGCATCGCTTGGGCGTTGGTTTGGCCGAGTTCGTGTGGTGACCGCGTGTGGACATGGGCTCTGGCACGTGTTCGACGCGCTCTGCGCTGCACCCGAGCCCCTGTTCCAAGCGTGCTCGTCTCAGCGCTCGCCGCCGACTGCCGCACCGTGCCACCAGCTTCGACTCATCATCCTTGACCTCTCCCTGCCGGTCGCCGACGCTGGAGCCGCCGCAGCGAGCACGGGCACGACGCGGCCAAAGGCACAGTGCGCCCGTGCCACTGTCTTCGTCCGCGCCCGCGTCCTGTGCTCGTCCGCGAGCTTCCACAGTTGCCGCGTGATCACTGCATCCCCTCCACCCCTCCCTGGCACTTCTCGTCGCCGTGCGCCACCTTCCAGAGAGCTCCAGCGGAGCCACGAACCCCACCCCCTACGTCTATAAATACCGAGCCCCCTGGCCTCTCTGAGCTCACTCATCCACTCCGCCATCCACCACAAGCAGTAGAGAAGCCACAGCCCGGCCGGGCAGGCCTTTGGCCGCCGTCCTCAGCTCGAGCTCGCCAGCGATCCCCTCTGCTTGCCTCCCACCTCTCCACTGCTCCTCGAGCTCCAGCTTCTTCTTCGGCGACTCCCTGGTGGTCCGTTGGTGCCAGCTGACCCTGTTGGAGCCCCTGGAATCACCTCCTCCCGCCGTCTTCTTCATCTCCGGCGAGATCCGACCGCAGCCGCCGCTTGAGACGTTGGCTCCGAGCTGCTCCGATCACCTCTTGCCAAGCCACGGGTACAGGCAGGTGCGCCATGACCTCCTCTATCCATCCCTCCCTCTCAGATCGGCCGACGAGCCCTCCTCACCGGCGTGAGCTCCGGTGGAGCACCGCCACCCCTCTGTTTCTCTCTCTCTCTCCCCACACCCGACAGGCGGGGCCCATTGTCGGCCTCTCCACTCGCGCTCGAAGCGGTACGAGTGGAGGCGTATTCTCAGAATACGTCTTCAACGTCACCCCCCCCGTGTTTCCTTTATTTCAAATTTAATTCAAAATTTTGACCAGTAACTTTGACCAGCCATAACTTTTAAACCATAAGTCCAAATGAATTGATTCTTTTTGCATTGTGTTTGTATTGAAATATTCTAGCAACACACAAATTTTGAGATTTTTCTCTGCTTCCTAGAATTTCTGGTGATTTTCAGAATGATTCTTGATATTTTCTTTTGGTATTTTTAATTATTTTCAGAGGGGGAAGCTTGTCTTGAAGAAAACCAGGAGGAGTGTGAACCTCCTCTGCACTAAGGCAAGCCACACCAACATTTGCATGGTGTCACTTCAATATTTATGATTTTTCCAACTTGAATATGAGTTATTTCATGCATTTAATTAATTAAATGAATATTGCATATGCTAGTTACTTTGTCCTGGTTGAAATGCTTAGGTTATAGTAGTATTTGAATGCATTGACTAGTATGAGGCAGTAGAAGTTGTTTTGATTGTGTGGTTATGCTTTTGGATATGATCGGTAGTATTTTCTTTATGTGAGTTATTGATTTTCATATATTATGGCATAACTAAAGTGATGAGTGTTAAAACCAGTGAAGTAAAACCAGTGAAGCTTAATGATGACTAGTGCAAGTAGAAACTTTGATGATGTTGATCTGTTTACTTTAGGTGTTATGTGATGCATGTCGGATAGTTGCATGTTCATGGCTTAATGTGCCTCAAGTTATTTTATTTCAAGTTAAACCTGATGATAATTCAACTTGAACATAATGTTGATCGAGTCATGGTGCCACTAAATCGAGTTTTCCCAGTGCAACCACATTTGCCTTTATGGGAAGGACATTATTCAGCCCGTTGTCATGCCTCTGGTCGGTACCTCCAACGAGGGAAGGTTATGGGCGTGCGGTACCCTGGCCCGGTAAGCATACATAACCTTGTGTACCCAATTGTTGTTATGGTACCTTGTCCCCGTTTGGGACCGTTTAAGTTTTGCCACGACGGTGGCCGTTGATGTCTTTGGTAGACACGGGGCCACCCATGACTTATCCCAGAGGGGAGTTGGTTGGAGTGGCCGGGAGAGTGTCATGGCAATGGGAGGGTTCTGTCGGAATGCCGTTGGTCCACCCAAATGGGAGTGCGAGGCCATGGATTCCGTGGTGTGGGTACAATGTGCTAACCTCTGCAGAGTGTTTATTAAATCTATCGATAGCCGCGTCCTCGGTTACGGACATAGCTCGTAAGTAAGTCACACCATGGATCAACATGATTAAGTAATCTTGCACATTAAATTTATATGCTTGGCACTGGGTAAGTGATGAGATTTGTGAGATCATGAGATGATCTTTGTGGGAACCAAAGTGTTGGTTTCATTTGTGATTCGGGTATGATCACCGTTTTGGTTACGAGGTAACCCGTCTGGTAAGAGAATCCGCGAGACTCAGTGCACATGTTTAATTCACTGCATAAGTAGTATGTTGTTGCATTAGATTTAACTTGCTTAATTGTCATGATATTGTTTGCCATTATGCTTATGCTTGCTGTGAGCTTGCAAGTACATTCAATGTACTGACCTGGCGTGTCATGCCAGCTTTCAGGAAAGTCTTACCGGATCGGAGTGCTCCCCGTGTCTAGATCGTGTCCACATCGGTGTCCCTGTGCTATGGAGTTCCACTTCATCATCGTTCCGCTGCCGCGTAGTTGTCGTGATCGAGTCCCCTTCATGTTCATTAAATAAATGTACATATTGTTCAGCCGCACCGTGTGTGCCGCTTGGCCTCGCTACTTGATGTAATATCGAACCTATGTTTCCGCTAGCATCAATAAAGCGGTTGTTTTCTGTACCAAGTTGTTGTGTGTTGCTAGAAGACTTGATCTCTGGGCTGGCAATGCAAGGTAAACAGGTTTCTCTGAGCTGGGGTGCCACAACGCTTGGTATCAGAGCCGCGCTGACTGTAGGACACGCTAGACCGTCGACGCGCTAGTTGAACGATAGTTAGTTTAGTTTTGAGTGCCGGTAGTACTAGCATTGGTTGCTGCATTGCATGCATTTTATTTATTGCTAACCGTCATGATGTTTACCTTTCATGTATGAGTCTATGTATAATTATGTTGGAACTTTTTTATTCTTTGCCTTGTTTTTCGCTGCTTTCTTTTGGGTTTGTCGCTGGCTTTTCTTCCCATTTTTGGATGTTGCTCATCTCGGTTGCTTTATATTGGGAAAAACAAACAATAGGATGACGCGGGGAGGCAGCAGCAGTCACGCTTGTGAGGATGTCCTTGTTCGTCGCTCAGCAAGACAGGCAGGACATTCCCCCGAGCCGTATTCTCCACCACCGCCTCCACTGCCACATCTGCCCTCCACTGAACAAATTATGTGCATGTTTGAAGAAAGATGAAACAGCGATCTGATTCAGCTGTTGAAAAGTGTGCAAGCTATGGTTGGGCAGAATGGAAATCAGAATGGCCATCACTCCAAGCTGTCAGATTTTCAGCGGACCAAGCCTCCCAGTTTCAGTCAAGTTATCGATCCTTTGGAAGCCGATGATTGGTTACGGACTATTGAGAAAAAGCTTGAGATTGCTCGCACTGAAGAAGCTGACAAGGTTCCGTTTGCTACACACTATCTTGAGGGAGCTGCAGCTATATGGTGGGATAATGCTAAAGCTAAGTGGCCTGCGGACGAAGAAATCACTTGGACTAAATTCAAGGACCATTTCCGCAAGTACCATATTCCCGCCGGTATTATGAAGGTCAAGCAGCGCGAATTCCTTGCTCTCACCCAAGGAAGCCTGTCAGTAAGTGAGTATCTGCATAAGTTCAACCATTTGGCCCGTTATTCTCTCTATGATGTGGCCACAGAAGAAAGAAAGATCGACAGATTTCTTAGAGGACTGAACCAGCACCTCAGATGCACTCTCAGTATATTTGATTTCCCGGATTTCCAAACTCTGGTAAACAAGGCCCTCATTGCTGAAAGAGAACACAAGCTCGTGCACGATGATAAGCCCGCTAATAACGATCACAAGCGCAAATTCGAGCCTAAGAAGGATGGACAACCAGTGCCGAAGGCTCGTACTTGGCAGCAGACTCAGGTTGAGTACAAACCCAATTGGCAGCAGAATGTGAACAAGACCACTACTCAAGTCAAGAATGTCGTGACCAGCCCGATGCGCGAAAAATGTCAGCGCAACAATTCATGCTTCAATTGTGGGCAAACCGGACACTATGCAGACAGTGCCCCAAGAACGGCAAGCAAAATGCCCCATTCCGGCCGCAAGTCAACCACATGGGGCCATATCCTGTCCAGAAGACCATCCAAGGGCAAGTTCACCACCTCTCTGCAGACGAAGCCCAAGAGGACCCGGAAGTCGTCATTCGTATGTTTCCTGTTAATAGCATACCTGCAATAATTTTATTTGACTTTGGGGCTTCCCACTCTTTTATTTCGTGGAGTTTTGTTGCCTAAAAGAAGTTTCCTTGCTCGATTTTGGGAAAAAGTATGCTGGTACAATCCCCGGGATCCGTGCTCAGAAGCAATCTGGTCTGCCGCAATTTGGAAATTGGTATCAAGGGGGTCACCTTCCCAACCTCTTTGATCGTTGTTGAGTCTGCCAAGTTGGATATTATTTTGGGAATGAACTGGTTAACCCAATACCAAGTATGCATTAACTGTGTGACCAGAGAAGTCACTTTGACAAGTCAGGAAGGTCAGACTACAAAATTCTTTGCTCGACGAAGCATACCCAAGAAAGACATGGTCTTCATCGCTGTAGCTGAAGAATTGGAATTAATTCCTGTGGTCAGTGAGTTTCCAGATGTATTTCCTAAGGAATTACCAGGAATGCCGCCAGACCGAGAGCTTGAGTTTGCAATTGACCTTGTGCCCGGGACCGCACCGTTATACAAGAAGTATTATCGGATGCCTTCCTCAGAATTAGTGGAATTAAAGAAACAGCTTGATGAGATGCTTCAGAAAGGATACATCCGTCCAAGCTCTTCACCATGGGGATCACCCGCAATATTCGTGGACAAGAAAGACGGCAGTCTCCGAATGTGTGTGGATTACCGTCAGTTGAACGATGTCACTATCAAGAACAAATATCCACTACCGAGGATTGATGATTTGTTCGATCAACTCAGTGGGGCAAAAATATTCTCCAAAATTGATTTGAGGACCGGATACCACCAACTCAAAATCAAGAAGGAAGATATTCCTAAGACCGCGTTCACTACTCAATACGGTCTCTATGAATATACAGTCATGTCTTTCGGCCTCACCAATGCCCCTGCTTTCTTCATGCATATGATGAATAAAGTATTCATGGATTTCTTGGATAAGTTTGTGGTGGTCTTCATCGATGATATCCTCATTTACTCAAACGGTGAAGAAGAGCACAAGGAACATCTCAGAGCAGTCTTGCAAAGACTCCGTGACCATCAGCTATATGCAAAATTTAGCAAATGTGAGTTCTGGCTCAAGCAAGTCGGATTGTTGGGGCATGTTCTTTCCGTAGAAGGCATAGCCGTGGATCCAAGTAAGGTGAAAGACGTGCTTGATTGGACGGCACCCACGACAGTATCCGAGATCTGGAGTTTCCTTGGACTAGCCGGATACTACCGCCGCTTCATCGAAGGATTCTCTAAGATTGCCAAGCCAATGATAGAACTCCTCAAGAAAGATAAGAAATTTGAATGGACTGAGGAGTGCGAGAAAAGATTTAATGAGCTGAAGACCAGACTGACAACAACACCCATGTTGACCCTTCCAGACATCTACCACAGCTTTGACGTATACTGTGACGCATCCAGGAGAGGTATTGGATGTGTACTCATGCAAGATGGCAAGGTTGTAGCATACGCATCTCGATAGCTATGACCTCACGAAGGGAACTATCCTACACATGATTTGGAGTTGGCTGCAGTTGCGCACGCTTTGAAAATTTGGAGACACTACCTCATTGGCAAAAGATGTCAGATATTTACAGACCACAAGAGTCTCAAGTATATATTCACTCAACCGGACTTAAACCTTCGACAGCGAAGATGGCTCGAGTTGGTCAAGGATTATGATCTTGGAATCAATTACCATCCCAGTAAGGCCAATGTTGTTGCCGATGCTCTCAGCCGCAAGCCTGCCAGCCTGAACGCCCTGATGGAGTCCTTGCCTCCCGAACTCCAAGAAGAGATCGCTCAGCTTAACTTGGTTATTGTTGATGCGGGCCTTGCCCATATATTGGAAGTTACTCCTACCCTCGAGGATGAGATCCGCATGGCCCAGCAAGATGACTCAGCCCTGCAACACCATGTCAAGCGTATGCAAGAAGGCAAGACCCAGGATTTCTCTAAGGATAAGCAAGGTACTCTAAGGTTTTGAGGACGGATTTGCGTACCTGAGCAAGCAGACCTGAGAAAGAAAATCTTGGCAGAAGCGCATGAATCTTCATACTCGATTCACCCAGGAGGTACCAAAATGTATGAAGACCTTCGACAGATATTTTGGTGGGATGGAATGAAGAAAGACATCGCATACTTTGTCGCTTGCTGCGATATATGCAACAAAGTGAAGGCGGGGCACCAGAAACCCGCCGGACTTCTTCAACCTTTACCCGTTCCACAATGGAAGTGGGATGATGTCTGCATGGATTTCATCACAGGCCTACCAAGGACTCACCGAGGCAATGATGCAGTATGGGTTGTGGTGGACATACTGACAAAGGTAGCTCACTTCATTCCCATCCGAACCACCTACCGAGCCGATCAGCTCGCACAGCTATATGTATCCAGAATTGTCAGTTTGCATGGAGTGCCAAGAACAATCACTTCAGACCGAGGTTCTCTCTTTACCTCAGCATTCTGGTCACGTCTCCATCAAGCCTTGGGGACCGCACTAAAATACAGCATAGCCTATCATCCTCAGACAGACGGGTAGACAGAGTGAGTAAATCAAATACTTGAAGATATGCTCCGAGCATGTGCTTTGGCCCAAGGACCCAAGTGGGAAGATTGTCTGCCGTATGCGGAGTTCTCCTACAACAACAGTTTCCAGACCAGCCTGAAGATGTCACCATATGAAGCTTTGTATGGCCGTAAGTGCCGCACTCCGCTAAACTGGTCTCAAACCGGAGATAGCCGCATTTTTGGAACTGACTTAATGATGGAGGCTAAAAAGCAAGTCAAGGAGATCCGAGATAGACTGCAGTTGGCTAAGTCCCGACAAAAGAGTTATTATGATGCAAAGCACCATCAGATCAGCTTTGAACCCGGAGAGTATGTGTACCTTCGAGTCACACCTATGAAAGGAGTCAAGAGATTTCAGACCCGAGGAAAACTGGCACCCAGATATATTGGTCCGTTCCCAGTTATGTCCAAAGTTGGTACCGTTGCTTATCAGTTGGAACTGCCACCGGAATTGTCAGAAGTGCACAATGTGTTCCATGTCTCACAGCTGAGAAGGTGTATCTCGCCACCCGAGAGAAGAACTAATATGGTAGAGATAGAGCTTGCTAAAGATTTAACCTATGAGGAGAGACCATTCCGAATATTGGATGAGACCGAAAGAGTCACTCGCAGTAAAGTGATAAAGTTTTATAAGGTTCAGTGGGAGCATCACACCGAGGAAGAAGCAACTTGGGAAAGAGAGGAATTTTCAAGGGCAGCCTATCCAGAATTGTTTTCCCGAGCAACCGAATCTCGAGGACGAGATTCATCCTAAGTGGGGAGGTTTGTGACAGCCTGGTTTTTGCCTTCTCTCTTTTTCTGGACTTCCTTGCCTCTGATTTTGAATTTGGAGTTTTTTTGAATCAAATCACTTGGACTTAAACACTTGGGCATGTCCTTGATTTTCACCCAAGTGACCCATCCCTCTCATAATCATCATTTCCTCTCTGATATATCCCAAAATGGCCATAGGAATATTTTTCATAAATGAAAAATATTCATTTCCTTCTCTGAAAATCACTTCAGACCCATATGCTCCAAAGCAACCCTCATTTTTCTTGCTCCCAAAAATCTGAGAAAATTCCCAAATATTCTTTGGACCTTGGCACACCTCCCTGTGCAAAAAAAATTCATAGTTATTTGGAATATTTTTGCCATAGAAAATCTTTTCTTTTCTGACCTCAAAATGCAGTTTCTACAGGAAGTATATTATTCCTTGATCCAATGAGGCTGATTTTTCTTGAGCTTCATTACCCTCCTAAGAAAACCTTAACCCTAGGAGATTAGCCCTAAAATCCTTCTAGAACCTCTCCAAACACAGTGCCAAAGTTTCTGACCAGAAACTTGCTCCTTAGTTCTTGTTCAATCCGGTCGGCCTGGTAGTGCGCCATCTCTTCTCCTAGACTAAACACTGCACGAACAACATGTTAGACATGGTTTGGCATCGCTTGGGCGTTGGATTGGCCGAGTTCGTGTGGTGACCGCGTGTGGACACGGGCTCTGGCACGTGTTCGACGCACTCTGCGCTGCGCCCGAGCCCCTGTTCCAAGCGTGCTCGTCTCAGCGCTCGCCGCCGACTGCCGCACCGTGCCACCAGCTTCGACTCATCATCCTTGACCTCTCCCTGCCGCTCGCCGACGCTGGAGCCGCCGCAGCAAGCACGGGCACGACGCGGCCAAAGGCACAGTGCGCCCGTGCCACTGTCTTCGTCCGCGCCCGCGTCCTGTGCTCGTCCGCGAGCTTCCACAGTAGCCGCGTGATCGCTGCACCACCTCCGCCCCTCCCCTGGCACTTCTCGTCATCGTGCGCCACCTTCCAGAGAGCTTCGGCAGAGCCGCGAACCCCACCCCCTCAATTTATAAATACCGAGCCCCCTGGCCTCTCCGAGCTCACTCATCCACTCCGCCATCCACCACAAGCAGTAGAGAAGCCGCAGCCCAGCCGGGCTGGCCTCTGGCCGCCGTCCTCAGCTCGAGCTCGCCGGTGATCCCCTCTGCTTGCCTCCCACCTCTCCACTGCTCCTCGAGCTCTAGCTTCTTCTCCGGCGACTCCCTGGTGGTCCGTTGGTGCCAGCTGACCCTATTGGAGTCCCTGGAATCTCCTCCTCCCGCCGTCTTCTTCATCTCCGGCGAGATCCGATCGTAGCCGCCGCTTGAGACGTTGGTTCCGAGCCGCTCCGATCACCTCTCGCCAAGCCACGGGTACAGGCAGGTGCGCCGTGACCTCCTCTATCCATCCCTCCCTCTCAAATCGGCCGACGAGCCCTCCTCGCCAGCGTGAGCTCCAGTGGAGCACTGCCACCCCTCTGTTTCTCTCTCTCTCTCACCACACCCGACAGGCGGGGCCCACTGTCAGCCTCTCCACTCGCGCCCGAAGCGGTACGAGTGGAGGCATATTCTCAGAATACATCTTCGACGTCACCCCCCCCGGGTTTCTTTTATTTCAAATTTAATTCAAAATTTTGACCAGCAACTTTGACCAGCCATAACTTTTAAACCATAAGTCCAAATGAATTGATTCTTTTTGCATTGTGTTTGTATTGAAATATTATAGCAGCACACAAATTTTGAGATTTTTCTCTGCTGCCTAGAATTTCTGGTGATTTTTAGAATAATTCTTGATATTTTCTTTTGGTATTTTTAATTATTTTCAGAGGGGGAAGCTTGTCTTGAAGAAAACCAGGAGGAGTGTGAACCTCCTCTGCACTAAGGCAAGCCACACCAACATTTGCATGGTGTCACTTCAATATTTATGATTTTTCCAACTTGAATATGAGTTATTTCATGCATTTAATTCATTAAATGAATATTGCATATGCTAGTTACTTTGTCCTGGTTGAAATTGTTAGGTTACAGTAGTATTTGAATGCATGGACTAGTATGAGGCAGTAGAAGTAGTTTTGATTGTGTGGTTATGCTTTTGGATATGATCGATAGTATTTTCTTTATGTGAGTTATTGATTTTCATATATTATGGCATAACTAAAGTGATGAGTGTTAAAACCAGTGAAGTAAAACCAGTGAAGCTTAATGATGACTAGTGCAAGTAGAAACTTTGATGATGTTGATCTGTTTACTTTAGGTGTTATGTGATGCATGTCGGATAGTTGCATGTTCATGGCTTAATGTGCCTCGAGTTATTTTTTTTCAAGTTAAACCTGATGATAATTCATCTTAAACATAATGTTGATCGAGTCATGGTGCCACTGAATCGAGTTTTCCCAGTGCAACCACATTTGCCTTTATGGGAAGGCCGTTATTCAGCCCATTGTCATGCCTCTGGTCGTTACCTCCAATGAGGGAAGGTTATGGGTGTGCGGTACCCTGGCCCGGTAAGCAGACATAACCTTGTGTGCCCAATTATTGTTATGGTACCTTGTCCCCGTTTGGGACCGTTTAAGTTTTGCCACGACGGTGGCCGTTGATGTCTTTGGTAGACATGGGGCCACCCATGACTTATCCCAGAGGGGAGTTGGTCGGAGTGGCCGGGAGAGTGTCATGGCAATGGGAGGGTTCTGTCGGAATGCCGTTGGTCCACCCGAATGGGAGTGCGAGGCCATGGATTCCGTGGTGTGGGTACAGTGTGCTAACCTCTGCAGAGTGTTTATTAAATCTATCGATAGCCGCGTCCTCGGTTACGGACATAGCTCGTAAGTAAGTCACACCATGGATCAACATGATTAAGTAATCTTGCACATTAAATTTATATGCGTGGCACTGGGTAAGTGATGAGATTTGTGAGATCATGAGATGATCTTTGTAGGAACCAAAGTGTTGGTTTCGTTTGTGATCCGGGTATGATCACCGTTTTATTACGAGGTAACCCGTCTGGTAAGAGAGTCCGCGGGACTCAGTGCACATGTTTAATTCACTGCATAAGTAGTATGTTGTTGCATTGGATTTAACTTGCTTAATTGTCATGATATTGTTTGCCATTATGCTTATGCTTGCTGTGAGCTTGCAAGTACATTCAATGTACTGACCTGGCGTGTCATGCCAGCTTTCAGGAACATCTTACTGGATCGGAGTGCTCCCCGTGTCTAGATCGTGTCCACATCGGTGTCCCTGTGCTATGGAGTTCCACTTCGTCGTCGTTCCGCTACCGCGTAGTTGTCGTGATCGAGGCCCCTTCATGTTCATTAAATAATGTACATATTGTTCAGCCGCACCGTGTGTGCCGCTTGGCCTCGCTACTTGATGTAATATCGAACCTATGTTTCTGCTAGCATCAATAAAGCGGTTGTTTTCTGTACCAAGTTGTTGTGTGTTGCCAGAAGACTTGATCTCTGGGCTGGCAATGCAAGGTAAACCGGTTGCTCTGAGCCGGGGTGCCACATGCTGTTTGAAAACAGAAAGTTGCACGCTATTGTGTGAATTCTTGAGAAAAGTAGGAATGTGATAAAATGTTGAATTCTTTTGCACAATAAGATATGATAATTTTTCTACAGTTTGGTAAATTTTCAGAATTTTTG
The DNA here is from genome assembly GCA_011799875.1 of Thinopyrum elongatum. Lineage (NCBI taxonomy): Eukaryota > Viridiplantae > Streptophyta > Magnoliopsida > Poales > Poaceae > Thinopyrum > Thinopyrum elongatum. The sequence continues at coordinate 353,758,613 of CM022297.1, read as the reverse complement.
GAGTTAGGAAAGTGTGAGTGAAATTGCACTCTTTACAGACTATCCTGTTTAGATAGATTGCTGTTATGTTTCCATTGTTTGCATATGTTTGCTTATTCAATGATTCTATTTGAGGATTGGAGTATTAAATATGCAGAGGCATTTAGTATGCAATGTTAAATAATAATTTTAGTGATTTGTTACAGTAGAGAATGATAAGGTTATGCATTGATCTATACTAACTTATCTCACAAGTTCTTGTTGAGTTTTGTGTGGATGAAGTTTTTAAGATTTAGGGAAACCGTGATATAAAAGGAATTAAGGAGACACAAAAGCTCAAGCTTGGGGATGCCCAAGGCATCCCAAGATAATATTCCAAGAAGTCTTAAGCATCTAAGCTTGGGGATGCCCCGGTAGGCATCCCAGCTTTCTTCATCAAGGATTATCGGTTAGTATCAGTTGAGCCTAAGTTTTTGCTTCTTCACATGATGTGTGCTATTCTTGGAATGTCATTTTATTTTGTTTTGCTTGCTGTTTTAATAAAATACTTAGATCTGAAAGTTTTTAAATGAGTGAGAGTCCTCACATAGCTACCTATTTACTTAACTACTCGCCTGATCTTCATTTATATCTATTTGGAGTAGTTTGTCGAACACTCTCATGCTTCACTTATATTATTTTGAGAGTTGATAATAGTGATGAAAATTTGCACAAGCTATGAAATTGGTCCTAATATGATGAATATCCAAGAAGGATATAATAAAAACTTTCATGTAGATCATTGGATATGATAAGTTTGATTCCTTGCGATAGTTTTGCGATATGGTGATAATAATATGTGAGTCATGTTGGTGAGTATTATGATTTAGTAAGAATATTGGTGTTAAGGTTTGTGATTCCCTATGCAAGCACAAAAGTTAATAGTTATGCAATGAAATTACATCCTACTTGCGGTGCATTATTCGGTGTTAGTTATGTTTAATGCTCGTTTATGATCATTTTCATTTCTTGGTTGGTCGCTTCTCAATCTATTTGCTAGCCTTCATTTGTACTAAGCGGGAATAATGCTTGTGCATCTAAACTCCTTAAACTAAGTTGTGCCAAATGAGTCCACCATACCTACCCACATGCGGTATTTCCGTGCCGTTCCAAGTAAATTTGTATGTGCCAACTCTAATTTTCAAAATAAATTTCCTTTTTGTGTGCCCGTACCGCTCATGAAGCAGCAGGGGGTGGCCAATATTTTCCATGCTAGATGCTTTATTCTCAAGATGAATATTTATTCACTTGCCATTGCATGAGAGTGTGGCAAAGGTAATAAGGATGCCCAGTCCCGAAATGCATTTTTTTACTTATGTTGTTTAATAATAAATTCCTTGGAAAGTGTTGGTATGGAAGGCACCTGTGGATACAGCTAGCCATGGATTGTGAAAGAATGGTGGAAAAAGGAATAAACTTTATTTTCTATTTTGGAACCGCCTATGCTGTATCTAGCATGGAAAGTGTTGGGAATTCTCGGTCGTTTTTGTTGACGGGAAAAGTATGCCTCTCAAAATATTTTATCTCTCAATTTAAGCTTTGAGCTCTGGCACCTCTACAAATCTCTACTTCCCTCTGTGAAGGGCCTATCTATTTACTTTATGCAATTTTTATTTTTATTGAGTCTCCATCTTCTCTTATAAAGCACCAACTAGGGAACACTATTGTCATACTTGTGCATTGGGCATAGTTAATATTCGAGTGTGTTTCATGAATGGATCATTGATTGAGCATAATGGGCTAGGGATAGCTTTATTTAGCGTTGATATTTTGAAAGACATGGCTGCTTGTTAGTATGCTTGAGTATTGATGTCTTCATGTCAAATTATAGACTATTGCTTTGAATCATTCAAGTCCAAATGTCGATGCTACAAAATAAAGAGTATATGATTAATATGATAGGTAGCATTCCACAACAAAATTTTCGTTTTCAATTGCTACTTTATCATGACGAGTTTTATGAGAAAGAGTTGCTATTATGATGCTAGGAAAAGTGATTGAAATTATCATTGATCAAACTTAGGCACTATGCTAGCATTCACATTCATAAATTATTTCTTTTATCATTTACCTACTCGAGGACGAGTAGGAATTAAGCTTGGGGATGCTGATACGTCTCCAACGTATCTATAATTTATGAAGTATTCATGCCATGTTTACAATAATTTTATATGGTTTTGGTATGATTTGAATGGAACTAACCCGAACTGACGCTGTTTTCAGCAGAACTACAGTGGTGTTGTTTTTTTTGTGCAGAAATGAAAGTTCTCCAAATGCAACGAAACTTTTGGACGATTTTTTTGGAACAAAAGAGGCACTAGAAGCTTCGTGGGAGGGACAGAAGAGCCACGAGGTGGGCACAACCCACCAGGGTGTGCCAAGCCCCCCAGGCGCACCCTGGTGTATCGTGCTCACCTCGAGGCCCATCTTCGCGTGAAACCGTCGCCAAAAAATCTTATAAATACGGAAACACCCAGAAATAACCCTAGATCAGAAGTTCCGCCACCGCAAGCCTCTGTAGCCACGAAAAACCAATTTGGATCCCGTTCCGGCACCCTGTCGGAGGGGGAAATCATCACCGGTGGCCATCTTCATCATCCCGACGGCCACCATGATGAGGAGGGAGTAGTCCACCCTCGGGGCTGAGGGTTTGTACCAGTAGCTATATGTTTAATCTCTCTCTCTCTCTCTCTCGTGTTCTTGAGTTGGCATGATCTTGATGTATCGCGAGCTTTGTTAATATAGTTGGATCATATGGTGTTTCTCCCTCTTTATCTTGTTGTGATGAATTTAGTTTTCCCTTTGAGATTTCATTTTATCGGATTGAATACATTTATGGATTTGAGACAACTTGATGTATGTCTTGCTATGAATACTCGTGGTGACAATGGGGTATCATATTGATTCACTTGATATTTGTTTTGGCACTCAACTCACGGATTCCTGAGGTGACATTGGGGTAATCTATGCATAGGGGTTGATGCACGTTTTCGTCCTTGTTTCTCCGGTAGAAATCTTGGGGAACTCTTTGAGGTTCTTTTTGTTGGATTGAGTATTATGAATCTGAAATTGTTTGATGCATATCATATAATCAACTCAAGGATACTCGTGGTGACATTCGAGTATATAGGTGACATTAGAGTTGGTTGATGTGTATCATATGGTGTTATTTTAGTACAAACTCTTAGATAGATCGATTGGAAAGGAAAACTTGGTGTTATTTTAGTACGAACTCTTGGATAGATCGATCGGAAAGGATAACTTTGATGTGGTTTCGTACCCTACAAACAATTTCTTCTTATGTTCTCCGCTAGATAAGAACTTTGGAGTGATTCTTCATCGCATGTGAGGGATGGTTATATGATCCAATTATATTAGCATTGTTGAGAGATTGCACTAGCGAAAGTACGGACCCTAGGCCTCATTTTCAAGCATTGCAATACCGTTTGTGCTCCGTTTTATCAATTGCTACCTTGCTGTTTTTTGTTGTTCCTATTACAAAAATCAGTATCTACTATCTTTACTACACTTTTATCACCATCTCTTTGCCGAACTAGTGCACCTATAAAATTTACCATTGTATTTGGTGTGTTGGGGACACAAGAGACTTTTTATTATTTGGTTGCATGGTTGTTTGAGAGAGACCATCTTCATCCTATGCCTCCCACGGATTGATAAACTTTCGGTCATCCACTTGAGGGAAATTTGCTACTGTCCTACAAAACTTTGCGCTTGGAGGCCCAACACGAGTCTACAAGAACAAGTTGTGTAGTAGACATCACCGGCGAGAGTGATGTTATTTCCCTTGGTTGTGATTTGTTACAATATTTCTCTCTTAATTAAACAAATGGCAAACTGTTTGCCTTGTTTCAAAGAAAATATGACAGTCACAGCCGAGTTGAAAAGGGCAACAACATCTAACTCCAGCTTACAAACTGTACAAAAGCATGAGGGTTAATTGTTCATCAGGTTTAGACAAAACCCAAATTGAAAAGGGAAACAACATCTAACTCCAGCACTATTTTTGGCAGTCACAATCAAATGGATCGGTCAGGTCCATAGAATGAACATCCTGGGTCGTACAATTTACTGGATTATGACCACAAGATGTTGTAAATAGAAGCCCGGCACGTTCAGAAGCCCTTTTGTCCACCTGAAACTCCTTTTTTTGCTCTTCGACATACCCATTCGTCAAAACCATGCTGCTGATAAACTTAAGCTTGATGGACAATAGTAACCTCGCATTCAGTAGGAAGAATATGACAAATCTAGTGTTTGCATGGTTGGCTACATATCGTTCCAGCGCTATTGTCTTTAATCGAATGTCGTGAGAACTGAGAAAACCCCGGTGCTTATGAATCCACCAATTGGTTATAACTTTCTTACCCCGTCCTGTTGCCTAAATAGACATGAAGATTGAAAACAGTTAAGGTCTAAAAAAAGAGTGTCGAAAGATCAACAATTGAACGGTTATTTCTAGTACACTATATGCGGGCTTCCAATGTGCGTGAAATTATCACCTTTATATACAACTTCTCCAGACATGGAAAGCATTGCAGCAAGCCAATAATCTTGTTCAGATCAAAACTATTCATATGGATATATAAGATCTTGACAGAATCCAGCACCATTGATAGGCTATCCATGGACAAACTCTTTCATTGAGCATAGAACATAATATTAGTACAAAAAGTGTACTCCAAGATATTATAGAACTTATGCACAGAAATTTAAAATGCAGCTTATGATTACAAGTGTAGATGATAATATACAATACCTGAAGAACTGTGGAGCCAAACACCATCTTGAAATGAGCACAAAGATCATGTATCACACCCAAGGTCTCCAGTTTAGGTGCAGAGACGACAGTTATTTCTGACGGTGAATAATGAGAATCAAGGATCAACCTTTGAAGTGAAGGGGCATCTTCGATGATGAGCTGCCTTCTATAAAAAGAAATTCCGATTCTTACAAGGTTAGGCGACTTTATTTGGAGACAACCGATTCTAACTATGAAAACAAGCACCAAGCACTCCACGGCAGGGCAACTGGAGTGGATGATGCTGTGCAATGAGGCCTCCGACATACGAACCCGCACAAGTGAATGTTTTGAGAAATGGGAGTCGAAGGTTTAGAACTAGATTGTCTGGTAGGTAGCACGGTGCAAAGGTGGCGGTGTGGAGAGAGGAGGAAAACCCTGAGATGGACATCGGTGCTGAGGGCACAAGTACATGACGTTCAGTATGTGGTATGTGATTTTTGGGGGAATAGTAGAACTCAAGCAGTTGTAGTTCTGTGAATTCAGGGGATTTCAGCCAGGCGTCCACCGTGCAGGGCATGCTCATGTAGCATGCCGAGATGCAGAGGCCTTGAACGGAGCCCTGGTGGGAGGAGATGATGGCTCCGGGGAGTTCAAAATCATTAAAGAGAGATAGCTGATGACAGTCGAGATTAAGGGGCGTGATGCGCCATAGAGGGCGCCACCGAGTTGAGAAGACTTGGGTGCGGTAGCAATCCTTGGTGGGGAGAAGCAAGATGATCTCCCCAAGGATGGCGTCCGGGAGATCACTGATGCGGTCCACCCGAAATTCTATGAGTTCCTGGGATCCAGTGGGGGGGGGGGGCTCACCACTTCTCCCCACGCTGCCGGGTGCGGGATCTACAACAGGTGTCGCCGCTGGCGGGATCCTCATCATCTTGGAGCTGGGGTCAGCCGACTCCATTTTCCTCGAGGGCATCGCGTCGAGCTCACGGATTTGAGAAGAGTAATGAATGACAAGCCTAGTTGTAGTGCGAGTGAAGAAGAAGGGGAGCTGGGGTTTTCTGTAGTAGTGAGGAAGAAGGGGAGCTGGGGTTTTCTATAGGAGTGAAGTGAGGAATTTGGGGGTACGAGTGGAACGAGCTGACGTGAGGTGGGTGGGAGTGAGGAGGAAGAAGAGCACCCATGTTTTTTGGGTGGCGGTGTGCTGGTTAGTGCCTCTCATTAAGTAAATATATGGGCTTTTGAATTGATTTTATTATTTACTAGGGCGGATGGGCTCTTTTGTCTTGGGCCCAGAGAAACAATTACTACTAGTACAGTGGAGACACTCTACAGCTACCCAGAAAAACAATTACTACTATTACAGTGGATACACTACCGCTTCTGGCTCCTCCGAGGTCACCGAAATCTCTCCCGCTACCGAATGTTTTTTTACTTTGGTTCATCGATATGCGGGCCATGCAGCGCGCGGGACCAAATGCCATCCACCAAATTAGAAGGCGGTATGCAGGCGGAGAGTCACCCCGGTCGTAGCGCGGCAGTAATGAGCCATCATATCACAAAACCAACCTCCCCGCAGTCTAAGTTTGACGAATGAAGCAACTATCATTTCACTCTTCGCTGAATCCCCTTCTCCCTCACCGTCTTCAAGAAAGCCAACACTCGCATCTGCCATTGTTGTTCTCTCCCAACGAAGGGAAGGTAAGCGGATCCGTGATGTTGGTATATTTTCTTTCAGAAAAAAAGAACTTTTGCAAAGCAGTAACCGATCCTAACTCTCTTTTTTGTTTCATTGTCATTGCGATTGTGTTTTCCTTTCAGTTGTCTCCTATTCGTCAGTTTCATGATGGTCTCGTATTCGTCAATTTCATGATGGACCAAGGAGAACTAGGCAAAGATCTGCCGATGTTGGAGCAGACGCAGGAGGCTGATCCCCATGAGACAGAGAGCTCCAAGAAGATGGAGGCCACCACCGAGCCGACCCCAGATACGCTCACAGCCAATACGGAGATGGTCAACACCCCCTTTGAGGTTACAACCCTCGTGGCCCTGCAGGAGCAGTTTTCCAACTTCAAGGATGTGCCCCCCCCCCTCGCTGAGCTGGCCAAGGTGATTTTCTTCTTTGCCGATCTTGATTGTGGTTTTTCATCTAAGTATGTGGTGATAAATAATGCAAAATTTTATTTTCTTCGATGCCATGCTACCTTCCCTGTCATGGATACTTTTGACTCTACATAGTGGTTTAAATAACTTGTGTTTTTTATATTGGAAAGTAATTCAGAATTCGTTTCTGTTTCAATTAGAGCCCTGATGCAGACAAGGATTGTGTGGTTGTACATGTCACTCGCTGTGAGGCGGATGACCTGAATATACGCACCGGGAAAACAAAGTTCTTAGGCTGTTGGATCCTGGAAGCTAGTTGCACTTATACCAAACTCGAGATGTATTCCAGCCACACTATTGTCAGGCGTGTTGTCCAGGGTGTACTGAAGCACAAGAAGTTCAAAGCTACTCCTTCGTTTGTGAGGCATACTATTCTTGTCAAGCTTACGCAGGAAGATGATGTGGCATGCCTCGACAAACAAGTTTATGAGTGGCAAGGCCACAAGGTTATCTTCAAGAAGGTTGACAGGATTGAGCTGCTGCCAGACGTCCTCGATGATGTTCATGGCAAGGTCCGTCTTGTGTCCATCCCAAATTAGATCGAGGCATGAAATAGTTGGCCCAGCTAGTGTTTAAAAGTAGTTTGGATTGTGTCTAATTATCCGAACCTTGCCTATTATCGAGCCCTCTGGGGCTAGTACTCTGTTTGAATCCGTCTATGGGAACTACTGCTACTTTTGTGTGCCCATGAATCATGTGAGAACCATCGTAATTGTTGCCGAAACAGATGCGTCCTCACTAGTTTTTTCATGTAATATGGCATGGTAAGACATAAGTAGTCATGGTTTATCATACGAGCAGTGTGTGTTTGATGAAATAGATTACTTGTATGAGAACTTTGCGCCGACGTATACATAGGGTACGTAAGGCTGGCTAAGTACTTGTAAACACTGTTGGTGCTACCCCACTTGTAAGCAGTTGTGCAAAACACAGCACATTGGCTCAGCTCTCTTCAACACTACAAAAGTCGGCTATCGACCAGCTAACAATCAATACTCTGCTGTCTGACATATAAGCAACTACGTATCTTATTACAGTGGTTCATGCAGTTAACTGAGGCCACAATGTAAATTCCAAACGTTCACACGCTAGTCCAGCGTTCATGTGGAACATTCATATTAAAGTCGTCTTCATAAAATACTTGAAAAGCATAAGTTCAGCAATTTTATACATCTCAATGATTCATAGAACATAACCAACATTTACTAGTTCACAGCAAAAGACAGAGTTGTGAGAAGGTTTACAAATCAGGAAAAATCAAGCAAGGCTTCTCTGAGCAAAGGGCCTCCCTAGACAAGCTTTAATTTCCTGGAGTTCACTCTGGTTTTTCTTGTTGCCACCATCCAGGGTTAGGTTCTCTCATTCCAGAATAACAAATTATAATTGTGTTCTGAGTTGGAATGCTGAACTGAACAATGTAGTGTACTGACCATCTGAACTTCTTGTGCAGTTCCACTAAATTTAAGCACCACTATTTACAGAAATAAGCAGACCACAATGCCTCTTGTCCATGAACCTGTCCCAAAAACCTCCACGCAGCAGTGCAAGCTAGTCCTCTGTCCATCCTTGATCTAGGAGAAAGTGCATTCCCAACTAGGATGCAGTTGTTTTTGCTTGTCCCTGCACTGCAATCAGGAAGTAAACATATGAATCAGCTTCTTTTAGATTGCGTTGGTCATTCCACCCAGTTACTACCAATGTAGGAATACCTGGAAGACGGGAGCTTAGACGACGGCAGCTATGAATAGCCATCTCATTTTGTGCAGTTCTACAAAAACTGAGGTGTGTACTTTTGATTGCACAAATAGAAACGATATGGAGACAGACATCTCTGTTTGCGCAAATATGAAATACAGTTATTTAAGCAGTGGCAGTTATTTGCAGTGGCATATGATTAACATCAGCATCTATTGTGTTATAATTGGCACTACATTGACAGTATAAAAAAGTGCCATTAAGTAAGAAGTAGCATCACATCACATCAACACTGCCACTAGATTAACATGCAGAACAATAGCATTAGTATTACTGTCATGAGAGTAGCACATGGTTAGTAAATGTGCAATCAAATTTGTGCAGTTCCACTGGGATGAAGCAATGTTAGCGGTGTGAGATTTAAGTGTAACTGCAAAAAAACAATTCATGGCAAATAAAGCAAGACGGAAGCACTTCACAAAATGGTGGTGTCATTGCTTCAATTTATCGACGGCACTAGACTGACAGCAGCATTACTTAATAGTGACATTAGGTGGCATTGCTTCATGCTTCGTGTGATTTTACATTAACGGTAGCGATATGGGCGTAGGGACAACAAGGGCATAAAGTGGTGAGGTAGATGTGGTTGCCGAGAGCGGCAAACATTTAGGCAGCATGTCTGCATTTGTCCCATTTTTATCTCCTCGGCGACATTTTCCTATGTGAGCATAGGAAATCTAGACCTGCTCGTTCTCATTTGCGTTGTCCCCCCAATATCCCTCACTTTCTTTCCTTTTTTGACCAAGAGACAGGTCCACTTCCCCCCACCCTTCGCCATCCACCCCGCTTTCTTCGCCTTTTCAACCAAGAGACCGGTTGGGTAGCCAGTATCTACTACTTTCCCCCATTTCCTCTTAGAACCAAGTCCTAGATTCATGCTACAGATTTCCCACTTTCTTCCCTGTTTGAACCAACTCTTAGATTCAACTGTGTGAACTATCTTTACCTCTAATAATAGTAAAAATCTTGGTGGCTTTGGAATAGCCGACTGAAGTGGAAAAAGATCCACACGCAGCCACATGGGGAGCTGGGGCAGTAGAGCAAGGACGGTTTCAAAGGAAGATATACCTGAGGGTCGTCGGGATGTGGCAAAGATGGCATTGGGAGGCCGCATCTTGGCCACAATACCGCAGGGAGGAAGAAGGGATCGGAGGCCCTCCCGAGCCAGCGCTGTCTCGGAGAGAACAGCACGACCGCCGATCGAGATGCGCGGGCAGCTGTTGGTCTCCTCCCTCGCCGCCGACGACCGCGTGAATGATGCACCTACACCCCTGCCCCGGCCGAGGTGGTCCGGCCGGATTTGTGACCAGCGGTGAGCAGAGAGAGAGAGTGTGGCCACCTATGTCTTGCTTAGATCTGGAGAGCATGAGAGAGTGAAAGAGAGGAACCCTAGTAAAGCAAGCACCGATGCTCCTGCTTATATATATAGTGGAGTGATTTTGTTGTAGCAACCGTTATTAAATTGAATACGTGCGAACCACTATTTTCATTTAAAGTTCAAGTAAAAAAGAAAACTCGATCAATAACGTGCCACCGCTTCCAGGTCGCACTATCAAATCACCGCGTCCAGGACGCACTATGTACTGTATCATTCACGTGTGGTCCCCAGCCCTCCATCAAGTTGAAAACTAGACTAGTTAAAATGTCAATTGGGATGCCTCTTTGTAAACAAATGCGCTCCTAGCTTAAAAAAAATGCGCTCCTACGTGTACCCACGAGTGGGTGTGAGAGAACTAGTGCGTGCGTGCACCGCTTCACTTCGTGAGAGTACAATATACTACGCCCAAAGAACGTTCGCCACAAGAGTAATAAGCATAAGTGTGTGATGTGTGAGTTAAAATAAAAGGTGCGCGACGTCTTTTATTTTTTAGAAGTTTTGAGGATAGGGTGTGAATAGCACATATGTGTGTGGCGTCTACCTACAGATAGACGGTGGGTGCGAGAGGACTCGGGAGAGTCGTGACTCATGAGGGTGCGTGTGTGTGTGTGAGAGAGAGGGGGCACGTATCAATGCAATGCATGTGTCCGTAAATCATATCTGACAAACTTTCGCCACAAGCCGTTTCTTGATGAACGCTGTAAGAACCGTTAGATCAGCATCCGATAGTGATAGTTTTGCCATGGCATTTAACAGAACAGCCACTCCTCCGACACACAAATCTTCCACGTGAGTGTTAGCAACTGTTGTATGCTCCTCCCTCCGTTCCAAAATGTAGTGCATATAGCTTTATTGAAAATTCAAACCTCGCAAACTTTTACCGAGTTTTCGTATACCAAAATGCACATATAGAATACCCAGTATATATCATTTCATTCATCTCCAAGAGGTAACTATAAAGATGGGGGAGGAGTGTACAAAGAAAGACCGTCGTATCACCTGCAGCAATTTCTGCCATCCTTCGGTGTGGAGGAATATCATAGGAACTCTATATGATATGATTTTTATAGGCATTTTTCCTTTAGAGCCAATTGGTTCATAGTAATAGATTCATATACTCCACATTTCAAAGAAAAATAAACATGATATGATTTTTATAGCTTTAGAGCCACTTGGTTCATATGACTGGATTCCTATACTCCCTCAATTTCAAAGGAAAATAAACATTAGCCTAGATTCAATAGAAAAGTTCCTATGATGTGAACCAAATGACATCTCTTTTCCAATCCCTCCTCATAGGAATTGAGATACATGTCATCTCTAGATTTAATAGAAAAGTTCCTATGATGTGAACCAAATGACATCTTTTTTCCAATCCCTACTCATAGGAATTGAGATACATGTCATGTCTTTCCCTACAACTTCCATATATACATCTTCTATTCCTAAATAGCTAGTACAACCCACTAGCTTTTTTCCAAGATACGCAACTATGGCACATGAACACGTCATGCATGCAAGTCATAAATCACATTTTTTTTGTACTCTACGCATGCAAGCACCACATCATCAATCTGTGCATGTTACTCATAAGTTATTTCTTGCATTAGATTTTGTATTGACAATATATGTGTTGGTCACGTGCACACATATGTAGTTCACATTCACATTTTTGTTAGAAATGTCATTCTTTTAACTGCAATTCATTTTTTCTCTTTGTATTATTACATTTTCATTTTATTTTCATTTTAAGCATACATTCACTTCCCATTTGTTATAGATGTTATTGGAGGAACTTTTATGCATTATTTTGAGTAGAAAATTTCACGCTGTCGCGGGTATATCAAAATGCAGGGCCCATGCGTCATTGCCTTTCAGTCGAACCCACGTCCACAATTTTTTGTACATATATCTCCACTGCTCCCCGAACCCAAAATTCTGCCTCGTTCCTATAAAACCAAGTGGACCACCCGTATTAAGGCATTGACTCAAACTCAATCCCTCTCCCATTTACTACGGCATGACCCCGCACGCCGTAGTACTCCTACAAACCATACCCACCGCACGCATCATCGATTTTCTTCAAGAGAACGAGGGAGAAGTGGATTTATAGTGGTGGCTCCTACCCTAGGGTGCCCTAGGTAGCTGCCGCACGCATCATTGGTTTTCTTTTTTCTTTATGCTCTTGCGCCCTAGAGTGAAATGATGGTTGCTTTGTCCGTCCAGCTTAATGTGGGAAAGGTGAGGCCTTGTGATTTGACACCTTATCGCTCATTTACTAGTACTGCGCCGCTAAGACCAGGGTGCCTCCAAGTCCAACCACTGCTCTGAACTATAATTTGGTGCATCGCACGTGGAACAAGACGGTGGATGATCCACATGTCGGCCAAAGGGGTCCTATAAGTGTGTCACCATTTCCTGTGCGGACTGACCCTGTTGAGTTGCTACGCCAACGCGACAGGAGCAGCCTACCACTTGGTTTTGCTCCTTGGTGAATCCCGACTATATTGATCTAAAAAGATAGTATCCAGATTAGTAAAAATGAGGTGATTTTACTGAGCGGTGGGCGGGGGAGCATGGCCTGTCATGCGGTCCCACATGTCATGATGTACCAAGGCGATGCGCATCCCTCTTGAGGCAGAACAATGGCAGAAGCAATACGTGGTTTTCTTGAAGGAGATGGTGGAGAAGCGGATTCAGTGAAGTGTGAAATAATGGTTGCTTCGTCCGTCTATGGGAAAGATGCGGCTTTGTGATTTGATGTTTCATTGCTCATTACTACTACTGGGGCGCTACGACTGGGGTGAGTCCCCGCTGCTGTTCTGCAATGTTATTTGGTGCATGACACATCGACCCGGTTGCTATATGTCCCACATGTCAGTGAGAAGAAGTACAACATTCATGAAAGCGAGCGTCTCCACTCTTAGTTCGACAGAGGAGTACAAGACACGGCTTGGTTTTTGCTATGTCACGCGATCCATCGATACAAACCCGGACTAAAAAAGGTGAGGGCGGGTCTTTTCCTGCGCGGTAGACAGGGGAGTTTGGCATAGTCTGTTCGAGGCAACGAGGCAGGAAGGGAAACAAGCAAATAAAGGTTGAGTGACTTAGTTTTGGGAAAATCTGATTTTACGGAGTACGTACCCACTATGGAGGTAGTACTACTTACTACTCCCTCCTTTTCGGTCTATAGGGCTCATCTAAAAAAAATCGTTTTTTCGTTTTATAAGTCTCAATTCTACTAGTACTTACCATCACATGTTTGGATTTCGAGGTGCATTAAATCACCCGATGCAAGCAGTATCAAGAGAAAACTCACCAATGCATGTAGATGTTCATGGAAATTTAGTGGTCATGCATGCATTTGTCATAATTAATGCAACGGTAAACATAACTTTTTGAGAAAAAGGAGCGTACTTGTGCAAACTACGAAATTTATTCCACCACTCACTGTCTACCTTGGTTGGAGAGATTTTGAAATTGAGCCTTATAAACCGGAAAGGAGGGAGTAGTAACATAGCCTAGGGTAGCTTGCTGTAGCACGGACTCCAAGGAAATTGCTGTAGTACTACTCATACTACTCTACACTACTACTATGAGGCCATCCAACCGTGTCCCGACAGAAGACCACAGACACCGATTATTCGTTCATATTTAAATTTGTTTTCACACAGCAAAATATCCCTGAAAACAACACATGGCAAAATTTCACAGCGAACAAGGGATTTGAATGTGCTGGGAGGAGTGGGGCTGGAAGGGGCTATTTGGATCTTGCTCGGGGTAGCCCAAAATATTGGGGACCCTTTTGTCCAGCTGTGCCTTTGCCACCGATGAACGAGGTAGAGCTCGGGTGCTCCTCCTCCAGCGCGCGCGTTGGAGACGAGCTCGCACAAGCTGGTTTTTATTTGTCCCACCTCGCCGCCCGAGCCGGCCACAGACCGACCGGCGACCCAGAAATCACGCCACCCAACCATAGCCGCACACATTCTAACAACAACTCAACCAACCGGACGAAATTCATGAAAACACGGCCATATTTCATATAAACAATGACGGAATTCATAGGGGAGCGGCGGATGGGTGCGATTCTTGGCCGGCGTCTGGCCTCGTTTAAATAGGAGATTAAATAGAGGGCGGACGGGAGGAGCTCGGCCGGCGTTGCGTTTAATGCCGGGCCAGTCATGAACGGACGTGTGGCCGGAGTGGGTTTCTCGGCTTCCACACGGGTTTCATGGAGGCGTTTGAATGCGGCAAGGAGGCATGTTCAGCCGGGTGTGCAGCGAGCGGCACCCTCAACTCTGATGTACGACACTGTGCCGTTCTTCCACTGACGTGTGGGCCCGTTGGGTACTTGGCCTGCATGTCAGTCAACCAACGCAGGCAGCGCACGGCAGAGGAGCCGGCTCCACATGAATGCGGGCAGCTGGCGCCGGGCGGGAATCACGCGCGGGGGAGGGTTTTTTGGTGGGCCAAGGCGATGAGAAGCGGGCATTACATAAACTGATGATTGTTCATTGAGTGCGATGTCATCTAATTCATGTAGGTTGATAGGCCTACTATATAATGTAAGAGAATTTCAAAATTTTCATGTACATACGTTGATAGCCCGTTCGATACATTGTGATTCATAAAGACCGCTACAAACATCAATGTTCTGCTTATCACAGATAAGATTGATTAATACTCGTAACAATCCATGTGCTTAGCAAAGGGTGCATGCACGTATAGGTTGAGTGCGTGTCTTGCATCGTGTGCTGTGTGCATGCAGGCGTGCGAGTGTTGCGTGCGTGCATGTGTAAGAGTGAGTGTTGTGTGCATGTGTACATTTCAGTGTTGTATGCATGCGTGCATGTGTTCGTGCGTGCATGTGTACGTGCCAGTGTTGCATGCCTGCATGCATGCGAGTGTTGCATGTGTGCATGTGTACGTGTGAGTATTGCATGCATGCATCCTGGCGTTGCAAGCGTGTTTGTGCGCATGTGTGATGTGTTTGTATTCACCACAATAGCTCATGCGTGTGTGCGTGCGTGCAATTAAAACGGCCGGCTCAGCATATCATCACAAGGCGACCTTGTCCGCTGTGATTAGGGTGCGCGGGCTGCCAACCAGAGGTTTCACGATCGAATCCCCACCGACCACTAATTTATTACCATTTCTGTCTTTCATATACGCGCTGACAGGTGGGCCCTACGGTAATGTGCGCTGATGAACGTGGACCGTTTGACTGGTCAATTGATCGTGTCATCAACAAATTACAGAGTTGTATGGTGAGCTAGTGACCGTATGATCACCACAAAATGTATTTTATTAACACAGTACAGACGCAAGCTACCATTTCTTTCTTTCATATACGCATTGGCAGGTGGGCCCCACGGTAACGTGCGCTGATGGTGCAACACTAGTTGTGCCACGTGGAACGTTTGACTGGTCAATTGATCGTGTCATCAACAAATTATGGAGTTGCACAGTGAGTCAGTGACCGTATAATCATGACATGTATTTTTTAACATAGTACAGATGCAAGCACTCATATATTGTCGGAGTAAATAACCACGGGTAGCCACATAAGCCCCCCATGGTATTTCAAGACATCGGGGCCGGCCGCGCCCCTCACACCCTCTGGAAGCACGACCGCCTCCTTGGGCCGGCTGGTCCAAGGGGCCGGCTGCTAGAAAGCAGCAAGACCACGGAAAGCGGCCGCAAGGGGCCGACTCCTGACAGATGGACCCTCGCCCCCTCAAAGTCAGCACCACATTACCACGACAAGACAATGCATGGCTACAGTGCGGCCTGCTACCCCCGAACCCGGCATGGGACTTGGCCGCAGAGTTGTGTACTGGGCGGACACCCCCCACCCAGCGTGACACTGTAGCCACGCGGTCCGTGACATCACTAGCGCCAGAGGGAGCCACGCTCCCATGACGGCCGGTTAGTACGGCCCGCAGGCGGCAGGCCCTACCTGTCCGCGAGCCACCCGAAGGCGGCAACAAGGGAGGGCCGACTCCTGGCAGGCGGCCCTTCTCCCCCTTGAAGTTTGTGCGCCATCAACCAGATGAGACGGGGTATGGCTACAGTGAGCACCCGTCAGGCGGCGGGACTGTAGCCACGCTCCCCTCGACAAAGCCTTCGTCATCAAGGGCGAGGCTATAGTATAAAGCAGTCAAACTAGCCCGCAGGTGGCGGGCCCCAGCGGTCGGCGGAGAAGCCGGCGACCAGAGACGCTGACGGCCGGGTCCTACACCCGGCCGAATTACCATTGTACCCCTAGGGGGTAGGCCTATATAAACCCCCCAGACTCACCCATGCAAAGGGTTCAGCACCCACGCCATTCACACGTACACGTAGAGAGAGGAGTAGAGCTAGCCTTGCCCTTCTCCCTCCTCTAGCCGAAACAGCCCAAGGAGCAAGCTTGTAGCTACCTGGTTGATCATAGCCATCATGCGGAGACCCCACAGAGCAGGACTAGGGGTGTTATCTCCAAGGAGAGCCCCGAACCTGGGTAAGATTCGCAGGCGTATGCGGTCTCGCTCACTCCCGCTTCTAGAGCCCGGCGACGTACTCTTGTCCCCATCCATGATAAGCCACCCCCTGGCATATGTCGCACGATATCCCCGACATTTGGTGCCCACCGTAGGGCAAGGTGCACCGTCGTCCGGAAACAAGTTCTGTACGGGAACCCTCTTCCTTCCTTGCGAGCGCAGCCAGCCCGGCACGCCTGACGGTGTTTGCGCCGACACGCTGCGTGGCGTGGAAGCCGCCTGTGTCGCGAGCTACCTCGCTGATCTCATCGGCGGGGATCCGCCTCTCTGACGAGCCCGCACCCGATGCGGGCGCTGCCAGCTCCGAGATTTGCCTTGTCGACCTCCTCGGCAAGCTTCACATCGCCAACGAGCCGGCCTCTGACCTGGAGTCCGTTGGCTCCACCGACCTGCCCGTCGACATGGTCATCGACGCCGACGCCGCGCCTTCTGATGCCTTCCCCGGTGACGTGGTGATCTTCAATGACCTGCTCCCTGCTGTAGACAGCAGTGCCGGCACCAGCACCGTCACCGAGCTGCTAGTCATCAGCCACGATGGAGCCTCCGACGAACGGGAAAACGCTGGAAGCGTGCCGTGTTACACTCCTCGACAGTGCCAACAAGTTGGCAGCCATGAGACGCCTCACCGAGGCCTACCAGTGCGAGATCGACCGCGCCATCTGCGGCACGCCGGCTGCCGGCGAACCCAGCCGTGTGGGCACGGTCCGGCAGCGCGGCGCAGCCATCGCCAGCATGCTAGGGGCCGCCCGCCCGGTCTACGCCACGCCAATGGAGAACTTGCATGCCGCCCAGGCGGCGGCAGATGAGCTGGATCGCCTGGAGGGCGACGAGCGCCGCTGCATGACGGAGCGCGTCCAATAGCTCATCGACCCGGCCGCCGCGTAGCAAGAAGCTGGCCGCCGCGTGGTGGAACCCGGCTCGCAGGATGAGAACCTTCCCCCTCGCCGAGAGCACGACATGACCTCCCGGACGCCGACGGCCGGCGCCCGCGACCGAGGAAATCGAGAGCCGGCTGTTAGCCACGGACACACGCATCACCATCGAGCGCGACCAAGACGGCCGCCCACGAGCAGTGGAACGGCGGGACGATCGACCGCCTCCCCTGCGCAGGGAGAGGCGCACCTCCCCCCCACCTGTTGAGCATCCGATTCTCGGAGACCGGGTGCGACCCCGTGAAGGAGTCGGAGAGAACGACGCCTGCCTCCGGATCGACCGCTTGGCTCGATCCCTGGCGTTAGAAGAAGAAGATGTGATCGGCCCGCCTTGTTTCGGCCCCCGCATTCGCGATGAGCCCTTCCCCAAGGGTTTCTCGCTTCCTCGAGACACTCCCAAGTACAACGGTTCCGTGAAGCCAGAGGATTGGCTGGTTGACTGCTCCACCGCCGTCAGCATAGCAAACGGCAACAAGCGCGTTGCCGTGAAGTATGTTCCGCTCATGCTCCAGGGCACGGCCGGGACATGGCTGAACAACCTCAAGCCCTACAGCGTCAACAGCTGGCTGGACTTTACCAAAGTTTTCATCCGCAACTTCACCAGCACCTACAAGCGCCCGCCCAAGCCTCGCCAGCTCTCCCTGTGTGTCCAAGGCCCGACCGAGTCCACCCGCGAGTACTTGACGCGGTGGGCCGAACTGCGCAACTCCTGCGAAGGGGTGCATGAGGTACATGCCATACTTCACTACCGGGTGTCGAGAGGGCACCTTACTCAAGCACCGACTCCTCTGCGACGAGCCGGCCACACTCGACGAGCTGCTAATCATAGCGGACAAGTACGCCAGTGCCGACTCCTCCATGAAGTCGGAGCTCCGAGTGGACGCATCTGGAAAGATGCTCCCTCCGGCCCCTCAGACGTCTGCCAGCGACTCCAGTCGGCGCCAGCAGTCGAACGACAACAAACGCAAGGCCCAGCAGCCGGCTTCCACTAGCCGGCAGGTGGCAGCAGTTTAAGACCAACAGCCGGAAGAGCAGCCCGACCCCAATCGTGAAAAAGGCGGCAAACCAGCTTGGTTGCCCGCCTTCTCCTTCGAGCAAACCCTTGATGCTCCCTGCAAGTTCCACAGCAGCGCGAAGCCATCCAATCACACTACCTGGAAGAGCCACTGGCTCACCCGCATTGCCAAAGGCGAAGGACTGCCCCCTCCGCCTGCTGGCCCATCGGCTTCGCCTCCTCAGCAGCCGGCGGCCCGCCCCGTCGGCACAATCCAAGATGAATTCCCCGAAGAACACGGAGCCTACGTTGTCTTCACCAGTGTGGCCGACGACAGGCACAGCCGGCGTCAGCAGCACCGTGAGGTGAACACGGTCGCTTCTGAGGTCCCAGAGTTCATGCACTGCTCCGAGAGGCCTATCAGCTGGAGCCGCGCCGACCATCCGGAGGTGATGCCTTCTCCGGGGTCCTACGCCCTGGTGCTGGATGTCACATTCTCAACGGAGCGGCGAGCCTGTCGCTTCTCCCGAGTTCTGATAGACGGCGAGCATCAACATCCTCTACCGTGACACCCTGGAGAAGCTGTGCGTCAAGGAGAAGTAGCTCCAGCCCAGCCGGACTGTCTTCCATGGCATTGTACCTGGCCATTCCTGCTCTCCAATCGGCAAGATCAAGATAGATGTCCTCTTCGGAGACAAAGATCACTTCCGCCGCGAGCCAATCTGGTTTGAGGTGGTGGACCTGGAGAGCCCCTACCACGCGCTCCTTGGCCGGCCTGCTCTGGCCAAGTTCATGGCGGTGCCACACTATGCCTACCTCAAGATGAAGATGCCGGGTACCAAGGGCATTATCACCATAGCCGGCGACTACCAGAACTCGGCCACATGTGCCGCTGCCAGCAGTCGGTTGGCTGAGTCCGTTGTCATCACTGCGGAAAGGCGGCTCCTTGACCGGGTTGTGGCCATGGCCAGCAAACAGCCGGACCTTTCACCGGATCCGAAGGAGTCAGAGGCCCAGGGCTCCCTCCAGCCGGCCAAAGAAACCAAGAAGATTCCCTTGGACCCTGAGCACCCGGAGAGATTCGCTGTCGTGGGGGCCCACCTCAACAGTAAATAGGAAAGCGAGCTCATCGATTTCCTCTGTGAGAATCGGGACATCTTCGCATGGTCTCCCAAGGACATGCCAAGTGTTCCAACGGATTTCGCCGAGCACAAGCTGCATGTCAGATCAGATGCAAAACCAGTTAAGCAACCCCTCCGCCGCCTGTCAGAAGAGAAGAGAAGAATCGTTGGCGAAGAGATCGCCCGACTTCTGGCGGCCGGCTTCATCATGGAAGTGTTCTTTCCAGAATGGCTTGCCAACCCAGTCCTTGTACTGAAGAAAAACAACAAGTGGCGCATGTGCATTGATTACACCAGCCTCAACAAAGCTTGCCCAAAGATCTGTTTGCTCTGCCTTGGATAGACCAGGTGATTGACTCCACAGCCGGATGCGAGCTGTTGAGTTTTTTGGATGCCTACTCTGGCTACCACCAGATCAAGCTGAACCCGGCCGATCGGCTGAAGACCGCCTTCATCACACCATTCGGAGCCTTCTGCTACCTGACCATGACATTCAGCCTGAGAAATGCCGGTGCCACGTTTCAGCGTTGCATGCAGAAGTGCCTCCTCAAGCAACTCGGCAGAAATGCCCACGTCTATGTAGACGACATTGTGGTGAAGACGGAGAAGCGTGGTACCCTCCTGGAGGATCTCAAGGAGACCTTCGATAATCTGTGCCGTTTTCAAATCAAGCTAAACCCAGAAAAGTGTGTCTTCGGGTCCCAGCCAGCCAGCTCCTTGGTTTCCTTGTCTCAGAACGCGGCATCGAGTGCAACCCTGTGAAGATCAAGGCCATTGAGCGGATGGAGAGGCCCACCCGGCTGCGAGACGTCCAGAAGTTCACCGGGTGCTTGGCATCCCTCAGCCATTTCATCAGTCGGCTGGGCGAGAAGGCTCTTCCCCTGTACCAGCTAATGAAGAAAACCACTCACTTCGAGTGGAACGACAAGGCGGACGAGGCCTTCCTCCAGCTCAACAAAATGCTGACTACGCCGCCTGTCCTGGCGGCCCCGGCTGCTAAGGAGCCCATGTTCCTCTACATCGCTGCCACCAGCCGGGTGGTCAGCACTGTCATTGTGGTCGAGCGCCGGAGGACGGCAAGGCACAGCCGGTCCAGAGGCCCGTCTACTACCTGAGCGAAGTGCTGTCGCAGAATTACCCCCACTACCAGAAGATGTGCTATGGCGTATACTTTGCCGCCAAGAAGCTCAAGCAGTACTTTCAAGAGCACTCCATCATGGTTGTCTGCACTGCCCCACTTGCCGAGATCATAGGCAACAGAGATGCATCAGGCCGGGTGGCCAAGTGGGCCATCGAGCTATCTCCCCACACCATCCTCTACCAGCCCCGCACCGCCATCAAGTCTCAAGCGCTGGCCGACTTCCTCATCGACTAGGCCGAGACCCAGTACCTGCCGCCGGTGCCGGATTCCACCCATTGGCGAATGCACTTTGATGGCTCAAAGATGCGCACCGGTCTAGGAGCCGGCATCGTCCTCACCTCTCCCAAAGGCGACAAGCTCAAGTACACGTTGCAAATTCACTTTGCCGCCTCCAACAACGTGGCCGAGTACAAGGCGCTCGTACACGGACTCCGACTGGCCAAAGAGATTGGCATACGCCGGATTCTGTGCTACGGCGACTCGGACTTGGTAGTCCAGCAGTCGTCTGGCGACAGGGACGCCAAGGATGCAAACATGGCGAGCTACCGTTTCCTCGTCCAGCAGATCAGCGGATACTTTGACGGGTGCGAGTTCCTTCACGTGCCCCGAGCCGAGAACAAGAAAGCTGATGCCCTGGCATGGATCGGCTCCACCCGCCAAGCGATACCAGCCGGTGTTTCCCTTCAATGCCTCCGCAAGCCGTCTATCAAGCCTTCGCCGGAATCTGAGTCCATCTTCGTGCCGGCTGCTCCCGGAACAGTCGGATCCGACTTGGGGGCTGCAACAGCCAGCCTGGGGACTTCGGCAGGCGGCTCGGGGACTGCAGCAGTCGCACCAGGCCCGGGGACTTCAGTCCCCGGCCCGGGGGCTGCGGTAGTCGGCCCAGGGACGTCGGCAGGCGGTCGGGGACTGCAGCAGTCGCACCCTGCCGGGGGACTTCAAAACCCGGCCCGGGGGCTGCAGCAGTCGGCCCGGGGACTTCAGCGACACAACAAGTGGTGGCTCACTCCAACTCGCCTCCTCCCAACCCAACCGCCCTGGTTCCAGTGGCCGTGATGACACTGGTCGAAGCACCGTCATGGGTGCAGCCCATCCTCAACTTCCTGGTAAGCGAAGAGCTACCAGCCGACGAGACCTCCGCCCGGCAAGTGCAACGCCGGTTAGCAGCATACACAATAGTGAACAGAGAGCTTGTCAGACGCAGCATGACTGGCGTCTTCCAGCGCTGCATTGAGACAGAAAGAGGCAAGGCAATCCTCAGAGACATCCATCAAGGCGAATGCGGCCACCACGCGGCCTCCAAATCCCTTGTCGCCAAAGCTTTTCGCCATGGATTCTTCTGGCCGACTGCTTTGGACGACGCTAAGGACTTGGTCAAGAAGTGCAAAGGGTGCCAGAAATTCGGCTCCAAGCAACACCTGCCGGCTTTTGCACTCAAGACCATCCCCCTCACTTGGCCATTTGCCGTCTGGGGGCTGGACATGGTGGGCCCGTTCAAAATGGCACGCGGCGGCATGACCCATCTGCTGGTCGCCGTGGATAAATTCACCAAGTGGATTGAAGCAAAGCCAATTAAGAAGCTGAACGGTCCAACTACGATGACCTTCATCACTGATATCACAGTCCGGTACGGCATACCGCACAGCATCATCACCGACAATGGCACAAACTTTGCCAAAGGCGCCTTGGCCTGTTTCTGCGTGACGCAGGGCATCCGACTGGACTTAGCGTCCGTTGCCCATCTGCAGTCAAACGGCCAAGTCGAGCGAGCAAACGGCCTCATCTTGTCCGGCATCAAGCCCCGACTGGTCGAGCTGCTGGAGCGCTCAGCCGGCTGCTGGATTGAGGAGCTACCAGTCGTCCTCTGGAGTCTCCAGACCACGCCGAACAAATCGACCGGCTTCACTCCCTTCTTCCTCGTGTACGGGGCCGAGGCTGTCATCCCAACTGACATTGAGTTTGACTCGCCTCGCGTCACCATGTAGATGGAGGCGGAGGCAAGGGAGGCGCAAGAAGATGGCGTCGACCTGCTGGAAGAAGGCTGGCTGCTGGCACTCAGCCGGTCCGCCATCTACCAGCAGGCCCTACGCCGCTACCACAACCAGAAGGTCAAGCCACGATCCTTCCAAGAGGGGGACCTTGTGCTCCAGCTGATGCAGCGAACAGCCGGCCAGCACAAGCTCTCGGCCCCTTGGGAAGGGCCCTTCATCATCAGCAAAGCTTTGGGCAACGACTCCTACTACCTCATCGACGCACAGAAGCCCAGGGCACGCAAGAGGGACGATTCCGGCAAGGAAACAGAGCGCCCATGGAACGCAAATCTCCTCCGAAGATTTTACAGTTAAAGCAGTATGTACCACGCTACCTTTCGTATTAAGAATGAAGGCATCGGGTCCCTCGAGGAGTACTCGGGGACCGCCCTTTTTATCTGTATGATAAGTTTATGCCTGAGAATGTGTTGTTTCATTCCTCCGCCTGGCACCGGGTCCGACCAGTCGGCCCGGGGGCTCGCCGCCTTGTCCTATGTTGGTGCCACCTGCAGTCGGACAAGTAGTGTGCCGACATCTAAGCCCTCTCTTGCCTTAAGCCGCAGCTTGCACAGCAATCGTTCGGCTGGCAAGAGCTAAAGGCAGGAAACGGTGTCCACGCGAAAAATGACTAAGGAAAAAAGCATCAACATAGGCTAAGCCGGCTCCTCGCCTCATCCTCCGGCTGCTGAGCAGCCGGCCGGCCGGCTTCTCACTTGACTTGCTACATTCTAAAACGGCCAAAGTACTTGTCTTCCTAAAACGGCCAAGCACCGGACCCAGCCACAGACCGTAGAGCGGCTGTCCGGCTGGTAGGGCGGTAGCCAAAGGAAGGCGGCAAAGGAAAAAGCCAAAAAAGAACGGAAGAACAAGGCAAAGTCAGAACCCGACAAAGCACAACTTGTGCGAATAAAGTTAATTTACATAGCAGAGCTCATAGCCAGCATTCAACAATGTTTGAATACACCCCCAGCGGGTGGAATTGCACGAATTTAACATACTTGTTCACAAGATTACAAGAACAGGAAAGATAAGATAAAGTGGCCATCTAGGCCAAGGGAGCAGCAGGCGGGTCCGACGGGTTGGCAGAGGCGGCGGCGCCGGATGGTGGAGCGGCCGACTGAAGGGTCTCGGCCTGATCGCCCCCGGCAGTAGTCGGTGCGGTGGCCCGCGACTCGTTGGTCGAGGCTTGGTCGGGCTGAGGCCGGCTGTCCGCTCCGTCGTCCGGTGCATCGTCTTCGCCGTCCTCGTCCTCTTCGTCCTCGCCCTTGTAGCTGGAGGCGATCTCTTCCGCCGAGTCCCCCGCATCCCCCGGGTTCAGCCCAAACCAGTCGGGCGGCACCTCAGCGCCTTCCTCGTCCAGCTCGGGGATGAAAACGGTGGTGTCGGCGTACTTGGCGATCGCTGCCGCGTGTTGAGTAAGCACAGGGCCCACCGCCGCCAGCTCCGGTCCGGCCTCCTGCCGGAAGGTGGCCAGCTGGGCCAGGTCCAGCCCAGGATACCATGCCTTGGCGAACTCCAAGGCTGTCCGCGCGCCCGCTCGAGCCACGGCGCCCTTCCAAGCCTCGAAGCGGCCGACCGCTACCTCTAGCCAGTCGGCAGTCCGACTGGGGAGCGGGGAATTTGAGCGTCAGGCCAAAAGGCGGCCAACACCTGAGCCCCGGCGCGCTGCAGGCGACGAAGCATCCTGTGAGCCGGCTGCAGGCGCGTCTTGATGGCCAGAAGCTGCTCGCCGAGATTCCGGGGCGCGTTGGGCGCAATGTCCGCGCCCGCTTTCCTCCGCATGTCGCGACGCGCCTCGATGGCCTGGCTGACGGCGACGGAGTGACCGGGAAAGTATTCTGCACAAGAAGAAGATTAAAGATTAGAAGCCAGAGGCCGACTCCTACTGCAGTCGACGGCTGTTCAAAAGAAGAAGTAACTTACCATCAATCATGTCCTCGAT
This sequence comes from Thinopyrum elongatum, assembly GCA_011799875.1. Classification (NCBI taxonomy): domain Eukaryota; kingdom Viridiplantae; phylum Streptophyta; class Magnoliopsida; order Poales; family Poaceae; genus Thinopyrum; species Thinopyrum elongatum. The sequence goes on along the minus strand of CM022297.1, from coordinate 353,733,838 downwards.
CTCGCCTTAGCCATCGTTCAGGAGTCTCTCCTTCTCGGCCCAGTTCGAGCGTTGAGTCTCGAACTCGGCCTTGAGGGAGTCTTCCTCCTCCTTCAGCTTCTGGAGCTCCGCCTTGTGCTGCTCCGCCTGGTCCGCCAGCTCCTTGGCCAGGCGGTCGCATTCCTGGGCCGCCTGGCTGCGCTCCTGCTCCTTGGTATGGAGCGCGGACTCGGCCTCGCCCAGGCACTGCCGCAGATCTGCGGTGGCCTCTGCCAAACACAAAGAAAAAAGAAAACCATCAACACCAATGGAAAGTAGTTGCCGGGAGATCCGGCCCGACTACTCAGCAGTTGGCCCGAATCTCTGGGACTACACCCAGCTGGTGCGCTGACACACCCCCGCAAGGAAGAAGACCAAGTACTTACTTCGGCTCTCCGTCAGATCGGCGGTCCACTTGGTCAGCTCCTGGAGCTGAGAGTTGTAGGCGGCCGCACGGATGTTGTGGTAATCCTGCAACAAAGACAACAGAAGAAGGCAACGAGTCAGTACTCGAAGCTCGACCTGAAGTTCCGAGCCGCCTGCTCAGCAGCCGGCCCGAAACTCGGGGGCTACACCCAGTGGGTGCGCTAGCGCGCCCCCACGGAAGATTACAAAGAAACGAAAACAAGAAACGCACCCGGACGGCCGCTCGCGTCGCCAGGAACTCCTGCGTGTACTGCTGCAGAGCGGCGCCTTGGGCGTTGAACCGGGCCAGGACTTCCTGCGAGGCCGCGTTCAAAACACCCGTACCACCCCCGAACGTCCAACCCGGTGGGGCGGCGCTGGTAGCCTCGGCGTCGGGGGCCGACGAGCTAGCGGCCCCGACCTCCAACGGCCGCGGTGCTGAGGCCGCCCTCCCCGCACGCCGACGCACCGGGATCCGGGTTGCAGGAGTCGGACCCACCATCAAATCGCCGCTAGCTGGCGGCACCAGCGACGCGTCAGGACGACTGCCCTGGGCGTCAGCAGCCGGCGTGCACAGGGGCACCTCTGCCTCCGGGATAACAGGGTCCCCTCCCCTCTCTTGGACTGGCTGGTTATCGCCGGCTCCTCCAGTCAGAGCCTGGACCTCCAGCACCACAGGCTTCGCAGATTGCGGACCGATGGACTCTGGAGCCCGGCTGCGGGACACCTCCTCTGCCTGCGCCTTGGCCGCGATGTCAGCCTGGGCCTTGGCCGCCGTATCGGCCTCCGCCTTCTCCTGGGCCGCAGCCTCCCGCTCCTCTCGCGCCTCCCGCACGTTCTTCTCCGTCGCCTCCTGGAGGGCGGCAAGCGGATCCATGTGGTGGGGGCCCGCGACATCGTCTGCCGCCCCGATCACCGAGCCGGACGGGGCTCGCGACAAGGAAAGTGGGGCACTGTGCGCCAAGGGAGGAAGAGAGTGAAAAGATCACAAAGATAGAAGAAAAGCAAACACAAAGCAAGATACAGGAAAGGAAAAGGCACTTACGCGGACACCAGCGGGAGCCGCTTTGGGGCCTTCTGGAAGAGGGCCGCCTTCGTGACAGCCTCTTGCCGCTTGGTCACGGCAGCCGAGGTCTTGGCCTTCTTGGGCCGGCTGCCGAACAACCCGGCGTCGGCCCGGTGCTTCGGTGCGCCGGCTGCTGCGATCGGCGCAGCCGAGGAGCTGGCGCCCGCCCTGTCGGCGCCAGGGGCACGGCGCGGCTCTTCGTCCTCCTCGTCGTCATCCGGCCAATCCCCGAGGCCACCTCCTAAGGAGCCGCCTGCTCTCTCGCCGCCACCACCTGTGGCGTCGTCCTCCTCCTGAGCGGCCGCCCCCAAGTCAGGGTCGTCCACATCACTCACCGACCGGTCCGCCATGTACTGGTGACCCGGGGCCGGCGTGTCAGTGGCCGTCTGGCCTAGGAAGCGCTGCACCAAGACTGACTGGTCAGGCGGTAAGAAAGAACCCGGACGAACAACGGAAAAAATGATAAGGAGACGTACCGGAGGCGGCGGGTCGGCCCGGCTGTACGGCGGCTTGCCGAATTGCCACTCCGTCTCCGACAGCTTGTAGTCGGAGGAGAAGTTCACCATGCGGACCACCTCCACGTCCGGCATCACCTTGGTGGACATCCGGCACGGGTCCCGGCGCCCACTCATGTCGCTGATCAAGTGAGGCCGGGCTTGGAGGGGCAGCACTCGGCGCTTCACGAACGCGGCCAGCAGGTCTGAGGCCTTGAGGCCCTCCGACACCGTCATCTCCTGAAGCCGGAGGAGCGCGGTGGAGCACGCGGCCGACAGGGCTCTCGGCCGGAACTTCTAGTTGGTGCGAGGTTTGACAGGCGGGCCGGCTGCGTAGGCCGGCAGGTTGACGTAGTCCCGCGTCGAGTGGATATTCTCGACGTAGAAGTATGACTTCTGCCATAGTTTGGCTGACTGCAGCAGGGCGAGAGCCGGGAAGCGGACCCCGGATCCTGTGCGCCGCACCGCGATGCAGGCTCCGCACTGGGCCGCCTCGTTCTTGGCGGCGGTGCCGAGCTTGAGATAGAAAAGCTCTCCCCACAGCTCGAGTGTGGGGAGCGTGCCGAGGTAGCCCTCGCACAGGGTGACAAAGGCGGAGAGCAGCACCACCGTATTCCGAGTGAGATGATGGGGCTGCATTCCGTAGAAGTCCAAAAATGAGCGAACGAACTCGCTCGCCGGAAGGCCGAAGCCGCGGAGGAAATGCGACCGAAAGACGACGCGTTCGCCGCCTTCCGGCGCCGGCGAGATCTCCCTCTCGGGGAGGACACGCACCTTGACGTTCGATGCATGGGGGAGCCGCCGCGACTGGTGGAGGAACTCCAAGTGCCCGTCGTGGACGTTGGAGCCGTCCCAGTCGCCCGCGCGGCCGCTTGGCGCCATGGGCTCCGTACTCGGCGGTGGTGCAAGGTGGCTGCGACACGAGGAGGTCCGGGGACGGCGGGCTGCGGCAGCGCTCCGGTGAGAGGAGAGGCCGCAGCAATAGCAAGAAGAAGAGGAAGGAGAAAAGCAAAGAGAAGGGAGAGGAGGGCGCGCGTGCATTCTGCCGCCCCCCTCCTCCCCCTACTTATAGCCCTCTGGCGGCAGAGCCAAGGGGGCGAGACGTGGGGGGGGGGGCGCGAGATTAATTGCGCCCACTCCCCCCATGACCCCGCAATTACAGGGCCATGATGGCGTGTATTAATCGCCCCAGGGATCTCAACCGCCCGCCTCGGCCGCAGCGGATCCGCACGTGTGCCGAGGCCCTGTAGTGGCGGGCCCAGGCCTGCGGCGATGTCTCATCACGCACGCGGGCTGGCAGGCCGGCCTGGCCTACTGGCGCCGCGTGGCGGGTGAGCCACGGGCGGCAAGCCTGTCGTCCGGCAGGCACCTAACCCGGCCTCCGCCATGACGATTTGAATTCACCAGGCGGCCGGCCTGGCCTTGGCCGGCTCCTGGCAATCGGCCTCTCCAGAAGACGGACGAAGCCCAACTACCAGACCACTCAGAGAAGGAAGCTGCTGAGGCTCCTTGTTTTTCAGCCGCGGTGCCCCACCAGCTTCGGGGACTACTGTCGGAGTAAATAACCACGGGTAGCCACATCAGCCCCCCATGGTATTTCAAGACATCTGGGCCGGCCGCGCCCCTCACACCCTCTGGAAGCACGACCGCCTCCTTGGGCTGGACGGTCCAAGGGGCCGGCTGCTAGAAAGCAGCAAGACCACGAAAGGCGGCCGCAAGGGGCCGACTCTTGACAGACAGCCCCTCGCCCCCTCGAAGTCAGCACCACATTACCACGACAAGACAAGGCATGGCTACAGTGCGGCCTGCTACCCCCGAACCCGGGATGGGACTTGGCCGCAGAGCTGTGTACTGGGCGGACAGCCCCTACCCAGCATGACAATGTAGCCACGCGGTCCGTGACATCACTAGCGCCAGAGGGAGCCACGCTCCCACGACAGGCGGTCAGTACGGCCCGCAGGCGGCGGGCCCTACCTGTCTGCGAGCCACCTGAAGGCGGCAAACCTCAGGCAGGCGGCAACAAGGGAGGGCCGACTCCTGGCAGGCGGCCCTTCTCCCCCTTGAAGTTTCTGCGCCGTCAACCAGATGAGACAGGGTATGGCTACAGTGAGCACCCGTCAGGCGGTGGGACTGTAGCCACGCTCCCCTCGACAAAGCCTTCGTCATCAAGGGCGAGGCTATAGTATAAAGCAGTCAAACTAGCCCGCAGGTGGCGGGCCCCAGTGGTCGGCGGAGAAGCCGGCGACCAGAGACGCTGACGGCCGGGTCCTACACCCAGCCGAATTACCATTGTACCCCTGGGGGTAGGCCTATATAAACCCCCCAGACTCACCCATGCAAAGGGTTCAGCACCCACGCCATTCACACGTACACGTAGAGAGAGGAGTAGAGCTAGCCTTGCCCTTCTCCCTCCTCTAGCCGAAATAGCTCAAGGAGCAAGCTTGTAGCTACCTGGTTGATCATAGCCATCATGCAGAGACCCTGCAGAGCAGGACTAGGGTTGTTATCTCCAAGGAGAGCCCCGAACCTGGGTAAGATTCGCAGGCGTATGCGGTCTCGCTCACTCCCGCTTCTAGAGCCTGGCGACGTACTCTTGTCCCCATCCATGATTAGCCACCCCCTGGCATATGTCGCACGATATCCCCGACATATATACGCGCAAACACTCACCGCTATAAGCGTGCACACACACACCGAGCACCTTCAAGAGAGTGAGCCAACATATCATCTTGAGATTTTACGAAGTCACCATAGGCGCCTCGTAGTCGAGGGGAACGTCTCCTCCCACTGAACGCAGATCGCCGAAAATACTGAAATTAATCCAGGATAAATGCGAGCACCAGGACTTTAACCCTGGTGGGCTGGGGATACCACTGTCCTCCCAACCATCCAACCACAGGTTGGTTAGCACCACAAAATGTATATGGTGACCGTAATGAGCTTATTCTGAAGTCCAGTGACCATATCGTGCTTTCGCTTCAAATACAATGACCATAAGTGTCGTCAACAAAATACGAAGCACGCATCAAATACAATGACCGTCAGTGTCATCAACAAAATACAGAGACATATGGTGAGCTAGATACCGTATGATCACCACAAGAATGTATACGGTGACCGTAATGAGTATATTCTGAAGTCCAGTGACCGTATAGTGCTTTCGCTTGAAATACAGTGACCGTCACGCGTGAATGTGTCAGGGGCATACTTTTAGAGGGCCGAGAGATAATGTGTCAGGGGCATACTTTTAGAGGGCCGAGAGATAGTTTGTGTGCGTACATGAAAGTGGTGTAGAAAGAGGGGGTGTGCGGTGGAGAGAAAGAGAGACATGCCCTTCGTTTCTCTTTCCCGTGACTAATTTTTTAGGAGAAGATATAAACATTCACAATGCGGAACAAATATTATTGGATGCACCATGCAATTAACTTTCATGTATAACTTTGTACTTTTGTATATGCTTATTTTCTTAGTGGCCGATTGTGTGTGGCGTGTGGTGGGCACATCATTTCTAGTTGTGATGGGTCGACGTGAGGACTCATGGGTCAGTTCCATCCTGCGCCACATAGGTTGGACCGAGACGCGTTATACGAAGAACCATGGACGACTCGGCTTACAAGACAAAGCTAGCAGGGTTGTGGAGGACTCTATCCCCACTGATGATAAGCCGACTATATATGATTTGTAACCCTAGGCCCCGAGTATGTTATATAAGCCCGGGGGCTAGTTCGTCGATAGTATACACACACACAATGCCTGGTATTCACGTGTAATTTGTACACACTCCTATCACAAATATACAGTACCAGGTGTAGGCTTTTTCCTCAACTGCAAGGTCCCAGACTTGGGTAAAACTTTGCCTCGTATTACCATCCAGCCTAACAGTCAGGGATATGCTACCGAATGATCTGATGGAATCATATCCGCCAACTAGTAAGAGAGAGGTGTGTGTGTGGGGGGGAGCAATGTGTGCGAGAGAGGCCTAAAGATAATGTGTGTGCGGGAGACACGTAGGCACATATATGTGCATATAGAGGGCCAGCAGAGACCGTGCGTGTGTATATATGCATGTGAGAGAAATAGTGTTTTCCAACTAAGATTAGTGAAAAGAGTGGTACGTAGTAGTAAGAGAGAGAGAGAGAGAGAGAGAGAGAGAGAGAGAGAGGGAGATATATAGAGAGTGTGTGTGCGTGAGACACCCCGGGAGAGAGTGTGAGCATGTGTGAGAGAGAAATGCTGATGTATATAAAGTGTGTGCACTTATGCGTCAGATAGAGAGATATATAGCACGTGTGTGAGGACGGGCCAAGGCATAGTGCATCTACGCATAAAAGGCGGTTCTACGCATTAAATTAAAATATAAATTCCATTAAAAAAATTGGGTGAGATCATGAATTTTGCAATTTGCGTATGAACGAACATTGGTCTATCAGACACCCATACTCTATTGAATTAGAGCATGTGTATGGGTTTATTTCATATTATCGATCCATAGAGTGAGAGTGGTTTGAAATCCAGACAATGGATGGCTTTTGCAATTCATATACAAACATTAATTAGTGCACTCCGTGTTGTTAGTGTCAGGCACTTTATACATTTGTCACATACATGGATACATTCCAAATTAATAGCTACGAAATAGAATACATGTTCAATTCAACATAAAGGTGGTTTCGAAGATTCGAATTCATAGGAAGTGCATTCATCTATTTTAATTCAAGATAATGGCATTTGTAAATCAGATCTAAAAGGTGGCATCAATGTTTGTTGTGCGGTTGAACATGCCATATATTCATATGCATGTCTAACTATTTTTTTGCAACAAAGGAGATAATATCTGGAACCATGCATGAATTGAGCTAAGCTGCATATTTTTTAATATATATTCGTGTACAATATATATTCAAATGTACCCTCCCCCATTCCAAAATAATCGTAGTTTTAGGATTTTCAAGAGTCAAGATTTTTGAAGTGTGACAAATCCTGAAACTTCAATTCAAGATAATTGTAAACATTAATGCTTCTGCTCCCAAATATTGAACGAAGCGCCAAATAAGCCTCTGGTCGCCCGAAACCGCGCGAGACTAATGTTTGGTGGTAGGAAATTACTGTCCTGACTCTGACCCGTGTAGCCTATCGGCCCGATGTCCAAAGGTCTAAACTGGGGTAGGTTTGTAACTTCACCAAGACGCCAGTCAACCGCCTCCGAGAAGCATTCATACACCGTGGGCGCTTAAACACCCATGCGCTCAGACGAAATCTATCCCGCCCACTATTTGGGACACCTGAGATACTGTCCTACCCCAGACCTGCAATATGTCTGAAATTTTAGATGGGGGCAAAGTTTGTAACTTTCCCCAAATTTCAAACAAGCGCGTCCCAAACCGAAACATTGTTCCCCCTCCCTCCGTTTCCCCATTCATACTCCGTGGACGCCAAAACGCCCTCTCCACCAGCCACGAAACCCCACCCTCCTCCATCCTCCACCCCATCGCGCCCAATCCACCGCCGCCCTCCTCCATCACGCCGGAGCCGGTACCCCGACGTCATCGTCCAACGCAACCGCAACCGCAACGCCCTCAAGGAATTAGCAGCTGAAGCCGAGGCAGAGCTGCCTCCACGACGCCGACGTGCGCCGTACCAGAACCACTTCAACCATGCCGTCCTGCGCCTCACCGCTGCCGCTCCATTGTCGCAACCGTCCATCACACCGGAGCTGTTCCCACTACACTGTCGTTCGCCGCCTTAGATCTGGTTCCCTGCCGCCGACAGATGGCCACCGCACCAGACTCAACAACTTGGCCATGGGTTCGTCCAAGGCTCCACCGTCCTCCACAACTTCTTGTTTCTAGCGAACCTCAAGAAGATCATTGAAAAAACAGAAGGAGGACACAACACTGCCAGCAGAAAGAGGTACTCCTCTTCCCTTATTCGTGCAAATCTTACGTCTCTGCTCACACCGTATTCATCCCATGAAAGAAACTAGTTGAGCTCTTCTTACTGCACCTTCTTCGTGATAATAAACGCACAAGGTTTCCTCCCATTTACTATTTCACCTTAGCAAGAGGTCAGTCACCCGCCTGGATTTCAATTCAGGGTCAGTTGATTCGCAATTAAAAGAAGCAGCACCCGCTTAGGCACGCGGAGCACCTAGTCTGCCTGTTCGCTGGGGAAGCGGCACATCGGTGTCTATCATAGGGGTGTGGGGCGCAGGAGCTGCTTGCGCCCGATCTGGAGGTCGGCAAGGCTTGAAGGGATGGCCGGGGGGCGGTGCCAAGCATGGAGGTGTGGTGAGGTCAAGGGGAGGGCGGAGGCAGGGGACTGGGCCGGTGGTCGCTGGTGTTTCAAGGAAGATCATCAACACTGACTGGCTGGAGGTAGATGGAGGTGATCTGCCAGTTCTTTATACATCGGACGATGCAAAAAAAATGGACTGACCTATTTGTTTTCAGTCGACTGTTATTTTCATAGGACCACACCTTGTGGTGTGCTGGAGGAGTATCTGCATTTCCCAGCCATCCCTGTGCTCATATTTCAAAATCCTAGAATCTAATTTTGTGTGTCATGCATGTTGTAGAGCTATCATATGTCTCCCGTCATTTATTTCTAACCCACCTGCTATCTGCTACTTTTACACTGTACTACTTGTGCACACACTTCAACCATACTCACACTATTGTTTTTTTATGCATGGGTATTTCAGACTCTGATGCACTATTGATGAATACACAAAAGAAAAGATAGAAGTCGCTCCAGTGTAATTTGAGGATAAGCACTAAGCGTTTCAGCGCTCTAAAGGGTGTAGTGTCAGCAGATGGAGACAGTAAACGTAGCTCTGCAGTTGATGATCTCAATTGCCACACACAACCATCCCAGATGCTTGCTTTAACTTCACGCTGTCAAATGTGGTTGCATGTTGCATATGGTGTCTAGCTTGTATTGCTTCCAATTTGGTTAAATTGCATCTACTTACTTTACACATTATACCTTTGATAATGACATGCCTTTCTGTTTTTGATACATACGACATCTGTCTATTAACCATGTTCTTACATCAAACTAATGCTCCTGTGTATCCCTCATCAATCACTTATGATGAGACAGTCACCCCAGTGGGTTACTGTGAGACGCGCTACTCTTTTAAAGAGTGTAGTGTCATCCTCCCCACATGATTCTCAAGAAACAGCAAGGCTAAATGAAGATAGTCAACGTAGCTCTATAGTTGATGACCGCAGTTCCCCTACACCACCATCGCAGGTGCTTGCTCTTACTTGGCAATGTGATATGTGATTGCATGTTGCATATGGTGTCTACCTTGTAATGCTTCTAATTAGGGTAAATTTCATTTGCTTAGTTAACACATTATACCTCTGAATATGACATGCCTTCCTATTTTTGGTACATACTACATCTTTCTATTAACCATGTTCTTACATCAAACTACTTTTCTTGTGTATCCCTCATCAATCACTTCTGACGAGACACCTTCAAATTGACAGTGTAATATTGGTTGCATCTTGCATATCATTTCAAGCATGTACTGCCTCTAATTTGTTGAAATTCCACTTATAACAAGACACTTCTAACTTGGTAGAGTGATTTTGGTTGGATCTTTCATATGGTGTCTAGCTTGCATTGCTTCCAATTTCTTGAAATGCCTTCTGCTTAGCATTTTTCGTACATATTCCATCCTCCTACAATTTGGTTGCCTTACATAAAAGTTGTGTTTGTCAGTATCATGCATCAACGAATTTGGAAGAGCGAATTTCATTCCTTTTTCTTGTGTGTTTGACTTAACAAGGCGAAATCTAAAAGGATGAACGCACGGGATGATGGTGGTCCTCTGGAGCAACCGAAGCAGATGATCTCTGCAGATTCTCCTACTACTCCTACTATAGTGCAAGTTCCAAATCTCATCTCCCCTACTCCACAACCCCAGGTGCTTGCTCCAACATGGCAGTGTGATATCTGTTTGCATGTTGCATATGGTGCCTAGCTTGTATTGCTTCTAATTTGTTAAATTGCATTTCCTTAGCTTACACATTATACATGTGAATATGACATGCCTTCCTGTTTTTGGTACATACTACATCTGCCTATCACACCATGTTCTTACATCAAACTACTGTTCTTGTGTATCCTGCATCTATCACTTATGATGAGACAGTCACGCCCGTGGGTTAGTTGAGACGCGTTACTCTTATAAAGAGTGCAGTTTCATCCTCATGATTCTCAAGAAACAACAAGTCTAAATTAAGATATTGAACGTAGCTCTGTACTTGAAGACCGCATTTCCCCTACACCACCATCGTAGGTGCTTGCTCTAACTTCGCAGTGTGATATGTGGTTGCATGTTGCATACGATGTCTAGCTTGTAATGCTTCTAATTAGGGTAAATTGCATCTGCTTATTTTACACATTATACCTGTGAATATGACATGCCTTCCTCTTTTTGGCACATTATATCTATTAACCATGTTCTTACATGAAACTACCGCTCTTCTGTATCCTGCATCAATCACTTATAATGAGACACCTTTATTCGTTGCATATTGCATATGATTTCTAGCGTGTTGCCATGTATTGCTTCTAATTTGTTCAAATACATTTGTGAGGCCACCCTTTTAATTTGGCAGAGTGATATTGGTTTCATCTTTCATATGGTGTCTAGCTTGCATTGCTTCTAATTAGTTCAAACACCTTGTGCTTAGTTTACACTTTACACATCATACATGTCAATATGTCATGCTGTCCTGTTTTTCATACATATTCCATCCTCCTATCATGCGGTTGCCTTACATGAAAGTAGTGTTCGTCAGTATCATGCATCAATGAATTCTGAAGAGAAAATTTTATTCCTTTTTCTTGTGGGTTTGACTTGACAACGCAAAATCAAAAAAGAGGAAGGAAAAGAGTAAGGAAGGCGATGATGGTGGTCCTCTGTAGCAACGTAAACGGAGCATCTGTATGGATTCTCCTCGTACTGCTAGTGCATTACAAGTTCCAAGTCTCCGCTCCCGTACTCCACCATCCCAGGTGCTTGCTCTAACTTGGCAGTGTGATATCTGGTTGCATGTTGCATATGGTGTCTAGCTTGTATTGCTTCTAATTAGTGTAAACTGCATCTGCTTAGCTTACACATTATACGTGTGAATATGACACGCCTTCCTATTTTTGGCACATACTGTATCTGTCTATCACACCATGTTCTTACATGAAACTAATCTTCTTGTGTATCCTGCATCAGTAACTTACGATGAGACACCTTTAAGTTGGCAGTGTGATATTGGTTTGCATCTTGAATATGATTTCTAGCAAGTAGTGCTTCTAATTTGATGAATGCCACCTATTATGAGACAGTTTTAACTTGGCAGAGTGATATTGGTTGCACCTTCCATATGATGTCTAGCTTGCAGTGCTTCTAATTTGTTAAAGTGCCTTCTGCTTAGTTACCACATCATAGGTGTGAATATGTCATGCCGTCCAGTTTTCATATATATTCCATCCTCGTATCATGAGTTTGCCTTTCATCAGAGTAGTGTTCGTCAGTATCATGTATGAATGAGTTCTGAAGAGCGAATTTATTCCTTTTTCTTGTCGGTTTAACCTCAAAATGCAAAATCAATAAAGCGGAAGGAAATTGGTAAGGCATTGGATGATGGTGGTCCTTCCGAGCAACTGAAATGGAGGGTCTCTATAGATTCTACTCCGCCATCCTCCCAACAAGATTCGCAAGACAACGCAAGGCTAGACAGTCAACGTAGCTGTGTAGACGATGAGCACATCTCCCCTACTCCACCATCACAGGTGTTTGCTCTAACTTGGCACTATTATATGTGGTTGTTTGTTGCGTATGATGTCTAGCTCGTATTGCTTCTAACTTTATTGTATTGCATCTGCTTACTTTACACATCATACCTTTGAATATGACATGTGTTCCTATTTCTAGAACATACTATATCTGATCACACCATGTTCTTACATCAGACTACTGTTCTTGCGCATCCCGCATGAGTCACTTATGATGAGGCACCTTTAAGTCGCCATTGTGATATTGGTTGTGTCTTGCATATGATTTCTAGCATGTACTACTTCTAATTTGTTGAAACGCCAGATAGTTTGAACTTGGCAGAGTGATATTTGTTGCATCTTTCATATGGTGTCTAGCTTGCAGTGTTTCTAATTTGTTGAAATGCCTTCTGCTTAGTTACCACATCATAGGTGTGAATATGTCACGCCGTCCTGTTTTTCGTACATATTCCATCCTCGTATCATGTGTTTTCCTTTCATCTGAGTAGTGTTCGTCAGTATCATGCATGCATGAGTTGTGAAGAGCGAATTTTATTCCTTTTTCTTATCAGTTTGACTTCACAATGCAAAATCAATACAGCTGAAGGAAATTAGTAAGGCAGTGGATGATGGTGGTCCTTCGAAGCAACTCAAACAGAGGGTCTCTATAGATTCTACTCCGCCATCCTCCCAACAAGATTCGCAAGACAACACAAGGCTGGACAGTCAATGTAGCTGTGTAGATGATGAGCACATCTCCCCTACTCCACCATCACAGGTGCTTGCTCTAACTTGGCACTGTTATATGTTGTTGCGTGTTCCGTATGATGTCTAGTTTGTATTGCTTCTAATTTTCTTGAATTGCATCTGCGTAGCTTACAACTTATACCTGCAACAATCACTTACCCATAAGACACATTTAACTTGGGAGTGTGATGTAGGTTGCATATTGCATTGTCTTCTAGCTTGTACTACTTCTAATTTGTTGAAATGGCACTTATGACGAGACACTTTTTACCTGGTAGAGTGATATTGGTTGCATGTTCATATGGTGCCTAGCTTTCATTTCTTCTAATTTTGTTGAAATGCCTTCTGCTTACTATTTTTCATACATATTCCATCCTCCTATCGTACGTGTGACTATGCAAAGTTGTTGTTTTTTTGTATATATTCCATCCTCCTATCATGCGCTTGCCTTACATCAAAGTAGTGTTCGTCTGTATCATGCATCAACCAGTTATGCAGAGCTAATTTTATTCATCTTCTTGTGGTTTTGACTTCAGAAGGCAATATCAAAAATGAGGAAGGAAAAGAGTAAGTTAGGGGATGTTGGTGGTCCTTCGAACCGACGCAAACGGAGGCTCTCTAGATTTGCCACTGCTACTGCTACTGCAGTTGAAGTCCCAAGTCTATATGATGAGTTCATCTCCCCTACTCCACCACGCAGGTGCTTGCTCTAAGTTGACAGTGTGATAATTGGTTGCATGTTGCATATGTTGTCTAGCTTGTATTTCTTCTATTTTGATTAAATTGCACCTGCTGACTTTATACGTTATACACGTGCATATGACATGCCTTTCTGTGTCTAGAATACACTGCATCTATCTATCATACCATGTTCTTACATCAAAGTACTCCTATTGCGTATCCCACATCAATCACTCATGATTGGACGCTTTTAACTTGGCAGTGTGATAGTGGTTGCATCTTGCATTGATTTCTAGGTTGTACTGCTTCTAATTTTTCAAAATGCCACTTATGACAAGACACTTTTAACTTGGCAGAGTGATATTGGTTGCATCTTTCATATGGTGTCTACCTTGCATTACTTCTATTTTCTTGAAAATCCTTCTGCTTAGTTTACACATCGTAGCTGTGAATATGTCACGCCGTCCTATTTTTCTTACATATTCCATCCTCCTCATACGGTTGTCTTACATCAAAGTATTGCTTGTCTATATCATGCATCAATGAGTTCTCAAGAGCGATTTTATTCTTTTATGTTGTGGGTACGGCTTGACATGGCAAAGTCAAAAAAGAGCAAGGAAAAGAATATAGTAGGGAATGGTGTTACTCGTCGGGTGCAACGGAAAAGGATCTTCCCTCGAGATTCTGCTGGTACTTATAGTGCAGTAGAAGGTCCAAGTCCACCGGCTAAATCTACAAACACAGTATCACCTGCACCACCAGCTGTAGCATCCCCTTCAACTGTACCGGCATCTCAACGAGTTACGCGTTCGTTTGCTCTGCAACTGGCCTGTTCCCAAGCTGCCTTCACACCTAACACTACTTCCGAAGCACTGCTGACACAACATGACTTGGCAAGATCAGATGAACCTCATGAGCATCAACACCAAGACGGTACCTGACCAAGTCAAGTTGCAGTTGCATGCTCCTTTATATGTACTCTCACAGTTTGATGTGCACTAACAATTTCCATATTCTTTGTTGAACTAGCACCACGGCGCAAGCGGAAACAGACATTAGGGATAATGCTTGACAAATTAAAAAAATCTAAAGGAGGAAGAATGGAGATCCATTTTGAGGCAGGTTTAAAAAGGCCACGTGAAGCTACAGAGTCAGCCAAGTTAGTATCAGAGGCAGTCGTTGCCGTTAGGTGTCATGCACGTATCCTCCCAACGTGGATCCAGTACAGGAATGAGAAAGACGATACCCAGTTTAACACCTTCCTTGACCATTTATCCATAAGTAATGTTATTCATCGCAATTTGTAATATTGTCTTGCTCTGTCCCATACTTTCTAGCTTCCTCCTAATAAGACTCACATTCTTTTTTCAACAGATGAGGTTCAAGTTAGATCCGGAAGATGATGCAACTAAACAAGCATGCACTCATGTTTTTCAGTCTGCTCAGCGATAGTATCGGTGTCACCTTAGAAAAACTAACTTTGAAGGCAAGGCTAACAATGAAATCGCCCAAACATCTCCAGTGGAATATATTACAAATGAAGACTGGACAGCCCTTGTTAAACACTGGTCTGGTCCAAAGTATCAGGTAGGGTATATGTATTTGATCAGATCACATATTGAACTCGTATTTATGTATGTTCCTTACAAGTGTATCTTCTTCTAGGCTAACTGTTTGAAGAAGAAGACCAGCCATTCTAAAGTGAAATTCCAACACACAATAGGATCTCGTAGCTATATTGCACAATGCGAGGCTCTTGTAAATAGCTGCTAGTTCCTTCTTTTTTTCGTGCCATATTATTGTATCTATATTGACTTCTTCCAAATACAGAGGAAGGCCCGTGCGGACCAAAAAGAACCTAAACCGAATGTTGTGCAAATCTTCAAGGATTTCCACACTAGCAATATAAAAGGGCATGAGTGTGACACCCTGGTTTTTGCCCTTTTTCTTTTTCTGGATTTTATTGCATTTTTTATTTGAATTTGAGTTTTGAATCAACTCATTTGGACTTAATCACTTGGGCATTTCTTTGATTTTCACCCAAGTGACTCATCTCACTCTAAAACTCATCTCTTTCACTCTGATATATCAAAATATGGCCATGGGAATATTTTTCTTAAATGAAAAATATTCATTTTCTCTCTGAAACACCACTTCACTCACTTCTGCTCCATAGCAACCCTCATTTTTCTTGCCCACAAAAATCTGAGAAAATTCCTGAATATTCTTTGGACTTTGGCACACCTCCCTGTGCAAAAATATTTCATGGTTATTTGGAATATTTTTGCTACAGAAAATCTTTTCTGTTCTGTGCAGAAAAGGCATGTTGTGAAGGAAGTGCATTTTTCCTTGATCCAATGGAGCTGAAATTTTTAGGGCTTAATTACCCTCCTAAGTAACCCTTAACCACCAAAACTCAGCTCTTAACTCTCTAGATTCTTCTCTATTAAGCTTCAAAGTTACTGTCCAGAAACTTGCCAAGAAGCTACAGTCTCACCCAGTCGACCTGGCTTTAACTTAGATGCTTGGATCGACCTAGCCTTGCAAAGACAACACCCCAGACATGAATTTAATGCTCGGCATCGCGTGATGCTAGAGTTCACGTGGTGACCGCGTGTGGACACGATGCCAGGCAGCTGTTCGGCGTGCTCTGGGTGCCGCCAACGCCTCTGTTTCGCTCGTGCGCGCGCCCGAAGCCAAACCAGATCACCACCAAGCGCCTGCTGCCTCGACTCATCACCCTTAACCCCTCCCTGCCGCTCGCCGATGCCGGAGTTCGCAACAACGAGCACGGGCATGACGCGTCCAAGTGCACAGTGCGCCCGTGCCCCTGTGCTCGTCTCCACCCGCGCCCTGTGCTCGTCCCCGTCCTCCCACAGTGGCCGCGTGAGCCGTGGATCCTCCCCCCTCTCTCTCTCTCTGACGCCCCTTGTCGCCATGCACCTCTTCCAGAGAGCTCGTCGGCGCTCTTGATCCCCTCCTCGGCCATGCCTATAAATAGGACCCCCGAGCTCGTTTCCCCTCACCACCCCACTCCTCTGGCACCCACACTTCCTCTAGATAGCCGCGGCCAGGCCAGGCGGGCCTCTGGCCGCCGTTCTGCTCTAGAGCTCGCCGCCGATCCCGCCTCGGTGTTCTGCTTCCTTCGATGCCCCTCGTCCTCCACCAACTGCTCAGGCGTGTTCCTGGTGGTCCACTGGTCCTAGCTGGTGCCTCTGGAGCCATTGGAACGACCTCACGACGCCGGGGTCTTCGTCTCCGACGAGCTTCGCCCGCTGCAGCCGCTGGAGACGACCACGCCGACCTCATCCGTCCACCTCTCGCCGAGCTATGGGTACGTGCAAGTTCGCCGTAGTCTTGCACATCCACCCATCCCCTCACCGGCTGCAGCTGACCTCTCCTCGCAGGAGAAACGCCGGCGACGAGTCGCCCTCCTTTGTTTCTCTCTCTCCCTCTCTCCTAATCCTGCCAGTGGGGCCCGCCCGTCAGCCTCACTGAGCGCCCGCCGAAGCGGTATAAGTGGAGGCGCGTTTTTGAAATACGCCATCGACGTCACCCTCTCTAATTTTCTGAAAAATCAAATTTAATTCAGAAAATTGACCCAACTTTGACCAGCTATAACTTCTATTCTATAAGTCCAAATGACCTTATTCTTTTTGCATTGGTTTTGTGTTGAAATTTTCTATCAGCATGCAAAAGATGAGATTTTTGCTTGCTGTGATTATTTTCTGGTGAATTAAACAGTGTTATGTGACATTTTCTTTTTGATATTTTAATTATTTTCAGAGGAAGAAACTTGCCTTGAAGATCACCAGAGGGAGTGTGACCCTCCTCTGCACTAAGGCAAGCCATCACAAATATTTGCAAGAATGTCATTTCAATAACTATGGTTTTCACTTGAATATGATCATTTTAAATGCATATAGAAAATTCATATAAATTTATTTGATGCTAGTTGCATGTTCTTGCTGTGATTATTCTGTTAGCAGTAGCATTGTAGTTGGATGGTTAAGTTTATGCAGTAGAGTAAATATGACATTATGCTTGATTTTGTCAATATCGAGATTATGTTAAAAGTAATGCATAAGTTGTCATTGCATTTTCATGGCATACTATGACTCGGTAAAATTATTTGCAAGTTGAAACCTGATAATAAACCAACTTGAACTAGTTGTTGATCGAGTCATGGTGCCACCGAATCGAGCTTCCCAAAGTGCAACCACATTTGCCTTTATGAGGGGGGCCGTTTCTCGGACTGTTGTTATGCCTCTCGCCGGTGCCTCCAACTAGGGAAGGTTATGCGCTGGCACTACCCTGGCCCAGTAGGCAGGTATAACCTTGTGTGCCCGTAGTTGTTTTGGTACCATGTCCCCATTTGGGACGAGTGTTTTGCCACGACGGTGGCCGTTGGATGTCACGAGTTGACATCGGGGCCACCCAGGACTTATCCCAAAGGGGAGTTGGTCGGAGTGGCCGGGAGAGTGTCATGGCAATAGACTGGTTCTGTCGGAACGCCATTGGTCCACCCGAATGGGAGTCCGAGGCCATGGGTTCCGTGGTGTGGGTACAATGTGCTAACCTCTGCAGAGTGTGTATAATCTATCGATAGCCGCATCCTCGGTCATGGACACAAGTTCGTAGTAGGTCACACCATGGATCAACAAAAATATTAAACTTGCACACTAAGTGAATACTTGTGGCACTGTTTATGTTGGTAAAGTTGTTAAGACCATCGAGATGGTTTCGGTCGTGATCCGGGAGTGATCACCTTGATATGATGAGGTTCGTGGTTATGAGGTAACCGAGATGGTAAGCGGGTCTGAAAGGCCCTGTTATGAGCACGATCACTTCGTGAGTAGCATGTTACATTCTTGCATTAAACCTGATTAAATATCATTGTTGTTGTTTGCCATTGTTGCTTTGTTTGTGTGAGCTTGCAAGTGCATTCAATGTACTGACCTGGCGTGTCATGCCAGTTTCAGGAGAAATCATACCGGAGTTGGAGTTGCATATCGCATCGCAGTCTAGACCGTGTCCACATCAGTGTCCCTGTGAGATGGAGTCCTTCTACGTCGTCGTTTCGCTGCCGCGTAGTCTTATCATGATGTCGAGGCCCCTACTCATGTCTACTAAATAATGTACATATGTTCAGCAGCACCGAGTGTGCCGCTTGGCCTCGCAATGTAATGTTAAACTCTATGTTCCGCTAGTATCAATAAAGCGGTTGTATTTCTCTACCAATCTGTTGTGTGTTGCCAGAAGACTTGATCTCTGGGCTGGCAATGCAAGGCAAACCGGTTGCTCTGAGCCGGGGTGCCACAACGGTTGGCATCAGAGCCGCGCTGACTGTAGGGCACGCTAGATAGCTAATGCGCTAGTTCAAATGGTAGATAGTAACTCTGAGCGCCGGTAGTGCTTGTGTGCTTTTGGTTGCTGCATTGCATGCATATAGTTTATTTTATTACTAACCGACTAATGGTTGTGAGTGTAGATGGCTCCAGTACCGTATGCGTGTCAGTTGGAGCTGGCACCGTACACTTCGCCGCACCTTCTTCGAAGCATATGGCATCGACTCTACCCTCACGGTGACGAGCCAGTGTATCGGGTGTACCGGGAGCACCTGGCAGCCTCAGTATTTGAGTATCACGTGGTGGTTACCTTGCATTGCAGTTCGACATCTGGCACATACACCCATTCTTCTAGGAGTGGTT
Source organism: Thinopyrum elongatum (assembly GCA_011799875.1). Classification (NCBI taxonomy): domain Eukaryota; kingdom Viridiplantae; phylum Streptophyta; class Magnoliopsida; order Poales; family Poaceae; genus Thinopyrum; species Thinopyrum elongatum. The sequence continues at coordinate 353,714,930 of CM022297.1, read as the reverse complement.
TCGCTTCTACACCCGCTCAGGTTGTTCAGTTTGCTGCGTTTGAGACTCTCGTTGAGTTACGCTATAACGAGATCCAAATGCAGACTCACCCAGGCTTCTACTACTACCCATCCCTGCACGATGATGGGCGTGTCCATTTTCCTATTATTGATCCGGCGGCCGATAGTCCCTCTAGCCACCTTTCCCGCTATATCACTGCTAGCTATCTTCTGGTTTACGAGCTGTCCCAAGAGCTGACTCATGCTTGTACTGCTTTGGTGGTCGCTAGGTCCAGTTTCGTTCCACCTTCCATAGGGTTTACCCCCGTTATTCCCCCAGCTTCTAGCTCACCAACTACCCCGGTTACTCCTTCAAGTAGCTCAGGCACTTCGGCCGTGACTCCCCACAGTGCCCCTGCCGAGTGGGCTTCACTTCTCACTACTCCCGCAGCCCCTATGCTCCAGCCTCATCCAGCACCCTCCCCTGAGGGAGAGCCCTTGAGGCAGCGTCGTCGTGTTACCTTTAACCTGGAGGTTTCCGTTAACGTCATTTGTTCAGGATCCTGTCCAGATCAGGAGAGGACCCAACAGGACCAGCAGAGCACTAGATCGCCAGAGTATCCGAGGTTGTCATGATGCTTGGATGTACGAGTGTAGTCGTACTTGTCATGATGTTTCCTTTCATGTATGAGTGTAGTTGTACCTATCATGATGTTTCATTTCATGTATGAGTCTATGTATAATTATGTTGGAACTTTTCTCCGTTATTATTCGCCTTGTTTTCTTGTTGCTTTCTTTTGGGCTTTCTCGCTTGCTTTTCTTCCCCATTTATGGATGTTTCTCATCTCGATGCTTCGTATTGGCAAACAAAAATAGGATGACAAGAGGAGGTAGCAGCAGTCAGGCAGGTGACGATACTCCTGTTCATCGCTCCGCCCGACAAGCAGGGCATTTCCTTGAACCATATCAGCCACCACCACCTCCTCCACCGCAACCACCTACCACAGAGAAGATTATGAGAATGTTCGAAGAAAGAAGAAACCAAGATTTACTTGAATTACTGAGAAGTGTGCAGGCTATGGTTGGGCAGAATGGACACCAGTATGGCAATCACTCCAAACTATCAGACTTTCAGAGGACTAAGCCTCCCAGTTTCAGTCAAGTTGTCAATCCTTTGGAAGCCGATGATTGGTTGCGGACTATTGAGAAGAAGCTTGAAATTGCCCGCACCGAAGAAGCCGACAAGGTTCCATTTGCTACACACTATCTTGCAGGAGCTGCCGCTATATGGTGGGATAATGCTAAAGCTATGTGGCCTGCGGACGATGAGATCACTTGGGACAAATTCAAGGACAACTTCCGCAAGTATCACATTCCCGCTGGTATCATGAAAGTCAAGCAGCATGAGTTCCTCACTCTCACTCAAGGAAACTAGTCAATAACTGAGTATCTGCATAAATTCAATCACTTGGCTCATTATTCCCTCTATGATGTGGCCACTGAAGAAAGGAAGATCGATCGATTCCTTGGAGGACTCAATCAGCACCTCCGATGCACACTTAGCATGTTCGACTTCCCGGACTTTCAAACTTTGGTAAACAAGGCCCTTATAGCAGAAAGGGAACACAAGCTGGTTCACGATAGTAAGCCAGTGTATAATGAGCATAAACGCAAGTTCGAGCCCAAGAAGGATGGACAGCCAACTCAGAAGGCTCGTACCTGGCAGCAGCCACAGTTTGAGTTTAAACCAACCTGGCAGCAGAATACCAACAAGACCAACAACCAAGTCAAGAATATTGTGGCCAATCCTATCCGGGAAGACTACCAGCGCAGCAATGCATGTTTCTCTTGTGGGCAGACCGGGCATTATGCAAAACAGTGTCCCAAAAACAACAAGCCGAATGCACCCCTCAAGTCTCAAGTCAACCACGTGGAATCCTACACCGAGGAGGAGCTGATCCAAGGCCAGGTGCATCATCTCTCCGCCGAAGAAGCCCAAGAAAACCCCGAAGTGGTCATCGGTATGTTTCCTGTTAATAACATACCCGCAATAATTTTATTCGACTCGGGGGCTTCCCATTCCTTTATTTCGCAGAGTTTTGTTGCCCAAAACAAGTTTTCTTGCTCTATTCTTGAGAAAAGAATGATGATGCAATCCCCAGGATCCATGCTCAAAACAAATTTGGTATGCTGTGACTTGGAAATACGGATTCTTGGAGTCATGTTCCCTGCCACACTGGTAGTCATTGAATCCGAAAGGCTGGATGTCATTTTGGGAATGGATTGGTTGACAAAGCATCATGTCTGCATAAATTGTGCGACAAGGGAAGTTACATTAACAAATCCGGCAGGACAGATAGCAAGGTTTGTGGCTCGTAGAACCATGCCTAAGAAGGAAATGGTTTTTATAGCAATATCCTCAGATATGGAATTAATACCAGTGGTCAGTGAGTTTCCAGATGTATTCCCTGAAGAATTACCAGGAATGCCACCAGACCGGAACTCGAGTTTGCCATTGATCTCGTGCCAGGAACGGCACCCATATACAAGAAATATTACCGGATGCCTTCATCCGAACTGGTTGAGCTAAAGAAACAACTCGATGAGATGCTCAAGAAAGGATACATCCGCCCCAGTTCTTCGCCCTGGGGGTCACCTGCCATATTCGTGAACAAGAAAGATGGTAGTCTCCGAATGTGTATAGACTACCGTCAGCTCAACGATGTTACTATCAAGAACAAATACCCGCTCCCCAGAATTGATGATTTGTTCGATCAACTGCATGGAGCTCAAATCTTTTTCAAGATTGATTTAAGGACCGGGTATCATCAACTCAAGATCAGGAAAGAAGATATTCCTAAGACCGCATTCACCACTCGTTACAGTCTATATGAATACACAGTCATGTCATTCGGGCTAAGTAATGCTCCTGCATTCTTCATGCATATGATGAACAAAGTGTTCATGGATTTCTTGGATAAATTTGTGGTGGCCTTTATCGATGATATCCTCATATACTCCAAGGGAGAAGAAGAGCATAAACAACATCTCCGAGCAGTATTGCAAAGGCTTCGTGACCACCAGTTATATGCAAAATTCAGCAAGTGTGAATTCTGGATTAAGCAAGTCGGATTTTTTGGGGCACATACTCTCTGCTGAAGGAATAGTTGTGGATCCAAGCAAGATTAAGGATGTGCTAAAATGGCCAGCACCCATGTCAGTGACTGAAATCAGAAGTTTTCTAGGGCTTGCTGGTTATTATCGTCGATTTATTGAAAGCTTCTCCAAGATTGCTAAACCCATGACATAACTGCTCAAGAAAGACCAAAAGTTCATATGGTCAGAAGATTGTGAGAAGAGCTTTAATGAATTAAAGACTCGTTTGACCTCAGCACCCGTGCTGACAATCCCAGACATCTATTGAAGCTTTGATGTGTACTGCGATGCATCTCGAAAGGGCCTAGGATGCGTACTCATGCAAGATGACAAGGTTGTGGCCTATGCATCCAGACAGCTATGACTACACGAAGGAAATTATCCTACTCATGACTTGGATTTAGCAGCCGTTATGCATGCCTTAAAAATTTGGAGGCATTATCTTATTGCCAAGCGGTACCAAATATTCACCGACCACAAAAGTCTCAAGTACATATTTATGCAACCTGATTTAAATCTCCGACAAAGGAGATGGCTTGAGTTGGTCAAGGATTATGACCTCGGGATAAACTATCACCCGGGTAAAGCTAACGTGGTCGTAGATGCTCTTAGTCGCAAGCCAGTCACAGTCAATGCGTTAATGACATCTTTGCCACCCGAGCTACAAGAAGAAATGGCCCAGCTCAATCTAATCATTGTTGTGACTAATTGCACCAATATGATGGTAGTCACTCCCACTCTAGAAGAAGAAATTCACAAAGCTCAGTCGGGAGATAAGCTCTTGCAACACCAAGTCACCCGGATAAAAGACGACAAGACTCAAGATTTCCTGATGGATGAGCAGGGTACCCTATGATTTCGAGGACGAATATGTGTACCCAAAGTAGAAGAGTTGAGGGAGAAGATATTAAAGGAAGCACATGAATCCTCATACTCGATCCATCCTGGAGGTACCAAAATGTACGAGGACCTCAGACAAATGTTTTGGTGGGATGGAATGAAGAAGGATATTGCATACTTCGTCGCCTGCTGTGATATATGCAATAGGGTTAAGGCGGAACATCAACAACCCGCCGGGCTACTTCAACCTTTGCCCGTTCCACAATGGAAATGGGACGATGTCTGCATGGACTTTATTACCAGTCTTCCAACCACCCCTCGTGGAAACAATGCTATATGGGTCGTGGTGGACATGCTGACCAAGGTGGCCCATTTCATTCCTATCCGGACCACATACCGTGCAAATCAACTAGCTCAACTCTATGTGTCGCGAATCGTCAGTTTGCATGGCGTACCTAGAACTATCACCTCAGATCAAGGATCCCTTTTTACCTCGGCATTCTGGTCACGTCTTCACCAAGCCTTGGGGACATCATTGAAATATAGCACAACTTATCACCCTCAGACAGATGGTCAGACGGAGCGAGTAAATCAAATACTCGAGGACATGCTCAGGGCATGTGCTCTCGCTCAAGGACCCAAGTGGGAAGACAGCTTACCCTACGCTGAGTTTTCCTACAAGAACAGCTATCAAGCCAGCCTCAAGATGTCACCATATGAAGCCTTGTATGGACGCAAGTGCCATACCCCCTTAAACTGGTCCCAGACCGGAGACAGTCATATTTTCGGGACTGACTTGATGATGGAAGCTGAGAAGCAAGTCAGGGAAATCCGAGACAAATTGCAGTTGGCCAAATCCCGACAAAAGAGTTATTATGATTCCAAGCACCGACATATCAGTTTTGAACCTGGTGAATATGTCTACCTCCGAGTCACACCTATGAAAGAAGTCAAGAGATTTCAGACTCGGGGAAAGCTTGCACCAAGGTATATTGGCCCATTTCCAGTTATGTCCAAGGTTGGAACAGTGGCATATCAATTGGAACTTCCCTCGGAACTGTCAGAGATACATAATGTCTTCCACGTATCACAGTTGCGAAGGTGTATCTCACCACCTGAGAAACGGACTGATATGGCAGAAATAGAGCTTGCTAAGGATCTGACATATGAAGAGAAATCTTTCCGAATATTGGATGAGATGGAAAGAGTCACCCGCAACAAGTCGGTTATGTTTTACAAGGTGCAGTGGGAACACCATACCGAGAGTGAAGCTACCTAGGAAAGAGAAGACTTTTTGAGGACAGCATATCCTGAATTGTTTCCTGAGCAACCAAATCTCGAGGACGAGATTCATCCTAAGGGGGGAGGTTTGTGACACCCTGGTTTTTGCCCTTTTTCTTTTTCTGGATTTTATTGCATTTTTTATTTGAATTTGAGTTTTGAATCAACTCATTTGGACTTAATCACTTGGGCATTTCTTTTATTTTCACCCAAGTGACTCATCTCACTCTCAAACTCATCTCTTTCTCTCTGATATATCAAAATATGGCCATGGGAATATTTTTCTTACATGAAAAATATTCATTTTCTCTCTGAAACACCACTTCAGTCACTTCTGCTCCATAGCAACCCTCATTTTTCTTGCCCACAAAAATCTGAGAAAATTCCTGAATATTCTTTGGACCTTGGCACACCTCCCTGTGCAAAAATATTTCATGGTTATTTGGAATATTTTTGCTACAGAAAATCTTTTCTATTCCGTGCAGAAAAGGCATGTTGTGAAGGAAGTGCATTTTTCCTTGATCCAATGGAGCTGAAATTTTTAGGGCTTCATTACCCTCCTAATTAACCCTTAACCACCAAAACTCAGCTCTTCACTCTCTCTAGATTCTTCTCTATTAAGCTCCAAAGTTTCTGTCCAGAAACTTGCCAAGAGGCTACAGTCTCACCCAGTCGACCTGGCTTTAACTTAGATGCTTGGATCGACCTAGCCTTGCAAAGACAACACCCCAGACATGAATTTAATGCTCGGCGTCGTGTGATGCCAGAGTTCACGCGGTGACCGCGTGTGGGCACGATGCCATGCAGCTGTTCGGCGCGCTTTGGGTGCCACCAACGCCTCTGTTTCGCTCGTGCACGTGCCCGAGGCCAAACCAGATCGCCACCAAGCGCCCGCTGCCTCGACTCATCGCCCTTGACCCCTCCCTACCGCTCGCCGATGCTGGAATTCGACGCAGCGAGCACGGGCACGACGCGACCAAGTGCACAGTGCGCCCGTGCCCCTGTGCTCGTCTCCACCCGCGCCCTGTGCTCGTCCCCTTCCTCCCACAGTGGCCCTGTGAGCCATGGATCCTTCCCCCTCTCTCTCTGACGCCCCTCGTCACTATGCACCTCTTCCGGAGAGCTCGCCGGCGCTCTCAATCCCCTTCTCGGCCACGCCTATAAATAGGACCCCCGAGCTCGCTTCCCCTTACCACCCCACTCCTCTGGCACCCACACTTACTCTAGATAGCCGCGGCCAGGCCAGGTGGGCCTCTGGCCGCCGTTCTGCTCCGGAGCTCGCCGCTGATCCTGCCTCGGTGTTCTGCTTCCTCCGATGCCCCTCGTCCTCCACCAACTGCTCAGGCGTGTTCCTGGTGGTCCACTTGTCCTAGCTGGTGCCTCTGGAGCCACTGGAACGACCTCACAACGCCGGCGTCTTCCTCTCCGACGAGCTCCGCCCGCTGCAACCACTGGAGACGACCACGCCGACCTCGCCCGTCCACCTCTCACCGAGCTACGGGTACGTGCAAGTTCACCGTAGTCTTGTGCATCCACCCATCCCCTCACCGGCGGTAGCCGACCTCTCCTCGCCAGAGAAACGCCGGCGACGAGCCGCCCTCCTCTGTTTCTCGCCCTCCCTCTCTCCTAACCCTGCCAGTGGGGCCCGCCCGTCAGCCTCACTGAGCGCCCACCGAAGCGGTATAAGTGGAGGCGCGTTTCTGAAATACGCCATCGACGTCACCCCTCTCTAATTTTCTGAAAAATCAAATTTAATTCAGAAAATTGACCCAACTTTGACCAGCTATAACTTCTATTCTATATGTCCAAATGACCTGATTCTTTCTGCATTGGTTTTGTGTTGAAATTTTCTATCAGCATGCAAATGATGAGACTTTTGCTTGCTGTGATTATTTTCTAGTGAATTAAACAGTGTTATGTGACATTTTCTATTTGCTATTTTAATTATTTTCAGAGGAAGAAACTTGCCTTGAAGATCACCAGAGGGAGTGTGACCCTCCTCTGCACTAAGGCAAGCCATCACAAATATTTGCAAGAATGTCATTTCAATAACTATGGTTTTCACTTGAATATGATCATTTTAAATGCATATAGAAAATTCATATAAATTCATTTGATGCTAGTTGCATGTTCTTGCTGTGATTATTCTGTTAGTAGTAGCATTGTAGTTGGATGGTTAAGTTTATGCAGTAGAGTAAATATGACATTATGCTTGATTTAGTCAATATCGAGATTATGTTAAAAGTAATGCATAAGTTGTCATTGCATTTTCATGGCATACTATGACTCGGTAAAATTATTTGCAAGTTGAAACCTGATAATAAACCAACTTGAACTAGTTGTTGATCGAGTCATGGTGCCACCGAATCGAGCTTCCCAAAGTGCAACCACATTTGCCTTTATGAGGGGGGTCATTTCTCGGTCTGTTGTTATGCCTCCCGCCGGTGCCTCCAACTAGGGAAGGTTATGCGCTGGCGCTACCCTGGCCCAGTAGGCAGGTATAACCTTGTGTGCCCGTAGTTGTTTTGGTACCATGTCCCCGTTTGGGACGAGTGTTTTGCCACGACGGTGGCCGTTGGACGTCATGAGTTGACATCAGGGCCACCCAGGACTTAGCCCAAAGGGGAGTTGGTCCGAGTGGCCGGGAGAGTGTCATGGCAATAGACTGGTTCTGTCAGAACGCCGTTGGTCCACCCGAATGGGAGTCCGAGGCCATGGGTTCCGTGGTGTGGGTACAGTGTGCTAACCTCTGCAGAGTGTGTATAATCTACCGATAGCCACGTCCTCGGTCATGGACACAAGTTCGTAGTAGGTCACACCGTGGATCAACAAAAATATTAAACTTGCACATGAAGTGAATACTTGTTGCACTGTTTATGTTGGTAAAGTTGTTGAGACCATCGAGATGGTTTCGGTTGTGATCCGGGAGTGATCACCTTGATATGATGAGGTTCGTGGTTACGAGGTAACCGAGATGGTAAGCGGGTCTGAAAGGCCCTGTTATGAGCACGATCACTTCATGAGTAGCATGTTACATTCTTGCATTAAACCTGCTTAAATATCATTGTTGTTGTTTGCCATTGTTGCTTTGTTTGTGTGAGCTTGCAAGTACATTCAATGTACTGACCTGGCGTGTCATGCCAGTTCAAGGAGAAATCATACCGGAGTTGGAGTTGCATATCGCATCGCAGTCTAGACCGTGTCCACATTAGTGTCCCTATGAGATGGAGTCCTTCTACGTCGTCATTAGACAGAGTGATATATCGGTGCTCCAGACACAAGTCCAATCCCTAATGGAGGTCGTTTCGGAAACAAGAATAGTGGTTGACAAACATCGTCAAGATATGAATGGTTTTGAAACCAGACTATCACACATTTGCTTCGGTTTTTCAAGAGCAATGGCCGAAAAAAGGGGAAGATCATGCTGCTCCATCAGATTCCACAGCCTGAAACATTAGCACTCAGGTCAAATGATATGTGCTTCTATACATCTGATGGTGCTTTTATCTGCAAGGACTGTAAACTTTATGCCAACAGGCCTTTTGTTGTATGGCTGGAATTTATTTTGTTGTGATACAACATTTATCGTGCTGCCGACAGGCCGAAAGTGAGATTGGGCCCTGATTGTGTCAAATAACCCACTGGTCATTAGCAGGCCGAAATGTATCTTAGCTCGTGGTGGCCCATTTACAATGCGGATCATTCACAGGCCGAAATTCAGACGGGCCGTAAATGCGCCGAGCTACTACACGGGCCTTTACCAGGCTGGAAGTGCTATCGGGCTTGACTAGTATTGGTTTTATATGGGCTGTTAATAGGCCTGATGTGACATTGGGCCACATATGGCCCATGGATTTCGTTCGATGTTAACAGGCCAAAAAACACAACAGGCTGGAAGTGGCCCAAATCTACAGTGGGCCTCTAACAGGCCGAATGTCAGACATGGCCGAATATGACCCAATTCCTTAACGATCATTTATGGGCCGAAAGTTTCAATGGCCAATAAATGGGCCCAAATGAAGCAGGACCTTTAACAGGCCGGAAACACACCGGGCTATAATTCGGCCCAAATACTTAGTGGACTGTTAATGGGCCAGAAGTGACCATGGGCCGCAATGATGACAAGTCTAGAATGGGCCGTTGACGGGCCGATTTGACACTAGTCGTATGGGCCTTAACTACGAATGGGCTGTCTGCAAGCAGGCCATTAATGGGCCAGCCCGCTAATTTTGACTAGGCCAGCCTTTTTAACCTAAATGGGCTGCTGTTGGGCCTTGCCACGTGTCGATGTATCATGGGCGCCCCCTGTCCATTGGGCGGTTGACATATGTCCTTTCGCGGTGCTGACATATGGTTGCTATAGCCAATGAGAATTTTACACGTGGAAAATCCCCATTGGTCCCCGCTGTTAACGGGTTATCGGATCCAAACTGGAACCCGATAGCTTAACGGCTACCCGTTACGATGGATGCCACGTGTCGGTTACCCTTGACGAAAGCACTTCCATGATGTGCTATTTATCGTCATGGAAGTGGAGACTTCCGTGATGAGAATTTTGGTATTCTCATGGAAAACTTCTACGACAACATAGGTATGACTATCTTGATTCTGTCATAAAATCTTCATGGATGTACATGCATGACAGAAAACATGACCTACTATGACAAACACGTATTATCACGAAAGTGTTTTTTATAGTGCGAGTCAGTCAAGGAATCCAAGTTGGATGTGCTTCAAAGTCAACTTGACAAGTTCAAGATGAAGGATGGTGAAGGAGTCACCGAAATGTACTCTAGGCCTGCTCTCATCACAAATGAGATTGTCAGCTGAGGAAGTGAAGAGATGACTGACAAATTCGTCATCAAAAAGATCCTTAGAGCCTTGGATGGAAAATATGATACCATGTGCACGTTGATCCAAATGATGCCCAATTACAAAGATCTCAAGCCCACGGAAGTCATTGGTAGAATTGTTGCTTATGAGAAGTCACTCAAGGATAAAGAAGAGCTCCACAACAAGTGAAGTGGTGCATACAAAGCTTCAAGTGATCCTTTGTTCACACACGAACACGTCACCATGTACCCTCGACGTCGGGGGTGATACACCGCAGCTCACGTGGAAGGAAACCCGACCGGCAGCGTGATACGCAGGACAGCTGGCGGATGCTTTTGTAGACCCGAAACCCCACACATCCGGGAGGGACCCCGTCAGGGCGCGTGGTGGCTATGGGCTGCCCTAGGTCGATTCGCTCGGCCCTAGGGCCTCTAGGTTCGCTGCCCTCCAATCTTGAAGAACGACGAAGAACGAGAAGAAGATACAAGGGTAGAGGGATAAAAAGTAGATGAACACGAAAAAGTAGTTGATTGATTTGTTCGATTGTGTGTTGTTCAATCGACCGTCACCTCTTGTCAATATAAGAGGCAGATGGACTTTCCGTACAAGAAAAGGACTCCAAATCACGTCCAAATCTTTCCAAAATTAACCGAACTCGGATTTAGGTAAGTCTGGGACAACAGTTCGGTTTTTAGGTCCCACAGGCCACAAACGACCTCGGATGAAGATAAGCCCAAAAGCTAATTTGACCATTTCGACCAGAAGAACAACTTTCATGTTGAACGTTTTTCGATTCGAGGTATTCTTGTGTGCCGAAACACTCGCGCTATATAACCAATTAGTGGCCCTACCTATTAGACACAATGTGTGATTTACCGGGCGACTTTTTGCCTAGTGGTAGGGCTGCACCCGAATGACTCTAACTTTTACATGTGACCTAGAATGGAAACAATTTTTATATCAAAATCGACTGTTTCAATGAGACGAAGACAATTCGTGTAGAAAGTTTTCTCATTTGAGGTCGTCCTTGAGGTGTAATCGGTCGAACAGTGCTCTAGATACAAAATTTCAGTATTTCAAACACAACTTCGGCCTTTGAGATAAGATCAGATGGCAATGGCCCAAACTTCAAAGATGTTCATGTCAACAATATGGAAATTTTTCATGTAGATCACTTCTCCATTTGAGGCCATCTTAGTTAAGTTCTTGACCGTGCCAAAATCTGGTGTCAACACATGCCCCCCTGTTTTTCGGCAAAGCTTGCATGCCGAAAAAATAATTTGCACGGAGCTTGTTCTAAGGACGATGTCAACATTCCATCAGCCATTTGCATGTGCTTAGGGCGATAAGTATATATCGGCCATTGCTTGTTTGAACCTCTTGATGCCAACTTGGGTGAAAACTTCTCAACTTCTATAGCAATCCGGTGATAAAGTTCCATATATATGTATCTCAAAGCCATCCTCCGAACCATATTGTTCACCCTTTTGCTAGGATTTTGCAGATAATCAAGAATGAACTTCCTCCAATCCTTGCTTTGCCTGCATAAAAGTTTCATTAGTGGCCGAAGCGATGAGCTCCAATTCGGCCTTACCTATGCTTGCGAGAATAAGCATCGGCTATTGATAGATGTGCAATACACCATGATCAACATTGTCGCCGGATGTTTGTTGTGCCAACCCATTTTCTCTCCAATTATCACGTCTAGATATATGAGCAGTATTAAAGCAACCCAATGTAAATTTTATATCTAGATATACCTCAACATAAATTATAAGTCATTCATCAAAACATTGATAACCCTTGGATATTTGTTGCACTTTCATAACGAATCACCAAATGCCTCGATATGTGTAGCACCTATGGCAAGCAAAGGCTCCCAAACCGAATAACACCGAATATTCAGCTTTGATTAGTGTGCAAGAAATATTTTAAGCGGCACGAGGCTGCACAAAATAGTACCATAAGGAGATATATAGACAACACCAACACCTTGGCCATTGTTGTGAATTCAACCATCAAAACATAATCTCCATAGTACTTGTCTCGCTTTCCAATCGCACTAAGGATGATGTTACGATACTACACCGGCCATGCTTTGACATATTCTTAGAGCGATAGGTAAATATCGGCCATTAACATAAGGTCCATGTAAACTTCATCCACCAAAGCATGTATAGCCTAAATAAACAAATGAAATGACAAATCAAGTATTTCGGCCCTCTGGATCAACAACAAACTTGTAGCTAATCAAATGTATAGTGATTTGGTAATACCCTTTCATGATATAAGAAATTATATTGCATCCATGGAGCAAAATAAGCCCATGGAAGGTAACCAATCATACATAGGGATGAATTCCATGGCAAAGACATCAATGGCATGTTTGACGAATATGGATGATGTGCTAACCGAAGATTTTGATGGGATGATGCACATCTTCGGCTTAATTGTTTTTCGCTTCCATCCTTCTCTTTCATCACTTTTGTAAAACTTGTAGCAATAGAAGGTTGCACATCATTTTTATTTTGACTGCTCCTCTTGGGAACCCATGCCAAGTTCTTCTTTTCAAGTTCTCGTGCACTAAGCTTTTGTAATTCCTTCTTTTGCCAATAAGATAAGCCGAGCGGGCACCTCGGCTATGATTCTATTTCGACCAGCGGTAATTCTTTTTTGGCCTTGTACACTCTCAACTTCTTTTCTTCAGATTTGTTACTTTGACCCTCAATAATTGATTGCTTCATCCCATTGCATTTAGTAGCCAATGTCAACACTTTAGTTGGCTCTTGTTCATTTGAGATGACATCTGAAGTAGCACTCTTACGAACATCTCTTTTAACACGGTAAACTTGCTTGACCGCCTCTTTCTTTTTTCTTGAGCTCTGGACCGATTCCTTATGATTGAAACGGTCTTTAACATGTGATTGTTCAAATGTTGATCTTCTCGGAGCTGCATAATATTAGTGAGATGGTCTAAAATAAGATGGGGAATGTGCCCTTGTATCATACCTATCCCATGATGGATATTTATCTACATGATCATAGGGAGGCATCCATGACATCGGAAAATAAGGATATGAATATGTTGCATTAAACTTCTCTCCTTGCCAATACCGATCCTCATATTTGCGCCTTGGGGGTGATCTTGGTTTCTTTGCATGATTTGGCCGATAAGCATTCTTCTCTTCACTCTTCTTTTGATATTTATCCAATAGTTCAGCGAAGGTGATTTTTGATCTCTTACACTTGTGCTTATTTTGGCCTTTGCTTGCATCGATCTTTGAATTTTCTTGTTGCCCCCCAGTACTTTGCGTCTTCATTGCAACTTTGATGGAATTTTTGCCCTCAAAAACATTATCATTGTGCTATTGAACAACTTCCTTACTTGAAAGCTTGATCCCAATATTTGCAGTTTTTACCTTCTCATGTTTAAATGGATCAGCTTGAAGCAGCCGATGCAAAAACCGTTTGCCATCCGGACCAATTAGAATAGACTGGTCATCTCTTGGTGTCTCAACAAATTTCAATCATCCTTTATCAATGGCCGATTTAACTATTTGATGAAACATGTTGCAATCCTCAAAATTATGCTTGGACGAATCATGCAACTTACAATACATTCATCCCTGGATAGATGGCTCAACATGGTGATCAAGAATTCTAATATAATTATTTCTCAACAACAAATCAAAGATTTGATCACACATGTTTGAATTGAAGGTAATTTTTTTATTTTCTAGCCGATCTTGCTGTGAGAACGGCTTTGGAGTTAAGCAGATGTCGGGGCACGACACCTATGGGATCCCGAGAGATCCCTTTACGATTCGGCGGGGGGAGAGGTATACGCAAAGAGCAGAACCAGTGATCGACACGGGAAGTTTTTACCCAGGTTCGGGCCGCTGATCAGCGTAAAACCCTACTCCTGCTTTGTGTTCTTATTGATGTTCTTGAGCCCAGCCTTCAGGAGCGCTCGCAATGAACAGTGCGTTCAAAGAGCAGCTACGCATGCAGAATGGGCCAGAAGTTCTCCTCCTCTGTAGCAGTTGCCTTGGGCCTCCTTTTATATGCTCAAAGGGGTCTCCACAGTGGCAAAATGTACATACATTGAGGTGTAAAGTAGCTACAGGGTATCACACCTAACCCCTGACGGATTAGGACAAGCGCATTTAATGCACCGTGAGGTGTCCGTTTAGGTGTCCTCACTTTCTTGGGGATGGAAAAAGGGGCCATCCCATCAGCACCGCTTAAGCTCTCCTCCACTGGCGCGTTGCCACGCATCCAGAGAAGGACCCAGAATGTCAGGCTTTGTTACTGTGCCGGAGCGGTGGCATAGTGGCAGAATCTCGCCAGGCGCCGATCCTTGCCGGACACCAATCCTTGCCAGGCGCCAGGGCTTGCCGGGCGCCGAGCTTTGCTGGGAACCAAGCCTTGTCGGGTGCCGAGGCTTGCCGGGCTACACGGGCCATCCCGGCAAGGATCTTGCCGGGGAGGCTGGCCTTCGATTACCAGCTTTGCTTATTTGCTGATTCTCAGATCTCTGACTTGATGATTTCCTTGATGACTTAAATCGACCTCGAGCTGATCCCGGCAAGCCTTGCCGCGAGGACGGCTACAACTGCCCGTGCACAAGTACGGGGTACTAGGGGCCCAATACTTAGTACACCGACAGGAGCCCCCGGGCCTGGGCCACACATGAGTGCGAGGCGTTGTTGGGCTAGGCCCAAACAGTGCACGGGCACGCGTGGCAGGGAATTAACTGCTCGTAAAGATCTTGTTTTACTGTGCCCCCACTACGCGCACGGAGCGCGCGATGTGGGAAGTGTGCCAAAAAGGCTGCAAACTGTTTCGCGCCCACAGAGGCGCGTTCATATTGGGGGATAAACAAGGTGGCCCCGCTCCTTCCCCATAAAAAGGAGAAGTCGTGGAGGCGCAAACCCATTCACCCCCCTCTGCTTCCCAATCTGGCCATCGCCATCGCCTTCCTCTGCTCGAGCTCAGAGCGAAACCTTCTTTCCCTTCTGCTCGCCGCTCCCGCGCTCGTTCTGCCCTTCGGCTTCCATCTCCACAGTCGCCATGCCGCCCAAGGCCAGCAAAGGCAAGGGCACGGACAAGGAGTCGAAGGCCGAAGTTCCGGAAAGCGAACTGGTGAAGATGCGGAAGAGGCTCGTCGTCTTCCCTCCGACGCTCGACGCCGAAACCTTGAAGGGACGATACCAATGCATGTGGGCGAAGGGAACACAAGCCCACCCCGCCACACACGTGATCCCAGGTGCTAGTTCCAAAGGCAGATCGGACAGATACCCCTTCTTCACTGCGTACTTTTATTGCGGGCTCTGTCCACCTTTTTCCGATTTCTTCAACAACATCATGTATACATACGGCTTCCGCCTTCTTGATTTCACGCCGAATGCCGTATTTTGCATGTCGATCTTTGCCCATCTTTGTGAAAATTTCACCGGCATGATCCCCAATTCTGCTCTTTTCCGCCACTATTTCTATCCTCGAATCCAAAAAGGAGAGGCTCTCTCTGGATCTATTGCTTGGATTCCAAGGGCCTGGAACAAAGAGATATACCCAGATGGAGTTTACCGCGAAAAGTGGGACGAGTGGCGGGCCGAATGGTGCTGGATCCAGGAAGCAGATCCTCATCCTTTTTGCCATCCCCGGTGACAGAAGGTGGTCCGCGGCAAGGATTGGGGCGATCTCACCGCAGAAGACGAGAAGCTCACAATCGCCACTACCAGAATCCTCCGCTTGAAGGCTGCCGGGCTGACAATGGAGATGATCGGCTTCGACTTCCTCCGCCGCCGCATCGCCCCTCTGCAGAATAGGGGGAGGCCAGCCTGGGAGTATAAGAACGCAGCGGATGTCATGAGGCTGCGCCCCGGGCTGAACAATAACTTGACTATTATGCAGCTTGGCGCTCTCCGCCAAAAGTTATTCCAGCGCGAAGACAAGCACCGGCTGCCGGCAAGGATCGTCCCCTTGTGCAACAATTCTGCACTGGGGTCGATCATTGCCTTCTTGCCGATGTTCAACGCCCACGGCCTTGACCCGACCTGGGTCGAGCCAAGTGAGGAAGAAGCGCATAAATTCTTTGACAATCTGACGGAGAAGCCTGTCCGGCAAGAGCCAGATCTTATTCGTGCCACCACAGATCAGGAGGTAGCATATATCGCTACCAGAGTGGAGGAAGCGAATCTTGCCGCGGAGGCCGGCAGCGTTGGCTTCACAGAGTGGGAAGCCAGCGATGCAGAGGTGGTGGTGGAGGCAAAACCTGCCGAAGAGAGCAAGGTTGCCGGGGAAGAAAGCGGCGCAGTCGCTGAAAGCTCATCCGACGACGACACGGCCGAAGAGGAGACGCGAGAAGAGCCCTCGCCCCCAAAGAAGACAAAGCGTGTCCTTCGGAAAGCCGCATCGGGCGTCCCGGCAAGCCAGCCTACATCGAGCGGCGAATCCCTAGGCAAGAAAGTGGCCGGCAAGACCGGACCGCGGCAGGGGGTCCGTCAACAGCCCGCGCGGCGCGCGAGACCCACACCGGCGGCCACCGCCGGAGCGGCAGGAGGGTCTCGCACAACCGTGCCAGAGGCTGCCCCGGCGCCTGCCACAGCCAAGCGGCCCAGGACCCCTCCTCCGCCTCCCCACCCAGACATCGCAACGGAGGTCGACTTCGACATCTCCGGCTTCAGTCCGGAGCGAGAGGAAGAAGAGTGAGTACCTGTCACAACCTCCACCTTCCAATCTGCATCAGTCTTACTGACTTACTCGTATTGTTTCTGCAGTGACACAGAAACCTTGCTGGAGAGGATGGCGAAGAGGTCAAGGACTTCTACGGGCGACGAGCCCCCGGCAGGCTCCACTAGCGTGCCAGAGACCGTCATCGTGAGCCCGGAGCCTAGTCCTCAACGCAGCCCCCAGCGTAAGTTCATTGTCCCTTTTTCTGTTGGCTGATGCCGAGGCTTCCATTCTTGTCGCTGATATCTTCGGGTTCGCAGGAGAAGAACGGCAACAAGGAGAAGATTGCCCCATCGTGCCTCCTTCATCGACCGCTCCGCCCACAAGCACATCTCCGGCAAGAGATCCTACCGACGAGCCTGTACGGATTGAGGAGGAGCCGACAAGCACGGACTCCGGCAACCCACCCCCGGCAACCGGAGTTGCCGGGAGAGGTGAAGCCACCTCTCGACAGCCCAACGCAGGTACTCGATCGCCTCAGAGTGCTAGTTATTCTTTTCCCCTTACTTCTTTATCTTTGATCACTTCAAACTTCACCCTCGATCTTATTCTGTTTTCCTCCTTTGCCCTTCAGAGTTCCCTGTGATGGAACACATGGACGTCGACGTTGCGATCGAGGAGACCGCTAGGGATGCCGCCGCCGAAGCAGACAGGATCGCTGCCAGCGAGGCCACCAAGGATGACGTTGTCGAGGCTGGTGGTGCTCTTGACGGGGAGGCCGCCAAGACAGCACAAGAGGAAACCGCCGAAGAACCTGCTGAAGGGGGCGACAGGGAGGCTGAGGACCGCACTGATAGCATTCCTGCCACAGGAGCGCCAGGCACTACACCGGCCACAGAGCCCCCTGTCACTGGTGAGGCGGCCACTAAAGACCAGCCATCAGCATCTGAAGGCCCCTCATCCAGCAAGTACCTCAAGGTTGGCGAGAACCTGTTCATCAACTTGCCGGGGACGGCAAGCGCTGGGGCACCAGCCGAAGGAGAAGTTTTCGAAGAAATCATCGCTGCTGCCGGGCTTGAAGTTGTCGACGATCCCAGCACTAGCAGTGGCAAATCTGAAGAGGATCAGCTCCTTCAGGCCATGGGCGAGAACTTCCGCAAACTCCAGGCTCTCCATCGCGCCCGGAAAGACAAAGCGGACTCCAGAATGGCAGTTGTTGAGGCGGCCGAAGCAGATTTCCAAAGGCGCGTCGCACAAATGCAGATCTGGCACACCGAGGCCCTCCAAGAGTTGGTTGCCGGCCGGGAACAAGTGAGCCAGCAGTGGAATGAGATCCTCCTGAAGCAATCGGACATGGAGAAGGCGCATGATGAAGCTGTTCAAAGGATTGCTGCCGAAGATGCCCTCCTGACGGGGCGCCGCGTTGCTCTTGATGCTCATGAGGAAGATCTCACTGCTCGTGAGCAGGCGCTCGCCGCCAAGCTTCGCAGCAAGGATGAAGACATTGAAAATCTTGTCGCGCGGCGGACCCAGGAGCTGGAGCAGAAGCACAAGGAGGCGCTCGAAGCTCTAACTGCAAGTCATGCCGGCAAGCTCAAAGAGGCCGTCGATGCTGCCGAAGTTGCAGAGGCCGCCAAGAACGAGCTGAGCGACAAAGTGAAGAGGCTGGAGACAGATCTCGACGAGCATGGCAAGGAGCTCTCGATGCTCAAGGGGGATAGGGAAAAAACCCTCCACTCCTTGGCGGAGATGCAAGTCGCCCTGTCCGACAAGACCAAGCAGCTCTCCTCTGTGGCTGATGATATTGCGGTTATGGAGCTGAAGCTGACCACGCTGCAGAAATCTCTCGAGGCCGGCAGGGCCCGTGAGAAGGCTCTACTCAAGGATCTCCAAGGAGAGAGGAACCTGCTCAAGAGCGCCGCCGCTGCCCAGAACGAGTACGAGAAGGGAGTGGAGATCTGGACTGGTCGTCTCATCGCTGCCGCGGAGAAGCTTACCGCAGAACTGTCAACCATGGGCTTGTCGAACTTCAGATATTCTTCCGAGGAAAGAATATCCCCAAGCGCGAGATTGACGATGTTCTTTGAAAGCATCATCAACGCGTTGAGGGCGCTCCAGTCCAGCCGGGCGACCCAACTGGTGAACGAGACTCGCCGGCTTTGCCGGGCCGTCCTTCGCAAGGTGCTCCTCAAGGTGGTGCACAGCAATCCTGGCATCGACCTCTCCAGCGCACTCGGCCACCTGCCCAAGGATGCAAATGTTGAGGCGCTTGAGAAGTGCATCACGCCGATCCTTGAGAAGGTGGACTCCATCAAAAGGATCGAAGGCCAGCGCAGGGATTGAGTGCTTCCCTTTTATTCTTGCCGCCATCATCTCATGTAAAAGATAGTTAAGTCTCGAGTTAGGACTGCGGCAACTCATGGATGTAATATAATTTAACTATGTTTAGGCTCATGCTAGCTACTTTCCTTGTCTGATTCCTTTATGTATGGAGTTCATCCTACGCTTACTGAAAAACTTGCCGGCGCGCAACCTGCCGCGAGCGCTGGGTGCGGGACTTCAGCAGCCTGCCGGAGGCGCAGCGGCCGGCAAGACTCCTTGGCGTTCTCAGTGCAGCCACTTAAATCGTTGAGCGGACTCGAAACAAAATAAGGGCGCAACTGATTACAACAAGGGTTCCTTCGCGTGCAGATTTTCCATACAAGGGTCGGAATCGTCCAAGGAACTAACTTGGTAATAAAAGAAAAACTTGCTCTGAGTTTTTAGGACTTAGCTTTCTGTCATTGTCCTTCCTCCGGCAAGCATACGATTCCGAACGTCACCAAATGGTATTCATGTCTCCCTCCCGCCCCCCCCCCGGCAAATGTGCACGCGAGGAATCCTTCTATCTTTAAGAAAAAGAAAGAAGAGAAAATGAAGAGATGAAACCTTGGCGGTTCGTTAGAACTTACCGGGATCAGGTGTTATACAACATCTTAGACAAACATGCATATATGAATGTGAACATGAGAATCAATAAGGAAATGTACAACACTTAAATTTATTCATCTGTGCTCAAGGTCTGCGCCTGGCTCTGTACAAAGGATCACATGCCTTGCCGGCAAGACTTGTACAAAAAGGTGGTTGCCGGGAGCCCCCGGCAACCGCGCCTTATGGATAGAACTTGCGAAGATGTTCGATATTCTAGGAATTACTCACTGGAACGCCATCCTCGGTCTCCAGGCGGACAGCGCCAGGCCTGGTGACTCGTACTACCTGATAAGGGCCTTCCCACTTTGGCGTCAACTTGTTTGAATTCTTGGCGGACTGAATCCGTCGAAGAACAAGGTAGCCTTCCTCAAGGCTTCGGGCATGAACTTTGCGGCTATGATAGCGGCGCAAAGCTTGCTGGTAGCGTGCAGCTCGCACAGCAGCCTGAAGACGATTCTCCTCAAGGAGCACTGCGTTATCTTGCCGCAGTTGCTCTTGCTCGAGCTCATCATAAGCGAGCACTCGAGGAGATCCGTATATGAGTTCCGTGGGGAGAACTGCTTCCGCTCCATACACTAGAGCGAAGGGCGTCTGGCCGGTGGCTCGATTTGGTGTCGTCCTGATTGACCAAAGAACCGCCGGCAACTCATCAATCTAGCGTCTTCCGCACTTTTTCAGCCTGTCAAAAGTTCTGGTCCTGAGACCGCGCAACACTTCAGCATTGGCCCTCTCCGCTTGGCCGTTGCTTCTCGGGTGAGCAACAGAGGCAAAACAAATCTTGCCGCCAAGGTCTTGGACGTACTGCATGAAGGTGCGACTTGTGAACTGCGTGCCGTTGTCGGTGATGATCCTGTTAGGCACACCGAAACGGCAAACAATTCCTTTGAAGAACTTGACAGCCGACTGCGCTGTCACCTTCCTCACTGCTTCCACCTCCGGCCACTTTGTGAACTTGTCGATAGCAACGTACAAGTACTCAAAGCCCCCGGCAGCACGGGGGAAGGGGCCCAGTATGTCGAGCCCCCAGACCGAAAATGGCCAGGAGAGAGGGATTGTTTGAAGAGCTTGAGCTGGCTGATGTAATTTCTTCGAATGAAACTAGCACGCTTCACACCTGGTTACTAGTGCAGTCGCATCCTGGAGGGCGGTGGGCCAAAAGAAACCTTGCCGGAATGCTTTTCCGGCAAGCACTCTTGACCCTATGTGAGAACCACATATGCCCCCATGAATCTCTGCCAACAGCTGTAGTCCATCCTCCCGAGAAATGCACTTCAATTTCACACCGTTTGGTCTCTTTCTGTAAAGGACGTCATCGACGAACTTGTACATAACAGACCGACGGGCTACTCTCTCCGCTTCTTCTTGTTCCTCAGGGAGTTCACCTGTCTGAAGGAAATGGACAATGTGCTGCGCCCATGCTGGAGCCTGAGGCTCGACAACTAGGACTAAAGGCATCTCGTCCGCCGGGGGAACATTTGTCTCGACAGCAAGGGCCTGAGGCCCTGCCGGAGCCTGTTGTTCCCCGGCAGGCGTGTCAATCCCGGCAACTTCCTTGCCGGCGGCTCCGGGGAGCTCTGCCGGGAAGTACTGGCCAGAGTTCAACTTTCTTCTTTTTTCTTGCCGCATCGATGGCGCCACGGATGGTCGAGTCAATTGGAGCACAAAAGTTCCTGGTTCCACAGGCAACTTGAGGGCAGCACGCTTTGACAGGTCGTCAGCAATATTGTTCTCGGCACGAGGAACGTGCTCCATTTGGAGACCGTCAAAGCGCTCTTCCAATTTCCTCACTTCATCTACGTAGGCTTGCATCAACGGACTTTGATAGTTCTTGTTGACCTGCCTGACGACAAGCTGTGAATCACCTTTGATAATAAGCTTTTTGATACCAAGGTCTGCCGCAATCCTAAGACCGGAAAGCAGACCTTCGTACTCTGCGGTGTTGTTGGTTGAACTCTCCCGGCGAAAATGCATTTGGACCACATACTTGAGGTGCTCTCTGGTGGGTGCGATAAGCAGCACACCAGCACCGGCGCCTTGCAGCGAAAAAGCCCCGTCAAAGTACATAACCCGTTGCTGATCGATTTCCTTGCCGGGGAGACTTGTTTCTTGAACTTCTTCGTCTGGCGTCGGGGTCCATTCTGCAATGAACTCCGCCAAGGCCCTGCTCTGAATTGTGGAAGTACTTTCAAACTTAAGACCAAAGCTGGACAGCTCCAACGCCCACTCCACGATCCTGCCGGTTGCCTCTGGATTTTGCAAAATCCGTTGCAACGGAAAGCGAGTGACGACGGTGATCTCATGTGCTTGAAAATAATGGCGCAGCTTTCTTGAGGCCATAAGGAGGCCGAAAAGCAACTTCTGCACACCAGAATATCTTGACCTAGCCCCTTGTAAGAGGGAGCTAACAAAATAAACTGGGCGCTGCACCACCTTTTTCTTCTGCACGGGCTCTTCTGTTTGTGCAGATCCTGTCTTGCCGGGATCAACCCTTGCCGGGGAAGATCTTGCCACGTCATCTGGCGGTCCTGCCGCTGATGTTGCCTCCTCATCAGCTTCCCTCTGCGCCACCAGCGCAGCACTAACCACTTGATTTGTCGCCGCCAGATACAGCAGCAACGGTTCTTGTGGTTTAGGTGCGACTAGCGTCGGCGGAGAAAAAGGTATTTCTTCAAATCTTGCAGCGCCGCCTCCGCTTCCAGGGTCCATTTCATTGGACCTGCCTTCTTCAAAATTTTGAAGAAGGGCAGGGCGCGCTCAGCAGATTTGGAAATAAACCTGCTTAGAGCAGCAACACAGCCGGCAAGACGACGCACATCCTTGATGCATCTCGGCGCTTCAATTTGCTCAATGGCTCTAATCTTGTCGGGGTTAGCTTCGATTCCCCGGCAAGATACAAAGAATCTGAGGAGCTTGCCGGAAGGAACACCAAACACGGACTTCTCAGGATTGAGCTTCAAGTTGATCTTGCGCAAGTTCGCAAATGTTTCTTCTAGGTCTTGAATGAGCGTTGCTTTATCCTTAGTTTTGACCACTATATCATCCATATACGCCTCCATATTTCTATGGAGTTGTGGCTCAAAACCAATCTGGATTGCTCTGGCAAATGTTGAACCAGCACTTTTCAACCCGAAAGGCATTCGTATAAAACAATACGTACCACATGGGGTGATAAAGGCGGTCTTCTCTTCATCTTCCTTTGCCATAAAAATCTGATGATACCCTGAATAGGCATCAAGGAAGGACAGGAGATCACAACCAGCGGTGGCATCCACAATCTGGTCGATGCGCGGCAAGGGAAAAGGATCTTTTGGACAAGCTTTATTGATATCTGTATAATCGATACAAAGCCTCCATTTCCCGTTCGCTTTCCGCACCACAACCGGATTGGCCAACCGGGTTGGATGAAGCACTCCTTTGACCAGTCCTGCCACCTCCAGCTTCTTAATTTCTTCGGCAATGAATTCTTGCCGCTCCAAAGCCTGTTTCCTCACCCTTTGCATGACGGGCCGCGCATGAGGACAGACAGCAAGGTGGTGCTCAATTACTTTCCTGGGAACGCCGGGGATGTCAGACGGTTGCCATGCAAACACGTCGACATTCGCCCGCAGGAAAGCAACGAGCGCGCTTTCCTATTTGTCATCTAGGGTGGAACTTATGGTGAAAGTTCCCCCCGTTCCGTCCTCTCTGACAGGCACCCTCTTGGTTTCCGGCGGGGCAGCCTTGGACTTCTTGTTCTTGCCGGTGGAACTCTCTGGTACGTCCTCGACGGAAGCGCAGCACTCCGAGGAGGTGCGCTTGCCGGAGTTCGCGCCAAGGTTCTTGCCGGTCTTCTTCTTCCCCCCGGGAGTTCCAGCGGCAGGAGCAGATGCCCTGATGGCAGGTGCTGCAACTGCTTCCCGGTAAAGTTGGTCGGCACAGATGAGCGCATCCTTCTTATCGGAATGGATAGTGATGACGCTCAACGGCCCAGGCATCTTCAAGACGTTGTATGCGTAGTGTGATGCCGCCATAAACTTAGCCAGCGCTGGCCGACCAAGGATCCCATTGTATGACATGGGGATCTTGGCGACATCAAACACCACCTTTTCGGTCCTGAAGTTAAGCTCGCTGCCAAATGTTACCGGCAGTGTGATCTTGCCCTTAGGCTGGGTTCTTCCCGGGTTGACCCCTTGAAACGTACCCGTTTCCTCGAGGTCTTCGTCGGGAATCTGAAGCTTTGCGAGCACATCTGGTGAGATTAAGTTTAGGCCGGCCCCGCCGTCAACTAACATCTTCGTCACCTTGAGGTTGTGAATTGTTGGGGAAACCAACAATGGCTAGCACCCGACCGCAGTTGTGCGATCAGGATGATCCTCGGCGTCAAAGATGATAGGCGTGGTGGACCACTTCAGAGGCCTACATGCATCGGGGGATGGCTCTGCCGCATTAACCTCCCGCATCCACTGTTTAAGTTGGCGGTGGGAAGAATGCAGCGAGGCACCCCCATCAATGCACATAGCCTCCGTAGCCTTCTGGAATTCCTGCTCACTGGATTCATCATCTTCTTCATCATCATCCCCTTCTTTATCTCGGCCCTGAGCTGGCCGATCCTTCTGTTGCTTGGCCTTGCCGCGGTGACCTCCTCGGCCACCGCGTTTCTTGCCGGACCCCTCAGCACCATCTTGGGCCTTCTCCTTATCTCACCTCTCGTATTCGGCCTTCTGCTTCTCGGCAAGCTGCTCAACTTGCCGGCAGTTCTGGAGATCGTGGCCCTTAGTGCGATGGATCTTGCAATACTGCTTGCCGGAGTTCTCCGACTTGTCGGCAGCCGCCAAGGTCCGACAGGAAGGGCACCCGGCAAGATTCTTGCCAGGGTCTTCAACCTTGGCCTTCTTGGCGGCGCCAGGGTTGCCGGATTCCTCGACGGCAAGCACGGCCTTGCCTCTGCGCTTCCTATTCCGCCGTCGGCCTTTCCTTGATGGAGCCGCGGCATCTTCTTCTTCTGAGTCGCCTGTCGCACCAACAACTTCACCGGGGAGTTTCCTCCCCTCTTCAGCTCGAGCACACTTGTCGGCCAAAGTGTAAAGCTCGGCAATACTCCTGACTTTGTTCATTGCCAGCTCTTCCCGCATCCTGCGGTTACGCACGTTCTGATGGAACGCGCTAATGACAGCGGCAGGATGAACATCAGGAATATTGTACTGCACCCGGCTGAATCTCTGCATAAACTTGCGCAGGGACTCGCCCTCCTTCTAAGGGATGATGTGCAAATCACTTTCTTGGCCAGGAGCTTGGTGGCCTCCAACAAAGGCGCCAACAAACTGATGACACAGATCTGACCAGCAAGAAATAGAATCCTCCGGCAGATGCATCAACCACGACCTAACGTTGGGTTTGAGCACCAACGGGAAGTAGTTGGCAAGTATCTTGTCATCTCGGCCCCCGGCAGCTTGCACCGCAATGGTGTAGATGCTCAGGAACTCTGAGGGATGGGTCTTGCCGTCATATTTCTCCGGGACCTCTGGCTTGAAGGTTCGGAGATTGGGCCACTGGACTTGCCGCAGCTCACGGGTAAACGCTAGAGGTCCTACCTCGTAAGGCAAGTCTCCTACGTTCCCTGGCGCGGGCTCGTCGACAACTGGCCCCGCGCGCTTATCGGACTGATAGCGCGCTTCCCGTCGCCGCTCGATGGTTGTTCGAGCGTCCTCCTTGCCTCGTTCCTGGAGAACTAGACGCTGATCACGACGCATCCGTGGATCGGACGACGCCATGGAAACTTCTTCATGGCGGTCGACTTGCTGAGTCGTCGGCCGCCGCTGATGTCGCGGGGGAGAGTGCACTGTACTTGCACCACCTCTGGTTTTCTCTGCACCGGCTCGTGTCGGATCGATGGGCCTCCGCTGAGAGGGCCCTGCCTCTTGCGGTCCATCCTTATTAGCGAAGCCGATAAGGCTCTGGATAGTAGCTCGCCACTCCTCCATCTTCTCCGGGGCGGGAGGAAAATCGAGGAGCAGCTGCGCACGTGCCAAGGCTTCCGCTGGCGTAGGTGGCGGCGACAGGTGCGAGGTGCGTGAGGTGCCCTGACTCCTAACCAAGTTAGAAGGAGCACCGCCACGGTCACGCGACCGCGCGCCACCTTCGCCGGCAGCTCGGTGTGCATGCTGGTCCCGCGCATCTTGGGATTTATGCGCAGAAACCTTTTCGTGGGGACGCCCCGAACCACCAGCGCCATGATATCGCTCATCTCGCACGACCTGGGCAGGTTGTGAGGCTCGCGCCGGCGCGGGAGCTCCAGCAGGCGCTCTTCGATCTCTAGAGTTTGTTGTGCCACCCGTAGGCAACACAACGCCATCTCTAGATCCAGCGGCGCGCAAGTTACCACTGCCACTGCGAACGATACCGCTCGCTTGGCTTGGGTCACCAGAACGCCACGGGGGTTCCAGTCCTCTTCCTTCTGCACCCACACCATCGCCTGTCTGCGAAGGCGCAGGCAAAGCAGATCCGGACGGTTGTGCTGTCGCGATGTTCTTCTTCTTGGGCGGCATGATGATGAAGATGATGAAGGAACTAGGGCGTCAACCACCAGATCAGGTTCACGCAAACCTCAATCCCCCTACCTGGCGCGCCAAAGATGTCGGGGCACGACACCTATGGGATCCCGAGAGATCCCTTTACGATTCGGCGGGGGGAGAGGTATACGCAAAGAGCAGAACCAGTGATCGACGCGGGAAGTTTTTACCCAGGTTCGGGCCGCTGATCAGCGTAAAACCCTACTCCTGCTTTGTGTTCTTATTGATGTTCTTGAGCCCAGCCTTCAGGAGCGCTCGCAATGAATAGTGTGTTCAAAGAGCAGCTACGCATGCAGAATGGGCCAGAAGTTCTCCTCCTCTGTAGCAGTTGCCTTGGGCCTCCATTTATATGCTCAAAGGGGTCTCCACAGTGGCAAAATGTACATACATTGAGGTGTAAAGTAGCTACAGGGTATCATACCTAACCCCTGACGGATTAGGACAAGCGCATTTAATGCACCGTGAGGTGTCCGTTTAGGTGTCCTCACTTTCTTGGGGATGGAAAAAGGGGCCATCCCATCAGCACCGCTTAAGCTCTCCTCCACTGGCGCGTTGCCACGCATCCAGAGAAGGACCCAGAATGTCAGGCTTTGTTACTGTGCCGGAGCGGTGGCATAGTGGCAGAATCTCGCCAGGCGCCGATCCTTGCCGGGCACCAATCCTTGCCGGGCGCCAGGGCTTGCCGGGCGCCGAGCTTTGCTGGGAACCAAGCCTTGTCGGGTGCCGAGGCTTGTCGGGCTCCACGGGCCATCCCGGCAAGGATCTTGCCGGGGAGGCTGGCCTTCGATTACCAGCTTTGCTTATTTGCTGATTCTCAGATCTCTGACTTGATGATTTCCTTGATGACTTAAATCGACCTCGAGCTGATCCCGGCAAGCCTTGCCGCGAGGACGGCTACAACTGCCCGTGCACAAGTACGGGGTACTAGTGGCCCAATACTTAGTACACCGACAGCAAACTAATGGTTCAGATTTTGTATCACCCCATTCGGCTATGATTTTTATTTTGCATTCTTTTACTGATGTCATTGGATATGATATTATACTAGCATCGGTTTTCTGAAAAGAATCTAACCTTGGCTTTATGTTTCTGAAACAAAAATAGTTAGAACATGCATGCCTCAATTGAGACCAAGAGTAAGCCAAGTATGAAACAAGCAAAGCTACCCATGTAGATACGAACTTTAAATAAAGCAATGAGGAAAGCCTTGGTTGCAACAATAAGTCAGTACCGGTCTTTATAAATGGTGCAATGGGTTGACCAATATGTTCTATAACAATTTTATTGCTAACAAGTAAATTACCCTTCTTCATTGGTCTTTCAAAATTATTTATGAGAGTTTTTCTAATAGATGCATCAACAATAAAGTTTTGACCAAATCAAAAAATACGTAAATTACTTGCTAGGCATAACTCTTCAAATATATTGGGAGAGCATGATGGTAGTGTGACTTGAACAATATCTTGCTCCGTCTTTGGATGGCTCCCCAATGCCTTGTCATCATCTTTTTCTTTATTCCATGCATCATTACTTTGAAGATCCTTGTCAGCCGAACTTTGTTTGACTACTTGCCCTTGTCCTTGAGGCTTGCCAATTTCTACGGCACGGAACTCATAGGGCAGGAAGTAGGTTCCATTAACTTCAGAAAAATCAAGCATGGTCGTTTTGCTACGCTTGCCATGCCCTTTCTCAATAATGCTTCCTCTTTGGATTTGATGGACTCGGAATATATACTACTTGATTCGGCTTTTTCAACTGAAGCACTTTCATGTTCCGAATCATCCTTCTTTTAATTGATTCTACCAATTGGCAATGCTTCTTTTATCTGAGCCAATTCTTTTTTTGTTTGTTTCTGGCGGCGAGCGGCAAAATTGGCTTTAAGTTTTTTCTCAATTTCAGCCCAGTTCGGATTTGATTGCCCCCCAATGCTTTTAGATTCTTTCAACAATGACACATGGGTGTTGCCGAAACTTTGCAATTGTGTAGGGGGTGTATAATATGATGTAGTACTAGGTGAAGGCATATGCATTTTTGTAAAACCATATTTTTGCTTGCCAATTTTACCAATTGGCAAAGATTCATCTTCTTGCAAAACTATAGCTTTTATTGCATTATAATCAGGAACTAGCCCCTTATCATGTTCTTCAAGGCAAAGAGCACTAATCTTATTATTTTGGGCTATATCCCTTTTTAACTTAGTCACTTCCCATTTTGTAAGCGATTGCTCCACAATACTTTTAGATTCTTTCAGCAATGAGGTGTTGCCAAAATTATGCAATTGTGTAGATGATGCATTATATGCTACAATATTAGATGATGGCATGTGCACTCCTGAATTTTTTTCACTTATTCGGCTATGACCATGAAGGTGCGGAGCTGAATTATGAGCATCTACAGTTCTATATGGTGCCGAAAAATTACTAACATGAGGTGTAACATATGACGGTTGAGAGTAACTAGCCGAATAGCCAGTAGTAGCATGGCCAATTCTCTCATTCATCGGCATGGTTGGATTACTATATTGCACATTACTTGCTGATGAATAAAAGGGTGAAACACTTTCTTGCATGGCATTGGAAATTTTAACATGAGGTGTTTCAAATTTATTAACCGAACTCACCATGTTGTTCATCGGCATAACGATTTGTGGGGTTGCCGATGCATGAGAGTTGGGATACATATGGTGCATGCTACTAGTATCATAAGAAGTTGAAGCATGTAAATTACTTTGAATCGGCCTATGCACGTAATTAGATGCATGATTGAACAAACTAGGGTTGGCCGATAGAGTATACTCATTGAACGATATAGTAACACCATATGAATTATTTGCACCTACAGTAGGGAATTGGGAATTCATATTACCTCTGTAGATTGCAAACCATAGATGACGGTCTCTTCGTAGCAAGAACGGGCTGGAGACCGTTCAAAGCTTCATCCCCAGCGGAGTCGCCAAAAAGTGTGTTCGCACACGAACACATCACTGTGTACCCTCGATGCCGGGGGTGATACACCGCAGCTCACATGGAAGGAGACCCGACCGGCAGCGCGATACGCAGGACAGCCGGCGGATGCTTTTGTAGACCAGAAACCCCACACGTCCGGGAGGGACCCCGTCAAGGCGCGTGGCGGCTATGGGCTGCCCTAGGTTGACTCACTCGCCCCTAGGGCTTCGAGGTTCGCTGCCCTCCAATCTTGAAGAACGACGAAGAGCGAGAAGAAGGTACAAGGGTAGAGGGATAAAAAGTAGATGAACACGAAAAAGTAGTAGATTGATTTGTTCCATTGTGTGTTGTTCAATCGTCCATCACCTCTTGTCAATATAAGAGGCGGATGGACTTCCCATACAAGAAAAGGACTCCAAATCACGTCCAAATCTTTCCAAAATTAACCGAACTCGGATTTAGGTAAGTCTGGGACAACAGTTCGGTTTTTAGGTCCCACAGGCCACAAATGACCTCAGATGAAGATAAGCCCAGAAGCTAATTTGACCGTTTCGACCAGACGAACAACTTTCATGTTGAATGTTTTTTGATTCGAGGTAGTCTTGTGGGCCGAAACACTCGCGCAATATAACCAATTTGTGGCCCTACCTATCAGACACAATGTCTGATTGGACGAGCGACTTTTTGCCTATTGGTAGGGATGCACCCGAATGAGTCTAACTTTTACATACGACTTCGAATGGAAACAATTTTTATATCAAAAACAACCGTTTCGACGAGACGAAGACAATTCGTGTAGAAAGTTTTCTCATTTGAGGTCGTCCTTGAGGCGTAATCGGCCGAACAGTGCTCTGGATACAAAATTTCAGTATTTTAAACACAACTTCGGCCTTTGAGATGAGATCGGATGGCGATGGCCTAAACTTCAAAGATGTTCATGTCGACAATATGGAACTTTTTCATGTAGATCACTTCTCCATTTGAGGCCATCTTAGTTAAGTTCTTGACCGTGCCAAAATCTGGTGTCAACATCCTCCTACAACATCAAGTGACAAACTAGTCTCCAATGAAGAATTGAGCTTAATGGTGAACGACTTCAACAAGTTCTACAAGAGTAGAAGCAAAAAGAGAAGCTCTAACTCAAGGTCTTGTGATGACCCACAAGTATAGGGGATCAATCATAGTCCTTTCGACAAGAGTGTCGAACCCAACGAGGAGCAGAAGGAAATGATAAGTGGTTTTCAGCAAGGTAATTTCTCCAAGCACTGAAATTGTCGGTAACATGTAGTTTGATAGCAAGATAATTTGTAACGAACAAGTAACGGTAACGGTAAATAAAGTGCAAAAAGGTAGCCCAATCCTTTTTGTAGCAAAGGATAGGCTGGAATGGTCTCTTATAATAATCAAAGCGTTCTTGAGGGCATACGGGAATTTCATCAAGTCACTTTCATCATGTTGGTTTGGTTCGCGTTCGCTACTTTGATAATTTTATATGTGGGTGGACCGGTGCTTGGGTGTTGTTCTTACTTGAACAAGCCTCCCACTTATGATTAACCCCCTCGCAAGCATCCGCAACTATGAAAGAAGTATTAAGATAAAATCTAACCATAGCATTAAACATATGGATCCAAATCAGTCCCTTACGAAATTGCGGATAAACTAGGGTTTAAGCTTTGTCACTCTAGAAACCCATCACCTAATAACTACTCCACAATGCATTCTCTTAGGCTCAGAGATGGTGAAGTGTCATGTAGTCGACGTTCACATAACACCACTCAGGGAATCACAAGATACATATCATCAAAATATCAAACACATATCAAATTCACATGATTACTTGCAACATGACTTCTCCCATGGCCTCAAGAACAAAGGTAACTACTCACAAATAATATTCATGCTCAAGATCAGAGGGGTATTAAATAGCATAATGGATTTGAACATATAATCTTCCACCAAATAAACCATATAGCAATCAACTACAAGATGTAACCAACACTACGAGTCACCCACAGGTACCAATCTGAGGTTCCGGTACAAAGATTGAACATAAGAGATGAACTAGGGTTTGAGATGAGATGGTGATGTTGAAGATGTTGATGAAGATTGGCCTCCCAAAGATGAGAGGGTTGTGGGTGATGAGGATGGCTTCGATTTCCCCCTCCGGGAGGGAAGTTTCCCCAGCGGAATCGCTCCATCGGAGGGCAAAAGTGCTCCTGCCCAAGTTCCGCCTCGAGACGGCGGCGCTCCGTCCCGAAAGTCCTCTCTTTATTTTTTCTAGGTCAAAAGACCTCATATACTAGAATATGGGAACCAAAGGTGGGCCGGGCTGCCGACCACCCACCAGGGCGCGCCTGGGGGGCCTGGCGCGCCCTGGTGTCTCATGGGCACCTGGCAGCCCCCCTAGGAAGAAGAAAGAAACAATAGCAATCTCAACATAACGAGAGGTAATTTAGTAACATGAAAATTTCTACAACCATATTTTCCTCTCTCATAATAATTACATGTAGGATCATAATCAAATTCAACAATATAACTATCACATAAAATATTCTCTTCATGATCCACATGCATGCAAAGTTGACACTCTTCCAAAATAGTGGGATTATCATCAAATAAAGTAATGACTTCTCCAAGCCCACTTTTATCAAAAATTTCATAAGATTGATCATACTCTAAAGTAGTGGGATCATTATTACCTAGAGTTGACACTCTTCCAAACCCAGTTTCAATATTATTGCAAACATATTTATCATGAGGCTTAAAGAAAGTTTCAAGATCATAAGAAGAATCACACCAACCATGATTATTGCAATAAGTAGTGGACATATCAAAATTAGTTTCGCCAAGCTTAGAGTTTTGCATATTATTAACACAATTGACATTAATAGAATTTATAATAACATCATGGAAATCATGCTTTTCATTCAAGGAGCTATCGTGAATCCCTTCATAAATTTCATCACAATTTTCAGATTCACGAATTTCAAGCAAAACTTCATAAAGATAATCTAGTGCACTCAACTCACTAGCAATTGGTTCATCATAGTTGAATCTTTTAAAGAGATTAGCAAGTGGATGACGATCCATAAACTTTTTGTTTTTGATTTCCAATAAACACACAATTATGGCAAGCGAAAAAGCAAACAAACCAAATAAGACATAAAGGCGAACGAAAAGAAGACGAATAAAAAGGCAAATATTTTTGTGTTTTTTGAAAACATTTTAGAAGTGGGGGAGAGGAAAATGAGAGGAAAATGGAAAATAATGTAAGTGCAAGAGATGAGAGTTTATGATAGGTACTTGGTAGGCTTGATGTAGAACCTCCCCGGCAACGGCGCCAGAAGTTCTTCCTGCTATTTCTTGAGCTTGCGTTGTTTTTTTCCTTGAAGAGGAAAGGGTGACGCTGCAAAGTAGAGATAAGTATTTCCCTCAGTTAAGAACCAAGGTATCAATCTAGTAGGAGGCACAAGCAAGTCCCCAATATATGCACCTGCACAAACTAACAAACACTTGCACACAATGTGGAAAAGGGGTTGTCAATCCCTTCACGGTCACGAACAAGAGTGAGATCTAATAGAGATAGGTATAAGAGATAAAGAGAAAACTAAAGTAAATATAAATAAATTGCAGCAAGGTATTTTTGGGTTTGTTGGTTTATAGAGCTGAAAATATATGATGGAAAATAGACCCGGGGGCCATAGGTTTCACTAGAGGCTTCTCTCTTGAAGAAAACATACGGTGGGTAAACAAATTACTGTTGAGCAATTGATAGAAAAGCGCATAATTATGAAGACATCTAAGGAAATGATCATGAATATAGGCATCACGTCCGTGACAAGTAGACCGACTCCTGCCTGCATCTACTGCTATAACTCCACACATCGACCGCTATCCAGCATGCATCTAGTGAATTAAGTTAACAAGAACAGAGTAACGCTTTAAGTAAGATGACATGATGTAGAGGGATAAACCCCATCTTTTTATCCTTGATGGCAACAATACAATACGTGCCTCGCTACCCCTTCTGTCACTGGGTGAGGACACCGCAAGATTGAACCCAAAACTAAGCACCTCTCCCATTGCAAGAAAAACCAATCTAGTTGGCCAAACCAAACCGATAGTTCGAAGAGAAATACAAAGATATCTTAATCATGCATAAAAGAGTTAAAGAGAAGACTCAAATAATATTCATAGATAATCTGATCATAAATCCACAATTCATCAGATCACAACAAACGCACTGCAAAAGAAGATTACAACGAATAGATCTCCAAGAACATCGAGGAGAACATTGTATTGAAGATCAAACAGAGAGAAGAAGCCATCTAGATACTAGCTATGGACCCGTAGGTCTGTGGTAAACTACTCACACATCATCAGAAGGGCAGCAAGGTTGGTGTAGAGGTCCTCCATGATCGAATCCCCCTCCGATGGAGTGCCGAAAAAGGCCCCAAGATGGAATCCCACGGGAATAGAGGCTTGCGGCGGCGGAAAAGTATTTTTGGTGTGCCCTCGGGCATAGGGGGAATATTTGAGGATTTATAGTGCGAAGATTAGTGTTAGGACGTCCCCGAGGGGCCCACAAGCCCTGGGGCGCGCCCCTACGGCTTGTGGCCTCCTCGTGGATCTTCTGGCCTCCTCTCCAAGTCTCGTGGGTTTCTTCTGGTCCAAGAAAAATAACCATAAAGTTTTATTCCGTTTGGACTCCGTTTGATATTCCTTTTCTCTAAAAGTTAAAAACAAGGAAAAAACAGAAACTGGCACTGGGCTCTAGGTTAATAAGTTAGTCCCAAAAATAATATAGAAAAGCATATTAATGCATATAAAACATCCAAAACAGATAATATAATAGCATGGAACAATGAAAAATTATAGATAGGTTGGAGACGTATCAGTGTTGCTTAATGATCTTGTTGCTCAAGTGCTTAGTGATATTGCTCCAAAACCCTCAGCCACTTTCTCCATCCAAATATGCCACAACCCTAACAGTTCGGTCTCACCGATATGGATCTCGGTCTCACTGAGATTGTCACACCCTAGCTAGTTCATGCATTAGAGTGTTGCATCATGTTTAAACTTTTCCAGAAACTTGAAATGGGGATGATAGAACCCCCAGCACCCCCTGGAAACAACTAGGGTTTACTAAAATCTTTTTCAATGAACCTGAAATGCCCTTCTAAAATGTCCATCATTTTTGTCTTGGGTTAGAACCTCTGCCAAACTTGGTTCACAATTTTCTAGGTCATCATAAGGTCATTGAATTAAATCATATGTAACTTGCATTTGGGCATTTAAATGCTAGTAAATATTTTAAATGTCCAAATAATCCCAAACTGAAATGTTCCATGTTGGATATACTCTATACAGTGGGCATGAGCAGTTTGGTGATTTTTGAAATTGCCTAGGTATTTTTAGAAAAGCCACAAACTTGCAAAAATAAAGAAAACGAAAAATAAAAGGGAAAACTAACTTACCTGGCAAAGCCACCAGCCGGCCCACCTGGCGGCCCAGCACTGTGCTGGCCCGTGCCAGCCAGCTGCTTCGTCCCCGCCAGGCAGGCAGGGAGGTGACGCCGGCGTGCGCGAGCTCGCCACGGCGCCAGCTGCTTGCCGCTTTGCCCTGGACGCGCTGGTCGACCTCCACGTAGTCCCCCCAACCGCCTGGACACGTCCATTCTCCCCCAATGCCTCTCCCTCGCCCTCTTCCACCATGGCCGATGCTGCCGCGCCCGCGCCACCGTGAAACCCGCGTCCACCATCGTCCCCGCGCCGTGCTGCCGTGTCCACGAGTTTCGCCGTCGTCCACTACGTCGAGCTAGCCGAGCCCCGAGCGCTCGCACGCTCTGCTTCGTCTTCTTCGACCTCGTCTTCACCGAACGCCGCCGAAGATCCCCTTCGCCGTCACCGCCGCACCAGCTCATCCCCGACCTCACCGTCTGCTCCGTCGTGACTGCCGTGAGCTCAGCTACCTCCCCATCCTTCCCGTTCTCGCTCTCGAGCCCTGCATCGACTGCACCGAGCTCGGCCGCACCCGCCGCCGCCACCGCACGTCGCCGTCGTGGCCACAGCCACGTTGGCTCGATTCCGAGCACGCCATCGTCTTCGCTGCACTCGCAGGAGCCCGTAGTACCTCCCCACACGCCTCGCCGTGCCCCCTAGCGTCGGGTCCGACCTCGCCCGAACTCCGGCGACCGCCAAGGTTGTCGCCGACGATGTTTTTGGCCACCCCAGCTCCACCCACTGCCACCACTCGACGCGGCTCACTCCTAGCTACCCGTAGATGGTCTCCGCCGCCCATTTGGTCGTCGAAGGACAAAACACGCACTGCCCCGCCGCGTCTGGCCTCGCCGGCGGCTAAACGCCAGCGAGTTTTGACCCCGCTGACCCAGTTTGACACCCCTGGGTCTATGACAGGTGAGACCCGTCTACTAATTAACTTAGGATTAGGACTAACTAAAAATTAGTTAGACTAATGACATTGACACGCGGGACCCACTGGCCAGGTTTGCCCTGGACCGACCCCGTTGACTACTGATGTCACCCTGACGCAATGCTAACGCAATAAGTATTTTTCTGGATTTATTTTTATACAGGAAATTCCAGAAAATACTACAAACTTCAAAAATTCATAGAAATTAATCTGTAACTCCAAATGCAAAGATATATATATGAAATTGGATGAGAAAAATCCAATCTTTCCATCTGTACTGGTTTCATGCATGTCAGAACACTTTAACCTTGCTGTTTAGATGAAACAAGTTAATGCACTAATATGACCTCTTATTTTGGGTTTGCATTTGAATCCTTGATTCAAATGAACTTAAACCAATCTGTTCTAAGTTGCATTAGCCAAAACACACTCATTTTGCCATGTCATAGCATGCATCATATTGTTGCATATTGCCATGTGATGATTGCGTTTCGATGTGCTCTTCGTGGTAGGTTCTGCCTCCGAGGATATTCACGAGTATCCAACTGAAGGGCAGTATTCCACTACCACTCTGTCAGGCAAGCAACCCCATTGATCATCTCGATACAAACCCATCTTCTCGCTTCTGCTCTCGTTTACTGCATTAAGACAACAACATTTCAAACTGCTGTGTGTTGCGGTAGTTGAACCCATATCCTCTGCATGACCTGTCTTTGCCACAGTAACTAGATGAAACCCACTAGCATGTGTAGGAGTTGATTGAGCCATGTTTGTGTTTCCTACCATGCTATGCTTGCTATGCTTAGAGTCGTGTCATGTCTGGCTCATCAGGGTGATGGACTAGAGTGAATGGTTGTGTCGGTAATGAGAGTGAAGTGTTGAACATGATTTGGTAAAGGTATCGATGAGAGGCCATGTAGGAGTACATGGTGGGTTGTTTCATTGAGACCGTCCTTAAGAATTGAGATCTGTATGCGTGATTTAAGATTCAGCTACTACCACACATTGGGATCCTTAATTGACTCTCTCGACTTATTAACCACCCCGTCCTCTGTCCAGGAGTTGCAAGTAGTTTCTGGTGTTTGTAGTTGCTGGAGGCCGTGCGCAGCGCTGACCTTAGGGGTGGACTGTGATGCGGTAGGCACGTGGCACGGTGTACCAGGTCGCCCGTTTGGTGTCTCGGGAACCCTGCACACATCGTTTGGGGCCGTTGAGGACACCCCGGCCGGATTTCCTTGCGGATGGAACCCGAATAGGCGATAAACTTGGACTAGAGACTCGTGTGTTTAGTCAGGTCGTGGCCGACACCCTCGCTGGGCTTCCGCTTGAAGGTTGCCGGGTACATGTCATGTAGCGGCGATAAGTGGTGAAAGCGTGTGTGAAGAAGTACACCCCTGTAGGGTATAAAACTATTCGAATAGCCACGTCCGCGGTAAAGGACTACTTGGTCGCTTATGCAGTTCATAGACAAGTTAATGGTTACTACTAAAAGACTCAAGATAAGTGTGAGTACCGCGGATGGCCCTCTCGTAGGATGACGAGGGAGGATCCACGGTGGAGTATTGTGATGGTGATTAGTGGACTCGTGTGCGAAAACTAATTTCACAAGTGGTGTCTCGTAGGATAGCGTAGCCAAGAGTCAAAGTTGGCTTGCTACAATAACTCCACCACCCTTCTTGAGAATTTGCATGTATATTAGGATCTGTTGTAAGACTTGCTGAGTACCTTTGTACTCATGTTGCTTTAATAATTGTTGCAGACAAGAACACCGCCCCCTCCGATGGGTTCTATGTAGATCTCGACATTGACGAGTGACTTGCCACCCAGGTGGTGACCTGAGCTTGTGAAGGGCCTATGTAGATAGACAGGCTTCGTCAAGCCTTCTTTCTTTCTAGTGTCTGTACTCAGACTAGTTGCTTCCGCATGTGCTTGTATGTTTGTATGACTTGAGTGTCGGGTCGTGTGACCCCTATCTGTATGAACATGTTATGTATGTCTCCCCAGAGCTATTAAATAAAGTACTTTGAGTTGTAGAGTTTTGTTGTGATGCCATGTTGTATTTACACATATCGAGCATATTGTGTGTATGATTGAAATGCTTGGTATGTGTGGGATCCGACTATCTAGTTGTTTATCCTTGGCAGCCTCTCTTATGGGGAAATGTAGTCTGGTGTCTCCACTGAGCCTTGGTAGTTCTTTACAGCCCGGTTTAC
Organism: Thinopyrum elongatum; assembly: GCA_011799875.1. NCBI lineage: Eukaryota > Viridiplantae > Streptophyta > Magnoliopsida > Poales > Poaceae > Thinopyrum > Thinopyrum elongatum. The sequence continues at coordinate 353,677,059 of CM022297.1, read as the reverse complement.
CGGAGTCCTGCTAGCCCACTACTGCTCCAGAACACTTAGACTGGCCAGCATGTGTTTCACTTCGTTCCTGTGTCTGTCCCTTCGGGGAAATGCCACGTGGTGACATCCGGAGTCCTGCCTAGCCAGCTATAGCCCGGGTTCCCGGAGTCCTGTTAGCCCAGTGCTACAGCCCGGATTCACACGCTGCTGACCGACATGCTCGATGTTGATTCATGTATGCCTGTCCCCATAAGTTAGCGCCGCTTTGGGTTCATGACTAGCCATGTCGGCCCGGGTTCTCTGTCATATGGATGCTAGCAACACTATCATATACGTGAGCCAAAAGGTGCAAATGGTCCCGGGCCATGGTAAGGCGACACCCGTGGGAATACCGTGCGTGAGGCCGCAAAGTGATATGAGGTGTTACAGGCTAGATCGGTGTGACTTAGAATCGGGGTCCTGACAGCGTTGGCATCAGAGCCGGACTGCCTGTAGGTTCGTTGAGCCAAACTGGTCGATGTCGAGTCTAGAAATGCTTTAGTTATATGTAGGGGAATTGATTGTGGGAGGGACGTAAGGCTCTTTTTACTCCTTTACCTTATGCCCTCTGATCTGAGTCATCCTCTTCTCTTTCTACGTGGGTTAAGGACTAGGCTCTCTTCTCTCTATCAGGTTCACGTGTTACCAATCCGTAGTAACTTATAGGATTGTTGGTTACAAGCCTCAGTTTAGTTTCTACTACTTTTAGTATGATGTCAGTTGAACCAGAACCTTGATATGATGTTGTTGAGTGGCTTTGCAAACTGTTGTGAATGTCTCAAATCTTTTCCTGAGCATTTACAGCCGTTATGCTGTTCGATTTCTCCTAGAAAATTCTAATGCCTTTGCATTATTTTGTGCTTTCTGATGGCTTCCCGCAACCAGAACCAAGTGGTTCGTTTGACTCGGTGCCTCGATGTACCTGGTCACACGGCCATGCTGGTCCGTGTGATGATCGAGACAGGCTATCGATGGTATCCTGAGTATACCGTCGAGGAGCAGTTTCGAGACTTCAATCAGAGCCAATACCTTTGTACAGTCAGGATATACCCTTCCTATCCTGGAGCTACTGAACCCCTTCATTGCTCATATGGACTTGCGGTTACCATTGAGATGTCCGTGCAGGACGCTGCTTACTCGATGATGACTATCATGCGAGCCAGAACTGCCTTGCTTCGGAACACTGACTTCCGCTATATGCCAGCATCACTCCCTGGGGCAGAAGGATACTTCCAGGCTCTCTACACTGACTCCTCCCATGAGGATTCACTACTCTGCGCTACCACAGAGATGCTTGAGGACAAGGACCGTGAGAATCGTGCCTTGCGAATGGAGCTCTTCAACACTCGTTCTGATCACTGGGCCACTCTGACACGGTTTGCACCTGCCGTGCAGGCTGGGTATATGGACATGAGGGACTTGTACCCCGTGCGGTCTGGTCTACCAGATTCTATGGACTGGCGTGATGTAGGAGGCATCACTCCTCCCCGTGGACCCCGTCTGCCACCGTTTGTTGGACCAAGGCCACATCCGAGTCTTTTGGACTGCAAGCTCCACAGGACCGACTATTTCCAGATGATCATGTTCAGCTCCCAGGACATGGTGGTAATCTCTATGAAGATTACTACGGAGACGTCTGAGTTGGTAGTAGCTTCACTAGTATTGTAACAGTTGTATTCTCCACAGTCCTGCGTGACTCGTGGGATATGACTTGGTGTGTATCACGTTCCGGAGGTGTAGAAAAATAATGTATAGGAGCTTGGAATGCCTCCGATGAGATGTAACGTCTTTCACCATAGTTGCACTTTAGCCTGGGCTTGTACTAAACTATGTACGGTGTGTATGACCGATGGTATATATATGGCAGTTTCTATATTACCATGTCGTGCAAATGAACATCTCAGCATTTCATGTCGTCCATTACATTCTGCACTTCCTTGCCAGCATTTTGCCATCCTTGTCTAAGCCGTTGTCTTGTCTCTCCTAGGATGGTTAATACCCGCAACAACCCTGCTGCCCCGGAGCAGGGTGAAGCCAGTGCAGCTAGGGATGGGAATCTGCCTCACCCGCCTGCTCTGGCCGAAGTTATGCTGGAGGCAGAAAGAAACAAGCGTGAGACCAACCGCTTGCTAGCACGCATTGAGGAGAATACTGCACGTCAACAGAGGAACGAATTGGTGTCAATCAATGACTTTATCAAGTTGTACCCACCGACATTCCATCATTCCGTCGAGCCCCTCGACGCGGATGATTGGCTTCGCAGCATCACCAATAAGCTACGTTCTACCAACGTAGCCGAAGCTGATAAGGTTACCTACGATGCCTATCACCTCGAAGGCCCTGCTAGCCTTTGGTGGGAAAACTATGAGGCTATGCGCCCGGCTGGCCAGATTACCACTTGGGCTGAATTCAGTGAGGCTTTCCGTGAGCATCACATCCCGGAAGGTCTCATGGATCGTAAGAGGGAAGAGTTATGCAATTTCACCCAAGGTAGACTGACCGTGGATGCATACAGCCGTGAGTTTGGAAATCTAGCACGTTATGCTCCTGAAGGGTATCCACCGACGCCAAGAAGCAGGCAAGGTTCCGCAAGGGACTTAGCCCCGAGCTTCGCCGTGATCTTCGTCTGCATGAGTGCACCTCTTTTCAGAAGTTAGTGAATAAGGCCATCAGTGCTGAGACAGGTCAGACTGACTATGACGCTTCACGCAAGCACTCCCGTGACTTTGGTTCTTCATCCGGTTTTGGACATCAGAAGCGCCGGGTGTGGATTCCAAACAAAGCCCTGCCACCCAGGTTCACTCCGAGGCCATCCTTTGAGGCGCCTCGCCCCAATCAGCAGTTTGCACCGCCCAAGGCCTATGGTGGCCCCGCTGCTAATGCTGCTCCACGCCCCAATGTTGTGACATGCTTCAAGTGTGGAGAGACGGGTCACTACATACGCGAGTGTCCCCAGAACAACCACCCCAATCAGCCCGGAAAGTCCGTTGGTCGTGGCAAGCCAGCGGAAAAGACATATTACGTTAAGCCAGCCACCACTGCACGTGGCCATGTCAACTATGTCTCAGTTGAAGAAACTCATGAGGATCCCAACGTCGTCCTTGGTACGCTCCTTGTTAACTGCCATCCGGCAACTGTTCTTTTCGATACTGGAGCATCTCATTCTTTTATCTCTGAGAGCTATGCTCGATTGCACAACACCACATTTTGTGACATGCCCACCTCCATGGTAATTCAAACCTCTGGTTCTAAATGGCAAACCTCTCAAGTAAGCCATGGAAATGAAATTCTTGTCGATAGATTGGTCTTCCTTGCATCACCGATAGCTCTCAAGTCCTCGGACATAAACATCATCTTGAGTATGGACTGGATGTCAGCCCATTATGCTAAGATTGATTGCTCTACTAGAACTGTTCAACTCACCCATCCATCGGGCAAGACAGTCAATGTTTTGACCCGAGTGTCTAAGCGTCAGCTCTACTCCCTAAATGCCAACCCTCTTCCAGACCTTGAAGATATTCCGGTAGTCCGTGACTTCCCGGATGTCTTTCCAGAAGAACTGCCAGGTGTTCCACCTGATAGGGATGTTGAGTTCGTGATAGACCTTGTTCCAGGAACCGTCCCAATCTCTAGAAGACCCTATAAGATGGCACCCCTAGAACTAGCCGAGCTTAAGAAACAACTCGATGAGTCCTTGAAAAAGTGTTTCATCTGTCCTAGTTCTTCTCCATGGGCTTGCCACGTCCTCTTCGTCAAGAAGAAGGATGGAACGGATCGGATGGTTGTAGATTACCGACCTGACAACTTGGTCACTATCAAGAACAACTATCTGCTCCCCAGGATCAACGATCCGTATGATCAGCTTATAGGATCCTCAGTCTTTTCCAAAATGGATTTGAGGTTGGGCTACCATCAAATCAAAATCAAGAACGGGGACATTCCTAAAACGGCCTTTGTTACTCGTTATGGCCAATACAAGTACACCGTCATGTCCTTCGGTTTAACCAATGCTCCAGCCACTTTCTCTCGGTTAATGAACTCGATCTTCATGGAGTATTTGGATAAATTCGTTGTGGTATACCTCGATGATATACTCATCTACTCCAAGAATGAGGAAGAACATGCCGAGCATCTAAGGCTAGTATTGATGAAACTTCGAGAGCATCGCCTTTATGCCAAATTCTCCAAGTGTGAATTTTGGTTGCCAGAAGTGACCTATCTAGGCCACGTAATCTCTGGTAAGGGTATTGCTGTCAATCCCGAGCGAGTTCAAGCCGTCCTTGATTGGACTCCACTTGAAACGATCAAGCAAGTTCGGAGTTTCCTTGGCTTAGCGAGCTACTGTCGCCGCTTCGTCGAGAATTTCTCCAAGGTTGCTAAACCTCAAGAAAGATAAAAAGTTCGAGTGGACCCCATAGTGCGAGTTCAGCTTTCAGGAACTGAAAAGACGCCTGACATCTGCTCCCGTACTTGTGCCACCAGATTTTTCTAAGGACTTTGTTATCTATTGCGACGCCTCACGACAAGGACTAGGTTGCATACTCATGCAAGATCGTCATGTGATTGCCTACGCTTCTCGACAGTTGCATCCACATGAGGATAACTATCCCACACATGATCTAGAGCTTGCAGCTGTGGTCCGTGCACTCAAAACATGGCGACATTACCTTCTCGGTAATCGTTGCGAAATTTACACCGATCACCAAAGTCTGAAATACATCTTCACCCAACCGGATTTGAATCTTAGGCAAAGACGTTGGGTCGAGTTGATTACAGATTATGACTTAGGAACAACTTACACCCTGGGCAAAGCCAATGTCATGGCTGATGCGCTAAGTCGTAAATCTTATTGTAACAACTTGATGTTACAACAAAGTCAACCACTTCTCCACGAGGAATTCCGTAAGCTTAACCTTCACATTGTTCCTCGAGGATTCCTATCCACCCTGGTGGCGAAACCTAACCTTACGGATCAAATCATAACCGCTCAGCAGTATGATAGAGGAATATCTTGGATCAAGGAGAACATTGCTAGCGGAGCTGCTAAGTGTTTCTCCATGGATGAGCGAGGTGTTGTCTTCTTCGAGAACCGCCTAGTGGTTACCAAGAAACAATAGCTACGGCAATTGATCCTGAAGGAAGCTCATGAATCCCCTCTCACCATTCATCCCAGTAGTACTAAAATGTATCAAGACCTACGCCAGAGGTTTTGGTGGACTAGGATGAAGAGAGAAATCGCTCAATACATTGCTAATTGCGACGTCTGTCATCGTGTTAAAGCAGAGCATCAACGGCCTGCTGGCACCCTTCAACCTTTGGTTATTCCTGAATGGAAATGGGATAAAATCGGTATGGATTTCATTACCGGGTTTCCCAGGACCAAGAGAGGGAATAATGCTATCTTCATCGTTGTCGATCGTCTTTCCAAAGTAGCCCACTTCCTACCTGTTTGTGAGAGTATAACCGCTAGCCAGCTAGCTGACTTGTACATCTCCCGAATAGTGTCTCTTCATGGTGTTCCATTGGAGATTAACTCAGACTGTGGAAGTCTTTTCACCTCTCGATTTTGGGAAAGTTTCCAAAATGCTATGGGAACTCGTCTCTCCTTTAGCACCGCCTTCCACCCTCAATCAAGTGGTCAAGTAGAACGAGTCAATCAAATTCTGGAAGATATGCTCCGAGCTTCTGTCATCTCTTTCGGTATGGATTGGGAGAAATGTCTTCCATTCGCCGAATTCGCTTATAACAATAGTTATCAAGCTAGCTTGGGCAAAGCCCCTTTCGAAGTTCTCTATGGACGAAAATGCCGAACGCCTCTTAACTGGTCAGAAACCGGGGAAAGATAACTCTTTGGCCCGGATATGATTCAGGAAGCAGAAGAGCAGGTTCGCATTATTCGTGAGAAATTGAAAACAGCCCAATCTCGTAAAAAGAGCCAATATGACCGCAAACATAAGCTCATGACTTATGAAGTTGGCGAGAAGGCTTACCTTTGGGTTACTCCTTTGAAGGGAACCCATCGATTCGGTATCAAGGGTAAATTGGCTCCTCGTTACATTGGACGCTTTCGCATTCTTGCCAAACGAGGAGAAGTTGCCTACCAATTGGAACTACCTCCGCATCTCTCCAGAGTTCATGATGTCTTCCACGTTTCTCAACTCAGGCGTTGCTTCTCGGATCCTATCCGTGGAGTGGACCACGAAACGCTTGATCTCCAAGATAATCTCACATATCGAGAATATCCTGTTCGTATCCTTGACCAAGCTGAACATACCACTCGACGCCAGAATATCAAGTTTCTCAAGGTTCAATGGTCACACCATTCCGAGAAAGAAGCTACTTGGGAAAGGGAGGATCGTCTTCGACTTCAGTACCCCACCTTCTTCCCGGAGGATCCTAAATCTCGGGACGAGATTCTTTTGAGTGGGGGTGAGTTGTCACACCCTAGCTAGTTCATGCATTAGAGTGTTGCATCATTTTTAAACTTTTCCAGAAACTTGAAATGGGGATGATAGAACCCCCAGCACCCCCCTGGAAACAACTAGGGTTTACTAAAATCTTTTTCAATGAACCTGAAATGCCCTTCTAAAATGTCCATCATTTTTGTCTTGGGTTAGAACCTCTGCCAAAATTGGTTCACAATTTTCTAGGTCATCATAAGGTCATTGAATTAAATCATATGTAACTTGCATTTGGGCATTTAAATGCTAGTAAATATTTTAAATGTCCAAATAATCCCAAACTGAAATGTTCCATGTTGGATATACTCTATAAAGTGGGCATGAGCAGTTTGGTGATTTTTGAAATTGCCTAGGTATTTTTAGAAAAGCCACAAACTTGCAGAAATAAAGAAAATGGAAAATAAAAGGGAAAACTAACTTACCTGGCAAAGCCACCAGCCGGCCCACCTGGCGGCCCAGCACTGTGCTGGCCCGTGCCAGCCAGCTGCTTCGTCCCCGCCAGGCAGGCAGGGAGGTGACGCCGGCGTGCGCGAGCTCGCCACGGCGCCAGCTGCTTGCCGCTTCGCCCTGGACGCGCTGGTCGACCTCCACGTAGTCCTCCCAACCGCCTGGACACGTCCATTCTCCCCCAACGCCTCTCCCTCGCCCTCTTCCACCATGGACGACGCTGCCGCGCCCGCACCACCGTGAAACCCGCGTCCACCGTCGTCCCCGCGCCGCGCTGCCGTGTCCACGAGCTCCGCCGTCGTCCACTACGTCGAGCTAGCCGAGCCCCGAGCGCTCGCACGCTCTGCTTCGTCTTCTTCGACCTCGTCTTCACCGAACGCCGCCGGAGATCCCCTTCGCCGTCACCGCCGCACCAGCTCGTCCCCGACCTCGCCGTCTGCTCCGTCGTGACCGCCGTGAGCTCAGCTACCTCCCCATCCTTCCCGTTCTCGCTCTTGAGCCCTGCAATGACTGCACCAAGCTTGGCCGCACCCGCCACTGCCACCGCACGTCGCCGTCGTGGCCACAGCCACGTTGGCTCGATTCCGAGCACGCCATCGTCCTCGCCGCACTCGCAGGAGCCCGTAGCACCTCCCCAAACGCCTCGCCGTGCCCCCAAGCATCGGGTCCGACCTCGCCCAAACTCCGGCGACCGCCAAGGTTGTCGCCGACGACGTTTCCGGCCACCCCAGCTCCACCCACTGCCACCACTCGACGCGGCTCACTCCTAGCTACCCGTAGATGGTCTCCGCCGCCCATTTGGTCGTCGGAGGACAAAACCCGCACCGCCCCGCCGCGTCTGGCCTCGCCGGCGGCTAAACGCCGGCGAGTTTTGACCCCGCTGACCCAGTTTGACCCCCCTGGATCTATGACAGGTGGGACCCGTCTACTAATTAACTTAGGATTAGGACTAACTAAAAATTAGTTAGACTAATGACACTGACACGCGGGACCCACTGGCCAGGTTTGACCTGGACCGACCCCATTGACTGCTGACGTCACCCTGACGCAATAAGTATTTTTCTGGATTTATTTTTATACAGGAAATTCCAGAAAATACTACAAACTTCAAAAATTCATAGAAATTAATCTGTAACTCCAAATGCAAAGATTTATATATGAAATTGGATGAGAAAAATCCAATCTTTCCATCTGTACTAGTTTCATGCATGTCAGAACACTTTAACCTTGCTGTTTAGATGAAACAAGTTAATGCACTAATATGACCTCTTATTTTGGGTTTGCATTTGAATCCTTGATTCAAATGAACTCAAACCAATCTGTTCTAAGTTGCATTAGCCAAAACACACTCATTTTGCCATGTCATAGCATGCATCATATTGTTGCATATTGCCATGTGATGATTGTGTTTCGATGTGTTCTTCGTAGTAGGTTCTGCCTCCGAGGATATTCACGAGTATCCAACTGAAGGGCAGTATTCCACTACCACTCTGTCAGGCAAGCAACCCCATTGATCTTCTCGATACAAACCCATCTTCTCGCTTCTGCTCTCGTTTACTGCATTAAGACAACAACGTTTCAAACTACTGTGTGTTGCGGTAGTTGAACCCATATCCTCTGCATGACTTGTCTTTGCCACAGTAACTAGATGAAACCCACTAGCATGTGTAGGAGTTGATTGAGCCATGTTTGTGTTTCCTACCATGCTATGCTTGCTATGCTTAGAGTCGTGTCAGGTCTGGCTCATCAGGGTGATGGACTAGAGTGAATGGTTGTGTCGGTAATGAGAGTGAAGTGTTGAACATGATTTGGTAAAGGTATCGATGAGAGGCCATGTAGGAGTACATGGTGGGTTGTTTCATTGAGACCGTCCTTAAGAACTGAGATCTGTATGCGTGATTTAAGATTCAGCTACTACCACACATTGGGATCCTTAATTGACTCTCTCGACTTATTAACCACCCCGTCCTCTGTCGAGGAGTTGCAAGTAGTTTCTGGTGTTTGTAGTTGCTGGAGGCCGTGCGCAGCGCTGACCTTAGGGGTGGGCTGTGATGTGGTAGGCACGTGGCACGGTGTACCGGGTCGCCCGTTTGGTGTCTCCGGAACCCTGCACACATCGTTTGGGGCCGTTGAGGACACCCCGGCCGGATTTCCTTGCGGATGGAACCCGAATAGGCGATAAACCTGGACTAGAGACTCGTGTGTTTAGTCAGGTCGTGGCCGACACCCTCGCTGGGCTTCCGCTTGAAGGTTGCCGGGTACATGTCGTGTAGCGGCGATAAGTGGTGAAAGCGTGTGTGAAGAAGTACACCCCTGCAGGGTATAAAACTATTCGAATAGCCGCGTCCGCGGTAAAGGACTACTTGGTCGCTTATGCAGTTCATAGACAAGTTAATGGTTACTACTAAAAGACTCAAGATAAGTGTGAGTACCGCGGATGGCCCTCTCGTAGGATGACGAGGGAGGATCCACGGTGGAGTATTGTGATGGTGATTAGTGGACTCGTGTGCGAAAACTAATTTCACAAGTGGTGTCTCGTAGGATAGCGTAGCCAAGAGTCAAAGCTGGCTTGCTGCAATAACTCCACCACCCTTCTTGAGAATGTGCATGTATATTAGGATCTGTGGTAAGACTTGCTGAGGACCTTTGTACTCATGTTGCTTTAATAATTGTTGCAGATGAGAACACCGCCCCCTCCGATGGGTTCTATGTAGATCTCGACGTTGACGAGTGACTTGCCACCCAGGTGGTGACCTGAGCTTGTGAAGGGCCTATGTAGATAGACAGGCTTCGTCAAGCCTTCTTTCTTTCTAGTGTCTGTACTTAGACTAGTTGCTTCCGCATGTGCTTGTATGTTTGTATGACTTGAGTGTCGGGTCATGTGACCCCTATCTGTATGAACATGTTATGTATGGCTCCCCGGAGCCATTAAATAAAGTACTTTGAGTTGTAGAGTTTTGTTGTGATGCCATGTTGTATTTACACATATCGAGCATATTGTGTGTATGATTGAAATGCTTGGTATGTGTGGGATCCGACTATCTAGTTGTTTATCCTTGGCAGCCTCTCTTATGGGGAAATGTAGTCTGGTGTCTCCATTGAGCCTTGGTAGTCCGTTACAGCCCGGTTTACCGGAGTCCTGCTAGCCCAACACTACTGCTCCGGAACACTTAGACTGGCCAGCATGTGTTTCACTTCGTTCCTGTGTCTGTCCCTTCGGGGAAATGTCACGTGGTGACATCCGGAGTCCTGCCTAGCCTGCTACAGCCTGGGTTCCCGGAGTCCTGTTAGCCCAGTGCTACAGCCCGGATTCACACGCTGCTGACCGACATGCTCGATGTTGATTCATGTATGCCTGTCCCCGTAAGTTAGCGCCGCTTTGGGTTCATGACTAGCCATGTCGGCCCGGGTTCTCTGTCATATGGATGCTAGCGACACTATCATATACGTGAGCCAAAAGGCGCAAACGGTCCCGGGCCATGGTAAGGCGACACCCGTGGGAATACCGTGCGTGAGGCTGCAAAGTGATATGAGGTGTTACAGGCTAGATCGGTGTGACTTAGAATCGGGGTCCTGACAGAGATGGCTTTGCCAACTCTTTGTTGCTTGCTGCAATTATTTTGGTCTCACCAAGAATTGCAATCGGTCTCACCGAGATGGCTTGCCAACTCTCTGTTGCCTTATTTCTTCACTTCAGTCACACCGAGTTGATGCAACCGACGCCATCGAGACGAGGTTTGCCGTAAGCCCTAGCACATCGGTGCCACCGAGTTGTTCCCGTCGATCCCACCAAGATTCCTAACATTCATATTTTTTTACAGATCGGTGCCACAGAGTTTTCTGATCGGTGCCACCAAGATACCCCAAGGTGACAATAATTGGGATTCTTTCTGGTGATTACCATAGTTTGAGGAGTTCATGTATTCACTAAGTGCTAATGCTTCGTTCTGGTTCTCTATTAAAAAGAGGCCTTAATATCCCTTAGTTTCCTTATGGACCCCGCTGCCATGGGAGGGTAGGACAAAAGATGTCATGCAAGTTCTTTCTTCCATAAGCACGTATGACTACATACGGAATACATGCCTACATTTCATTGATGAATTGGAGCTAGTTCTGTGTCGCCCTAGGTTATGACTGCTACATGATGAATATTATCCAACACAATTATCCATCGCAGATCCAATGCCTACGAGCTTTTCACATATTGATCTTTGCTAAGCTACTTTCGTTGCTGCTACTGTTACAATCACTACAAACTGCTATTGTTACTATTGCCACTTTTACTGTTACTATCATACTACTTTGCTACTAAAAACTTTGTTGTAGATATTAAGTCTTTCAGGTGTGGTTGAATTGACAACTCAACTACTAATACTTGCGAATATTCTTTCGCTCCCCTTGTGCCGAATCAATAAATTTGGGTTGAATATTGTACCCTCGAAAACTATTGCGATCCCCTATACTTGTGGGTTATCAAGACCTTTTTCTGGCGCCGTTGCCGGGGAGGTTCTACATCAAGCCTACCAAGTACCCATCATAAACTCACATCTCTTGCATTACATTATTCGCCATTTGCCTCTCGTTTTCCTCTCCCCCACTTCTAAAACGTTTTCAGAAAAACACAAAATTATTTTCCTTTTTATTCGCCTTCTTTTCGTTTGTCTTTTGTTTGCTTTTGGTTTGATTGTGTGCTAGATTGCTTGCTTTGTCATGATGTTTCAAGAAAATACCAAGTTGTGTGATTTTTCCAACACTAATAATAATGATTATATTAGTACCCCGATTGCTCCCGCCACTTGTGCGGAATCTTATGAAATTAATTCCGCTTTAATGAATCTTGTTATGAAAGAACAATTTTTTGGTAGTCCTAATGAAGATGTTGCATCCCATCAAAACACTTTCGTTGAATTGTGTGATATGAAAAATAAAAAGATGTGGATAATGATATTGTTAAATTGAACCTATTTCTGTTCTCACTACGAGATCGTGCTAAAACTTGGTTTTCATCTTTGCCTAAAAATAGTATTGATTCATGGAATAAGTGTAAAAATGCTTTTATTTCCAAGTATTTTCCCCCCGCTAAGATCATCTCCCTTAGAAATGATATAATGAATTTTAAGCAACTAGATCATGAACATGTTGCACAATCTTGGGAGAGGATGAAATTGATGATAGTAAATTGCCCTACTCAGGGTTTAAGTTTATGAATGATCATACAAAAAATTTATGCCGGATTGAATTTTGCATCTAGAAATCTTTTAGATTCTGCCGCGGGTGGTACTTTTATGGAAATCACATTAGGAGAAGCTACTAAACTCCTAGATAATATTATGGCAAATTACTGTCAATGGCATACCGAAAGATCTTCTACTAGTAAAAAAGTGCATGCAATTGAAGAAATTAACACTTTGAGTGGAAAGATGGATGAACTTATGAAATTGATTACTAGCAAGGGTGCTCATATTGATCCTAATGATATGGCTTTGTCTACTTTGATTGAGAATAATAATGAATCTATGAATGTGAATTTTGTTGGTAGGAACACTTTTGGTAATAGCGCGTATAGAGGTAATTTTAACCCTAGGCCGTTTCCTAGTAATTCCTCTAATAATTATGGTAATTCCTACAGCAATTCTTATGGTAATTATAATAAGATATCCTCTGATCTTGAGAACAATATTAAAGAATTTATTAACTCCCAAAAGATTTTCAATGCTATGGTAGAAGAAAAATTGCTCAAGATTGATGATTTGGCTAGAAACATTGATAGAATTTCTCATGAGATTGATTCTTTTAAGATTAGATCTATGCCATCCAAGCTCGATTTTAATGAGTCCCTAAAAGCTATTCAAATTTCTATTAATGAAAGTAGGGAGATAACCGCTAGGATGCGTGCTAAGAGAGAATGGCTAGAAAAGGTGTGTTCTTCTACTTTTTGCGATAATCATGATGAAGATCTTAAAGTGATTGGTGTGACTCCTATTGAATCTTTTTTTGCTAATATAAAACTTGATAAATAACACTACAAAAAAGACCACTTCCGTGACGATACGTGTTTGTCACAGTCGGTCACGTTTTCTGTCATGCATGTACATCCATGACGATTTTATGATTGAATCAAGATAGTCATACCTGTGCTGTCGTAGAAGTGTTCCATGACAATACCAAAATTATCATCACGGAAGTGTCCACTTCCATGACGATAATTTGTGCGTCATGGAAGTGTTTTCGTCAAGGGTAACTGACACGTGGCATCCACCATAACGGGTCACCGTTAAGCTATCGGGTTCCGGTTGGGATCCGATAACCCGTTAACAGCCCTGACCAATGGGGATTTTCCATGTGTAAAATTCTCATTCGCCGGAGTATCCACGTGCCAGCTCAGTGCTAGGACAGATGTCATCCAGCGAATGGACGGGACACGCCTATGATACGTCGACACGTGGCTCGGCCCAATAGTTGCCCATTCAGGTCAAAAGGCCGGCCCGTTTGACTTGATCAAAAGGTAGCTGCCCGGCCCACGAAACGCCTGTTAACGACATGTTCGCATATAGCCCATTTACAGCCCGCTAACTCACGACCCGTTATAGCCTATCCATATTAGGCCCAGTAGCATCATATGGGCCGTCCAATATGATTCCAGCCCGTTGTAACTTCCGGCCCATGTATGGCCCATGACGTCTTTCGGCCCATATGAGGCCCTTTGTAACTCTTGGCCCATAAACGGCCCGTGGTGAAACTGGCCCATAATGAACAGTATATCACTTTATACCCATTAACGGCCCATTATTCCATTGGGCTGTTTCCAGCCCATGTTGTCTTTCGGCCTTCTAAGGGCCCATTTATTATTGGGCTCATTTCTGGCATTTGATTACTTACGGTCCGTGGCCCGTTCCGCTTGTGGGCCAAATTCAGCCCATGGTTAAAGTCGGCTTGTCTGTGGCCCGTTAATCCGTTGGGCCGTTTTCATAGCGTCATCCAATATGGCCCATTAACGACCTGTTATGCCTGCCGATAGAATTAAGCCTGTTGTACACATCGGCCTATTAACGGCCCGTTATGGTCGGCCCATAAACAGACGATTCCCATTCTAGCCAGTTTACGGCCCATATTGCGATCCGATAATGGTCCACGAAAGTACGGCCCATGTTTGGCCAATCGATCATACGGCCCGTAGAAGGCCCATTGAATCTGCAGGTCGTAGAAGGCCCATGGATCATACAAACCTTAGGAGGCCTACTACAGTAGGCAGCAGGACCATGGTTACAACGATCTGTATGCTGCCCATGGTTATTGTAGCCTAGTTCTAAATAAAAAGGTTACCGCAGAAAAAGAAATGCAATGACTACAAGCAAAAAAATAAACAAGACAATAAGGAAATAAATAAGCAAGCAACTTACGCTAGGCTATTATGGCTATTACAAATATTACATCAGCTAGGCATCAAAGTTCGCCACTAGTGCAAATATCATGAACAAAGCAGCATATTACATACACTCATCGTCTAAATTGGCCACCAGTGAAAATAAATGCGGCAACAAAACAAGTCCAGAACTGAAGCCACTTCAGAAGAGATCAAGAAACGATATCCTGGATACCCACCATGCTGGCAAGAAGCTTAGAAAGCTTATTAGTTTTCTCTTGTTTGGCGCTAAAATCATCCAGCGTCTGTTGTTGCACCAGAAAGTATGCATCTGAATTCTGCAGGGACTTCCTCAGTCCTTCGGCTTCTTACCGCAGCACAGCTGACTGATGCCTTTCAGCTTGTAGCTGAGACTGAAGAAGCCGAAGTGATTCAGGCAGCAAGTTCGAAGAGCTTGTGCCAGAGGTAGTGGCCAGTAACTCGAACACTACATCAACGCAGGACTTTAGGGTTGTCTCACTGTCTACAAGATAGTTTTTATCACCTTTCTTGGAGACCAACAGGGTTGTCTCACTATCTTGAACCTTATCTGCATTACTTTCTCTACCATTGCATAATGGGGTGCTCTTCTCCAATATTCTTTTCGCATTCTACAAGAGAAAGAAGCAGACACATCACAGGTTTAGCATGTACTATATGAAACTCATTTTGGTAAACCGGTTCAGTAGTAAGGTGGACTGGATAACAGCGTGAAACAAACATATATCTATGTACTATGGTCACTGTATTGTCTATATCATTCTAGTTTATGTTGCCAAATCAAGATAGAGACACAGTTCAAATCATATCTTTTTAAGACATAGCAGCATAGACAGAATATAAGTGTGGGAAACTACACAGCACTAGCAACACTTGTAATGTGCATGACATGAGAACATAACTATTTATACAACTGAAACTGAAATCAACATAGAGCAAGAAGTTAGAACAACAATCCAGTTAAAGAAATAGGTTTAAAACATAACTATTGCGCCATTGGAGTTTCAATTAGATCCTTCAAATTCAAAATTAGTTGGTATGAGTAAATACAGTGATGCAAGAGCAAAGGAGTATGGACCATAGCTACGGAATCTGACCTGAGAACAGTTGCTCTTCTACTTTAAACATGGAGTCTGGGTTCGCTGTGGTGGTCTTCGTGCTTTGGGCACATCAGTTGCTTTACAAACTTCTCGTGTGGGGGTACTCTGTGGTGGACATGGTGCTGTGTCAACTAGAAGTGGGTTACTATCTGCTGGGGTTGGGGTTAGATGGGGTGTAGCTGGTTCTCTGTCCAACGGTGTAGGTGTACAATCTGGAATAGTCCCGATTATGTGTGTGAAGGAAATATGCCCTAGAGGCAATAATAAAGTTATTATTTATTTCCTTATTTCATGATAAATGTTTATTATTCATGCTAGAATTGTATTAACCGGAAACTTAGTATATGTGTGAATACATAGACAAACATAGTGCCCCTAGTATGCCTCTACTTGACTAGCTCGTTAATCAAAGATGGTTAAGTTTCCTAGCCATGGACATGTGTTGTCATTTGATGAACGGGATCACATCATTAGAGAATGATGTGATGGACAAGACCTATCCAGCATAATGATCATTAAGTTTATTGCTATAGCTTTCTTCATGACTTATACATGTTCCTCTGACTATGAGATTATGCAACTCCCGAATACCGGAGGAACACCTTGTGTACTATCAAATGTCACAACATAACTGGGTGATTATAAAGATGCTCTACAGGTGTCTCCGAAGGTGTTTGTTGGGTTGGCATAGATCGAGATTAGGATTTGTCACTCCGAGTATCGGAGAGGTATCTCTGGGCCCTCTCGGTAATGCACATCATATGAAGCCTTGCAAGCAATGTGACTAATGAGTTAGTTACGGGATGATGCACTACGGAACGAGTAAAGAGACTTGCCAGTAACGAGATTGAACTAGGTATGATGATACCGACGATCGAATCTCGGACAAGTAACATACCGTGGACAAAGGGAACAACGTATGTTGTTATGCGGTTTGACCGATAAAGATCTTCGTAGAATATGTAGGAGCCAATATGAGCATCCAGGTTCCGTTATTGGTTATTGACCGGAGTAGTGTCTCGGTCATGTCTACATAGTTCTCGAACCCGTAGGGTCCGCATGCTTAACGTTCGATGACGATTTGTATTATGAGTTTATGTGATTTGATGACCGAAGGTTGTTCGGAGTCCCGGATGAGATCACGGACATGACGAGGAGTCTGGAAATGATCAAGCCATAAAGATCGATATATTGGAAGGCTATATTCGGACATCGGAAAGGTCCCGAGTGATTCGGGTATTTTTCCGAGTATCGGAGAGTTACAGGACTTAGTATTGGGCCTTAATGGGCCATACGGGAAAGGAGAGAAAGGCCTCAAGGGTGGCCGCGCCCCCCCCCCCCATGGACTGGTCCGAATTGGACTAGGAAGGGGGGGTGCCCCCTTCCTTCCTTCTCCTTCTCCCTTCCCCTTTTCCTACTCCATGTGGGAGGTGGAATCCTACTAGGACTAGGGAGTCCTAGTAGGACTCCACACTTTGGGCGCGCCCTATGAGGGCCGGCCTCCTCCTCCCTCCCTCCTTTATATACAGGGGCAAGGGGCACCCTAGAACACACAAGTTGATTGTTTAACCGTGTGCGGTGCCCCCCTCCTCAGATTTCCACCTCGGTCATATTTTCGGAGAGCTTAGGCGAAGCCCTGCCGGAATCACTTCATCATCACCGTCACCACGCCGTCGTGCTGACGAAACTCTCCCTCCGCCTCAGCTGGATCAAGAGTACGAGGGACGTCACCGAGCTAAATGTGTGCAGATCGCGGAGGTGCCGTGCTTTCGGTACTTGATCGGTTGGATCGCGAAGACGTTCGACTACATCAACCGTGTTACTAAACGCTTCCGCTTTCAGTCTACGAGGCTATGTAGACACACTCTCCCCGCTCGTTGCTATGCTTCTCCTAGATAGATCTTGCGTGATCGTAGGAATTTTTTTGAAATACTACGTTCCCCTAAAGTGGCATCCGAGCCAGGTCTATGCGTAGATGTTATTTGCACGAGTAGAACACAACGGAGTTGTGGGCGTGGGTGTATACATATTGCTTGCCGTTACTAGTTGTTACTTGGTTCAGCGGTATTGTGAGATGAAGCGGCCCGGACCGACATTACGCGTACGCTTACGCGAGACTGGTTTCACCGCTGCGAGCACTCGTTGCTTAAAGGTGACTGGCGGGTGTCTGTCTCTCTCACTTTAGTTGAATCAGTTTCAATGAAGAGGGTTCTTTTAGAAGATCAAAAAGCAATCACTACACCATGTTGTGGTTTTGATGCGTAGGTAAGAACGGTTCTTGCTAGAAGCCCGTAGCAGCCACGTAAAACTTGCAACAACAAAGTAGAGGACGTCTAACTTGTTTTTGCAGGGCTTGCTGTGATGTGATATGGTCAAGACATGATGTGATATAATTTGTTGTATGAGATGATCATGTTTTGTAACACAGTTATCGGCAACCGGCAGGAGCCATATGGTTGTCGCTTTATTGTATGCAATGCAATCGCCATGTAATTGTTTTTACATTATCACTAAGCGGTAGCGATAGTCGTAGAAGTAACAGTTGGCGAGACGACAACGATGCTACGATGGAGATCATGCTGGGGCGCCGGTGATGATGGAGATCAAGCTGGGGCGCCGGTGACGATGGTGATCATGACGGTGCTTTGGAGATGGAGATCAAAGGCACAAGATGATGATGGCCATATCATATCACTTATATTGAATTGCATGTGATCTTAATCCTTTTATGCATCTTATTTTGCTTAGTACGGCGGTAGCATTATAAGATGATCTCTCACTAAATTTCAAGGTACAAGTGTTCTCCCTGAGTATGCACCGTTGCTACAGTTCGTCGTGCCGAGACACCACGTGATGATCGGGTGTGATAAGCTCTACGTTCACATACAACGGGTGCAAGCCAGTTTTGCACACGCAGAATACTCGGGTTAAACTTGATGAGCCTAGCATATGCAGATATGGCCTCCGAACACTGAGACCGAAAGGTCGAGCATGAATCATATAGTAGATATGATCAACATAGTGATGTTCACCATTGAAAACTACTCCATCTCACGTGATGATCGGACATGGTTTAGTTGATTTGGATCACGTGATCACTTAGATGATTAGAGGGATGTGTATCTAAGTGGGAGTTCTTAAGTAATATGATTAATTGAACTTTAATTTATCATGAACTTAGTCCTGGTAGTATTTGCAAATTATGTTGTAGATCAATAGCTCGCGTATAGCTCCCTTGTTTTTATTTTTGATATGTTCCTACAGAAAACTAAGTTGAAAGATGATAGTAGCAATGATGCGGACTGGTTCCGTGATCTGAGGTTTATCCTCATTGCTGCACAGAAGAATTATGTCCTTGATGCACCGCTAGGTGACAGAACTATTGCAGGAGCAGATGTAGACATTATGAACGTTTGACAAGCTCGGTATGATGACTACTTGATAGTTTAGTGCACCATGCTTTACGGCTTAGAACCGGGACTTCAAAAATGTTTTGAAAGCCACGGAGCATATGAGATGTTCCAAGAGCTGAAATCGGTATTTCAGATTCATGCCCGTGTTGAGAGGTATGAGACCTCTGACAAATACTTTGCCTACAAGATGGAGGAGAATAGCTCAACCAGTGAGCATATGCTCAGAATGTCTGGGTACTACAATCGCTTGAATCAAGTGGGAGTTAATCTTCGAGATAAAATAGTGATTGACAGAGTTCTCTAGTCACTATCACCAAGTTACTAGAACTTCGTGATGAACTATAATATGCAAGGGATGAATAAGACAATTCCCGAGCTCTTCGCGATGCTAAAGGCTGTGAAGGTAAAGATAAAAAAGGAGCATCAAGTGTTGATGGTTTACAAGACCACTAGTTTCAAGAAAAAGGGCAAAGGGAAGAAGGGGAACTTCAAGAAGAATAGCAAGCAAGTTGCTACTCCCGGGAAGAAGCCCAAGTCTGGACCTAAGCCTAAAACTGAGTGCTTCTACTGCAAAGGTACTGGTCACTGGAAGCGGAACTGCCCCAAGTATTTGGCGGATAAGAAGGATGGCAAAGTGAACAAAGGTATATTTGATATACATGTTATTGATGTGTATTTTACTAGTGTTCATAGTAACCCCAAGGTATTTGATACCGGTTCAGTTGCTATGATTAGTAACTCGAAACAGGTGTTGCAAAATGAACAGAGACTAGTTGAGGACGAGGTGACGATGTGTGTTGGAAGAGATTCCAAGGTTGATAAGATCACCATCGCACACTCCCTCTATTTTCGGGAACCTAAATAAATGTTATTTGGTGTTTGCATTGAGCATGAATATGATTGGATCATGTTTATTGCAAAATAAATGTTATTTGGTGTTTGCGTTGAGCATGAATATGATTGGATCATGTTTATTGCAATACGGTTATTCATTTAAGTCAGAGAATAATTGTTGTTCTGTTTACATGAATAAAAACCTTCTATGGTCATACACCCAATGTAAATGGTTTATTGAATCTCGATCGTAGTGATACACATATTCATAATATTGATGCCAAAAGATGCAAAATTGATAATGATAATGCAACATATTTTGTGGCACTGCCGTTTAGGTCATATTGGTGTAAAGCGCATGAAGAAACTCCATTCGGATGGAATTTTGGAATCACTTGATTATAAATCATTTTGATGCTTGCGAACCATGCCTTATGGGCAAGATGACTAAGACTCCGTTCTCCGGAACAATGGATCGAGCTAAATGACTTATTGGAAATAATACATATCGATGTATGCGGTCCGATGAGTGTTGAGGCTCACGGCGGGTATCGTTATTTTCTGACCTTCACAGATGATTTGAGCAGATATGGGTATATCTACTTGATGAAACATAAGTCTGAAACATTTGAAAAGTTCAAAAGAATTTCAGAGTGAAGTAGAGAATCATCGTAACAAGAAAATAAAGTTTCTACGATCTGATTACAGAGGCGAATATTTGAGTTACGAGTTTGGCCTTCAATTAAAACAATGTGGAATAGTTTCACAAACTCATGCCACCTGGAACACCACAGCATAATGGTGTGTCCGAATGTCATAACCGTACTTTATTGGATATAGTGCAATCTATGATGTCTCTTACCGATTTACCACTATCGTTTTGGGGTTATGCATTAGAGACAGCTGCATTCACGTTTAATAGGGCACCATCTAAATCCGTTGAGACGACACCGTATGAACTGTGGTTTGGCAAGAAACCTAAGCTGTCGTTTCTTAAAGTTTGGGGTTGCGATGCTTATGTGAAAAAGCTTCAGCCTGATAAGCTCGAACCCAAATCGAAGAAGTGCATCTTCATAGGATACCCAAAAGAAACTGTTGGGTACACCTTCTATCACAGATCCGAAGGCAAGATATTTGTTGCTAAGAATGGATCCTTTCTAGAGAAGGAGTTTATCTCGAAAGAAGTGAGTAGGAGGAAAGTAGAACTTGATGAGGTAGTGGTACCTTCTCCCGAATTGGAAAGTAGTTTATCACAGAAATCAGTTCCAGTGATTCCTACACCAATTAGTGAGGAAACTAATGATGATGATCATGAAACTTCAGTTCAAGTTACTACAGAACCTCGTAGGTCAACCAGAGTACGTTCCGCACCAGAGTGGTACGGTAATCCTGATCTGGAAATCATGTTACTAGACCATGACGAACCTACGAACTATGAGGAAGCGATGATGAGCCCAGATTACGCGAAATGGCTTGAGGCCATGAAATCTGAGATGGGATCCATGTATGAGAATAAAGTATGGACTTTGGTTGACTTGCCCGATGATCGGCAAGTCATTGAGAATAAATGGATCTTCAAGAGGAAGACAGACGCTGATAGTAGTGTTTCTATCTACAAAGCTCGAATTGTCGCAAAATGTTTTTCGACAAGTTCAAGGTGTTGACTACGATGAGATTTTCTCACTCGTATCGATGCTTAAGTCTATCCGAATCATGTTAGCAATTGCCACATTTTATGAAATCTGGCAAATGGATGTCAAAACTACATTCCTTAATGGAATTTTTAAAGAAGAAGTTGTATATGATGCAACCAGAAGGTTTTGTCAATCCTAAAGGTGCTAACAAAATGTGCAAGCTCCAGCGATCCATCTATGGACTGGTGCAAGCATCTCGGAGTTGGAATATATGCTTTGATGAAGTGATCAAAGCATATGGTTTTATACAGACTTACGGTGAAGCCTGTATTTACAAGAAAGTGAGTGGGAGCTCTGTAGCATTTCTGATATTATATGTGGATGACATATTGTTGATTGGAAATGATATAGAATTTCTGGATAGCATAAAAGGATACTTGAATAAGAATTTTTCAATAAAAAGGCCTCGGTGAAGCTGCTTAAGTATTGAGCATCAAGATCTATAGGGATAGATCGAGACGCTTAATAGGACTTTCACAAAGCACATACCTTGACAAGTTTTTGAAGATGTTCAAAATGGATCAGTCAAAGAAGGAGTTCTTGCCTGTGTTACAAGGTGTAAAATTGAGTAAGACTCAAAACCCGACCACGGCAGAAGATAGAAAGAGAATGAAAGTCATTCCCTATGCCTCAGTCATAGGTTCTATAAAGTATGCCATGCTATGTACCAGACCAGTTGTGTGCCTTGCTATGAGTTTAGCAAGGAGGTACGATAGTGATCCAGGAGTGGATCACTGGATAGCGGTCAAAGTTACCCTCAGTTACCTAAGAGGAC
Organism: Thinopyrum elongatum; assembly: GCA_011799875.1. Taxonomy (NCBI): domain Eukaryota; kingdom Viridiplantae; phylum Streptophyta; class Magnoliopsida; order Poales; family Poaceae; genus Thinopyrum; species Thinopyrum elongatum. Next base: position 353,654,915 of record CM022297.1, on the reverse strand, counting down.
TAAGGAAATATTTCTCGGTTATGGAGGTGATAAAGAGTTCATCGTAAAGAGTTACGTCGATGCAAACTTTAACACTGATCTGGATGACTCTGAGTCTCAATCTGGATACATATTGATAGTGGGAGCAATTAGCTAGAGTAGCTCCATGCAGAGCATTGTAGACATAGAAATTTGCAAAATACATACGGATCTGAATGTGGCAGACCCGTTGACTAAACTTCTCTCACAAGCAAAATTTGATCACACCTTAGTACTCTTTGGGTATTAATCACATGGCGATGTGAACTAGATTATTGACTCTAGTAAACCCTTTGAGTGTTGGTCACATAACGATGTGAACTATGGGTGTTAATCACATGGTGATGTGAACTATTGGTGTTAAATCACATGGCGATGTGAACTAGATTATTGACTCTAGTGCAAGTGGGAGACTGAAGGAAATATGCCCTAGAGGCAATAATAAAGTTATTATTTATTTCCTTATTTCATGATAAATGTTTATTATTCATGCTAGAATTGTATTAACCGGAAACTTAGTACATGTGTGAATATATAGACAAACAGAGTGTCCCTAGTATGCCTCTACTTGACTAGCTCGTTAATCAAAGATGGTTAAGTTTCCTAGCCATGGACATGTGTTGTCATTTGATGAACGGGATCACATCATTAGAGAATGATGTGATGGACAAGACCCATCCGTTAGCTTAGCATAATGATCGTTAAGTTTATTGCTATAGCTTTCTTCATGACTTATACATGTTCCTCTGACTATGAGATTATGCAACTCCCGAATACCGGAGGAACACCTTGTGTGCTATCAAATGTCACAACGTAACTGGGTGATTATAAAGATGCTCTACAGGTGTCTCCGAAGGTGTTTGTTGGGTTGGCATAGATCGAGATTAGGATTTGTCACTCTGAGAATCGGAGAGGTATCTCTGGGCCCTCTCGGTAATGCACATCATATGAAGCCTTGCAAGCAATGTGACTAATGAGTTAGTTACGGGATGATGCACTACGGAACGAGTAAAGAGACTTGCCAGTAACGAGATTGAACTAGGTATGATGATACCGACGATCGAATCTCGGACAAGTAACATACCGTGGACAAAGGGAACAACGTATGTTGTTATGCGGTTTGACCGATAAAGATCTTCGTAGAATATGTAGGAGCCAATATGAGCATCCAGGTTCCGCTATTGGTTATTGACCGGAGTAGTGTCTCGGTCATGTCTACATAGTTCTCGAACCCGTAGGGTCCGCACGCTTAACGTTCGATGACGATTTGTATTATGAGTTTATGTGATTTGATGACCGAAGGTTGTTCGGAGTCCCGGATGAGATCACGGACATGACGAGGAGTCTCGAAATGATCGAGCCATAAAGATCGATATATTGGAAGGCTATATTCGGACATCGGAAAGGTTCCGAGTGATTCGGGTATTTTTCGGAGTACCGGAGAGTTACGGGAATTCGTATTGGGCCTTAATGGGCCATACGGGAAAGGAGAGAAAGGCCTCAAGGGTGGCCGCCCCCCCCCCCATGGACTGGTCCAAATTGGACTAGGAAGGGGGGGCGCCCCCTTCCTTCCTTCTCCTTCTCCCTTCCCCTTTTCCTACTCCATGTGGGAGGTGGAATCCTACTAGGACTAGGGAGTCCTAGTAGGACTCCACACTTTGGGCGCGCCCTATGAGGGCCGGCCTCCTCCTCCCTCCCTCCTTTATATACAGGGGCAGGGGGCACCCTAGAATACACAAGTTGATTGTTTAACCGTGTGCGGTGCCCCCCTCCACAGATTTCCACCTCGGTCATATTTTCGGAGAGCTTAGGCGAAGCCCTGCCGGAATCACTTCATCATCACCGTCACCACGCCGTCGTGCTGACGAAACTCTCCCTCGGCCTCAGCTGGATCAAGAGTACGAGGGACGTCACCGAGCTGAACATGTGCAGATCGCGGAGGTGCCGTGCGTTCGGTACTTGATCGGTTGGATCGCGAAGACGTTCGACTACATCTACCGCGTTACTAAACGCTTCCGCTTTCGTTCTACGAGGGTACGTAGACACACTCTCCCCGCTCATTGCTATGCTTCTCCTAGATAGATCTTGCGTGATCGTAGGAATTTTTTTGAAATACTACGTTCCCCAAAGTGTGGTGGGGCTAGTTCGTGGGCCAGTACAACCATGGTTCTATCTGCATCGACGGGTAGCACCTTCTTTTGTGAAGAACATGTTTTTACTCCCGTAGATACTGCCATCACCCCCTCCAATTCAAATGGCTGATAAACAAGAAAAGAAATTGAATGTACAGACATTGTATGATAGACATATGTGGTAATTCACATATATGTTGTCTAATCAAACAGGACAACATGACACAATTTCACGTATCTGATGGCTAACTAAACATGATAGCATGACACAGTTTCAGATATATGATGGATAACTTAACAGGATATAATGGTATAATTCAACATATGATGAGTATCTAAACAAGATGACATGACATAACTATATGATGTCTTTCTAAAATAGGTTGGGATGAAATAATTCACATACATGTTGTATAAGTATACAGGATGGCATGATATAATTCACATAATTGATTCATATACTAAGCAGCTGGCACTCGCATGTATGATCTCTAAACCAAGCAGATGGTATTGAATATTGTGTATATGATGTCTAAACTAAGCAATGCAAGACACCATATGCATGATATGAGAAATATAAACATTGCAAGTTAGAGCATACACCTCAGGTGGGACATAGGACTGGTCATCTGTCTCTGAATCCTCCTCTGAGGAGCTACCTGTAACCATCGAGATATATGCTTCAATAGGTACCATTACCTGCTCTGAAGACCTTGTTTTCACTCCAGATTTTTTTTCATAACCGGCTCAAATGGCTGATACACATGAAGAGTAGTTCAATATACACAGATTGTCGACAAATGGAATACATAATTGAAAAAAAGGATGGCATGAGATAATTCACATATATGATGCTTGGCTACACAGGATGGCGGTGCATAATTTACATATATGATAACTGGCTAAAAAAGATGGCATTGCATAATTCACATATCTGATATAGAAAGCAAACAGGAGGCATTCACACAAAGCATGTCTAATCTAAGCAGATGGCATGGCAATGGAAGACACCATATGCATGATATGAGCAATATAACCCTGCCAAGTTAGAGCATACACCTCGGGGGGAATACAACTGGTCATCTGTCTCAGAATCCTCCTCTGAGGAGCTATCTGTAACCAGCAAGGAATCTGCATCGATAGGTAGCATGACTGCTCAGAAGCCCTTGTTTTCATTCCGGATTTTCCCATGACCGACTCAAATGGCTGATGCACAGGTAGATTAGATGAATGTACAAACATTGTCGACAAATGGAATACATTATGAAAAAAAAGTAGTATGGCACGATACAATTCACATATACGATGACTGGCTAAACAGGATGGCATTGCATGATTCACGTATATTATGCCTGGCTAAAGAAGATGGCATTGCATAATTCACATATATGATATAGAAACCAAATAGGTGGCATTCAGACAAAGCAAATCTAAACTAAGCTGATGACATATAAGATGTATAAAGTAAGCAATTTGAGGCACCATATGCATGATATGACCAACATCAGCATGCCAAGTTAGAGCAAACACCTCAGAGGGTAAATAGGAGTGGTTGGCTCCCTCTGAATCCCCCTCTGGACATGTATCTTCCTCTGGAATACAATCTGGAATGGGGGAAGGGGGCCCCACTTCGTCCACCACGGAGCGGTGTCTGCATGACATTATATTCCCATGCAATGGTCTTCTCTTTTCTCTACATGTTCAGTACGATTTTGCACAATAACTGACATGCATAATAATAATAACGTAGTTAGATTATGTAAGGCCTAAGGGGTGCATGCAGAAATCAAGACTGATGGTAGCAAACGAGTGGATAGATCCAAAACTAATGATAGCTGGCAGATGATAGCTTCAGTTTAAAAAGATAGACGATGGATCATCTACTGTTTGTTGCCCACCCAACATGAACCACATAGAAGACCCGAGATGAACTAGCTAGTAGACAGATACTATTCGTTGCTGCCTCGATATGTGCCCCACAGGCATTTTAAAACTGAAGTTTGAACATTAGTTTGGACCTGACTTGGAGTCTAAGAGGTGAATAGGACGATAAAGTAGCAGGTAATAATAATCGATGTATAACGTAAGGAGACACGAAAGAGTGCGACCTCTCATCCGGAACGGTGTAGTCCTCAGGTTCATCTGCTCAGTCGATGATGGTAATGCAGTTGGCGTGGCTGCCGGCAACGGGGAAGATGATCTGAGGCTGTGAAAGAAGGTCTGCAGGGGGGATCTCTACTGCAGTGAACGCTTCTGTCGATGGTGCACCTCAGGTGGGGTGGATGACAGCACGGCAGGAGCGGGACAAAACACACAGAGTTTTCTTTGACACCTATCTGAAAATGAAGTAAATCTGTCAGGGCTCCTTAGAATTGGAGGATTCTAAAAACGCAGGGACAGGAAAAACACAGGAATAGGATAGGAATGCACGTGCAAAATAGAGCATTTGCAAACACAGGATTTCTGTCAACATGGGTGTTTGGTTCACATGAATTGGAAGAACACAGGAATGGAGAAACATGGTCAAATAAAGTCAAACCACATGAAAATGTAAAATAAGAATCTTATTATGCCAGGAATGCACTTAGTCCTGTTCTTCATGCATATTAATTTGAAAAGGACGTCCAAGTGGATATTAAAATTCCTACATTCTTTCTTTGAAAGAGACACCAAAGGAAAAAAATCCTCCAGTTTTGCTTTGCTCCATTCCTTCTAACCAAATGCACGAATAGTAGTACCATAGTAAAGTTTCCAATTCCTATGTTTCCCTTCACTTTTTCTTTGAACCAGTGGCGATTCTAGTAGGCAGTCTTCAATAGGCTGAAGCCTGCCCTCGAAATATTTTGTGAGCTTATTTGGTCCACATGAATATCTTATAAAGGCTATCTTGCTAAACTGATTCAAATTGTGGTTCAAAATAGCATTTATTTTTCTCCCTATTAACTTTTTGACCACGATTCATTTCTTTCTAGATTTGCAACTGCTTTTAACCAAAGGATCCCTGAGGGATCGACATGAATGTAGAGTAACAAAGTGATGCGACAAGTGTACAACCTCTTTGGCATAGCCTTGTCGACCTCAGCATCATTGGGTTGGACGTGGAGGATGGTGATGCTGGTGTGGCTGTCGGAGGCGGGGAAGAAGATCTGAGGCCTCTGGAGACGGCGCCGAGGGTACTGCTCCACTCTGATGGACGGTTCCGTCGTTGGAGCAGCTCTGGTGAGGTGTACAACAGTGAGGCTGAAGCAGGACAAGACAGACAACGTTAATCTGAAGTGGGAGTCTAATAGCATTTGCAATATATGATGTAAAATACATCACCAAAAAGTGCTAGATCTAAAATGCATCAGCCACACTACGGCCACTCTGACAGATGTTGTAAACATTGTTAACTCTGAACTTAACTGAAGAAACTGAACTTTACAGTCGAAACTGAATATTACTGACGAAACTGATTGAACTAGTAGCAGAGCACTGCAATAGAAGTTTAGGGCGTTCGAGCACTGGTAGCAGAGAAGCAGTGATCTAAATCAGTAGCCGCTTGAGCAGGGAACACACTAGCAGAGAGCAGCTCGTGTAGCAGCACCACGAGCGAGTTCTAAAGCAGCAACTCATGTAGCTGCCGCAGGTCGTGTAGCAGCAGCAGCGCGAGCGACAGTAAGAGCAGAGTAGAGCAGCAGCACGAACAAGAGCAAGAGCAAGAGCAGAGCAGCAGCATGAACGAGAGCAAGAGCGGAGCAGCAGCGCGACCTACAGGAAGAGCAGAGCAGAGCAGTAGAAACAATGAAAGCAAGAACAGAGCAGCAGCGCGACCGACAGCAAGAGTAGAGCCGCGGCGCAAGCGAGAGCCGGAGCAGCAGCAGCTAGTGCTGGTGTGGAAGTTGCCGCCGAGGAAGCAACGACATGGGGGAGAGACGCCATGGAGGAAGTGGCCGGCGGCGGCGCCGTCAATGGAGACACGCCATGGCTGCTCGGTATCGAGCACCGGCAGCCCCGTGAGATCGAATAAATGATAAAATGCAGCGGTGAGTACATGACCTCATTGGTGGCGCCGAGTAGGCCTCGGCTTCATCGGAGGAATTGGTGAGGGTGCTGCAGTTCCGGTGGGGCAGGTGAAGACGGCGCTGTGGGGATGGAGGTGGCGCGATAGACGAGGCGAACATCGGGGCAGCTCCTTGGAGGTGGAGGACGGGGCGGCTGATCCGGCGTGACGATGAGATCGATGATGGATCCTCATCCGGTGCAGTGGATGAGGGACATCGAGTTGTTGCTGTGGATGAAGTCGTCGGGGAAGAGGCTCCGGCTGGGCGGCGGTCGGGAGGCCGACGGAGGAGCGTGGGGTTTCGAGGGTTTTGGCGGCCTCGGTGTATGAATGGGAGGGAACGAAGGGCAAGGTAGGGGGAGCCATGGCTTAGGGACGCACTTGTCCGAAATGTGGGGTAATTTACGAATGTACCCCCAGCGGTTTTGACCACGTGATGTTGAGGCGGCATTTCTGGCTGAGGGGTAGAAGGGGGATTTCGCGTGTCTGGCCTGCGGGACCAATTTCGGATGAGGGAGTTTTCGCGCGCGTCAAAATTGCGGGATAACAAGGAGCGGCGCGGGTTGAAAAGGCGGGAGTTTTGCAGCAGAAGAGACAAAAGATACTCTAGCTTGAAACTTTCGGGATAACAAGGCGCAGATTCCATGTTTGGCAGAACAAACTTAACGTGTACAAAAAAAAGACAATTCATACAAGACACAAGAGAGTCATGTCCCCTTTTACTATATTGCTATAAATGCCATTGAAAAACTACAAGGAAAATGTAAAAAAAATCGGGAGAACAAGATTAGCCTGCACACTACCAAATCAATTCGCACTTCCCTCAACAACAACAAAAAAAAAAATCAATTCTCACCACAAGAAAGAGTCATGTCCCTTTATATATGATTACAAATGCCAGGATCTCAAATTTCAATTTTTGAATCCATGTTATGTTGAATTTGAATATATCGTTAGGTGATCTTGCGGTTTATAATGGATGTAGTCCTACATTTTGATCTTCCATCTTATATGAACATTTTACTCCACCCTATGAATATATATATTGTCGTCCACCATATGGACTAAATTTGAATCAATTTTCCCTATTTGAATACAATTATTGTCAAGTTATACCATCATTTAAATAGTATCTTGATAACAGAAAACATGCATATAGTAGTAATCATATTTAAATACGAACTACATGTACCATACGATCTCCAATTCAAATATTTGTATCCATTTTATGTTGAATTCAAATCACAATACATTGGTCTAGGTAGTGAGATGTTCGGGAGAATCTAAACCCTGTTTTCATATGTATAATGTGTTTAACTCACAACAATCACTTGCATCCCCCCCCCCCCCCGCCCACACACACATCATTTAGATGTTAGCTTTCAAAGCCACACACTATCTCAAATTTGAATAATTATGTCCATGCGCGGATGCAATGTGGTCAGACGATGCCTGCCATCGGTATTGCAAATTCAAATTGATTTGGCCTTGTACGATGTGAATATAGTACTAGAACGTTTGATTCAAAACACACCAGGCATATCTACATTATATTCATGCATGCATGAGTTACAAACATCATGAGCTCATATTCAAATATTTGAATCCACTTTTATATTGATTATCGTCTCTGTGAGTCTTTTACATGCACACACACTCCTCCTCCCTTTGTAGATACCAATAACTTTCCTATCGTGCATGCATATATGCACACACACTCCCCACCACTCTGCATCCTCTACATCGCGCACACACATTCTTGTTCTTTAGGTCGATCTCCCACGATCTCCCTACGTCTTCATCTTTCCAACACACACCGATTGATATACCCTTCAAACTAGCTAGGCCTGCCTACGACACACATAGTCCCTCCCCTCCTCCCCTCCTCTCACCATCCATGCCTCCCGCCCTAACTCTGAGGCATGCGGGCACTGTCGCCCCCTCTGTTGTTATCCATCTTGCACTCATACAGTGCCACAAGCTAGCTGCACCCCCCCACCACACACACCTCTCCCTAGCTCTCTTAGTCAGTCCGGGTGTTCTTTATCTCTGACACATGCATGCATGTGCACCAATCGATTTCCCTCTATGTGCAGCCAAGTCTCTCGCTATTTCCCCACACAAATGTCTAATATATATATCTCTAGTTAAGTCTCCCCCTCTTTACCCACGTACACATCGACCAAACCACGACCTCTCTACATAGGACCGCTTACCACACACACATTAATTGCCCCTCCCCGTCTCATCATCCATGCCTTCCGCTTTGTCTATCGACCAGACAAGCACGCCCACGCACATTATCGTCCCCTCTCTTTAATTATCGATCTTGCACTTGTACTCCTTCATTGTCTTCGCCTAGTTGGCCTCTCGCATCATCTTCCAATATGCACCCCCCTCTTTCCTAGCGCTTATACGCTCGTAAAGTTCTTCCCTCTATCTGTGTCTATCGATATGTTGCGTAAACGATCCCTCCCCCTCTCTTCTCGTATATCGCCCCCTCCACATACATATACTATGTATTCAGGCCCCTCTTTGACAAAAACATATGTATAGAGGCATGTCGGACACACCATCTCCCTCTCTATCTCTAACACACCCATGTGTTGTACGCGATAGAATCTTGCGGTCGGATAGAGCAATGGAATCACCGAGTCGTATGAAAAGAGGTCTAGGTGGAGCCATGGAGGACAGCTATGAAGAGAAGAGGTGCACGCACGCACGCACTGCCTCCCTCGCACACACGCGTGGGTACACGGTGGAGCACATTTCTCTAAGGAGAGTTAGCCCTCGTGATAATTTGACGCATGTTGAAAGACTTGTTAGATGACGTGGCACTAGTACTTTGAGCATGGTTAATAGTATATCCAACAACCGGCTATATAGAGTTGCCATGTCATATATAATCAACCTAATAGCCAATGTGTATAGTATAGCTAGTTGCTAAGCAGTACTACTTTATTAATGCATGGCCCACTGTACACTGTCACAATGTTTCTTAGAGTTTGTGCTGTAGCCGGCTGTTAATCTACAACCCGCTTCCCTTCTCTCTCCTCTTCTCTCTCATCTAACTCGACACAAATGTAATTGTTTAATCATTATAGCCTGTTGACTGTAACTTATTATACTTGCTCTTTGGTTACGTGCAAAGCAAGTAGGAAACAAAATACTAGGAAGTTTTTGTTTTGGGAGATGTCTCTGTTTTTCAGTCAATATATTTTTTAATAAAATGATGGGGGAGCTCAATGAAGCCACGTGGCACATGTGGAGGTGTTGTTTTCCAGCTTCTTGCGTGGATTGATCACACTGACGTGCTGATGCTTCCAAAAGAACGTAGACACTGCTGGGTACAATAAGGTTATTGTAGACGCGATCCCAGCCATTCCGAGGCACTTAGACCGTTGGATCAACATCAATGAATGGCTAATATCGCGTCACACGTGAAATTGAGAATTTCTAAACTGATTATAGAAATAGCCAGCAGCGGGCTACTCATTTTTTGCTTCGAGAGGTTGCGGGCATCTGGCTCCGCCACGACGGCCTCTGAGAACAAGGGCCCACGTATGCATCAGAGAAACGTATGTAATGAGGATTTCTAGTGACCGATCTCATTAAGGAGGCAAAGCAAATGTTACCCTTTACAAATTAAGTTAGGCGGTAAACTTACAGCCCGTCGCGCTTGAGTCGACCCAACACACGGTTGGTGCGGCCCGCCGCTCACCGAAGGGGCACACATCGGCTTGGTGCGTCACTGACACGTGCGACCGCATGTAAGCAATAGCACCAACACATGGTCAGTCCTCCGCTTAGCATGAACAGACGGTATGTCCGGCCCGCCGCTCACCGAAGCGACGCGCATTGGCTTGGTACATCACTTATGTTCGACCGCATGTGAGCAGTAGCAAACCGACAGGCCAAGCTCCCCTGCCTACCGCGCGCCTAAAGCCCGGCCTTTTATTGTAGATCCCTTTTAAAAATGAAGATTGCACATAGGAGCAGACCATGGCAGTTGCGAACGCTCGAGTGGTAGTTTCTTTTGTTTTTTTACTGTGAGTGGCAGTTTGGTAATATGCCACGGCACTTCTTTTTCTACTGCTGTGTACGTGCAATAACTGGCACCGGCGGATACATATCTTACGGTTATTGGGGCGTTCGCCAGGAATAGCCTCGTGGCGAGCTATTGACTAGTCTTTTTTTCACACGCATTACTGATACGTCTCCGTCGTATCTATAATTTTTGATTGTTCCATGCCAATATTATACAACTTTCACATACTTTTGGCAACATTTTATATGATTTATTGGACTAACCTATTGATCCAGTGACCAATGCCAGTTCCTGTTTTTTGCATGTTTTTTTTGTTTCATAGAATATCCATATCAAACGAAGTCCAAACGCGATAAAAATTTATGGAGAATTATTTTGCAATATATGTGATTTTTGGGACTTGGAATCAACACCAGGGCATGCCCAGGGCCCAGGCACGGGGCGGTGGGTTGTGCTCACCTCGTACGTCGATTGGAGCTCTACTTCGAGCGCAAGGAAGCTTATATCCAGAAAAAATCATGTTAAAATCTCAGCGCAATCGGAGTTACGGATCTTCGGGAATATAAGAAACGGTTTTCGACCAGAATACAGGAACGTGAAAACAGAAGAGAACAGAGAGATAGACCCCATCTAGGAGGGGCTCCTGCCCCTCCGCCGCCATGGAGGCCATGGACCAGAGGGGGAACTCTCCTCCCATCTAGGGGGGAGGCCAAGGAAGAAGAAGAAGGAGGGGGCTCTCTCCCCCTCTCTCCCGATGGCGCCGGAGTGCCACCGGGGCAAGGATCGTGACGGTGATCTACATCAACAACCTTGCTACCGTCAACACCAACTTTCTCCCCCTCTATGCAGCGATGTAACACCCCTTCTCCCTGCTGTAATCTCTACTTAAACATGGTGCTCAACACTATATATTATTTCCCAATGATATGTGGTTATCATATGATGTTTGAGTAGATCGGTTTTGTCCTATGGGCAAATTAATGATCATGGTTGGTTTGAGTGTATATTTTATTATGGTGCTGTCCTACGGTGCCCTCTGTCTCGCGCAAACGTGAGGGCTCCCCGCTGTAGGGTGTTGCAATATGTTCATAATTTGCTTGTTGTCGGTTGCCGGAGTGACAGAAGCCTGAACACAGATAAGTGGGTTGTTGTGTATGGGAGTAAAGAGGACTTGATACTTAATGCTATGGTTGGGTTTTATGGACTTAATGATCTTTAGTAGTTGCGGATGCTTGCTAGAGTTCCAATCATAAGTGCATATGATCCAAGTAGAGAAATTATGTTAGCTCATGCCTCTCCCTCATATAAAATTGCAAGGATGATTACCGGTCTAGTTATCAATTGCCTAGGGACAAATGACTTTCTTGTTGACAAAAGCTATCTACTTTTATTGCCTTGCAATTTATTCGTAGTTTTATTCTCGCAAAGTACTCATAGTTTTATTCTTGCAAAATAGTTTTATACTTGTTTTAGGTAAAGCAAACGTCAAGTGTGCATAGAGTTGTATCGGTATTCGATAGAACTTGAGGGAATATTTGTTCTGCCTTTAGCTCCTCGTTGCGTTCGACACTCTTATTTATCGAAAAAGGCTACAAACGATCCCCTATACTTGTGGGTTATCAAGACCCTTTTTCTGGCGCCGTTGCCGGGGAGCAATAGCGTGGGGTGAATATTCTCGTGTGTGCTTGTTTGCTTTATCACTAAGTTGATTTTATTTTCTGTTCTAAGTTGTTCTCTAGCTTTAGTTATGGATATGGAACATGAAACACCAAAAAAAAATAGTTGTACTTGCTACTCATGGAGATGGGGAACCTCCTAGAACCCTCGATGCTAGTTATGTGAAAAATATTCAACACTACTTTGATAATCCTGAGAAAACCCCATTCAACATGATAATGGGAGACACGTTGGGTCAATGTGAATACTTTAGGGATTATCGCTTGACACAAAAAGGAAAACTTTTATGGGATCAAATTGAAATGTTGCAATGGTATGCTTGGAATTTATGCTCGAGATATGATTATACTTGTTGCTCTAGGATGAAGGCTGGACACCTTCCCTCTTCATGTGAATTTAGTGATAATGAAACCTTGGCTTCTTATGCTAATGGTAGATATGATTATTATGATGTGGAATGAATAGAAGAATTTGTTGCTTTTAAGGGTGCTTATGAAATTGAACCTCTGTTTGAAAAGTATGAAGATTATGATGATTCTGTTTATAGACCTGAAAATTTGGCTATACTTAAATATTGCTTTGAAAATTATAAATACAATGCCGATATTGATGCTTTTATTGAGAAAGTCTCCGCTGTCCAAGAAGAGACTAAAATTTTGCAGGAGACTATGGAAGAAGAAATTGATGAAACTGTGAGCTCATTGGCTGAAAAAGATGATGAGGTTAGCGAAGAACAAAAGGAGGAAGAGCGGATTGATCACCCGTGCCCACCTTCTAATGAGAGTAAATCTTTAACTCGTACATTGTTTAATGTCCCTTCGTGCTTACCGAAGGATGAATGCTATGATAATTGCTATGATCCCATTGATTCATTTGAAATATCCCTTTTTGATGAACTTGATGCTTGCTATGCTTGTGGCCAAGATGCCAATATGAATTATGCTTATGGAGATGAACTTGCTATAGTTCCTTATGTTAAGAATAAAATTGTTGCTATTGCACCACCACATGATAGTCCTATTATCTTTTTGAATTCTCCAAACTACACTATATCGGAGAAGTTTGCACTTATTAAGGATTATATTGATGGGTTGCCTTTTACAGTTGCACATGATAATTTTGATGAATATAATATACATGTGCTTGCTGCTCCTACTTGCAATTATTATGAGAGAGGAACTACATCTCCACCTCTCTATGTTTCCAACACGATAAAATTGCAAGAAACAGCTTATGCTATGTATTGGCCTTTACTTGATGTGCATGAATTGTTCTTGTATGACATGCCGATGCATAGGAAGAGAGTTAGACTTCGTCATTGCATGATATATGTTGCTTTGTGCTCACTACTAAATGCCAAATCATTGTTAATTAAAATTGGCTTTGATATACCTTGGGATCCGGGTGGATCCATTACTTGAGCACTTTATGCCTAGCTTAATGGCTTTAAAGAAAGCGCTGCCAGGGAGACAACCCAAAAGTTTTAGAGAGTCATTTTGTTTTGTTGTGTGCTTTTATAAAGTTTAAAAACAAAAAAATATAGAGGGGAACCTAAAACTTCACAAAAGGAAAAGTGAAAAAGAGAAGGACGAGCACCGTGGAAGCGGGAGCATGCGTTGAACTTTGTTCATGCCCATGGAAACTTTCTGAATCTTGAATTACAGAAACTTTTCAACAAAAATAATTATACCCTTGTACAAATCCATTGTATTATAAAAATAATGTGCCAAGATTTGCCTTTAGGATGATTAGATTGCTTGTTGGTATGTGCGGTGCAAAAACAGAAACTTTGGCTATAGTGCGTGAATTTACATTTTTTACTGGAACGTCAAAAGTTTCTGAAACTTTCTGCAAAGTATTTCTATACAAATTTTTTATTTTTTCCTAATTTTTCAGAATTTTTGGACAATCATAAGTATGGTGAATTTTCAGATTACTACAGACTTTCCTGTTTAAGACAGATTCTGTTTTTGATGCATTGTTTTGCTTGTTTTGATGAAACTATCGATTTTTATCGGTGGTATAAGCCATGGAAAAGTTATAATAAAGTAGATAAAATGAAAAAACAAAATATGAAAGGGTTTGCAACAGTACTTAAAGTAGAAATTTGCTTTATTATACTAACGGATCTTAGCGAGCTTTCTGTTGAGTTTTGTGTGGATGAAGTGATCAAGGATCGAGGCGGTCTCCATATGAGGAGGAGGAGTGGCAAGAGCTCAATATTGGGGATGCACATAGCACCCCAAGTAAATATCCAAGGATACTCAAGCATCTAAGCTTGGGGATGCCCCAGAAAGCATCCCATCTTTCTTCAACAAGTATCGGTATGTTTTCGTCTGCGTTTCGTTCACGTGATATGTGTAAATCTTGGAGCGTCTTTTGTGTTTAGTTTTCACTTTTATTTTATGCACCATGCTGGTATGAGATAATACATGGTTGATTTATAGAATGCTCATTGCACTTCACTTATATCTTTTGAGTATGGCTTTATAGTATTCTTCATGTGCTTCACTTATATCATTTGAAGTTTGGATTGCCTGTTTCTCTTCACATAGAAAACTGTTATTTGTAGAATGCTCTTTTGCTTCACTTATACTTATTAGAGCATGGTCTTTTGTAGAAAGAATTAAACTCTCATGCTTCACTTATATCTATTTAGAGAGTCAACAGGAATTGGTCATTTGCATGGTTAGTCCTAAAATCCTACATAAAACTTATGGATCACTGAATATGATATGTTTGATTCCTTGCAATAGTTTTGTGATATAGAGATGATAATATGTGGGAGGTACTAGTAAATGGTTGTGGTTAGTAAGAGTATTGGTGTTAAGGTTTGTGATTCCCGAAGCATGCACATATAGTCTCTCGTTATGCTATGAAGTTGGAGCATGATTTATTATTGATTTTCTTCCTTATGAGTGGTGGTCGGGGATGAGCGATGGTCTTTTCCTACCAATCTATCCCCCTAGGGGCATGCGTATTAGTACTTTGCTTCGAGGGCTAATAAACTTTTGCAATAAGTATATGAGTTCTTTACGACTAATGTGAGTCCATGGATTATACACACTCTTACCTTTCCGCAATTTGCTAGCCTCTACGGTACCGTGCATTGCCCTTTCTCACCTCAAGACATTGTGCAAACTTCGCTGGTGCATCCAAACCCCATGATATGATACGCTCTATCACACATAAGACTTATTATATCTTCCTCAAAACAGCCACCATACCTACCTAGTATGGCCTTTCCATAGCCATTCCGAGATATATTGCCATGCAACTTCCACCGCTTCCATTTTGATGACTTGAGCATTCATTGGTATATTGCTTTGCATGATCTTAAAATAGCTAGCATGATATTTCCATGGCTTGTCCATTTTTTATATCGTTGTTATGCTAGATCATTGCACATCCTGGTACACTGCCAGAGGCATTCATATAGAGTCATATTTTGTTATAGGTATCGAGTTGTAATATTGAGTTGTAAGTAAATAGAAGTGTGATGATCATCGATTTTCATTATTAGAGCATTGCCCCAGGGAGGAAAGGATGATGGAGACTATGATTCCCCCACAAGTCGGGATGAGACTCCGGATAAAGAGAGAAAAAAAGGAAAGAAAGAAAAAAAGAAAAAAAGGAAAAAGAAAAAAAAACAAAGAGAGAAGGGGCATGCTAGTTCCACACTTGTGCTTCAAAGTAGCACCATATTTTTCATATAGAGAGTCTCCTATGTTGTCACTTTCATATACTAGTGGGAATTTTTCATTATAGAGTTAGGTGCACACCCACTTAGTTTTCTTGTTGAGCTTTCATACACTTATAGCTCTTAGTACATTCGTTGCATGGCAATCCCTACTCCTCGCATTGATACCAATTGATGGGCATCTCCATAGCCATTGGTTAGCCACGTCAATGTGAGACTTTCTTACTTTTTTGTCTTCTTTATATTTACCCCTATCATCATACTCTATTCCACCCATAGTGCTATATACATGGCTTGCGCTCATGTATTGCGTGAGGGTTGAAAAAGCTGAAGCGCGTTAAAAAGTATGAACCAGTTGCTCGGCTTGTCATCGGGGTTGTGCATGATAAATACTTTGTGTTAAGAAGATAGAGCATGAGAAGACTATATGATTTTGTAGGGATACCTTTCTTTAGCATTGATATTTTGAAAGACACGGTTGTTTGTTGGGATGCCTGAGTATTGATGTATTTATGTCAAATTGTAGACTATTGCTTTGAATCACTTGTGTCTTAATATTCATGCCATGATTAGATATATGATCAAGATTATGCTTGGTAGCATTCCACATCAAAAAATATCTTTTTTATCATTTACCTACTCGAGGACGAACAGGATTTAAGCTTGGGGATGCTGATACGTCTCCGTCGTATCTATAATTTTTGATTGTTCCATGCCAATACTATACAACTTTCACATACTTTTGGCAACATTTTATATGATTTATTGGACTAACCTATTGATCCAGTGCCCAGTGCCAGTTCCTATTTTTTGCATGTTTTTTTGTTTCATAGAATATCCATATCAAACGAAGTCCAAACGTGATAAAAATTTATGGAGAATTATTTTGCAATATATGTGATTTTTGGGACTTGGAATCAACGCAAACGGGGGCCCACAGCCCCCAAGATGCACCAGGGCGCGCCCCAGGGCCCAGGCACGGGGTGGTGGGTTGTGCTCACCTCGTACGTCGGCTGGAGCTCTACTTCGGGCGCAAGGAAGCTTATATCCAGAAAAAAAAATCGTGTTAAAATCTCAGCGCAATCGGAGTTACGGATCTTCGGGAATATAAGAAACGGTTTTCAGCCAGAAAACAGGAACGCAAAAACAGAAGAGAACAGAGAGATAGCTCCCATCTAGGTGGGGCTCCTTCCCCTCCGCCACCATGGAGGCCATGGACCAGAGGGGGAACTCTCCTCCCATCTAGGGGAGAGGCCAAGGAAGAAGAAGAAGGAGGGGGGCTCTCTCCCCCTCTGTCCCGGTGGCGCCGGAGTGCCGCCGGGACAAGGATCGTGACGGCGATCTGCATCAAAAACCTTGCTACCGTCAACACCAAATTTCTCTTCCTCTATGCAGCGGTGTAACACCCCTTCTCCCCGCTGTAATCTCTACTTAAACATGGTGCTCAACACTATATATTATTTCCCAATGATATGTGGTTATCATATGATGTTTGAGTAGATCCGTTTTGTCCTATGGGCTATTTGATGATCGTGGTTGGTTTGAGTTTATATTTTATTATGGTGCTGTCCTACGGTGCCCTCTGTCTCGCGCAAACGTGAGGGCTCCCCGCTGTAGGGTGTTGCAATATGTTCATAATTTGCTTGTTGTCGGTTGCCGGAGTGACAGAAGCCTGAACACAGATAAGTGGGTTGTTGTGTATGGGAGTAAAGAGGACTTGATACTTAATGCTATGGTTGGGTTTTATGGACTTAATGATCTTTAGTAGTTGCGGATGCTTGCTAGAGTTCCAATCATAAGTGCATATGATCCAAGTAGAGAAATTATGTTAGCTCATGCCTCTCCCTCATATAAAAATGCAAGAATGATTACCGGTCTAGTTATCAATTGCCTAGGGACAAATGACTTTCTTGTTGACAAAAGCTATCTACTTTTATTGCCTCGCAATTTATTCATAGATTTATTCTCGCAAAGTACTCGTAGTTTTATTCTTACGAAATAGTTTTATACTTGTTTTAGGTAAAGCGAACGTCAAGTGTGCGTAGAGTTGTATCGGTGGTCGATAGAACTTGAGGGAATATTTGTTCTGCCTTTAGCTCCTTGTTGGGTTTGACACTGTGATTTATCGAAAAAGGCTACAAATGGTCCCCTATACTTGTGGGTTATCAATTACATCGACACATATCATCTCTCTCCCTCTTTCGCACGCACACACCAAGTCTCTCAGGACTTCTCGCACGCACCATCTCTAGCTATCTAGGTCGATGCCACCCACATACACTTGTACTCTGCGTTTAGTACGTTGTACACGAAGAGAAGAGGTGCACGCACTGACACACGCACTCGTCCTCTCTCACACACGCTTCTGTAGCTACAAATTGTAGTGTTCTCAACCATCCGAATGGCTCTATCATAGGTTCACATTTCTCCTTGGCCTTGAGATTGAGAAGTTTAAAACGCGGAGGCTCGGCTGGAGGCAAGATGTTTTGGTTAATGTGTGTGCCACACACAACAGCAACATGACACGAGCTTGGTCTGCCTGGTGTGCAGTCGGGTGAGTACTACTAGTAGTAGTACTTCTTTGAGGTGTCGCGTCAAATCGCAGAAGTATGCAACACTTCCTCAACAAACAAGCATATAAGCAGCTTATACTCCTTACCCAAAGGATCTTTATATCCAACAGACACAAAATATCCCTTCGACTGTTGGAAATTACTTTAACTGCTGATCTGATGTCGAAGTAATTGCTACATCACCACAAAAATCCACCATCTCTTAAGCTAAATTAGACCGAGCTAACCCCTATATTAGCATATTACTAAGATAAACAGAAGGCATTGTAGAATCATTTAGGAGGTGAGCTTGTCAATCTGAATGTGGAGGGACACCGTCCTCGACAACCCAGCCCCGGCCAGCAGCTTGGGCGGCGCTGTGAAGAAGGTCAGCTCCTGCACGGCAACGGCGTCGGGCTCCTTGCTGCTTGTCACCTCGATTTCCACCTTAACAGTGTCGGTCCTGCCTTTGGGCTCCCCCGGTGGGCCGTTCGCCCACACCTTAGCCACGTAGTGCAGCGGTAGGGATGCCCCCGCTCTGATGCAGATGACCGACACGGCGATAGGCGGGCCGATGTTGAGCACGCCGCCAACCACGAAAAACGCGCGGCCGTCCTTCTCCGCGAACAGCAAGCTCCGCAGCTCCGACACCGGCACTTGTAGCTGGAGCACCTTGCTGTACTGGATCCTATGCACGGGCATGAGATTCACGGTGCTGATGTGGTGGGGGAGCAACGGCGGTGGGCTTTCATAGCCGCAAACGGGCACGGGGCATTTGCAGGGTGTCGGGGTACACAGACAGGGGTGTATGTTTCCCCCTGACTTGTGCACGGACATGCACGTCTCCGGCAAGGCAACGGCAAAGCAAGCTCCACCAAGCTTCACTAGGGCCAAGCAGGAGAGAATAGCTCTTTGAAGAATCAAAGGGCGGATCAAGAAGACCAAGACAAGCCTAGACAACAAGATATCACCAAGGGAAAAAGCCTCCCTTGCCGGGCAGGCGAGCCTGGTCAGGTCGAGGCCACCCCAAGAACAAGTCCCAAGACCGCCCCGGCAAGGGTTGCCGGG
Organism: Thinopyrum elongatum; assembly: GCA_011799875.1. Lineage (NCBI taxonomy): Eukaryota > Viridiplantae > Streptophyta > Magnoliopsida > Poales > Poaceae > Thinopyrum > Thinopyrum elongatum. The sequence goes on along the minus strand of CM022297.1, from coordinate 353,635,678 downwards.
ACGCTGGCTGCCTGTCCGCCAGGGCTCCACCTCACAGCAATGCAAGTCGCCTATCAGTGCGGTGTCGAGCCCTCAAGTGGATAAGTGGCAGTCAATCAGCACGTGGCAGCCATTCCTGAGGAAGATCACCCCTAAATGACACCCGTCCAGAGGCGTGTGACGCAGGCAGGCGAGAAGGTGGTTGAATGGCACGGCAAGGCTTGCCGGGCTGCATCCACGACGTGACACTAAGCGGTGCATTTAATGCACCTTGTCCTATCTGCAGAGTTAGGTATGATAGCACTGTGGCTATCTAATCACTGGATAATGACTGTTTTGCCACTGTGGTAACCCCTTTACCTATTAAAGGAGGGCCGAGGCAACCTTAGAGAGGATTCGAACCCTTGTACACTCATACGCGCGTAGCTGCTCTCCCTGAGGTGACCTTGCCGGGCTTGAGCACTGCGCGTTTGCCACGGTCTTCCACTCAATCCACCAAAGTAGGAGTAGGGTTTTACGCCTCGCGGCGGCCCGAACCTGGGTAAAAACCACCCACGTCATCATTGTCGTGCTGCTCTACGATCTCCGTTCTTTGTGCAATGTGCCCTTCCCCCTTGCCGAACCACAAAGGGGCCAATGGCCCCATAGGTGATCATGTCGAACCACGACATCTTTGGCATGCCAGGTAGGGGGAGGCGCCTACGCAAACCTGAGGCCGAGATCGGCGCATTAATCTTCATCATCGTCGCCTCCATCGGCGACATCATTGTCCACGACACAATAGCACGGGGAGGGAGCGACGTCTCCCCTTTGTCCGTCCTGCCCAATCTCAATCACCCGTCTCCGCTGCGGCCGCAAGCGGCGGCGGGGGTGAGGGATGGCGACGATGCGGCAACCCCGAGCGGCTCGGGCAGCATGGCCATCGTGCGGGCCCGTTCGAGAAAAAGTACGAAGGGGTAAGGTGCATGGCTTTCCCCCTCCACCACTTTCACTTGTCGACGATCTAGCCACACTGGGTTTTTAGCATCATCAACGTCGATGAGCCCGCGTGGAACTCGGTCCAGCATTTACCCTGCTAAGGGAAAATCCTGAGTAGAATGCCGGTGCAAATCCGTTGATTGACGCCCCGGCAAGCATGCTCCGGCAAGGTCATCCGCTCTAGCGTGACCTTTGTGCCTACTGCTGTAAGATCGTTGAAAGTGTAAAGGGGAGGGGAGCGAAACCGGCTCTGCCTTGCGCCAATCATTATCGATTGCAAAAGGTTTTTGGTCCCCTCCGGCCCTTGCCGGGGGTCCATAAATAGCTCATGGTAGTGTTGTCACCTCCTGGGACATACGGATGCGACGAGCGAACGCAACCAGGAAGGGAGGGAAGCGTGAACGAAAAGCTAAGTCGACGTGCTCGTTAGCTCTTTTTCCAGAGTCTGCATTTGCTTATCCCTCGGACAGCCAATGTTTTCCATATGGTCCAGTCTTTCGTGCGATGGCACCCTGTCGGATTTTTCTGCGCCCTTGCTCTGTTTCGAGCCTGCTCACAGAACGGGTGGCTGCGTCAAAGGCTCCTAAGGGAAAAACCTGCCGGGGCATGTCTTCCCCACCTGAATGCTAAGGACCCGTTCCTCGCAGCAATCACGGCAGTATGCTACCGGCGGGCAGCCAAAGTACATAAGAAGAAACTAGCCATACGAACAGTCATGGATAAAACGCGAGAGGGATAACATGCATTCAAAATTAGTTAAAAACACCAATTTGGCACAAACAAAAGTGGTTCTGGATCTAAACACGAAACATGAATAATGTTTTGTTACAGGGTATGGCGGCAAGGCGAATGGTTCAGGGTCGTGCTTGGCGGTCTTATGGAGCCCTGGGGACGGAGAGCACCTTGTCGGCGAAAGGGGCAACTTTCTCCTCGGCGGCAGAAGCGTTAGCGCCTGCCGGCAGCTTCCTGAAGCCATCTGCGAGGTTGAGATCCGGGTGGCGGTAGGCAATGTTGCTCAAGACCATGAAGAGGGCGTTACGGGCAAGCCTCCGGGACTCGCTTGCAAAGTGAGCAACTCTTCCCTCCTCATGGACCTTCAGCCCTCCGATCAGCCCGTCGAAGAAGAGTGCCGGCTTGACACTTGGGGCCTCATGCCCGCCAACTAAGAAGACTGGACCCTCCATGCCCATCGTTGCGATCTGGGCAGTGAGGCGCTCGGCAATATCGACCAGGTTCTTGATCCAAAGATCGCGCTGCTGGACCTGGTTCGCCAATTTGTCCTCTGCGTCCTTCTGGAGGATCTTCGTGTTTTCCAAGTCCCTTGTCAGTTGCTTCTCACGAACCCCGGCAGACTCAAGCTTGCTCTCCAAAGTGTTGATCCTTGCCTTCATGTCGGTGATGGTGCCATTGGCGGCATCAAGGGCCTGGCCCTCAGAGGAGACTTGCGATTGCACCTATCTCAGGAGAATCCCCGCCTTTCGCGCCTCCTCTTTAAGGGCCACAACTTCCTTGGCACTCCCGGCAAGCTCCTCTGTTAGTTTGGCCACTTGTTGATCAAGGTCAGCTTTAGCAATGGATGCAACGGCAAGTTCATCGGCGACCTTTTTCAGCTGAGCAGTGGAATCAAGGGTGAGCGCATCCAGGGCCACCTTGTGCTTGTCCTCCAACTCCTTGTACGTTGCTGGACAAGGGCCTCCAGTTCTCCGTCCTTGCCGCGGAGAGTGGCCTCGAGGTTCTCTTCCCGGAAAGAAACATCCTTCTCCCTGGCATCCAGGAGCGCTATACGTTCTGCCAGGCGGGCTTCCCGGGCGGCGACATCCTCCTTCGCCATGGTGATCGTCTCCTGTTGCCGCATAAGGACTTGGAATTGCTTGCCATGCCACTCGCGCAGCTTGCTACCCTTGTCCCTCAGCTTCTGATCCATGTTGTTGGCGGAGTTGCGCTGCTCTTTGAGTGCCTGCCACTTCTGGCCGTACCGGTTCTGCATCTCCTTGATGCCTACCACCACGGACTCCAGGAAGGACAAGTCCATGACTGCGCTGACGGAGTTGTCGGCTTCTTCAACTCGCTGGGACAGTGGCGCTATGATGTGCTGGATCTTCTCGTCAAGATCTGCACCCACTGTTATGGACGAGCTGGGGGCTCCCAGCCCAGGTTGGGCGAGAACCAATGCCAGACTGCTCGAAGATGGTTGCGAGGCTGCGATCGAGGTGCCGAATTGGGGAGGGGGGCTCATGGTCTGGAGGGGAACCTTCTCTTTGACCACCACCCCTAGTCCTGGCATGATGCCGGGGGCTCCCCCTGGGATTTCTCGAATTTCCCCGGCAACGTGTCCTTGGCCTTCCGCTGCGGCGATCTTGGCCGCCTCTTCAGCAGCATCCTTGCCGATGCTGGCCACTTCTTCCAGCAGCTCTGGTTCCTCGGCTGACAGGACTGCAAACGAGATCAGCAAGCCATGGCAAGGAGAGAATATGCGTCCGAAGGACAGGGACTGGAAGCAAGATAATGAAGATAGTAAAAAATAGAAGAACAAGTGAATTACCCGGAGTTGATTGCCGTGGGAGGGCTTCGGTTTCCCCAGCAATATTAGTTGCCTGGATGCGACCACCACCCTCTTCCTCAGTAACCACAGCATCGGCTTGGGCCGATCCTTTCGTGGAGGCCCTTGCCGGGGACCTCTCGGCTAGGGTTTCAGGAAGGGTGGGCCCCCCTCGAAGAACCTCACACAAGTGAATCTCTCCTTCCACCTTAGCTGGAGATGGGGGGCGTTCCTCCATGCTACTCTTCACGGGGGAGACCTGCCCCGCGCCTCCATGCCGGGGGCTGAGCTGGGGGCTTGGCTCCGGATTGCTCGTGCTACTCCCCGCCAAGCCCGTGCCTTCCGAAGGCCCCGACAGCTCCGTATGCTTGAGCCGCTTGGACCGATGGATGAGGGTTTCCTCCTCCTCCTCTTCTCTGTCGAAGGCAGTAAGCAAAATGAAATCAGCAAACCAACAAATATGCAAGACTCGGATGGGAACAGAGAGTATTTTCCTTACTCCGAGTCCATGAGCATGGAGCCCAGCTCGAACTCCATGGGTGCCGGAGGCGCTCTGCCTCTCTTCAGGACTGGGTGAACAGTATTCCCCGGTAACATCAAGTCTTGCTTGGGCGGAGGGATCTCCGATGAACACGAGCTGCTTGAAGAGCTCGAATCTGATTGTGAGCTGGAGTCGACTCCCGTAACTGCCCGTCGCTTGGCGGGGGGTCTTGGCCTCGGAAAGGCGAGAAGAATGCCGGCGCTCCACGTCGGGCTTATCGCTCTTGGAGGCGATCTTCTTCACCTTCCTGGCGGCAGGCGCAGGGGCAGGAGCCGCTGGTCCCCGGCTAGCCGCTCGCCTATGAGGGCGCTAGTCCAGGTCTGGCTCGGGGGCTTGTGGGCCCACTGAGAGCCGCTCCTCTTCGGGCAGCTCCACCGCCTCGGCTTCGTCCCCTTCCTGGTTTTCTGCTGCCGCGGCATACAAGGCTTCAATCGCGGAAGGCTCAACCCAGGCAGGGTCTCCCCCGACAACCTCCTCCATGGCGTGCGCCTCGCTCCTACCGTGGGAGGATCCCTCGCCCTCGGCCACCCCTTCCTCTTCCTCCTCCACCCTTCTGGGCCTTGCCTTCCCGGCGGCCCGAGCCGCTTTGTCCTCCTCGATCCGCCTCCTGATGAACTCCGCCTCTACTTTGGAGGTGCGCTTGAACATATTACCCTCCACCCTGACAGCTCTTTCCTCTAGGCTGGAGAACCACTCGACCTCCGCGTCGGTGTCGGGTAGTTGCCAATCGCCTGCAACCCCGTAGGCATTGCAGTCGGGCATCCACTTCAGGATCTGATCCCGGGCAGAGTTGACGTTCAGCCGAACAACCCTTGCCGGGAATTCGAACGGCCCCAGGCTGTCGAACAGTTGTTCGAACAGCCAGCCGTGGCCGTAAACTGACAAATTTTTGGTGATACCTGGGTACAGCAGCATCCTGTCTCCGGCGTCTCCGTACCGCCAGGCAAACCCATCCCTCTTCTGCAGCGGTGCAATGCGGCACCGAAGGAAATCGGCTCCCACCTGTTCGATGGTTAACCCTGCAACTTTAAGGCGAGTGGTCCTGTTCAGCACCGGGTGAAGCCTGTCATCAGTGAGGCCCAATTCCCTCCAGTCATTGCCACGCACGATGCACTCCGTCCGTGCCTGGCAATACTCTGGAGCTTCCTCATCCTGGATCCAGCACCAGTCCGCACTCCATTCCTCCCATCTGCCGTGCTGCTGACCGGGAAGATAATATCAAATCTCCTTCCTTTCCCGGGGGATCCAGCTTATGTTTCCTGAGCCGTGAGCCTTGTTCTCCACCCGCGGGACGAAAAAGTGCCTGAACAGGTCTACGTTGGGGGTGACCCCGACAAAATTCTCGCACAAATGGGCGAAGATCGCCATGCACGCCATTGCATTCGGCGTGAAGTCCAATAGGTGGAATCCATACACCACCATCATCGCTTCAAAGAAATCCGAGAAAGGGGGACAGAGGCCGCAGAAGAAATATGCGCTGAAAAATCGATAAGAATTCGGCGGATCCTCTTTCCCATCCGGCAGAACCTTGGGCGCGCCATGCCCCTGTGGGACTTCCCTTCCCCACATGTATCCATACCTTGAAAGCAGAGCATCGCTATCTAAGCCCGACGGGAGAAAAACCACATCTCACCGTCGCTTCTTGTCTAGCTCAGCCGCCCTCTTCTTGTTCCCCTTTGCGGTTGTCTCCTTCACGGCGGCCGCCTGCTTCCCCTTTGCGACGGCAGCTTTCTTTCCCATCCTAAGGGGCCCTGGAAGGGATGGAAGGTTGGGTGAGGCATCAGAGGTGAATGTGGGCACGGGAGTGGTGGCCTGGCTTGAGAAGGAATATGGTGGAGAACGGGTGCGAATGAGCCGCGCCCCTTCACGTTTTTCCTTTTTATGAGGGACGAACATGGGGGAAGGGGCGACTCTTCGCTGCTTTCCCTCAAAAAGTTACCATTTTACATTAACTGCTACAGTCCCACAACCCCACGACCTGCGGTAATTACGCGGAGTGGACGTTGGCTTGACTAGTCATCACAACTGCTACACGCGCAGCACTCATTTGACGCGTGTCCGTGCACTATTTAGGGCCTAACCCAACGTGCCCGGCAACATGTATGGATCAGGCCCGGGGGCTTCTGTCAGGGTACACAGACAGGGGTGTATGTTTCCCCCTGACTTCTGCACGGACAGGCACGTCTCCGGCACGGCAACGGCGAAGCAAGCTCCACCAAGCTTCACCAGGGCCAAACAGGAGAGAATAGCTCTTTGAAGAATCAAAGGGCGGGTCAGGAAGACCAAGACAAGCCTAGACAACAAGATATCACCAAGGGAAAAAGCCTCACTTGCCGGGCAGGTGAGCCTAGTCAGGTCGACGCCATCCCAAGAGCAAGTCCCAATACCGCCCCAGCAAGGGTTCCGGGACGCTGGCGGCCTGCTATCCCGCCAGGGCTCCACCGCTCCACCTCACAGCGACACAACTCGCCTATCAGTGCGGTGTCGAGCCCTCAAGTGAATAAGTGGCAGTCTTTCAGCAGGTGGCAGCCATTCCTGAGGAAGATCACCCCTAAATGACACCCATCCAGAGGTGTGTCACGCAGGCAGGTGAGAAGGTGGTTGAGTGGCATGACAAAGCTTGCCGGGCTGCATCCACGATGTGACACTAAGTGGTGCATTTAATGCACCTTGTCCTATCTGCAGAGTTAGGTATGATAGCACTATGGCTATCTAATCACTGGATAATGACTATTTTCTCACTATGGTAACCCCTTTACCTATAAAAGGAGGGCCGAGGCAACCTTAGAGAGGATTCGGACCCTTGTACACTCATACGCGCGTAGCTGCTCTCCCCGAGGTGACCTTGTCGAGCTTGAGCACTGCGCATTTGCCACGGTCTTCCACTCAATCCACCAAAGCAGGAGTAGGGTTTTACGCCTCGAGGCGGCCCGAACCTAGGTAAAAACCACACGCGTCATCATTGCCGTGCTGTTCTACGACCTCCGCTCTTTGTGCAACGTGCCCTTCCCCCTTGCCGAACCACAAAGGGGCCGATGGCCCCATAGGTTATCATGTCAAACCACGACACAGGGTGTGAGCAGATACATGCTCTGGTGATCGGCGAGCTTGTGGTAAGTGACGTAGAGCCCACAGCCTTCGTGCGGGCACTCCACCCTCATCGACGAGAGGACGGTGTCCATCGCCGTGTTGCGCACGTCGAAGCCGCGGCCGCGCTCGGACTTGTGGCACTGCCGTTGGTTCCCGAGGCGCTCGCCGCGACAGTCTGTGCAGACCAGGTGCCCTCCCTTGCACTGCACAAATCAATCGAACAACACATCAATCAAGAAACTTGCACTTTGCTCGATCAGCCAAAGGGACGAGGTGTATTCAAACCTCGTACACTGCAGGCTTCAAGGGGTGGAGGCACAAGGGGCAGTGGAGCAAGGTGAGGTCCATAGAGACCTCCATCGCCGGGTCCTGTTCCGTCGGCATGATCTCGCCCTCCTCGTGCACCACGATCTCTCGCTTTAGGGCCGGGGCATTAGAAAGTTTTACCATCACATATTCATACTACTTCAAGGTGCATTAAATCAACACATGCAAGTATCAAAAGGAAAGTCACGGCATGCATGCATGCATTGTAATTAATGCATCGGTAAATGCAAATTATTGAAATATATCGAGTGCACTGCTCTGATGTGTCGCGTCAACTTGTACAACAAGGAGAAGCTTAATTACAACACCCTCTCCCTCGCCCATGAGCGTGGTGGCTCGCAAGACTAGGAGAAGCTTTTGCTACATGCTCTCCCTCCCACACGCGGTGGACATGCAGCAGTTCATTCGGTGTCAGATGGCCAGAAGCATACTAGTAGTACTCCACTCTAGTAGTACCATCATTGTTCGACTTCCTGAAGAGGCGAAGAGCCAAGCGCAACCCGAACGCTCATGTGGCAGTTTCATGTGTATGGGAGGTAGTATAGTAACATAGTCTAGGATAGCATGTACCGTGCCTCTAAGTTTAAAATCGTTGGAGTCTGCCCCATGCTAAGAGGCCGTCTCGAAGCATTTTTTGGATCAAAATAATCTTCTGGCCCTACCTGTCATTCTAGTGATTGTAGTTTGCACGCTGATCTGGTCAAGAGAGGAATATATATTTTAATTTGTGGTGGGGTAAATGTTTGAGGTTGCAGCAAATATTGTACACTGCGGGTCTTTTAGCCAAGTTTAGAGGCAAGCATGTGGGGCCCGTGTTAGAGGCAGTGCTGCCTCCAAACACTCGAGGTGCTCTCCACTGTGACAAGTTTACCATCACTTGTTCATACTTCAAGGTGCATTAAATCAACAGATGCAAGGATCAACAGGAAACTCACGGCATGCACGCATTTTAATTAATGCATAGGTAAACACAACTTTTTGAGAAAATCGTGCTATGATGTGTCGCGTCAACTCGTACAAAAAGGAGAAGCTTGATTACTAGTACGCCCTCTCCCTCGCCCATGCGCGCAGTGTCTCGCAGACGACGAGAAGCTCTCCCTCCCCCACGCGGTTGACATGCAGCAGTTGATTCGATACTATAGAACATAGTAACATCATTGTTCAACTTCTCGAAGAGGCGAAGAGCCAAGCGCAACCCAAACATACGTGGCAGTTGCGAACGCTCACGTGGCAGTCTTATGTGTAGGGGAGGGGCGTGGTGTGGCAGTTTCGTGGCAATTCTTTTCTATTGTTGTTTGCGTCCAATAGGTGCCACCGTCGGATGCAGATCTTACGGTTATTGTGGCGATTGCTAGTTATAGTCATCTTACAAAAATCAAATAATCCCAAACCAAACCCGACCATGTTTCTTGTTTCTAGACATAAATAGGAATCAACCAATAAGAGACGTGGGCCGTGTACGTTTTTAATGCCTTGAGACGTACCTAGCACGACATGCAGCGGTCAGTTCATTGCATATAATGGTATTAATTACTAGCAAATAAATATTAAGGTCTCTCATTTTCCTCTCCGCCTTGGTCGTGGTGCACAATGTAGTGCATGTCAACAAAAATTATATCATTGGATTCGTATTTGAACATAGTTTTCAATAATATATTTTTTGTTGACATGCATGAACATTTGTTAGTTAAATTTATGGTCAAAGTTTGGCATAGATTACAATGAGGACCAGTAAACCAGGATGGAGTAGTCTCTTTTTGACAGGCATTTACATTGATACAACTTGAATGCCAACGAGGGAGAGGGTAGCGGTTCCCGAAACATTGAACGGTTAATGATGCATCCTCATTCAATTAGCATGCTAAGGGAATTAATTGGAGAACTAGAATGGAGCCAGCATGATGTGAATGCAACGCAGTTTGGACTCTCATATAAAGGCACCCCACCACTCTAATCCATCTACCCCTAGTCTCTGCGCACCACTGCTCACTCCAATCCAACACCAAGACGAAGTGACCAGAAGCCACAAGCACCCATGGCGTCGATGGATGCGAGCGGCAGTCGGCTGTGCCAGATCATCCAAGACGCCGGCCTACGGCCCCGCACCGCGCAGCGTTTCCAGATGGTGCTGGCGACCGCCGGTGTCATAGCCCTCGTCGACGCGGGCTTCGCCTCTCGCATGAATGACACAATGGTCCACTCCATCCGCAAGTTCACCGCCGTTAAGAAGCGCACGGACGACCTTGCCATACTACTCCAGCCCGCGTGCGCAGGCTCCTTGTTGCCTGCCACCCTCATCGGCCTCCATGGTGATGAACTCTTTCAAGCCCTGGTGGCCCTGCAGCTACCGGAGGTCACGACAAAGAATGTGCACCTCGAGGCCGCGCTCGCCATGCAAGAAACCGTCGACCTACACATCCACGTCTATGCGGAAATCATCTACATAGGCCACTACAAGGCCAGGGAGGACAGAAAGACGTTGGCCTTCTTCGACCGGCTGGAATCTTTGGACGCCATTGTTCAGAAGCACGTTGACCTGGCCACGAAACCCGCTGCTACTTAGCCGCCGTTCAGTGGGCCGGCACCCTAAGTCGAGGAGGAGGAGGTCGTCGATGGATGCATCTTTCTTCTTGCCTCTTGTAACCAGCACAACATCACCTTGTGGCCTTAATGTTTTAGTAGTGTATGACATTTTTATTCCAGTCGTAAATGACATCATTGTTTGATTTCTCGAAGTGGCAAAGAGCCAAGCACAACCCGAACGTGGGAGTTGCGTACGCTCGTGTGCCGGTCTTATGTGTAGGGGATGGGCATGGTATCGCAGTTTTGTGGCATTTCTTTTCTATTGTTGTTTGCGTCCAAAGGGTGCCATCGTCGGATGCAGATCTTACGGTTATTGTGCCGATCGCTTATGAAAATCTTATAATCCCAAAACACTTAGGCCCGGTGGATTAACTCGACCTCGTTTCTTGTTTCTTGACATGAATAAAGGAATCAACCAATAATAGAGGTGGGCCGTGTATGTTTTTAATGCCTTGAGACTACCTAGCATGGCATGCTGGGGTCAGTTCATTACATGCAATGGTAGTACTACAGTAAATATTAAGTTCTCTCATTTTCCCCTTTGCCTTGGTCACGGTGCAGAACGTAGTAATGACTAATCTCTTCTTGACCTGCATTTACATTGATATGGATTGAATGCCAAGGAGGGAGAGGGTAGTGGTTCCCGAGACGTTGAACGGTTAATGATGCATCCTCAATTAGCATGCAGAGGGAATTAATTGGAGAAGCAGAATGGAGCCAGCACGATGTGAATGCAACGCAGTTTGCACTTTTTGAAGCCGCCCCACCACCCCAATCCATCTACCAAATCGTACGCACCACCGCTCACCCCAATCCAAGACCCAAGACCAAGTGACTAGAAGCCACAAGCACCTATGGAGGCGATGGACGCGAGCGGCAGTCGGCTGTGCCAGATCATCCAAGACGCCGGCCTGTGGCCCCGCACCGTGCAGCGTTTCTAGACGGTGTTGGCGACCACCGGTATCATAGCCCTTGCCGACGCCGGCTTCGCCTCTTGCATGGATGAGATGATGGTCCGCTCCATCCGCAAGTTCACCGCCGTCAAGAAGCGTGCGGATGTCCTTGTCGTACTGCTCCGGCCCGCGCGCCCAGGCTCCTTGTTGCCTGCCACCCTCATCGGCCTCCATGGTGACGAACTCTTTCAAGCCCTGGTGGCCCTGCAGCTGCCGGAGGTAATGACAAAGAATGTGCACCTCGAGGCCGCACTCGCGGAGCAGTGCCTCGCCATGCAAGAAACCGTCGACCTACACATCCACGTCTACGAGGAAATTGTCTACATAGGCACTACAAGGCCAGGGAGGACAGAAAGATGTTGGTCTTCTTCGATCAGCTGGAATCTTTGGACGTCATTGTTCAGAAGCACGTTGACCTGGCCATGAACGTCGCTGGTAATTAGCCGCCGTTCGGTGGGCCGGCGCCCTGAGTCGAGGAGGAGGAGGTCGTCGATGGATGCATCTTTCCTCTTGCCTCCTGTAACTAGCACTGCATTGTCTCGTGGCCTTAATGTTTTATTAGTGTATGGCATTTTTATTCTAGTCGTAAATGACATGTGTGATCCCTTGCTCTTATTTGGCATTAATTATATGTAGTATCACTGTCTTCGTCCAGGTGTACTACCTAGGTCCTGGTTTATTAGTCCCTTTTGTAATTTGTGCTAAATTTTGACCAAAGATTTAACTGACAAAATGTTAGTGCATGTCAATGCTACTTCTTGAGCTTGCGTTGGTTTTTCCCTTGAAGAGGAAAGGGTGATGTAGCAAAGTAGAGATAAGTATTTCCCTCAGTTTGAGAACCAAGGTATCAATCCAGTAGGAGGTACACGCAAATCTCCAATCTATGCACCTGCACAAACAATCAAACACTTGCACCCAACGCGATAAAGGGGTTGTCAAGCCCTTCACGGTCACTTGCAAGGGTGAGATCTGATAGAGATAGACATAAAACATTACTAAAATGTAAAACAATGTAAAAACAAATAAATTGCAGCAAGGTATTTTTGGGTTTTTTGGTTTATAGATCTGAAAATATATGATGGAAAATAGACCCGGGGGCCATAGGTTTCACTAGAGGCTTCTCACTCGAAAGAAAACATATTGTAGGTGAACAAATTACTGTCGAGCAATTGATAGAAAAGCGCAAAGTTATGACGATATCCAAGGCAATGATTATGAATATACGCATCACGTCCGTGTCAAGTAGACCGACTCCTGCCTGCATCTACTACTATTACTCCACACATCGACCGCTATCCAACACGCATCTAGAGTATTAAGTTCATAAGAACGGAGTAACGCCTTAAGTAAGATGCCATGATGTAGAGGGATAAACTCAAGAAATATGATGAAAACCCCATCTCATTACCCTTGATGGCAACAATACAATATGTGGCTCACTACCCCTACTTTGTCACTGGGTGAGGACACTGCAAGATTGAACCCAAAACTAAGCACCTCTCCCATTGCAAGAAGAACCAATCTAGTTGGCCAAACCAAACCGATAATTCGAAGAGAAATACAAAGATATCAAATCATGCATATAAGAATTCAGACAAGATTCAAATAATATTCATAGATAATCTGATCATAAATCCACAATTCATTGGATCTCGACAAACACACCACAAAAGAATATTACATCGGATAGATCTCCAAGAACATCGAGGAGAACATTGTATTGAAGATCAAAGAGAGAGAAGAAGCCATATAGCTACTAGCTATGGACCCGTAGTGTGACGCCCCCGGCTCAATCGTCCACTAATCATACACGCAAATGCACACGATCAAGCCTAAGGACTCACGGGAAGATATCACAACACAACTCTAAAACATAAATAAAGTCATACAAGCTTTATATTACAAGCCAGGGGCCTCGAGGGCTCGAATACATAAGCTTGCGTACAAGCGTCAGCGGAAGCATCAGATATCTGAGTACAGATATAAAAGAAAACACAGATAGGCCCTTAGAAGGCGGGGCAAAAGAAAAACACTACGATCGAAAGGCGTAGGCCTCCTGCCTGGGACCCTCCGATCCTACCCCTGGTCGTCGGCAAGCTCGAAGTAATAACCACCCTCGGGTTAGTAGTAGCGATCGTCGGCGTGGGCAGCTGTCTTAGGGGCTCCGTCATCTAGTTGCATCAAAAAGGATATGGGGGAAAAAGAAAGCAAAGCAACCGTGAGTACTCATCCGAAGTACTCAGCAAGCAAGGATCTACACTACATATGCAACATTATCAAGAGGAGGCGGTATATGTGGACTGGGCTGCAGAAATGCCAGAATAGAGAGAAGGCCTAGTCCTATCGAAGACTAGCATCTTCAGAGGTCTTGCAGCATTAGAAGAGTGTAGATTAGAACCGTATAAAGTAGTAGTAACATTAAGTCTCATCCTCACCCAGAGATCCTTTCTCGTCTCCCTGTGAGAAAGCAATCCCAGAGCCATACAGTCATCAACCTCGTCCTGAGATCCCTTCTCGACTCCCTGCGAGAAGCAATCCCAGAGCCATAGTATCCAATTCTAGTTGTATTGATCGGGATACAACTCCGAGTGTCCGTTACCAAGGATCCGGCTGTGCATAGATTAGTTCTTCCCTGCAGGGGTGCACCAACATACCCACCACGCTCGATTAACTCCGGTCGGACACACCTTTCCCGGGTCATGCCCGGCCTAGGCCAAATGACACACCGCAGCCCTACCTAAAGCTCAGCAGAGAGGTCCCCGCCGGTCTACATCCTAAGCACTCAGGGGTCTTGGGCCATCGCCCTGTGCACTCCGGGTCGTTGCGAGCAGGGTGGATACCAGCGCCAACGGCACGATCCGACCCGGCCGCAATGCTGAACTGGACGTTTGTCAGAGCTTTCGGCTGATGCTACGATGCAGAACGCCCATACTATGCCCACGTGATGGTTAGTGCTATCGGGCCAGAGGCCCACTCAGATCACATATCCAAACCGTTAGTACCTTGGGGGTGCGGTAACGAGCAGAGACTCACGATCGATGTGACCCCGTCGCCCCGTCTCGAGGACTTGCGGCAAGGGCCAAGAATGCCCGACCACGCCTCGTATCCATCACTCGGGCACCATCCAGGCAACCCGTCTTCGCATCACACGCGGGTACCCCTCAGGGTCGTCCCGCCTTTCCAAGTAACAATAGTACAGTCCAAGTATCTGTGTGTCCATATCATCAGGGGGAATCCGAGGTATCACCCTCGTTGGATTCCTACCCGATGTATCCGCCAAGGTGAACTCGGAGGAATCACCCTCGCTGGGTTCACACTTGAGGTGTTTGTACGACGGCGTCGTTATCGGAAGTGGTGAAGGAGGAATCACCCTCGATGACCACGACCGATAAGCTACTCTACAGAGTTAACATCCGAAGTGCTACATGAGGTATCACCCTCGGCACTCGATAGTAACACTGTAGTGTCGTACACTAAGTGGGGGTGATGTGCGGTGCCGGGGCCTGGTCTTCGATCCCGTTAATCGGGTCTTCTGATAATCCAGCGGGACAGTCGGGATAAGTGGGGTCACTAATAGGTCTCTACCCAGCCTATACTAGACAGTTTAGGATAAGCAGGTAAGGTATCAATAGCAGGTTACAATAAACAGGCTATGCAACAGAATAGGTAAAGCAGTAGCAGCAGCAATTCTAATGCAAGCATGAGAAAATAGAATGGGCGATATCGGGATGATCAAAGGGGGGGCTTGCCTGGTTGCTTGGCGGCAAGGGCAAGGTCGTTGGTGGGGTCGTCGATCTTCAGGACATCGTCAGCGATCTTGGGGTCTAGTGAAGAGGAAGAGAGGGAAGAAACAGTAAATACAAGCAAGAAGATGCATGAAAATATGATACACGGTGCTAGGGGTGACCTATCGTAGTGCTACACGACATAGGTGAAGGGGGAATAACATCCGGGAAAGTTTTCCCGAAGTTTGCATTTTCGGACAGGCGATCCGGAGGGGGAATGTCCCATGTTTAGGTAGTTAGAGACGTGTGACGGACGAAAGGACCACGCATTCGGATTCGTCTCGTCGTTCTAAGCAACTTTCATGTACAAAGTATTTTCATCCGAGCTACGGATTATTTTCTACGATTTTTCAAAGTTTAAATGAATTTCTCAATTTCTGGATTTATTAGTAATTCAAGATATTAAATGGACTAAAAGCTAAGTGCACCCAAAGTGTACCCAACAGCATGTGTTAGAAGCTGACAGGTGGGGTCAGTTGACTGGTCAACGTGTCCAGTGGGACCCATCTGTCATTGACACATGTGCCAGTTTTTATTTTTAATCTTCCTTCTTTTTGGGGACAATTAGCAGAGGGAGTTTTGGGCCTAGTTAATTAGGGCCTTCCTAATTAACACGGGTCGGGCCCAGGTGTTAGTGGCCTTTGGCCATGGTTGGGCGCTCGTTCCAGCCAGCGAGGCTAGCAAGGCCAGCGCCGGCGCACAGGGAAGCAGGGCGCGGCCCTGGCGGTAGCGGTAGCACTCTGTGCGCGCAGTAGCGAGCAGCGGCAGCGCACGGGGTGGCGAGTAGATGCGGGGCAGTAGCAGCGACAGGCAGCGACAGACAGCGACAGCAGGTCAGCAGCAGGCACGGGCGGCCGCGGGGCGCAGCGGCAGCAATGGCAACAGCAAGCACGAGCAGCAGCAGAAGGCAGCAACCATGCGGGGCTGCGCGAGCGCGGCTAGGGGCACGCAAGCGCGGCCAGGGGCGGCCTAGGCGAGGAACGGCGCAGGCAGGAACGTGCGTGCGTGTGCGCGTGAAGCAGAGCTCCAGTCATGGCGGCCGAACGCGGGGAAGGCCCAAACAACGACGGATCAAGCCAGGTAATGAGGGGGATGGAGAGAGGAGCTCACCACGGGGCGAAAGGCGTTCTCGGGGAGGCCGGAGACGGGCCGGAGAGGCGGTGGTGACGGCGAGATGCGGCAGCCAGAGGAAGAAGACAAAGATGGCGTCGGTTACATAGCTTCCCTCCCTGCCCCGATGCCCGGAACGGACGCGCACAAGTACAACGAGCCTCCAGGAGGTGCTCCCGCCCGACGGGGAGGCCGGTGGACGCGTCAACGTGGGCGAGGAGCTCGGTCACCGCGGAGCTCATGTGTTCGGGATCGAGCGAAAGGGGATGGGGGAGACAGGGGATCGAGGGGGAGACGGATGTGGGCGGTCTAGGGTTTTGGGGGAACACCTTAGTACGGTTGGGGAGGGGCACGTGGTGGCCATCCACCTCCATGGCACCGTGGATGTGTGCCACTACCTCCTCTGCCTCCCCATCCTGTAGCGAGGAAGGAGAAGGCCTGGGCCGCACTGTAGCTTCGGTCGGGCCAAGTTACAATAGCACTTCTTTCTTTTTCTTTTCTTTTCTGTATTTGCCTTAACTAATGTTTTCTATTTTGATTTGCTAATCAAATGATTTTTGTTTAATTATGAGATTTGGCATATAAATATCAGACAACATTACAGGGTTGCACAAAAAGTTTGGGGCCGAATGGAGCTGTTCAAATTTAGTCTTGAATTTAAATGGCTCACTTAAGTGTTGCTGGTCCAACTTTAAATACCTTAAGAGAATTTTAAATAATCAAATGATGTTTATTAATTTAGGACAATTACTTAGAGAATATATGGAACACAACGAACATTTTTGTTTTACTGCTCGAAGAAATAATAATTTGACTTGTAATTTAATTTGAATTTGACTTGGGTTTTTAATCAAGGGGCAATTATGCTTAAAAGCATGGTGACATGGCACTATTAATGCGAGATTACTGTAGCATGATTATCGGGGTGTTACATGTAGGTCTATGGTAAACTACTCACGCTTCATCGGAAGGGCAATAGAGTTGATGTAGAAACACTCCGTGATCGAATCCCCCTCTGGCAGGGTGCCAGAAAAGGCCCCAAGATGGGATCTCATGGGTACACAAGGTTGCGGCGGCGGAAAAGTATTTTGGTGGACGCTTCGGGTCGTTTGGGAATATTTGTCAATTTATAGGCCAAGAATTAGGGTTAGAGGAGCTCCGAGGGGCCCATAAGCCCTCAGGGCGCGCCCCTGAGACTTGTGGCCGCCTCGAGACTCCTCTGACTTCATCTCTAGGTCCTATGTGTGTCCTCTGGTCCAAGAAAAATCATCGCGAAAGTTTTATTCTGTTTGGACTCCGTTTGGTATTCCTTTTCTGTAAAACTCAAAAATAAGGGAAAAACAGAAACTGGCACTGGGCTCTAGGTTAATAAGTTAGTCCCAAAAATAATATAAAATAGCATATTAATGCATATAAAACATCCAAAACAGATAATATAATAGCATGGAACAATAAAAAATTATAGATACGGTGGAGATGTATCAAGCATCTCCAAGCTTAATTCCTGCTCGTCCTCGAGTAGGTAAATGATAAAAACAGAATTTTTGATGTGGAATGCTACCTAACATATTTATCCATGTAATTTTCTTTATTGTGGCATGAATATTCAGATCCATAAGATTCAAAACCAAAGATTAATATTGACATAAAAACAATAATACTTCAAGCATACTAACAAAGTAATCGTGTCTTCTCAAAATAACATGGCCAAAGAAAGTTATCCCTACAAAATCATATAGTTTGGCTATGCTCCATATTTATCACACAAAGTATTAAATCATGCACAGCCCCGTTGACAAGACAAGAAATTGTTTCATACTTTTGATGTTCTCAAACTTTTTCAACTTTCACACAATACATGAGCGTGAGCCATGGATATAGCACTATAGGTGGAATAGAATATGGTGGTTGTGGAGAAGACAAAAAGAAGGAGAAAGTCTCACATCAACTAGGCATATTAACATGCCATACGTGCATGCTACGGGAATCACAAACTTTAACACAAGTATTTCTACCAATCCACAATTACTCACTAGCATGACTCTAATATCACCATCTTTATATCTCAAAACAAATGCAAGGAATCAAACTTCTCATAGTATTCAACGCTCTTTATATGAAAGTTTTTATTATATCCCTCTTGGATGCCCATCATATTAGGACTAAATTCATAACCTAAGAAAATTACCATGCTGTTTAGAGACTCTCAACATAATATAAGTGAATCATGAGAGTTCAACAATATCTATAAAATAAAGCCACCGTCGTGCTCTAAAAAGATATAAGTGAAGCACTAGAGCAAATTGCCTAGCTCAAAAGATATAAGTGAAGCACAAAGAGTATTCTAATAAATTCATGGTTCATGTGTGTCCCTCTCAAAAGGTGTGTACAGCAAGTATGATTGTGGCAAACTAAAAAGCAAAGACTCATATCATACAAGACGCTCCAAGCAAAACACATATCATGTGGTGAATAAAAATATAGCCTCAAGTAAATTTACCGATGGATTGAAGACGAAAGAGGGGATGCCATCCGGGGAATCCCCAAGCTTAGATGCTTGGTTGTCCTTGAATATTACCTTGGGGTGCCTTGGGAATCCCCAAGCTTAGGCTCTTGCCACTCCTTATTCCATAGTCCATCAAATCTCTACCCAAAACTTGAAAACTTCACAACACAAAACTCAACAGAAAACTCATGAGATCCGTTAGTATAAGAAAATAAATCACCACCTTTTGGTACTGTTGTGAACTCATTATTTATTTATATTGGTGTAATATATACTGTATTCCAACTTTTCCATGGTTCATACCCCCCGATACTACCCATAGAATCATCAAAATAAGCAAACAACACATAGAAAACAGAATCTGTCAAAAATAGAACAGTCTGTTGCAATCTGTAAACTTCGTATACTTATGTAACTCCAAAAATTCTGAAAAATTAGGACAACCTGGAAAATTTGTATATCATTCCCTTGTAAAAAATTCAGATCAAAATCTCGCTTTTGTGATTTTCTAAAATTGTTTTACTGAGCACAAAAGTTTCTGTTTTTCCGCAAGATCAAATCAACTATCACCGTAAGCCATCCCAAAGGTCTTACTTGGCTCAAACACTAATTAAAACACCAAAACACAATTACTACAGAGGTAATAAAGTGTATTTATTGAAAAATACAACAAAAAACAAAAAACATAAAAATAAAATTGGGTTGCCTCCCAACAAGCGTGATTGTTTAACGCCCCTAGCTAGGCATAAAACATAGATCTAGGTATTGTCATCTTTGGTATGCAATCCATAAGTAGCCCTCATAATAGATTCATATGGAAACTTAATTTTCTTTCTTGGAAAGTGTTCCATGCCCTTCCTTAATGGAAATTGAAATGTAATGTTTCCTTCTTTCATATCAATAATTGCACCAATATTTCTAAGGAAAGGTCTACCAAGAATAATGGGACATGTAGGATTGAAATCTATATCAAGCACAATGAAATCTACGAGCACATAATTCCTATTTGCAACAATAAGAACATCATTAATTCTTCATATAGGTTTCTTAATAGTGGAATCCGCTAGATGCAAATATAAAGAACAATCATCAAATTCAAGAAACCTAGCACATCACAGAAAGTTTTTGGAATCATGGAAACACTAGCACCCAAATCACACAAAGCATGGCACTCATAATCTTTAATTTTAATCTTAATAGTAGGTTCCCACTCATCATAAATCTTTCTAGGGATTGAAACTTCCAACTCAAGTTTTTCTTCAAAAGATTTCATCATAGCATCAACGATATGTTTAGTAAAAGCTTTATTTTGATTATAAGCATGAGGAGAATTCAACATGGATTGCAACAAGGAAATACAATCTATCAAAGAACAATTATCATAATTAAAGTCCTTGAAATCCAAAAGAGTGGGTTCATTGTTGCTTAAAGTTTTGACCTCTCCAATCCCACTTTTATCAAGATTTATATTAGAAAACAAAGGTTCAACAGGAGCAACATCAATCACTTTAAGATCCTCATCATTATTATCAGAAGAAATCGAAGAACACGCTTTTACAAACCAATCTCGCTTAGCACGCATCCTATCAGTTCTTTCTTTACACTCATCAATATAAATTTTAATAGCTTTTAGAGATTCATTAATATCATGCTTGGGTGGCATAGATCTAATTTTCAAAGAATCAATCTCAAGAGAAATTCTATCAACGTTCCTAGCCAAATCATCAACCTTGAGCAATTTTTCTTCAACCATAGCATTGAAAGCTTTTTGGGAATTAATAAAATCTTTAATATTGTCCTCAAGATCAGAGGGCATCTTATTATAATTTTCATAGGAATTCTTGTAGGAATTACCATAGTAATTAGAGGAATTACTAGGAAAAGGCCTAGGGTTGAAATTGCCTCTATAAGCGTTATTACCAAAATTGTTCCTACCAACAAAATTCACATCCATAGATCATTATTGTTCTCAATCAAAGTAGACAAAGGCATATCATTAGGATCAGTAGGAGTACTCTTACTAGCAATCAATTTCAAAAGTTCATCCATCTTTCCACTCAAAGTTTTAATTTCGTCAATCGCATGCACTTTTTTACTAGTAGAAGATCTTTCGGTATGCCATTGAGAGTAATTAGTCATAATATTATCTAGTAGTTTAGTAGCTTCTCCTAATGTAATTTCCATAAAAGTACCTCCCGCGGTGGAATCTAAAAGATTTCTAGATGCAAAATTCAATCTGGCATAAAAAAATTGTATGATCATCCATAAATTTAAACCATGAGTAGGGCAATTTCTTATCATCAATTTCATCCTCTCCCAAGATTGTGCAACATGTTCATGATCAAGTTGCTTAAAATTCATTATATCGTGCCTAAGGGAGATGATCTTAGCGGGAGGAAAATACTTGGAAATGAAAGCATCTTTACACTTATTCCATGAATCAATACTATTTTTAGGCAAAGATGAAAACCAAGTTTTAGCACGATCTCGTAGTGAGAATGGAAATAGCTTCAATTTAACAATATCATTATCCACATCTTTTTTCTTTTGCATATCACACAACTCAATGAAAGTATTTAGATGGGATGGGGCATCTTCACTAGGAAGGCCAGAAAATTGATCTTTCATAACAAGATTCAGCAAAGCGTCATTAATTTCATAAGATTCCGCACTAGAGGCGGGAGCAATCGGAGTACTAATAAAATCATTATTAGGAGTATTGGAAAAGTCACACAACTTGGTATTCTCTTGAGTCATCACAACAAAGCAAGCAATCTAGCACACAAGCAAATGAAAAGACGAACGGAAGAAGGGCGAATAAAAAGGCAAATCTTTTTGTGTTTTTCTGAAATCGTTTTAGAAGTGGGGGAGAGGAAAATGAGAGGCAAATGGCAAATAATGTAATGCAAGAGATGAGAGTTTATGGTGGGTACTTGGTAGGCTTGATGTAGAACCTCCCCGGCAACAACGCCAGAAATTCTTCCTGCTACTTCTTGAGCTTGCGTTGGTTTTTTCCTTGAAGAGGAAAGGGTGATGCAGCAAAGTAGAGATAAGTATTTCCCTCAGTTTGAGAACCAAGGTATCAATCCAGTAGGAGGTACACGCAAGTCTCCAATCTATGCACCTGCACAAACAATCAAACACTTGCACCCAATGCGATAAAGGGGTTGTCAATCCCTTCACGGTCACTTGCAAGGATGAGATCTGATAGAGATAGATATAAAAGATTACTAAAATGTAAAACAAAGTAAAAACAAATGAATTGCAGCAAGGTATTTTTGGGTTTTTTGGTTTATAGATCTGAAAATATATGATGGAAAATAGACCCGGGGGCCATAGGTTTCACTAGAGGCTTCTCTCTTGAAAGAAAACATACGGTGGGTGAACAAATTATTATCGAGCAATTGATAGAAAACCGTAAAGTTATGACGATATCCAAGGCAATGATTATGAATAAAGGCATCACGTCCGTGTCAAGTAGACCGACTCCTGCCTGCGTCTACTACTATTACTCCACACATCGACCGCTATCCAGCATGCATCTAGAGTATTAAGTTCATAAGAACGGAGTAATGCCTTAAGTAAGATGACATGATGTAGAGGGATAAACTCAAGCAATATGATGAAAACGCCATCTTTTTACCCTTGATGGCAACAATACAATATGTTCCTCGCTACCCCTACTTTGTCACTGGGTGAGGACACCACAAGATTGAACCCAAAACTAAGCACCTCTCCCATTGCAAGAAGAACCAATCTTGTTGGCCAAACCAAACCGATAATTCGAAGAGAAATACAAAGATATCAAATCATGCATATAAGAATTCAGAGAAGATTCAAATAATATTCATAGATAATCTGATCATAAATCCACAATTCATCGGATCTCGACAAACACACCACAAAAGAATATTACATCGGATAGATCTCCAAGAACATCGAGGAGAATATTGTATTGAAGATCAAAGAGAGAGAAGAAGCCATCTAGCTACTAGCTATGGTCCCGTAGGTATGTGGTAAACTACTCACGCTTCATCGAAAGGGCAATAGAGTTGATGTAGAAGCCCTCCGTGATCGAATCCCCCTCTGGCAGGGTGCCGAAAAAGGCCCCAAGATGGGATCTCATGGGTACATAAGGTTGCGACGGCGGAAAAGTATTTTGGTGGACGCTTCTGGTCGTTTTGTAATATTTGTAAATTTATAGACCAAGAATTAGGGTTAGAGGAGCTCCGAGGGACCCACAAGTCCTCAGGGCGCCCCCCTAGGGCGCGCCCCTGAGGCTTGTGGCCTCCTCGGGACTCCTCTGACTTCATCTCCAAGTCCTACGTGTGTCTTCTGGTTCAAGAAAAATCATCGCGAAAGTTTTATTCCGTTTGGACTCCGTTTGGTATTCCTTTTCTGTAAAACTCAAAAACAAGGGAAAAAAAGAAACTGGCACTGGGCTCTAGGTTAATAAGTTAGTCCCAAAAATAATATAAAATAGCATATTAATGCATATAAAACATCCAAAACAGATAATATAAAAGCATGGAACAATCAAAAATTATAGATACGTTGGAGACGTATCAGTCAACAAAAATTATATCGTTTGATTTGTATTTGAACATAGTTTTCAATGATATAATTTTGGTGACACGCATGAACCTTTTGTTAGTCAAATTTATGGTCAAAATTTGGCACAAATTACGATGGGGAGCAATAAACCAGGACGAAGGTAGACTGGTCACCATCGTGTTTTGTGCCAAATTTTGACTTCAGCGACCCAACCTACATGGAGGGAGTACTATATATATTGGCGCGACAACCAAACTTATATATTCAAAACTGAGTGTTACTACATGTCATGAGTTCAAAACGAGAAAGTGGAACAAGTACAACACGCCTGTGTCATTCCCGTCGCACCCCACACTGTCGTTCCGGCCCGCCGCTCAGCGCGCATTGCCTTGGCATTTTTTATGTACAAGTTATCAAGGTAAAGACTGTCGCGTTCGTGTCGCACCGCCACATGGTCTGTTTGGCACGCCACTCAAGCCAGGGAACGCTTGTTGTCTTAGCATTTTCACTGTCAGGTGGGACCAGAGTTGAGCAAACCCACTATCGGCAAATCCCCACCCCGCCCACCGCGCGTCGGCTAAGTTAGAATTCGAAGAGAGAATTGTCTTAGCATTTTCACTGTCAGGTGGGACCACAGTTGAGCAAACCCACTATCGGCAAATCCCCACCCCGCCCACCGCACGTCGGCTAAGTTAGAATTCGAAGAGAGAAACGAGGGAGAAGAGCTAGCTATAGCACGGACGCTGTTGTCAGATGGGACTCGTGTTGATAGAATAGGGGTACTGAGTACTCGTACATCTAGTACTGAGTACCACTAGGTGGGTGTTTGCGACCTATACCTGTCATCACTTTAGGTCTCCTTTTCGAACCGCAGCTTTGCTTCATAGTACATATTTTTTCACGCATTTTTCCTCCTATATGTACTCCTAGGCTATTTCTACGTGCTTCCTTTCGCCGACATGTGGGACATAGAGCATCTGGGTCATAGTGCATGCACGACTCGGAGCATATGCAACCATGCCGGCGTACTTTACATTTCAGACTTGACGAATTACATGCAAACCCCTCGCAGAAGAATAAATAAATAAATGAATTACTACATGCAAACCGGATTATTTTCATAGAAACCGGAGCACGTTCATTAAATTTTTGGACATAACACATTTATAAAAAACAACGGGACCTAAACCAGTCTAAGGGCCCCTTTGATTCGCAGGATACTGAAAACACAGGAATGGGGAAAGTATGATGGCGATGAACTGAGAGGAGGAGTATTGTACATGCTAGAGACTAGACTGTAGTACATTGTTTTTTATGGCCATATCACCACATTGTTTTCTATTGCCTATCGCCTGTTGGTTCAGTGGGCTGCCGTGTTTCGCACTCCTTCAATGTGAGTAGTACTCCCTCCGTCCCAAAATAAGTGACTCGACTTTATACTAACTTTGTACAAAAGCTAGTACAAAGTTGAGTCACTTATTTTGGGACGGAGGGAGTAGTATATACTACGTACTACTATATATACTGCATGATTCTTTGCTCCTTCTTACTTCGCCGACATGTGGGAGAGCCAGCATCCGGGTCGACGTGTCATGCACCAGATTAGAGTGGGAATAGAAGGGGGGCATCACCCCGGTCGTAGCGCCGCAGTAATAATGACTATAGTGAGTAGTCATATCACAAGACCCCATCTTTCTAATAGTAACAAGCCATCAAATCGCACATCCCTACCTTTCCAGCAGTAAGTTGAATTCGCTACTCACCCTCCTCGCCTCTGTCAAACCGGCTACGCGAAAACTGCCGCGCGTACTGCCTGGGAAAAGCCCGGCCCTCAACTTTTAAATACTCATAGTATAATTTTGTACCGATGAATTGCGCCATGGAGCAGAAAACCAAAAGAAAAAGGTGGTACATATAAACAAATACAGTTCAAGCTCTAGCTAGCGATTCAGAATGTAAACTGTGCATGTGTTTATATGTATAGGTTACTTCAAAGTACTGAGTCCATTGATGCAATGTGGTCAAACTGTACCATCAAAGCAAAAATAGTTCGAGCTTGTTCGTTCTATATAAATAGTACTGTATGTTTATTCACCCGTGGGGTTGTTCAATGAATGGAGGGCCGGGGAGCACAAGTGAACAATACTACTAGTAAGTAGGAGTAGTACAGTACAGTACAAAGTGTGACGTGCAGTTATTCACGTTAAATAGAAAGTTTCTTTTCTTTAATGCCACGTACACAAATTGAAACGCTTGTTGTGGAGAGAAAAAGATAATCACTCCACTATATATATAGGCAGGGGCCTGAGCGCTTGCTTTACTAGGGTTGTTCTCTTCATCTTGTCATCCTCTCTAGATCTAAACAAGACAGCGGTAGCGACATTTTCTCTCTGCTCACCGCTGGTCACAGATCCGTTCGGATCCCTTCGTCCAGGGTGTGTAGGGGACTAGGTGCATCGTTCACGCGGCCATCAGTGGCGAGGTAGGAAACCCACAGCTG
This sequence comes from Thinopyrum elongatum, assembly GCA_011799875.1. Classification (NCBI taxonomy): domain Eukaryota; kingdom Viridiplantae; phylum Streptophyta; class Magnoliopsida; order Poales; family Poaceae; genus Thinopyrum; species Thinopyrum elongatum. The sequence continues at coordinate 353,610,233 of CM022297.1, read as the reverse complement.
CCGACGGGTCCTGATCCTCTGCCTGTGCCGTTCTCTCCGACACAGTGCCGGCTCGGGAGGTCCTCCGACCCCTTCTTCCTCCCTGCCGTATTGTGGGCAGATCCAACCTGCCGCTGGCCTCCTAGCCACATCCCGACGACCCTCAGGTATAAGTTCCTTCAAAAGCGGCCTTGCTCTACTGCCCTAGCTCCCCATGTATCTTCATATGGATCCTTTTCTACTTCCATCAGCTCTTCCAAAGCCACCTAAATTTTTAGTATTATTAGAGGTAAAGCTACTTCATGTAGTCGAATCTAGGACTTGGTTCAAACAGTGAAGAAAGGGGGGAAAGTTGTAGCATGAATCTAGGACTTGATTCGAAGAGGAAATAGTAGGGGGAAAGTAGTAGAGACTGGATACCCAACCAGTCTCTTGGTTGAAAAGGGAAATAAAGGGAAAAGGCAGTACAAACTGGATAAGGAATAGATCTATTATTGGTTGAAAAGGGGATAGAAAGTGGCGGCTGGTGGACAACTCAACAGAGTATGTCCAGGATTAGATTTGCTGCCCTCACATAGTAAAAGGTCTCTAGGATTAGATTTGATGCCCTCACAAAGTATGAACAAACTCGGCATCACCACTTTATGCCTCCTTGTAGGTACATTGTGCTGATGCGTCCACTGTCGCATGTCCTTATACCAACTTTTTGATGTTGTTAATATAAGGGCACATGTAAAATGAAGCAATCACACTGTTACCGTAAGGACATGTCGAACCAATGTTATTGTTAATCTAATGCCTTCAGTAATATGATGCAATTAAACTGTGTTACAAATGGTACTACTGCTATTTTTCCCAGTATCGTAAGTAAGTTGCTTCTTTACGCTACTGAGTGTCCTAGTGTCCCCATTGTCCCATGCCCTTAAACCAACTCTTTAGCTACTGTTGATCTACTGTATCTGGTAAACAAGCAATGCCACCATTAAAGTAATCCCATATTGGTCGGAGGTAATCCTCCTTTTAAAAAAAATTTTAATCCCATATTTGACGAATGTCATTGTTGATCGTAATGCTTCCGGTAACATGAAGCAATGCTCTCATTTTAAAATTTCTACTGCCCTTGTGTGATTGCCATGAACATATCAAGATGCTTCTTTTCATTTCATGTATGTTTTGTATCTTGTTATTGACCAGTAACTGTTTTCTTTCTATCTTTTTGTGTGGATAGGGATATTCATTTCACCTCGTTGCTATTGTGACCTTTTGGTGAACTGCACAAAACACTCTTTTTTGGAATGAGTGTCTTGTGCAGTTCAACTAAAATGTCACATGGGCAACGTCTCCCAATTTTGGTGGAACTGCACAAAATGGTGATTGGAGTTTCAAACATCTCCGTCAAACCCTGCTGGTAATCTCGTGCAACATTTTATTAGCCTTTGCAAGATGAGCCATCACTGTCACCACAATGACACTTTATTTTAGTGGAACTGCACAAAAGGATAAGCAAATTATAGTTGCACCTTGCATGAGCAGGACATCCAACCTTAATGTTGCTCAATTTTAGTGCAACTACTAAAGAAGAACCTGCCAGCTCATGAGAGCAAGTACTTCTTCCTAGCTGCATGAAGCAATCTTTGCTTCATTTCAGGTGAACTGTAGAAAAAGACGCATGAATTGAATCATCCGAGTGGATCTGCAGGTTCACCACATCGAGTCATGGTGGTGTAGGGCCCTCTCTCAGTTATGGTTCCCATGACCGGGTATGTTCCTTTTTGGTTGATTTTGACTCTGCATCCAGCTAGTGATCTTGTGCTACTGTTTTGGCACTGCTATGAGAAAGCAATAATGATATTGTTTTTGCATCTTAATTTAATGCCACTAATAATTTGAGGCAATCTTTTGGCACCGCTACTGCCACTGATAAAATGAAGTAATAATACATTTAAAATAGAGCTACTGTCTTATCTACCACTTCATTTCCAATGTAGATAACTTGCAGAAGGCCTATCCGGCATAATCAAGTCCATGTGCACTACATCAATCACATAGCTGCACTAAACTAGTTGAGTCCATCACGCCTACCGTTGAGGTGGCGCGGGCCCCCTCTCTAACTGGTGAGCGCCATAATTTTAGTTGAACTGCATAAAAAAGTGATTGAAATGAGTCGACGCTCATCCTTCTACTGCCACACTGAGGTGTTAATGGATGTCATCGAATCACCTTCATGGCAAGATACGGGGACATGAAGAATAACTTGATCTCCCAAAGTCATCTCACACAGGTCAGTACTGTCCTTTATCAACATGATTGTGCTTTGTCATACTGTGCTAACGTTGTAATTTTTTTAATAAAGTTATTCTATTGCAATCTTTTCTCGTTTTGGAAATAAAGTTGCTTTAACTAGTGCCACTATTATAGTAATCATGCTCTTTCTTATCTATGCAAACAAGAATACTCAACTACAGATGTTGTGATGGTCAAAAGCATTCACCAAGTTCTTGGGTTGTATGACACGGCTAGCCAAGATGGATTTAATCCCGAGATTCACTTTAACCAAAGGCTCTAAAGTGCCATGCGTGTGTGCAAGGTGGAAAGAGATATTTCAGGACATTGATTGATGATTCCACTAGATTCTGCTATGTGTACTTGTTAAATACTAAGGATGAGGCTCTATACACACTACTTCAAAATCTAGAAGGCCCTCTTGTGCATATATTGGAAGTGGTAGTGCCCCTAGTGATGCAGAATATTTCAGCTGCCAATGTTTAACCTGCGTGGCCTTAAAAAGGACTGGTTTCAATGTTTAAGCAAATCCTTGGATCAAATTGCTTACATGAAGCATCGATCAATTTTTATTTATTTGTTCACATTCTCACAATGTTTGAGTTGTACAGTTACGACTGGCTCTGATATGTGAATCATTAAGATGTGTAGGTGAGGGAGTTATGGTCTAAGGGGTCCTCGGGGCGACGACCCATTGTACATGGGCCGGACTGGTGGAGCCGTACAATGGCAGGAGATCTATGAAGTCATGGTGTGCCCTCCAAGTCAAGAAGGCGCAGGATCTCTTTAAACCCTTGTTGTAGTCTATCTTTGGTAACCCTAACCCTATCGGTGCCTATATAAACCAAGGGTTTTTAATATTAGGGCTAGAGCTACATTCATCACCTCATCACCTTAGGTTTTAGCTCATACGGATCTCGAGGTTGATCTACTCTGTAAACCTCATCATACATCCAATACAATCAAGCAGGACGTAGGGTATTACCTCTTCGAGAGGGCGTGAACCTGGGTAAACACTGTGTTCATCGTCCCTTGTTCCCCATCGACCCTAGATCCACAGCTCGGGACCCCCTACCCCGAGGTCTGCCAGTTTTGACACTAACATTGGTGCTTTCATTGAGAGTTCCGCTGTGGGGTCACCAGAAGGATCGATGGCTCGCCTGACCATAGGAGAAGGCATCGGATCCGGGGACTTCTTCGTCCCCGGGCAGCTCTTCGCGTTTGGCAGCATCGTGCTGCATGCTGACCGAACTAGTCGTGTGAGTTAGATCGATGCCTTCGCGCCCGGACACCGAATTCAATTCGATGGTCTGGAATATGTTGCGAACATACAGGGCGATCTGGTTTTCACCAGATTCACTTTCCCCGCCCGCATATTCGACACGCCCGCTCCAAAGTCCCTTTCCGATCTGGTCTGCGGATCGGCCTCAACAGCTTCGAGCCAAGAGAGCTCCACTTCGAGTGGGGGCCAGACTCCGCCTCCGTCCGGACACATCATGACTGCGGAAGACCTATCCTCGACCTCCGAGGTAGAATCATTAGGCAAAGGCCAAGAGTCAATCTCGGCCGAACCTTCCTTTCACAACGCTCGCCTGGCCTTGAGCCCTTATGACAAAGGGGCAGCCAATGGCCAGGGGTCACCCCCAGCCCAAGGTAGATCGATCTCGAACCCCGACGGGGAAACCACAAGCAAGGACCAAAGCCCGTCCCTGACCTACAGTGATGGCCCGAACCCCTTCAAGGATCTAGCTCCGCATACCGAGCTCAGCATGGCCAGTGGAAACCAAGGACCGGCCGGGGCATTGATCACCCTCCACTCCGTTACGCCGGAATCTGGCCCAGAACCCTCGAGTTCGACGACCCTTGCAATGATAAACAAGACACTGGACCGAATTCAGGATATGACCATCCAGGAGGACCTGCCCTCCGCTGTCAATCATCAACCCTTCTAGGCGTACCATAGGGAATTTTGCGTCCCACCCACCACCCACTTGGTGGCCACTATCGATGACAGAATGCCGAATACATGGACGAGGAGGATGGAGCCACGGCCAATGCCAATGTTGCCCCCCCCCCCCCGTCACTGGCCGCTGGTCGGCCACATCCACCTACGACATTTACATGGTGGACACCCCCAAGGACGGCGACGTCACTCCTAATTAGGACCGAGGCAAGCCCAGAGATGAGCTGCCCAAATGCCGAAAGCAGCGCCGTCGATCAAAGCCACGTCGAAGCCATGCGAGCAACGTGGACTCTGTGGAGAACGGCACCGTAAATAATATGGATGACCTCGCCGGAGACGCAACCTTCGAACATCATCAGGATGACCCCGCGGGGCAGGAGGACCCGCTCAATTCAGAAAACCCCGACAACTCCGAGGATAGCAACTACCTCCCACTCTCTGAAGAGGAGGCCAGTCTTGGCGAGGATGATGTCATCATCCCCGAAGACCCTCTGGAGCAGGAACGGTTCAAGCAGAGGCTTTTAGCCATCGCCCATAGCCTAAAGAAACAAAAACGCAAAATCAAAACCAAACAGGCTACCCTCAACGACCGATGGACTAAAGTCCTAGCTGCCGAAGAGGAGTACGGCCGCGAACAGCCAACCAGGAGTTATCCCAAGCGAAGGCTATTGCCCCAGTTCGACAACGAGGCCGTAGAGCCAGCACGCCCAACATATACAAACGCCGAACAGCCAGACCACCCCCCTAGAGGGCGGGACAGGGAAGCTGACGAGCCCGAACACCCAGCCGCCCCACCTCGCCGTCACGGCAAGGATCAAGTGCGGCCCACTTACGAGTACGACCTCCACCATGACCTAGATGCTCGAGGAGGCCGTACCAGGTCCATCTACGGACCCAGAGAAGACCCGCCTTCTTACCGGGAAGGATACTATGATCTGCTAAACTGAAATGATAGAATCCGGGAGCAGCAGCAGATTCGGAGGGCCGAAGACCTCCGACGCGATGTAGCCCGAGTTCGGGGCGCCGCACACCCTTTGTGCTTCATAGAGAGGGTAATGCAACACCAATTCCCGAAAGGCTTCAAGCCTGTGAACATCGAATCATATGACAGAACCACAGATCTAGCCGTATGGATAGAGGATTTCCTCCTCCACATCCACATGGCGCGAGGAGATGACCTCCACGCCATTAAATATCTGCCGCTAAAGCTTAAAGGTCCAGCTCGACACTGGTTGAACAGCCTTCCCGAAGACTCTATAGGCTGCCGGGAGAGCTTGAGGACGCTTTTCGAGCAAACTTTCAGGGCACCTATGTCCGGCCTCCGAATGCTGACGACCTAAATCGCATCACACAACAGCCCGGAGAATCTGCCCGACAATTTTGGAACCGATTCCTGACCAAGAAAAACCAGATCGTCGACTGTCCAGAAGCCGAAGCCTTGGCTGCCTTCAAGCATAGTGTCAAGGATGAATGGCTCATACGGCAGCTCGGCCAGGACAAACCAAGAACTATGGCAGCCCTTACTTCCCTCGTGACCCACTTTTGCGCGGGCGAAGACAGTTGGCTTCCTCGCAAGAAAACCAACCCAGACACACCCGGTACCTCCGAGGTTCGGGACGGAAATGGAAAGCCCCGACGCAGCAAGAATAAACGTCACCACAATGACGGCGAGGGCGAGGATATGGCAGTAAATGCCAGATTTCGAAACCAGAAGTTGGGACCCCGAAAGAAAGCCCCTAAAGGCAACAATGACGGCCCATCCAGACTAGACACAATTCTGGATAGGCCTTGTCAGATTCACGGCACACCAGAGAAGCCCGCCAACCACTCCAACCAAAATTGTTGGGTGATCAAACAGGCCGGCAAACTCCCAGCCGAAGACTCGGGCAAAAGCCCGCGAAGCGAGGACGTTGATGAGCCCCGCAGGCTGAACGGTGGAGGCCAGAAACCCTTCTCTTCCGAGGTCAAGATGGTAAACATGATTTACGCAACCCATATACCGAAGAAGGAGAGGAAGCGAGCATCACAAGACGTATACTCCATCGAGCCAGTAGCGCCGAAGTTCAACCCATGGTCACCTTGCCCGATCACATTCGATCGCAGGGAGGGTCTGCAACCCTAGTGCTAGACCCCATCATCGATGGATTCCACCTCACTAGAATCCTAATGGACGGAGGTAGCAGCCTCTATCTAATATACGAAGATACAGTGAGGAAAATGGGGATCGATCCATCAAGGATTAAACCTAGTAACACCACCTTTAAGGGGGTCATTCCGGGAGTGGAGGCCCACTGCACGGGCACCGTGACGCTTGAAGTAGTGTTCGGATCTCCGGATAACTTCCGAAGTGAGGACTTGATCTTCGATATTGCACCTTTTCGCAGCGGCTATCACGCCCTCCTCGGCCGAACAGCGTTCGCCAAATTCAATGTCGTTCCGCATTATGCCTACCTCAAGTTGAAGATGCCTGGCCCCTCAGGCGTCATAACTATAAATGGCAACACAGAACACTCACTTTGAACCGAAGAGCACTCAACGGCCCTAGCGGCCGAAGACCACACCGGCCCATATAGGCCCGGATGCCGACCCGCCGTAAAGGCCGGTGACAATAGCAAACGGGTTCGAACCCGTTCCCCGTCATGGGAACCCGCATGCGTTCGCCGCAAATAGGGATACACGCCCCACGACACGCCCACATTCTTCATGCTCTACGTGCCTCATCAGCACAACTTCGCACTCAAAATACCATGGGCAGCCGTGAGACATATATCAATAAATCCGAAGTGCATGTCCGGTTAAACCGAACTTCAGAATTACTTCATCTTCGGATGACCCGGGGACCAATTCCAGATACCCCCAAGCATAAAGCTTCATCGACAGGGTTCTCACCCATCAAGGTCTCATCGAAGGTCCCAACCCCACCTATCAGAAGCAAAGGCGCAGACGTGCAGCAGGGCACAGTGAAGGCTTCAACTCACGCATCAAGGCCCTGCGTCAACCTTTACTTTGTAAACTTTCTTTTTCTTTCACAAGTATTGCCTTCGCAGTTTGAATTGTACGGATAGACGTCCCGAGCTTACGAGAAATAATAAAAATACCCTTTATGGTGTTCTGATATCCGCATCCTGCGATTTGTCTATTCCCTTTCCAATTCTCCCCTCGCTCTTCGAACAGCCCGGCATGAAAATATATTAAGTAGTCAAGAGTTAGATTTATATATCAGCTCAATATCTTCAAGCCCGGCACCGCTTTCTGCTAGGTGTTCAGCGTCTCGGATATTGCACTATATGCATCTATTCCGAATTATGTCTTGGGTCAATAGTTGGGTTGCCTGGCTCCTGTGTTTGCCTCTTATGTTCCGCACGTTCGGCTAAGAGGGCAAAGGGAGAACCCCTGCGATTGTACTTCTGGTTTGTCTGGTCAAGTACCTCAGGAGGAAAAAGCCGAAAACTGACAATCGTAGTAATCGCGAACTGGTCTGCGATCCGATGACGAGGTTTGACTCTAAAAATCGTTGGCGATTTCGCCGTGTCACACGAAGGGTTCGTCTTAACACAAACCATGTGATCGGAAAGGGTAGGTTTCGATCCCCAAGTACATAACAATACACCGCGGGCTAGTCCCTAGTCTCCACCGTCAAGCTCCTAAGGCTAAATGAAAGCAGTAAAACCGAATAGTGTGATCGCCTGGTTTCGCTCCTGCACTACCGCCTCCGGGCACCAAGATGTTGGCTAAGGGTAACAGTGCGGAGACGAAACACCCCTCGTGATATTCACTTGGGGGCTGAAGCCGATGACTGGTAGCTTTCAGAATAAACATACGGCAACACAGGAGTCAAAATTTAATCATTACAATATCAAATAAGTTTGTCCGGCGCATAATAAAGCATCAGTCCCACTTGATACAAACTTAATACAACTACTCAAACATTACATCTTTCGAACACTGGCCCTCTATCGCCCGCGCTCCGGTTATCACCTGCGCGAAGTACTGCTCGGGGCGGCGATGCTCCTTCCCCTTGGGCGGAGGACCAGTGGCCATCTCCATTGGATTAATCCTTGGCCAATGCACCATGCTCTTCACAAATGCGAGCCTCGCCCCCTCAAGGCACGTTGACCGCTTTACAGCGTCAATCCGGAGGGGCGCCTCCCGCAGCTTCTGCACAAGGCCAAAGTAGGTGTCCGAAATGGGCTCGGCCGGCCACAGGCTGACACAGAGGTCCTTCACGGCCAGCTCCGACATTCGATGCATCTCTATCAGCTGCTTCATTTGATCGCTTAGAAGAGGGGGCGCTCAGAGTCCGAAAACTGTGACCAGAAGAGCCGTTGCGTGGAGTCCTCCTCGAGGGTGGCATAGTGCCTCACCGCGGCCGCCGCATTCTTCGGAAGTTCGGCGAAGATGCTTGTGGAGCGCCAGACCCGCGTCAGCAGGGCGAACCTATTGCCTCCGAACACACTCTGTAGTAAGTATTTCTTACCATTTGCAATTTGCGCGGCTTGGCGGAGCTCCTCCCAGACACCTCGCGCGTCACTCCTCTCCTCCTGAAGCTCCTTCTCCGCCTTGGATAGCCCAGAGGATTGCTCCTCCTGCCCCTTCTCAAGGACCTCCAGCTTCTTGGCGGCATCCTGGAGCTCCACTTGGACTTCGGCCACTCGAGCCTCATGCTGATCAGCAGCAAGCTTGGCCTTCTCAAGCTCGGCCACCGCCTTCTCAGCGGCCGTCTTCTTCGCGGCCGCCTCGGTCTCAGCTTTCTTCAAGGCCTCCTTCAAGCCCTCGACCTCGGCAGCAATAGCTACAGGATCATCAAGATAAGGGATTAGCACACAGTCTGGATCGTCAATACCCGGTGTCAAGCAAGTACACATCTTCTCACAAGGCTTACCTTGCGCCTCATCAAGCCGTTTGTTGACAAGGTCAAGCTCTTTATCGGATAGCTTGAGCTTCCGATCCATCTCCTCTAACGCCGCGGCATTAGCAGCCGCGGCCACAGAAGATGCCTGCGTCAGCAAAAGAAATGTCGACATTATTATTCGGCCTACCGAATTTGATCCTCTGCAGGTCTCTCTGAGGTCCTGGCAGAGTCTCGGGGGCTGCTATGTATACGGCCTACCCAAACTAACAATTACAACTGCATTATGAGGAAAGAGCATTACTTGACTTACCTCAAAGCCTGTTAGAAGACCTTGAACAGCATCGTTCAGTCTGGATTGGACGGAACGAACACTCTGCATGACCGCACTCATTAGAGTGTGGTGCCCATCAATGATGACGGAGTTGTTCACCAGCTCCTCCAGCACGTCTGGCCAGCCAGCCACCGCCCGTGTAGAGGTGTTCGGCGCTGGCTCCCTGGCCCCTTCCCCGCTGAGAAGAGCCTATGCCATCGAAGGCCTTGGGGGCTCGGGAGCGGTCGACGGATGGGGTCCGGATGGTCCGGACTCTTTTCCCTCGTCAGCCAGGAGGGACGCTCCCTCCTGGTCTTTGGTGACCAAGGTGTTAACCTTGGTCATTACGGCGTCTGCCTCCCCCTCTGTGTTTGGGGGAGGAGGAGTCCTTTGGGACCGCACCTCCTCAACCTCTTCGGGGATCAGAGGAGGCGTGGAGTGCGCCATAGACCCACTGTCCGCCAGTTCGGCGGGCGGAGACGTTCCCTCCGAAGTCTTCTCGGTGGGGCGTTCATGTAAGGGACTGCAACTCGGAGGGGTTAACCTTCAACTAAAGCAAATTGCTGAAAACGAGATAGCTAAAAATACCAACGCCTTACCTGCTAGCTGGGGGCTTGACCCTGGGTTCCTTCTCCGGAACCTTCTCGGACACTTCGGACTCCTTGTCGGAGTCCGAACTGTCGGACATAACCAGCTTGGGCCGGCATCGTCTCTTCGGGGCCGGAGAAGGTTGGACCTCCTCGACGTCCTCGGACGCCGCCCTCTTCTTGGAGTGCGAGGAGGCACTCTCCTCCTTGTCCTCATCCTCGCCCCCATCCTGCATGGATGAGGCCACAGCGTCTCCGGACCGATTGCCCGGACGAACCCTATGGCGGAGGCCCTCCCTGGCCTCCAGCGCTTCTTTCTTCTTGCCCTTCTTGGCGGGCGCCTTATAAGGCACCACGACCAGCAGCTTTTCCAGCTGCTCCGATCGGGACCCTTCCGGCAGAGGCACCGGGCCGCGGATCTTCTTGGCCTTGGCAAGCCAGCCCTGCAAAATCCACATATCAGGGTTATACTGAATCAAACGTGGTGTGAATATCCGAACACTCCTCGAAGAAAAATGCCGCTCGCCTCCCTTGGGGGGTTCGCGGCGTCGAGGCCGATGTCCTTCCCCTCGAACTGCCACTCCTTCTGGGGCTGGAATAGTTGGCCCCATATCTTGTCAGGAGTCATGCCGTAGAGGTGTCGCACGGTGGCCGGATCCTCGGGCTCGTGCTCCCACATAGGCTTGGCCCTCTCCTGGCAGGGGAGGAGCCGACGGTGGAGCATGATCTGGACCACGTTGACCAGCTTCGCGCCGGTCTCTATTATGTTGTCGACGCGCTTCTGCAACGCTTTCGTATCAGCAACACACCCCTAGTCTGGGCTCTTGGTGGTCCAAGAGGCCAATCTGGTAGGGGGTCCGGACCTGAATGTGGGGGCCGCTCCCCAGGCGGCCTCCCTCGGCTCGGTGATGTAAAACCATTCCTTTTGCCACATCCAGACGGTGTCGACGAAGTGGCCATCCGACCACTGGACCCGCATCAGTTTACTAATCATGGCCCCTCCACAGTCTGCATGCTCGCCGCCAACCACCTTGGGCTTGACGTTGAACACCTTCAGCCATAAACAGAAGTGCGGCTGAACTCGAAGGAGCGCTTCACAGAAGACAATGATGATCGAAATATGGAGGAGGGAATTGGGGGCTAGATCGTGAAAATCTAGCCCGTAGAAGAACATGAGCCCCCGCACGAAGGGGTGCATGGGAAATCCTAGCCCCCTAAGAAAATGGGGAAGAAACACGACCCTCTCACCCGACTGGGGCATGGGGATGATATGGCCCTCTTCAGGGGCCCGATGAGCAACATTGGCCGGCAAATAGCCGGCCTCCTTCAGCTTTAGGATATCCCCTTCGGTGACGCTGGAGGCCTCCCACTTTCCATTGGCTCCGGATCCAGCCATGGTCGAAGGAGACAAAGAGGGATTCGCTGTGGAAGCAGAGGAAAGGGGCACTGGAGCTCAGAGGATCTGCGTGAGCGGGAGATGGAAGAAGACGTGGGATGCAGACTGTAGCAGCCTCCCCTTTATAGGCCGATGACGGACCTGGGATTTCCTTATTCAACGTCGTTGGCTTCTCCACTTCCCGATATGCCCGCGACGTTATGAGCGGGGAGGGGAATCAAAATCATTAACCATATCCCCCGAAAAGCGGGACACGATCTCCACCTCGAGGGGACGTGCCAGACGTGGCGTCGGCCTCGAGCCACACTTCGAGAAATAGTAACTGCTCGGCGTTATGGCCGAAAGCAACTCTTCATTGAAAGAGAAAAAGTTGTCAGATGGAGGCATCATTTGCGCTTGAGCATTATTTTTTATTATTACCTTCGGTGTTAAGCAAAATTGCCACTTCAGATTCCGAACATCGCTTGGTTCCGAACATGTGAGAGACATACTGATGAACTCGCCCCGCAAGCCGAATACTAGTCAGATGAATGGATACCGGATACAAGTCTTGGCGTTGGAGGCAAGTTCGGGGGCTACTGAGGGAGTTATGGACTAAGGGGTCCTCGGGGCGACGGCCCATTGTACATGGGCCGGACTGGTGGAGACGTACAATGGCAGGAGATCTATGAAGTCGTGGTGTGCCCTCCAAGTCAAGAAGGCGCATGATCTCTTTAAACCCTTGTTGTAGTCTATCTTTGGTAACCCTAACCCTATCGATGTCTATATAAACCAAGGGTTTTTAGTCTTAGGGCTAGAGCTACATTCATCACCTCATCACCTTAGGGTTTAGCTCATATAGATCTTGAGGTAGATCTACTCTGTAAACCTCATCACACATCCAATACAATCAAGCAGGACATAGGGTATTACCTCTTCGAGAGGGCCTGAACCTGGGTAACACTGTGTTTGTCATCCCTTGTTCCCCATTGATCCTAGATCCACAGCTCGGGGCCCCCTACCCCGAGGTCTGTCGGTTTTGACACCGACAGTAGGCATCTTTGTTGTACTTATTATTTGAATCTAATGGGTTGGTTCTGAATCTTGCAAGCTGGGAATCATTGTGATGTATAAGCATCTTTGTTTTACTTATTGTTTGAATCTTATTGGTTGGTTCTGAATCTTGCAAGCTGGGAAACACGGCAGGATGATGCAGAGGACAGCAACCATAACAAGTTGTTCAAACTTGGTAGTATTGTCTGCATGAAAGTGCGGCAAATGAGCTGATCGTGTGCGTCCTGAGAATAATAATTCTAATTGCTGTGCATGTTGATCCTGTGGCACTGATATAACGAGCCAATGCTTTGCTTGTTTTTGGAATAAATTTAAATTAAAGCTAATAAAATTTAAGTAAAGTGACCACTAACACTTGCTATTATGGTACCAATACAGACCCGCTCGTGAACCCGAGGGGGCATGTTCTGCTGGGCGTGCAGCGGGCGAGGGAGGGGTAGTAACTGATGTCGCCTGTACACACTCAGTTTACTGTTGAATGCAGCTCCCCAAGAGCTGAAAAACGAACTGCTGCCGCCGTCTACCCACTCGTTCACCGTCGATTGCAGTTCCCCAAGATTGGAAAAACGAATTGCTGCTGCCGCGGTGTCGCCCCCAGTACCCCAGTACACACCGATCGTCTTCATCTCCCCCCTGCCCCCAATCCCCACAAAACGACAACCGCCACATCAACTCTGCGTGAGAAGAGACTCCAATGGCGATAAGAGGGGTGAGCCTGCTGGATATGGACTTCAGCAAGGAGTTCACCTTTGAGTTCGCCGTTTAGACCCATGGCAGCACCAAGTTGAATGCGATGTACACAATTGATCCGGACTCGGTGAAGCTCTGCCTCGCCAAGTTCAAGTAGTACCTATAGGAGGAGAAAGCACAAGGTCACGGGACTAGACCTTGTGCCCATCCATTCGTCTCCTGACAGGGACCAGCGCATCGCCGTCGCCCAGGTATGCGTGCGGGACAAGGTTCTTGTCTACCACTGTTGTAGGGCCATCAGAGGTTCTGGAGCATTCGCCCGTTTCATAGGCATCGCCGACTGCACCTTCGCTACAATGGAGAGCAGGAAGAACGCAACTGTGCTTTATGATTCGGCCATCTGGTGCAACAAGCTTGTCGGCATCCAGAAGCAATACAAGATCATCGGCAACAGGCAGGAGAAGGACTCCGTGGTTGACCTCGCCGTGACCATCATCGACCCCTGCTATGCCAACATGAAAGAAGACATCGATACCAAGGACCTGAACACGTGGGAGGTACCTCTGAATCTAGCCTACATAACCTACGCGGCCAAGGATGCATACGCATGCTACGACATGTACAGGCGGATCTTGGACATGAGGGCGTGTCTGCTTCCCGTAACCGACGAGTACACGGACAACCGCAGCATCATGATCAAGCGTGCCAGGAAGGTCTAGATGATGTACTTTATCTATTTAAGCACCTTTATCATCTGAGTGTTTCATGCATTAGCCTATGTGTCGTAATTATCTATTTTGTCTGAAATATTTCGTCTAAGAACCCATTAACCTGTTTGCTTTTTTTGAGTGGCTATTTGCTTATGTATGTAACTAGTTCACTGGGCTGCCGTGCTTTGAATCTCCTTCCTCCCAACATATTCGCCTTCTCAGGTGGACCCAGCAGGTCTCGTACACAGACATCTGGGACCAACCACCTATCCATTTGTATTTCTTTATTTTGTTCAATCTTTCATCCTCTTCCTACAGCGGCTGGCGGCGCTACCGCACATGCCTCGGTGACCCGTCCTAGCCTATGACGTTGTCCATGCCATCCCTCTACTCCCACACATTCTCCGGTGGCGGCAGCTCCACCGGCCGACCCTGCACCCAAACAAGTCAACCCTCGTACTCCCCCCGCTTGCGTCTTCCCCGGCTCCGGTTCGTTCCAGTCCGAGGTCTCGATGTCGTCCTCCGCCTTGGTGCTCTCGCCGCGGCGCCACCGTCTGTCGTTCCCAACATGGTCAACAAAATGAGAGGAATCAGGAGACAACTATTTGTCGAGAGGCTGACAGTACGGGCCCACCAGGTCCATGGCCTAGGTTTTGTTGTTTAACACGCGCAGCCCACGACATGCAGAGACAGTTGATCCAGCTGGTTTCAACATTTTTTTGGGGTCCAGCAGGTATCAAGCGGCCTCTAGGCCTCCCAGCCTAGCTTGTCTATAACATCAGCAACCCAAGTTATGTTTGTTTTTTCAAGACGACGCACAGCTCAGTTCTATTTTTCTATAAGAATGCAAAATTGAACCTATGTTTTCCCTTCTATAATAGTGTGTGTATATATATATATATATCTTATTTTATTACATATATATAATAGAAACAACATAAGGTTCCATTAAACCTGTCATTCGTCCAACCATTGTATAGACCTTCCCACTTCATTTATTTTTCATTTTTATTAATCCTATATTTGAATTTTCTCCCACTTTCTTTTTCGATGTAATCTGAGTTTTCTCCCAGTACTTCTCCCTAGAACCAACTCAACTGTCCCACGTCTAGCCTAAAAAATAATAATACCGCACGTCCTATTAGCTCATCAAATTAAAATAATATTTTATTTCATAAATCGAAAGTTCTTACAAAATAATAATAATAATTGTTTATATATAACTTGGCAAGTTAACTCCTGGTGATTGCGTACATAAGCTTGCAAAGATTTTAATGACCAATGCAATAATAGACGTGCAATCATGTGTTTATGTTTTTATAACATTTCTCCGTCCAGCCCAACATGATATTTTTACCCAGCCCAGCAAGTCCGTGGATTTCGAGAAAAATGCAAATGGGCTTTAAATTCTAACATAATATATAAACGGGCTGCATAGACGCTACATCATTGTTTCACCCAGCCCACCAAATGGACTAAAGAAACAAATGGACTGGCTGACATGTGGGCCAGTAGGTTGAAGCCTAAGCACTTTTGCCAAAAAAAATACAAAGATCGAAGCCTAAGCAAGGCGTTGGATTTACATCCAACGGCCGGCATTCTTCTTCAATCTCCCATCTTCTTCCTCCAGCGTTGCCGGGACTGCCTGCTCCAGCCTCCGGCGTCCAGCGGCGCTGTTTTGCGCGCCTCGCAGCAAAACGCTACCCCACCGACGGCCAAGCCATCCCTCCACTCCTCCGCACCTCCTGTTATTCTCTGCCGAGTGTAGGCCCACCCCGCACCCGAACCAGTCATGTTTCCCACTCCTCTCCTTCTGCGACTCCACTGCCACGTCTTCCCCATCTCCGGGGTGTTCCAGTCTGGGGGCCTCACCATCGTTCACCGGCCTTGGTGCGCTCGGCACGGTGTGGTTAACGTGGTCAACAAATGAGAGTCATCGGAAGATGACCGTACGTGGAGAGGCTGACAGTGGGGACGCACCACGCCCATGGACGCATGCATGCAACTGCATCCTTTTTACGCTGAAAAATAATGTTTTCTCCCCTGACAGCTGGGAACCACCAGCTACATCTTCGCACGCAAGGAAATGCGTCCGTATTACGGAAAAAAAGATTCCTCCCCCTGATAGCTGGGACCCATCAGCTATATCTTCGCACAGAAGAAAGTGCCTCCTTATCCTCCCTGACAGCTGGGACCCACCCGGTCGAACCGTACGTAGGGTTGTCTCTTTGGTCGCGAACGTGTACGTACATACTGGTCAATCGGTCTCTCTGCAAGGATGAACCGTGGCCGAGCAAGGAGCGGCACGTGTGACGTAGCAGTTGAGGCAGTCCTGTCTAAATCGTGTACATGTACGTACAGCCACGCTGCAAGAAAGTAAATACGGCTATGTACGTACATATGGGCGGGGTCTCGAACGCGTACAGCGACGGCATCCTGTTCATCGGCAGCCAACCGGCTGGGTCAGAATGGAGGAAACCGCATCGTGTTCATCGCGAGGTAAGCGACTGGGTCGGAATGCGTCATGTTCATCGAGAGCCAGCCGACTTGGTCGGAACAGCCCAACCGAGGTCCTGTTCATCGACTCGGGGTCTCGCATCCCGCAAAACGGAGGAAACGGGGTCCTGTTCATCGGGAGGGGTCTAGCGTACCACAAAACGGACAAAACAGACTTCTCTCCAACTGCCTACGGTCGAAACAGGGTCCTGTTCATCGGGAGGGGTCTGGCATACCGCAAAACAGACGAAACGGACTTCTCTCCAACCGCCTACGGTCGAAACGGGGTCCTGTTCATTAGGAGGGGTCTGGCGTACCGCAAAACGGATGAAACGGACTTCTCTCCAACCGCCTACGGTCGAAACGAGGTCCTATTCATCGGAGGGGTGTGTGGCGTACCGCAAAACGGGACTCCACAGGCTACTGTTTATCCACCATCGACTTCCTCCAGCCTCCACCAGCCATTGCTCATCCAGGGGCTACTGTTCATCCAGACTCCACGGGCTCCCAATTATCCACCCCAACCGGCTAGGCGTGTGTGGCGGCCTCCTCGGGGTCTTGTTCATCCAGCGCAACCGCGTACTACCACGGGGTCCTGATCATCCAGTGGCAACCACGTACTACCATGGGGTCCTGTTCATCCAGCGGCAACCGCCTACACATGGCTGGGGTCCTGTTCATCCAACCCCCACCAGGAACTGTTCATCCACACCCAACCCAACCGGCTCGACTCACCACGTCTTGACTCGTTCTACGTATCGCGTGCGCGGCAGCAACGGGCACTGTTCATCCAGAGGCAACCCAACCGGCTAGCTATGTCTCGCACGGGGGTTCGGTCAGCTTCAGTAAGCAGCAGCAGCGCGATCGATCGGGTTCAGTTAGCAGCGGAGTCCATCGGGTTCAATTAGCAGCGAAGGGATCGATCGATCGGCTTCAGTATGTAGGAGTGCGATCGCTCGGGTTCACGCCTCGCTCGGGGTCAGTTATAGCGAACACGGCTCAAACCACACACGCCTACGAGAGAGAAACACGCAAACCACACTGCATCGCTCTGCCCGACCACCCACCATAACCAGGAACTCAGCGAAAATTTCCTCGCCCTCACTTCTACCATGATTTTTTATGTCACGAACGGCCCAAAGAATGTCATGTAGGTGCGTCCCCGGCCCGCCTAGGATGAAAATCCCATTTTCTGTCATGATTTTTTGTCATAGAAGTAGGAGCCCACCACATCTATGATGATACGTGTTTTTGTCAAAATTATCGTCATAGAAGTGTCATAACCATGACAGAAAAATATTTCGTTCGGGCCTAAATGTCACGCATGTGTCTTTTTTTTTGTAGTGTAAGGGATGTTGAGTAAATAGGCAATTTTTCGACTAATTTAATCCATAAATAGATGACTAGCATGGCATTGACAGAATTAACAACATACTGATATTGATCTAAACAAGCACGTACTACGCAAACAGTAGACAAATCTACATATAATGCTAGTACTGCTAATACGGAAATAATCAGGAGAGGGATAAACACGTTATACCCTCCAGTAGGCCATGCAAAAGCCGCCGCGGCAGTGGCGGCAGCAGCGGCGTCCTCGGCGGCCTTCTTGTCGGCCTCGAGCTTCTCGGTGGCGAGACGGTCGGCATCGGACTGAGACATGGTGATGATGAAGACGATGCGGACGTAGAGGAAGTAGAGGATCGAAGGCGAGCAGTCGCGTGGTCGCTTCCCAAAAACCTATTCGCCCCTCTCCCGTACAGGATCTGGATAGGCGGGGTTTTGGAGACCTGCTCTCCCGTCGACCTTGTACGCGGCGGACGGGATGGGATCACCGGCGACAGCAGCAGCAATGGAACGTGCAAAGGTGCAAGTGTCTGGCTCCCCATGCGCCTCCCCACTATATATAGGAGTGGAGGGGTCGTTGGCCAAGGGGGAGGAAGGAAATCCCTCCTTTCCTTTCCCCAACGATCGCTATCCCCCTTTTTTTGGGATTGTCGGGGGTTTCGTGCGACATATGCCAGGGGATGGCTTATCGTGGATGGGGACAAAAGTACGTCGCCGGGCTCTAGAAGCGGGAGTGAGCGAGACCGCGTACACTTGCGAATCTTACCCAGGTTCGGGGCTCTCCTAGGAGATAACACCCCTAGTCCTGCTCTGCGGGGTCTCTGCATGATCACTATCTCAACAGGTGGCTACAAGCTTGCTCCTTGAGCCTCCTGGCTGGAGGAGGAAGAAGGGCAAGGCTAGCCCTTACTCCACTCTCTCTGTGTGTGTGTGGGTGGGTCGTGAATGCTCGACGAGGCCTCTGCCCAGGAGCCAACTGCCCACCCCCTGCATGGGGTGACCTGGGGGGTTTATATAGGCCTACCCCCCAGGGATACAATGGTAATCTGGTCGGGCATAGGACCCGGCCGTCAGTATCTCTGGTCGCCGACTTCTCCACCGACTGCAGGGGCCCGCCGCCTGGTGGGTCCCCCCGGCGGCCTTGTCTTCGGCCGACAAGCTGGGCCCGCTGCTTGCGGGTCCTGTCGGCTGTGTAGCACTGTAGCCGTGCCACTGATGACGCATGCTTGGTCAGGGAGAACATGGATACAGTCCCGCCGCCTGGCGGGAACTCGCTGTAGCCATACCCCGTCGTGTCTGGTTAATGGCGCACGGACTTCGAGGGAAGAGGAGGGCCGCTTGCTGGGAGCCGGCCTCCCACCGAGCCGACTGGTCAGGGCTTGCCGCCTTCTGGCTTGTCACGGACAGGTAGGGCCCGCCGCCTGCGGGCCGTACTGGCCGCCTGTCACGGGAGCATGGCTCCCTCTGCCATGGGTGTCGTCATGAGTGGCATGGCAACAGTCCTGCGTCGGGCGCAGGATTCCTGCCCGGTACGCAGTACCGTGGCCATGCCCTGCCCTGGATTTGGGGGTGGCAGGCCTGTACTGTAGCCATACCCTGTCTCATCATGTTTATGTTGGTGTTGACTTTGAGGGCGCGAGGGGCCGCCTGCTAGGACTCGGCATCCCAGGAGGCCGCCTGCCAGGAGTCGGCTTGCTTCATGGCCGTCTTGTGGACTCCGCCGCCTCCCGGCAACCGGCTGCTTGGACCAGCCAGCCTCAAGAAGGCGGCCCTTGTCCTTGATGTTTGAGGGGCGCAGCCTGCCCTGATGTCTTGAAATACCAAAGGGAGCTGATGGGGCTACCCATGGTCATTTACTCCGACAGTAGTCCCCGAAGCTGATGAGGCACTGCGGCAGAAGGGGCGAGAAGCCTCAGAAGCTTCATACTCTGAATCGTCTTCCAAAGAGCCGACTGGTTGGTGTCGGCCATGACCGGGCGGGCCGCCTGGTGGTTTTGAAACATCGTGGCGGGGACCGGGTGGCGTACTAGCCAGGCGTCAGGCTTGCCGCCCGCACATGTCGGCCACGTGGCGTCATCAGGTCAAGCCGGCCTGCCAGCCCACGCGCGCGACGGGACGGCGCCGTAGGCCGGGGCCCACCACTACAGTGCCTCGGCGCGCACGCGGATCCGCTGCGGCCGAGGCGGTCGGTTGGTATTCTATGGTAGTTAATGCACGCCTTTACTGGCGCCATAATCGCGGGAATCGTGGGGGAGTGGGTGCAGTTAATCCCCATGGCCCCCCACGTCCCTGCCCCGTCGGCTTTGCCGCCTGGGCTATAAGTAGGGGGAGGAGGGGGGCGGCAGACGCACGCGCGCCCTCCTCTCCCTTCGCCATTCTTCATTCTTCCTGCCGCCACAGCGCTCCTTCCTCCTGCCGAAGCGCTGCCGCAGCTCACCGTCGCTGTGCGTCCTCTCGCAGCGGCCTCCTTGCTCCGCTGCAGCCTCGTCCGCTCGTCACCGCTCCTTGCCGGCGACGAGCTCCGTCGCCCATGGCGCGTTCACGAGCCGGCGACTGGGACGGCTCCAATGTCCACGAAGACCACCTCTCCTTCCTCCGCCAAACACGTCGGCTGCCCCGAGAGGCGAATGTGCAGGTGCGCGTCCCTCCCAAGGCAGAAATCTCGCCGGCGCCGGAGGGCGACGAACGCGTCGTCTTCCGGTCTCATTTCCTTCGCGGCTTCGGCCTTCCAGCAAGCAACTTCCTCCGCTCTTTCTTTGATTTCTACCAAGTCCAGCCGCACCACCTCACGCCAAACACGGTGGTGCTGCTGGCCGCCTTCGTCGCCATGTGCGAAGGATATCTTGGCACTCTCCCCACCCTTGAACTCTGGGGGGAGTGCTTCTACCTCAAACTCGGCACCGCCGCCAAGGGCCAGGCGGCTTAGTGCGGAGCCTGCGTGGCGGTGCGGCGCCCGGGCACCGGGAACCGCTTCCCTTCCATCTCTCTGCTGTAGTCCGCCAAGCTGTGGCAGAAATCTTATTTCTATGTCAGAAACATCCATCCGACTAGCGATTATGTCAACTTGCCGGCTTACGCAGCCGGCCCGCCGGCCGAGCCGCGTGCCAACTGGCGGTTCAAGCCGAGCTCTCTATCGGCCGCCTCCTCCGCCGCCCTTGCCCGACTTCATGGGATGACGGAGTCGGAGGGCTTGAAGGGCTCGGACTTGCTGGCCGCCTTCGTGACGCGCCGAGTTCTCCCCCTCCAAGCCCGGCCTCACATCATCAGTTGCATGAGCGGGCACCAGGACCCGTGCCGGATGTGCACGCGGGAGCTGCCGGACATGGAGGTGGTCCGGCTGGTCAACTACATCTCCGACTGTAAGCTGTCGGAGATGGACTGGCAGTTCGGCAAGCGGCCGTACGACCGCGCGCATCCGCCGCCTGCGGTAAGTCTTTGTAATTCTTTTTCTCTTTTGCTGGTCCGAGTTCTTGTTTCGCCGTCTGATCAGTCGGCCATGGTGCAGGTCCTCCCGGCCCAGTCGGCCGCCCGCGCTCTGGATCCAGGTCAGGAGTACATGCCGGACCAGACGAGGAGCGACGTGGAAGACCCCGACTTGGGGGCGGCCGCCATGGAGGAGGACGACGCCACAGGTGGCGGCGGTGGAGCAGGCGGCTCCGGGGGAGGAGGCGGCCTTGAGGACTGGCCGGATGACGATAAGGAGGAGGACGAGCCGCGCCGCCCGCACGGCACCGACAGGGCGGGCGCGAGCTCCTCAGCCGCGCCGACTGCACCAGGCGGCCCAAAAAAGTGCCGGGCCGGCTCGTTGCTATTCGGCAGCCGGCCGAAGAAGTCCAAGAACGCGGCCGCCGCGCCAGGCGGCAAGAGGCCGCCGCCAGAGCAGCCCAGTTCCAGAGGGCCCTGAAGCAGCCCCCGATGGTATCCGTGTAAGTGTTTGGCTGTGTTTCCCTTTCTTCTTCCTTACAAACTTTTTCTGAGTTTTTCTCTTGTCTTGCTTGAATCAGGGCCCCACTCATTCTTGAGCGGTCTGCCGCCGCCTCCGTGATCGGGGAGGCAGAAGGCTCCGCCAATAACCGCCGTGTGGACCCGCTCGCCGACCTCCGGGCGGCGACGGAGAGGAACGCACGGGAGGTGCGCGAGGAGCGGGAGGAGGCGGAGAGGCAGGAGGCGGAGGTGGCCAAGGCAGCGCGGGCGGACGCCGCCGCCAAGGCTCGGGTGGACGCGGCCGCTAGGGCGCAGGTGGAAGAAACCGCGCGCGGCCAGGCCCCGCAACTTGTCATTCCGTTGCGCGCGGCGCCGCCAGCGCCAGAGGTTCCGGAGCCGACTGGAGGAGCCGGCGATGACCAGCCGGCCATGGAGAGGGGAGGGGGCGACACCATCGTCTCGGAGGCGGAGGTGCCCCCGCAAGCGCCGACTGCCGAGGCCTGAGGCAAATGGCCTGACGTGCCACCGGCGTCGCCGATCGGTGTCGAGTTGGTGGTGGGGGCGACTCCCGTGGTCCGCCCTTCGGTGCGCCGGCGTGTGGCGAAGGCGGCCTCGGCGCCGCGGGCGCAGGAGGCCGGGGCCGCGAGCTCGTCGGCCCTGGACGCAGAGGCCACCAGCGCCCCCCCACCGGAATGGACGCCTGGGGGCGGGACAGGCGTGCTGAACAAGGCCGCGCAGGACATGCAGGCCCAGCTCCAGGCCCAAGGCGCCGCCCTCCAGCAGTGTACGAAGGCGTTCTTGGCGACGCGGACGGCCGTTCGGGTATGCTTCTTTGCTTTGTTTTTTGATTCTTGCAGTCTTCCGTGGGGGCGCGCCAGCGCACCCACTGGGTGTAGCCCCCGAGTTCCGGGCCGGCTGCTGAGCAGGCGGCTCGGAACTTTAAGGTAAGTTCCGAGTGCTAACTTGTTTCCTCTTCTTTTGTCTTCGTTGCAGGACTACCACAACATCCGCGCAGCCGCCTTCAACTCCCAAGTCCAGGAGTTGGCTAAGCGGACCGCAGACCTCACTGGAAGCCGGCGTAAGCATTCTGTCTTCTTCCTCGCGGGGGCGCGTCAGTGCACCCGCTGGGTGTAGCCCCCGAGATTCAGGCCGACTGCTGAGCAGTCGGGCCGGATCTTCCGGCAACCACTTTGTTTTTTAGTCATCTTTGTTGATTGTCCTCTCTTTCTCATTTTTGCAGGAGCCAACGCCACACTGCAGCAGCATCTGGGCGAAGTTCAGACTGAGCTGCGCGTCAAGGAGGAGGAGCACCGTAAGGCGGCCCTGGAGCACGACCGCCTGGCCAAGAAGTTGGCGGACCAGCACAAGACGGAGCTCCAGAAGCTCAAGGAGGCGGAAAGCGCCCTTCAGGGCGAGTTTGAGGTCGAACGCTCAAAGTGGGCCGAGAAGGAGGCGATCCTCGCCGCGGGCTACGGCGAGATTGAGGACATGATCGACGGTAAGCTTCTTTCTTTGGAATAGCTGCTGACTGCATCGGGAGTCGGCTTCTGATTTATGTCTTTCTTTTGCGTAGACTTCTTTCCTGGCCACGCTCTCGCCATCAGCCAGGCCATCGAGGCGCGGCGCGACCGGCGTAGGAGGGAAGGAGTGGAGATCCCGCTCGACGCGCCTCGGAACATGAACGAGCAGCTCCTGGCCGTCAGGACGCGTTTACAGCCGGTTCACCGTCTACTCCGCCACCTTCAGCATGCCGGGTCTCAGCTGGTTTCCGCCCTCTGGACAGGCGGCCAGGCTCCACGCACCCCCAGTCGGACCGCCGACTGGTTGGAGGCGGCAATCGGCCGCTTCGAGGCTTGGAGGGGCTCCTCCGCTTGGGCAGGCGCCCGAAGAGCCTTGGAGTTTGTCAAGGCGTGGTATCCTGGGCTGGACCTAGCCCAGTTGGCCACGTTCCGACAGGAGGCCATGGAGGAGTTGGTGGCAGCGGGGCCCGCGCTCACCCATCGCGCGGTGGCGATCGCCGAGTACACCGACGCCGGCGTCTTCTTCCCCGAGCTGGACGAGGAAGGTGCCGATGGACTGGTTCGGGCTGAACCCGGATGACGGCGAGGACTTAGCGGAAGAAATCGCCTCAAACGACGAAGGCGAGGACGAGGAAGATGAGGATGGTGAAGGCGATGCACCGGAAGGCGGAGTGGACGCCCAGCTTCAGCTCGATCGGGCCTCGAGCAACGAGCCGCGTGCGAGTGCACCGACTGCTGCTGAAGGCGACCAAGCCGAGACTCGCCAGACGGCCACTCCACCAACTGGCGCCGCCGACTCCACCAACCTGCCGGACCCGCCTGTTGCTCGTTTGGCCTAGGCTGCCAACTTATCTTGTCTTTTCCTGCCTTGGTAATCATTAGAACAAACTTTGTTAAATTCGCGCAGTTCCACCCGCTGGGTGTATTCAAACTTTGTTGAATGCTGGCCGAGGGCCTCTTTCTATGTAATTTAATTCTCGCACAAGATGTGCCTCGCCGAGCTCTGACTTGTCTTGCTTTCTGTTCTTCTTGGCTTTTTCTTTGCCGCTTTCCCTTGGCTGCCGCCTTGCCGGTCAGACAACCATTCTCGGTCTGCTGGCCGGGTCAAGTACTTGGCCATTTTGGGAAGACAAGTACTTTGGCCGCTTAGAACGTAGCAATTTAAGTGAGAAGCCGGCCGGCCGGCTGCTCAGAACCCGGACGGCTAGGCGATGAGCCGGCTTGGCCTATGTGGGTGCTTTCGTCCTTAGCCATTTTTCATGTGAGCACCATTTCTTGCCTTTGACCCTTGCCGGCCGGACAGTCGCTCTACGAGCTGCGGCTTATGGCAAGGGTGGGCTTAGATGCCGGCACACTACTTGTCCGACTGCAGGTAGAGCCAACATAGTACAAGGCGGCAAGCCCCCGGGCCGACTGGTCGGACCCGGTGCCGGGCGTAGGAATGAAATAATATACTCATAGGCATGAAACTTATCATACAGACAAGAAAGGTAGCCCCCGAGTGCTCCTCGAGGGACCCGGTGCCTTTGCCCTTAGTACAAAAGGTAGCGTGGTACATACTGTTTTTAACTGTAAAATCTTCGGAGAAGATTTGCGTTCCATGGGCGCTCTGCTTCCTTGCCGGAATCGTCCCTTTTGCGCACCCTGGGCTTCTGCGCATCGATGAGGTAATAGGAGTCGTTGCCCAAGGCTCTGCTGATGATGAAGGGGCCTTCCCAAGGGGCCGAGAGCTTGTGCTGGCCGGCTGTTCGCTGGATCAGCCGGAGCACAAGGTCTCCCTCTTGGAAGGATCGTGGCTTGACCTTCCGACTATAGTAGCGGCGCAGGCTCTGCTGGTAGATGGTGGACCGGCTGAGTGCTAACAGCCGGCCTTCTTCTAGCAGATTGATGCCGTCTTCTCGTGCTTCCTTCGCCTCCGCCTCCGTGTACATGGTGACGCGAGGCGAGTCGAACTCGATGTCAGTTGGGATGACGGCCTCGGCCCCGTATACGAGGAAGAAGGGGGTGAAACTGGTTGATCTGTTCGGAGTGGTGCGGAGACTCCAGAGGACGGCCGGCAGCTCGTCGATCCAGCAGCCAGCCGAACGCTCCAGCGGCTCGACCAGTCGGGGTTTGATGCCGGATAAGATGAGGCCGTTTGCTCGCTCTACCTGGCCGTTTGACTGCGGATGGGCAACGGACGCTAAGTCCAGTCGGATGCCCTGCGTTGAGCAGAAACGGGCCAAGGCGCCTTTGGCAAAGTTAGGGCCATTGTCGGTGATGATGTTGTGTGGCACACCGTACCGGACGATGAGATCCGCGATGAAGGTCACAGCAGTCGGACCATTTAGTTTCTTGATCGGTTTGGCTTCAATTCACTTGGTGAATTTGTCCATGGCGACCAGCAGATGGGTCATGCCACCGCATGCTGTCTTGAATGGGCCCACCATGTCCAGCCCCCAGACGGCAAAGGGCCAGGTAAGGGGGATGGTCTTGAGTGCAGAAGCCGGCAGATGTTGCTTGGAGCTGAATTTTTGGCACCCCTTGCATTTCTTAACCAGATCCTTGGCGTCCTCCAAAGCAGTCGGCCATAAGAAACCATGGCGGAAAGCTTTGGCGACAAGGGATCTGGATGCCGCGTGGTGGCCGCACTCGCCTTGGTGTATGTCTCTGAGGATTGCCTTGCCTTTCTCTGGTTCGACGCAGCGTTGGAAAACGTCGGTCACGCTGCGCCTGACAAGCTCTCTGTTTACTATCGTGTAAGCTCCTGCCCGGCGTTGCACCTGCCGGGCCGAGATCTCATCGACTGGCAGCTCTCCACCTACCAGAAAGTTGAGGATGGGCTGCGCCCATGATGGTGCTTTGACTTCATCCACTGTCATTACGGTTATTGAAACCAGGGCGGTTGGGTCTGGAGGTGGCGGGGCGGAGTCGGCCGCGTCTTTCCGCGTTGTTGAAGTCCCCGGGATGGCCGCTGCAGCCCCCGGGCCGGGCTGTAGAGTCCCCGGGCCGGGTGCGACTGCCGCAATCCCCGAGCCGCTTGCCGAAGTCCCCGGGCCGGCTGCCGCAGCCCCCGGGCCGGGTCGCGAAGTCTCGGGGCCGGGTGCGACTGCTGCAGTCCCCGTGCCGCTTGCCGAAGTCCCCGGGCCGGGTGCTGCAGCCCCCGGGCCGGGTTCGACTGCCTCGGGAGCAGCCGGCATGAAGATGGATTCTGATTCCGGGGAAGGCTTGATGGACGGCTTGCAGAGGCGTTGAAGGGACACGCCGGCTGGTATGGCTTGCCGGGTGGAGCCGATCCGCGCCAGGGCATCTGCTTGCTCGTTGTCGGCCCGTGGCACATGAAGGAACTCGCACCCATCAAAGTATCCACTGATCTGCTGGACGAGGAAGCGGTAGCTCGCCATATTTGCATCCTTGGCGTCCCAGTCGCCGGATGACTCTTGGACCACCAAGTCCAAGTCGCCGTAGCATAGAATCCGGCGGATGCCGATCTCCTTGGCCAGCCAGAGTCCGTGTACTAGCACCTCATACTCGGCCACGTTGTTGGAGGCGGCAAAGTGGATTTGCAGCGCGTATCTGAGCTTGTCGCCTTTGGGAGAGGTGAGGATGACGCCGGCTCCCAAACCGGTGCGCATCTTCGAGCCATCAAAGTGCATCCGCCAATGAGTGGAGTCTGGAGCTGGCGGCAGGTACTGGGACTCGGCCCAGTCGACGAGGAAGTCGTCCAGTGCTTGGGACTTGATGGCGGCGCGAGGCTGGTAGAAGATGGTGTAGGGGGCCAGCTCGATGGCCCACTTGGCCACTCGGCCCGATGCATCTTTGCTGCCTATGATCTCCGCAAGCGGGGCGGTGCAGACGACCATGATGGGATGCTCTTGAAAGTACGGCTTGAGCTTCTTGGCGGCAAAATGCACGCCATAGCACAACTTTTGGTAATGGGGGTAGTTCTGTTTGGAAGCCGACAGCACCTCACTCAAGTAGTAGACGGGCCTCTGGACCGGCAGCGCCTTGCCGTCCTCTTGGCGCTCTACCACCATAACTGTACTGACCACCCGGCTGGTGGCGGCGATGTAGAGAAGCATAGGCTCCTTGGCAGCCGGGGCGGCCAGGACGGGCGGCGTGGTCAACATCTTCTTGAGCTGGAGGAACGCCTCGTCCGCCTTGTCGTTCCACTCGAAATGAGTGGTCTTCTTCATCAGCTGGTACAGGGGAAGGGCCTTCTCGCCCAGCCGACTGATGAAGCGGCTGATGGATGCCAAGCAGCCGGTGAACTTCTGGACGTCTCGCAGTCGGGCGGGCCTCTCCATCCTCTCGATGGCCTTGATCTTGACAGGGTTGCACTCTATGCCGCGCTCTGAGACAAGGAAACCGAGGAGCTGGCCGGCTGGTACTCCAAAGACACACTTCTCTGGGTTGAGCTTGACTTGAAAACGGCGCAGATTATCAAAGGTTTCCTTGAGATCTTCCAGGAGGGTACCGCGCTTCTCCGTCTTCACCACAACATCGTCTACATAGACGTGGGCATTTCTGCCGAGTTGCTTGAGGAGGCACTTCTGCATGCAACGCTGGAACATGGCACCGGCATTTCTCAAGCCGAATGTCATGGTCAGGTAGCAGAAGGCTCCGAATGGTGTGATGAAGGCGGTCTTCAGGCGGTCGGCCGGGCTTAACTTAATCTGGTGGTACCCCGAATAGGCATCCAAGAAACTCAACAGCTCGCATCCGGCTGTGGAGTCTATCACTTGGTCAATCCGAGGTAAGGCGAACGGATCCTTCGGGCAAGCTTTGTTGAGGCTGGTGTAGTCAATACACATGCGCCATTTGTTATTCTACTTTAGTACAAGGACTGGGTTGGCTAGCCACTCTGGGAAGAATACTTCCATAATGAAGCCGGCTGCTAGAAGCCGGGCTACCTCTTCACCAACAATTCCTCTCTTCTCCTCCGACAGGCGGCGGAGGGGTTGTCTGACTGGTTTTGCATCTGCTCTGACATGTAGCTTGTGCTCGGCGAAATCCGTCGGAACACTCGGCATGTCCTTTGGAGACCACGCAAAGATGTCCCGATTCTCACGGAGGAAATCGACGAGCTCGCCTTCCTATTTGCTATCAAGGTGAGCTCCTATGACACTTCTCCGGGTGCTCTGGGTCCAAGGGTATCTTCTTGGTTTCTTTGGCCGGCTGGAAAGAGCCCTGAGCTTCTGACTCCTTGGGATCTAGAGATAGGTCCGGCTGCTTGCCGACCATGGCCACAACCCGGTCAAGGAGCCGCTTCTCGGCAGCAATCACAAGGGACTCGTCCAGCCGACTGCTGGCTGCAGCACATTCGGCAGACTTCTGGTAGTCGCCGGCTATGGTGATAATGCCCTTGGTGCCCGGCATCTTCATCTTGAGGTAGGCGTAGTGGGGGACCGCCATGAACTTGGCCAGAGCAGGCCGGCCAAGCAACGCGTGGTAGGGGCTCTCAAGGTCAACCACCTCGAACCAGATTGGCTCTCGGCGGAAGTGACTCTTGTCTCCAAAGAGGACATCTATCTGGATCTTGCCGATTGGTGAGCAGGATAGGCCAGGCACAATGCCATGGAAGACAGTCCGGCTGGGCTGGAGCTGTTTCTCTTTGATGCACAACTTCTCCATGGTGTCGCGGTAGAGGATGTTGATGCTGCTACCGCCGTCTATCAGAATTCGGAAGAAACAAGCAGCTCACCTCTCCGTTGCGAAGGTGGCATCCAACAGCAGGGCATAGGAACCCAGAGAAGGCATCACCTCCGGGTGGTCAGCTCGGCTCCAACTGATCGGCTTCTCCGACTAGTGCATGAACTCTGGGGCTTCAGAGGTGACAGTATTCACTTCTCGGCGCTGTTGACGCCGGCTGTGCCTGTCGTCAGTCACGCTGGTGAAGACGACGTAAGCTCCATGCTCTTCCGGAAACTCATCTTGGATCGCGCCGACTGGTCGGACCGCCGGCTGCTGGGGAGGCGGAGGCGGCGGGCCAGCAGGTGGCGGAGGCAGCCCTTCGCCTTTGGCGATGCGGGTGAGCCAGTGGCACTTCCGGGTGGTGTGGATGGATTGCTTCGTGCCGCTGTGGAACTTGCAGGGAGCGTCGAGGGTTTGCTCAAACGAGAAGGCGGGCAACCAGGCAGGCTTGCCGCCCCTTTGGCGTTTGGGGCCGGGCTGCTCTTCTGGCTGCTGGTCTTTGACTGTCGCCACCTACCGGCTGGGGGTAGCCGGCTGCGGGGCCTTGCGCTTATTGTCATTTGACTGTTGGCGCCGACTGGAATCACCAGCCGGTGTCTGAGGAGCCGGAGGGAGCATCTTTCCTGATGCATCCACCCGGAGTTCCGACTTCATGGAGGAGTCGGCAGTGGCGTACTTGTCCGCTGTGATCAATAGCTCGTCGAGCGTGGCCGGCTCGTCGCAGAGGAGCCGGTGCTTGAGTAGGGTGCCCTCCCGGCACCCGGCAGTGAAGTATTCAATGGCTTGCACCTCATGAACCCCTTCGCAGGAGTTGTGCAGCTCGGCCCACCGCGTCAAGTATTCGCGGGTGGACTCGATCGGGCCTTGGACGCACAGGGAGAGCTGGCGAGGCTTGGGCGGCCGTTTGTAGGTGCTGGTGAAGTTGCGGATGAAAACTTCGGTGAAGTCTAGCCAGCTGTTGACGCTGTAGGGCTTGAGGCTGTTCAGCCATGTCCGGGCCGTGCCCTGGAGCATGAGCGGAACATACTTCACGGCGACACGCTTGTTGCCATTCGCTATGTTGACGGTAGTGGAGTAGTCAACCAGCCAATCTTCCGGCTTCACAGAGCCGTTGTACTTAGGAGTGTCCCGAGGGAGCGAGAACCCTTTGGGGAAGGGCTCATCGCGAATGCGGGGGCCGAAACAAGGCGGGCCGATTGCATCTTCTTCTTCCAACGCCAGGGACCGAGCCAAGCGGTCGATCCGGTTGCGGGCGTCGTTCTCTCCGACTCCTTCGCGGGGGCCCAGCCGGCCTCCGAGAGTCGGATGCTCAACAGGCGGCGAGGAGGCACGCCTCTCCCTGCGCGGGAGAGGCGGACGACCGTCCCGCCGTTCCACTGCCCGTGGGCGGCCGTCTTGGTCGCGCTCGATGGAGATGCAGGTGCGGCTGGCAACCGGCTCCGGGTCTCCTCAGTCGCGGGCGCCGGCTGTCGGCGTCCGGGAGGTCGCGCCGTGCTCTCGGCGAGGGGGAAGGTTCCCAGCCTGTAGGCCGGGTTCCACCATGCGGCGGCCGGCTTCTTGCTGCGCGGCGGCCGTGTCGATGAGCTGCTGGACGCGCTCCGTCATGCAGCGATGTTCGTCGCCCTCCAGGCGGTCCAGCTCGTCTGCTGCTGCCTGGGCGGCGCGCAAGTTCTCCATGGGCGTGGCGTAGACCGGGCGGTCGGCCCCCAACATGCTGGCGATGGCGGCGCCGCGCTGCCGGACCGTGCCCACGCGGCTGGGCTCGTCAGCAGCCGGCGTGCCGCAAACGGCGCGGTCGATCTCGCGGTGGTAAGCCTCGGTGAGGCGTCTCATGGCCGCCAACTTGTTGGCGCTGTCGAGAAGTGCGATACGGCACGCCTCCAGTTTTTCACCGCTCGCACCGGGCGCTACGGGAGCGGACAGGTCCCGCATTGCCGCCTGCAACGGATCCCGGCCGGCCTGGTCGAAGGTTCCGTCGTGGCTGATGACCAGCACCTCGGTGACGGTGCTGGTGCCAGCGCCGCTGCCTGCAGCGGGAAGTGGATCGTCGAAGATCACCACGTCACCGGGGAAGGCATCAGGAAGCGCGACGTCGGCGTCGACGACCATGTCGACGAGCAGGTCGGTGGAGCCAATGGTCTCTAGGTCGGAGACCGACTCGTCGGCGATGTGAAGCTTGCCGAGGAGATCAACGAGGCAGCTCTCGGAGCTAGCTGAGCCCCCGTCGAGTGCGGGCTCGTCGAAGAGGCGGATCCCGCCGATGAGATCAGCGAGGTTGCTTGCGGCACAAACAACTTCCACGCCGCGCAGGGTGTCGGCGCAAACGCCGTCGGGCGTGCCGGGCTGGCTGCGATCGCCAGGGAGGAAGAGGGTTCCCGTCCAGAATGTGTTTCTGGACGACGGTGCACCTATCCCCATGGTGGGCGCCAAATGTCGGGGGTATCGTGCGACATATGCCAGGGGATGGCTTATCGTGGATGGGGACAAAAGTATGTCGCCAGGCTCTAGAAGCGGGAGTGAGCGAGACCGCGTACGCTTGCGAATCTTACCCAGGTTCGGGGCTCTCCTAGGAGATAACACCCCTAGTCCTGCTCTGCGGGGTCTCCGCATGATCACTATCTCAACAGGTGGCTACAAGCTTGCTCCTTGAGCCTCC
The DNA here is from genome assembly GCA_011799875.1 of Thinopyrum elongatum. Lineage (NCBI taxonomy): Eukaryota > Viridiplantae > Streptophyta > Magnoliopsida > Poales > Poaceae > Thinopyrum > Thinopyrum elongatum. The sequence continues at coordinate 353,578,794 of CM022297.1, read as the reverse complement.
TGGCTGGAGGAGGAAGAAGGGCAAGGCTAGCCCTTACTCCACTCTCTCTGCGTGTGTGTGTGTGTGTGGGTCGTGAATGCTCGACGAGGCCTCTGCCCAGGAGCCAACTGCCCACCCCCTGCATGGGGTGACCTGGGGGGTTTATATAGGCCTACCCCCCAGGGATACAATGGTAATCTGGCCGGGCGTAGGACTCCGCCGTCAGTATCTCTGGTCGCCGGCTTCTCCGCCGACTGCAGGGGCCCGCCGCCTGGTGGGTCCCCCCGGCGGTCTTGTCTTCGGCCGACAAGCTGGGCCCGCCGCTTGCGGGTCCTGTCGGCTGTGTAGCACTGTAGCCGTGCCACTGATGACACATGCTTGGTCAGGGAGAACGTGGATACAGTCCCGCCGCCTGGCGGGAACTCGCTGTAGCCATACCCCGTCGTATCTGGTTAATGGCGCATGGACTTCGAGGGAAGAGGAGGGCCGTTTGCTGGGAGCCGGCCTCCCACCGAGCCGACTTGTCAGGGCTTGCCGCCTTCTGGCTTGTCACGGACAGGTAGGGCCCGCCGCCTGCGAGCCGTACTGGCCGCCTGTCACGGGAGCATGGCTCCCTCTGCCATGGGTGTCGTCATGAGTGGCATGGCAACAGTCCTGCGTCGGGCGCAGGATTCCTGCCCGGTACGCAGTACCGTGGCCACGCCCTGCCCTGGATTTGGGGGTGGCAGGCCTGTACTGTAGCCATACCCTGTCTCATCATGTTTATGTTGGTGTTGACTTTGAGGGCGCGAGGGGCCGCCTGCTAGGACTCAGCATCCCAGGAGGCCGCCTGCCAGGAGTCGGCTTGCTTCATGGCCGTCTTGTGGACTCCGCCGCCTCCCGGCAACCGGCTGCTTGGACTAGCCGGCCTCAAGAAGGCGGCCCTTGTCCTTGATGTTTGAGGGGCGCAGCCTGCTCTGATGTCTTGAAATACCAAAGGGAGCTGTTGGGGCTACCCATGGTCATTTACTCCGACAGGGATCTTGATCTTATCCCTTCGGGATATGATCTTATTCCTTGTAAAGGGAGAATCTTGATCTTATCCCTTCGGGATATGATCATATTCCTTGTAAGGGGGGATCTAGTGCCATATAACCCACATGGGCCCTTAGAGATTTTCCGGAAATTGTTAGATGGGCCCTAGGCCCACCCTAATATTTCAACAATCCCCCACCAGATCTCAAGGGCCCATTTTGTTATTTGTTCCAAACACTGTTTTGATATAACAGTATTTCAATGGAGACCGGTTAAGGTTGAACTCCACCTAGAGCAAGTAGCTACACTCCTTCACAACTGAACAATGGACTATGCCTTGAATTGTCAGTTTGGCGTAAAGAAGTTTCACCACAGGTCTTACTAGTACTAGACTGCCGAAGGCTGACCCCTCGGGTGGACCATATTAGTCACACTCCTGGCCTATTCATGAGCTTGCTAGAGATCACCCCAATCTCATAGACTGTGACCAGCAATCGGGCTCATATAGGTGTGTTCCTCCAAAGATCGCTCTGTAGGATAGCATCTTGTTTATATATATAAGCCTTGGAACACATTAAGACAGTAGTCATCCTACCATATAGTTTTCGAGAGTATTGCATCTCCAACGGAGTGGGTTAGTAAAACTACTCTCCTCAGTTCACCACTGGCTTGTTTTCCCAGGTCCTACTTCACGGGATCTCCGATCACATAGGTTGGGTTACCACCATGGCAACTCATGTGGGTCTCATACCCATCTCCCTCGATGCATTATGTATCATAACACGTGATAGCCCTTTAGTAAAGGGATCTGCCAGATTCTTAGCCATTTGGACATACTCCAACGCTATCACTCCGGAGTTTCTTAATTTTTTGACAGCTTTTAATCTCATTCTTATGTGTTTGTTGGACTTCATGTTGTCCTTTGAACTCTTCACCTTGGTGATGACAGTCTGATTGTCACAGTTCATAAGGATAGCCGGAACCGGTTTATCAACCAATGGCAAGTCCATCAAAAGATCTCGAAGCCATCCTGCTTCGACACCAGATGTGTCTAATGCTGTTAATTCTGCTTCCATTGTCGATCTCGTTAAGATTGTTTGCTTGCAAGACTTCCAGGAAACAGCGCCACCTCCAAGAGTAAACATATACCCTGTTGTGGCCTTCATCTCATCAGCATCAGAGATCCAATTTGCATCACTATACCCTTCAAGTACCGACGGGTATCCGGTATAGTGAAGTCCATAGTTCATAGTACCTTTCAGATAACGCATAACTCTTTCAACAGCATGCCAATGTACATCACCCGGTTTGGAAACAAACCGGCTCAGTTTGCTCACAGCAAACGCGATGCCAGGCCTCGTAGCGCTCGCTAGGTACATCAGTGAACCAATAATTTGAGAGTATCTCAATTGATCTTTAGCCATGCCTTTGGACTTTCGAATCAACACACTAGGATCATATGGTGTTTGAGATGGTGTGCAGTCCGAATATCCAAAACGACTCAACACCTTCTCAACATAATGGGATTGCAGAAGTGTAATCCCACCCTCATTATCTCTCAGTAGCTTGATGTTCAAGATAACATCAGCCACACGAAGGTCTTTCATCTCAAAGTTCTGAGATAGAAATGACTTCACCTCCTCAATGACTTTGAGGTTGGTTCCGAATATCAGTATGTCATCAACATACAAGCACAGTATAACTCCTTCGCCCCCACCATGGCGATAGTATACACATTTGTCAGCTTCATTAACAACGAAGCCAACGGATGTCAAAGTTGTATTAAACTTATCATGCCACTGCTTAGGTGCTTGTTTTAGGCCATATAAATATTTCAGCAACCTACACACTTTTCCCTCCTGACCATCTATCACAAAGCCATCTGGCTGTTGCATGTAGATTTCCCCGTTTAGCTCTCCATTCAGAAAAGCCGTCTTAACATCCATCTGGTGGACGAGAAGACCATGCGAGGCCGCCAATGAGAGTAATACTTGAATGGTGGTCAGTCTGGCCACAGGTGAATAAGTATCGAAGAAATCTTCCTCTTCTTTCTGGTCATAGCCCTTGGCCACAAGCCTAGCCTTGTACTTTTCAATCGTACCATCGGGTCTAAGCTTCCTTTTGAACACCCACTTACATCCCAATGGTTTGCAACCATAGGGACGTTTAGTGATCTCCCATGTCCCGTTAGCCATGATGGAATCCATCTCGCTACGGACCGCATCCTTCCAGTAGTCAGCTTCTGGAGAGGCATACGCTTCTGAAATAGAAGTGGGAGTATCATCCACGAGGTACACGAAGAAATCATCACCAAAGGTCTTTGCAGTCCTTTGTCTTTTGCCCCTACCAAGGGTTTCCTCATCATCCTCCTTGGGATTTTCATCATGTGTATGTTCATAATATTCCATAGGAATGGCGGGCTCAGGAGTCTCCTCAGATTCCTGTCTAGAAGTGCTTTGCATATCTCTCATAGGAAAAATATCCTCGAAGAATGTAGCATCCTTAGACTCCATAATTGTACCGACCTTCTGGTCAGGTACCTCAGATTTCACTACTAGAAATCTATAGCCAACACTATTCTTAGCGTAGCTCAAATTAACGCAGTCCACAGTCTTGGGTCCAAGCTTATGCTTTTTGGGGATAGGCACATTGACTTTCGCCAAACAGCCCCAAGTACGCAAGTACGAGAGTGTTGTCCTTCTCTTTGCCCATTTCTCATAGGGAGTGATCTCATTATCCTTTGTCAGAACTTTATTCAGGACATGACATGCCGTCAATCTAGCCTCCCCCCACCATGCCTTGGATAAACCCGATGTATCTAACATGACGTTAACCAAATCAGTTAGAGTATGGTTTTTCCTCTCGGCAACCCGTTTGACTGGGGTGAATAGGGAGGCGTCCTCTCATGAATAATGCCGTGTTCCGCACAAAAGGAATCAAACTCACTCGAGAAGTACTCTCCACCACGATCTGATCGGACTCGTTTAATTTTCTTTTCAAGTTGATTCTCAACTTCTGCCTTATAGATTTTAAAGTAGTGTAGAGCCTCATCTTTAGTATTTAAAAGATACACATAGCAATATCTAGTGGAATCATCTATCAATGTCATGAAGTATTTCTTTCCACCTTTAGTCAACACACCATTCATCTCACACAGATCAGAATGTATGAGTTCTAATGGTGCCAAGTGTCTTTCCTCCGCAGCCTTGTGAGGCTTGTGAGGTTGCTTAGCTTGCACACATGAAAGGCACTTAGAACCTTTGGCTAAAGTGAAACTCGGGATTAAATCCAACTTAGCTAGCCGCGTCATAACACCGAAACTAATGTGACAAAGACGTGAATGCCAAACTTCAGATTCATTAACATTCGAATGAATATGGTTCACGATTTTATTACAAAAATCTGCGAGGGAAAGGCGGAACATCCCTCCGCTCTCATAACCTTTTCCAACAAATAGTCCATATTTAGTAACAACTAATTTATTAGACTCGAAGACCAACTTAAACCCTTCTCTACATAGAAGGGAGCCACTAACGAGGTTCTTCTTGATGGCGGGGACATGCTGCACGTTCTTCAGCTGCACGATCCTTCCCGAAGTAAACTTCAGATCGACCATACCAACACCATGAACAGAAGCACTCACGCCATTCCCCATCAATACGGACCCGTGGCCTGTGACCTGGTAAGAAGTGAACAATGAAATGTTAACACACACATGAACGCCTGTACCTGTGTCCACCCACCAATCGGTGGGCTGAAACACTGAAAAAACAGTAAATAAATTACTGTACCCAGATGCACCATTCTCATTGTTGCCCACAATCATGTTGACAGACTTGGAGTCCTGTCCTGGTTTCTTATACTTGTTTGGGCACTTGTTAGCCCAATGTTCAACCGAACCACAAGTGAAGCAGCCCTCATCCTTCTTGTTCTTCTTGAAGGTCTTCTTACCCTTCTTCTTAAAGTCGGTATTGTGTTGGACACTGTTCTTTCCCTTAGGCTTGTGGGAGTTGAAGTTCCTCTGGTTCACCATGTTGGCGACAGAAGTCCCTTCAGCCCCTTTTCCATGCGAGTCCTTTGCCCTCGAATTCTGCTCAACACTCAGATGACCAATGACATCCTCCACTGAGAATTCACGCCTCTGATGTTTCAGAGTGGTGGTAAAGTTCCTCCAGGAATTAGGGAGCTTAGCGATTATGCAGCCCGCGACAAACTTGCCCGGTAAATCACACTTAAGAAGCCCAAGCTCCTTAACGATGCATATTATCTCATGAGCCTGCTCCAGTACAGGACGGTTTTCAACCATCTTGTAATCGTGGAACTGCTCTATAATATACATCTCGCTCCCGGCATCGGTAGCCCCGAACTTAGATTCGAGCACCTCCCACAAGTCCTTGGCGACATGCACATGTAAATATGCGTCGACCAGTTTATCTCCGATCACACTAAGAACTGCTCCGAGAAATACGACGGTGGCCTCCCTAAACGCCTTCTCCTGTTCAGGAGCAATCGTTCCCGTGGAGACACCGGCAACCCAGAATACGTTCATAGCCGTGAGCCATAAAGTGGTCTTAGTCTGCCAACGCTTAAAGTACGTACCGGTAAACTTATCCGGTTTCAGTGCAGCGGCAAAGCCACTTGCCAAAAAATTCCTACACATATTAGGTTTTTGGATTGCTGAGTAAATAGGCAATTTTTCGACTAATTTAATCCATAAATAGATGACTAGCATGGCATTGACAGAATTAACAACATATTGATACTGATCTAAACAAGCACATACTACGCAAACAGTAGACAGATCTACACATAATGCTAGTACTGCTAATACAGAAATAATCAGGAGAGGGATAAACGCGTTATACCCTCCAGTAGGCCATGCAGAAGCCGCCGCGGCGGTGGCGGCAGCAGCGGCGTCCTCGGCGGCCTTCTTGTCGGCCTCGAGCTTCTCGGCGGCGAGACGGTCGGCGTTGGACTGAGACATGGTGATGATGAAGGCGATGCGGACGTAAAGGAAGTAGAGGATCGGAGGCGAGCAGTCGCGTGGTCGCTTCCCAAAAACCTATTCGCCCCTCTCCCGTACAGGATCCGGAGAGGCGGGGTTTCGGAGACCTGCTCTCCCGTCGACCGTGTACGCGGCAGACGGGATGGGATCACCGGCGACAGCAGCAGCAATGGAACATGCAAAGGTGCAAGTGTCTGGCTCCCCATGCGCCTCCCCACTATATATAGGAGTGGAGGGGTCGTTGGCCAAGGGGGAGGAAGGAAATCCCTCCTTTCCTTTCCCCACTGATCGCTATCCCCCTTTTTTAGGGATCTTGATCTTATCCCTTCGGGATATGATCTTATTCCTTGTAAAGGGAGAATCTTGATCTTATCCCTTCGGGATATGATCATATTCCTTGTAAGGGGGGATCTAGTGCCATATAACCCACATGGGCCCTTAGAGATTTTCCGGAAATTGTTAGATGGGCCCTAGGCCCACCCTAATATTTCAATAAGGGACTGGAGATGAGTCAACTTTAGCTACAAGGCGTCCCAATAATTTGGAGAGTGAAGATCTTAATGAAAAAATTGATAAAAGTGAGATTGGCGAGGTCAAAACTTTAACTAGTGATGAGCCCACTCTTTTGGATTTCAAGGACTTTAATTATGATAATTATTCTTTGATTGATTGTATTTCCTTGTTGCAATCTATGCTTAATTCACCTCATGTTTATAATCAAAATAAAGCATATACTAAACATATCGTTGATGCTATGATGAAATCTTTTGAAGAAAAACTTGAGTTGGAAGTTTCAATCCCTAGAAAGATTTATGATGAATGGGAACCTACTATTAAAATTAAGATTAAAGATTATGAGTGCAGTGCTTTGTGTGATTTTGGTGCTAGCGTTTCCACTATTCCAAAAACACTATGTGATGTGCTAGATTTCCATAAAATTGATGATTGTTCTTTAAATTTGCACTTAGCGCATTCCACTATTAAAAAACCTATGGGAATGATTAATGATGTTCTTATTGTTGCAAATAGGAATTATGTGCCCGTAGATTTTATTGTGCTTGATATAGATTGCAATCATTCATGCCCTATTATTCTTGGTAGACCTTTCCTTAGAACGATTGGTGCAATTATTGATATGAAGAAAGGAAACATTAGATTTGAATTTCCGTTAAGGAAGGGCATGGAACACTTTTCAAGAAAGAAAATTAATTTGCCATATGAATCTATTATGAGGGCTACTTATGATTGCATACCAAAGATGACAATACCTAGATCTATGCATTAATACATAAGAGTTGAACACACCGTCTATTACCTTTTGGAGAATGTTGTCTCCTAGATTGGTTAGGTGTCACTTGGGAGCCTCCGACAAGATGTGGAATTGAACCAAGAAGTTTGCAAGGGCAAGGAGATCGCCTACTTCGTGAAGATCTACCCGAGTGAGGCAAATTCTTCATGGGCGATAGCCATGGTGGGATAGACAAGGTTGCTTCTTCATGGACCCTTCGTGGGTGGAGCCCTTCGTGGACTCGCGCAACCATTACCCTTCGTGGGTTGAAGTCTTCATCAACGTGGATATACGATAGCACCACCTATCGGAACCACGCCAAAAATCTTCGTGTCTCCATTGCATTTGCCTTCTCCAAACCCTCCCATTTACCTTCATATGCAATGTTTTACATTCCGTTGCTATACTCTTAGAATTGCATGTGTAGGTTGATTGTTTGACTTGTCATAATTGCTAAAATCTGCCCACAACAAAAATTAGGAAAAGGAAAGGTTTTTATTTGATCAAGTAGTCTAATCACCTCCCTCTAGACATACTTTCGATCCTACAACTCCTCGCTAGAAAGGTAATAGTAACTCTAGCAGATGCACCACATTTACATCGTCAAAATCGTAACGAAGGCGATCGCTATAAATTATGGAGGCTCTGAAGTCCACACGCACACTCAGAATTGGGACCCGTATGTCATTGGCTAACCCTTTCCTCCCCACCCACACACAAAACGAAGAAATATATAAGTAAATCTGTCCATGTCATCAAACAATTCGTTGAACTAGAACTTCAAACGAATCATTGGACTAGATTTCTTTCATATATAGGGCAAAAATATGCAGGTTCGGAAAGCGAATATGGAGCACCCTCCAATTTTTTGCCCATATGGCGCATCTCTAGAGTGGTTTTTAAGGTAAAAAATCCCATGCTGGCAGTTATTGTGGTGATTGGTCACATATAACGCAGCTCTAGAGTTGCTCCACCAAGTGCGAGGATTTCTAAACGGTTTATGTTTGCTACAGCAAAGTCACTACACCGTCATGCCGCGCAACCTAAAGCTTCTACTCACTCAATGTTCTCCTTGTGCTACTCGAAATTGTAGTACGTGCCATATTCATGCTTCGACGACACCTGCTCATCAAAAATATCTACTCCCACATCCACATAGACCACTTCTTCTTCCACTGCCATCATCTCACGATATAAACAAGGATATTTACAACATAGGAATGAATACATAAGGTACACAACAAGTCCAGGAATAGAAGAGGTGTATGATGCATATACCTGGCCATCCCTCGGGCCGGGCCGGGCCTAACCAAGCCCGATGCAAAAACCCAGGCCTAGGCCCGGCCCGGCCCGGACGCCGGGCCTAAAAATCAGGCCCAAGTCTGGCCCGCCAGCATAAAAGCCCGCCGGGCCTCGGGCCTCGGGCCCGGCCTCTTTGTTAACACGCTAATATGGCGGGCCTAGGCCCGGCCCGGCCTTCGGGCTTGAAATCTAGGCCCGAGCCCGGCCCGTGGACAAGGTCGGGCCAGGCCGGGTTGGGCTTTTTCGGGCCGGGTCGGGTCGGGCCGACCGGGCCGGGCTGCCCATGGCCAGGTCTAATTGATGCACCATCTCTACTGAGAACAATGGTGCTCTCCAAAAGCATTGCATTTTGTAAGACAAGAGAGTCAAGTTCTTATTTTGATGAGCTATTGATCCTATTACACAAGCTGCTAGAGTCACCTATGGACTCCAAGCCACACTTTTTACACTCTACAAAGGTGTGTTACATTACCCATAAATGATCAACAATTGGGGCGTTCATGTTTGTCGCACTCACAACCAGACCATTAGATCAAAAAGCCTTTTCATCGCCTTCCTGTCATTACAATGCGCCGGCGTCGCAATCCCACACAGCAGGCCAGGACTACCGGTCTCAGTGTCGATACTCTAGATCCAGCATTACCGTAGCTCGCACAACGAGCCTAGACTACCTTTGTGTGCAGTTGATACTATGAATCCAACCACTAGGGTGTTGCCTTCTCAAGGGCGGTATGCCTTAGGACAAGGGTACTTCCACTGTGCCCTGCCCACACAGGGTATGTGGTCAACACGGTCGTTATGACACTCAAGCACAAGTTATCACTTTTTCTTTAGCCTTATATGAAAGCCCATTGTAATGGAACCCACCTGACATATTTCTTCAGAACCTTTCCGGAGTTCACCACCAACCAATGGGGCAGTGGCACACCCAAGGATTTGCGAGCGCTATCTTTATTGATTCACTTTAAAAATAGGTTTTGTTTGTTATGCCGAAAATGCACAATGGAGCTCGGCCTCCATGGAGGCCAAATTTGAAATGATCAAAATTCATATTTGCATATTTCATAAAATTCTGAAAAAAATACGCATATACTTAGAGAATAATGCACAAGTGGGTAAAATTTTAGGACGAAATACGCTAAAATGAGTGCTAAAAAAAAACAAATGCGAGGCTTTTTAGTAGATGCACTATTCATCCTCAAAATCCATGTATTGTATTTTTTTTTTTTGCACAGATCACACTTCAAGATATTTCATCCTGAAATTTTACACACATAGACATCACATCCTTGTTTACTTGTACATTTTTTTCAGATCTTTTTGAAACCGGCAAATTTAAATTTTGTTTTTTTCAGAAAATCCGGCCTCCATGGGGGCCGAGCTCCAAAACGCCCCACTCCAATTCTCAATGCAGCTCGGTTTCTATGGAGGCCGAATTTGAAATGATCAAAATTCAATTTTTCCACGTTTAAAAAAAATAGAAAAAAAATACACACATACTTAGAGACATAATGCACAAGTGTGTAAATTTTCAAGAAATGAGCGCTACACACACACACACACAAACAAATCTTAGGCTTTTTACTAGATGCACTATTCATCCTCAAAGTCCATGAATTTTTATTTTTTTTGCACAGATCGCTTTTCAAGGTATTTCATCCTAAAATTTTACACACATACACGTTACATCCTTGTTTACTTGTACAATTATTTTCAGATTTTTCTGAAACTGAGAAGTTCAACTTTTGAATTTTTTTCAAAAATTTTGGCCTCCATGGAGGCTGAGCTCCAAAACGCCCACTCATAGTATTGTTATGCGGATTATGGAAGGGATGGAAGATTTTGTCAAATATTATCAACAAACTGAACTTGCTTGGAAATGGATACGTAATGGAGCTCCATGGGTGTTCATTATGAAAAGCAAATGATGGTAATGAAGTCCGATAATGACTTGTCCAAGAAAAACAGAATATGAAAGAAATGATGCCAATGAAGTCCTGATTCTGAAAAGAAATGAAGCCTGATAAGAACCGGTTCAAGCAAAACCCAATATGAAAGCAAGTGACGCTAATGAGAAAGGATATTTGCAATATGATCATCTTTGCATGACTCTGGCTACACTGCTACAGTTAATGAAAACCAACTCATTTTTGAAGTATTTCTGGAGATTAAGTATTTACATGTTGATGATCTCAATATGTTTTTTCTTACTCCATTTCAAGTTTGTCTCAGCTAATGTACAGATGATAGCTGACATAGTTTACAAAATTGTATTTCACAACTGACTTTCTCTCTCTTTTTTACTTTGTGCTATCTGAAAATAATTGGATAAAAGAAACACACAAGTTGCTCCATTGGTCCAACCAAATCAATTCCATATGCTTCCACTCCAGGTATTGCTAATTAAGTCATTTTGCTCACCTATATGCTAGTTTTTATATGAAAGGGAATTAAACCCTAGTAACTCAGTTTATTTGCCGATCTGTTTATTTGCCATGTGCACATGCTAGTAACCAGCTCATATGTGTGTACAGTTGAAAACAGAGTGCTACTTGGGATCTTGAAACTAGTTACACCGTGGCATGGTTTAAGTCAGTTATGAAGCTGGTCTGAGGGAATTAGGACTGAACCTGAACATATGGCTCTTACAATGTTTAGCCAAGAGCCTGAGACACTAGCATGCTGATTTTGACATTTTACACAACCTGAAGCTAGTTTTCTAGCTTCTAGTTCTGTTCTGGCAACCTGAATTCTAGAGCTACAGATATTTGGTAAACGACCATGCGTATATCAGTTACTGAATTTTTTAGAGTGAGTGAGGTTGGGTTAATCGGTTTAACTACTACTACTTGTGCAACAGGATGGGTCTTCACTGTATTATGTTTTCAGAGATGAGCAGATGAACTTGTACGGTTATCACTCCACATACAGGTAGTGATCTTGGTGTCACATAAACCATTAGAGGAAGATGCTTGTGCAGCTATGATGCACTCACCCGCAAAAAAAAAAAAAAAAAAAACTATGATGCACTCGTACGACACCTGAACTTTACATAGGTGAAGGGTTGGCATTTGCTAGTAGAGTACTTGACATGTTAAAAAGGGCCTGAATCTTAATATATGTTGCTATGGTTCAGTCCATTCCCCTCCATTACTCGATAAAAAGAACTAAATTTGATCATTTGACTGAGAGTAGTCGAAGCTGAATACAGACTGAATCTTACCTAGCGTAGTCGAAACTGAATACAGGCTGAGAGCACGCTTGGCCTCAGCTCATTTGAGACCATCGGATTCGGATGTATAACCATGTATCTTCCCCTCCATTACTGGATAAAACGAATTAAATTTGATCTTTGACATGCCTCTCTTAATTGTTCATCAAATCAAGATGTTAAGCGTCTGAAGCACACAAGCATTTTCAGTATGCCTAAAACTGATAGTAGCAGAGATGTGATTTCCTCACGTAAGCAAGTCATACATGTAAGTCATAAATTACGTTTTTGCAGTAATCTATGCATGAAGCGCTGCCACATCGTCAATTAGTGCATGCTAGTCATAAGTTTTTCTTTTACATTCAACTAGCAAAAATTTCAAGAAAAAGTTGGTGGCAAAGAATGGCAAATGTGTTAAGTGCTTGCCAAGTTTCATCAGGGAATGACATTCGTGGAAGTCATGAAAAAAAAAATCTATTCTCGAGTGTTGATTGTTTTTTTTTGCCATGACTTCCACGAATGTCATTCCCTGATGAAACTTGGCAAGCACTTAAAACATTTGTCATTCTTTGCCACCAACTTTATTTTTGAATTTTTTTAGATTTTACTATTCATGGTGGTATGATAAGAGGTAAAACTTGGATGGGCACTTACCAACACTTTTGTGATGAATGCAAGTCACATTGACATACAGGTGATGTTTTTCCGAACATTTTGGTATCTTATTTGCATTTTTCTGATTTAGTAAGAATTAGTTATGAAGTTTTCAAAGTGACGGTCAAACGGTCAAAGGGGAAAAGTACAAGACACCAAAGTGGGTCGGGCAAGACCACGTGTTTTCAGAAACTAGGGGCAATCCTGACGAGGGGGACACAACTAAGGGTATAAAACCAGTTATCCCTACATCAAATACAATCAAGCAGGACGTAGGGTATTACCTCTTCGAGAGGGCTCGAACCTGGGTAAACACCGTGTTCATCGTCCCTTGTTCCCCATTGATTCTAGATCCACAGCTCGGGACCCCCTACCTGAGATCCGTCGATTTTGACACTGACATTGGTGCTTTCATTGAGAGTTCCGCTGTTGGGTCGCCAAAAGGATCAATGGCTCGCCTAATCATCGGAGAAGGCGTCAGCTCCGGGGACCTCTTTGTCCCCGGCCAACTCTTTGTGTTCGGCAGCATCGTGTTGCACGCCAACCCAACTGGTCATCTAGATAAGATCAACAACTTCGCCCCCGAGCACCGGATTCGATTCGGCAATCTGGAGTACGTTGCGGACGCCCGAGGCGATCTGGTTTTTACCGAATTCGCTGTGCCCGCTCCGGGCTGTCCCTTGATCCACTCTATGGATCGACCCCAATCCCTCATCCGACCTCGAGCTCAGACGTCTCCACCTTGAACGGAGACTGGGAATCCCTTCCGACCGCGTCCCCAATGACCGACGAAAGCTCATCTTCGGGCCACAATGCGAAAGTATTGTTCGGAGGCCGAGAACCGCACTACAAAAAAAATACACTTCCGTGATGATACGTGCTTGTCACAGTAGGTCACGTTTTCTGTCATGCATGTACATCCATGATGATTTTATGACAGAATCAAGATAGTCATACCTGTGCTGTCGTAGAAGTGTTCCATGACATTGCCAAAATTATCATCACGGAAGTGTCCACTTCCATGACGATAAATCGCGCGTCATAGAAGTGCTTTCGTCAAGGGTAACCGACACGTGGCATCCACCGTAACGGGTCGCCGTTAATCTATCGGGTTCCGGTTTGGATCCGATAACCCATTAACAGCGAGGACCAATGGGGATTTTCCACGTGTAAAATCATCATTGGCCGGAGGAAACACGTGTCGGCTCCTCGGTTGGCCAAATGTCGTCCATCCAACGGAGGAGACGTGCCTATGATACGTCGACATGTGGCAGGGCCCAACAGAGGCCCATATAGGTTAAAAAGGCCGGCCCAGTCAATGGCCCGTAATATTTACTCAGGTACTAGTGGGCCAGCCCACTAACGGCCTACTTAAACATGGCCCATTTACGGCCCAAAGCCAGATCTGGCCCGTTATTTGTTCACCGAGTATTTGGGCCCAATTACGGCCTAGTGACATTTCGGCCTGTTAGAGGCCCAATGTAGACATGGGCCCATTTCAGCCCGGTGTGTCTTTCGGCCTGGGAATGGCCCGTGCTACCAATGGGCCATATATGGTCCGATGCAACATCCGGCCCACTAACGGCTCGTGATCAAGGTGGCAACAGTTCAGCCCAACGTGACTTTGGGCCTGTTAAAGGCCAGTCGTATAATTCGGCCCGTTGATGCCTCTACTAAGCTTTCGGCCTCTTAAAGGCCCATGATATCAGTGGACCAACTAAGGCCCGAGATATGTTTCGGCCTGGTAATGGCCCGTCATATAACTGGGCCAATAATGACCCGACATACATTTCAGCCTACTAAAGGCCCGTGGACGACTATTGAAAATTAAGGCCCAACATGCATTTCGGCCTGCTAAAGGCCCATGGTATCTTCTGGGTCGTAACAGGCCAGCAGAATATTCAGCCTGTTAATGGTCCGAAGCTACATGGGCCCAACTAAGCGCTGGGTCCACTAAAGGCCCAACTAAACTTTGGGCCGAATGGAGGCCCGTGTAAGTTGTGGGCCTGGCGCAAAGTGTGAAAGCCCCAATGGCCTTTCAGGCCCAAGAAAGTTGCAGGCCGACCACATTGTGGCCCGCTAAAATGCAGGCCCGGTAGAGGCGAATGTTTCAGCCCGGTCGCCTACATCAGATTATCGCCGTTTTTTTCAGATAGCGAATGATGGCATATACGGTAACTAGTAGGAATTAAGAACAAACCTACTCTATACAATAAAGAAATTACAGCATAGTAACTTAGAATAAACCTACACTATACAATAAAGGATTTATGGTATATTACATCCACTGGGCATTGAAGTTCGCCACCAGGGATCATAAAGCGCAACAAAGAAGCAGATTACAAAAAGTGGGCGCCATTGCAGCGTAACAAAATAATACTGAACCAAGACCACTTCCAGGACAGTTCAAGAAAGGTTAGCCTTGCACGGGAGCTGTTGCGCAAGCTGCTGAGCAAGGCTGTGAGACTGGCCTAGCATGTCGGTCATAGCTTCCAGCTGTAGCTATTTAGCAATGAGGTTCTCATTGGTGTTCTCCGCGATCTTCCTTAGAGATAGGACTTCAAGTCGAAGTTGAGTTGCAGAATGCCTTTCTGCTTGAACTTGGGACTGAAGAAGTCGAACTGATTCAGACAGCAAATTCTATGAGCTTGTCTGACTGCTAGTCTCAAGTAACTTGAACACTGCATCAAGGCATAACTTTGGGGTTTTCTCGCTATCTTCAAGATGTTTTGCCTTCTTTGCTGCAATATATGTTGGGTTTGTCTCACAGCCTTCAACAGACTTGTGCATGCCATCAGGCATATCACCCTCAAACAAGCAGAGAGATGACAGGTTTTGCACGTGTATAAACAAAGATGGCAACTGTGCTGTCAATTCCATCCAATTTCAAATTTGAAAATAAAGAGTCAGTTCAAAATATCAATAGCATAATTTGGCATTGTTCATAATGCAGGCAGCTTCACCACACTACTGGATTACCATGTCAACAAAACAAGCATAGATGAAGGGCAAAGACAATCATTGTATCTATTTTGGTTAATGTACATGGCATGTTGTTCATATCATCAGCCACATCAGTAAGATAAAACAGGAGATGACAAGGTGCAAACGTGGGTGGCTTCACCACACACTGGATTATAGATCCACAAAAACAAGCATACATATAGGGAGTATTGAGTAATGTGCATGGTATGAATAAGGAATTTGGTTTTACAACTAAAACTTGGAACTTACAGTTGTTGCGAACATGCATTTTGATAGAAACAGCAAACTAAACAACAGTTGACGATAGGGAGTATGAGCAAATTAAACAACAGTTGAGGATAAAGGCTTTAGAAGGACTGACTTACATTAACAGTTAACACCAACTCTATAATGCCCTTCTCCATGTCAAGGGAAGGATAACGCAAGAATTTCAGCACAGAAACTTCTTCATAAGCATTGCATGTACTCTGCATTTTGTAGAGAGTAATTATAGATATGATAATACTGGAAGGGATAGAGGATAATGAAGATAAGATGCAGATTGATGCTACATAATCAACTACCAATCCCTGTAAGTACAAGCGTTACAGGACAAAATGTACTGACAAGAGCAATGGGCTACACTTCTACACTGGCATTGTCTGTGTATTCAACTTTTTTAAGATTAAATATAGATCTGATATTTTTTAGTAAATGGTGGGCGAGGGAGATAAGATGCAGAATGCTACACAATGAACCAATCCCTCCTTCCCATAATATAAGAGTGTTTTGTACACTGGTGTACTGTACAAAATGCTCTTATATTATGGGACAGAGGGAGTAGCTGTTAATGTAAGTACAGTGATAGATGACATTTAGTCCTTACAAGAGGACTGCAGAGCTAAACCTCTTCAAAAGCATTGGGTTGATTCTAAATTTATGTAAGAGTCAATATGGATCTTATAATGTCCACCAAATGGAGGATAACGAGGCTAACATGTGCAGTGATGCTACATAATCAACCGGCTATGAAAGTAAGAATGGTCATACAGGGCAAGAGGTACTCACAAGAGCAATGCAGTGTGCAGTATAGTTGCGAGATTCTGTGGTCCCTTGAGAATGAGTGTTCTTCTGCAAACAGTTTTCGTACAAGTGAGACGGTAAGGCACATGCAGAAATGTAGTTCAAATTGTGATGTAATATCATAGACAGTACCTTATGCTGCAGACGAGACCAATGTGTAACAAGATTATTCCAGTCATTGTCTGATAAATGTAGCACCGGAGACTTTACAGAAATTCCATTTAGAGGCTTGCCATCGAAGTGCGCTTGCCTCAGGTAGAAACGATACTTCATCAACGAGTGCCTGAAAAGCGCAACCAACCGTTGCTCGTCTTGACTATCCAGTTTGGTCCTTGCCTATTTAAAAGAATGAAATCTGGTGTCTTCTGTTAGCAGAAACATATGCACTAATTACCATGAATAACATTAGTACATTACTTACACGTAAGTTGCGGAGGAAGATTGGAAATTGTTCTGTGTCTGTGGTTTAATCTTTCCATGAAGGAAAGATGCGCACAAAGTTCCTGACAACAATATAAGCTTCATCTTCTAAACTAGGAAGAAGTGGAACAGGGGTCCTATTTGCTGCAATTGGGGCTCGCTCTCATTCGAGAAGGGATTTGGCAACTGGATTTGGTGTACTCTTTGCTGGAATGGGTGTTTTGCGTCGTAGAGCTGGTGCTATGTCAAGTGGCATCATCATACTGTTTGCTGCAGTTGGGGTCTGCTGAGTTGGGGCATCAGAGATGACCAGTGTAGTAGGGCTAGATTCTGCTAGAGTTGGGGCCGTGTTTTGTGGGTCTGGTGATATTGCAACTACACCTAATGGGCTATTTGATTTATCAGGTGTCACTACCTTTTCCAAATACTTTGTTCATGCTCCTCCGCGATCAGCAATCGCCCTCTTCCTTTTGAACGCCTGATACACAAGAACAGCATTTGAATGGATAAATATGGTATGATGACAGATGTAATATGTACTGAAAATGGATAGGCAGGGCGTATTCACATACACGATGTGTAAACTAAGCTAATGGCAGCGCAACAAAGTAGAAGCAATGCAAAGCATCAATTGCAAGATATGTGCGACCAATATAACCTTGGAAAGTTAGAGCAAGCACCTTGATGGGTGAATAAGATAGGGCATCTGCCTCTGACTCCTCCACTAGGGAGCTACATTGACTTAGGTCTCCCTCTAGCTCAGAATCATTGTTAGGATCATATTCTGAGCACAAATCTGTAGGAGGAGAGCGTTTGCATTGCATTGCATCCAGACTTGATTTCAGCCCCTTAATGCCAAGTTTGACAGCCATGGCATTGTTCTACTTTATTCTTTTCATGCGCGCAAGCTCATAATCATTATGATGCTATTCAGTATCTGAGATTCATGAAAACATAAAAAGTAGTCAGATTATCTATGGAATGCATTGCGGATTCAACTCGGAGAGTGTCTCCCTACAAACCCCTGCGTATACAAAGTTCATCCCCCAACCGTGCTGACCAGACCACACACAGAAATATAAACCTCTTATGTCTCTATAACAGGCGGACACACATTTCAAAACTGAAGTAGGAACATTAGAATCATATCAAATTCGTATTTGAACAAATAAGCTAAGGAATTATGTGTGGCATAATGTTTAGCTTCAAGGGTGGAGTGCTGGTAGTGCGACAAAAAGCAAGTAGGCAGATTGTATTCCATGTAAAAGATCGTAGTCTATGTAGAAGGTGGATTTGACACTTTCTTTCTATACAATGCAGTGTTCGTTGCCCACACATGATGGAAGAGATCACACAGAGAAATACTATTCACTCATGTCTGCGGTTCCAGTATTTTGAAACAGGGTGGTCCACCCTAAAAGAATATTGACAACAAATATGACAAGGCAAGCATAGAGGTAGTGAATCAATCATTACTTGTGAGCTTACTAGGACAAGTATGCAGAATTGTAACTGCAGTAAGAGACCGTCCAAAATCTGAATCAAGAAGTTGGTCTAGCACTTATTGTTTGCAACTAATCGACGTGAATAATTGGATATCATATCGAATGAGTAAGAAAGACAAGTAAAATTGTCAACAAACCTGGCCTGGAGTAGTACTTTGGGTCAATGTCACTATGACCAACAATCCAACATGACTAGTGTCTGTTCCTAGGGCCGGAATTTTGAAACCCTGTGAACTTTACAGGTACTAAAGATTACTGAAATATCTGAACCATTAAGTGTAGGTAGCACTCAGTACACAACAAACCCTAATGACAGTCCTGCCTAATGAGTAATGAATCAATTAGAAAATGGGCGATGAGGAGTGGATGTTGAGTGTTGAGGATGTATCTCAGGATAAATCAGGTTGGCTTAGTGGGTGCTACACGCCTGAGCCCTGAACGACCTGGGAAGGTAGGCACAGCGGCGCGCACGGGCAGTGGTGACGCTGTTGGGCGAGTGGCTCCTGACCTTTTGTTAGTCCGGCGTCTCCTCCTAGAGTCATGCCATCCGAGGACGGCGAGGCAGGCGACTGGGGGCGAGTAGAGATCGGAAGCGCAGCAGAACAAAGGGGAATCGGGGTCTGGGCCGACCCAAAAACCCAGGGGGGCCGCGGCCCACCGTGGGCACCCTGTAGATCCACACCCCAGCGGCGTACATGCATTTTCGAAACTAAATTAGGAACATTTAGCTGACCAATTAAACGACTCTGTTTTAATAATATCATATTCGTATTCGAACAACTAAGCTTGTTTAGCTTGATGGATGGAGAAGTGCTATTATGACACGAAGCACGTAGGCTGATCGTATAGTGATCATAAAAGGGGGAAACCCTAAGCATGATCAATTAAACCCTATTATGACTGTGCCATGGTAAATTTGAAGCTGCAAACCACAGAAATGCTATTTAGCAACCATTGTTTGATTTGAACTAAGAACTAAATTTTAAGAGCTGAAAAGAAAGTAGAGTAACCAAGTTACGATCTATTTTCTGGTTGAGATCAAAAAGTTGAGCAGATATGAAGTAGTACCACCTCTCTTGCGGCAGCATGTAGGCATCGGGGGTGCGATGGCTGTCGGTGGCGTTGAAGCAGATCTGCAACGGTAGACGGGTGCATCGAGGGATAAGTCCCGTTGCAGTGGACGAGAAGGTCGTGGGAGCGGCCCCGGCAAGGAGGACGACGGCGCCGATGAAGCGAGAGGACGCAATGCAAGGCTCCTGGTCCATCGCCATGGATGAGAAACATCCATCTCTAGCAGTGGACGACGCGGTCTTGGTAGGCGCTCCGGCATGGTGGAGGACGGCGACGATGGATGGGGTGGCGGATGGAGAAGGCTGGTGTGGGGATGGTGTTCTAGTGCGGACGTTGTATGAATGGGAAAATGGGGGAGAGGTACGGGGAACCACGTTTTTAGGACGCGTGTCTGAAATATGGGAAAGTTACGAACTTAGCCCCCGTTTAAAATTTGGATGTCTCATCGGTTGGGGATAGGACGGTAATCTCGCATCTCCCCCAATATTTGCCCAGAGCGGTTTCGGGCGAGGAGAGGGTTTTTGGCGCCCACGGTGTATGAACGGGGCTGACAGGTAGGGCGGCTGTGTCACGTCTGAGTGAAGTTACAAACCTGCCCCTATTAAAAATATTTGCCTACATCGATTTCGGCAGAGTCGAGTTTGTTTTGCCGCCCACCGTGTATGAATGGGGAAATGGAGGGAGAGACGGAGGACTTTCGGACGAGCTTGAATCAAATGTGTTTTGCCACCCACGTTTGGCGCCCACCGTGTCTGAATGGGCTCAGAGGCGGTCGTGTCACGTCTAATTGAAGTTACTAACCTACCCCTATTGAGAGCAATGGAAATCGGGCCGATGGATTGTCCGTGTAAGGGGTAGACAGTAATTTCCATCTCGCAAACACTGTCTTCGGGCAGCCAACGTGGGAGTGGATATTTTGCCGCTTCTTTCAAATTTTGGGACAATAAGCATTCACGTTTACCCTGGCAACTAAATTCAAATCCATTTTGTATTCTTATACGAATCTTTATAAATCATTCTATGTTTTTTTAATATATCTTCAAAAGCACAACAAAGATGTATTCCACTATCATATATGAATATGATTTACAAATGCCAATACTCGAATTTAGAAGGTAGAATCCAGTTTAAGGTGAATTCGAATATTTGAAACCACTTTATGTCCAACTCAAGTGTAACATGTGTGACGCCCCCGGCCTAATCGTGCACTAATCATACACGCAAATGCACACGATCAAGCCTAAGGACTCACGGGAAGATATCACAACACAACTCTAAAACATAAATAAAGTCATACAAGCTTTATATTACAAGCCAGGGGCCTCGAGGGCTTGAATAGATAAGCTTGTGTACAAGCGTCAGCGGAAGCATCAGATATCTGAGTACATATATTAAAAGAGAAACAGAAAGGCCTTTAGAAAGGCGGGGCAAAATAAAACACTACGATCGAAAGGCGCAGGCCTCCTGCCTGGGACCCTCCGAACCTACTCCTGGTCGTCAGTCAACTCGTAGTAGTATCCATCCTCGGGGTAGTAGAAGTAGTCGATCGACGGGGCATCTTTCTCAGGGGCTCCGTCCTCTGGTCACAACAAACTGATAAGGGGAGAAAAGAAAAACAAAGCAACCGTGAGTACTCAGAAGTACTCAGCAAGCAAGGATCTACACTACATATGCAACATTTTCAAAGGGAGGCTGTATATGTGGACTGGGCTGCAGAAATGCCAGAATAGAGAGTAGGCCTAGTCCTATCGAAGACTAGCATCTTCAGCGGTCTTGCAGAAATAGAAGAGAGTAGAACAATACAATATAATGTATTAGCGTCAATAAGTCTCAACCTCACCTAGAGATCCTTTCTCGACTCCCTGCGAGAAAGCAATCCCAGAGCCATACAGTCATCAACCTCGTCCGGAGATCCCTTCTCGACTCCCTGCGAGAAGCAATCCCAGAGCCATAGTATCCAAGTATCCAGTTCTAAAATGTATCATCGGGATACAACTCCGAGTGTCCTTTACCGTAGGACAGGCTATCGATAGAAGTTTTCTTCCCTGCAGGGGTGCACCAACTTACCCAACAGGCTCGATTAACTCCGGCCGGACACACTTTCCTGGGTCATGCCCGGCCTCGGCCAAACGACACATCGCAACCCTACCTACAGCTCAGCAGAGAGGTCCCCGCCGGTCTACATCCTAAGCGCAAGGGGGTCTTGGCCATCGCCCCTCGCCCTCCGGGTCGTTGTGAGCAAGGTGGATACCAGCGCCAACGGCACGATCCGACCTGGCCACAATGCTGAACTGGACGTCTGACAAAGCTTTCGGCTTATGCTACGATGCAGAACGCCCATACTATGCCCACGTGATGGTTAGTGCTATCAGGCCAGAGACCTGCTCGGATCAAATATCCAAATCGTTAATGGACTAGGGCTTGCGGTAACGAGCAGAGACTCACGAAAGATGTGACCCCGTCGCCCCATCTCGAGGACTTGCTGCAAGGGTTAAGAATGCCCGGCCGCGCCTCGTATTCATCACTCGGGCACCATACAGGCACCCGTCTTCACAACATTCGCCACATAGGCGCACGCGGGTACCCCTCAGGGTCGACCCGCCTATCCAAGTAACAGTGTAAAGTCCAAGTATCCGTGTGTCCATAACATCAGAGGAATCCGAGGTATCACCCTCGTTGAATTCCCACTCGATGTATCCGTCAAGGTGAACTCGGAGGAATCACCCTCGATGGGTTCACACTTGAAGTGTTGCACGACAGCGTCGTTACCGAAAGTGGTGAAGGAGGAATCACCCTCGATGACCACGACCAAATAGCTACTATACAGAGTTAACATCAGAAGTGCTACATGAGGTATCACCCTCGGCACTCGATAGTAACGCTGTAGTGTCGTTACAACTAAGGGGGGGGTGATGAGCGGTGTCGGGGCCTGGTCTTCAATCCCATTGATCGGGTCTTCTTGATAATCCAGCGGGGCAGTCGGGATAAGTGGGGTCACTGATAGGTCTCTACCCAGCCTAAACTAAGCAGTTTAGGATATGCAGGTAATTATCAACAGCAGGATACAATAAACAGGCTACGCATCAGAATAGGTAAAGCAGTAGCAGCAGCAATTCTAATGCAAGCATGAGAAATAGAATGGGCGATATCGGGATGATCAAAGGGGGGGCTTGCCTGGTTGCTCTGCGGCAAGGGCAAGGTTGTCAATGCTGTCTTCGGGCTCCGGAGCTGCGTCGGTCTCGGGGACGACGTCGGGGTCGGGGGGGCTATCGAGAGAGAAGAGGGGGAGGAAACAGTATAAATATAGAGCAAACATAAGCAACACAAAGTACGACATGACATTGCGCAGTGCCGGATGTGTCCTAACGTATGGTTGCATGTCACCGAGGAAGGGGGGATCCATCCGGGAATGTTTTCCCGGTTCCGGACATTTGTCAGACAGATGACCGGAGGGGAACGGTTGCATGTTCGGATAGTTAGGGACGTGTGACAGACGAACGGACCGCGTATTCAGATTCGTCTCGTCGTTCTGAGCAATTTTCATGTATAAAGTTTTTCGATCGGAGTTACGGATTAAAAGATATGATTTTCTAAACTTTTTATTAATTTCTGGAATTTATTTAATTATTTAAATTAAACATTATCCAAAACAGTACAGGGTGATGTCACTGTGATGTAATGCTGACATCAGCAGTCAACGGTCGGCTGACCAGGGTCAAACCTGACCAGTGGGGCCCACATGTCAGCCGCTGATTAGTCTAAACAGAGTTTATTTTAACTAATTAACTAATTAGGCTATTGGGCCCACATGTCAGTGTGTAATTAGGTTAAACTAATTAACTTAATCAAAATAATTAATTAACAGGCGGTGGGGCCCGTGTGTCAATGACACAGCCAGCCCAGTCAGCGGGCTGACCGGGTCAACTGGGTCCGCGGGGCCCAGCAGTCAGCGGCACAGCGGTGGGGCCCGGTCGGCCACGTCGGACGCCTAGTCAGCGCCGGTCACCGGAGTGCTCCGGCGAGGCCGCGCGGCGGCGCGCAACTCCGGTGAGCTCGGGAATCGCCTGTGGGGCTCCATCCGAGGTGGGGTTTGGTCCTTTGGATTGGCCACGTCACGGCGCATCCGGTGATGGTGGTGGTCGGAGTTGGAGAGGCCGGAATAGTCGCCGGCGACGACGTCGGGCGGCGGGGCTCTCGGGCGTGCTACAGATTCAACACTAGGGCGCGCTAGCGAGCGAACTAAGTGACTAGGAAGGCTCAACGCGATGTGGCGAGCAAAATGAGCAGCAGCGCATGACCATTTGGTCATCGGAGGCTTGCCGTCGACAAGCTCTGCGGCGGCGCGCTCGGGCGCGAGCGAGGCGACGGCCACAGTTATGGGAAGAGGACGGGGAGAGGGGAAGAAGGTGCAGCAGCTCACAGTGGCCCTGTAGTTGTGCAATAGAGGGCTCGGGGAAGATCAACGGCGACGAATCGGTGCCAGAGATGAAGATGGCCGTGCGGGGAAGACGAGCTCGGGGAGGTCGCATCGGTGGCTCCCGGCTCCAACGAGCAGCTCCAGGAGGCGCAGTAGTCGACGGCGGAGCGCTCGGACTCGAAGGCACGACACGGGGACGACGGTGGCCGTGGAATCGATGGCAATGGCGGCGGCGGTGTTCGGGCA
The DNA here is from genome assembly GCA_011799875.1 of Thinopyrum elongatum. NCBI lineage: Eukaryota > Viridiplantae > Streptophyta > Magnoliopsida > Poales > Poaceae > Thinopyrum > Thinopyrum elongatum. Next base: position 353,554,635 of record CM022297.1, on the reverse strand, counting down.
CCGACGAGAGAGAGAGAGGGAGGGCGTGAGGGAGAGCCAGGGAGGGGTGTCCAGAGGGTCGAGAGGGGGGGCCTTATCCCCTCCAGAGGCGCGCGGTGGCCGCTGTCGAGCAGGGGAAGGGGGGGCCAGGGCGGCGAGTGCGGCGGAGGCGACAGCGCGCGAGGGGGAGGAGCAGTAGGAAGGGAACGGCGCCAGGCGGTGGGCTGGGCCGCACTGTTGCCACTCAGGCCCAGTGCGGTGGGCCTTTTTTTCTTTTCTTTATTTCTTTTTCTATTTTTCTGTTTTAGTTCCTGTTTTGCAAAATGTGTGGCACCCACATGACTTTTGCAAAAATTGTGACCTGGTCCATAAATCACAGGGCATTGTATACCACTGCAATAAAATGGTTTGGTGCCCATATCTTTTTATTTGAATTTTATTTAACTGAAAATGGATTAAATAGTGATGTTTTGCTGCTGTTAGAGTCTCTTAATTAATTTATTAGATGTTGGTTACAATTTTAGAATGGTCTCTGGAATATTTGCCATTTAATGAACAATTTAGTTTTTATGTTGGACAACTTTTATTTTCCACTTTCATTTAAATTTGGATTTTGAGTTAGGAGTTGAAAAGCAATATGATGCAAATGATGATTAGGCACTGTTGATCATGATGACATGGCATAACCAAAAGTGGGATTACTGTGGCTAACCACTGGGGGTGTTACAAATCTCCTCTACTAACAAGAATTCTCGTCCCGAGAATTAAGAGGTAGAAGGAAAAAGTTCGGGGTATTCCGCACGAAGATTATCCTCGCGTTCCCAAGTGGCTTCATCTTCAGTATGATTTGACCACTGCACTTTGAGGAACTTGGTAACCTTCTGACGGGTCCGACGTTCAGCTTCATCGAGAATGCGGATCGGATGCTCCTTATAAGATAGGTCATCTTGCAATTCGAGCACCTCGTGATCCACAACTCGGTGCGGAGATTCTTTGAAGCATTGACGAAGTTGCGACACATGGAAGACGTCGTGGATATGAGAGAATTGCGGTGGCAACTCCAATTTATATGCCACCTGACCACGTCTAGCAATTATGCGGAAAGGACCAATGTAGCGTGGAGCTAGCTTGCCCTTGATTCCAAAATGGTGAGTGCCTTTCATAGGAGTGACACGAAGATAAGCTTGATCACCAGGTTGATAAGTCAAACCCCATCGTTTGCGATCATAGTTGCTCTTCTGACGGTCCTGAGCCGCCTTGAGATTTTCCCGGACAATACGAACTTGTTCTTCGGCGTGTTGAATAATATCCGGACCCACGAGCGGTCGTTCCCCAGTTTCTGACCAATTCAGAGGGGTTCGACACTTATGTCCATAGAGTACTTCGAAGGGGGCCATTTTCAAGCTGGCTTGTTAGCTGTTGTTATAAGAGAACTCGGCATACGGGAGAGATTCTTCCCATTTCTTGCCGAAAGAAATAACACAAGCCCGAAGCATGTCTTCAAGCACTTGATTGACTCGTTCGACTTGGCCTTGAGATTGAGGGTGATAAGCTGAACTCCAGGTAATATGAGTTCCCATAGCTGTTTGGAAACTTTCCCAGAATTTGGAAGTGAAAAGACCGCCACGGTCCGAACTGATCTCCTTCGGAATACCGTGGAGTGATACAATTCTGGAGATATATAATTCTGATAACTGACTAGCAGTGATCGTCTCCTTGATAGGCAGAAAGTGTGCAACTTTAGAAAGTTGGTCGACGACGACAAGAATAGCATCGTGACCCTTCTGTGACCTGGGTAGTCCTGTAACGAAATCCATTTGAACCTTATCCCGTTTCCATAGAGGAATAGGAAGTGGTTGCAGAATTCCAGCTGGTTTCTGATGCTCTGCTTTAACGCGACGACACACATCACATTCAGCAACATAACGAGCAATATCCTGCTTCATTTTAGACCACCAGTACCTTTGACGAAGATGACGATACATCTTGGTGCTACCCGGATGAATAGACAGCGGGGTATCATGTGCCTCCTTCATGACCTTGTCAGTCATGAGTTCGAAGCGAGGTACCACAATGCGGTTTCTGAAATACAAGGTTCCATCTTCAGACAGCGAGAAATCCCTGTACTTTTCAAGGTGAAGATTTTTCTTCATCAGATCAACTTCAGCATCTTTAGCTTGCGCATTCTTAACAGCTTTCTCGAGATCTGGTTGTATCACAAGGTTATTAAGAGAACCCTGTGGAACAATACGCAGATTCAGCTTGCACAGTTCTTCATAAAGACGAGGTTGAGCTCACCTAACCATGAGGTTGTCGCAATAGGACTTGCGGCTTAAGGCATCAGCCATCACGTTAGCCTTGCCAGGGGTATAGGAAATACCCAAATCATAGTCTGCAATGGCCTCCATCCATCTTTGCTGACGGAGGTTTAGAGATGGCTGAGTGAATAAGTACTTCAGACTTTTATGATCCGTGTAGATCTCGCAACGATTACCGAGAAGGTAATGTCGCCACAACTGCAATGCATAGATGACAGCAGCTAGTTCTAGATCATGTACCGGATAATTCTCTTCATGTGGGCGCAACTGACGAGAGCCATAAGCAATCACCTTACGCTCTTGCATTAGGACACAGCCTAATCCTTCACGGGATGCATCACAATAAATCACAAAGTCTTTGCGGGTAACTGGAGGAGATAGTACTGGGGCAGATGTCAGCTTGTCTTTGAGTGCTTGAAAACTTTCCTGACATTTGTCTGTCCATTCAAACTTAACACCCTTGTGAAGCAGATCGGTCAAAGGTTTAGCAATCTTGGAAAAGTTCTCGACAAAGCGACGGCAATAGCTTGCAAGGCCAAGAAAACTTCTCACTTGCTTGACGTTCTTTGGAGGAGTCCAGTCCAGAATAGCCTGAACTCATTCTGGGTTAACGGCAATGCCATCTTTCGAAATCACATGACCAAGATAGGTTACTTCAGAAAGCCAGAATTCACATTTGGAATACTTGGCATACAGCTGGTGTTCTCGGAGTCTTTCCAGTACAAGATGGAGGTGTTCAGCATGTTCTTCCTCATTCTTTGAATAAACCAGAATATCATCTAGATATACCACGACGAACTTGTCGAGGTAATCCATGAATATATAATTCATTAGACGGGAGAATGTGGCTGGAGCATTTGTTAAGCCAAATGACATGACAGTGTACTCGTAGGAGCCATAACGAGTAACAAATGCAGTCTTGGAATATCCTCTTCACGAACACGGATCAGATGGTAACCCAACCTCAAATCAAGTTTAGAGAATACCGATGATCGATCAACTTGCTGGATCCTACTCTCCGTGTGCACTCTGATGCAGAATCCGGTCTTATCGAATGACAACTCGGAGTATAATACAACTCGGAGAGAAAGGTTAAACAAAACAATGGAAAGGAAAATGATTATCAGACTAATCAGATCAATATCAGGGAAATCGCATAGATATCCAGCTCTCCGGGTGGACGAGAATTACGAGATCCTAAGTGTCTGCATTAGTTAACTTTATTTAACCCGAATAGAAGAGAGATCAGAGTCCCAGAGTAAAGGTCGAGGAGTAAAAGATACTAATACCACCCAATTGGCGACGTGGGCCCGTAAGCCACACAGCCAAGTTAGCAAAACAGTTTTTGGTTACTAGACTCAACTTCGGCCAAGGAGTTGGAAAGGGGGTTCCTACAGGCAGTCGGCTCTGATACCAACTTGTGACGCCCCCGGCCTAATCGTGCAATAATCATACACGCAAATGCACACGATCAAGCCTAAGGACTCACGGGAAGATATCACAACACAACTCTAAAACATAAATAAAGTCATACAAGCTTTATATTACAAGCCAGGGGCCTCGAGGGCTCGAATACATAAGCTTGCGTACAAGCGTCAGCGGAAGCATCAGATATCTGAGTACAGATATTAAAAGAGAAACAGAAAGGCCTTTAGAAAGGCGGGGCAAAATAAAACACTACGATCGAAAGGCGCAGGCCTCCTGCCTGGGACCCTCCGAACCTACTCCTGGTCGTCAGTCAACTCATAGTAGTATCCATCCTCGGGGTAGTAGAAGTAGTCGATCGATGGGGCATCTTTCTCAGGGGCTCCGTCCTCTGGTCACGACAAACTGATAAGGGGAGAAAAGAAAAACAAAGCAACCGTGAGTACTCAGAAGTACTCAGCAAGCAAGGATCTACACTACATATGCAACATTTTCAAAGGGAGGCTGTATATGTGGACTGGGCTACAGAAATGCCAGAATAGAGAGTAGGCCTAGTCCTATCGAAGACTAGCATCTTCAGCGGTCTTGCAGAAATAGAAGCGGGTAGAACAGTACAATATAATGTAGTAGCATCAATAAGTCTCAACCTCACCCAGAGATCCTTTCTCGACTCCCTGCGAGAAAGCAATCCCAGAGCCATACAGTCATCAACCTCGTCCGGAGATCCCTTCTCGACTCCCTGCGAGAAGCAATCCCAGAGCCATAGTATCCAAGTATCCAGTTCTAAAATGTATCAATCAGGATACAACTCCGAGTGTCCTTTACCGTAGGACGGGCTATCGATAGAAGTTTTCTTCCCTACAGGGGTGCACTAACTTACCCAACACGCTCGATTAACTCCGGCCGGACACACTTTCCTGGGTCATGCCCGGCCTCGGCCAAACGACACATCGCAACCCTACCTATAGATCAGCAGAGAGGTCCCTGCCGGTCTACATCCTAAGCGCAAGGGGGTCTTGGCCATCGCCCCTCGCCCTCCGGGTCGTTGTGAGCAGGGTGGATACCAGCGCCAACGGCACGATCCGACCCGGCCACAATGCTAAACTGGACGTCTGACAAAGCTTTCGGCTGATGCTACGATGCAGAACGCCCATACTATGCCCACGTGATGGTTAGTGCTATCAGGCCAGAGACCTGCTCGAATCAAATATCCAAATCGTTAATGGACTAGGGCTTGCGGTAACGAGCAGAGACTCACGAAAGTTGTGACGCCGTCGCCCCGTCTCGAGGACTTGCTGCAAGGGTTAAGAATGCCCGGCCGCGCCTCGTATTCATCACTCGGGCACCATACAGGCACCCATCTTCATAACACTCGCCACATAGGCGCACGCGGGTACCCCTCAGGCTCGACCCGCCTATCCAAGTAACAGTGTAAAGTCCAAGTATCCGTGTGTCCATAACATCAGAGGAATCCGAGGTATCACCCTCGTTGAATTCCCACTCGACGTATCCGTCAAGGTGAACTCGGAGGAATCACCCTCGATGGGTTCACACTTGAAGTGTTGCACGATAGCGTTGTTACCGAAAGTGGTGAAGGAGGAATCACCCTCGATGACCACGACCAAATAGCTACTCTACAGAGTTAACATCAGAAGTGCTACACGAGGTATCACCCTCGGCACTCGATAGTAACGATGTAGTGTCGTTACAACTAAGGGGGGGGTGATGTGCGGTGTCGGGGCCTGGTCTTCAATCCCGTTGATCAGGTCTTCTTGATAATCCAGCGGGGCAGTCGGGATAAGTGGGGTCACTGATAGGTCTCTACCCAGCCTAAACTAAGCAGTTTAGGATATGCAGGTAATTATCAACAGCAGGATACAATAAACAGGCTATGCATCAGAATAGGTAAAGCAGTAGCAGCAGCAATTCTAATGCAAGCATGAGAAATAGAATGGGCGATATCGGGATGATCAAAGGGGGGGCTTGCCTGGTTGCTCGGCGGCAAGGGCAAGGTTGTCAATGCTGTCTTCGGGCTCTGGAGCTACGTCGGTCTCGGGGACGACGTCGGGGTCGGGGGGGCTATCGAGAGAGAAGAGGGGGATGAAACAGTATAAATATAGAGCAAACATAAGCAACACAAAGTACGACATGACATTGTGCAGTTCCGGGTGTGTTCTAACGTATGGTTGCACGTCACCGAGGAAGGGGGGATCCATCCGGGAATGTTTTCCCGGTTCCGGACATTTGTCAGACAGATGACCGTAGGGGAACGGTTGCATGTTCGGATAGTTAGGGACGTGTGACAGACGAACGGACCTCGTATTCGGATTCGTCTCGTCGTTGTGAGCAATTTTCATGTATAAAGTTTTTCGATCGGAGTTACGGATTAAAAGATATGATTTTCTAAAGTTTTTATTAATTTCTAGAATTAATTTAATTATTTAAATTAAACATTATCCAAAACAGTACAGGGTGATGTCACTGTGACGTAATGCTGACGTCAGCAGTCAACGATCGGCTGACCAGGGTCAAACCTGACCAGTGGGGCCCACATGTCAGCCTCTGATTAGTCTAAACAGAGTTTATTTTAACTAATTAACTAATTAGGCTACTGGGCCCACATGTGAGTGTGTAATTAGGTTAAACTAATTAACTTAATCAAAATAATTAATTAACAGGCGGTGGGGCCCGTGTGTCAGTGACACAGCTAGCCCAGTCAGCGGGCTGACCGGGTCAACTGGGTCCGCGGGGCCCAGCAGTCAGCGGCACAGCGGTGGGGCCCGGTCGGCCACGTCGGACGCCTAGTCAGCGCCGGTCACCGGAGTGCTCCGGTGAGGCCGCGTGGCGGCGCGCAACTCCGGCGAGCTCGGGAATCGCCTGTGGGGCTCCATCCGAGGTGGGGTTTGGTCCTTTGGATTGGCCACTTCACGGCGCATCCGGTGATGGTGGTGGTCGGAGTTGGAGAGGTCGGAATAGTCGCCGGCGATGACGTCGGGCGGCGGGGCTCTCGGGCATGCTACAGATTCAACACTACGGCGCGCTAGCGAGCGAACTAAGCGACTAGGAAGGCTCGACGCGATGTGGCGAGCAAAATGAGCAGCAGCGCATGACCATTTGGTCATCGGAGGCTTGCCGGCGACAAGCTCTGCGGCGGCGCGCTCGGGCGCGAGCGAGGCGATGGCCACGGTTATGGGAAGAGGACGGGGAGAGGGGAAGAAGGTGCAGCAGCTCACAGTGGCCCTGTAGTTGTGCAATAGAGGGCTCGGGGAAGATCAACGGCGACGAATCGGTGCCGGAGACGAAGATGGACGTGCGGGGAAGACGAGCTCGGGGAGGTCGCATCGGTGGCTCCCGGCTCCAACGAGCAGCTCCAGGAGGCGCAGTAGTCGACGGCGGAGCGCTCGGACTCGAAGGCACGACACGGGGACGACGGTGGCCGCGGAATCGATGGCAATGGCGGCGGCGGCGTTCGGGCACCGACGAGAGAGAGATAGAGGGAGGGCGTGAGGGAGAGCCAGGGAGGGGTTTCTAGAGGGTCGAGAGGGGGGGCCTTATCCCCTCCAGAGGCGCGCGGTGGCCGCTGTCGAGCAGTGGAAGGGGGGGCCAGGGCGGCGAGTGCGGCGGAGGCGACAGCGCGCGAGGGGGAGGAGCAGTAGGAAGGGAACGGCGCCAGGCGGTGGGCTGGGCCGCACTGTGGCCACTCAGGCCCAGTGCGGTGGGCCTTTTTTTCTTTTCTTTATTTCTTTTTCTGTTTTTCTGTTTTAGTTCCTGTTTTGCACAATGTGTGGCACCCACATGACTTTTGCAAAAATTGTGACCTGGTCCATAAATCACAGGGCATTGTATACCACTGCAATAAAATGGCTTGGTGCCCATATCTTTTTATTTGAATTTTATTTAAGTGAAAATGGATTAAATAGTGTTGTTTTGCTGCTGTTAGAGTCTCTTAATTAATTTATTAGATGTTGGTTACAATTTTAGAATGGTCTCTGGAATATTTGCCATTTAATGAACAATTTAGTTTTTATGTTGGACAACTTTTATTTTCCACTTTCATTTAAATTTGGATTTTGAGTTAGGAGTTGAAAAGCAATATGATGCAAATGATGATTAGGCACTGTTGATCATGATGACATGGCATAACCAAAAGTGGGATTACTGTGGCTAACCACTGGGGGTGTTACAACATGTATGACACACGCAGCATATAGTGTACTCCCATTTAGATATGTACACAAGTGATGTCTCAAGATTCAAAATACTGAGTCAATCAACCAATAATGTATAAAACTAACAGACATATAAACACTTATAGAGTATATGGATTAATAATATCAACTAACATACATAAGCCAGGCCACTGTACTTTTTTTGCTAGAAGAGCATCATTTTTTAGCAAAGCTAGTACAACATCTTGGCCCTTTCAGATCCGTGCCACTTAAGGACCATCTATACTACTATCAATGCTGAATGCACATTCAGCCCGATTGGCATATTTGTAGGTCTGGCATAGCAATCAAAATGAAATGTCTCAGAGTCTTATCAATTAATACAGACTCGTGCTCAAAAAAAATTACAAACCAAAAAACAAAAACAAAATATTACATGATCTCTAGAACAAATGGTTTGATCGATTACATGAAAAAACAACACAAAGGTTATTCAACAATGGAAAAAACATTTCACCTATGATTTACCAAGTGAGAATTTAATTTCCTTTTTTCCTTCAGGACCTTAACAATGCGGTCAGTCTCAGCTTGCTTCGTCTTGAAATCCACCAAATATTTAATGGTTGTCTTGAGTACTCCTTGTGATTGTGCTGTTTGCTTCCTCAACATGTCAACTTCATCTCTAAGTGCAGAAGCAGAATCTCTTTCTACCAATAGTTTAGCCTCTAGAGCATCAGCAGTTGGCGATTCATGATGCACGATTGGACTGGTGCCACTGCTGTGGGTTGATAGAACGTCCATGGGGCTAACCTGTTTTGCCATTAAAGTTCCGATTGGATTCTGAAAAGTTGAATTTAGCAAAACATCTCAACTGGGAGATAGAACAGCAAACCAGTTAAACAAACAAGGAATTAAAGAGTTTCGATTGGATGCTGAAAAGTAGTTATTAACATCATTGTAACCGGTTGCAGCAACAAAGCAGTTAAACAAACAAGTTTTGCAAAAGTTACCTGTTGTGGCATTGGAGTTTCTCTTGGATCCTGAAAAGTTGAGTAGCTAGTAACGTGATTAGAGCAACCGGTTGCAGCAGCAAAGCAGTTAAACAAACAAGTTTTGCAAAAGGAACCTGTTGTGGCATTGGAGTTTCTCTTGGATCCTGAAAAGTTGAGTAGTCAGTAACTTGATTAGAGCAACAAGTTACAACAGCAAACCTGTTACACAAATATATTTTTGAAAATGTACCTGCTGTGCAATTGGACTTCCAATTGGATCCTAAAAACTTGAAGTTGGTAAGATGATTACAACAATAAGTTACAGCAGCAAACCAGGTAAGGAAGGAAGTTTTTAAAAACATACCTGTTGTGCCAACGGAGTTTCAGTTGGATCCTGCAAACTTGAATGTTAGAAATCATAAATAAAGTGTTGCAAGAGCCATAAGAAACTAACATCAAATAGTAAAACTAACCCATTTTGGCAACGTATTTAATTACACATGAACTAGTAAAACTAACAAATTCTTGGCAACGTATTAAAGTAACAAGTCGGTACCGTTTACCAGCAACACAGACATCTGTAAATATCTTTGATGTAAGCAAAATGATTCCGACACACACACACACACACACACACACATATATATATAAGTTAAAAAGACGTTGTCCCTCATATAAACATGACAGTTGTCTGTCTATGAACATGCAAATATTACTAGTGCTACAAGTAATAACAGCAAACCATTTAAACAAACAGGGTATCAAAACATAAATTACACATGAATTTTGCTGCACCCTAGAATTACATATGACCAGCTATCTACGTGCTTAAGTAGCTATTTAAGTTCAGGCAAATAGGTAATTCTTAACAGTAAGTATCAAACACATAGATAGGCGCAGTCTATAATAGGATTAACAGGCTATGGCATTATGTAATCAGTAGCAAACTAAATTAAGTCAAGCAACGTAATTGAACAATTTTGTAATCAGTGGCTAGCTAAAATTTCGAGAATCAGGTAACTGAACTTATGCTAGCTCTTTGTACAGGCACACTGCAACTTCTTTTTCACTTACATGATTCTACAAAGGATCCATCGCATCAATTGCTTGGATACGTAGTCCCAATACTTCTTTCTTCCCACACTGCATTGGTAAGTCGAATGGTTAATCTGATAAGATGGTGCGTCCTTGATATGTTATATGAGGACGGGTTGTCAGACTAGTTGTAGCAACACACATCACACTGGCTTTTATTGTATATTTCATGCGATTACATTTGGCATATCGAGATCTAAGCAATCTACAATAGGATGAAAAGACCGGCATCCTTCACATTATTGGCGAACTCAGTTCATAGAAATAAGCAATTCAACCATTCTATGGGTAAATCAAAATCGCCACTGGAATATTTTTCACTACCCCAATCATACACGCAAAAAGGGGCGACGCCACCGTAGGGGCTGGTATGGGCGGCCACCTCGGGTGGCTGGAAAGTGTGCACCTAGTTTGAGTCGTCCAGGTTGGCCCAAGCTAGTTTTGTTCGTCCCAACGCATGAGAAGGCAATGTAAAAAATGAAGAAAATTGTTTCAATTTGGATGGGCCAATAAAGTAAGTGCAAGGCAGGCCCTATAGCAGGCTCGCGGCCCAAACAAGCGCCTCCCATATCGATCGACAGCAGGAAAAATCCCCAATTCGTTCGCTCCAGCCTCCAGTCTGGTTCGCTCCTAACCTAGCCACTGCTGGATAGACCGACACAACACTTCCTCACGCCCTCATTGGACGGCGGTCGCCGGGCTTCAAGCGAATGGAAGATCCAACCCTGGGTGTAGCCTGCGTGGGAGGCAGCGGCGGCAGCACGGGCATGGCATCGAGCTTGCGCAAACAGACAGTCGCAGCTTGCAAGAGCAGCATGCGCAACGAGCAGGTACATCACATCCCTGATTATATCTAATTCAACTGTTCAATTTCTGGCCAATAGTTAAACCTGACGATATTGTAAAACTGCTTGTATGTAGGGAATCTATAAGAAAATGAAACCAATTTCTGCTTATTTTATAACTCCCCCAATCAATACTGAACTGACTGAACCTGATGTGTCTAATCAAGTTTCCAGTGCAAACATACAAGCTCATGTTGTTCTTGAGCCTGAAGTGTCTAATGAACAGACTACTAATGAAGGATTTGATGCAAACATTTTACATGCTCATGGTGATGAACATATAGTGTCTAATGAGGGATCTAATGCAAGCATTTTGCAAGCTCCCATTCAAGGATTTAGTGTCTAATGATGATCTACTATGTTGAGAGAGAGAGAGAGATTTGCAGGAATTGATGACAAGCAAATTATAGTACATTTTCATGGCTTGAGGAAACGTCGAGGCCATCTACCAGAAAGTCCCCGTATCATGACAACCTAGCATAAATACTTTTCTAATCTGTTGTTTGAAACTATTGGCATACTTGTGCAGGATAGATATATTGATATGCAGTTTACGCACTGGTTATAGGTGCAATTACACTTGGATATTTTTGGCCAGAGAACGAATAATTCAAGCAGGTACAGTCCATGTTAGTAGTCCTTGTACACCATGTTGCATTTTGTGTTTTTTGGTGCTTACATCATTTAGTGTTTTATAATCTGGAACTACTTTGGATCATTACCTGGTTTTCAAAGTGCATGTAGCTTCACATTTCTCAAGTTATGTTGATTTCCGGAGTGCAAGTGCCTTCATATTTTTTAAGTTAAATTTTTGCCCCTGGTAACTTGAATTCGTGGATCCGCCACTGCACACAAATCATACACGCAGGCCAGTACAAATTAAATGAAATGCAGGGACTTACGCTAGCTCGTTGTATAGGCTCACTGCAACTCTGCTTGCACTTGGGATGTTCCATGTACAAGTCCATGTTACAACTTGCTTGGATGTGCAAGCCTTGTGCTCCTTGCATCCCCCTCTGCATTTTTGACATGGAGAATGGTTGATCAAATGAGAGGAATCGACCTTGCTATTGTACCGGAGGACAGGTACTTACAAGGTTATACAGGCATGCAGGATGTGTACCAGATCCCGTAGCGCCATCATGCTTCGCTAAAAAATGGTTTTGCTTGTTTCAGATGATATCTCCAGAAGAAATAAGAGTTAAAGTCAGAGTTTCATAGGCGTGTAAGCTAAGAGAGCAGTAAAAGGATATCCAAACATCGTCGGAATAGTGCACAAGGGAGTGATATGTGGATACCTAGTTCGGGCCGGCGTTTGGGCATGCTCGCCTAGCTAGAGTGCAGGTCACTTCAGAGCCGTTGAGGGTGATGCGCTGGCATTGGCTGGCCGCGTATGGATGCAGATCTCGAGTGGCAGCGGAGCGCTACGATGCAGTGGACGCGGCCGTTGGTGAAGCACCAACGCCGTCGGGGGGGTGGAGGTGCGACGATGTTCTTGGTGAAGTGGCCCCGGTGAGGTGGGAGACGGCGTCAGTGAAGCGCACCTGATGCGGTGGAAGTTGGTGTCTGAGGCACATCGGCTGCGGCGGCCGACGTTGTGGGTGGACCACCCGATGCGGTGGACGAGGGGGTAGATGAGGTAGCTCCGGTGCAGTGGTGAAGCGCGACCGTCGTCTTCGTCGTCGTCGTCCGGCACAGAGGTGGGGAAAGAGACGAGACGAAGGGCGATTCGAATTTTGCTTGGGTTGGCGGCGAATTAGGGATTTGAGAGCTCTGGGCGCGGAAGGTGACGGGGGAGAAGGGAGATTTTGCAGGGCTAGAATTGGGGCCGCCAGATATTTCAATCCGAAACGTGGAAGCGCGAATTTTTTTTGTCGTCGTTCTTTTTTGAGAATGACACACGCGACCACCACGACACGACCCTGGTCTGCCTAGTGCACCTACATTTGAGAATGCAAACGAATCTTCTTTCATTGGGAAACGAATCTTGTACTATGTATTACCATGCCCGTGTTTTCCTTGCAAATAATTAGTCCTTCAAAACGAGATACTATGAATTAATTAATAAGGAGTTCTTTGAATTAGAGTGTGTTTGTCACATAGTGATCTCCAATTCAAATGTGGATTTCGCATTTCAGGGTATCCACACTACTTTTTTAATACAAAATCATATATGTATAAGATGAACACCATGGTAGTGAGAAAACTTTGGATGGATTCAAGCATATGACCACACACATACAAAATACTACAACAATCGAGTCAATATCAACCTTTCCAAACCTAGTATGGCACGAATTCAAAATAAATACGGAAGCCATATGCATGGTCCTCAATTCAAATCTTACAATGCACACTAAATTAAAACATCAATATTAAGTCTAGTACTATCTACATTCAAATGTTGTCTCGGCACACACGCTACATACTTCCTCTATTGATCAATCTTCCTCTCCTAACCACCTTACAAAGCTATTGGTTTCCGCACGTTCATTCTTTCTCTCCATGTTTCGATCTCTAACTCTCACACACCCGCCATTGCACTCCATGCCGAGCTCTCTCTCTCTCTCTCCCCATCCCACCCTCTCTCGGTAGATACATGCACTGCCTATCTAGACCCCCTCCCTCTTGTGCGCACGCACGCACATTGTCTATCTAGGTCACTCTCGAGAAACCGTCTCACTCTTTCTTCCGCACAGCGGCCCACACTCGCTTAATATCTCTCTCTCTTTATCTAAGTCTCGATTAACCTCGCTTTCTCTCACACACAAATGATATATCTCCCTGTTCGGGCCTCGATCGACGCACTATATACTCTCTCATGCAGATTGTCTATCTAGATCAGTTTCTCCAAGCCGTCCCACTCATTCGACCTCATGGCGGCCCACGCTCGCTCAATCTCTCTCTCTCTCTATGCATGTCTCGATTGACCTCTCTCTTTGTCACACACAAACGATATATCTCCATGTTTGGGCCTAATTCAACATATTCATAGTTTATACTCTCACACGCACATTGTCTATCTAGGTCACTCTCTCCAACCTGTCTCACTCTTTCGATCGCATGACGACCCACACTCGCTCAATCTCTCTCTCTCTTTATCTATGTATCGATTGACCTTGCTTCCTCCCACGCACAAATGATATGTGTACCTGTCTGTGACTGGATCATCTCTCAAGCTCTCTCTTGCAGCCCTCACCCTTTCCAAAAGCTCAATCGGACAATATCTATCCATAGCATATATATCTTTTCAATGAATGTCGGGGCACACTCACTTTGTCTCTCTATCTATGTCTCAATTAACCTCGCTTTCTCACGTCGTCTCTTCCACACATTGAAGCTACCTCTCCATCCCTCGCAGAGCCGGAGCTATTTACATTGCGAGGGGGACTCCAACCTTTGATTAATTTGTGAAGGTATTTATTTCGGTGGGTTTAGATTATATTTTTGTAGCATTCGCCCCACAACTACTCCAAACACCATTGCAACCCCCGCCCCTCCCCCAATTGTTCTCCCTCTGGATCGGTCACCGCTCTCTCACACGCCCCTCCCCCAATTGTAGATGTTAATATTTCTTAATAAAGGATTTGGTCAAACATTTTGCTTAGTCAGACTTCAGACAAGTTATATATGCAGAGTAAAAAGATAATCCCTCCGTACCAGTGCATTGCCTGATATAGTGACTCTAGTAGGCACGAACAACGCACGAACAAAATCAACAAACGGAGCTCCATTCTGTGCTCATCCTGGTGTAGTACTATTAGTACTAGGCAATGGAGTTGACGGGTGACCTAGGGTAGCGGCGACCAAGGGAATTGAACCGTACTCGACACGGTAGGTAACGTGGGCTAGTTACTAAAGCATCCCACCATTGTTCATCGGTTATCATTATGGACTAGAGACATGAGGGGAATTTCCTAGGGCTGGAATTCTGACCGCCAGTTATTTCGACTAGAAACGCAGAGGCTCGAGTGGAGGCGCGAAGTTTAATATCGTGGTTCTTTTGGTTGGGGTTGGCTAATGTGCGTACCACGCACGCCACCACCAGGACACGAGCCCGGGTTTGGCTGGTATGCCGTCGGGTGCTACCATTCGAGAATGCGAAAGGAATCTTTTTTTTAAATTACCGAACGAATCTATATGTATTACAATGCCCGTATTTTCCTTGCAAATAACTGGTCATTCCAAAAGGCACGGTAATTGATTTATGACGAGTTCTTGAACTAGAGTGAGTTTGTGATATAGTGATCTCAACATGGATGTATGACCATGCATGTATGACACGAATTCAAAACTAAAATTTAAGCCATGCATGGTTCTCAATTCAATATTTAAAATGCACAAAAAATTGAAACATGAATATTAAGTCTAGTACTATGTACATGCAAATGTTGTGTTTAGGTCCCTCCATCGATACCCCCCAACCACCACACATACTTCATGTATCGATCGATCTTCATTTCTTTGTTAATAGAGCTATTGGTATCCGACACACGCCCGCTCATTATTTCTCTTCACGTTTTGATCTCCATTTATGTCACACCCGCCCACACACTCTCAACAAATGTATTTCTCACACACAACCTCGTCGTGCCCTCCATGACAAACCCTCCCTCTCCCTCTTAAGACACGTACGTTGCCTTTGTAAAACACCTTCACCGTGCGCGCACACACAAAGTCTATCTAGGCCACTCTCGATAACTATATCCCTCCAACCCTGACTGCAGCTTCGCCGCGTGATATCTCGGTGTATCGTCTTTAACATTTGAGTGTACGCTATGCCACACTCACTCGATCTCTCCCTCTATAAATGACTCGATTGACCTCGCTTTCTCGCGTCGTCTCTCTCACACCTAGACGCTCCCACTACACCTCTTGCATAGGCGGAGCTATGTAGATTGTCGGGGGGTAACCCCTCGACCTTAGATAAAATTTTGAAGCTCTGTTTAGGATTGTTTGGATTACATTTTTTGAACATTATATTTGTCCCCACCCTCCCAAACACCGATGGGTTGTACACCCCCCCCCCCCGAGATAATATCATGTGCCCCCACACCTTAGATGCTATATGGTGATACGAGTTCCTTGGAGCATGTAGATCTAAGATATAGCAGCTCATAGATGTCTTAATATTTTTACAAGAAACCTTAATGAGTTTGGGAATTGCACATAATTAGTACCAAAACTACTCAGATGCCCTTGGATCCCATATCCAACGTCCTCGAAGCTCGTATCATCGTAGCATCTAAGATGAGGGAAGACCTCATATTCTCTTGTGTTTAAGAATATCACGTGCTACCACACCTTAGATGTTGTGGTGATACAAGCTCCTCAGAGCCGTTGGATCTGAGATCCAACGACTCCTTGGTGGTTCAAATGTTTTTGCAGAAAAGCCCCCAAAGAGTTTGGGCGCAGCCCACAAGCACAAAGACTACTCAGATGCCATTGGATCTCAGATTGAACGACCTCGAAGCTCGTATCACCGTAGCATCCAAGGTGCGAGAGCACCTGATGTTTTCTCGCACGGGGGAATATGAGGTGCTCCCACACCGTAGATTCTATGGTGATACGAGTTCCCGAGAGATCTAACGGCTCGCAGTAGGAGATTTGAATGTTTTTGCAATATAGGCCTCAAAGAGTTTGGGAATTGCACAGAAAGTACAAATACTACGGACATGGCATTGGATCTCAGATCCAACGACCTAGATGCTCATATCACCGTAGCGGCTAATTAAGCTGCGGGGAGCACCTAATATGAGCTACTGGGAGCCGTTGGATCCAAGATCCAGCGGCTCACATGAGGCCTGAATGGTTTTTTTTGCAAAAAAAACCCTTGGAGAGTTTGGAAATTGCGCATAATTACAAAGACTGCTCCCAAGCCACTGGATCTCAGATCCAACGACGTAAAATCTCGTATCACCATCGCATCTAAGCTGCGGGGAGCATGTGATATTCTATGCCGCTGTCATTTTTGTTCCTAAACTTGCAAAATACATGTAACTGGTGCCGTAATTTGTCTAACCGTGCAAAGTGTTTGTGCAAAAAAACCATCCTACACTGAAATATCGGAACAACACACGGGAGGCCCACTTGTCATTGATCAAATTTGGACCTAAAACTAACAAATATGAAGGACGAGATTTGAACCGGCAACCTAGAGTACAAAGCATACGTCGATAGCCTGAAACCACAACGGTTGTTGGCTTTGTCGCATAACTTGATTTTATACAGTATTACATTGAGTAGAGTAGAGGGAGTGGCTCATCAACAGGTGCATTAACATTGACTGGCTTACTGGTGGGTCCCATGTCTGCCATCTCTCTCTCCTCTCCATCTAGTAGTACAACCTTTAGACGCATGGGCACACACGAAGAGCGGCGCGAGTGTGACGCCCCCAGCTCAATCGTGCACTAATCATACACGCAAATGCACAAGATCAAGCCTAAGGACTCACGGGAAGATATCACAACACAACTCTAAAACATAAATAAAGTCATACAAGCTTTATGTTACAAGCCAGGGGCCTCGAGGGCTCGAATACACAAGCTTGCGTACAAGCGTCAGTGGAAGCATCAGATATCTGAGTACAGATATAGAAGAAAGCACAGAAAGACCCTTAAAAGGCGGGGCAAAAGAAAAACACTACGATCGATAGGCGCAGGCCTCCTGCCTGGGACCCTCCGATCCTACTCCTGGTCGTCGGTCAGCTCGTAGTAATATCCACCCTCGGGGTAGTAGAAGTAGCGATCGTCGGCGGGGGCAGCTGTATCCGGGGCTCCGTCATCTGGTTGCATCAAAAGTATTTGGGGGAAAAAGAAAGCAAAGCAACCGTGAGTACTCATCCAAAGTACTCAGCAAGCAAGGATCTACACTACATATGCAACATTATCAAAGAGAGGCTGTATATGTCGACTGGGTTGCAGAAATGCCAGAATGGAGGGAAGGCCTAGTCCTATCGAAGACTAGCATCTTCAACGGTCTTGCAGCATTAGAAGAGTGTACAGTAGTACAATATAGAGTAGTAGTATCATTAAGTCTCATCCTCACCCAGAGATCCTTTCTCGACTCCCTGCGAGAAAGCATTCCCAGAGCCATACAGTCATCAACCTCGTCCGGAGATCCCTTCTCGACTCCCTGCGAGAAGCAATCCCAGAGCCATAGTATCCAATTCTAATTGTATCAATCGGGATACAACTCCGAGTGTCCTTTACCGTAGGACCGGCTATGCATAGATTAGTTCTTCCCTGTAGGGGTGCACCAACTTACCCACCACGCTCGCTTAACTCTGACCGGACACACTTTTCCGGGTCATGCCCGGCCTCGGCCAAACGACACACCGCAGCCCTACCTAGAGCTCAACAGAGAGGTCCCCACCGGTCTACATCCTAAGCGCAAGGGGGTCTTGGGCCATCGCCCCTCGCCCTTCGGGTCGTTGCACACATGGCTCAGATCCAAGCACCACCTCTGTCGTGAATGGCGCCAATCACTCCATGCCGCACTGCTGAACTGGACGTCTGACAGAGCTTTCAGCTGATGCATACGATGCAGAACGCCCATACTATGCCCACGTGATGGTTAGTGCTATCGGGCCAGAGGCCCACTCAGATCACATATCCAAACCGTTAGTACCTTGGGGGTGCGGTAACGAGCAGAGACTCACGATCGATGTGACCCCATCGCCCCGTCTCGAGGACTTGCGGCAAGGGCCAAGAATGCCCGGCCACGCCTCGTATTCATCACTCGGGCACCAAACAGGCAACCCGCCTTCACAACACACGCGGGTACCCCTCAGGGTCGGCCCGCCTTTCCAAGTAACAATAGTACAGTCCAAATATCCATGTGTCCATAACATCAGGGGGAAATCCGAGGTATCACCCTCGTTGGATTCCTACCCGATATATCCGTCAAGGTGAACTTGGAGGAACCATCCCCGCTGGGTTCACACTTGAGGTGTTGTACGACGGCGTCGTTATCGGAAGCGGTGAAGGAGGAATCACCATCGATTACCACGACCGATTAGCTACTCTACAGAGTTAACATCAGAAGTGCTACACGAGGTATCACCCTCGGCACTCGATAGTAACGCTGCAGTGTCGTTACAACTAAGGGAGGTGATGTGTGGTGCCGGGGTCTAGTCTTCAATCCCGTTGATCGGGTCTTCTTATAATCCAGCGAGGCAGTCGGGATAAGTGGGGTCACTGACAGGTCTCTACCCAGCCTATACTAGAAAGTTTAGGATAAGCAGATAAGGTTTCAATAGCAGGTTACAATAAACAGGCTATGCATCAGAATAGGTAAAGCAGTAGCAGCAGTAATTCTAATGCAAGCATGAGAAAATAGAATGGGCGATATCGGGATGATCAAAGGGGGGGCTTGCCTGGTTGCTCGGCGGCAAGGGTAAGGTCGTCAACGGTGGCGTCGGGCTCCGGAGCTGCGTCGGTACCAGGAACTGCGTCGGGGTCTAACGAGAGAGAAGAGGGGGAGGAAATAGTATAAATACACAGCAAATAGGAGCAACACAGAGCAGGCTACGCTAACGTGCAGTGCAGGGTTGCCTGAAGACATGTCTAGGTCATTTGGTTATTTTAGGAGTTTGTTTGGATTTATTTTATTAGAGTCATGCACTATTCATTTATCTGAAACAGGCAAAAAGTTGCATGTTCAGTTAGTTAGAGGCATCTAATAGGTATGTGGGTAGCGTATTCGGATTCGTCTCAATTTTTTGATCATTTTTCATATATACATTATTTTCATCGGAGTTACGGATTAAAAGATATGATTTTCTAAAGTTTTTATTAATTTCTGGAATTTATTTACTTATTTAAATTCGAATTATCCAAAACAGTAAAAGATGATGTCATCATGACGTAGAGGTGACGTCAACAGTCAACAGTGCAGCTGACCAGGTCAAACCTGACGTGTGGGGCCCACATGTCATAGACATAGGGCTAATCCAGGGTTTAAATTTAACTAAAACTAATTAACAGGGGTGTGGCCCCACCTGTCACTGAGTAATTAACAGTTTATTTATTTTTGAAATTGATTTAAACTGGCGGGGCCCGCATGTCAGTGGCGGGGCCAGCCCAGTCAGCGGCTGACCCGGTCAATGGGGCCAGCGGGGCCCAGGTTTAGTGGGTGAGCGGTGGGGCCCGGGGCTGCCACATGGGCGCCCGGTCAGCGCCGGCCGCCGGAGCTACTCCGGCGAGCCCGAGCGCGGTGACAACTCCGGCGAGCCCGGAATCGAGCTACGGGGCACCATTTCGCGCGCTCTCTAGCTCTCTGGAACGAGCAGACGGAGCCGCGTGCGGTTGTGGGGTGCACGGCGGCAGGGGAGGCCGGGGTTGAGCAGGGCGACGGCGTTGGCGGACGGTGGCGTTCGGGTGGTGAGGAAAACGCAGCAGCAGCACGCGCGCGAACAAACCAACTACGCCGCGAGGCCCTACGCGATGCGGGGAAACTAGCGGACACAGCCACGGGACCATTTGGTCACCGACGATGCGTCGGCGGCGAGCTCCGCGGCGTCCAGTACGGCCCCGAATGGAGCGGTGGCTACGGCGAGGGGAAGAACGCAGGGAGAGAGGGAGAGGGAGGAAAAGCTCACAGCGCCCTGCAGACGTGCTAGCGTGGGCTCGGCGAAGACTCGGGGCGGCAGATCGACGGCGGCGATCTTTGGCGTCCGAGAGGGGAGGCGAGGTCGTGGGCGAAGAGGCAGGGGCTCCCGGCTCGAATGCAGGGGTGTAGGAGGCGTAGCCGGCGACGGGGAGGCCGGTGGGCACGTCGGAGAAGCGAGTGGAGCTCGGTGGCCGCGAGCTCAATGGAGCGCGCCCATGGCTGCGCTCGGTCTGGGGTGGAGAGCAAGGGAGGAAGGGAGAGGGAGGAGCTAGAGGGGGCCAGGGGTGCACGGGGCTCTGCCCTTTATCCACGGCGAGCGCGGCAACGCGCTGTCATGCAGCGAGGGAGGGGGGATGGGCTCGGGGGCGCGCGCGCACGCAGAGCGCTCGACAGTGGGGCGCGGGAGGGGAGTGAGCAGTGCGGGGAAGGGACGGCGCCAGGCGGTGGGCTGGGCCGTCTGTGCTGACTAGAGCCCAGCCACTCGGGTCCCTTTTCCTTTTCCTTCTTTTCTCTTTTCTCTTTTCAGTTTTTCTGTTTTAGTTCCTATTTTTCCTTTTATTTTTTTATTTCAAATGACTTTTGTATTTTATGAAACTTGCCCAAATATTCACAGTGCAATATTAGACATTGTTAGAAAATGGTTTGGAGTACAAATGATTTTATTTGGATTTTAAATAAGAGAATAAGGGTTAAATAACTCTGTTTTGTGGTTGTTAGAGCCACCTAATTTATTTAGTATATGTTGAATATAATTTTAGAATTGTCTCTGGATTATTTACAATATTATGAACAATTTAGTTTTCAAATTTGAACAACTTTTATTTTCACTTTCAGTTTAATTTCCATTTGAATTTAAATTTGAAAAGAGATATGATACTAATGATGATTAAGCACTGTTGATCATGATGACATGGCATTATAAAAAGGGGGATTACTGTAGCTAACCACTGGGGGTGTTACAAATCTCCTCCACTAACAAGAATTCTTGTCCCGAGAATTAAGAGGTAGAAGGAAAAAGTTCGGGGTATTCCGCACGAAGATTATCCTCGCGTTCCCAAGTGGCTTCATCTTTAGTATGATTTGACCACTGCACTTTGAGGAACTTGGTAACCTTCTGACGGGTCCGATGTTCAGCTTCACCGAGAATGCGGATCAGATGCTCCTTATAAGAAAGATCATCTTGCAATTCGAGCATTTCGTGATCCACTGCTCGGTGTGGAGATTCCTTGAAGCAACGACGAAGTTGCGACACATGGAAGACGTCATGGATATGAGAGAATTGCGGCGGCAACTCCAATTTATATGCCACCTGACCACGCCTAGCAATTATGCAGAAAGGACCAATGTAGCATGGAGCTAATTTGCCCTTGATTCCAAAACAGTGAGTGCCCTTCATAGGAGTGACACGCAGATAAGCTTGATCATCTGGTTGATAAGTCAAACCCCAACGTTTGCGATCATAGTTGCTCTTCTGGCGGTCCTGAGCCGCCTTGAGATTTTCTCGGACAACACGGACTTGTTCTTCGGCGTGTTGGATAATATCCGGACCCACGAGCGGTCGTTCCCTAGTTTCTGACCAATTCAGAGGGGTTCGACACTTACGTCCATATAGAACTTCGAAGGGGGCCATTTTCAAGCTGGCTTGATAGCTGTTGTTATAAGAGAACTCGGCATATGGAAGAGATTCTTCCCACTTCTTACCGAATGATATGACACAAGCTCGCAGCATATCTTCAAGAACCTGATTGACTCGCTCGACTTGGCCTTGGGATTGGGGGTGATAAGCTGAACTCCAGGTAATATGAGTTCCCATAGCTTCTTGGAAACTTTCCTAGAACTTGAAAGTGAAAAGGCCGCCACGGTCCTAACTAATCTCTTTCGGAATGCCGTGGAGTGAAACAATTCTGGAGATATATAACTCTGCTAACTGACTAGCAGTGATCGTCTCTTTGACAGGCAGAAAGTGTGCAACCTTGGAGAGTTGGTCGACGACAACAAGAATAGCATCGTGACCCTTCTGTGACTTCGGAAGGCCGGTAATGAAATCCATTTGAACCTTATCCCATTTCCACAGAGGAATAGGAAGT
Organism: Thinopyrum elongatum; assembly: GCA_011799875.1. Classification (NCBI taxonomy): domain Eukaryota; kingdom Viridiplantae; phylum Streptophyta; class Magnoliopsida; order Poales; family Poaceae; genus Thinopyrum; species Thinopyrum elongatum. The sequence goes on along the minus strand of CM022297.1, from coordinate 353,532,113 downwards.
GGTTGCAGAATTCCAGCAGGCTTCTGATGTTCTGCTTTAACACGACGACACACATCACATTCAGCAACATAGCGAGCAATGTCCTGCTTCATTCTAGACCACCAGTACCTTTGACGGAGATCACGATACATCTTGGTGCTACCCGGATGAATAGACAGCGGGGTATCATGGGCCTCCTTCATGACTTTGTCAGTCATAAGCTCGAAGCGAGGTACCACAATGCGGTTTCTGAAATACAAGGTTCCATCTTCAGACAGCGAGAAATCCCTGTACTTTTCAAGGTGAAGATTTTTCTTCATCAGATCAACTTCAGCATCTTTAGCTTGCGCATTTTTAACAGCTTTCTCAAGATCTGGTTGTATCACAAGGTTATTAAGAGAACCCTGTGGAACAATACGCAGATTCAGCTTACACAGTTCTTCAAAAAGACGAGGTTGAGCTCGCCTAACCATGAGGTTGTCGCAATAGGACTTGCGGCTTAAGGCATCAGCCATTACGTTAGCCTTGCCAGGGGTATAGGAAATACCCAAATCATAGTCCGCAATGGCCTCCATCCATCTTTGCTGACAGAGGTTTAGAGAAGGCTGAGTGAACAAGTACTTCAGACTTTTATGATCCGTGTATATCTCGCAACGATTACCGAGGAGGTAATGTCGCCACAACTGCAGTGCATAGATTACAGCAGCTAGTTCTAGATCATGTACCGGATAATTTTCTTCATGTGGGCGCAACTGACGAGAGCCATAGGCAATCACTTTACGCTCTTGCATTAGGACACAGCCTAATCCTTCACGGGATGCGTCACAATAAATCACAAAATCCTTGCGAGAATCTGGTGGAGCAAGTACTAGGGCAGATGTTAGCTTGTCTTTGAGTGCTTGAAAACTTTCTTGACATTTGTCTGTCCATTCAAACTTAACGCCTTTGTGAAGCAGATCAGTCAGGGGCTTAGCAATCTTGGAAAAGTTCTCGACAAATCGACGAAAATAGCTTGCAAGGCCGAGAAAACTTCTCACTTGCTTGACGTTCTTCGGAGGAGTCCAGTCAAGAATAGCTTGAACTCATTCTGGGTTAACAGCAATTCCATCCTTGGAAATCACATGACCAAGGCAAGTTACTTCAGAAAGCCAGAATTCACATTTGGAGTATTTGGCATACAACTGGTGTTGTCGGAGCCTTTCCAGTACAAGACGGAGGTGTTCGGCATGTTCTTCTTTATTCTTTGAATAGACTAGAATATCATCTAGATATACCACGACGAACTTGTCGAGGTAATCCATGAAGATATAATTCATCAGGAGGGAAAACGTAGCTGGAGCATTTGTTAAGCCGAATGACATGACAGTGTACTCATAAGAGCCATAGCGAGTAACAAATGCAGTCTTCGGAATATCCTCTTCGCGGACACGGATCTGATGATAACCCAACCTCAAGTCGAGTTTAGAAAACACCGATGATCCAGCAAGTTGATCATACAAATCATTGATCCGAGGAAGCGGATATTTGTTCTGGATCGTGGCTTGGTTAAGGGGCCGATAATCCTGAACCAATCGGTTAGTTCCATCCTTCTACTTAACGAAGAGTGAAGGTGCTCCCCAAGCAGAGGAACTGGGGCGGATGAAACCTTTCTTAAGTGATGTGTCGATTTCTTTCTTCAGCTCGAGAAGATGATGCGGAGGCATCTTATAAGGACGCTTCGCAATAGGGGTAGTGCCGGGCTTCAAGTCGATGACGAACTCAACAGCTCTAGCAGGGGGTATTCCTGGAAGTTCTTCTGGAAAGACATCTTGAAAATCACGAACAACTGGAACGTTCTCGATGCCTTCAAGAGGTGAAGCATTCAATGCATTCAGAACATAAATCTGAGCTTCGGCGTCCTGAACTGTTCGAGCTGAGTATCTGACTGTCTGGCCAGAAGGGTGTGTGAGGCGGACTGTTTCAGTGGCACAGTCAATCAAAGCTTTATGAGGCTTCAACCAGTCCATACCCAGAATAATGTCTATGTTGGAGGTCTTGAGAGCAATGAGAGAAACGGGGAACATCAATCCTCCAATCACAATGTGGTTACCGTGGCTTACCATGGTAGTTTGCCAATTAGCCCCAGGTGACTGGATTACTAATGGAGTGGACATCTCCTCGAAAAGTATATCATGGCTTCGCACAAAACTTTCGGACATGAAGGAGTGCGATGCTCCAGAATCAAAAAGGACTGAAGCTGGGATTGAATTCACTAGAAGGGTGCCCATCACAATCTTGGGGTCATGTCGAGCTTCTTCAATGTTGACTTGGTTGACATGAACACGCTGATTAGCAGGTGGTCTGGTTTCAACGTTCCTAGAAGGATGTTTTCGACGGCTCTTCCTGCAACCAGTAGAAGGACGTGATGCGTGTTGAGGCTGACTCTGATGGCAGTTGATAGTACGGTGCCCTGGCTGTCCACATTGGTGGCACAGACCATCATTATGGGGAGAAACACCAACATTGGGCTGTCCACTTGAAATGTTCAGTTGTCTTGGTGGTGGAGGCAGACGAGGTGCAGCATATGACGGCCTTGGTGTTGGAGCAGGTCGGTGGTAAAGATTGTGCGGAATCCACACTCGATGTTTCTGAACAGGCTGACCCGAGGATGAGCCAACATCACGAGTGCGCTTGAGTGACTCCTGGTATTTAGTCAGAGCAGTTTCAACTTGGAAAGATTGGCTGACAAGCGTTGCGAAGTCTTTGCAATCATGGACAGCAAGTGCAAGGTTTATATCAGTACACAGTCCTTCACGGAATTTCTCCTGCTTGCGTGCATCAGTGCAGACGTCATCTTCAGCATAGCGGGACAATTCAAGGAATTTCCTCTGATATTCATCCACAGTCATTGTGCCCTATGAGAGTTTGCGGAACTCCTGCTTCTTCTAGTCCATCAGACCTTGAGGAATGTACCGTGCACGAAAGGCTGACTGAAATTCCTGCCAAGTGGTTACTGTTTCAGCAGGCAACATACCCTTGTGGCTTTCCCACCATTGAGCAGCTCGACCTTTTAAATGGAATGTCGCAAAAGTGACGTAACTGTCAGGGGCAACATTAGCTGACTCCATCTCAAACAGGATGTCACGAAGCCAATCATCCGCATCCATAGGATTGGTCGACTTGCGGAAAATAGACGGGTTGAGGCGCACGAATTCTGGCAGAGTTATTGGAGCAGTCTGTTGCTGAGCATTCTGAGTTGGGAACTGAGCCAATACCCTGGTCATAAACTGGCGGTTAAGCTCAAACTGCTGACGGTTGAGTTCAAACTGCTGCATCATTGCGGCAATATAGGGTGGAGGTGGAGGATCGTCAGTCATCCTGCCAAAACAACAGGGGCAGTTTAGCAAGAAAAACTGCATGTGTATGGAATGATTCATGAAGTAACACGCACAACAGATGGAAGTGCAATAGATACTTCATCATATTCGCAAAAGACATTCAAAGCCACACATAGCCTCGGTTAGTATCCGGCATTACGACAATTGAAAGGGGAGGGCTAGACATCTAGGCGGCGCGCAGGCACGCGGTAGGGAAGTACACGACGAGACATAGCAAAGGCTACATCAACGTCGGAGAAAACTGCTGGAGTGAGGAATCTACAAGTGACAACACAGGGTGCCCTCGATAAAAGGATCCTGTAAGCAGAATCTGACCCACAATCTTGGAGCAAGGGGGAATATTTTAGAACTCCGGGTGGATGTGATCACGAGAACCTAATGTTGGAGTTTGTAAAATTTTAACCTGAATAGAAGAGAGATCAGAGTCCTAGAGTAAAGATCGAGGAGTAAAAGATCCTAATACCACCCAATTGGCAACGTGGGCCCGTAAGCCACACAGCCATGTTAATAAAACGGTTTTGGGCCACTAGACTCAACTTCGGCCAAGGAGTTGGGAAGGGGGATTCCTATAGGCAGTTGGCTCTGATACCAACTTGTGACGCCCCTGGCTCAATCGTGCACTAATCATACACGCAAATGCACACGATCAAGCCTAAGGACTCACAGGAAGATATCACAACACAACTCTAAAACATAAATAAAGTCATACAAGCTTTATGTTACAAGCCAGGGGCCTCGAGGGCTCGAATACACAAGCTTGTGTACAAGCGTCAGCGGAAGCATCAGATATCTGAGTACAGATATAGAAGAAAGCACAGAAAGGCCCTTAAAAGGCGGGGCAAAAGAAAAACACTACGATCGATAGGCACAGGCCTCCTGCCTAGGACCCTCCGATCCTACTCTTGGTCGTCGGTCAGCTCGTAGTAATATCCACCCTCGGGGTAGTAGAAGTAGCGATCGTCGGCGGGGGCAGCTGTATCCGGGGCTCCGTCATCTGGTTGCATCAAAAGTATTTGGGGGAAAAAGAAAGCAAAGCAACCGTGAGTACTCATCCAAAGTACTCAGCAAGCAAGGATCTACACTACATATGCAACATTATCAAAGAGAGGCTGTATATGTGGACTAGGCGGCAGAAATGCCAGAATAGAGGGAAGGCCTAGTCCTATCGAAGACTAGCATCTTCAACGGTCTTGCAGCATTAGGAGAGTGTACAGTAGTACAGTATAGAGTAGTAGTATCATTAAGTCTCATCCTCACCCAGAGATCCTTTCTCGACTCCCTGCGAGAAAGCAATCCCAGAGCCATACAGTCATCAACCTCGTCCGGAGATCCCTTCTCGACTCCCTGCGAGAAGCAATCCCAGAGCCATAGTATCCAATTCTAATTGTATCAATCGGGATACAACTCCGAGTGTCCTTTACCGTAGGACCGGCTATGCATAGATTAGTTCTTCCCTGCAGGGGTGCACCAACTTACCCACCACGCTCGCTTAACTCTGACCGGACACACTTTTCCGGGTCATGCCCGGCCTCGGCCAAACGACACACCGCAGCCCTACCTAGAGCTCAACAGAGAGGTCCCCACCGGTCTACATCCTAAGCGCAAGGGGGTCTTGGGCCATCGCCCCTCGCCCTTCGGGTCGTTGCACACATGGCTCAGATCCAAGCACCACCTCTGTCGTGAATGGCGCCAATCACTCCATGCCGCACTGCTGAACTGGACGTCTGACAGAGCTTTCAGCTGATGCATACGATGCAGAACGCCCATACTATGCCCACGTGATGGTTAGTGCTATCGGGCCAGAGGCCCACTCAGATCACATATCCAAACCGTTAGTACCTTGGGGGTGCGGTAACGAGCAGAGACTCACGATCGATGTGACCCCATCGCCCCGTCTCGAGGACTTGCGGCAAGGGCCAAGAATGCCCGGCCACGCCTCGTATTCATCACTCGGGCACCAAACAGGCAACCCGCCTTCACAACACACGCGGGTACCCCTCAGGGTCGGCCCGCCTTTCCAAGTAACAATAGTACAGTCCAAATATCCATGTGTCCATAACACCAGGGGGAAATCCGAGGTATCACCCTCGTTGGATTCCTACCCGATATATCCGTCAAGGTGAACTTGGAGGAACCACCCCCGCTGGGTTCACACTTGAGGTGTTGTACGACGGCGTCGTTATCGGAAGCGGTGAAGGAGGAATCACCATCGATTACCACGACCGATTAGCTACTCTACAGAGTTAACATCAGAAGTGCTACACGAGGTATCACCCTCGGCACTCGATAGTAACGCTGCAGTGTCGTTACAACTAAGGGAGGTGATGTGTGGTGCCGGGGTCTAGTCTTCAATCCCGTTGATCGGGTCTTCTTATAATCCAGCGAGGCAGTCGGGATAAGTGGGGTCACTGACAGGTCTCTACCCAGCCTATACTAGAAAGTTTAGGATAAGCAGATAAGGTTTCAATAGCAGGTTACAATAAACAGGCTATGCATCAGAATAGGTAAAGCAGTAGCAACAGTAATTCTAATGCAAGCATGAGAAAATAGAATGGGCGATATCGGGATGATCAAAGGGGGGGCTTGCCTGGTTGCTCGGCGGCAAGGGTAAGGTCGTCAACGGTGGCGTCGGGCTCCGGAGCTGCGTCGGTACCAGGAACTGCGTCGGGGTCTAACGAGAGAGAAGAGGGGGAGGAAATAGTATAAATACACAGCAAATAGGAGCAACACAGAGCAGGCTACGCTAACGTGCAGTGCAGGGTTGCCTGAAGACATGTCTAGGTCATTTGGTTATTTTAGGAGTTTGTTTGGATTTATTTTATTAGAGTCATGCACTATTCATTTATCTGAAACAGGCAAAAAGTTGCATGTTCAGTTAGTTAGAGGCATCTAATAGGTATGTGGGTAGCGTATTCGGATTCGTCTCAATTTTTTGATCATTTTTCATATATACATTATTTTCATCGGAGTTACGGATTAAAAGATATGATTTTCTAAAGTTTTTATTAATTTCTGGAATTTATTTAATTATTTAAATTCGAATTATCCAAAACAGTAAAGAGATGATGTCATCATGACGTAGAGGTGACGTCAACAGTCAACAGTGCAGCTGACCAGGTCAAACCTGATGTGTGGGGCCCACATGTCATAGACACAGGGCTAATCCAGGGTTTAAATTTAACTAAAACTAATTAACAGGGGTGTGGCCCCATCTGTCAGTGAGTAATTAGTGATTAATTTACTAATTAATTAATTAACATTTTAATTAATAGTTTATTTATTTTTAAAATTGATTTAAACAAGCGGGGCCCGCATGTCAGTGGCAGGGCCAGCCCAGTCAGCGGCTGACCCGGTCAATGGGGCCAGCGGGGCCCAGGTTCAGTGGGTGAGCGGTGGGGCCCGGGGCTGCCACGTGGGCGCCCGGTCAGCGCCGGCCGCCGGAGCTACTCCGGCGAGCCCGAGCGTGGTGACAACTCCGGCGAGCCTGGAATCGAGCTACGGGGCACCATTTCGTGCGCTCTCTAGCTCTCTGGAACGAGCAGACGGAGCCGCATGCGGTGGTGGGGTGCACGGCGGCAGGGGAGGCCAGGGTTGGGCAGGGCGACGGCGTTGGCGGACGGTGGCGTTCGGGTGTTGAGGAAAACGCAGCAGCAGCACGCGCGCGAACAAACCAACTACGCCGCGAGGCCCTACGCGATGCGGGGAAACTAGCGGACACGGCCACGGGACCATTTGGTCACCTACGATGCGTCGGTGGCGAGCTCCGCGGCGTCGAGTACGGCCACGAATGGAGCGGCGGCTACGGCGAGGGGAAGAATGCAGGGAGAGAGGGAGAGGGAGGAAAAGCTCACAACGCCCTGCAGACATGCTAGCGTGGGCTCGGCGAAGACTCGGGGCGGCAGATCGACGGTGGCGATCTTCGGCGTCTGAGAGGGGAGGCGATGTCGTGGGCGAAGAGGCAGGGGCTCCCGGCTCGAATGCAGGGGTGTAGGAGGCGTAGCCGGCGACGGGGAGGCCGGTGGGCACGTCGGAGAAGCGAGTGGAGCTCAATGGAGCGCGCCCATGGCTGCGCTCGGTCTGGGGTGGAGAGCAAGGGAGGAAGGGAGAGGGAGGAGCTAGAGGGGGCCAGGGGTGCACGGGGCTCTGCCCTTTATGCACGGCGAGCGCGGCGACGCGCTGTCGTGCAGCGAGGGAGGGGGGCCGGTCTCGGGGGCGCGCACGCACGCATAGCGCTCGACAGCAGGGCGCGGGAGGGGGGTGAGCAGTGCGGGGAAGGGACGGCGCCAGGCGGTGGGCTGGGCCGTCTGTGCTGACTAGAGCCCAGCCACTCGGGTCCCTTTTCCTTTTCCTTCTTTTCTCTTTTCTCTTTTCTGTTTTTCTGTTTTAGTTCCTGTTTTGCCTTTTATTTTATTTTTTTCAAATGACTTTTGTATTTTATGAAACTTGCCCAAATATTCACAGTGCAATATTAGACATTGTTAGAAAATGGTTTGGAGTACAAATGATTTTATTTGCATTTTAAATAAGAGAATAAGGGTTAAATAACTCTGTTTTGTGGCTGTTAGAGCCACCTAATTTATTTAGTATATGTTGAATATAATTTTTAGAATTGTGTCTGGATTATTTACAATATTATTAACAATTTAGTTTTCAAATTTGAACAACTTTTATTTTCACTTTCAGTTTAATTTCCATTTGAATTTGAATTTGAAAAGAGATATGATACTAATGATGATTAAGCACTGTTGATCATGATGACATGGCATTATAAAAAGGGGGATTACTGTAGCTAACCACTGGGGGTGTTACAGCGAGCTTGCCATGGTGTTATTATAACTAAAAAAATGTTAGGAAAATAGATGAATCGCCTAGAACAAGAGACGTTGTGGCTGGTCGAGACGGAGCTAACCACACCTATCCTCCGTGCCACGTTAGCATGATGAAGCTGTGTGGCTAGTGGGGGGTGTTTTCGACCGACTAGCTGGGTCCCGAGGTGGAACCATATGTAGTTTGATACAGTTTATTTTTACACGCACATTTTCCCTCCGTGCCGAGACGTGGCACACCCTACCGCGTGGTTTCTAGGTCCTCCCGGGTGGTGTACGCATATTTTCTTCCTTGCCGAGACATGGGACGCCCTACCGCGCGTTTTCTGGGTCCTCCTCGGTCGTAGCGCTGAAGCAAGTAAATGAGTCATCAAATCACAAAAGCCCACGTTTCCCGCTGAGTACATCAGTGAAGCACGGTGGCTAGCTAGTTGGGCTAGTGCGACCGAGTAGCTAGGCCGCCGCCACATTTGTTTTTTCACCCCTTTTTTCTCTCCTTGCCGGTAGGTAAATTTAAATATCCACCGCTGCATTGCACTGTTCTTTGGGTTCGGCAGGATTTTTATTTTCTTGATTGACGGGAGTAGGCACGGTAGCAATTAGTCATGATGATTCCGCCCGTAAAACCCACTACTCCGTGAAGTGAAAAGTCGTCGACTGGTGTTTTCCCATGGTGAAAACCAAAAGATTCACCCCGCTCCTCGGCTGGCTCCCTCCGCCTTCCTGTAGATTGCATTGCCTTTTAGCCGTTTCGCCCCCTTTGCTTCCTCTCCCCATTGCTTCTACCTGGCCCCATGGCGGCGCACCAGATGACGGACTCTGAGGAGAGGCGCCTGACACAGGAGCTCCATGCCAAGGATGCGGAGCTCAGGGCCAAGGACGTGGAGCTCTGTGAGCTCAAGGAGGAGAGGAGTGCCATGCTCCACTTTTATGTGCGGGAGTTCACGGAGCTTCAAAAGCGGCAGGCGTCCACCACAAAGATGCTCGAGGCGTCAGCGGCGTTGCTGCAGAAAGCGGGAGATACGATAGGCGGTCAGGCGAGCCGGCTGGAGCGCGAGCAGGCCGATCGTGACGAGGTCCAGGATCGCCTTAACCACTTGGTGGACCATGTTGCCACGCACATGCTGCGGCTGCACGATGCCTACCGTCGTGCCAGCGTGACCTTGCCGGCCATCGAGCTAAACCCGTTCGACCACCCCGTGGACTTTAATGAGCTGCGGTTTCCTGACCTGGTCTCCTTCTTCACCTATATCTCCGAGGAGCTGAGTCGTCTCCGCGCGATGGTGAGGGCGGAGCTGGACAAGGAGGGGTTGTGGGTGGCTGTCGCCGTTGCCGGGCGAATCCTCTCAGGGCTTCGTCACCGGAATCCATTCGTGCCATTGGACGCCGTCTTTGACGAGCTGGCTCCCGTCGACCGGGAGCGGGCTCTCTGGGCGGTGGCACTCTGCATCACCAACGTCATGTGCCTCGAGAAGCAGAGGGACTTCGGTGGTGTTTAGGCATCCTCTGCATGGGCATGTCCATGTCTCGGCGCAACATAACCGTTGGATCAAACTCAGACGGTGCAGATCAGTCACTGTAGCACAAAGCGTGTGGGTGTGTTTGGTTGGTTGCATTCTCATCTCAATATAGTTGTTCCCTCTTCATGCATGCTCATCTCAGCACCCCTCTCCATGCATGCTCCTAGTGTATTTGTGTTAACCTACTACTATGGACTCATGCACCCTTCATGCACTCTGCCAAACACCCAAAAGTGGGTCGAGAAGGGAACTTTTGCTTGCATGCACCCTTCATACACCCTGCCTAACACTGATTCGTGCTTCATATGGTTCATGTTCCATGGAGTACTGTAGCACCGTACTCTCCGTGCGCTGTAGACCTAGTTCTGTTAACATTGATCTCACCGTTCATTCTCGACCGGATAGTCAAAAAAGGGGTATGTTACATTACTGTTCATATAGTTGACATGCGCACAACATCATTTGTTATCGTCATATCTTACTACACTAGCAACAAGATTATATAGTACTGACGTATGAACCACTGCACAAGGCTAGTAGTAGGAGTATTGTGTAAGTTCAAGTGGCTGCCGTGTTTCGCCCTCCTCCGTTGTAAGAGTGGAAACGCTTGCTCTAATCATTTTTTTTCTTCAGAAACAGTGGACATGCTCTAGCGTGCGGATCCTCCTCGACGGTCGTTGGGAACCTTGCTACTCACTTTCGCCGACATGGGGGACAGCCAGCATCGGGGTCCACTTGCCATGCACTAAATTACTCCGTACTAGAGTGCACAACTGCATGGTAGACTACACCGGTCGAAGCGCCGCAGTAATGCCCAATGATCCGTCAAATCACAAAACCCCCACCTTTCCAGCAGTAAGTTGGACGGATGAAGCAACCATCATTTCACTCTTCTCCCTCATCTTCCTCTCTTGAAGAAAACCCCAACTCGCTTCTCCCTCATCTTGTTCCTCATTTCTTCAAGAAAACTCCGACGCGCTTCTGCCATTGTTCTTCTCTCCCAAACAAGGAAAGGTGAGCGCATCAATGGTGTTGCTTCTGGCCAAGGCCCGGTCTTTCAACCCCGAGACTGATCCTATAACTCCCTCTCTGTTCTTCTTTTGGGTTTGTGATTATGGTTTATTTTATTTTATTTCTATTTGACAGTTTCTTGATGGACCCTGGAGCACCGGCCGAAGTGATGTCTATGGCTCTGGCCAAAACCATCGAGGCTCAGGGTACGAAGAAGCGCAAGCACCCCACCGAGACTACCGCAAACAAGCTCAAGGCCATCGCCCTGTCCAAGCCCCCCTTTCCAGGATCCCTTGTTAAGCAAGTCCAGGTAATATCTTTCCTGGACGATCTTTTTGGCGATCTTGATCGTGTTTTTTCATCTAACACGCAGTACTAGTACTAGTCGTACAACTTTCTGGGTGATCTTGCATGTGATTTTTGTGTGGCAAATGACGGTTCTAAATTGCTCTTTTGACCAAAACATGCGAGAGGTTGACATACATATGATTATTGCACATAACACCGATTTCTTATAGAACACTTTGAACTACTTTATGAACATCAATGCTAGCTGTAGGAAATGCAAGATTTTAGCTCTCATGCCTTTGAAGAGAGTATAGTAGCCTCAGTAACTTGTGTTATGGATATTGCAAGTAATCCCTCTGCTCTCATGCCTTTGAAGACATCTTTTAGTGTCTTTGATCACTCATTTATGTGTGTGTATGTAGTCTTATATGGAGTAAAATATCGAAAATCATCTTATATTTCTGAACGGAGGTAGTAATAAAATATTTGGTTTTTGTTTTAATTAGAACCAGGTCCGCGGTGGAGATGAAGTTCTCAAAGTCAAGCCGTGTGAACTGGAAGACCTCAGGATGAGTTCTACTACTGAACTATCCAGCTGTTGTGTCCTTGTCGCCACGTGTCGTGAACATGTGTTTTCCGGTAGCATTGTTGTCAGGCGTGTTCTCGAGGGTGTACTTCACCACAACAATTTCCTAGCTGTGCCTTCGATTACGAAGGGTGTGGTTCTTGTAAAGCTTCCCGACAAATCTGATGCGGACTGTCTTCATCGTCATGTCTATGAGTGGAAAGACCACTCTGTTAGGTTCTCCAAGGTTGACGAGATGTCGATGGTGCCGGTAGACATCTCTCACGAAGTCCATGGCCTAGTCAGTTATGTGGGGTACATACCGTAGGTCGGTGGCAAGAAATAGTCTGTAGAGTTTAATTAGTGCAACTTTCCTTGTCTGTAGTAAGTACTATTGTTCAGTACTTGATTTGTGTGTGTGTGAACCCTGTATTGTTTAGTACTGCCACTTTTGTTGTGTGGTGAGTCCTGAGAACAATCTATGTTAATGTCTATCCACTCAATTCAGTCTGTATATTTTGAAGTATCAGATCATCTTTTTTGTGAGGACGGTTTATCAATTATGGTTACACTCCAATATCTGTATGCATTGTAGGGTTTATCGCACCCACCAGGATTTCCCGTCCCATGGATGTTCGGTCCATACGATTTGTCACTACCTTTGGACCGTCCTGCTTGTGGGAGTAAGCGGGGGCCCTGCATGCCACCCGTAATTCGACGATCAACCTTCAATTTAGAACTTGAACATAGTGATTTCCTGGTAAGGATTCACTCGTGTCACATCATGTAAATCTTATTGATTTACTGTCTAAATCTTATTGATTTACTATCATGTTTTCTTACTTTTGCTGCAATTTTATGATGCAGGTTTTGCCATGTGACATTTGTTACAGAATAAACCGTTTGGTTTGCTCTATGATGGTTATTTTTGCAGGTTTCACTTCTTATGTCGTGTCAGTAATGAAGGCACTGTCCATCACTTCTATTACTGGACACAATTGGATCAGTCTGTTGTCTGAGTACAATCTGAAGCCCTATGATGAACTACAGTTTGGTTTAACAAACACGCCACAATTAGTCCTTCTCACGTTTAAAAGAAGTGAAGAAAAAGACTGGATCAAGGTCACGGAGCCTAGTGAAGTTAGAAAGCTGAAGTATGAAATCATAGCAGATCAGAGACGATCGCTGCTGTCTCGCACATCGGTACCAACTTCAGCATTGGATCGAGCACCGGCACCTTCTCCGATGGTAGTGGCTCTAGCACTGACAGCGGTAGTAGCTCAGTTTGATCCACCAGAGGATTGGGCACTGACTGCGTCAGTGGATCAGGCTGATCTACCGGAGGATCGGGCACTGACACATGCACCTTCTCCGACACAAGGACCAGCTCCACAAGGAGCACCATCTCCGGCAGCAGCTGCAGCACTACCAGTCACACCGGCACGGGCACCAGCAACGGCTCCGGCACCTGCACCAACAATTGAAGTTGCACTTGCATCTGCTCCGGCCCATGCAGCGGCAACGAAACCAGCACTTGCACTGGCAACAGACTGGGCTGCAGTTCGCATTGCATATACCAAAGTCCTTACAAAAACCGACATCTCCACCTTCTTGGTAAGCATTGGCAGCCCAAGTGCTTCGTTCTTTTTTCTTTCCATGTTGTTTCACATGATTCACTGTGTTGATCTAACTATTTGTGTATGTCTTCTTGTTTACAAATAGAGAATTCCTAGAGCAACGAGGGAGTCGTTCAATAATCCGGGTGACCGTGGCCAAGTTTCTCTTACCATGCGCAGCCTTGGTGTGAATGAACCTGCTCAATATACCGTAAATACAAAGGATGGTCGCATGATGATTGATGCTAAAGGATGGTCAAGGTTCAAAACTCTATCAAATCTTGCGGTAGGGGATGATGTCAAAATCGAACTTTCTCGGCAAGGAGAGCTGGTCCAAATCAAATTTGAAATTCTTCAGCAGCAGCACGCAATTGCCGAACTGATCTATCCTCCGAGAGATTTTGATGTAATAATATGGCATGGAGAAACAAGTGTCCTGTGTGTGGATAAGTAGTACGACAGTATTATTTATCATGTAGGATATCGTGAAAGAATTGCAACTCTGATTGCTGGATAGGAACTGTCATTCGATTTTATTCTAACAGCTGTCGTGCTTTATTTAATTTTCTGTATTCGCCTTGCGACAGCTTCTAAAACTAGCGATGTACCAATCGCTTGCAATATGAAATGCGCTGAGTTAGAACACATGGGCCCCCAAACATGCAGGGCCACTGTCCTGTGGCCCAAAGTCCAGAACCGTCAGCCTATCTGAGTATTATATTCTCATCTGAACCCCCATATTATGTTATATATATTCCCCTTGATTTTTTTATGTATAAAGTTATGTGATACTAGTTACTCCTGCCTTTCTACTTCCTTTCGCTGATATGTGGGGCATCCAATTACTCTTGCGGTAGGGGATATAAAAGATTTTTATATTTCTTTACAAAGGGAGTATCTCTCTATCGAAAATATATTTATGTGTAACTAGTTACTCCTGCCTTTCTACTTCCTCTCGCTGATATGTGGGGCATCCGGCAATGGGGTCCACGTGCCATGCACCAAATTAGAGTGCCCAACTACACGGTAGACTCACCCCGGTCGTAGCACCGCAGTAATGCCCAATGAGCCGTCAAATCACAAAAAACCCCACCTTTCCAGCAGTAGCAGTAAGCTGGACGGACGAAGCAGCAATATTTAACTGGGCCTGAATCCCCTTCTCCCTCGTCTGCTTGTTCAGAGAAAACCTCCTCTCGGCAATTGCGTAGGGTTTTCTCATGGAGAACCAGGCACGAATTCTTCATCCATCCCCGATAAATCCTAGTCGCTTGGTCGCGGGATGGCAGCCGCTGCCGTTGATGCATTTTTCTTCCTACTGAATCTAGTGTGTTTCATTTGCAGTGCCCGAAGTGCGAGGACCCTACAGGTTTCTGCGCCCTCGGCGAGACGCCACACTTGTTCCTTCTCGTCCTAACACAGGATTTTAAAACGCGCATAGTATGTTCCTAGAATCCTCTTTTCTATCCGGGAGGGTGGGGTTTTTTGAACATGTTGTCGACTAATTTGGAAATTTGGATTGCTATATTTGGACAAAAGGTACTAGTACCATGGTCAACTCTGACGTAAAATAGGAAATTATTTCTAGATTTGGATAGCGAATACATTGGGTTCTCATATTATTTTTCCTGCAGTGCATTCCTTGCTCTGCCAGAACACATGTTCTCAAGATGGTCGGCCTTGCCATAACTGAATACACCAGTTTAATGGTCACATTGAAGACAAGCCATGGATATAAGTTCTGAGTTGGGTTCATGAACCAAGAAGATCGCTGCTTTTTTTATGGCTGAACTTGGATAAACTTTCTTAAGTGTTACGGACTGAAAGTTGGCACACAAATGTTGATGGAAATAGCAGAACCTGGTCTCATCTTCACTGTGATCTTCCACCCCGACATCGTTCCAGCAGTTCATCAATGTTAGTTTTGTATCTGGTTCTTGCATGTTGCCTCGATTACTTTTTAATCCACCTATTCTGTCTAACTAATCACAATTTGACTTTAGAAGTAGCAACGATTTGTGATTCCCTTCTCTCACAAAGATGCTACTTCTAACTAATATTTCTTATAATTAGTGGCACATGTAGGTTATTTCAAAGTTAAGCACACTACTCGTTTGTTATTCTATAAGAACTCAACTGTTACTGATGGCACTGAAGTTGACTGGGATGACATCCACCAGTTCCTACACTTTATTGATCGTCTTGAGGTCCTTGTGGGGCGTTTCAATGGTGGAAGGCCACGTGGGATATGTGTGCCACTGGTGCACACGTTGAACAGGTCCAACTGTGTCAAGAAACTTATGGTACGAGCTGTTTTCTGTTATATATGTTGTTCATAAACTCTTGCTTATACACAGTTTTATAGTTGTGATCTTCTTGAAATAGAAACTGCCGAGTTCTATTGTTCCTATGCATATGCCTGGCCATGGTCGGGTCAGACTTGCGCTTGGTCACAACATGATGTTTATGTCGACCTACTCCATTTCCCTTGGAGGTGAAAAGATACTTATTCATGGGTGGTCTCAAATAATGAAGGCCCGTCCATCTTGGAGAATAGGACAGAAGGTTATGCTCATGCTTTTCCATGGCTCTAAAGCAAATATCCTGTTTATTGACCACATTGCGAGATGAAGCCGCTTTCAGAAGGTTGTGGATGCGCGGGGTGGCGCATGGGCCTTGTCCTGGGGCTTGGTGGCCTCACCCTTGGTTAACTGTAGGCAAATTAGCAATGTTCGAGGCGTGCTTTGTACGGTTGAACCTGTATAAGTACTCATACTGCTTTCAGCTATGGTTGTTAAGTGCCCCTGCTGGTTTCAGTTAAGGTTGTTAAGTACTCATGATGCTTTTATAGTCTGTCGTGTTTCTTCAGTCTCATCTTCCTCCGGCCGCCAAAACCAAACCAGCGCCGGCAGGGCTGCCTACTTCCGCCTCCCATGGCTGGCTGCGCCTCAGCGCACGCATCGCCGCCCCACCATCTCCTAAATCGTTAACGCCAATGTTCGAGGCCTCGCCATCGTCCTCCGCGCACTTTGGTGCGCTCGCCGTGGCGCCGCCCTCTTGTGTTGTCAACATGGTCAACAAACAAGAGGAATTGGGAGAGGACTGTACGTCGAGAGGATGACAGTAGGGACCCACCATGTCCATGGCCGTACACAAGCAAGTTCCTCACTTTTTGTTATATACTCCATTGTGAGCGTATAGAAAAAGAAAATGCTTCCTCCTAGTGGTTTGCTGACATCTGGGACCCACGACATTGTCAGCGTATAGTCAATAGACAAGAGAACAGCACAAGATCGGCTGACACCTGGGACGTAGCTGCTCGAGCAGTATTTTTTCTTTGTTATTGTTGAGACGGAGCAGGGTTTCAACTGGGTTGTGGCCCGTCTAGCCCAGGCTTCTATTTTTCGTTCACCACATGACCAGCCCAGCTATTTTTTCTTTGTGAAAATGGCTAGCCCAGTTTATTTTTTCTGAAGAATACCCAATGCAGGCCTACTTATTTTTCTCCGCCCTGCTGGGCTGCAACTCTTTCAAGACGGCTGCAAATCTTCAAAGTAATATGAAATGGGTTGTAAATATAAAAAACACACAACAAATTGGCAATTACTTTCAAATTTCTGAATTTTTTCACATTTTCAGATTCCAATTTCACTAGGCTTTAACCTAATTTAAATATATCTTCAAAGTACTTTAAATCTGGCTCGAGATTTTGGTATTAAAAATAGTTTGGACCCCACCAAAATTTGCGAAATTTAGTTTAAATTTTTAACCTTGGCCCTGGCCAACAAAAAAATGGACTGCAATAAATTGCATAAGAAGTTGCAATGAGCTGTAAATTATTAAAAAAAATAGGGAATGGTCTGACTTGTGGGCCTATTAAGTTGACGCGCACGCAAGATTTTTTTACTTATTATATACGTCAACAAACGATTCTAGCAGACATGCCCGTTGAATGTCAATCCAACGGCCGTCGTGCTTCTTGAATCTCTGGTCTTCTTGCTCCAGCCACCAAATCCAGCGCCGGCGGGACCGCCTGCTCCCGCCTCCCGTGGCCGGCTGTGCTGCCGCGCAGGCCTCACCGCCCCCTACTACTCCCACCGCTGGCCAGGCCATCCCTCTACTCACCCACATCCCTCCACTGTTGTGGCTTCGCCGCCTCCGGGTCATTCCCTTCCTGGGTCTCGCCGTCGTCCATCGTGTTGGTGTTCTCGGCATGGCGTGGTCAACGTTGTCAACAAACGACAACATCGGAAGAGGGATGTACATGGAGAGGCTGACAGTTGGAACCCATATGGTCCATGGCCGCACACAAGCAAGTACCTCCTTATTACGCCAAAAAGAATGAATCCTCCACATGACAGCTGGGACCCACCAGCAATATCTTGTCACGGAAGGAAGTGCCTCCTTATTAAGCGAAAAATAACGAGTGCTCCCCATGATAGCTGGGGCCCACTAGATTTGGAGGTTGACTTGTGGCCCTACTAAGTTGACGCGTATGCGGGGCTTTGTCAACTTAGTCAACAAACGATTCTATCACCAGTGACCGTTGGATTGTGAACATCCAACGGTCGTCCTGCTTCTTCAACCTCTGATTTTCTTGCTCCAGCCGTCCAAACCACCGCGTGCTCCTGCCTCCTGTGGCCGCCTGTGCTGCCGCGCAGGCCTCACCGCCCCCTACTACTCCCCAGTACTGCTACTCCCACCGCTGGCCAGGCCATCCCTCTACTCACCCACACCCCCTGTTATTCTGCGGCGACGGCAGCCTCACACCGCAGCCGAACCAGTCAACCCTCGTACTACCCTCCGCGTGTTCCCCAGCTCCGGGTCATTCCCTTCCTAGGTCGCACCGTCGTCCACCACCTTGGTGCTCTCGGACGGTACGGCGTCGTCAATGCGGTCAATGAACGACAGCCATCAGAAGAGGACTCTACGTGGAGAGGCTGACAGCTGGGTCCATGGCCGCACGCAAGGAAGTACCTCCTTATTACGCACAAAATAATGATTCCTCCACCTGACAGCTCGGACCCACCGGAAGGACCTCTGTATTTCGTGAAAAAAATGTTCCCCCCTAACAGCTGGGACCCACCGGCTTTATCTTTGCACGGAAGGAAGTGCCTTTTACCCCCTGACAGCTGGGACCCAGCAGGTTGAGGCGAAGGTAGCGTTATCTATCTGGCCGCGAACATGTACGTACATAGCGGTCGATCTGTCTCTCTGCAGCGACGTACCGTGACCGAGTAATGAGCGGCACGGGTTGAAGTAAAGGCGCCGATGTAGCATGTCACGTAGTCCCGTCTATATCGTGTACATGTACGTACAGCCACGCTGCAAGATAGTAAATTCGGCTACGTACGTACATACGGGGGGGTCTCTAACACGTACAGTGACGTCGTCCTGTTCATCGGCAGCCAACCGGCTGGGTCAGAACGGAGTACACAGCGTCGCGTGTTCATCGGGAGCCAACCGGCTTGGACGGAACAGCCGAAACAAGGTCTGGCGTACCGCAGAACAGAGGAAATGGCCTTCTGTTCAACTGTGTATGGTCGATACGGGGTTTTGTTCATCGGGAAGGGTCTGGCGTACCACAAAACGGAGGAAACGGACTTCTGTTCGAGTGCCTACGGTCGAAATGGGGTGCCGTTAATCGGGAGGGGTGTGGCGTACTGCAAAACAGGGGAAACGAACTTGTGTTGGAGCACCTATGATCGAAACGGGGGTCCTGCTCATCGGAAGGGGTGTGGCGTACCACAAAACGGGACTCCATGGGCTACTGTTCATCCACCGTCGACTTCCTCCAGCCTCCACCTGCTACTGTTCATCCACCGTCGACTTCCTCCTGCCTCCACCAGCTATTGTTCATCCACGGGGTCATGTTCATCCAGCCTCCACCGGCTACTATTCAACCAGCCCTCCACGGGGTCCTGTTCATCCAGCCTCCACTGGCTATTGTTCAACCAGCCCTCCACGGGGTCCCGTTCAACCAGCCCTCCACGGGGTCCCTCCACCGGCTACTATTCATCCACCCTACCTCCTCGATCGGGGTTCTGTTCATCCAGCGGCAACGGCCTCTACTACCACGGGATCCTGTTCATCCAACCCCCACCGGGAACTGTTCATTCAACCCCCACCGGGGACCGTTCATCAAGAGGCAGCTTCGATCGGCTTCAATTAGCAGCAGTAGCAAAGGAATCACTTGGGTTCAGTTAACAGCCAAGGGATCGATCGGGGTTCAGTAACGTAGCTAGTGCAATCGCTCGGGTTCAGTTAGAGCCCAATGCCTCGCTCGGGTTCAGTTAGAGCCCAATGCCTCACAAACACGCGCGTACATGTATGAGAGAAACGCGCAAACCTCCGTGTATCGCTCGGCCCCGACCACCCATCGTAACCGGGAACTCCCCGAAATTTTCCTCGCCCTCGCTTCTACCACGATTTTTTCCGTCATGGACGGCCCAAAGAATGTCATGCAGGTGTGTCTCTGGCCCTCCTAGGACGAAAAGCCCATTTTCTGTCATGATTTTCTGTCATAGAAGTAGGAGCCCACCACATCTATGATGATACCGGGTTTTGTCACAATTATCGTCATAGAAGTGTCATAAGAATGACAGAAAAAAATTTCGTTCGGCCCAAATGTCACGAATGTGTCTTTTTTCTGTAGTGTCGTTTTCGGCCAAACCCTCTCCTTGCGACACTTCTGCGACCTTGAGCCCCAGCGACGGGTCGACGTTCGATGGCCAAGAGTCATCCCTAGCTGAACTCCCCCTCGACAACTCGGCTTCGAGCCCCAACACGGAAGCAGTATCCGAAGACCAGGTCTTGTCCTCGGAATCTTACGACTATCCGGCCCCGGGCCTCGAGGTTAACTCGGCCCTCAAAGATCAGGATCCGGCTCTGGCCCCGATCATTCCTTGCCCCGCCGCATCGGAAGCCGGCCCCCGACGGCCGCCGCATACCAGTCTGACGACCCTTGCTTTATTAAACGAGGCGTTGGACCGAATCCAGATGATGGCTATTTGGGAGGACCCGCCCGTAGCTTGCGTTCAGCAGCCCTTTGAAATGTACTTCGGGGAATTTTGCGCCCCGCCCACCACCCACCTTGTGGCCACGGTTGAGGACTTAACCGACATGTTGGACTACACTTTGGAAAACGCTTATTCCTTGGACGAGGATAGCGGAGCCACCACCAACACTGACGCCGCACCCCCCGTCACCGGCCGCTGGACGGCCACGTCCACTTACGATATTTACATGGTGGACACTCCGAAGGACTATGGCACCCCCAGGAAGGATAGCAGCAAGCCTGGCGATGAGCCGCACAGGCGCCGCAGACAACGCTGCCGCTCCAAGCCACGCCGAAGCCATGCAAGCAACACAGACACCAGAGAGAACGGCACTCCGGATAATGCGGACAACCTCAAGGACCACGGCGCCGACTGAGGGAGTCCTGGATTAAGGGGTCCTTGGGCGTCCGGGCTACGTAATGTGGGCCGGACTGATGGGCCATGAAGATACAAGACAGAAGACTCTCTCCCGTGTCCGGATGGGACTCTCCTTGGCGTGGACGGCAAGCTTGGCGTTCGGATATGAAGATTCCTTTCTCTGTAACCGACTTTGTACAACCCTAGCCCCCTCCGGTGTCTATATAAACAGGAGGGTTTAGTCCGTAGAGACAATGATAATCACAATCATAATCAGACAGGCTAGACTTCTAGGGTTTTAGCCATTACGATCTCGTGGTAGGTCATCTAGAGCAGATCGACAGCTACGCCCCTGCCCGTCAGTTCAGGTTTGGAAGCTTGAACTATGTTGCCGATATCCGCAGAGACTTGATCTTTGACGGATTCGAGCCCATGGCAGCCGCTCCCTACCACCACGATGAACATGACCTAAATCTGTCATCGGACCATACCCGGGAGATAGCTCCGGTAACTGCCCTGGCCCTAGATCCGGAGCAGATTGCGCCATCCGAGGACGGGATGCTCAACCCCGCCACAGAAGCCGCAGACTCAGCGGCGTTGGAGCCGCACACAGACCCAACTTTGAACGAGATCTGTGTCACCGGAACCTCGGACTCGTCTCCGGCAACAGGTTCCGAACCGCGTGTGTCCACGCCCGTCGAGCTCAATCGGGCGCCGATCGTCGAGTTTAGCTCCGCGGACATCTTCCGGCACTCACCTTTGGGTGATGTGCTTAACTCATTAAAAACCCTCTCCTTAGCGGGGGACTCGCAGCCGAACTATATCCGGTTTGAACTGGGGGCTGAGGATGGAGAATTTTGCTTCCCACCCACCGCCCACTTCATTGCCACTGTCGAAGATTTAACCGACATGCTCGATTACGACTCCGAAGACATCGACAGTATGGACGCCGATGCCGGAGAGGAGCAGGCCCAAAACCCGCCGTTTACTGGGCGCTAGACAGCCACCTCCTCGTATGACGTGTACATGGTGGATACCCCCAAAGAGAATAACGGCGATAACAAGAAAGATCCAGTCGAGGATACACCTCCTGAGACACGGCCAAAGTGCCGACATCAGCGGCGCTGCTCTAAATCACGCCGTGGAAAAGACAGCAATACCGGCACGAGAGAGAACAATACTCCGGATGAGGCCGAAGACAAAGAAGATCCCGTTGAGCCGACTTTCGAACAGGACGATAGGGAAGATGGGCAAGCCAGCCCTGATGAACAGGCCATAAACGAAGACTCGGAGAACAGCAACTATCTTCCACCCTCCGAAGATGAGGTGAGCCTCGGCGACGAAGACTTTATCGTGCCTGAGGAACCCGTTGAGCAGGAGCGCTTTAAGCGCCGGCTAATAGCCACTGCGAAGAGCCTGAAAAAGAAACAGCAGCAGCTTCAAGCCGATCAAGATCTACTCAATGATAGATGGACTGATGTCCTGGCAGCCGAGGAATACGGACTCGAGCGCCCCATTAAAAGTTATCCGAGGCGTAAACTGCTACCCCAATTCAACGACGAGGCACTTAAGCCCATGCCATCAACACATAATGCGGCTGACCGACCACCACGTGGCCGGGACAAAGCAGCAACTCAAGCCGAACACAAGCCCATACTACCTCGCCGCAAAAGCAGAGACATAATAGCCTGGGGTCATACATATGACCTACGGCAGGACCTGGACAATAGAGCAGGTCAGTCCAGATCAATCTAAGGATCACGGGGGCATGCCCTGACGCGCGACGATGGCTATCAAGCCAGACGTGACAAACATAACCACGCCCGGGCCGAAGACTGCCGACGAACTCAATCCGAGCTACGCCGCGACGTGGCCCGATATAGAGGCGCCGCACACCCCCTCTGCTTCACTGATGAAGTAATGGAGCACGAATTCCCAGAAGGGTTTAAACCCGTAAATATCGAATCATATGATGGAACAATAGATCCCGCGGTATGGATTGAGGATTTTCTTCTCCATATTCATATGGCCCGCGGTGATGACCTTCACGCCATCAAATACCTCCCATTAAAACTCAAGGGGCCAGCTCGGCACTGGTTAAACAGTCTGCCTGAAAACTCTATTGGCAGCTGGGAGGACTTGGAAGACGCCTTCCGCGACAACTTCCAAGGCACATATGTACGACCTTCGGATGCCGATGACTTAAGTCACATAGTTCAACAGCCTGGAGAGTCGGCCAGGAAATTCTGGACTAGGTTCCTAACTAAAAAGAACCAGATCATCGACTGCCCGGATGCCGAAGCCCTAGCGGCCTTTAAGCATAGCATCCGTGACGAATGGCTCGCTCGTCACCTCGGCCAAGAAAAACCGAAGTCCATGGCAGCCCTCACGGCACTCATGACCCGCTTTTGTGCGGGCGAGGATAGTTGGCTAGCTCATAGCAATAACACTGCAAGCGATGCCGGTACCTTTGAAGCCAAGAATAGCAATGGCAAGCCCCGACGCAGCAGGCACAAGCGCCGAAGCAATGGTGGCACTGCCGATGACACGGCGGTCAACGCCGGTTTCAGTGGCTCCAAGTCTGGCAAGCGGAAGAAGCCATACAAAAGAAACAATACGGGCTCATCCAGCTTGGACCGCATCCATGCCAGATCCATGGCACCGCTGATAAACCAGCCAATCATACCAACAGAGACTGTTGGGTTTTTAAACAGGCCGGCAAGTTAAATGCCGACACAAGGAGAAGGGGTTGCAAAGCGAGGACGATGACGAGGAGTCCCGTCCGCCGAACACAGGAGGGCAGAAGAAGTTCCCTTCCCAGGTTAAAATGGTGAACATGATATACGCCACTCATATCCCCAAAAGGGAGCGCAAACGAGCGCTCAGGGACGTCTACGCGATGGAGCCAGTCGCCCCAAAGTTCAACCCATGGTCTTCCTGCCCGATCACCTTCGATCGCAGGGACCATCCGACCAGTATTCGTCATGGCGGTTCAGCCGCACTGGTCCTCGATCCAATTGTTGATGGATTCCATCTCACGAAAGTCCTTATGGACAGCGGCAGTAGTCTTAATCTGCGCTACCAAGACACTGTCCGCAAAATGGGCATTGACCCTTCACGAATCAAGCCCACCACAGCTACCTTCAAGGGAGCAGTGTCCGGCGTAGAAGCTCACTGCATGGGCTCAAGTACATTAGAAGTCATTTTCGGCTCGCCGAACAACTTTAGAAGCGAAGGCTTGACCTTCGATATCGTCCCGTTGCGCAGCAGCTACCACGCACTACTCGGGCGTACCGCTTTTACTCGTTTTAATGCGGTCCCACATTACGCCTATTTCAATCTTAAGATGCCCGGTCCACGCGGCGTCATCATGATAAACGGAAATACAGAATGCTCCCTCCGTACAGAGGAGCGTACCATGGCTACTGCAGTCGAAGTACAAAGCGGCCTTATCAAGCCGCGTACCTCATCGACCGTCAAGCCGCCGGTCTCTACTAGACAGAACTGATCAATCTCAGAGCTGGATTAGCAGTTCGGCCTTCATCGTCTGCCCCATATAGCCGCGAAGTTTATACCGCGCATACATAATTATGCACTTAAAATACCATGGTCATCGGCGGGGGCACAGTACGGACAGGCCTACAATGCGGTCCGCACCCTCATAGTCTTTTTACTTTTTCTAACTATTTTTTATCTTTTACAACAGGTGATTCAAAGCCTGGTCATCTTACGGACTCTTTCTAAAGTTCGGCTTCATATAAATAACCAAAGGATATTCCTCCTAAGGAGTCCTTTAACTGAGGCAAGGCAGCGCAGACGTGCGACAGGAGGTCCTAATGATTTTAGTAAGATCGCACTCTTTATTTTAAACCTCTAAAGTGCCTTTTTTTTCCTCAGCCCTCGGCCCCCGGCTTGTTAAATAACCCGGGCAGGGGCGTTATAATCTGTAAAAATTGCGTTTGACATGTCAATCAGATTCCAGTGAACATAACCTGTATTCAGTATTCGCTTTTTCTACGTACTGAATTTTGCTTCTTCGGTTGTTTCACGAACGCACCTCGGCACAAATTGCCAGGGGCTCGATACGGCAACACATGAGTTGCCGACAAGTCCGAACAGCTTTTCAGCATACTTCAGCGTCATGAGTTTTGGCCTTATATGCATCAGCTCCGAATCATGTCTTTGGTCAATAGTTGGGTTGCCCGGCTCCTGTGCTTACTACCTTACGTTCCGCTATATCGGCTAGGGTAGTAAAGGGAGAACTACTATGATTGTGTCCTGGCTTATCCAGCACCTTAGTAGAGAAAGCCGAAAACTGACTGTCATGATGCGGCGAGAGCTGGTCAACCACTCGATGACTCATCAGAATCTTTCGCGATTCTTTTCGTATTACATGAAGGACCGTTCTTCTGGTCACCTATGTAACGCACCGTATTCGGGTAAACGCGTACATACCAGGGGCTATATCGTAGACCCGCCGTCAAACTCCTATGGCTAAGTGAAAGTGTTAAAGCCCTATAGTCCGATTGCCTAGTTTGCCGCATTGACACCTCCTTCATGGACCAAGACGTTGGGTTAAGAGTGATCAATTGCTTTTCCGAACACCCCCGTATTATATGCGAGGGGGCTGAAGCCGACGACTGGCAAACTTTCAGATTACACTAAGAACGGCGGCACAGGAGGCACCAAAACTTTCAGGCAAAAGTATAAAATATGGCCTTAATATATCATAATATTGTTTTTACAAATTTGGTATACTCACTCGAACATCATATTTTTCGAGCACTGACCCTCTATCAAGCGGGCACCCTCTAGGACATCCTCAAAATAATGCTCTGGCGTGTGATGGTCCTTGCCCTCGGGTGGACTCTTTGCTGCAATATCGATGGCCTTCATCTTCGCCCAGTACGTCTTGACGCGGGCAAAGGCCATTCGTGCACCCTCAATGCACGTTGACCACTTAACAGCGTCGATACGCGGCACCGCATCAACAAGTCGCTGCACCAAACCGAAATAACTATTCGGAATTGGCTCAGTCGGCCACAGCCGGACTACGACGTCCTTCATGGCCGATCCGGATATCTTGTGGAGTTCGGCCCACTGGGCCATCTGTTCGTTCAGTAACAGTGGACGCTTCGGCATGCTGAATTGCGACCAGAAAAGCTTCTCTGTCGCATGTCCTTCTTGCGTTTGGTAAAACTGTGCCGCATCGGAGACACTCTTCGGCAAGTCCAAGAATGCATCTGGAGAACTCCACATTTGATTAAGGGGGGCATACTTTGGATCGCCGAATTTAGTCTGTAATAAGAACGGCTTACCAGCCGCTATCTGCCCAGCTTGCCGGATCTCTTCCCGAGCCGCTCTAGACTCGGACCGTGCTTCTCTGGCCTCTTGTAAGGCCTTGCTGAGATTGACCATTCTGGCTTTGTTATCCTTCTCGAGGAATTCGCATCGAACATTGGCATCCTTTAACTCGCGCGTCATGGTAGATATTCTCTCCTCGCACTGGCGTCGAGCAGCCTGTTCGGCCTTTAACTCAGCAGCTGCCTTCTTGGCAGCCGCTTCACTCGTCCTGGCTTACTCCTTGGCCCGGGCAAGCTTAGCCCGTAGGGCCTCAACTGCGGCAGCATTATCTGCAGTTATGCATATCTCAGTATACAATTTTCAGCGTCATGCACACATTATCATACTTACATATACTGACTGCCCTAAACACATACCTTGCGCCTCGTCGAGCCGCCTGTTAATCAGTGTGAGGTCGTCATCCGCCACATCAAGTTTCTGCTTCAGCCTTGCAACCTTTGTAGCTGGGGCAGTCGTGATGGATGAAACAGCCTGTGTGCCAATTCATAAGATTAGTTCCTGGGAATATCTTTTTGATCCTCTGATCGCCTCCCTTCGGACGCCAATCAGAGTCTCAGGGGCTACTATCTATACACAGGTGCATTTTGCACGTAGAAGTGCAATTGAGGATATTACATTACATACCTCGAAGCCTCCTAGCAGGATCATGAAGGATTCATTCAATCCGCTTTTCGCGGACAGAATCCTCTCAACTACCGTACCCATTAAGGTACGATGTTCCTCTGAAACGGACGCACGTTGCAGCATGCCCGTCAATGTATCCGGCGCCCCCGGATCCCTGGGAGCAGCCGCGGGAGTACGGGCTTCCTTCGAAAGAATATGTTTACCCGACTCTAGAGTCGTCCCCGGCTGCAAACCGGATAGCCCGGGCCCTTTATTGTTGATCCCCATAGGGTCCGCATGCCCCGGACTCTGGACGGCCGAAGTATCACCTTCGGGCGTAGTTTTCATTATCCCTCACACCGCTTGTTGATCGGGAGAGATCCTCTGGGACGACACCTCGGCGTCGTCCGCCCTGTCGGGCAAGAAGGTCTGTGGAGGCGTCTCGCTTTCCATCATCTCCGGAAGAAGATCCCCCGAGGAGGAGGACTGTTGAGGAAGACTGTGTGCCGGACTGCAAACACATATATTTTAAATGTTACCCTGGTAACTGGAAAGCAATGGGATATGTTTCGGACACCCCTGTTCACTTACGATTCGGCTAAGGGCTTGTCCTTACGGAGGAACTGCGCGACAACGTCGTCTTCGGAACCCGAGCCACCTGACAGGGACATCTTCCCTCGGTTAAGAGCCTTTGCTTCCAAATCTTCGGAGGCGGCCCTCTTCTTCCCATCGGGAGAGGGGGTGTTAGTTTCTTCTTCTCTTTTGTCTTCGGAACAGGGAGTTTCAACCTCCCCGGACATAGCACCTCTGGAATAGAGGTCACCTTTGGCCTTCTTGCTCTCCTCTTTGTCCCCCTTCACCGACACTTGGTATGGCGCCGGAGCCAGCATCCTTGTTAACACAGGATCTGATGAGTCTTCGGGAAGAGGGGCCGAACACCTAATTCTTTCCGCCTCCTTGATCCAGCCCTGGTCGAAGATGGTTTTCTCAGTATATTGTTACAAGATATTTAACTAAGCTGTGTTCAGAGAGTCGAGGGCCTACCGAGGTATCCTGATGGTTGCAGTCGAGGCCGATGTCCTCGGTAGTATCCGGCCACTATTTTCGTGTCTCGAAGAATAACTTCCACATTCCTTTGTGCGTCGTGCCAAAGAAGTGCTGAAGAGTCTGTGGTCCTTCCGGATTGAACTCCCACATGCGGAGGGGCCGTCGTTGGCACGGCAGGACACGGCGGACTAGCATTACCTGGATTACGTTGATGAGGCTGGTGTCCTTCTCAAGGAGGCTCCGGATGAGGCTTTGTAGCATCTGCACTTCGTTCGTTGATCCCCAGTCCAGCCCCTTATTAATCCATGATGTGAGCCGTAATGGAGGGCCCGACCGGAACGCAGGTGTAGCTGCCCACTTGGTGCCACGGGGTTCAGTGATGTAAAACCACTCCCGCTGCCATAGGTTGGAGGTTTCCGTGAAAGAGCCTTTTGGCCAAGGTGTATGGATGAGTTTGCTCACCGTAGCACCGCCGCACTCCGCTTGCTTCCCATCGACCACCTTCGGCGTCATCTTAAAGGTCTTGAGCCATAAGCCGAAGTGTGGAGGAATCTGGAGAAAGGCCTCGCACATGACAATGAACACCGAGATGTGAAGAAAGGATTCCGGAGCCAGATCATGAAAATCTAGCCCGTAATAGAACATGAGTCCGCGAACGAAGGGATGGAGAGCGAACCCTAGCCCTTGGAGGAAGTGAGAGATGAATACGACCCTCTCGCCGGATCTGGGAGTAGGAATGACCTCCCCTTGGGCAGGGAGCCTGTGGGGGATTTCCGTGGTCAGGTATCTTGCCACCCAGAGCTTCGCGATATCCTCCTCTGTGACAGAGGAGGCCACCCACCGGCCTTTAAGGTTGGGTCCAGACATGGCTAGGAGGCTCGGAACCAATAAATTGAACCTTGGGTGCTAGAACTCGAGGTTGGAAAAGATGAGGAAGGGGAAAGAGTGGAGGAGAAAGACGGGTCTGTGCCCCTTTATAAAGGCGATGAATATAAAAAACGCCTCCTCCTAGGCCTCAAAACCTGCCTATTCCCAAGGAATCATACCAACGGGACGGTTGGGTTACCCACGCCCGTATTGATGAGAATCCCGTAATAAAGGGGACAAGATCTCTGCTTCGACAAGACGTGCCAATAAAACCGCTTCTCGAAACATGGAGCGGGAGGCTAAAGGAAAAAAACGGTTCGGAATAATGACCGTGCAGGAACGTGGTGTCGCATTACAGAAAGTTGTCAGCAGATTGGACTCATGAAATATTATACTCTCTGCGGTTGTGTGTGGTACTTGTTTTGTAGAGCCGGACACGTTTTCTGTGCTCGAAGTTTGTTTTGGAGTATTCGGAGGAGGAACCCGCCTTGCAATGCCGAAGACAATCTGCGCGCCGGACACATCGTCATTGAAGCCTGGTTCAGGGGCTACTGAGGGAGTCCTGGATTAAGGGGTCCTCAGGCGTCCGGGCTACGTAATGTGGGCCGGACTGATGGGCCATGAAGATACAAGACAGAAGACTCTCTCCCGTGTCCGGATGGGACTCTCCTTGGCGTGGACGGCAAGCTTGGCGTTCGGATATGAAGATTCCTTTCTCTGTAACCGACTTTGTACAACCCTAGCCCCCTCCGGTGTCTATATAAACTGGAGGGTTTAGTCCGTAGAGACAATGATAATCACAATCATAATCAGACAGGCTAGACTTCTAGGGTTTTAGCCATTACGATCTCGTGGTAGATCAACTCTTGTAATACTCATATTCATCAAGATCAATCAAGCAGGACGTAGGGTATTACCTCCGTAGAGAGGGCCCGAACCTGGGTAAACATCATGTCCCCCGTCTCCTGCTACCATCGACCTTAGACGCACAGTTCGGGACCCCCTACCCGAGATCCGCCGGTTTTGACACCGACACCGACGAGCAACCTCAAGACGATCAAGAGGAGGAAGACCCGCACAACCTAGAGGATCTTGGCGACTCCGAAGACAGCAACTACCTCCCCCCCCCCCTCCGAAGAGGAGGTTAGTTTGGGAGAAGAGGATTTCATCGTCCCCGAAGACCAGCTGGATCAAGAGCGTTTCAAATGGCAGCTCATTGCCACCACGCGTATCTTGAAGAAACAGCAACAGAGAATAAAGGCCGAGCAAGGCACCCTTAATGACAGATGGACTAAAGTCCTAGCTTCCGAACAAGGGTATGGCTATGAGCGGCAGACCAAAAGTTACCCAATGCAAAAGCTTCTGCCCCAATTTGACGATGAGGCCATAGAGCCAGCACTCGCACGGCACACTCAGGCGGACCAGCCGAACCATCCCCCTCGAGGACGGGATAGGCCAGCCGATAAAACCGAACAGCCTCTCGCTCCACCTCGCCGTCCAGGCAAGGAGCCAGTTCGGCTTGCCTACGAGTACGACCTACGACGCGGCCTAGATGCCCGCGTGGGTCTGACAAGGTCCATCTACGGACCCAAAGACAACTCTCCTGTTCGTCGGGACAGTTACCAAGCTTGGCTAGAGCAAAACGACAGAGCTCGGGAACAATAGCAAGCCCGGATGACAGAGGGTCTCCGGCGCGACGTAGCCCAAGTCAGGGGCGCCGCTCACCCTCTGTGCTTCACAGATAGAATGATGTAGCACCAATTCCCGAAGGGCTTCAAGCCCGTAAATATCGAGCCCTACGACGGAACAACGGATCCAGCCGTATGGATAGAAGACTTCCTACTACACATCCACATGGCACGGGGCGACGACCTTCACGCCATCAAATACCTACCATTGAAGCTCAAAGGTCTGGCTCGACACTGGTTAAACAGCCTCCTTGAAGACCCCATAGGATGCTGGGAGGAGCTCGAGGACGCTTTTCGAGCTATCTTTCAGGGTACTTATGTCCGGCCTCCGGACGCCGATGACCTGAGCCACGTAATCCAGCAGCCCGGCGAGTCAGCCCGGCAATTCTGGAACCGGTTTTTGACCAAGAAGAATCAAATCGTCGACTGTCCGGATGCCGAAGCCATAGCTGCCTTCAGGCACAATATTCGAGATGAATGGCTAGCAAGGCAGCTCGGCCAGGACAAACCGAAGACAATGGCGGCGCTTACCTCCCTTATGACCCATTTCTGTGCCGGAGAGGACAGTTGGTTGGCTCGTAGAAGCAACAACCCAGAAGCCCCCGGCACCTCTGAGGTCCGGGATGGGAATGGAAAGCCACGGCGTAACAAGAACAAGCGTCGCCACAATCACGGCGAAACCGACGAAACGGCAGTAAATGTCGGATTCTGTAATCCGAAGTCCGGATCACAGAAAAAGCCTTCTAAAGGCAATCAGGATGGGCCAACTAAATTGGACACAATCCTGGACAAGCCCTACCAGATTCATGGCATCGCCGAGAAGTCTGCTAACCACACCAACCGTAATTGTTGGGTGATAAAGCAAGCCGGCAAGCTCACAGCCGAAGACTCGGGCAAAAGCCCACAAAGCAAGGACGACGACGAGCCCCGCAGGCCGAACAGTGGAGGCCAAAAACCCTTCCCTTCTGAGGTCAAGACGGTGAATATGATCTACGTACGCCACCCATATACCAAGGAAAGAGAGGAAGCGCGCGCTGCGGGACGTGTACGCCGTCGAGCCCGTAGCGCCGAAGTTCAACCCGTGGTTGGCTTGCCCGATCACCTTTGACCGCAGGGACCATCCGACCAGTATCCGTCATGGAGGATCGGCGGCCCTGGTACTCGACCCCATTATCAATGGGTACCACCTCACGACAGTCCTAATGGACGGAGGGCAGTAGCCTCAATCTGATTTACGCAGACACATTCAGGAAAATGGGGATCGATCCATCAAGGATCAAACCCAGCAACACCACCTTCAAGGGGGTTATTCCGGGTGTAGAGGCTCGCTGCTCAGGCACAATAACACTGGAAGTTATATTCGGCTCGCCGGACAACTTCCGATCCAAAGATTTGATCTTCGACATCACCCCATTCTGCAGTGGCTATCATTCCCTCCTCAGCTGAACGACGTTTGCCAAGTTCAACGTTGTCCCACACTACGCATACCTCAAGCTAAAGATGCCTGGGCCTGCAGGCATCATAACGATAAACGGCAACATGGAGCGCTCACTCCGGACTGAGGAACACACTGCGGCCCTGGTAGCCGAAGACCAGTCCGTCGCCAGTAGGTCAAGGTACAAGCCCGCCGTAAAGGCAAAAGATACACTTAAACGGGCCCGATCCCCGTCATGGGAACCCGCCTGCGTTCGCCGCAAATAGGGATACGCTCCCCATGGTACGCCCACCCTCCCCATGTGTTACGTGCCTCATCAGCACAACTTCGCGCTCAAGATACCATGGGCGGCCGTAGGGGTCTGTAACACTATGTGTTCGGCTCAACCGAACTATTATATCATCCCGTCCTTGGACGATAACGAGCAGGACTCTGGACTCGCTCGACATTAAGCTACAAGGGTAGGATTACATCTCAAGGTCCCTATTGAAGGCACCCCTCGCCAGTATGCGGTGTTCCACATGGATATCCAGCACACTCCCTCTACCTCGCAGAAGAAAAGGCGCAGACATGCAGCAGGGCACAGTTGAGGCTTCGACCCACGCATCAAGGCCCTATGTAAACCTTTCTCTGTAAAATTTTCTTTTCTTACTTATTATAAATGCCTCAACAATTCGAATTGTACAGATAGACGTCCAGAGCTGATGGAAAACAAACAAAAAAACATCCTTTATGGTGTTCGGGCACCCGAATTGTCTAGCCCCTTTCTCTTTTTTTCCTGCTCTTTGAACAGCTGGGCATGCAAGTATTAATACAAATCAGGTAATGGACCAAAGGACTAATTTTCCCCTCAGCTCCGCATCTTAAGTCCGGCACCATGTCTAGTCGAGTGTTCGGCGTCTCGGATATTACACTATATGCATCAGTTCCGAACTATGTCTTGGGTCAACTGTTGGGTCGCCCGGCTCCTGTGCTTGCCCTCTTACGTTCCGCACGTTCGGCTAAGAAGGTAAAGGGAGAACCCCTCTGATTGTGCTTCTGGCTAGTTCAGTCAAGTGCCTCAGGGGAGAAAGCCGAAAACTCACCGTCATAGTAAGCTAGAACTGGTGAGTGATCCGATGACAAGTGTTAAACTAAGAAATCATTGGCGATTTATCCGTGTCATACGAAGGGTTTGTCCTAGCACAAACCACGTGACTACAAAGGCATGCCTCGGCTCCCGCGTACATCACCAAAACTTGGGGGCTAGTCACTAGCCCCCGCCGCCAACCTCCTATGGCTAAGTGAAAGCGATAAAGTCATATAGTCTGATTGCCTAGTCTCTCTCGCGCACTACCGCCTTCGGGCACCGAGACATCGGCTAAGGGTAATAGTGCGGAGATGAAACACCCCAGGTGACATTTACTTGGGGGCTGAAGCCGATGACTCGTAACTTTCAGAATAATAAACGGCCGCACAGGAGTCAAAATTAATACACCATAACATCCAAAAGAACCACATTATAAAGTAACAAGGGTTCGATCTACAACATTAACACATTTTCACTCAATGATTACATCCTTGGAACACTGGCCCTCTATCGCCCGAGCACCATCCATAACCTGTGCAAAATATAGTTCGGGCTTATGGTGCTCCTTGCCAACTGGCAGGGAACCAGTGGCCATGTCCATCAGCTTGATCTTCGGCCAATGCACCATGGTCTTCGCGAAGGCCAGCCTCACCCCTTCAAGGCATGCGGAACACTTCACGGTGTTGATCCACGGTGACGCGTCATGCAGCCTCTGCACCAAGCCAGAATAGCTGTCCGGAATAGGATCAGCGGGCCATAGCCGGACACACAGATCCTCCAAGGCTGGCTTGGCCATCCGATGCAGCTCCGTCAGCTGCTTCATCTGGTTGCTAAGGAGCGGAGGGTGTTTGGGCACCGAGAACTGCGACCAGAAAAGCCGTCGTTCGGAGTCATCCTCCCGCGTCGCGTAGTGATCCACCGCAGCCACCACACTCTTCGGGAGATTGGCGAAGACGTCTATGGAGCGCCAGACCAGCGTCAGCAAGGCGAATCTGTTGCCGCCAAAAACACTCTATAGTACGTACTTATTACCATCGGCGATTTGCTTCACTTGACGAAGCTCCTCCCGGACACCCCGCACCTCCGTCCTGGCCTCCTGGAGTTCCTTGTCTGCCTTGGAGAGCTTGGAGGACTATTCCTTCTGTTTCTGCTCAAGGGCCTCACATTTTGTGATAGCATCCTTGAGCTCCCCTTGCACTTCGGCCACTCGAGCCTCGTGCCTCTCACCGGCAGTCTTCGCCATCTCCAGTTCAGTCACTGCCTTTTCGGCAGCCGCCTTCTTCTCGGCCGCCTTGGCTTTCTTAAGGGCCGCTTTAAGGCTCTCAACCTTCACGGCAGCAGCTATAGTAACCAAATAACAAGAGCTCAGTATACAATGTGGACCACAAGTATCCGGTAATATCAGCTCTGCATTTTGACATGAGCTCACCTTGTGCCTCATCAAGCCGCTTGTTGATAAGGTCAAGCTCTTCATCGGAGCACTTGAGCTTCCGATCCATCTCCTCTAGTGCCGCGGCATTAGCAGTCGCGGCCACAGAAGATGCC
This sequence comes from Thinopyrum elongatum, assembly GCA_011799875.1. Taxonomy (NCBI): domain Eukaryota; kingdom Viridiplantae; phylum Streptophyta; class Magnoliopsida; order Poales; family Poaceae; genus Thinopyrum; species Thinopyrum elongatum. The sequence goes on along the minus strand of CM022297.1, from coordinate 353,497,901 downwards.
CGTGACTTCAAAAAATATCACACTACTTTAAATTTTGGCTTGGAAGAATTGGATCCTCTGCAAGTTTATTTATACTTCTTACAAAGTCTCGGGGGCTGCTATACATACGGCCTATTCAAACATTACAACCAAGGGCTAAAACCACTTTACGGGAAAAGAGTATAACTCAACTGACCTCAAAGCCTGTTAGAAGGCCATGGACGGCGTCGTTCAGTCTGAATTGGACCGACCGAACACCCTGTAGAACCGCACCCATAAGGGCGCGGTGCCCGTCCATGATGACAGAGTTGTTCACCAGCTCCTCCAGTGTGCCCAGCCAGCCCGTTGCTGCCTGGCGGCTAGTGTCCGGTGCGGGCGGCGGGACCTCAACCCCCTCCCCATGGAGGGTGGAATTGGCACCTGTGAAGGCCTCGAGGGCTCAGGTGCGGCCAGTTGGGAGGGTCCGGATGGACCGGATCTGCCCCCCACATTAGCCAGGAGGGACACATCCTCTTGGTCTTCGATGACCGAGGCATTAGCCTCGGCCATGGTGGCGTCGCCCTCCTCCCCCGTGTTCGGGGCCCTTCGAGATAGGACTTCCCCGACCTCTTCACTGGGCTGGGGAGGCGTAGAGCGCGACGCAGACCTGATGTCCGCCAAATCGGCGGGTGGAGATGCCCCCTCCGAGGTCTGCTCGGAGGGGTGGCCGCGCGGTGGGCTGTGGCATCATACAGTCAGCTTCCATCAAACAAAGGGCAGGAGTCCGAACTGTCGGGAAGGACCACCTTGGGCCTGCACTGCCTCTTTGAGGCCCGAAGAGGCTGTTCCCCCTCGATGCCTTCGGATGTCGTCCTCTTCTTGGAGTGGGAGGAGGCACTTTCCTCCTCGTCTTCGTCCTCCTCCCTATCTTGGGTAGACGAGGCCGCAGCATCTTCAGCCCGGGAGTCCGGATGAGCTCTGTGGCGGAGGCCCTCCCTGGCCTCCGGTACATCCTTCTTCTTCTTGCCCTTCTTGTCGGGCACCTTGTAAGGCACCATGACCAGCAGCCCCTCTAGCTGGGCCGATCGGGGCCCTTCGGGCAGCGGTGCCGGACAGCTGATTTTCTAAACCTTGCCAAGCCAGCCCTGCAAAAATCCACAAAGGGAGGCTTAGACCCAATCATGCACTATATGACTATCCGAACACATGTCAAGAAAGGACCACTTACCTCCTTTAGAGGGTTCGCAGCGTCAAGGCCGATGTCCTCCTCGGCCGGCCACGCCTCTTGTGGCTTAAATAGCAGTCCCCACGCCTTGTCGTGGGTTGTGCCGAAGAGGTACTGCACGGTGGTCGGGTCTTCGGGCTTGTACGCCCACATCGGTTTGGCCCTTTCCTAGCAAGGGAGGAGCCAGCATTTGAGCATAATTTGCAGCACGTTGGTCAGCTTGGGGCCGGTCTCCATCACGTTGATGACGCGCTTCTGCAGCACCTTCACATTGCCAGAGGACCCCTAGTCCGGACTTTTTGTAGTCCATGAGGCCAATCTAGCCGGGGGTCCGGATCTGAATTTGGGAGTTGTCGCCTAGGCAGCATCCCTTGGTTCGGTAATGTAGAACCACTCTTTTTGCCACACCTTGACGGTGTCGATGAACCTGCCCTCCGGCCACTGGACCCGTGTCAGCTTACTGATCATGGCCTCGCCGCAGTCTGCCTGGGCACCGCCAACCACCTTGGGCTTGACGTTGAACACCTTTAGCCACATGCCAAAGTGCGGCTGGACTCAGAGGAGGGCCTCGCAGACGATAATGAAGGCCGAGATGTGGAGGAGGGAGTTGGGGCCTAAATCATGGAAATCTAGCCCATAGAAGAACATCAACCCCCTCACAAAGGGGTGTAGAGGAAATCCGAGCCCCCAGATAAAATGGGGGAGGAATACGACCCTCTCGCCCGGCTTGGGCGTGGGGATGAGTTGGCCCTTTTCAGGGGCCCGATGAGCAATGTCAGCCGACAGGTAGCCAGCCCGCTTAAGCTCCAAGATGTCATTGTTGGTGATGATGGAGACGTCCCACTTGCCGTTAGCACCAGATCCGGCCATGGCTGGGGAGGGCAGGATGGGATTCTCCATGGAGCAGAAAGACAGGGCACTGGAGCTCTAAAGATTGGAGAGGCAATAGCGGGAGGTGGAAGAAGGCGTGAGATGCTAACTGTAGCAGCTCCCCTCTTTATAGGCCACGGAGGACCTAAGTGTTCCCCTTTTCACGCCGTGGGCTTCTCCACTTCCCGATATGCTTGCGACGTTATCCGCGGGTGGGGGAATCAAGATCGTTGATCATATCCCTAAAAAATGGGGCACGATCTCTGCTTTGAGGAGATGTGCTAATAGGGGGGCGGCCTCGAGCCGCGCATCAAGAACTGACAGCCGTTCAACATTATGACCGACTGCGACCCCTTCGCTAAAAGCTGTCAGGCGTGGGCACCGTTCACACTCAAACACTTTGACCTTCAAGGCTAAGTAAAGTAGACGCTTCAGATTCCGAGCACCACTCAAGCTCCGACTATGCACAGGATAAAATGAAGAACTCGCCTCGCAAGCCGAAGACCATGGTGTGTGCGGATGCCGGATACAAGCTCTGGCGTTGGAGGCTAGTTTGGGGGCTACTGAGGGAGTCCTGGACTAAGGGGTCCCCGGGCCGTCGACCTATTGCATATGGGCCGGATTGATGGGCCACCATGGGGCCGTGCCATAGTGCGGACTCGTGGCCGGACAGGAGATCTTCGGAGTCGTGGTGTGTCGTCCAAGTTGGGTTTAGCGTGATCTTTCCTTCCTTGTGACCGATGGCTTGTAACCCTAACCCTACTGGTGTCTATATAAACCGGAGGGTTTAAGGGCCTTAGGGAGAGAGCTACATTCATCACCTCATACCTTAGGGTTTAGCTCGCTTGATCTTGAGGTAGATCTACTCTGTAACCATACCATACATCAAATACAATCAAGCAGGACGTAGGGTATTACCTCTTCGAGAGGGCCCGAACCTGGGTAAACAATGTGTTCATCATCCCTTGTTCCCCATTGATTCTAGATCCACAGCTCGAGACCCCCTACCCGAGATCCGCCGGTTTTGACACCGACACCAGGCTCCGCGCCCAGTGCGAGATGCAACTTGTCAATGAGCTCGTCGTCGTCGATTTCGCCGTTGGCATCGTCGGGCTCCTCCAGCCCTGGTGGAGGCGCATTCCAAGCCGCTCTCTCCGGCGTGCTCATGTAGCGAGTGTTGGGGAGAAAGTAGTCCTTGCCTCGTGTCGTCATCGGGTGCACCGGCGCGAGGATGCCGGCCATGTGCGTGGGAGCCGCATGTTCTGTTGCCGTAGCAGCGGTTTTCCCCGCCACGGCGTCAGAATCTGCTCCCGGGACATCGCCCCTGTCATCTTCTGATTCTGCTGTCACGGTGGTCATCTTGGCTGGGGATGCCGCTGCAGTGGGCGACTGCGCGATGGCTGGCGGTGTTGAGGAGCATGCTATAGCCGATGGCGCACTGGTGAGAATTGACATGGGCTCAATTACAAATCTCATACCTTCGTGTCCCGCATCCTTCTTCTCCCAGTCCCATGCCCGCGTCTCATCAAACACGACATTGCGGGTGACGTGGGTGCGCTTGCCCACGGGGTCGACCAGACGGTACGCCTTGCTCCCTGGCTCGTACCCAAACAGCACCATAGCCTTGCTCCTATCCTCAAGCTTAGAGAGGTGCGGCCGCGTGTCCTTGGCGTGCGCCACTGATACGTCTCCAACGTATCTATAATTTTTGATTGTTCCATGCTATTATATTATCTATCTTGGATGTTTTATATGCATTTATATGCTATTTTATATTATTTTTGGGACTAACCTATTAACCTAGAGCCCAGTGCCAGTTTCTGTTTTTTCCTTGTTTTTGAGTTTTACAGAAAAGGAATATCAAACGGAGTCCAAACGGAATAAAACTTTCACAATGATTTTTCTTGGACCAGAAGACTTGGGAAGAGGGCCAGAAGAGTCCCGAGGACTCCACACGCCCTCAGGGCGCGCCTTAGGGGGGGCGCCCCCTGGCTTGTGGGCCCCTCGAGAGTCCACTAACCTCCATCTCAGCTCTATAAATCCTAAAATATTCCCAAACCACCAGAGGCATCCACCAAAATACTTTTCTGCCGCCGCAAGCTTCTGTTCTCGTAAGATCCCATCTTGGGGCCTTTTCCGGTGATCTGCCGGAGGGGGATTCGATCACGGAGGGCTTCTACATCAACCCTATTGCCCTACCGATGATGTGTGAGTAGTTTACCACAAACCTACGGGTCCATAGCAAGTAGCTAGATGGCTTCTTCTCTCTCTTTGATCTTCAATACAATGTTCTCCTTGATGTTCTTGGAGATCTATTCGATGTAATACTTTTTGCGGTGTGTTTGTTGAGATCCGATGAATTGTGAGTTTATGATCAGATTATCTATGAATATTATTTGTCTTCTCTGAACTCTTTTATGCATGATTAAATATCTTTGTATTTCTCTTTGAATTATCGGTATGGTTTGGCCAACTAGATTGGTTTTTCTTGCAATGGGAGAGGTGCTTAGTTTTGGGTTCAATCTTGCGGTGTCCTCGCCCAATGACATAGTAGGGGTAGCGAGGCACGTATTGTATTGTTGCCATCAAGGGTAAAAATATGGGGTTTATATCATATTGCTTGAGTTTATCCCTCTACATCATGTCATCTTACTTAAGGCATTACTCCGTTCTTATGAACTTAATACTCTAGATGCATGCTGGATAGCGGTCGATGTGTGGAGTAATAGTAGTAGATGCAGGCAGGAGTCGGTCTACTTGTCACGAACGTGATACCTATATTCATGATCATTGCCTTGGATATCATCATAATTATTCGCTTTTCTATCAATTGCTCAACAGTAATTTGTTCACCCACCGTATACTTTCTTCAAGAGAGAAGCCTCTAGTGAAACCTATGGCCCCCGGGTCTATTTTCCATCATATATTTTCAGATCTATAAAACCAAAAACCCAAAAATACCTTGCTGCAATTTATTTGTTTTTACTTTGTTTTACATTTTAGTAATATTTTATACCCATCTCTATTAGATCTCATCCTTGCAAGTGACCGTGAACGGATTGACAACCCCTTTATCACGTTGGGTGCAAGTGTTTGATTGTTTGTGCAGGTGCATAGATTGGAGACTTGGTCGTACCTCCTACTGGATTGATACCTTGGTTCTCAAACTGAGGGAAATACTTATCTCTACTTTGCTGCATCACCCTTTCCTCTTCAAGGGAAAAACCAACGCAAGCTCAAGAAGTAGCAGGAAGAATTTTTGGCGCCGTTGCCGGGGAGGTTCTACGTCAAGCCTACCAAGTACCCATCATAAACTCTCATCTCTTTCATTACATTATATTTGCCATTTGCCTCTCGTTTTCCTCTCCCCCACTTCTAAAACGATTTCAGAAAATCACAAAAATATTTGCCTTTTTATTCGCCCTTCTTTCGTTTGTCTTTTTGTTTGCTCGTGTGCTAGATTGCTTGCTTTGTCACGATGACTCAAGAGAATACTAAGTTGTGTGACTTTTCCAACACTAATAATAATGATTTTATTAGTACTCCGATTGCTCCCACCACTAGTGTGGAATCTTATGAAATTAATGCCGCTTTGCTGAATCTTGTTATGAAAGATCAATTTTCTGGCCTTCCTAGTGAAGATGCCGCATCCCATCTAAATACTTTCGTTGAGTTATGTGATATGCAAAAGAAGAAAGATGTGGATAATGATATTGTTAAATTGAAGCTATTTCTGTTCTCACTACGAGATCGTGCTAAAACTTGGTTTTCATCTTTGCCTAAAAATAGTATTGATTCTTGGAACAAGTGTAAAGATGCTTTTATTTCCAAGTATTTTCCTCCCGCTAAGATCATCTCCCTTAGGAACGATATAATGAATTTTAAGAAACTTGATCATGAACATGTTGCACAATCTTGGGAGAGGATAAAATTGATGATAAGAAATTTCCCCACTCATGGCTTGAGTTTGTGGATGATCATACAAAATTTTTATGCGGGATTGAATTTGCATCTAGAAATCTTTTGGATTCTGCCGCGGGTGGTACTTTTATGGAAATCACATTAGGAGAAGCTACTAAACTCCTAGATAATATTATGGCAAATTACTCTCAATGGCATACCGAAAGATCTTCCACTAGTAAAAAAGTGCATGAGATTGAAGAAATTAACACTTTGAGTGGAAAGATGGATGAACTTATGAAATTGATTGCTAGTAAGAGTGCTCCTATTGATCCTAATGATATGCCTTTGTCTACTTTGATTGAGAACAATAATGAATCTATGGATGTGAATTTTGTTGGTAGGAACAATTTTGGTAATAACGCTTATAGAGGTAATTTCAACCCTAGGCCGTTTCCTAGTAATTCCTCTAATAATTATGGTAATTCCTACAACAATTCTTATGGAAATTATAATAAAATTCCCTCTGATCTTGAGAACAATATTAAAGATTTTATTAATTCCCAGAAACTTTTCAATGCTATGGTTGAAGAAAAATTGCTCAAGATTGATGATTTGGCTAGGAACGTTGATAGATTTCTCTTGAGATCGATTCTTTGAAAATTAGATCTATGCCACCCAAGCATGATATTAATGAATCTCTGAAAGCTATTAAAATTTCTATTGATGAGTGTAAAGAAAGAACCGCTAGGATGCGTGCTAAGCAAGATTGGTTTGTAAAAGCGTGTTCTTCGAGTTTTTGCGAGAATAATGATGAAGATCTTAAAGTGCTTGGTGTGACTCCTATTGAATCTTTTTTTCCTAATATAAATCTTGATAAAGATGGGACTGGAGATGAGTTAACTTTAGCTAGAAGGCGTCCCAATGAATTGGAGTTTACAGATCTTAATGAAAAAATTGATAAAAGTGGGATTGGAGAGGTCAAAACTTTAAGTAGTGATGAACCCAATCTTTTACTAAACATATCGTTGATGCTATGATGAAATCTTTTGAAGAAAAACTTGAGTTGGAAGTTTCTATCTCTAGAAAGCTTTATGATGAGTGGGAACCTACTATTAAGATTAAAGATTATGAGTGCTTTGCTTTGTTTGATTTGGGTGCTAGTGTTTCCACGATTCCAAAAACTTTATGTGATGTGTTAGGTTTCCGTGAATTTGATGATTGTTCTTTAAATTTGCATCTAGCGGATTCCACTATTAATAAACCTATGGGAAGGATTAATGATGTTCTTATTGTTTCAAATAGCAATTATGTGCTCGTAGATTTCATTGTGCTTGATATAGATTGCCATCCTACATGTCCTATTTTTCTTGGTAGACCTTTCCTTAGAACGATTGGTGCTATTACTGATATGAAAGAAGGAAACATTAGATTTCAATTTCCATTAAGGAAGGGCATGGAACACTTTCCAATAAAGAAAATTAAGTTGCCATATGAATCTATTATGAGGGCTACTTACGGATTTAATACCAAAGATGACAATACCTAGATCTATTGCAATATGCCTAGCTAGGGGCGTTAAACAATAGCGCTTGTTGGGAGGCAACCCAATTTTATTTTTATGTTTTTTGTTTTTGCTACTATTTTTCAATAAATGCACATTATTACCTCTGTATTAATTTTGTTTTGGTGTTTTTAATTGGTGTTTGAGCCAAGTAAAGCCTTTGGGATACTTTGGTATATCGTTGATTTGATTTTGCAGAAAAACAGAAACTTTTGCGTCCAGTAACAGAATTGAATAAATTCACTGGAGCATGGAAAAACTCTGAATTTTTTACACAAGATTGATATACAAATTTCCTCTGTTTTCCTAATTTTCAGAATGTTTGGAGTTACAGAAGTATGAGAACAATTCAGATCTTCGCAGACTGTTCTGTTTTTGACATATTCTGTTTTCTATGTGTTGTTTGCTTATTTTGATGAATCTATGAGTAGTATCGGGGGGTGTGAACCATGGATAAGTTGGAATACAGTAGATATTACACCAATATAAATAAAGAATGAGTTCACAACAGTAACTAAAGTGGTGCTCTATTTTATTATACTAACGGATCTTATGAGTTTTCTGTTGAGTTTTGTGTTGTGAAGTTTTCAAGTTTTGGGTAAAGATTTGATGGACTATGGAATAAGGAGTGGCAAGAGCCTAAGCTTGGGGATGCTCAAGGCACCCCAAGGTAATATTCAAGGACAACCAAGCATCTAAGCTTGGGGATGCCCCGGATGGCACCCCCTCTTTCGTCTTCAATCCATCGGTAAATTTACTTGAGGCTATATTTTTATTCACCACATGATATGTGTTTTGCTTGGAGCATCTTGTATGATATGAGTCTTTGCTTTTTAGTTTGCCACAATCATCCTTGCTGTACACACCTTTTGAGAGAGACACACATTAATCGTGAATTTATTAGAATACTCTATGTGCTTCACTTATATCTTTTGAGCTAGGCAATATGCTCTAGTGCTTCACTTATATCTTTTTAGAGCACGGCGGTGGTTTTATTTTATAAAAATTGTTGATCTCTCATGCTTCACTTATATTATTTTGATATTCTTAAACAGCATGGTAATTTGCTTAGGTTATGAATTTAGTCCTAATATGATGGGCATCCAAGAGGGATATAATAAAAACTTTCATATAAAGAGCATTGAATACTATGAGAAGTTTGATTCCTTGCATTTGTTTTGAGATATAAAGATGGTGATATTAGAGTCATGCTAGTGAATAATAGTGGATTGGTAGAAATACTTGTGTTAAAGTTTGTGATTCCCGTAGCATGCACGTATGGTGAACCGTTATGTGATGAAGTCGGAGCATGATTTATTTATTGATTGTCTTCCTTATGAGTGGCGGTCGGGGACGAGCGATGGTATTTTCCTACAAATCTATCCCCCTAGGAGCATGCATGTAGTACTATGTTTCGATAGCTAATAAATTTTTGCAATAAGTATGTGAGTTCTTTATGACTAATGTTGAGTCCATGGATTATACGCACTCTAACCCTTCCACCATTGCTAACCTCTCTAGTGCCGCGCAACTTTCGCCGGTGCATTAAACCCACCATATATCCTTCCTCAAAACAGCCACCATACATACCTATTATGGCATTTCCATAGCCATTCCGAGATATATTGCCATGCAACTTCCACCGTTCCGTTTATTATGACACGCTTCATCATTGTCATATTGCTTTGCATGATCATGTAGTTGGCATAGTATTTGTGGCAAGGCCACCGTTCATATTTTTTATACATGTCACTCTTGATCATTGCACATCCCGGTACACCGCCGGAGGCATTCATATAGAGTCATATCTTGTTCTAGTATCGAGTTGTAATTCTTGAGTTGTAAGTAAATAAAAGTGTGATGATCTTCATTATTAGAGCATTGTCCCAAGTGAGAAAAGGATAATGGAAGCTATGTCACAAGTTGGGATGAGTCTCCGGACTTTACAAAAAAATTAAAAGAGCCCAAAGAAGCCCAAATAAAAAAAAGGCCAAAGAAGCCCACCAAAAAAATGAGAGAAAAGAGAGAAGGGACAATGTTACTATCCTTTTTCCACACTTGTGCTTCAAAGTAGCACCATGATCTTCATGATAGAGAGTCTCCTATTTTGTCACTTTCATATACTAGTGGGAATTTTTCATTATAGAACTTGGCTTGTATATTCCAATGATGGGCTTCCTCAAATTACCCTAGGTCTTTGTGAGCAAGCAAGTTGGATGCACACCCACTTAGTTTCTTTTTGAGCTTTCATACACTTATAGCTCTAGTGCATCTGTTGCATGGCAATCGTTACTCACTCACATTGATATCTATTGATGGGCATCTCCATAGCGCATTAATACGCCTAGTTGATGTGAGACTTTCTCCTTCTTTTTGTCTACTCCACAACCACCATGTTCTATTCCACCTATAGTGCTATATCCATGGCTCACGCTCATGTATTGCGTGAAAGTTGAAAAAGTTTGAGAACACCAAAAGTATGAAACAATTGCTTGGCTTGTCATCGGGGTTGTGCATGATTAAATACTTTATGTGTTGAAGATGGAGCATAGCCAGACTATATGATTTTGTAGGGATAACTTTCTTTTGCCATGTTATTTTGAGAAGACACGATTGCTTTATTAGTATGCTTGAAGTATTATTGTTTTTGTCAATATTAAACTTTTGTTTTGAATCTTATGGATTTGAACATTCATGCCACAATAAAGAAGATTACATTGAAAAAAATATGTTAGGTAGCATTTCACATCAAAAATTCTGTTTTTATCATTTACCTACTCGAGGACGAGTAGGAATTAAGCTTGGCGATGCTTGATACGTCTCCAACGTATCTATAATTTTTTATTGTTCCATGCTATTATATTATCTATCTTGGATGTTTTATATGCATTTATATGCTATTTTATATTATTTTTAGGACTAACCTATTAACCTAGAGCCCAGTGCCAGTTTCTGTTTTTTCCTTGTTTTTGAGTTTTACAGAAAAGGAATATCAAACAGAGTCCAAATGGAATAAAACTTTTGCGATGATTTTTCTTGGACCAGAAGACACCCAGAAGACTTGGGGAGAGGGCCAGAAGAGTCCCGAGGACTCCACAAGCCCTCAGGGCGCGCCCTAGGGGGGCGCCCTCTGGCTTGTGGGCCCCTCGGGAGTCCACCGACCTCCATCTCAGCTCTATAAATCCTAAAATATTCCCAAACCACCAGAGGTGTCCACCAAAATACTTTTTCGCCGCCGCAAGCTTCTGTTCTCGTGAGATCCCATCTTGGGGCCTTTTCCGGCGATCTGCCGGAGGGGGATTTGATCACGGAGGGCTTCTACATCAACCCTATTGCCCTACCGATGATGTGTGAGTAGTTTATCACAGACCTACGGGTCCATAGCAAGTAGCTAGATGGCTTCTTCTCTCTCTTTGATCTTCAATACAATGTTCTCCTCGATGTTCTTGGAGATCTATTCGATGTAATACTTTTTGCGGTGTGTTTGTTGAGATCTGATGAATTGTGAGTTTATGATCAGATTATCTATGATATTATTTGAGTCTTCTCTAAACTCTTTTATGCATGATTAAACATCTTTGTATTTCTCTTTGAATTATCGGTTTGGTTTGGCCAACTAGATTGGTTTTTCTTGCAATGGGAGAGGTGCTTAGTTTTGGGTTCAATCTTGCGGTATCCTCACCAAGTGACATAGTAGGGGTAGCGAGGCACGTATTGTATTGTTGCCATCAAGGGTAAAAACATGGGGTTTATATCATATTGCTTGAGTTTATCCCTCTACATCATGTCATCTTGCTTAAGGCGTGTACTCTGTTCTTTTGAACTTAATACTCTAGATGCATGCTGGATAGCGGTCGATGTGTGGAGTAATAGTAGTAGATGCAGGCAGGAGTCGGTCTACTTATCACGGACGTGATGCCTATATTCATGATCATTGCCTTGGATATCATCATAATTATTCACTTTTCTATCAATTGCTCAACAGTAATTTGTTCACCCACCGTATGCTTTCTTCAAGAGAGAAGCCTCTAGTGAAACCTATGGCCCCCGGGTCTATTTTCCATCATATATTTTCAGATCTATAAAACCAAAAACCCAAAAATACCTTGCTCCAATTTATTTGTTTTTACTTTGTTTTACATTTTAGTAATATTTTATACCCATCTCTATTAGATCTCATCCTTGCAAGTGACCGTGAACGGATTGACAACCCCTTTATCACGTTGGGTGCAAGTGTTTGATTGTTTGTGCAGGTGCATAGATTGGAGACTTGCTCGTACCTCCTACTGGATTGATACCTTGGTTCTCAAACTGAGGGAAATACTTATCTCTACTTTGTTGTATCACCCTTTCCTTTTCAAGGGAAAAACCAACGCAAGCTCAAGAAGTAGCAGCCAAGCAGCCGAACACGCGTAGGAAGTGGACGGAGGGCTTCTTGTCATGTCAGGCTTCGAATGGCATCTTGCCCGGCACGCTCCTGGAGTACGCGTGGTTGAGCACGAAGACGGCCGTGGACACGGCCTCGCCCCAGAACTGCGGTGGCACTCCCATCCCCTTGAGCATGCACCGGGTCGTGCCGACGATAGTTTGATTGCGCCTCTCTACCACGCCATTCTGCCGGGGCGTGTACGGCGCGGTGAGATGCCTGTGGACGCCAAGATCAGCGAGGTACGCACTGAACTTGCCCGAGTTGAACTCCCCGCCCCGATCAGAGCGGAAAGTGCGTAGCGTGCGCCCCGTCTCACGCTCTGTGTGCGCTTGGAAGCGCTGGATCGCCTCGGCTGCCTCGTCCTTGCTGCAGAGCAGGTACAGCCACATGAACCTGCTGTGATCATCAACAAGCAGGAGGAAGTAGCGCTTGCCGCCCGGTGTAGGCGGCGAGATAGGGCCGCAGAGGTCACTGTGCACGAGCTCAAGCGGCTCGATGGCGCGGTAGTTAGCCTGCTATGGGAAGGACGCCCTCCGCTGCTTGCCCACCAGGCAGGCGTCGCATACCTGCTCGGAGTGGTGGATCAGGGGCATGCCCCGGACCATGTTCTGACGCGCCAGCCTCTCGAGCCCATCGAAGTGTTGGTGACCGAAGCGTGCATGCCAGCGCCACGCCTCCTCGCCGGAGTGCACGGCGAGACAGACGGGGTTGGCGAGCCGCAGTCGGGCGATGTAGAGCCGGTTGCGGAATCGCGACACTCTGGCCAGGATACGGTGCTGGCGATCACGCACCGTCATGACGCCGGCCTCGACGTGCGTGAGGCAGCCGTTCTCGTCGAGCTGCCCGATGGAGACGATGTTGCTCCTGAGCCGCGGGATCCAGTACACGTTGGTGAGTGCACGGTGTTCCTCCTCGGCCACGGCGAACAGGACGGTGCCCCGCCCTTGGATCGCCACGAACGAGCCGTCCCCAAATCTGACCGAGCCGCGGATGCCCTTGTCCAACTCGGCGAACGCTGCCTCGTCCCCGGTCATGTGGTTCGACGCGCCCGTGTCGAGGTACCAGGCCGCGTCCACATCCTCGGGAGCGCGCCGAAATTCCACGCAGGCGCGTGTCTCGTTGAGGAAGACGAGCTCCTGACTCACCCCAGCGCCCGGCGCGGCAGCCGTAGCTGCCAGGGAGGCCTCCTCGATCATCAGTAGGCTAGGGTCGTCGTCCTCCCCTGCTTGGCCTTGTGCAAGGAGGGCATGTTCCTCCTCGTGTTTTTCTTGCGGTAGTCCCGGACCCAGTGGCCGGCGTTACCGCAGTAGTGACACTTGTCACGGTCTGCGTCGCCGCCGCCATCGCCCTTTCCACCACCGGCCTCCGTGCCGTCGGGGGACTTGCCTTTTCCACCGCGGCCACCGCCGCGGCCGTGCCCCTGTGCGCCTGACGAGTTGCTGCCGTCGGCGCCGTTGTTGGCTACGCGCTTCTCGTGCGCGCACCGCTCCTCCAGGGTGAGCATGAGGCGGCCACCGCCCTCGCCCTCACCGTCCTGGCCGAGGCGTTCCTCCGCCACCTTGAGGCGTCCGATGAGCTCCTCCACCGTAAGGGTGTGAAGATCGACCAACGTCTCGATGGAGAGCGCCACTTGAGCATACATGCGGGGCACAACACGAAGGAACTTGCGCACCACACACCCGTCTCCGACGGGGTCACCATGGATGGAGAGGTTGTTGACGAGCCCGGTGAGCCTCATCGCGAAATCGTCGATGTTCTCGCCGGGCTTGAAACGGATGTCCTCGAACTCCCGGCGAAGGCCCTGGGCCTTGGCCGAGCCCATCCGCATGGTCTTGACGGCGTCCCAGGCCTGCTTCGCTGTCTCCTTCGTGGAGAGGACCGCGAGCATCTCCAGTGGCACCGCCCGGAGGACCGCCTCCAGAGCGGTGCAGTCGTCGTGGTAGTCAGCGTCTCCTGTGTTCACGGCATCCCACAGTCCGCGAGTCTGCAGGATGGCTCTCATGAGGAGTGACCAGTCGCCGTAGTTGCTCCGAGTCAGCGTTGGGAACACCGTTGGTAGGGCCACCTCGCGTCTCTGCACCACCGGCGCGGTGACCTCGCGCCCGCGGACGGTGCGGCTGTTCCTAGCCCTGGGAGACCGCGACAGCGTGCGCCCACGCCTTGGCGACGGCGTCCTAGACCTGTCGTCGGAGCCCTTTTCGAGGCCCCTTGCTTCCCGCCATGATCGCCGGATCGAACAAACGGCTCTGATGCCAATTGTCAGCACAGATCTCTCTCACACACACACACGAGCTCTCGGACATCAGTGTTTTGCGTTGCGTACAACCTTGCAACTTTTCTGTTTTCTTCCTCGTCTCTTATTCTGTTACAGAAAGATCGAGGCCACCAACGGCCCGAGTAAAACACCCACGACGAACCACAACAATCGCGCCATCCCACGGTCCAGTTCGTGCGGGCGTGGACTAGCTCTAAGGGAAAAAAACAATCCTAACAAACTTATTTACTCAGCTGACAAACAACTATTCAGCTATTATTTCTGCTAAGACTAAGAAAACGAGCACACAAGGGTTAAGTCCACAATCCGGTGCATCAACGTGAGAGGTCAGCTATAGCAGGGGAAACTCAATAACCGTGTTCTGAAAATAGCGTAAATCATCATAGGCATACGTATAACAACTTTTGACTTGTGTAACATCCCAAAATTCTAAATTTTGGAATGTTATATATTAAATAAATAGTTTTGATTGTTTGTTTGATTGTGGTGTGGTTGCTTGTGTGAAATTGAGTGAAATTTGAAACTTTTTGAAAGTTGAATGAGAGGGAATGAAATGACTTTCCCAAACTTTCACCTTGCATTTATGATCTCCACGAATTAAAATTCATTTCATCACAAAACCCTAGAGTGAAGATGATATGACTTCTTCCATTTAAATAAATGAAAAGGGTTTTGAAAAGATTTGAATTCCATTTGGAAATATTCCAAATTCGGAAACTTTATGCAACTCAATGAGTTTTATGAGAGAAGATAAAATGACTTCTTCAAATGCTAAGAAAGAGAGTTGGAAGTTTCAAAGAATCAAATTGAAAGTCCCTTTGAAGTTATTTTGAAAACCCACTTTCAATTTGGAGTTATTTGGTTTTTATTCAAATTACTTTTCTCCAAAACTAAAATATATGAAAAATAGGGTAAAATGATTCCCTACAGTAGAAAAATGGAGATAAATGAGTTTGAAATTATTTTGGTATTTTAAAATATTTTTATTTGGTTTTTAAATGAACCAGTAGTACTATTTGCTTTATTTAAATTTTTGTGAAATTTATTTGCCGCTGAAAATATGTTCATCTTGTAGGAAATCTTTTTCTAATTTTTTTGATATATAATATGCCGATGTAATTTTTTATTATTTTCGTTATTCAGTTTTTTCTTTTCTGTTTCTATTTAAAAAAACAAAAACTGTGTGTGTGCCAGGAACTAACTGTCGCCCACGTGCGCAGCATAGTGGCATCGGGCGCCCCATCATTTTTTTTTCTTCTCTCCTACATGGGCCGGGCCCAGCCAACCATTTTTATTTTTTTTTCACTTTGGCCGAATTTTGTTAAAAAAAAAACTAAGCGCGCGCGACCGGCCGAACACTTTTAGGCCCATGCGAGCGCCTCTCTTTTGGCCTCTATTTCTTTTCTTTTCGTCTACGTTTAGTCCCACGTTGCCTAGCTAAAGACCTCTAAGCCTCATTTCCACCTATAAATATAGACCCATAGAGCCTCCAAAAATCATCCACTGCGGGTTAAATCAATATTTTGGTTTGAGTAGATTCACAAAAGAAAAATATATTTTTTCTCTCCGGCGGGACTTCTGGAAGTTGTCTCCTCTCTCCGAAGTCGTCTTTTTTCTACCTTATAAAGGTATCTTTCTTCGTATTTTTTTTATACTCCCGTAGCTTATTTCTAGACTAGTATGATAGAATAATTAGATTACCAATTAATCTCTGTATTTATACATTATACCTAGAATTCTTTTAGCCGTAACTATTTTTCTTCCGTAAAATAGTTTGGCATTGATTTTTCAAATAACCATAACTTTTTACTCGTTCATCCAAATTAGACGAAACCAACGCCAATATTTTCGTCTTGATTCCACCTATCTAGTGAATCTATCAAATAAACTTTTTACAACTTTCAAATTTCAAAATTTGTTCAGATTCATACTCAAATTTCTTTCGATCATATCTTTTTATCCGTAGCTCCATTTCCGATGAACCCAACTGCATCAGATTCGTATTGAAGTAATCTTTCTATTCGCACAATTAGTGTCATCTTTTCAACATATAATTTTGATCTTAGCTAGTTACTCTACTAGTCCACCAAAGAGTTGTTACACAACATTCTAAGCAGATTCAATACTATGTTGAATTACTTGATCCGTTATTTTCAATCTAGTAATTCTTTTTCCTACATATTCATATTGACTTCCTACATCCAGTAGCATCATTAGTTTCAACTTTTGATCTTTTCAAATTTGAACTCGAAGTTTCACTTGATCATATCTTGTAAACTGTAGCGCTTTTTCAATTGATTCTTTTTTCAAATTGAATCCCTAGGCGTAATCTAACATCTTGAGCCATCACCACCCTCTTTCACCGAAATTAGTATCTGATCCTGCAAAATAATTTGATTTGGTTGTTTTGGAGTTTTCGCAATCTTCCTTTGCATTTTCTTTTGGGTCTTTGAGTGATTGCTTATGTGTGGATAAAATTGCTTACTTACGATAGATTGATCGGTGTGTGACGAGTAGAACTATCTGGAATTATGAGTGCGAAGAATCTTCATCAACAGTACAAGGCAAGTTCACACTTTGATCATATTTTTCAATACCCAGTTTTTACTATGCATTAGTTTCAACCCTCAAATATTTGCATGAGTGGGACTGGGAACACATAGTTTTGGTTGTAGTACTTGAGGTAGGAACCTATTACCTTTGATCACCCCGAAAATATACGTTATGCTCATATATTGCTTAGCCATGCTCGTAGACGGGGATTGGTATGTGAGATTCATGCAAGTTGCGAGAGTTAATAATTAAGGGCAACTTAAGGTGGCAACATTAACACACAACTGGGTGGATTGTTTGGGGCACTTGGAGAAACCAGTGCTTGCCCAAGGGGATCCCGGAGTACCCGTGTGATTACCCTAGGTCCGCCACCCAGGCTCAAAGGGATCATAAGATTATTCATGCTAGAAACTTCAAGCCATTATGGGCTCTGGCATAGTTGAGTATATTGTGTGACCTCTTTCAGTGGTAGGCTAGCAGATGTAGGGGAAAATAGGTGGTACTGTCTACCCAGAGTAAAGAGTTAACGCTTCGGAAAGATTGTGTCTCGGTCATCCGTTTCTCAAACCCGTGTAGTGCGAGAAATCCAATGGAGGAGATCGAGTTTTGTGGGGAAAAGTGCGCAAACCTCTGCAGAGTGTATAAACTAATCATGATTAGCCGTGTCCCCGGTTATGGACATCTTGAGTATCTAGAAGTGAATATTTTTGTTGATCTCATCACTTTATTTAATTAATGAATTGAGCTATTATTATTACTAGGTATTTTTGGGATTGAGTTGGAGGAACCTTCTCAATAATGGCATAAACTTGGTAGTGAATAAAACATTTATTCCTTTGTTGTAGGGAAAAATTAGCTTTATGCAAAATTAAACTTAGAGCCTCCACCAGCCAAATATGCATGTAGTGATAGATATTTTTCATCATTATTCTGTGGTGTGAATTTGCCAGTACATTCAACGTACTGACCTACACGGCTGCAACGTCTCATGTTGCAGGAATTATTCGACGAGTAAGTGATACGTTAGGGTTGCGATGACTACACTCAACTTTGCCGTTGGTGTTGTTGGGACTCCACAACCTTGTTGTTACTTCCGCTATATTATTTGAGTTAATAGTATTTACGATATTTTGTACATGTGATTTACCTCTGTTATAAATCCTCGAGTACTGTGTGTGTCAGCATACCGATCCAGGGATGACACTTAAGCACAGAGACTTCGATCCATCCGGGTCGGGTCGCTACAACTTGTAGCCAAGCATTGACTTTTTTGTGAACACTAATTTCAGGCTTTATAATAAAAAAGAAATATAAAATTCTGGGGGCACCAACTAATAAGAGAACAAAAAGACTAAGTGCAACCTTCCGCCCTGTAGATGAACCAAAAACAGTAGCTTCCTTTCTGAACTCGAAAATTGCAACAGGAAATAGGAGTAGCTATGAATTGTTTAAGTGTGTGGAAATCGAACTTCAAAGCTGCCAGACAATGTGAATACGTTTACAAAAAATCTGCTTCACGGATTCACGGACGTCTTTGGCATGACCAAATTCCAGGAAATTCTATGATCCCATATTCGATGCATGCTCGGGATGAATCAATCAAGGACGGCTCGGGATGAATATCGCTTACCTGAGCACGGCTACTGGTACCGTGTTGCCGTACGTGCGGCTGCCTCCTTTTCCTCGCTGGTCATTGCAGTCAGATCTCTCTCCTTTTCTTGTCGTTTGCCATCTCATAATTCTCAGCCCCCTTTCACGTCCTCGACCGCATACTTGGCGCACAACACCTAGCTCGAACACACACCTGACGCGTCGCCCCTGGCAGTCCGCCGTTTGCGCAAAGCCTCTGACTCCTCCACGAAGAAACCTGCGACGATGAGTTCACTCCTTTTTCGGTCTCGCGGGGCGGAGCGACCCATCGATTCTATCTAGCGCGCCCAACTATCCATCAGACCATGGTTTCTCGCATGGGTGCTTCAGCTCCAGGCACCGGTATCGGCCGGCGTTGTCCCCCACATCCTCGCACTTATTGTTCACAAATCACGTCCATCGGCCGGATCTGACGTCGTGCATGCCTTAATTGGCGAGTGGTGGCCTCCGCCTCCCCATGATCTCTCTTCATCGTGCGGTTGGTGTGCTTACGTGGCGGCAGCGTGCAACTTGAGATCCTCGAAGTTGTGGAAGAGGAGGACGATGGAGAGCTTCCATAGCGAAGCGGGCCGCAATCTGGTCGTTATCCATGTCGGTGGTCTCATCGTGCGTCTCCGGCTCCTCACGGGCCATCAAATCGTCTCCCCAGCCGATATCTGGATCGATCTCCCTCCCTCAATATATAATAATACTCCCTCCGTTCAGAATTACTTGTCTCAGAAATGGATGTATCTAGAACTAAAATACGTCTAGATACATTCATTTCTGCGACAAGTAATTCCGAACGGAGGGAGTAGATCATAATAGATACAGGTGTAGGGAATCACGCGGGGACTCTAGATGGAAACAGCGTCCGTTTACTTTCAGGATATAGGCTTGATGGAAATTGTGTCTATCAGCTTCACAGGAAGGAGATTGGGTTGGATCAAAGGAAAGGAAGGAGAGTGGGTCTGCAACGGCAATGCATCGTGCTCCAGAGGAAGGAAGAAGGGGATCAGCAAGGCAGGTGATACATGAAGGCCAAGAAAGGCCCAGGTCGGAGGAGCCAGGGGCCAATTTAATAGAAGGAAGGTTCAGTTGGCCGACCCAGGCACCCATAGACGGCCCAATAATGTACGAAATTACGTAATAACGCTTCCTCCTGAAGAGAACAACGGAATAATAATTAATAAACATATGAAGAACTATGAAATCATCCGTCTTTTATTATTAGGTATAGATATAGATATAGTTTTATTTTTTACAATATATGTGTTAGGTGATAGCACTATACCTATGTAGTTCATCATTCATATTTTTCTCGTTAGAAATGACAGTTTTATAACAGCAATTCAAAAGTTCTTTCTCCTTTTTATACTCTTCATTCATATTTTATATTGTTTTTAAGCTTAAACCCTCTATTGTTTCTTACATTAACCTTACATTTTCTGTTAACAAAGCGCCTCACGGGTGAGCCAAAGTTCATCCCGTCCTCCACTCTGCACTGCACGACATGCCAGTCGGCAGCCGTGGACGGTCTATGAATCGAGGAACCCGCACATCCTCTCTCTGCAATCCACGGCAGCACGCACGGAAGCTTCGCCGCTGCTTCTCAGAATTCGGGAATGAGTGCTCATGGCGACGGATGGATATCTCTCTCCGTCCCTCGTATCCGGAGCCTCCATCTGTCGATTGACGGTGCATGTCGGCCTGACTTTGACTGCTGAGCGGCTCAGGAACATTCTAGAACATACGCAACGAGCGAAAACGACCAGGGGGGAGAGAAGAGAGGAGAAAACACGTGTCAACTCTCTCGCGCGGACCGGATGGCACGTGCCCAGACGCTGCAGTTCCACGCCTCTCTATTTTTTTACCAGACGCCGGCCATTCCTTATCGTGACAGTGACAAGCTAAGCTATAAGGGGAATCTTGGCAGCTTGATGATTAGCCGCTGCTATGGTCCGGACGGCGGAGATATTTTTCGGAAAGAGCCAAACCGGTTCTTCTTCTCGCGTCAAAGGAAAGAATCAGAGCTTGCCACACATACAAAAAAAAATATTGAGAGGAAAAGAATCGGTTCTCCTTCTCGTCCATGGCAACTATCGCCACGCAAAGCAAGCCCTGGTGATGCTCGCCACGCAAGCGATCGACACGCCGCGCATTTGCAGCGGCCTCGCCGTTGGTGTAAACGACGGGCGGGCTGGCGGGCTTTGCTGCTCCTTCCCGTCGTCTCGTGTAGTCATGTCTCCCAACCAATCCATGACGACGACGACGACGCCTTGACAGGACGGGGCGCCACCTCCTCTCCCGTCGTCTCACACCCACCACCAACGGGGCCCCGGCCCCCGGTTTCGCAGCCACCAGCCGAGCGCGACGCGACGCGACGCAGATCCCAGACCCCGCCGCGCCCTGACCGCGACGCGGCAGCTAGCCAGAGAGCGTACGGAGCACCTAGCTAGTACTACTAGCGCCCGGCAAAACGCGACAGAGAGAGCCCTGGTAGCCGCTGCGGGTCGCCTGCCCCGGCTTCGTTCACCGTCGCGATCACGGCCACGTAGGCCGGGTACTGTGAGTGCGCAAGTGGTTTGGACGCGTACGGCCGATTTTTCACCGCTTCTCTCGTATTGTAAAAAGGTCGTCGCGGCGCCGCCGATGCTTTTTTTTTAACATCAGTACAGACACAAGTGTTCATACATACGCGCATACACTTATCCCTATGAACACACACCCTATCCCTACGAGCATCTCTGAGAGACTGAGCCGGCATGTCATCTTAAAATTTACGAAGTCACCGTAGACGCCTCGTCGTCGACGGGAACGTCTTCTCCCACTGAAAACGCATCGTCGGAAATTCTAAAATAAATTCAGAAATAATGCGAGTACCAGGACTTGAACCCTGATGAGCTGAGGATACCACTGTCCCTCGAATCATACCACGAGTTGCTGCGTGTGACAAACGAGGCTCCACGACTTGGCTTGCACCGCACGCGTGGTCGGTAGTTCGCGGTAAAAGAAAGAAAGGAGTCCCGATAGGTACCGCCACCGCAGCTGTACGCGCTCCCGCCGCAAAGCTCCAGCCGGCAGTCGGTATTCCCCCGCCGCTCCCCGCCGCAAAAACAGGGGCGCGCGTCCGCCATGCCATGCCATGGCGGCCCTATCCGTATGGGAGGAGCAAACAAAACCCAACGGAAAAGACGCGCAAACAACTCCGTCCGAAAGGTTAGGCGTCGGGAAGGCTCCCGACCCCCGCTGGCCCCCACCTGTCAGCCCCGCCTCCGCTCACGCGCAACTGAATCCTTAACTGCAGCAACAACCCAAAAAACGCGTCCAACCTCACCGCGCGCCTATAAGTACGCCCCGCCTCCCAACCTTCAGATCCTCAACCCGCCTGTTAACCTCACAACATCATCCAATCCAAACCTCCCACTTGATCGCGCAGCGACAGCACCGCCACATCCCTCTCCCGTCCATGGGCAAGATGCGCGCGCTCTTCTCCCGCAGCCGCAGCGGCGGCGGCAGCCGGTGTTCCTCCTCCTCCAAGTCGTCGTCGATGCCGCCGTCGCCCGCGCGCTCGCCGACGGCGCGGGAGGACGAGATGGAGCGCGTGTTCCGGAAGTTCGACGCCAACGGCGACGGCCGGATCTCGCGGGCCGAGCTGGCGGCGCTCTTCGAGAGCGTGGGCCACGCGGTCACGGACGACGAGGTGTCCCGCATGATGGAGGAGGCCGACGCCGACGGCGACGGCTACATCAGCCTCGCCGAGTTCGCCGCCATCAACGCCGCGCCCGACGCCGCCGTCGAGGAGGACCTCCGGCACGCCTTCCGCGTCTTCGACGCCGACGGCAACGGCGTCATCTCCCCCGCCGAGCTCGCGCGCGTGCTGCGCGGCCTCGGAGAGGCCGCCACCGTCGCGCAGTGCCGCCGCATGATCGAGGGCGTCGACCGCAACGGCGACGGCCTCGTCTCCTTCGACGAGTTCAAGCTCATGATGGCCAACGGCGGCGGATTCGGCCTCGCCCAGGGCAACATCCGCGCCTGAAGACGTACGCGCGGTGCACTCGACTCCCGGTCGCTTGTTCCTTCATTCTTTTGCGAGACCGTGTAAATACCACCGCGAAAAACTCTATTAGCTAGTCGCAGATCACACGAACATTATCGGTGTGCCATTAATTTTGCTGTATATACTATATCGGAACTGCTGACACTGAAAAATAATGCTCCATGTCGATTTTTATGTCAGCTTGTGTATTTGGCGTCAGATTTTCACTTCTCATCATGAGATAATGTCTGTGAGTCTCGTAGTATAATGCTTCCGCTTTCTGCAGTTTCATGTCAAATTCTATCTTCAACACCCGGCCGGGTGAATTTTTGAAGTTATCAAGAGGGAGCGAGCTTCATGTGAACATACGAACCTGTAAATGAAAGGGACATGTCGATGTGAGAGCTATCTGTAGCTGATCCCAAACCGGGTAATCCGGCAAAATAACCGCCGGTTTATGAGACGGACTCGTTTTTCCCGTCCGGAGCGGATAGCGTAGAATTAGCCATCTGCTACTTTTTTTTTTCCGGTTCCTTGCCGTTTTCGCTTATGGAATTGAGGGCAATTTTTACATGAACCTAAAAAATAAAAAATGATTGGCAGGAGAGAACTTTCAGCTCCCGCCACGGTCTTTCACGAGCGCGACCTTGCCGGAACGCCTCGACGCTGGCGACCACCGGACCTTAGCTGCCGCTCCGCGAGCTGCTGCCGCGAGATACGCGATCTGTTGCTGCCGCGAGCTAGCCGCCGCTAGCTGCTGCGGCGCCGCAAGCTAGCTAGTCGTCGCCACCGCCGCTAGCAAGCTGCTGCTGCCTGCTCCTCACGCGGCGCCGCCACCGGCAGGACGCGCGCTCCTCCTCGCGCTGCAGCACATTCGCCCTAGTCCCCGCTTCGTTTGTGAAGGACTCAACTGCAATCTTTATTTTGCTTGTAGGGGACCTTATGCTATTTTGCAGGGACCTCAACGATTTATACGGGATTTGTTCCGCTGACACACACGTCATCTCGTAAAAACCTTTTATAGTATCCTCTAAAACGATTTTAGAGGATGAAGTTTTATTGGATCTGCTAGAGATGCTCTGACTGAGGCTCGCTGTCCATGTTCTCGTCAAGACAATCATTCTACCCGAGTAGCGTGAACAACAAAACCTCAAGTTGTAGCCCAAACCTCCGATGAAATTGACAGTTGAGCTAAAGCTGCAGTTCTATAAACAATGACACCACGCCAAGAATCTAAATTTCATGTATTGTTTATAATTAATTTTGCTAAAGCACATCTAGATTATTCTTGTTTATTCGTAACATAAGATTTGCGTGTTTGTCGAACCAGTGGAGTTTACTATTTGGATCTGAGTGAAGACTGGGTGGTGAAGATGATCGTATGGATTTTTTTTAGTGTGAACAATGTAAGTGCTGTGGTGCAAGGTTGTAGACTTGTAGTACCCCCGACAATTAATGGGTCAATGGCCCTGAGCTTGCTTAGTTTACCGGTATGGATAGACGGTTTTGATGCTGATAGTACATCAGCAACAAATTGATGGATACCAACAATACTGGAGTACCCATGATACCGCGTTCGAAAAAAAAGGAGATAGTAGTACCATGTGTTGGGAAACCGGCCCACGTCGTGGGAGCCGGCCGCTACGTGCGAAGCGCACGGGGTAGCCCCTCCTGGTTTCATACTTTACGTTAAGTGGGTATTTATCTTTTGACCCCTTACCCCTATATAAAGAGACGATGAGCAATCATTGTAACAGTTGATTATTGATTAATAAAGATAGTCTCATCCATACTTTTCTGTGTTCATCTACTTTTGCGTGTTCGACTACTTCGTCTATGACGCGCGCTCTCGCTCCGCAACCTCGGAGCGGACTCGCCGGCGGAGTTGTGGAACACGTTATCAGCACGCTTCGCTCCATCAACTCTCCGTCAAGCCTGCATCACGCAGGCTTTCGTCGATCCCGCGGAGGTATAAGATCCGATCTCTCTTTTGCAAAAATGGATTCCTCATGTCATCACGATTCCGTTTTTGCGATTAGTCTATTTTTTCGGATTTGATCTACCTATGGTGTGGATTTCTCTCCCAAGAACTGGCTGAGAGATTTGTTGACTACACTCTAGGGAGACGGTGATTACACGTACTCCAGATGAGCACGGCACCGCCGCGTTGTACCCGACGTACACGCGTCGTGACGTCCTGAAGACGCACGATTTTGACACCCCGAGGCCGACGTCCAGATGACGCCGTGCCAAGCCACCTACGGCGTCGCCATGGCCTTGCTGGCCGTTCCCGTGCTCGCTGCACGCTCACGCCGCCGCGCGCTCGCGTGCCCTGCTGGCCGCCGTCGCTGCGCTCGCGTGCCCGCTGCACGCGCAGCCGCCGTGCCCTGCTGGCACCGCGCTGCTCCGAGGGCCGTCGCGCCCCCGCTGCTCCTACCTGCATCTGCCCTGCCGGGCGACGCTGCGCATGGCCACCGTCCCAGCGCAGGCCTGCTGGCCACGCCGCCCGTCGCCATGGCCGCGCACCGCACGTCCTGTCACCATGGCCGTGCCCTATTGGCGCGCGCTCGTCGCCGCGTCCCGATGGCCGCCGCCCGCGCGTCCTGCTGACGCCGCGCCGCGTGCCGTGGCGGCCGCCGCCGCTGCACTGGCCGTCGCCTCGCCCGGCCCTACCCGCTGCAGGTCGCCGCTCCCGCGAGTGCGCGCGCTGGCCAGCCCCGGCTGCGCCCGATATG
Source organism: Thinopyrum elongatum (assembly GCA_011799875.1). Classification (NCBI taxonomy): domain Eukaryota; kingdom Viridiplantae; phylum Streptophyta; class Magnoliopsida; order Poales; family Poaceae; genus Thinopyrum; species Thinopyrum elongatum. Next base: position 353,472,724 of record CM022297.1, on the reverse strand, counting down.
CGCGCTGGCCGCACCAGGCCTGGCATACGTGCCTGCGTGCGCGCCGCCGCCGCCGCTCGGGCGCTAGGGAAACCCTAGCGAAGCCCTGAGCAGGCCGGCCCAGCGGGCTGCCGTGGACCAGGCCGTTTCACTCCTCTAAAAAAAAGGGTGGGGACTGGCTACACGAGCCGACGGCCCATTTTTCGGCCTGCAGCCGAACTGGACTGAGCCGGAGAGCACGCGCGCGCGCGGTTCTTCGCATTTTAGCCCCTGCAGTTTTCTGTTTTTACGCGTATTTTATTCCTGCTGTAATATTTTGCGTAGAAGCCCCTGGAACTGTCTGTTTTCGCTGAAAAATACGTATTTTGGCTTTAAAATGTCTCGGGAATTCAATTTTTGGGCTATTTTTCACGTGAGAAATGCGCTTAACATGCTATATTTTGTAAACATGTTTTTATTGTATGATTTTACTACTGTAGATTAATTGTTTAGCACTCTTAATCATTAAGTAAGTCATATAAGAACATGTTTTAAATAATGAAACGTCATTTTTATTGAATAAGTTTATCAACATCGCATTTGTGCAAAAGATTACCTCCTGTAATCTCATGATTTTTGCATAAATCGCAGATGACCGGAATTGTCAACAAGGAGTTTGCTGAGTTGGCCCAGGCAGGGCTGAACTACCTGTCATGGTCCTCGGACTGCGAGATATTTCTCCAGGGCAAAAGCCTCCTGAGGGCGATCGGTAAGGGGACCCAGCTGGCCCCCACTGATCCCAAGTTCGAAACTGAGAATGCGCAGGCTCTGCATTTTCTCCGTTATCACCTGTCACCTACTCTGAAAGATGAGTATATGGCTGAGCGGAGTGCTTCTGGCCTTTGGACTGCTCTTAAGCAGCGGTTTGAGCGGCTGAAGTACACTGTAAAGCCACGTGCAGAGGCAGAGTGGATCCGTCTGAGGTTTGCGGACTTCAGGACGGTTGGGGAGTACAATTCGGCTCTGCACCGGATTTGTACGACTCTTCGGTTGTGTGGTACTGAGATTACCGACACCCAGAAGATTGAGAAAACCCTATCCACTTTTCACCCCGACGCGGTCCAGTCCTCACGGAACTACCGCCAGGCAACTACACGAGGTATTTAGAGTTGATTGACGTCCTCCAGGTGGCGGAGGCGCAGGACGAGGTTCTGAAAAAGAACTTTGTCGCGCAACCACTTGGGGGGAGTTCTCGCCAGGAGGTGAACGCTCTCAAAGTCCGCAAGCCTCAACAGCAGAAGAGGGGCCGCAAGGGCAAGAAGAAGGGCCCTCAGCCCTCCGCCCCGGCTAAGCAGCAAAAGCCGGGCAAGGGGGGGCAGAGCCCTCAGGACTGCTTCCGGTGTGGCTCGGTGGAGCATTTCTCCCGCCAGTGCCGCGCACCACAGGAGGTCGTTGATGCATACAAGGCTCGGAAGGCGCGTGAGACACACCTCGCCTTGGTTCAGGAGGGAGCACCACCGGCGCCCGTGGCGGCACCCGTGATGATCTCTACGCCCCCTGTTGCGCCCATAGAGGCGACCCCCGTGGTGCCCATCGCGGCAGCTTTGGAGGTCTCTAATGACGCCCACGTTGACATGGAGGTTGAGCACATGGTCGCCTCGGCGGTGCCGCAACTAGATGTTGATGCTGCCTCCAAGATGATTTCTAAGGAGGATCAGCTCACTAGTATGGAGATTGCGGCTGAAGTCAATGGCTTCTTTACCGAGTCTACTTAGCATACCTCGTTGGTTTTCATGATTCCGTGATTTGATACAATAAATTCGAATAAATTCGATTTGGTTGTAAGCTCTATGAGAGCATAAACTTATTCTTTACTCTGGCGCTTGGATGACATTTATTCCATTATTTATACATGATAGTATGTTATGTTCTGGAATATGTGCATTTATTATTAATGTAGCATCTTCCTCATTACATTAATTATATGTCATATTTTAGAACGCGTGTGGCGCCCGAATGGAGGAAACGTGCCTTGCCGATAGCGCCACCACACATACCATTTTACGAGAAACTAAGTACTTTGAGTCTATTAAAAAATCTCCGGGAAGTATTACGACAATCGCCGGCTGCGGTTCGCACATAGTTGGCTCCGGACGAGCCACTATTATACTTCCTATGGGAACAACTTTGATCATTAATGATGCGTTGTTGTACCCGGAGTCGACTCGTACTCTTTTGAGCTTTAGAGACATCCGCGCTAATGGTTTCCATATTGAGACCGATGATGAAAATGGCAAGGAGTGCCTACTCATCACAAAGCGTGATGCAAGTGGTAAACACGTTATCGAAAGGCTTCCTTCGTTTGACACAGGGCTATACTACACTAAAATAGTAGCACCGCCCGTGTACACTACTCTCAAGACTGTTTTTAGAAGCTCTGAACTCTTCTGCCTCTGGCACGATAGGTTAGGCCACCTCGGACTTAGGATGATGAGAAATATAATTAACAACTCGCATGGTCATAATGTTAACGTGAAGAACTTCCCGAATCCCGATGATTTTTTATGCTCCGCATGCGCCACGGGGAAGTTAGTCATTAGGCCATCGCCCCTCAAGGTGAGGGATGAAATCCCCGCGTTCTTGGAATGTATCCAAGGGGACATATGCGGTCCAATTCAGCCCCTCACGGGGCCGTTTCGGTACTTCATGGTGCTCATTGATGCTTCCTCTAAATGGTCCAATGTTTGCCTGCTGTCAACACGGAACCATGCCTTTGCAAAGTTGATCTCTCAGATCATACAAATGAGGAATAATTTTCCTGATTATCGTATAAAGTCTATTCAAATGGACAACGCCGGAGAATTTACTTCAAAGGCGTTCGATGATTATTGCATGGCAATGGGAATCAAAGTTGAGCACTCGGTACCGCATGTTCATACACAAAATGGACTTGCCGAGGCATTGATTAAAAGAATTAAATTCATTGCCCGACCGCTCCTCCAGGGTTGTAATTTACAAACTACATGTTGGGGCCACGCGGTGTTACACGCGGCCAATCTCATCAACTTTAGACCGTCGGCCTACAACATCCACTCTCCTGTTCAGCTTGCGCAAGGGTCGGCACCGAAAATTTCCCACCTTCGTAGGTTCGGTTGCCAGGTATATGTACCAATACCACCACCTCAGCGATCAGCGATGGGCCCGCTCCGTAAGTCGGGGATATACGTTGGTTATGAGACTATGTCCATAATCAGGTATTTGGACCCCATGACAGGTGACTTTCACACGGCTCGTTTTGCTGATTGCATTTTTGACGAGGATTTTTTTCCGACTTTAGGGGGAGAGAATCAACCCCTTGATGCTAAAAGTCGAGAAATCACGTGGCAAGCCACGGGAATCCACGCTCATGACCCGCGCACCGCTGAGACTGAGAGAGAAGTCCAAAAGATAATAGATTTGCAGTCATTAGCAAATCAACTACCTGACCACTTTAGTGACTTAAAGACTGTGACAAAATCGCATGTGCACGCGCGCAATGCACCGGAAAGGGTTGAAATACCGAAGAAAAATGATGGTATACCCGCTCCCGTCCAAAGGCCTAAAAAGGACGAGAGATCCGGCTTCTCAAATCCCAAGTACTCGGGGACGCCCGACGAAAAAGGATAAGAGAGATTTATTACAGCCTGTCGCCAAAGTACCCCAAAGTGAAACGGGGAGCCAGTCGAGACCTGGCACAAGTACGGAAAATTCAGTGCACGAAATTCCGGACTTAAACTTTCCCATAGGGGAAACACCCAGCGGAGATGTGTGCGCACACATCGGCGCGGGAAATCTAAAGGACCTTGCTCCCATAATGGGAAATTTGGTAGAGAAAGTATTTGCGCCGGATGTACTCCATGACGAAATGGCCATAAATTATATTTATACGGGGGAGTCCCTGAACCGAGCAACGGTGATTGTCGACATTAACTTTGCTACGAAAATTGCCTCAATCATAGATCTTGACCCTGAGCCTAACACGCTCGCTGATTGCAAGAAAAGGTCGGATTGGAAAGATTGGCAGCAGGCAATTACTGCCGAATTATTATCTCTTAACAAAAGGAAGGTGTTCGGACCAGTTTGTCGAACTCCTCCCCACATTCGCCCTGTTGGCCATAGGTGGGTTTTTGTTCGAAAGAGAGATGAAAATAATAAGGTAGTACGGTACAAAGCAAGGCTCGCCGCTCAAGGGTTCACTCAACGACCAGGTGTCAATTTTGAGGAGACTTATTCCCCGGTCATGGATGGAGTTACCTTTAGATACTTGATCTCAATGGCAGTAAACATGGGCTTGAGAATGAAACTAATGGATGTTGTCACCGCTTACCTGTATGGTAACTTGGATTCGAACATATACATGAAGGTTCCTGAAGGTATCCCTGTTCCGAACCATGATAGAGCAAACAGGAGTCTATACAGTGTTCAACTTCAAAAGGCGCTGTACGGACTCAGACAGTCTGGTAGAATGTGGTATAATCGCCTAAGCTATTTCCTTCATCAGAAGGGCTACACGAGCAATAAAGATTGCCCATGTGTTTTCATACGACGATCCCAAGATGGATTCTGTATAATCTCGGTGTACGTGGACGATTTAAACATAATCGGTACGCCTGAGGATATTGAGGAAGCGAGTTCCTACCTGATGTCGGAATTCGAGATGAAGGATTTGGGTAAAACCAAGTTCTGTCTAGGTCTGCAACTTGAACATTCCCCTGATGGGATTCTAGTGCACCAGTCGGCCTACACCCAGAAGGTGTTGGAAAGATTTGGATTTGATAAGGCATATCCTTCTAAGACCCCGATGGTCGGGAGATCTTTACAGCCAGACAAGGACCCGTTCAGGCCAAAGGAAGAGGGGGAGGAAACTCTGGGACCAGAGGTTCCTTACCTGAGTGCAGTTGGAGCACTCATGTACCTCGCAAATTGTACACGGCCAGACATTGCGTTCGCCGTCAGTTTGCTTGCTAGGTACAGTTCTGAACCTACCAAAAGACATTGGAAAGGTGTCAAGGACGTCTTCCGTTACCTGCAAGGGACCAAAGATCTTGGCCTGTTTTATAAAAGGAATCAAGACCTATCTATTATAGGCTATGCCGATGCTGGGTACCTATCGGACCCGCATGATTGCAAATCGCAGACTGGATATGTTTTCCTTTGTGGTGGAACTGCGTTTTCCTGGAAATCGTCCAAGCAAACTCTTGTGTCGACTTCCACGAACCACTCGGAAATCATGGCCCTATTCGAAGCGTCAAAAGAATGTGTATCGCTTCGGCGGATGATCGGCCACATTCAGCAGACATGTGGGTTGAACACCGTACAAACTCCTACCATTATCTATGAAGATAATGCTGCTTGTGTTGCACAAGTTCAGATGGGTTATGTGAAGAGTAACCTCACAAAGCATATTAGTCCCAAGTTCTTCTATGCACATGTGCTGCAACAGTTGAACGAGGTGAGAGTTTTGCATACTAAGTCCTGTGACAATCTTGTTGATATGTTCACTAAATCATTACCGGCATCAACCTTAGAGAGGTGTGTGCGTGGGATCGGTATGATGAGACTTAGAGAGATGCAAGGTTCAGGGGGAGAAACTTCACAAACTAGTCGTTAAAATCTCGATCCTGATGATCGAGTACTCAACTTGATGGTTGAGTGGATTATACTCTTTTTCCCTTGAGTGAGTTTTCCTGATGTTTCTCACACGAGGTTTTTGACGAGGCAATTCGTGCAATACAACAACGTATACTGTGTGCTCTTTCTCCATATTTTTCCCACTGGGTTTTTCAGAGTTTTGAGGCATGGATATACGGATAATTACCCAAGGGGGAGTGTTCGGAAACCGGCCCACGTCGTGGGAGCCGGCGGCTACATGCGAAGCGCACGGGATAGCCCCTCCCGGTTTCACACTTTATGTTAAGTGGGTACTTATCTCTTGACCCCTTACCCCTATATAAAGAGACGAGGAGCAATCATTGTAACAGTTGATCATTGATTAATAAAGATAGTCTCCTCCATACTTCCCTGTGTTCATCTACTTTTACGTGTTCGACTACTTCATCTACGACGCTCGCTCTCGCTCCGCAACCTCAGACCGGACTCGCCGGCGGAGTTGCGGAACACCATGATCGTGTGTAGAACATGCAGATGACGCTACCTAAGAGGATATATCAGACCACGCGTCGACAGCCCACGACCTCCCCATCTTCACTGAGATCACGCAGCCGCCGGGACAGATAACCCACGAGCTGCCTAGCCCCTCATCTTGAGCAACATTCCAGTTAGAACATGCCTTCAGAAAGGTCCAGCTCTAACAAGATCATCTAGCATGCAGTGTATCATTCCACAGGCAATTAGTAGAACAAGCAAGTGGGGATTACAAGATACAAGTGGTGGCTGGCAAGGCAACGTATGGCCGGTCGTTAATCGTTATAAGCTCCACGTTAGGCCGCCATGCCTTATCATACTGGATTCAGTTACGGGCGCGGAGGAAGGAAACATCAGCGAAACGTTGTGCATGCATGATCACCAAACAGTACTGGGACGCATGAAGATCGTGGTGGAGCTTGATTGGCCGGGGTGAGAATAGGAGCCACCGGCGAAATTGGCATGACATTATGCTAGTACTACCCCCTGTCCCTTTGCAATTGCTCGATCATTTCACTGGAGTAGTGTAGTTGCTCTAGGTGCGACTTCCCGGTCTCCATAGTAGGTGGGCGTCCCTCCGCGGCAGGCTGGAAATTTACAAAAGTTTGCAAAAGGATGGTCAAGCAGCTGGTACGTACTACGTGCCTTCAGTCATTCATTATGTCTCAGCCTCAGATTCAAGTAAGTTTCCTACCCAGCGGAGGCACGAGAGTTTTTCCTTCTTCTCGTTTTTGGGAACCTGAGTCCGAAAGATCTGCACAAGAGCTGGTATCTTACTGAAAGAAAAAGAAGCGGTGACGTGACATTCGGTTAGCTTAGCTAGCTGATCGATGGCTTTTGCGCTGCAGGAAATGTCAAGGCAACTTCTTGCTCATTTGGCTAGGTGATTTCCTTGTTTTGGCAGTTCGTTCGGCAGACGCCTCGATCTGCCGGCCAAACCGAACATGCACGGCCGGTTGGGCTCCGCTCGTGCCAGGAATCAGCGCGGAGTTGGTGGATGTCAACGTTTGGTTGCCTTGCGAGTTTTGCGAGTGGCAAAGTTGCCGGCGCGCCTTACCATGAGCGGCAATGCGCGGCGTATGTTCTTGGGGTTTCTGCGTCTAGAAAGGTCGGTCTATATTGCAGATGGGCAAACCGCGAACACCAAATAGCGCGTTTGGGTGCCGTGCAAATGGGGCTGCCAGCTGCAATTTCTCCCTGGTTTCGTTGCATGTTTTTTTTAGGCAATGTTTTGGTTGCATGTGCAAGGCCTCGGATCAAGCCCCGCGGAAACGGGCCTGCTCGAGCTCTCGCGAGTGAAGAAGAGAGAGTGGCTACGTAGGGCAACGTGCGATTTCGTATTTGCCGCTCGCTACGTCGAACTGTCGACGAACGCACAGGCGAACCACCGAAGCGCGGAATCTGGGCCGGCCCACTCTGAGCGTGACCACAGTGGAAGCCAACCAGTTTTGGGAACAAGGATGGTCTTTACCTCGGAGCGTCGGCAGTGGTGTTTGACGGTCTCGTCGATACACCAAGTCTTGAAGCTCATGCATGCAGTGAAGCGCTCGCGTTGGCAAGAGATCTCAATCTTTCACATGTGATCATTGCGTCTGAATGCTTGGAGGTAATCACAAACATCAACAGGACATCGCTGACTTCTTATGCACCAGTTCTGGATGAGATTAATCACAGAAAGAATGATTTTGTTAAGTGTAGTTCTCGTTTTGAGAATAGGGAGGCAAATTATGAAGCACATGCTGCTGCTAAGTTTGCTTCGTCACTCCCTATAGGTCGCCATTTGTGGCTAGGGATCCGATCTGATATCATTTGTATTCCTCCGGTTTTGAACAATGAATAAAATCACTGGTTCACCTAAAAAACCAGTTTTGAGAACCTTCTAGATGGTTCCCAGAACCGGTTTTCCTGTTTTATTTTCTTCTACCGCTTTTTGGCGGGTTTTTTTTCGTTCTTTTTTCTTTTCTATGTTTCCTTTCTTTTGCGTTTTTATTTCTTTTAAAGTTCATTTTTCTTTTGAAGCTTTTTCGAACTTTCAATTTTTATTCGGAATTTCAAAAATATTCGTGTTGTCAAAATCTGTTCACATTTTTCAAACAATGTTCGTAATTCCAAAATTTTGTTCACATATTAAAAAATGTTTCTATTTTTAAATTTTGTTCACATTAAAACAAATTGAAATTTCCAAATTTTCTCATTCTGAAATTTTGTTCACAATTTCCAAAAATGTTCGATATTTGTGCATGTTTTCAAACAATGTTTGGATTTTTCAATATTTTGTTCCTGTTTTCAATTTTTTTGCAATTTTAAAAAAATCGGAATATAAAATCGTTCATGTTTTTTTAAATCGAGTTTCAATTTTTGTCCGGGTTTCTAAAAATTGTTCATTTTTTAAAATTGTTTGGTATTTCTAAAAAAATTATGTTTTAAAAAATTATTCAAATTCTTGATTCTCAAAAAATATTGGAAATTTTAAAAAATGTTCCCTTTTTCAAAATTTGTTCAAAAATTTTCTTGTTCTAAAATTTTGTTCACAAATTCAAAAATGTTCCTTTTTAAAAAATTGTCCACAAATTCTAAAATTGTTCAAATTTTGTCAAAACTTGTTCGTGATTGTCAAAAATCTTTGGAATTTTTAAAATGTTTCCATTTTTCAAGATTTGTTCGTAAATTCAAAAAAATGTTTGTGATTTTAATTTTTTTCAACCTATTATAAAATTGTTCACATTTTTTAAAAACTTCTTCATGTTCATCAAAATTGGTCAGAATTTTATTTTTTTCCTGGTTTTTCGAAATTTGTCCACAACTTAAAAAATTGTTCCTATTTTAAAGTTTGTTACCATTCGAAAAATTGTTCACGTTTTCTGAAAACCCTTGTGTGTTTTCCTGAACACTTTTGTGACTGTCCTGGTTTCATGCTCGCAATGGAACCGGGGATGCCTTTTGGCTCCCTGATGCTCTAAAAAAACTCATGTGTTTTTTGTCAAAAACGTTCAGATTTTTTTTAAAATATTCAGAATTTTCAAGAAATGATTGAAAAAGGAAAAAAAATCTATCTGCCAATGTTGCTAGTTCTAAAGTATTGACGTTGTCATTTCACCATGAACACGAATCAGTCGCAGTGGCTAGCTACCTATGTCTACCAGAGCGCGGTCGCGACCTTGAATCCTGGATGACACTTGTTTTTCTCTATTTTTTTACACTGCTAGCAGCCTGCTGATTTTTTACACTTCTGGCAACCTGCGTGGGCCGGCCCAGTCGGGCGACTTCCCTGTGCGAAGCCCCGACATTCTGCCGCAGAATGCGACAGATAGGAGGTCCCGAGTAACGGGTGTTGCTAAAAAAACGCAGGGTAGTGAGCCTGTTCGAGCTCTCCCGAGCAAAGAGATCCAGCCTCAGCTAGGACTCGAGTTTGGGTAATTGAGCGTTTAAAAAAACAGAACTTGTGCGTTTAGGTAGTTGAGCTGATCTAATCCTCAACGACTACAATACTCCCTCTGTTCACAAGAATAGGATGTTTTGATTTTTTCACTGTGAACTACATACGGACTAATGAGTGAACAAACACATTAATAATATGAAAGATTAAAACATCTGGTTTAGAAAAATTTAGTATATCTTATATTTATGAATGAAGAGAGTACTAAATAATATGAAAATGTATTGTATTGTGTTTTGTCATAATTATCAATAGGTTTTGTCTAAACTAGGTCAAACTTTGCATTGTTTGGCTTCTGACAAAATTTATACGCCTTCTTTCCAAACACACAGGAGTGCGATTCATGATTTGTGAAATTAGACCTAACCTTGTGTAGTTGCACGGTACTTATAATGATTATAATCAATAGGACTCCCGCATGAATCTTATTGTCCAGACCGCATCACTCATAGCCGTAAATTGGACATGGCTGGTTTTGGTAAATGGGCTCTTGTACACATAACGCATGCTCGAATGTCGGGGTGAGATGAAAAGAGGCAGCCAAACTTAATAGCATCTACAATTGTGATGATGTATAGTCTATGAGCATGCTTCACATGAGAAGAGCCCAATTTTTTCACCTGGACAAGACAAGACGCTTAGGCACATGGGTTTGCTCCCAAATAACATTCCCACGGGTTTGAAGAGCAAATTACAGTGTTTCTTCATGTTGCAGGTCATAACCAGAGGTTTATGGTGATTCACAACAACTTTAGGTGATCCATAGATGATTCCCCAGTATTTTAGGCAAGCGTATGCAAATGGTGAGCTGTGAGTCAACTAGTGAGACACCTTTGAAGATATGAACGGTGAGAGTAATGTTGGTTATTTGGTTTATCTTAGGACTTTGGCCTCATGATTATTAATTATGGAGATGGTTGCCCCCACCCCACCCCCATTTTAAAAAGGAAAAATGTGTTGGTTATCAAAGACTCGAAGGTACTTAGCCACCTCGGAAAATTGGGCTAAAACTCACCCTGGTCTTGCTGTTATTAGGACGCCCAGGTCCATGAGGTCTAGGAAATTCTCTCTGGATACCCGGGTCCCCGGGCTCCTGGATCCCCGCCCCCGGGTTGCACATGAACTCTCTGGATACCATGGGTCCCTAGGGTCTAGGGTTTGTTCCCCTCTAGATACCCTAGGTCCCGAGGTTCTCAGCGAGGCAACAACTATATCTTTGTGGTGGGATACTCATCCTTCTTCCACCTTCATCCCTAATCTTCATTCCTGAGCTTCTTGACCATTGCCACACCCTGAAAGATTGAGTCATCTTCACCCCTCCACTCAAACTCCACTAAACTTTAAAGACTGGAAGAGAATCACCCGATATACACCTCCACCAAATCAATTCATGATCCCCATACTTGCTCACCATCAAACTTGTTACTCTTGGAGATTTGGGACTCCTAGGCAGCATGAGTCAAGCCCGAAAGCTTACTTGCTTGTGGTGTGATCCATGGAGTCTGTAAAGGTCCGATGGTCCCCTTCAAGACCAGCCACGAGTGATTTGAGGCTCATCGTTGGGGGCGACTTAAAGGCAGACTAGGGTGAACCACTTGGTGGTGTTCGGGAGCTTTGGCTTCTGCACGTCTCAAACGAAGACTAGCACTCCACAAGAGTGTGAACTTAGGGATACATCCGCGTCTCTAACTTGTCTGCTTTATCCATTCTCGCACCTTTGTTTGTGTTTATTTGCTAGCTAGCTTGTTGCTCTTGGTTGTCTTGTTTACTAGCTTGCTTGTCACATAGGTTGTTCTCATCGTTGATTGCATATCTATACAACTTGCTTTATCCGACCATCCCCTTGGTAATTAAGCTAAAAACTGCAGTATGATATTCACCTCCTCTAGTTGTTTCAATAAGCAACAATAATTGATTAATGTCCTGGAGTATGTAACTATTTTAGAGATAACCTTCAGGTCCCCGTGATCATTGGTTGAGCCTCATGGAGGCCAATGGGGGCCTTGAACCCCTTCCAAAATTTAAAAAATAGTACTCCATCCATTCCAGAATATAAGGTGTATTAATTTCCATGCAAGTCAACCATTTGAATATTTAACCAAGATTATAGAATAAAATAACATAACATCTGTAATACTAGATAAAATATGAAACTAATTTTCATGATGAATCAAATGATATAAATTTCGTATTGTGGATATTGATATATTTTTCTAAAATATTGATCAAATATGCTCATTTGACTTTTCAAAAAACTAATACATCCTATATAAAGGAACGGAGGGAGTACTAACCATTACGTCCAGCCGAGGCACGCTCTTCTCTCTCCTCCCTTTCCATTCTCCCAAACCTCTGCGTGCTGGGCGCTGGCTGCGTGCTACTACCACTATTGCTCGGCATTAGCTGCCTTCTGCTGCTGGGCTGACTGCTGTTGTTGCCCGTTGCCTGCCTCCTGCTGCTACTGGGCCCTGGCTGGTGCCCCTTCTTTCTCGGTGTCGGTTCTTGGCTGTTGATTGCTGCCTGTTGCACACACTACGGTCAGCGGATGAACTAGACGGTGCCGATTGCCGAAGGATAAGACTATATGAGTAAGGTATGTTTCAAAATCAATTGAAGAAATATGGTTCAGTAATGTTTAGAGACTTGCATAAAATTTTGATTGCCATGTCATCCATGTAATTGTGTTCTCATGCTGCCTAATTAAGTATCCATGGTTTTCTCATGCAGACAAGTCAGAGACGCGGATGTATCTCACGCACCGGCCCATGCCCAGGACGCGCCCTGACACGCTCTATGTGGGCGGGCTCCAACAGAACACCGCGATCACCCCGCTGCTGCCAACTAACTCACACACGCACATACACAAGCCATACACTAGTCATACAATGCCCATACACACACGGCCACACGCGCACACACACGCCCACGCCCTACACGGACCGCACCTGGTGCACCCCACGCCGGGCATCGCCATCGCCACGCGCTCGCCGAGAGCCACTGCCGAGGCCTTCATGTCCGCCGCGCTCGCCGCCTCCGTGGCCTCCACTTCCCAGCGGCATCGCACAGCCATCACCATAGACCTCTCATTGGCGCTCAACAGCAGCGGACCACCGTAGCCCGACACCTAGCGGCATCGCACCGCCATCATAGGCCTCCAAAAACTAACGGCTCTGATGCCAATTGTTGGGGCTGAACCCTTGCTAGCGCTCTCTCTCTCTCTCTCATGCACGGACAGAGGAAGAAGGAGAAGGAGCACACAGGTGGTTTTCTTGGCGATGAACGCCTCCGTTGCCATACAACGTTTTTCTTTTCTCCAGCTCGAACTGAATACCACAGCAGTACTGATACGTCCATTTTGCATCATGTTTTCTTACTGTTATTTATAGTGTTTTTATGCAATATAATACTTTATGGAGTAATTCTAATGTCTTTTCTCTCATAATATGCAAGGTTTACACAAAGAGCGAGAATACCGGCAACTGAAATTCTGGACCTGAAAAAGCTATGTCAGAGATACCTATTCTGCACATCTTCAAATGAGCTGAAATTTTACGGAGAACTATTTTGGAATAAATAAAAAATACTGGAGAAAAGAACTACCGGAGGGGGCCACCCAGGTGCCCACTAGGCGCGCCCTGGTGGGTAGTGGGCTCCTCGGCCCACCTCCGGTGCCCATCTTCTGGTACATAAGGTCTTTTGACCTAGAAAAAATCAGGAGAGGACTTTTGGGACGGAGCGCCGCCGTCTCGAGGCGGAACTTGGGCAGAAGTACTTTTCCCTCCGATAGAGCGATTCCGCTGGGGTAATTCCCTCCGGGAGGGGGAAATCGAAGCCATCGTCATCACCAACAATCCTCTTATCTTTGGGAGCCCAATCTTCATCAACATTTTCAACAGCACCATCTCATCTCAAACCCTAGTTCATCTCTTGTGTTAAATCTTTGTATCAAAACCACATATTGGTACCTGTGGGTGACTGTAGTGTTAGTACATCTTGTAGTTGATGCTAGATGAGTTATTTGATGGAAGATATATGTTCAGTACATTATGCTATTTAATATCCCTTGGTCTTGAGCATGCATATTATTTGTGAGTAGTTGCCCTTGTTCTTGGGCCACGGGAGAGAGAAAGTCCTGGCAAGTGATATCCCACAAGTATATGGGATCGCAACAGTTTCGAGGTAGGATAGTCAGATCCAACATTTATTGATTCAACACAAGGGGGGGCCAAAGAATATTCACGAGTATTAGCAGTTGAGTTGTCAATTCAACCACACCTGAAAGACTTAATATCGACAGCAAAGTTTTTAGTAGCAAAGTAGTATGGAAGTAACAGAAACGATGGTAGCAGTAGCAATAACAATTTTGTAGTGATTGTAATAGCAGCACGACGAAAGTAACTTAGCAAAGATCAATATGTGAAAATCTCGTAGGCATTGGATCAGTGATGGATAATTATGTCGGATGGCATTCATCATGCAACGGTTATAACCTAGGACGACACAGAACTAGCTCCAATTCATCAATGTAATGTAGGCATGTATTCCGTATATAGTCATACATGCTTATGGAAAAGAACTTGCATGACATCTTTTGTCCTACCCTCCCGTGGCAGCGGGGTCCATAAGGAAACTAACGGATATTAAGACCTCCTTTTAATAGAGAACCGGAACAAAGCATTAGCACTTAGTGAATACATGAACTCCTCAAACTACGGGAATCACCAGAAAGAATCCCAATTATTGTCACCTTGGGGTATGCGGATCATAACTCGTAATAGGTGTCTACAACTTGCAAGATCGAATCAAGAACACATATATATTCATGAAAACATAATAGGTTCAGATCTGAAATCATGGCACTCGGGCCCTAATGACAAGCATTAAGCATAGCAAAATCATAGCAACATCAATCTCACGACATAATGGATACTAGGGATCAAATCCTAACAAAACTAACTCAATTACATGATAAATCTCATCCAACCCATCACCGTCTAGCAAGCCTACGAAGGAATTACTACTCCCGGTGGTGAGCATCATGAAATTGGTGATGGAGGAAGGTTGATGATGATGATGACGACGGATTCC